>CM061062.1:100128540-101438373 GCA_030762895.1 Sophora flavescens
AACACCACGCTCCTCGGTCATTGGTGCATACCTTTCACTACTATTTTTCTTGCTTCTTCCTCTGGGTCTTGAGATGGTGCATATGCACCAGTACCAATAGCCACAGTATCCTTAAAAAGGATCTCCATTTCATTCAAATTTCTTAGACCTTCCTTTCTGAATTTTGCAAACTCGGGATAAACCTAAGATAAAAGTACATCAAATCAGTAAATACTTTAAACATATAAACAAATATATAAATATATAATTACATCAAGGATATCAAATTACCTTAATCTTTTCATCCCACCAAGAATCGAGAGCAGCAATTGTCCCCTTACGTGATCCATTCCAAGACCAGTCTCCAATGTTCTGAGTTTTTCCCACGTCTGCCACTCTTTTCTCAAAATATCCCATTTATTTTTCATTTGCTTTTGCTCATAACATAACCCTGATTGTTCATTAAAACTCTTGATCAAGTTTGCCCACCCGGCTTTGTTAAAGTGAGCGTGTGGCCTATTCCCAGCCCGTACTTGTTCAATACAACACTTAAGAAATAATTCATTATTTTTTTCATTCCAATCTGCCTTGGGTCGTTTTCCATTACCACTACCATTTCCATTCCCTTCAACTGGGTTTGAAGACATCTTAGAGGCAATTCTAACACAATATAAATACACAAAGATTAAGAAGATCATCTAATTTCGTAAACTACATAAAATAAGAAAGAATGAGAAGTGAAATTGCAAACTAAGCTGGAATATAGTTCCCCTCATACTTAAACATTGACTACAAGCTCATTGGCTTAGATGAAATAATTTATTTATAGAACTATTTAGAATTGTGAATGTAATAACAACTAGCATTAGTTTGTAGAGTTTGTGCAAAAAGAAGAACCATATATCCATATATTTTACTCACTTTTCTTATCTTGGTTCCACATTCGTATCATTTGCACTAACATAAATTTTGTAAAACTATTTGAGTTGAAGAATGATAATTGTGAGTTGAGTCATGTTTAGATCACTTACACTATCACTTTATACCATTAATGACAAATACATGCATTACTTAAAAATATTCTTGACAATAGATATGATTATTTTTATTACTGAAAGAAGTTCTTCAAAATTAAAATCACTTAAAATCTTATGTGAGATCAACTATATTACAAGATAGATGAAATGAACTAGTCATATATCTATCGGAGTAAAATATTAAAATTATTTAACTACATAAAAAAAAATGATTGTGCATCTCAAAAGAATGAAATGTGTATTGACATTTACAATATATTAGACCCTTTTGAAAAATTTGGCTGCTCTAGAATTTCTAGACATTGCATAAGAGTAGGGATAGGTAGATTACTCTTCAAGAATGTCTTTAAGAACAGTGCTCTTTCCAGAGATGCTTAATATATGAGGAAAGATAATACTGGACAAAGAAGACGTGCACTCAAAGGGAGGGGTAGTTTCAAAGTTAACATAAATAGTAAACTCTTCTAGGTAACAAAGATACACATGTTGTAGCAAGAAAGAATGAACAAATTCAAGAGAATCAAGGAGAAAAAACAGCATGAACGAGTCGAATGACAATAAATGGAAGTAATTTCAAATTATGTAACATAAACAGATCAACAGCAAAACATCAACAGATCATCTAATCTCAGCAAAACATCAACAGATCATCTAATCTCTCTGATAAACAGCAAAACATCAACATAAACAGATCAACAGCAAAACATCAACAGATCATCTAATCTCTCATTATAAGTGTTGTTTTCAGAGCCCGAGGACATCGCTGTTGAGGATCCAGAGATCTGAAGAGTTATCTTTGATTAGCTAGTTGGATAGTAATGTAGTATGGTTTAGAGTATTATGCGGACGACGTTCTTTGGTTTACATACTATTTTTCTCAGATTGTAATTAGACGCCCGATTTTGAGACTTTTAGTTTTTATTCAAATGATTGGATTTAATAATATTTTTCAATACTTTGTAAATACTATTATTTTATTTAATACGAGGTATTTTTATACTTAGTTATTTGAGAAAAATTTTATGACTTGTGTTTTTTAATTAAATGTTTTGAAGGATTTTTATTGAAATTAATTTGGGTTACTAATGTAACGAAGGGCGTTACATTACACCCGGGTGCCGACGAGGGCGAGGAGTGGTCACCGGTGCAAGAAGGCACGGACAAGGAGCGGCTCCTGGCAGGCTTCTAGACGGAGGGACACATGAATGAATCGATTACACACCCGAATGAGAGGGATCCTGAGACTGTGTAGGTATAGGACTATACAGTTGAGGAAGGCTTATATGAATTGATTGGTACTACCTATACTAATAAGATGCATCTTCTTTTCGGGAGCCCATCACTTAAGAACTCCACAGTTAACCGTGCTTGACTTGGAGCAATTATGAGATGGGTGACCTCCTGGGAAGTTTTCCCAGGAAGCGTGTGAGTGAGGACAAAGCACGCTGAAAAGACCCGTGTTGGTTTGTGGGGACAGTTGTCACTCCATAAAGCAGCCTGGGATGTTACAAATGGTATCAGAGCGGCACCTCTCCTAGTACGGTGTGGTTCGGGGACGAACCAAGCGGAAGCTGGTGGACATGTAACACCGAGTGCCGACGAGGGTGGGGAGTGGTCGCCGGTGCAAGAAGGCACGGACAAGGAGCGACTCCTGGCAGGCTTCTAGGCGGAGGGACACATGAATGAACCGATTACACACCCGAATGAGAGGGATCCTGAGACTGTGTAGGTATGGGACTATACAGTTGAGGAAGGCTTATATGAATTGATTGGTACTACCTATACTAATAAGATGCATATTTTTTTCGGGAGCCCATCACTTAAGAACTCCACAGTTAAGCGTGCTTGACTTGGAGCAATTATGGGATGGGTGACCTCCTGGGAAGTTTTCCCAGGAAGCGTGTGAGTGAGGACAAAGCACGCTGAAAAGACCCGTGTTGGTTTGTGGGGACAGTCGTCACTTCATAAAGCAGCCTGGGATGTTACATTGGGTCTGGAAAAAAGAAAAAGGTAGTGAAGGCTAAGATGTATCACTGAAACATGTACCTGGGATTGATGATGAAGGTTTGGTGGATGTAGTAATTAAGGTAGGGAGAGTTGAAGATAGAAGAGAACCGGGTTCAAAACCAAAGAGGAAGTCAAGGAAAGGCCCTTCTCTGGAGAGTGGGGATGCATGGCATTCAACGGAGGAAGAGATCTCAAATTCTTCAAATGGCATGGGTAACCCGATGAGTCTCTCAGGTTTGTCCAATCTGATAGCCGTATAGTCCATTGCAACAATCTAGCAATTAAAAGGTATTCTAAGGAAGCAACTTCCAGGACTTGGGAGTTAGGAAAAAAGGTGGGAGTCACATTTGATGGGGATGATAATAATATCATCGAGAAGATCATGGAAATGGAAGATCGTGACAGAGAGATCATTTCCTCAAAAGGTGTTAAGAAGGGTTTTCCATGAAGATCAGATCTATGAACATTAGGGGTATGGGGGCACTAATAAAGAAGAAAAAAATCGAACTTTTATTGCATAAGAAAAACTGGATTTTATGGTGATTCAAGAGACAAAGATGGAAACTTTAGATGCACAAACTTGTCATTCTCTGTGGGGTGGAACAGATTGTGGTTGGGTCTTCCAAGCGGCAATATGTAATTCATGAGGTATGTTGAGTATTTGGAATGTAGGTTTGGGTAAACTTAATTTTACTTTTTCTGGAGTTTGTGTGGATTGGGGATGCAAGCAGATAAAATGTTTCGTCGTTAACATATACTCGCCATGTACAATGGTTGGTAAGCGGAAGCTGTGGGATGACCTTAGGATGACAAAAAGAGGTTTCGGGCAGGGTAGATGGTGCTTGGTTGGAGATTTCAATGCTCTTACAACTTCAGCTGAAAGGAGAGGTTTAAATGGACAAGATTCAGTAAGGGAGATTGAAGAGTTCAGAGCCTTTATTACTGATATGGAGCTTCTGGACGTTCCATTGTTGGGGCGTAAATTCACCTAGTACAGATCAGATGGTAAGGCTCTGAGCAGATTGGATCGTTTCTTGTTGTCGGATGATTGGGTTACAAATTGGGGAGTTTTGGCACAATGGACAAGATGTAGAGATGTTTCTGATCATTGTTCTTTGGTCTTGAAAATGGGATTGCAGCATTGGGGTCCTAAGCCATTCAGATTTAACAATTGTTGGCTTAGTCACCCTGAGTTCAAGGAGGTGGTGAGTGGTTGCTGGTTGGGTAATAAAGTGGAAGGTTGGAGAGCGTATGTGTTGAAAGAAAAGATGAAGAACCTCAGGTCTGCGATCAAGGTGTGGAATGTGGAGAATTTTGGGGTTATTGAGGTAAAAATTCAGGAATTAAAACAGTCCATTCAAGGGCTGGATTTGAAAGCTGAGGATAAAGTCATCAGTGAGCATGAAGTTGATGTTAGAAGGCTGTTGTTTGCGGAACTGAGCCAAAGTTTGAGAAAAAAGGAAAGTATGCTTAAGCAAAAATCTAGAGAAAAATGGTTAGCCAAGGGCGATGCAAACACGGCTTATTTTCATGCATGTATTGCTAGTCGGAGAAGAAGAAATCAATTCGTGGCCATCAAGGTGGGTGATCTTTGGTTGAGGAAATGGAAGAGATTAAAAGGGCGGTTAAATGGCACTTTACAAAACTGTACTATGAAGAAAGTTGGGTAAGGCCGGTTTTAGATGGAGTGTTTTTTGAACAACTTTCAGAAAAACAGATTGAAGATCTTTCAACCGGTTTCACTATTGAAGAGTTAGAGGAAGCCGTGTAAAACTGTGACGGGAACAAAGCGCTGGGATCGGATGGTTTTAATTTCAACTTCATAAAAAATGGGATTTAATCAAGGAGGATGTGTGGGGAATGATCAACGAATTTGGTGCCAATGCAAAACTCCCAAAGTGGTTCACTTCATATTTTCTTGCTCTTATCCCAAAATCCATTAACCCACAGACAATTGGAGAATTCAGACCAATTTCTCTCCTTGGGTGTGTATACAAATCCTTGGCTAAAGTGTTAGTTGCAAGGCTAAGGAAGGTTATGAACTCGATTATAGCTTCAAATAAGTCCGCTTTCCTACCTAATAGG
Source organism: Sophora flavescens (assembly GCA_030762895.1). Taxonomy (NCBI): domain Eukaryota; kingdom Viridiplantae; phylum Streptophyta; class Magnoliopsida; order Fabales; family Fabaceae; genus Sophora; species Sophora flavescens. The sequence continues at coordinate 100,133,649 of CM061062.1, forward strand.
AATATTCTAGATGGAGTTCTTGTGATAAATGAGGTGATGGATTTCACAAAAAAAAAAAAAAAAATGGGGGAAGGAATGTTTCATTTTTAAAGTGGATTTTGAGAAGGCTTACGACACTGTAAATTGGAAATTCCTGGAGTATATGATGGGGAGGTTTGGAATGAATGATGAATGGAAGAATTGGATAAAAGAATGTGTTTTCAAAGGGGGACCTTTCGGTGCTACTAAATGGAAGTCCCTCAGAGGAGGTTAAGATTGAAAAGGGGTTGAAGCAAGGGGATCCACTAGCACCCTTTCTTTTTCTTATGGTGGCGGAGGGTCTTACCGGTTTGTTGAGGAACGCGGTCTCCTTAGGCATCTTCAAAGGATTCAAGGTAGCTGGTGGAAGGGAATTAAGAAATATCTATTTTGCAATATGCCGATGATACCTTATTAGTTGGTGAGGCCTCTTGGGATAACATTTGGGCTTTGAAAGCCATCCTTCATTGCTTTGAGTTGGTGTCGGGGCTCAAAGTTAATTTCCACAAAAGCAGAGTGATTGGGATAAACTTGGAGGACTCTTTTGTTCATGATGCGACTGTCTTTCTCAATTGTAAAAGAGGGGAAGTACCTTTAAGTACTTGGGAATTCCAATTGGAGCAAATCCGAAGAAGCTTGTCACTTGGCAACAGGTTTTGGACTCCTTCCACAAAAGACTTTCTTCTTGGAGGCACAAACACTTATCTTTTGGCGGAAGGGCAACTCTCATCAACTCGGTTCTAAATAACTTGCCAATCTATTTTCTTTCTTTCTTTTTGGCACCAAAAAAGGTTATTTTAAGGCTCAAACGAATTCAAAGAAATTTTTTGTGGGGAGGAAGTGATAAGAAGAAAAAATTAGCATGGGTTAAATGGGACTTGGTTTGTCTTCCAAAGAGTGAAGGGGGTTTGGGTATAAAAAACTCAGACCTTTTCACTAGGGCGTTGTTAGCAAAATGGAGGTGAAGACTTCTAAAGGGGGAAGAGGGTTTGTGGGTTAGGATCCTCAAATCTAGATATGGTGAGTTAGATTGGAGTAATGTGGGGCAAGTGGTTTCCAGGAGGGGCTGTGTTTCTCGCAGGTGGAGGGACTTTTGCAACAGTGGAAAGTTTTCCTTTGCTGAAGATTGGTTCAAAGAGGGTTTGGGTAGAAAAATAGGGAGAGGTGTGACACAACAAAATTATGGGAAGATGTGTGGCTAGGTTGTGACAATCTTCAAAACCTGTTTCCAAGACTTTATCAAGTCTCTACCAAGAAAAATAGCCTTTTAGTGGACTGTGGGGAATGGGTTGATAACACTTGGCTTTGGTCTTTCACTTGGAGAAGAAGTTTGTTCCAATGAGAACATGTTTTGTTTGAAGAATTTATCTCTGTAATTCAGCAAGCCTTTTTGCAAAAGGAAAAGAATGATGAGTGGCTTTGGAGCTTTGATCATTCGGGTTCTTTCTCCACAAAATATGCTTATTGTTCGCTGCAAAAGAACGACCCCGTATTAGTTTTTGTCCCTGGTATTGATTTGAGTATTTTCCAGCATCTTTGGAAGTGCAAGGCACCGTCCAAAGTGTTGGGTTTTGCTTGGAGATTGTTTTTTGGGAGGATTCCAACTAAAGATAATCTTTTTAAAAGGAGTATTACTTTCCCACCTCAAGAGCAGCTTTGTGTTTTTTGTGGTAAGGAAACTGAATCAGTGCATCATCTTTTTTTCTCTTGCCCATTATCACTTGCTCTTTGGTCTAAAGTTTATGTTTGACCAAGTATTGTTGTGGTGCAACCAATGGGTACCTCCCAGCATTTTATGTCTCATCGAGGTCTGTTTAAAGGGAAAAAAAAAAGAAAGCATACATGTTTGGTTATTTGGTTGTCAGTGGTGTGGTCTATCTGGATCGAAAGGAATAATGCTGTTTTTAACAAAATGAAACCCGACCTCTTAAGACTTTTGGACTTGGTGTAATTCAAGCTCTGAAGCACGAATTCCTTTTTCAGATTGGTGTATTTGTCCAACAGAATGTTAATCTTAATCTGGTAGGGTCAAGGTGAAGCAATCACGGCTCCTTGTTTAGTTCTTGCTGTTTTGTGATGTTGCTAAAGTGCAGGTTGTTTTTATGCAGTTTAGTGTTTTGCATCTTGGTATTTTTTGGGTCTTTAGGCGCTGAGCTTTTGTTCCTGGTTTTGGTTGGTCAAAAGTTTCTGGTGGCAAGGAATACATTAATGTGGTGAATTTCGGTTTAGGCTTGTTACCTTGGATATTTGTTGTTATGAGTGGGTATCTCTTGTACTCAATATTATATCCAATTCTTTTGTTCATCAAAAAAACAAAAGAGATAAGAATAGTGTATTTTTAATGAAATGTCAAATTCTGATTAGTTGAGAACCAATAAAAAATATATGTCAATATAAAACTGTCAAAACAACTAATCAAATATACATATCTTACTTAAATAATCAAAACAACAATTAAAATACCAAAAAAGTACCCCAAAAAAAAAACCCTAACCGCTGGTACCTAAAGTTTCCCAAACTATTTCACATTTAAAAAAATTAATAATTGAAGTTTAGATAGCCATTCTTTCACAATTATTATTTTGGAAAATTATGCCTACCGGTTGGCCCGGACAACCTTACATTTAAAGAAAAATAATAATTGAAGTTTGATAGCCATTCTTTCACAATTATTATTTTGGAAGATGATAATGCACTTTGCTAGGATGACAATGAATAGGGTCCGGATAGAATACTATAATACATGCTCCTATATACGTATTTGAAAAAATTTCTTGTATCCGAACCCGTACCCATATGGGTAGCAATTTTAATACCCTTACATGTATCCTTTGGGCACCTAAACACTCGTGCCCGCACTAGTTACGTTCCCACACTTTAACGGTTAAAAAGCATAAATAACAAAAGAAATGTTATAGCCATTAAAAAATGATTTAATAAAGATCTTTTAAATCTATTCATAAAATATTACAAATCAAAATATTTAATAAATAAAAACATTTAAAAAGGAATTACAGATGCAACCGGGTTTAGAAAGTTAAGAATTTTTAGATTAATTTTAGTTATAAATTTTGTATTATAGTTAAAATTATATATATTAGTAATATAAATAAATAATTATATATATGTGTGTGGGTGTGGGTGTGGGTGTGGGTGTGGGTGTGTATCTTAGTACCCGTACCTACACTCATACCTATTCAAATTTGTAAATAATTACCCATATCTGGTCCTTACTTATTGTGTGGATAATTTTCCTACCCGTAGTAAGAAATTTTTGTACGAATACCCAATGACATGATACAAATTGTCACCCCTAAACCTGTTGGGGTTAAATAATGTCTTCCTTTTATATTTTTGTTCTAACATTGATCGTATGAGTAAGAATTTTTTTACTAATAGAAATTATTTTCAAATATAATTAAATATTAAAAAGTCAAGTGAGAAATAGTTAATTATAAAAAAAGTTAACTTATTGAAAACATAAGTTAATAATGACATTTTAGAAAATTAAGAGAAATTTATTTGCTTTTAATACATTTATTAGGAAAAAGTACAAAAGGACTAAAGGAGTACGGGAGACTGGAGAGAAGAATGATACACATCCAAAACAAACAGAATGAGAAAATATAGATTTTATACCGAGAAAAAAGATACATAAACCCTTATTGAATATAAGAAAGGGGGCGCTAAGGTGTTTTTTTTAATATATTTTTGAATTATGTATACATAAAAATTTAAAAAAATTCAAAACTTAATGTTATAAAAAAAAAAGATAAGAATACATAATATGCTATTATATAGCAAAATGGAACTCTTGTTTTTTATTTTTGGGAAAGAGCAAATGCTAAACAAGTACAAAAAGCTACAAGACAGCAAAACTTTTGGAACATCTGCTTCACCTAACTTTGGAAGACATTTCTAGTTGCAGCCTGAAGTCTAATCTGCCTGTTGAATTTCTGAATAAACTCTTCCACTCTCCTGTTCAGATCTTCATCTGTCATCTTAGAATAAAACTCATTTTCTTCTTCTTCTTCTTCTTCTTCTTCTACTTTTGCAGCTTCTACCTTCTTCATAGTCTCTGACCTCCTCATCACTCTGTTCTTCATCCTCTCATGGAATCTATCTGATTTACTTCTCTGGTAATTAATTCTTGCAGGCTTTGCTTTCTCCTCATCATCTGCTTTTAAGAGAAGTACTGGCTTTTGCTTTTTCTCATTGGAGCATTCACTATGTTTCTTAGGTTCGTTTTGTGCCACTATTTCTAGCACACGTTCAGGGATAGTCCCCCTCTCACTATTCTGAACATCAGTGAGAGTTTCTTTCTTTTCATGCAACAGCTTAGTACCACCCAGTTCTTGCTTGGGATCAATGCATTGTTTATCAACTTGTTGTTCATATTTGGAGACACATGATGATGGGGTGGCATGGTTTCTTGCTTGGCTATGCTTTACATACTCCTCATCGAGATGATCCTGCTTCTGTTTTTTGGATGAAGAGAATGCACCATAGTCAGCAGCTATGATGAGGATGAGAGTGTTGGACATGAAAAACCAAAAGATGTTGCTGTTGAAGAGAGTATAGGGAGAGAGGTTGAAGATATAGAAGATAGAGATGTAGATGAAAAGGGAGAACAAAGAGGCAAAGAAGGACAAATAGCTATTTGATTTATGGGAATGAATATGATCTTTTGCTTTGTAGTGTTTCATAGCATCTTCCTCTAGATATGGTGGTTTGGCCATGCTGGAAATTAAGATTTGATAGAGCAGTGACAGGAGTGTGAGAAGATTTGTGCTGATGAGGCTGAGAGTGTGTATTAATTAATGTGATTTGGTGGAGTTCTAAATGAACCGTAGAGAGAGCTTATATATGAGCTTGGTTGATGATTAGGTTGTCAAATGATTGATCCCATTCAATTACAAATACACCCTTCTCTGTTGTCTCAAGTTTTCTTTCCCCTCAATGAAACACGTTGAATAAAAATGTGCCAGCTAATTTGGTGAATATTAAAACCTCATGATAAATTTGAGATTTTTTTTAATTAAGTTTACCATCATTCCATCTAATAGGTGCAAAAGACTAATTTTTTTGAGACATTAGTGATATTTTTTTTTAATACACATGATCAAACTTTCAAGACCGCAATATATATTAGACGCAAGTTCTTTTGATCCCTCCAAGAATCAAAATACATTTAATGATGGTTTAAAATCAAAATTTACTTTATATATGATCATATATATGAGCAATCATGATTAAAAATTGTTTAGTGATCACATAACTACTTAAAAAGAATCACATACATATTTTTAATTTTCACAATTCAAATAAGATCCATTATTTTTCTCACATTCTTAAAATTTAATTTTTTTTATAGATAAATACGTACACGTAGAGGAGGGACCAACGTAGGACTGCATCCTTGATCATTGTTGTATAAATTTGTCTAAGGGTTTAAACTTTAAAGTTAGAGAGATACTATATGGGAAAAAAAAAAACTTGCCTTAAAGATTTTTTTTTTAAAGAACAAACTTATTGCATTTCTTGATGAAAATTTTCCACTTATATTGTGATAGCCATGAGGAAGAACGTTGCTGCTTAGAATAGCAGCCTTAGCTTAACGATGAGCAATCTTGTTGACATGTCTTTTAACAACCTCGCTTAAATATTGAAAAGAGAAAATTAAATTGTATTTAATGAAAAAAAATGTTTGTTGCCTTAATCATTTATTTTAAAGGTAATAATTATACATATGTATTAAAAAACTAATATTCTATTTTTTTTAATAATTTAGTTAATTAAAATAATAAAATGTACTCAACAAATATAAAAGTTCAGAACAGTTTAATAAGCGTTTGTATAACCTAACGCCATCTCTATCAGGGTTCTAGGTTTCCTTTGGGTAAAACACATCGTTAGGATTTTGAGTAAAACGGTATCGCTAGGGTTCTAGGTTTCCTTTGTTTTAATTTTCTCCTTTTTTGTGAGAGCTGTGTTTTTTAGGAGTATTATGTTTTTCTCTCCGCTTGTAAGAGTTATGTTTTTTTCTCCATTTGTGAGAGTCTATCGTTGCTAGATGAAGAAGATGAATGAATTGTTTCTCTCCATTTCTCTCCATTTTTTATTGGCATGTTCAAGTTCTCAGGCCTGTCAGAATCCATAAGTATCCTTAGTTGGAACTGCCGAGTCATGGGTAACCTGTGTGCATTTTCTATCAACAAATACCTCATTTGGTGTTATTGGCCAGACGTGTTTTGTCGTTTTCTCATTTTAATTTTTGTTTTTTTAGTTTATGCAAATAAAGTCAAAGACAATTGGCAGTATGTTGAGCCTTTCTTGTAGGTAGCTCGAAGCATCGACTTCGATCACGATTTATGTGACGAGGGATGATATTTCTTCAAAGCTAAATCTTATAGTTACTCTCCCAGACTCCAGGTGCAAAAAGAGGAAGTCCTAGGTCTCCTTCAAGAGGACCAAGCTAATTATAGGGTTGTTATTTCAAATTGTAAGAGTCTTTTATCATCTTATGTTAACAATTCTTTGGTAGAGTTTGATATGGGAAAAGTCCATGTAGTTGCTCAGTCTTTATTAGGGGTGACTACATATATTATTATTCTCCAAATTTCGTGATGATGTTAACGAATATACTGTGTTCTCCATTATTAATGAAATTGCTTAACTTTTCTTTTATAAAAAAAAAAATCACTAAAGATGTAATGTCTATTTTTTTAGCCTCCAGACCAACATAGCATGATAAAAACATTTTTAATTTTTTCTTTTTAACTTGTTTTTTTTTGGGCTTTACCCCAATTGTACACCAAAAAAAAGACATTTTTAATTAGTATTTTACTTTTATTTTTCTTTATGTTTTGTTATTTTCATATTTCAAAGTATTCTAAAATCCACTTCTCAATATACAAGATAATCTAATAAATATCCAAAAGTACAGCTTATTAAATAAAATTAAGAGAGAACAAATCATTTTTTTTTTGCCACAATTGGTATGAAATAATCAAATTATCAATTTTATCAATTAAGTATTGATTATTATTATTATATATATATACATTATAATCAATATTTCATGTCATATTATTAAATTATTAATATTTTTTAATGAAATTATTTATTTGATTTTATAGAATATAAATTAATGATTAAAATTAAATTCTCTATCTTCATTAGATATAATTTAATTTTTCTCCTTATATAGAGTTACTTAGATAGGAACCTTTTTTTTTAATTTAATTTAATTTCTCACAATAATAAAGTGTCCTTACATAGAGTTACTTAGATAAGAACACTTTATTATTATGAGAAATTAGAGCAATAAATGTTGACTATTGAATTTTTTTTTAGTACAATGTTGCTAGTATTTCCCTATTATATAATAGACACACAAACAAATGTAGGCGCTAAATTCACGGAGATCAAAGTGATAATACAAGTATAAAAAAATCATGTATTGAACATTATTCACAACAAAACATAAATTATAGGTAACAAATAGAGCATGATTACGTATAAAACTAGATACGAGGATCTAATTTAACAACCAAAATTGCTAGGATACATGATAGCTTTCGGCTTAATAATTTCTTACAATTATTTTACATGATAGAGCTATGAAAGTTAAAAATATGCATGAAAATGAAAAGATAGGAAAAAAGGTAAAGGTCAAAATATCATAAACGTCATGATAAATTCGTAATGTTCAAACACGTAGCATGAGTGTCCGCAAAGTCTTCATTCAGCTCTGATCTCTATCAGGTATGTTTGATAAATAATGTAATTTAATAATTCCTCAAGCTCAGTCATATGCCATCATTATCAAACCCCAATTTTTTACAACAAGCTGAAAAGCTGTTTCTATAAGTTATTGAGATTAATTGGATTGTTGCGTTACAGGTCATGGACTTTATCCCTTTCTGAACATTAGAACAAACAGAGTCTTTATAATTATGATAAGCATACCCTATACCCTTATAGAAAAGGCTACACCTTTGAGGATCGAATTCTCTAGAATTTATACTTGGATCGAAAACAATGATCAGCGTATCATTAGTGTAAAATATGATTTTAACATCGGATATTTAATATTGGTTTCCTTAAAATCGATGTGTAAAATGAGACGGTGATATTTTTGAAATTAAAAGTAAAATCTTTCATATCGATTTTGTTTTTAACCGATATTAAAAATTTTCCACATCGATTTTTTACCAACCGATGTCCAAAAATTAAAACAAAAAATGGAATTTAAATTTTTTTTGGATTTTCTACATCGGTTACTACATAACGATGTCTAATAGATATTAATAACATCGATTTTTGATAACCGATGTTAAAAATTAAAACAAAAAATCAAATTTTAAAATTTTTTGGAGTTGCTACATCGGTTTATGTAGAACCGATGTGTAATATACAATAACCACATCGGTTAAAGGACAACCGATGTGTAATGGAGTCCCTATTTTGCCCATTTTCATTCCCTCCATCGATCGCACCCTTTATTTTCTTCTATTTCATTCTCTTTGCTGCCATTCCTTCCTAAGCTAAACCCTCTGCCACCCCCAAGCTTGTTCGGCTGCCCGTCTCCGCCGTTTGTGTGCGCCATCTCCTCCCCGTCGTTCGCGTGTCGCTTGCGTCCTTCTCCTTCGTTTCCGTCCTTCTCCACGCCCAAGCTTGTTCCTTTCTGCCCTTCTCCGTCGTTTGGTACCACTGTTGACCCGGCTGGCTTCAACCACCACCGTCGTCCGCTGCGTTCCCCACGGTTAGCACAGTTAGCCCCTAAACCATTGCCCACTCTCATTTTCTATACATGCATGGTTCAACATTTGATTGTTAGATATTCTATAAGAAGGTCATTTTTGTTTGTTTATGGTAAACTGAGAATAAAGGGGGTGTTTTTCGTCTTGTGGTGTTGGGGGCGTGGGAGACCATTATGGCAAGGTAGCAGTCATGATGACATGGATAAGGTGAAGTGAATCTCATATATGGCATAAAAGGCTGTAGTTGATGTCACTGTTAATTTGCAATTATAGTTCAGATAAGCTTGAGTTTGTTTTGTACCTAGCTGAATGTGAGGATTTGGGTGAGATAGGTTCCGCCATTATTTTTGTTTTTATAGAAAAGTTCAAAATGCTTATGCTATAGTGTCTTCCATTGAGTAGTGTTGTAACAGAGAAAAGTTTTGATAATGGCAAGGCTTTGTTTACCTAGCTTTCAAATTAAACAGATAACTATGGTGGGTGGAGAGGTGTCTCTTTCTGTTTGCTATCCAAAACAGGCCAATTATTACAACAAAGAAACTACATAGTCTAAGAAAAGGACTAATGATCTAGATATTCGTGGGTGAAAGTTAAATAATTATCCACTTAAAATTTTAACAATTGAATGTTCATACTGGTAGGTCGTTATTTGATTTTTATGTATAACTCGGTTCTTATCTCTCTCTTTTTTCTTCTTGTAAACTATAACTGCTACTGGTGTATAACTAAGAATGTGAATGTCCATAGAGTCTTGAATGATTAAATAGGGTAAGGAAAAAGTTTTTCTGCTTGAGTGTAAAATGAGGACTAATTATTTAGTTTATCAATGGTGAATATATTACCTTGTTCACTTTTACGTTGAAGCTCAAAGACAATGAACAAATAATTCTAACAAACAGGGTGTGATTCTTCACATTAATTGATAATCAACACTAATTATAGGCCTACTTCAGTTTTAAACCTCTGAAGAAAATTATTTACATGTATAGCTACAAGGAAATATCATATCTCTGTTCTATAATGCTACGAAATATCTATTTTGTAAGATGTGGTTGAATGGTAATTTGAGATTTTATTTGTAATGCACATATGGGCCATGATTCTTTACCTTTCTTTTTTGGTGCTCTGATTCTTTACCTTTCTTTTTTGGTACCATGACTTATCATTCTACCTGCTAAATCATGTATATGTGTAGCCTTATATGTGTTCATCAACTTGGATTTCCTACTGTAAGCTCAGCTATTTCTTATATGTATGTGTGTGCTTTATCTCTGTCATCATAGTTCTTCTGTATTTACGCTTCTATACTGATCAAGCTACATAATTGTTATTGAAACTATTTCTTATAGGTACACTTGCTGTTATTGAAACTATATATTACGGTACAAGTTCCGAGCAGAATATTAGCAGAATATTCATTATTCATTACAGTTTCCGGCTGAGTGTTCTTCCCACACTCGGTAAGCTTTCTCCTCTCCATTTTTCTCGTTTGGTTTTTGTTTGCATTGTACTCGGGGATTAGAGTGTTTTATTATTTTTCTTAATGTTAATTAATTAGTAAAGCCTTAGTTTCCCGTTTGAAATGCAATACTAATGAGCACACGTGTACGTGCTTAATGTACCGCTCATTGTATTGGATCTTGAATTGTCCAAAGTTGGACAGTTTGGGAAAAAAATTTCTTCATTCAGTTAAAATAGTTATTCATTGATTCTAATGTTATATACTTGATGAAAGTTCGGATTGATACATTTCCTTTCGTTCTCCGGGTGCATACTTTATCGTGGTGGATGTCATCGCATTCAAGTTGTGTACGTCGGAGACCGAAGGGAAATGCTGCCGAAATTTTGTCGAGTATGAGCATGAGAGTTAAGGACTAACTGTTAACCGAATGTTGAAAAAGTTTCTTCTCGAATGGGATAAGGCCACATACCCTGTCATAAGAAGTGGTTGATGAATATGTTGGACTAAGTACGAAGTTATTGGTTTAGTCATGGATCGCGGTTGGATGAATGCTAGACGGACAAGTGATGAGTATGAGAATGAAGTGGAAGATTTTCTACAGTTTGCAAAAACAAATGCTCCTGATAGTGGTAACGGAAGGTTTTATTGTCCTTATGTTAACTGTTTGAATGAGAGACGACTAGAAGCTGAGGAGATACGTGATCATCTTATTTGTGAGGGGATTTGCAAGAGTTATACAACATGGATATGTCATGGTGAATCGTTAGATAGGCTGAGGGTGTCGGATAGAGAGGAAGTTGATGACGTGGAAATGGAAGATGGACTAGAGGACATGATCCATGATGTTGGGCAAGAGTCTTTTCGGCGCGCACATGTGCATGATACTTTGTACAGTGATGCGGAAGTGGCTTTGTATCTGGGGTGCACTAATTTCACACGGTTGTCAGCGGTGTTAAGATTGTTCAATATGAAGGCGATAAATAGGTGGAGCGATAAAAGCTTTACTGAATTGCTTGAGTTGTTGAAAGACATGTTTCCAGAAGGCAACACATTGCCATCTCGAAACTATGAGACAAAGAAGATATTGTGTCCGATGGGTATGGAGTATAAGAAAATACACGCTTGACCCAATGATTGCATATTGTACAGGAAAGAGTTTGAAGAGATGCACGAGTGCCCCAGGTGTGGGGTATCATGCTACAAAGTGAAGGATGGTGATTCTAGTTGTGATGTGGTCACCAAAGGTCCTCCTGCGAAGGTGTTATGGTATCTTCCCGTGATTCCGTGGTTCAAGTGATTGTTTGCTAATGTGAATGACGCAAAGAACATTAGATGGCATGCAGATGAGAGGAAGCGTGATGGACATCTTCGGCATCCGGTCGATTCTTTGTAATGGAAGAGAATTGATAGTTTGTTTCCGTATTTCGGCAATGAGCCCAGAAACCTCAGGCTTGGACTTGTTACCGATGGAATGAATCCATATGGAAACTTAAGTAGTATTCATAGTTCATGGCCTGTTCTCCTGGTAATTTACAACCTGTCTCCTTGGTTGTGCATGAAGCGCAAATACATTATGTTAAGTATGATGATTTCGGGTCATAAACAGCCAGGAAATGATATTGATGTTTATCTGAATCCCTTGATTGAAGACTTGAGAATGTTGTGGGATGAAGGCGTTGATGTGATCGACGGGTATTGCCGTGAGACATTCAGTTTGCGTGCCATGTTATTTTGCACCATCAATGACTTTCCATGCGGGAACCTGTGTGGGTATAGTGTTAAGGGGCATAAAGCATGTCCAATATGTGAAGAAGGCACATGTTACCATCAACTGCAACATGGAAGGAAGACAGTTTACCTTGGGCATCGGAGATTTCTCCGACGTAATCATCCTTATCGTAGATTGAGAAAAGCTTTCAATGGACTTCCGGAGAATGAAATTGCTCCGGTGGCCTTGACTGGAGAGCAAGTTTATAAAAGGGTGAACAACACTAATGTTATCTATGGGAAGACCCAGAAGAAGGCTACCGAGAAGAAAATATGGAAGAAGAGGTCGATCTTCTTTAATCTTCCATACTGGTGCAAGCTTGATGTAAGACATTGTATTGATGTGATGCATGTGGAGAAAAATATGTGTGATAGTTTAATCGGAACGCTTCTCAACATTCAAGGCAAGACAAAGGATGGTGTGAATAGTCGTCTGGATCTAGTTGCGATGGGTATACGAGAGCAGTTAGCTCCACATAAAGTGGGGGATAAGAAGACTTATTTAACTCCAGTATGTCATACTTTATCAAAAAAAGAGAAATGAAGTTTCTGTGAATGTCTACGGGGAGTCAAAGTGCCACATGATTACTCTTCAAATATCAAAAGACTTGTATCAATGAAAGATCTCAAATTAGTTGGCTTAAAGTCTCATGATTGTCATGTCTTGATGCAACAACTACTACCGGTGGCCATTCGTGACATATTGTCTGCATCGTATGTTAGTTGATCAGGGTAACCTCGCCCTTTATGGGTTCATTGACCCCATGTTCATTCAGGGTGATGTTCTCCTAGCATCAGAAGACCCGGTCACCACCATATGTGATATACTTGCCCGAGACGATCATCAATTCTACCTTGCGTCTTATCTCAATAAGTAAGTACCGGTTATTTAATTATAACTATATATGACTTAGTCACTAATGTTCCACAAATACAGCAAGCATTGGCAACTGTTGATCTTGTACCCTAGGATGAACGTCGTGGTCTTCTTCTGCTCAATTGGAAATAAGCCAACGAACGAACTGAAGACGATCATCGAAACGTCAGCATTAAAATACTTTATAATCAGTAATGCGGTAAGTTAAATTATCTGAAATCTATTAGACATACTTTAATTAATGTTTATTTTGTCATGATAGTTCTATTAATACAAACCACATGTTGCGTGGTGAAAGGCATCGGGCTATCAGACGGATTATTCCTAGCGTAAGATATTTATTAGTTCAAACGCTTCAAATGCAGTGGGTATAATTATTGATTTCTATTTAATTCCTCATATTCTAATTAGGTTTCATTTGTACGTAGTCACGTATACAACGTGGATCATGGGAATGTGGATACTATGTGATGAAGTAGATGTTCAAAATTATCTCCTCCAAGATCACTGAAAGATTGCACGAGGTAAATGTTAATTGGTAACAATTAGAAGTAACAATTATAGATTCGTTATATGTTTTATGTTTGTTTGTTACTTAAAAGATATAATCTTTTGTCCAATTAAACTTGCAGATATTCAACAATCCAACTCCATTATCTGACGGATTATTCCTAGCGTAAGATATTTATTAGTTCAAACGCTTGCAGTGGGTATAATTATTGATTTCTATTTAATTCCTCATATTCTAATTAGGTTTCATTTGTACGTAGTCACGTATACAACGTGGATCATGGGAATGTGGCTACTATGTGATGAAGTAGATGTTCAAAATTATCTCCTCCAAGATCACTGAAAGATGGCACGAGGTAAATGTTAATTGGTAACAATTAGAAGTAACAATTATAGATTCGTTATATGTTTTATGTTAGTTTGTTACTTAAAAGATATAATCTTTTGTCCAATTAAACTTGCAGATATTCAACAATCCAACTCCATTATCTGACGGATTATTCCTAGCGTAAGATATTTATTAGTTCAAACGCTTGCAGTGGGTATAATTATTGATTTCTATTTAATTCCTCATATTCTAATTAGGTTTCATTTGTACGTAGTCACGTATACAACGTGGATCATGGGAATGTGGATACTATGTGATGAAGTAGATGTTCAAAATTATCTCCTCCAAGATCACTGAAAGATGGCACGAGGTAAATGTTAATTGGTAACAATTAGAAGTAACAATTATAGATTCGTTATATGTTTTATGTTAGTTTGTTACTTAAAAGATATAATCTTTTGTCCAATTAAACTTGCAGATATTCAACAATCCAACTCCATTATCTGATTCCGACATCAACAACATAAGGAGGCGTTGGGCAACTTTCTTTCTTGAAGTGTACCAACCATAGTTTGTATATATGTAGTTAGTTTAAAAACTTATCATGTACTAGCTATAGTGTACTTTTGACTGATCATATGTATTTTGATATGAAATCTATAATATATCATGTCTGAATATAATTGAACGTACATATGTATTGTTTGTAATAAATTCAGTATATATTAATTTAGTGTGTTTTTGTTGTACAAAAGTGATTGTGTTGAGAATATTTAGAATATGTTACACTGGTATTGATCTGCATTACTGAAACATGAGAAATGAATGATAGAAATGTAAAAAGAGTTTAAAAAAAATTAGACTTTACACATCGGTTACTCAAAAACCGATGTGGAAAGTTCACTTTACACATGGGTTAATTAAAAACCGATGTGGAAAGTGAAATTTCCATATCGGTTTTTATGAAAACCGATGTGGAAAGTGAAATTTCTACATCGGTTTTAGAAAAACCCGATGTGGAAAGTGATATTTCCAATAGGTTATGGGATAACCCATGTGACAAATGAACTTTCCATGTCGGTTATTTTGAAAACCGCTGTTAAAAATATACTTTAAACATCGGTTTTAAAACCGATGTGAAAAGTAACAATAAACATTGGTCTTTTCAACATCAGTTTGAAAACCGATGTGAAAAGCCAAAAATAACCGATGTGGGATCCATTTTCTGCACCAGTGTATACATATTGTATTTCATTAGAGATTCTATCACCTGACATCTGTTTGCCTATTCACTACTACAGAAAAGGGTTTTAGTAGCGCACTTTCAGTAGCGCTTCAATAAAAAACGCTACTTAAAAATAGACGGAAGGTTTTTAATAGCGCTTCCTTAAGAGAGCGCTATCTATTCCTTATTCTAAGACAGCGTTCCTTTAAGGAAACGCTACTAGGAATAGATAGCGTTTTCTTGAGAAAGCGCTACTATAAGTAAGAGAATAGATAGCGTTTTCTTGAGAAAGCGCTACTATAAGTAAGAGAATAGATAGCGCTTTTTCAAAGAAGCGCTATCTATTCCCCTTTTACTAATTAAATTAATATTTCCCTTTTGCTCACTCTCTTCCTCTCGCGCGCGGGGCTCGCATTTTCGCTGGTTCTCAAACCCTGCTCGCGAGACTTGCTTCCCTTCGCCTTCCACTGCTCGCGAGACTTGCCTCCTCTAATGATTAGGGTTCCATACTTCTTCCTCGTTTCGCCGGCCGCCGTCCCGCCAACCGTCCTTCCTTCTTCCCCACAGCGGCTTCGTCTTCTTCCAGCAGCCACAACGACTTCGATCCGTCTTCCAGAGCACAGCGAGCCGCCGTTTTGGCCGATGCCGTCGCACAGCCTTCTTCTTCGCCAGCCGCCCAAACCCGCTTTGGTCGCCGTTAAGCTCACCGCCGTCGACGCGGAACATATCTCCAATAATCAACCTTCTTTCTTTCATCTCTTCCCATCTCTGTTTCATTGTTTGTGACAATTTTTTTCTTTAATCTTCCTTTAATCATGAGAATGTGTCTTGAGTTTGTGTTATTACAGGGGCTGGATTAATCGAGAGCCTCATGATGGTTGCTGCTTCACTTGTTCCAAATTTCCTCATGGGAATAATTACAGGGGCTGGATTAATTGTAAGAAAAAAATGCCTCCATCCTTGATCTCGACGGCCATCCGCTTCGACCACTACAATCGTGCCTCTCCCGCCGAACCAAGAACCGGGAGTCCCCGAGCAGGTAGCAGCTTGATTTTGTTCAAGTAAATTCTTAGGGATGCTGTTTCTCTTTTGAACTGAGAGAAATAAATCCTCAATCATCCCTCAACTTTTATCTCTTTATCGGACATTTCGATTTCATCTCATTGCAGAAACCATGTCCGTGTCAGATGATGAACTGATTTATTTTCGAAAGTTTCAATTTTATCATCTTAAATATTTATTTATAAATTATAATTTTATACAATCATGTCATTTAGCTGTGATGGTCAAAGCATGATAGTATAAGGGAATAATTATGAATGATTTTTCATTTAATAAATCCAGTGTTTTCTTCTACAATTACTTTGTTCATTTTTGCCAATGAACTGATTGTATTCTGTCTTGACCAATGATGGGGATCTTGATTTGTTGAGTAAATCACCATTGTGGTTCCTTAAATTGTAGGGCGGTGGCAAGTGTGTCCCTTACATTAGTAAATAGGGAAAAACATCCCAAATTGAAAAACGTTCATTACGTTATGGTCCCCTAAATGGAAGAACATTGCCAAATTGGACTAACGTGATGGACTTTTTTCAATTTGGGGACGTTTTTGCCTATTTCCTAATGTGAGGGACCAACTCGCTATCGCCCTATGATTTCAGGGATCAAAATGGTGATTCACTCTGATTTGTTGGAAGTTTTATGGCTAATAATTTGAGATTAGATTCAACATTAATGTGCGATGTCTAACATTACTTGGAACATTTCCCTTGAATCTATTTAGTTGATGTCTTTTTAATCCCTTTAATGAACGTGGCACCGGGCGTAATAATAATTTTTATTTTAGTTTGATGTCATCATCATGGTGCCCTCCGGATTGGTTGTGACAATAACTATTGCCAGCCCTAATTGGTTTATACATGTGCTAGAATTAGAAGAACTTCATCCATAATTTGTACATTTAGGAAAATACTAGGTAGTCTCTAGGCTATCTCGTATTGCTCTCACTTTTAGTATGATTAGTTTTTGCATTTTGGGTTGAACATTTTTAATTAATTTTCTCGAGTTATAGGAAATCACAAATGGATTCATCACAAAATGCAACTGGGGGGGGAAATTGTGGGAGTGGTGGAAATGGGACATTGACCTCTCAAACTAATGACCTAGCAGCTTCTGCAGCAGAGCGGATGATTCTATGCAGAAATCCGAACCAGATCAGCAATTCCATTCGAAAAACCTTGGGCCTTATCCATCGACTTTACCTTCATCGTATCTACCTTCAATGCTGCCTTTCAAATGCCTCTCCTCCAACGCATGTATCTCTCTCCCCATCCTTTTCCTTTATTGCATGTTTTGTTCGTTTTACATTTTTTCAGGTGTTCGACATTGTATACTTGTATATAGCTATATACAATAACAACCACCAAGCCTTCTCCTACTGGGTAGGGTTGGCTACATGGATCAAACAACACCATATTGTGTATAACTACATATTGATCATATTTTCCAGCAATGGTCTTGTTGTGGAGCTTGACAACATGATTAAATTGGCTGAGAAGTGCAACATTCAGGTTCCTATGGAGGTTGTGAAGTGAGTCTTTTGCCTTAGTTTGTGTCTCTATAGTTTTTTACAAACTAATATAAGTTTTTTTCCCCATTTGAACTTAATGGTTGATTTATTCTGGATTTAGTTTAATTGATGATGGGAAGAATCCGGATGAATTTACCAAAGATGTTTTAAATAATCAGTATTGCAAAGAATCGGATCACCAAAGGAAAAACGATCTTTGTGAAGGTTGATTCTAGTTCTTAATTTTATTAGATATAAGTACCTTGTTTCCATTTTATGTCTTTCCATATATTTAATGAGTGTCCTTAGTCCAACTTTGCATTTCTGTTTGTGCAGAGTTTTCGCAAGCATTTTTTGGAGGAATTGGAGCAGAACTTCCCTGATGAGGTTGAAACATTTAGGGAGAGTCGTGCTGCTTCTGCTGTAAGTATTACTTATTTGGTCCTTTATTTCAGTGTAGAATAGAACTTTAAAAATACCTTCCTACATCATTGATTTGTTCTGAGTTTTTATCACCTATGATTTGCAAAGATAAATGTGTCTGCTACATCTAAGGTTTTTTTTTTTTAATCTTCTTTCTCCAATTCCTTGGCTCCTCGCCGATCACCTCTGGCTCTTCTTCATCTTCTCGCTTCTGTTCCCTCCACTAGCATCGCTTTGGCACCTTGCTTCTATTTCCCACGGTATATTTCTCATCACAGTTGAAGCACCAACCCATGTCTCTGCACTTCTGTATATATTACAACGTCAACTTCTTAGCTGTTTATTGGGGAACCCCACTCTTCTCTCGTCATTCCCGCAGAGGAAATTTTCCAACTAGAATTTGCATTGGAGCTCATACGTGACCCTGTTCCATAGTCTGTCCCTTCCCTCTTACTTTATGTCAAGCATTCCTCTTGCTTTTGTGTTAGCTTGATGCATTCTCTCGGACATTTTTGTACTAGGATCCTTACATCCTCACTATTTCTTGCTTAAGTCCTCCCATAAACACTCCTGTGAATGCTTTTCAAGGAAAAACCTTCACCTTATTTACTGTCTGATCAAATTCCTTCGATATAATGATATTCTCTCCGTTGCCCAGTTTTTGCGACCACAAGAGTGCCTCATTATAGTCCTCATACTCTATTTTTCCAAACCTCACCAAGCAACTTTTGATATGTTCTTTGCAACCATTGGTTGGCTCGCTTCACCTTCAAAGTGGAAAGAAGCCGAGAAGCTAGAGGTAACTTCTGTCTAGGAGGCATACCCCGGTATTAAAAGAACTGATTCATCCTATTTAGTCACTCAATTGGCTTGTTTCCACCATATCAAACAAAACCCATTATGATATGTTGAGATAGTACTTTTAAATTGCCTTTGTTAACCTTTTTGGGCGCTTCTTCCGTCCTTACCCTTCACCAAGTGGAATGATTGATGGCTTGGCAGGAGCCATCTTAGCAATCTGTCTACTTAATTCCCTAACTGTCTTATGTTAGAACTGGTATTTCAAGAAGATGGAAATGAACTGAATCTTTATTCAAAACTACTCGAAACTCTCCTTCAACACGTAAACACAAAATTACAAGAACAATCACACCTTTCACAACTCAATGAACTCATACACTCATGTGCTCCAGTTTGTTGAACTGCTCTCGTAGCATTATGTTATGAATGAATGACTAGAAAACACTTTGTTTGCTTGTGGTCAAAGGTAGGAAAGGATGGTATTTATAGAGAAAGGGTCCGAGAGGTCAAAGTTGGACCAAGTTGCATAAGTGTACGATGCTAAAGGCATTATTCAAGTGTATATTTCGATTCCCCTTCTCTACTTTTTCTTTTTTATCAATCTTTGGTCATATTGCCTCATCTCCTCTACCTTGTAGTCTTGCTGTCCAGTTTGTAGCTAGCTAGCGTTTGATGTTTTGTTCTTTGAACTCTTCTCTACATCACTGACAAGGTGCTCTTAATATTTTCAAATCTTGTAATTTGTATTCATAATCATCAATTTAACAGGAATGGTAGCTGCTTTAACAAATGAAAGTGCCACCAAAGAAATCGGTGTACTTTGCTCACTCGCACATCGGAGATGATTTTTATCACTCATCTATTGGCAGAAGAACCAGAGAAACTTGCAGGATTTGTAGTTCTATGTGCAATTGAGCCTGTCATGATGTTGGCACGCTTGTTGCATCTTTGGTTGCAAAAGTTGGGAGACCTAAAACTGGGAGGCATCTGTTTGATGATGGTGAAAAAAGAGAATATTTTGGATTGAAGACAGAATCAAGAGGGATTGTGGAGCTTGAATGTACAAGTCAAAGGGAATATGATATCTGGACTCGAGGGGTTTCAAGACTTCTTTCCATTGTTACACAAAGGCAAAAAAGATGGGATTTGAGGAAGTGTCTCTAGCTACTGCTGACTGCTGAAATTAATTCAAACTATATATATTGAGCTTTGTATTCAAACTTGGTTTAGACTGGCATAGGGGATTGACTATTGCTGCAAAATCGTTAGTGTTGTTGGGTTATTATTGTATACGGGTTGGGGTACCCCTTGTACCCTTTAATCAATATACTTTTAGCTTATCCAAAAAAAAATATTGTATTTAAGCTTTTGTATGTAAATGAATGGTTTGTTGAGTTTTGTTAAGTGCAATGGGATGGATAAACTGTTTAATGTCTTAGTTTTGCTGAGTGCATGTGAGAAATATAGAAAACAATGTAAATAATTATAAAAAAAAAAGGGGGAATAGGTAGCGTTTTCTTGAAAAAACGTTGTCTAAAGTTATGCCTTATTACGAACTTTAGAAAGCGCTTTCTCAAGGAAGCGCTACTTATTCCTACTTTCAGTAGCGCTCCTAAAGTGACAAATAGACAGCGCTTCCTTGAGAAAGCGCTACTGAAAGTATGTAATAGATTGTTTATTATCAACTTTAGACAGCGCTTTCTCAAGGAAGCGCTACCTATTCCTACTTTCAGTAGCGCTTTTTTAAGCGCTATTGAATCTCTCCCACCTTCAGTAGCGGGTGAATAGATAGCGCTTCGAAGCGCTACTAAAGGTAAAAAAAAAGCGCTACTGAAGCCCTTTTCTGTAGTAGTGATTATTGAACTGTGTCTCTATAATTTGTATGATATTTTTGTTTTCTATCTTTTTGTAATGATTGAGCAAGGATGTATGAAAGCCACACACATTTGTAATGAGAGTTGTAGCATAGCATTTCTACTTTGAATCGGACTTCGATGCTTCTTCCATAGTTATTGGAATACTTTTGGGATTTACGAGGATTGAATTTTTTGGTTGACGAATCAAATCTAATCTGATTATCAACTGAGGTTGGCGTGAGTGATTAAAGGCCTCTCGCCCCTTAACCAAAGTCTCAGGTTCGAGTCTTGAGTATGGAAAAAACCTCAGCTGGGAGAGATGCTACCCATTGCCGAACAAAATCTTGTGGGAGATTAGTATCCGTCTTAGATTGGTGGTGGGATACTCCTCGAAGTAGATCGAAAAAAAAATCTAATCTGATTTACGAGAAATCATGAGTTATCCAATGTAACCAATTTTTAGTTTAAAATGGAAATAAAAATGCTCCCTAAAAAATGTTCTAACTATAATCTTGTTAGTTGTGCTGTAAGTGAAACTAAAACATGATTGAATCAGAAAAAGATCAATTCATCTCCATTTCTGTTCATAATTTTTAAAGTTTTAAGAAAATAAATATATATTATATATAAGTGTGAAGTCATTCCATATACTTTATCCCAAAACTTTAGAAATGAGCACCTCCATTTCTCGTGAAAAATGGAAAAGATCCCTATTCGATTGGATCAACCAATTGTTTGAACAGGTTGTTACTTTGATATATAACCTACTTAGTTTACCGATGCTGTCTAGCTAAGTGCATGTTTATTCGCAAGATTGTTGGATTATCACAAATAAAAATCAAAATCACATAACCCTAGCCAAGCAATCATTTACAAAATTCTGCATAACTCTTGTTGATAATGAGCGATATAATCATAGTGGGTGTGGGTCCTTGTCCAACAACTCTTTTCATTCGTGTTAGGCTCAGTTTTACACACGTTACACGCAGTATGAAACGATTAACAAGTGCCACAAGTGGCAAATCCTCCTTGTGCAGCCTCCAAGGTTTGGGTCTCAGATGATCGATCTTTTGCCACGTGTGCCGCAAACACCCTTTATTTTAACTGAGTTTAAATATAGTAACATCCAATTAATTCCAAGATGATGACATTAGATTGTGAGGCATCCATATTTAAAATTGGGTCTCGAGGACACTAGTTTTTTTTTTTAAGAGATAGGACACTAGGTAAAGATTATTTTTAATGTTTTTTAATGTTTTCTTAAAACATTATTTTTAATGTTTTAAATATACTAATCTTCATACAAAATTATTTTCTTAGATTTCTTAACCAATGATCTTGCATTATCAATACAATAATAATGATCAAAAGCACTAAAAATAAAATAAAATAATGATGATTACAATAACGAGATACTTGTAAATAAATTAGTGGGTGAGGGTGTTAATGTTCATAGTTTGTACGTAGCTTATAAGTCTAATTATTTCACCTTACTTTCTGCAAGATATTTGTAAATAAATTAGTTGGTGGTGGTGTTAAGGTTCATGAATTTGTAGCTTTACGAGCCTAAAAAGATTACTTTCTGCCTTAATTAGTGCTGATTGTGAAAATCTTCACTACGTAATCTAGATTGAGGTTTGAAGTTTTTTTTTTTGATGCAGTTGAGGTTTGAAGTTTTTTTTTTGGAAGAAGAAATCTAATTCATTTTATTCAAAATAGTAGCTTCAATACAAATAGGCAAATCATAATATAATCGAGGACAAGCATTATATATAGCATCTCTAGCAAGATAGTGAGCCGTCATATTTGCACTCCTCCTAACAAACTCCAACCTAGAGTTTTCAAAGAAACACAAAGACTTCCTGCAATCATCTACCAAAAGGCCAAATTCGGTAACATCAACCCTGGTAGATTTAACACTGTCCACAACAACCTTTGCATCCATTTCAAAAATCACTTCCTTGAAACCCAGTTCTGACATCCATTTAATGGCAGGCCTTAAGCCATAAGCTTCACCCAACTTCACTTCCATCTTCGGCTGGAAACAAATGGTTTTGGTTCCTACAAACATGCCAAATTCGTCCCTAACACAAAGGCCAACACCGGTTCTGTTCTCTCCCTCAGAAAACGCAGCATCTATGTTGCACTTCATGTAACCAATGGGAGGTTTCTTCCACTTTTCACCCCCTTCCTGAACAGCTTGATGATGCTCCCTACTTGGTGAGATTCGGGATTTCTTCCATTCCTCAAAGAGCACTTTCCCACGATGAATAACAGTGGTAGTACTCTCCTCCTTAGCTTCCCAAATCTTTTGGTTTCTACTCCTCCAAAGACTCCACATGGTCATGGCCCAAGCATAAAAATCCTCTCCCAATAGCTTCTGCAGCAGGTTGAAAAATATGTCCTTGAAAGAGTCCAAGGAAAGAAGACCCTACTCAATATGATACCAAATACCCAGTCTCCTCCAGCAGCTCTCACTCCTGTGACACGATAGCAACACATGACAAAAGGTTTCGACCTCCGAGGTGCACCAAGGGCAACACGACGGAACAGCCATACGTCACCTCTGCAAGTTAAATCTGGTTGGGATACAGTCACGACAGGCTCTCCAAAGGAAGTTCTTGACTTTGGGTGGGAGAGCCAACTTCCATAACTTGCTCCACATACCATCCATTTTCAGCTCCCCTTGATCAAGAATTCTCTCCATACATAGTTTATAGGCTGATCGGACCGAATAGGACCCATGCGGATCAGGCCACCATACTTTCTGATCCTTTTCCACAAACGCATGAAGAGGAGTATTTAAAACATGAGCTACAGAATCTGCATGGACCCATTCTTTAACCATGTCAACGTCCCAGCTCCTCACTGCATGCCTGAACAAATTACTTACATGCAGAAGAGGACTTGCCTCAACATCATCTTTCGGCTTCACCTTATGGAGATCATGAGTCCAGATATCATTAAAGACTCTAATCTGTGTACCATCGCCTATTCTCCACCTCACTCCTTCCTTTAGGACCAGCTTTGCCTCATGAATACTCCTCCACACAAAACTGGAGTTATTGCCATGGCAGGCTTCTAAGAAATCACAACTAGGGTAGTATCTTGCCCTAAACAGTCTTGCAACAATGGTATCCGACTCGGTCATCAATTTCCACCTTGCTTGCCTAATAAAGCAATATTAAAAACATGCAGATTTTTGAAACCCATTCCTCCATCACTTTTATTGACTGCTAGTTTATCCCAAGACATCCACTTGATACCCTTGCTTCTATCTCCCCCACTACCCCACCAAAAGGAATTCATGATTCGTTGAATTTCATCCCCTAGAGAGGTTGGAATCAAGAATAAGCTCATAAAATAGGTGGGAATGACTTGTAAAACTGATTTTATCATAATTTCCTTCCCCGCTTTAGACAACGATCTACCACCCCAAGAATTTATTTTTCTCCACACGCGGTCTTTGATAAACTTGAAGAGATCTTTCTTGCTCCTTCCAATCATTGAAGGTAGCCCCAAATATTTTCCGGTTCCCAGACAAATTCTAACACTAAGAGTAGAAGCAATATTATTTTCACCTTATCCACCACATTTTTACTATAAAAAATCTCAGATTTTTGGAAATTTATTTGTTGCCCCGACGCTTCTTCGTACACACCTAAAATGTTCTTCATATCATTTGCTTCTTTCCCTTCAGCTCTAAAAAAGAGGAAACAATCATCCGCAAATAGAAGGTGAGAAATAATAGGGGCACCCCGGCAAATTTGGATCCCATGGAGGTCACCTCTTCTCTAAGCTTGATTAATTAAGGCAGTTAACCCCTCGACACATAAGATAAAAAGGTAGGGGGATAAAGGATCCCCTTGTCTGAGCCCTCTACCTGAATGAATTGGGCCCACTTGCTCTCTGTTAACCAGAACACTTTACTGACTCCACACACTACATAATCCAGTTTACCCATTTCTCATCAAATCCCACCCGCAACATCACCACTCTCAGGAAACCCCAGTCCACCTTATCATAGGCCTTGCTCATATCTATTTTCAAAGCCACATCACCTTTTTTGCCTTTTGTCTTGCTCTTCAGGTAATGGATAATATATTTCAATAGCAATCATCGCATTATCTAGAATAGATCTTCCAGGCACAAAAGCTGATTGGACTTGAGAGATGCATTTATGAAGCACCACCTTTAACCTGTTGGCAAGCACTTTAGAGAGAAGTTTATAAACAACATTGCATAAGGAAATAGGTCTCCAGTCCTTCATAGCGTCAGGACTTTCGACCTTGGGAATAAGAGCAATATTGGTATCATTAATAGAGGGAGGAAAAACACCTCTATCTAACTAATCACAACAGGACAGAAAGATTTCATCCCCATAAGCATCCCAAAATCTTTTATAAAAGGCTGGATTAAAGCCATCTGGACCCGGTGCCTTGTTAGAATCCATTTGTTGCAATGCTACTACAAATTCCTCTTTCAATAGTGACTGAATTAAGGTAACATTATCTTCTAAAGAAACACAACTCTGCATGGCATTAATGACTGGTTCATAACAACCTGTTCTAGAAGAGTACAGCTCCTAGAAATAATTACACGCAGTTTGCTTGATCTGAGCAGGATCATTGGTAAACAAATTATCATCCAGTTTTAATTGCGAAATTTTATTTACCTTTGATCTA
Source organism: Sophora flavescens (assembly GCA_030762895.1). NCBI lineage: Eukaryota > Viridiplantae > Streptophyta > Magnoliopsida > Fabales > Fabaceae > Sophora > Sophora flavescens. Next base: position 100,158,935 of record CM061062.1, read on the forward strand.
CATGTAGCTGAGGCCTGAAAGAAACATATATTCAGATCACCATCCTTAAGCCAGAAAACTTTGGCTCTTTGCTTCCAGAACATTTCCTCCTACACAATCAGTGTGGACATCCTCTCCTCGACCAGGTTATAATGCGCAACTCCATCCTCATCCCTTCTTTCATGAAGAATTTCCATTTGTCTTCTGCAGTCTTCTATATCCTCTTTGAATTTAGTCCTAAGCTTACGACTCCAGCACTAAAGCTTTGTTGCACAACACCCAAGCTTGGACACAATATTGCCATCTTGACCATTAGCCCAACCATCATAAACAACATTAGGAAGATCAGGTTCCAAGAGCCAAGAATTTTCAAAACGAAAATTCCTAGCATCCACTTGAGCTTCCAACGGCTCCCTTTGCAACAAAATAGGGGAGTGATTCGATCGAGGTGCCACCAAATTTAGAAGTCGCACTTGAGGGAATAAAGAGAGCCACTCCTTTGTTGCAAGCGCACAGTCCAGTCTCTGCTCAATAGCTCTATATGTACCAATAGCAAACCTCCAGGTAAATTGATACCCCTCCAAAGCAATATCCACCAATCCAGTATCATGAACCACGTTGCTAAAACCTCTCATGAGACAATAAGGATGATCACGTCTTCATCTTTTGTCAGCCGAAGAGAGTAAGTCGTTGAAATCACCTAGAATACACCAGGGAATGGAAGACAAATTAGCTAGTCTCATAAGCAAAGCCCACGAGTCCCTTCTTTGAGATCTGTTTGCATAAACATAGAACCCCGTCAATCTCCAGTTCCCCTTCACCGAGTCCTCTACTTCCACATTAATATGATGCAAAGACTAACTTGTTATAGAGCATTCAAGAGAATTCTTCCAAAAGAAAGCTATACCACCCACCCGACCATCTCTATCCACTCCAAAACCTCCATCAAAACCTATAGCCCTCCTAACCTCCTCAATCTTTATAGTGTGCACTAAAGTTTCAAACATAAAAATAGCTTCCGGTTTATGTGTCCTGATTAGGTTCTTTAGAGTAGGAACTGCTCGCAGGTGACCCAGGCCTCGATAATTCCAGCTAAGGATCGTGATAACTCCCGGTATGCCTGGGGACCAGAACCTACCGATAAAAAATGCTTGATCATTTCACCACATTACTTGCTACACCCCCTCCTCATTTTCCAACACCCCCCTTCACCATTATTTAATTGTTGCATCATCTCCCTCTTTCTTTTATGCGTCTCCAGGTCGTCCATTTCCACGTCAGCATCCAAATTTGATGGAGAATTGAGATCTCCAACAAATCTGTCCCTATCATTTGTTGCATTATTTTGCGCAACAATCATTTGTGGACCCGCCGCTTGAGATGCACCTTGAGAATCATGTGAAGATCCCTCCACAAAATCACGGCCAGCTTGATTAACGTTCAAGAGATATCCCATCCAGATTACGTCCAAGAATCTCGGGATTGGCGTGATTTTCTCCCTGAACCTGATCTTCCGGCAATAATTCCTCACTGTTCTCATCCCTCAGCCACCTACAACCACCACTCTCTCCCGGTCTCATATGTTCCACCTTTAGTTCCAGTCCCCACCCCCTAACACCATCGTCATCATCAAGAAGAAAACGTTTTTCACAAGAACTATCCAGATGACAAGAAGGCCACACAGAACATGGCCAACCTTTCGTACATGAACCGGACAGTCTTCACCTCTCCTCCTTCTTGCCTCACCTTCCTACCCCTTTTTAATGGCTTCCTGACATCAATCCTCACACGAATCCGCATAAACGACTTCCAAAAGTAGGGTTTGTTATTCTCATCATACTCTACAAACTCACCAATATAGTTTCCCAAGGTCATGTCCACCTCAACATTCAACAACCCTACTGGCACATCATGAACCTGCACCCATAAACAGACATGAAATAATGGGATCTGGCTGGGTATATCCTCCGCTCCTACTCTGCTCAGGATCAATAAGTGCCCATCAAAATTCCACGGTCCCCCCATTCAGCACTTTCTCCATATCCAGCTTATGAAAGAATTGAAAGAGATAGATACCCTTTACAACTTCCTTGACATTCACACCCTTACCTGGTTCCCAGATGGTAGCCATGCACTCTCTCATCATGAGGAATCTCACTATTTTGTGTGTGAGAAACCTGCCCACCAGACATAGTTCCACATTTGCCCTGCTCGCCTGAATTCCTTGCATTCTTACTGTTAAAATTGCATCTTCATCATCACTCAAACTCAAGTTCTCCAACCCCGCCGTCACACCTAGCCTCCAAAACCTCCACTGAGTCACCAGAAAAGAGAAGGTTTTTAGGTCTCACTAGGAGAGAAAGATACCATAACCTTCTCACAAGGAGAGGAAAGTTCTTTATGGCCACCTAATGACCTAAGATTGATATTTGAGGTTTGAAGTTGGTGATATTGTTAATTCAATGGTCAGTTCAGACTTTACTTTAATGATTTAATTTGTATGTATTGTTATTATTTGTTTACACCATAAATCAAATACAAATTGGTTGTATATCACTAAAAATGTTTGACTTTTATTCAAATTATTTTAAAAGTCATTGACATCATAATTTGTAATTGATTGGTAATGTAAAAAACTCTCTTTATATTTTTGGTTCCTGTTTTGTTCTTTGTTGTTTTGTCTTTTTCTTCATCTTACACACAAAAAAAAAGACTTTTAAAAAAATCACCTTATTTTTTGTTAAATAAATTAGATCCAAACAAATCTAAAACCATGACCCCACCTTACCTATACTGCTACCTCCGATACATTTAATATCAGGGAAGAAGAGTTCTTGGGATACAACATTTGAAAAAAGGCGATGTCATTTTAGAAATGGTTTAGAGTTTAATTTTAATTTATTTTTATTATATATTGTTTATACTGTCAATCAATCACACATCATCTCATACATAGTTTTTGAAGTAATTATTATAAAATCAATATTTTTTATTAATGTAAAATAGTTGATGATATAAAATATATTTACACTAATAATATATCACAATTAAATCCATTGATCATTAATTATCTCTTTCTTGCGTGATCAAATCATCCAATGATGGCCAGGTTTTCGTCTCATCCGTTGATGTTTAGTCTCTTGTCTCTATTATTAATCACTAAAAGGCGGCCATGATTGGGGGGTTTGTTATGATAGCCTTCTGTTAACGTTCACCAACATATATTTTTAAGGTATGATTGTACTTTTAATCTCATATTTCAGTGTTTGATCCATTTTGGTTTCTCAAGAATTTTTTGCTTGATTTTAGAACACATATTTTAAAAATGTGATATTTTTGTCCATTCTTTAAGTTAACTTTTAATGATTAATATTTTAAATCTACATTCACTTATGGCACCACTTATTTTATTTTTTTTATTGAAATGACATCACTTATTAGAAATCACATGTAAGTTAGAATATCATAAGTCATGATGTATCACTAGTGCAATAAGTGCTTTTTACGTCAGTTAAAATTGATTTTTTACGTCAGAATACTGACTGACATAAATACAACTGACGTTAACAGTTAATATTTTAACGTCAGTTGAGAACTGACGTTAAATATAAAACTATTAACGTCAGTTCTTTAACAAAACTGACGTTAATTTTGTAAAAATTAACGTCAGTTTTTTAAACAACTGACGTTAAACATAAAACTATTAACGTCAGTTCTTTAAGACAACGAACATTAATTTTGTTAAAACTAACATCAGTTGTTATAAAGAACTGACGTTAAAGGTTTAATTTTAACGTCAGTTGTTTTACACAACTGACGTTAATAGTGTACTGTATATTTTATAAAATACTATTAACGTCAGTTGTTTGATACAACTGACGTTAATAGGTTTTTTTTAATTCAGTTTTAAAATATCACTCCCCTCAGCTATCTCTACATTCAGTAAATATCCCAGTAACACAGAATATCACACACATTACAGAATTGCAAAGGAAAAATGGAACAATGGGGGACTTAAAACCAAAACCCATGTATATATATAAATAAATTTTAGTTCCAATGTCTAAAAAACAAAACTACCAATCTAAGGATATATATATACATGTTATTGATTAGTTTCTAAAGTCTAACAAAAAAACTATTTATCTAAATATTGCGGAGGTATCCTGTCAATTCCTTTTTCAGCCGCATACTTGAAGAAGAATTCAGCGAAGCGCATCCTCAAGTCTCTTAACTCATCTTCTTGAATAGGCGATTGGTCGATAAATGCCTAGACACGTTCAAATAATAACAATAACATCAATGCAAGTCATCTTCAAAACTATAATATATAATTTAACAAGTTGTTTAAATATTACCTTATTCCATCCATCCGTAATAGATGCGGAGACTATGTTCAACATATGAAGCATCACATAATAGCCGCACGACCACCCATCAATTTGAAATCGAGACTACCAACAAAATTAATTTCAACGTCAGTTGAATATACATATAAATTAGTAATTATAATATTAATTATTTGATAAATAAACTGCCAAACCTTGAGGATGTTCCATACAGGATTTGCTTAAGCCTTAGAAGTCCTACTTCTCCCGTTGGCGCAACTTATGCTACTCGCCTTCAGCGCACTATCATAAACAAATAATCATGTTGATCAATTAACAAATTCATATATCATGAGTGTAATAAACAAAAAACAACTGATATTAAAACTTAAATTAAATTTAAGATTAGTTACTTACTTATTTACAGCTTCCACCACCTTCGGTGGCGGATCTTGGTGGAGAGAGCAGAAGAATATGACAGTATGCTTAGACGGGTGAAGTACGAACAACTGCCAATGGCTTTTCATACAGTAGGGAGCCAGATATAATTCTTTCGGATTGTCTCCCAACAAGTTCCCTAAGTATTTACTCAATGCATCGCCAGCAAAGAAATCGGGCAGAAGGATTGACGGATCTAAGAAACCGTAAACTGATGCAACGCCCTTATCAAGCTGAAGACGATGGAGATACCTAAGATATGAAAAGGTGTGGATGTTAATTACATAATATATATATATATATATATATATATATATATATATTGAAATTAAAATAAATTATTAAATGGAAAAATACAAAAAATAAATAAGTTATAAAATTAAAATTAACTTACGTGCACCGTAGAACAAAACATTCTTGTTCATCCAGACGTTATTTCTGCAGGCGTTCCCGAGATCGTCACCACAGAAGGTAAATATCCTCCGTTGATCTGGGCGTGCCACCCATCCATCCTGCTCCAATGGACATTCAAAAATCTCAAACGTATAATCCTCACCAAGTGAGAACAAACGAGTGATAGGTGACAACGACACCGACGTCGACTTGGCCTTCAGTTTAGGAAAAATAAAATAGATAAGTTTTTGATAATTAAAAAAAACACAAGTAATTATTTGACTAATTTGGACATTAATAATGAATACATACCTTTGTTAACATTTCGAGCTCACGTCGTTTGGAGTCCCACTCAAGCTCACGCCTTTTCATTTCCAACTCATGCTCATGGCGTTGATCTTCCAACTCCCGCTCCCTAGCTGCCAACTCATCGTCCTCCACATGTGCCCTACTAAAACTCTCTTTTGTGGTCACATGTGAAGGGTTGGCATGCCCTGCGGTGTCCTGGGATGTACCGACGGAGGAAAGCTCTCTGGCAAGCGCCTGCTTGAATTCTGGGTTGGATATTTAGCCTTGCATCAGATGTGTTGTAATAGCTGGGTTGGACATGAGGTGCTGAGTAATGTCAGTCAAAATTGATGCTTCATCGACCACCCGCTTTCGTGAAGCAGACTTGCCATAATATTCTTTGATGGTCACGTTCCCAGGAACACCGAGAACCCGACCAGGATGGTCTTTCTTGCCTAGAGCAGTCATCAAGACGTCCCGCCGTCCAGAAGGGACGAATGCGCCCTAGGAGGATTGTGCTTTAAGATCCATCTACAATGAAAAAAAAATGAAAAAACGTGCAAGTGAAAAGTGTTGCAAATATCTATACAAATATCAATTGAAATCAAGTTAATTATTTACTTACAATCTTATCTGCCACTTCGCGAGTGGCATCAACTTTAAAAGATCCTGTCTTTGTCATGCGGCCGGCTAACCAGACATCCTCGTGGTCGATGTCCGACGGAGGACTTAATGGTGTGCCCTCAGGCACCTCTCCTCTTTCAACCCTAGCAGAGTACTCTTCCTGCTTCGCCCTCAGCCTATCCGCCATCATTTGCTCGATTCGAGTCTGGTACCCACCCTGAGACATAGTGTGGCGGTGGACGTTCTTCACCTGATTCTGCCGACCCTTATTTGCCTTAGCCTATTCAAACAAAAACACATAATTAAATACAGTTAAATGATCTATAATAAGCATACAAAATTAACTTAATCAACCAACCTGAAATTCTCCATCCTGTCGACTCCTGACAAACATATCCCAAGTATCCTGATCAATCCAGGTATAATCCGAGAACATTTTATCAAGACGCTTCTTCCCAGATACATAGTACCTGGTAAGATCATGCTTGAACCCATTCCAACGCTTTGATGCAATTTTCATACATTTATGACGATGATCCTTGTCATTTGGCACAGTCCAAGCTACCTACACATTAAATACATAACAATTGGATGGATTATAACTCGGATAATTATCTAATAATGTAAATCAAACGAATGTAAAGGTAAAATACCGTGATAGCCTCCCAAATCTGATCCTTAACGTTCTGTGGAACGTCATTCCAGTGGTTGTAGTTGATGCTTACGTGCTGCTTCGCTTGTAGAAACACCCACTTATTAAATTCTTTAGCACGGGGTCCCTGGGCATTTAGATTAGCATCGAAGGACACCTCAAGCTTCTGTCCGCTTTGCCTGTCCTTCTCTAGTTTCTTCAACGAGGTGGCTCCTCTACCCCGTTTCCTATGAGCCTGTGATGTCAGCGTGGACAAAAAAAATAATAAAATAGAGGGTTGTAACATTATAAACTTACATTAAAAAGAAGGACTAAAGATAGTATATAACATGTAAACTTACACTAGAATCAGGCGTAGGCGTGATCGGGTCCTGCGAAGCCCCCACAGTGTCCTCCCGTGCATGTGGGCTATCCGATTGATCCATATGTATGCCTGTTCAGAAACAATATATATGTATTAACATAGGTTATAACTCAAAATAAATACAGAAGTATAAATAAAAATAACTAGATAGGTCCTGTAGATATACAAAACATCTATCCAATACAAGGACAATACGGGAGATTGAAAACTATAGTTTTTGAAGATTGTCAAGCACTGGTCACGGCCTGGCCGTGATGTCCATCACTGCCGTAACGTGCCAACTGAACCAGACCCTCAAGGGCAGAACTGATCACGGCCTAGCCGTGATGAGCATCACGACCGTGACAGATCAACCAGCAGAGCAACATGCACTCAAAACAAAAAATAGAGACATTCCAAACAACTCAAACTCACGGTTTCAAGTTTCAACTACTGAGACTACAGTTTCAACATACACTCAAAACCAAAAATAGAGACATTCCAAACAAGTCAAACTCACAGTTTCAAGTTTCAACTACTGAGACTACAGTTTCAACATACACTCAAAACCAAAAATAAAAAAATGTGCCCTAAAGACTCACCAGAAATAGGCGCTCGCGTGGTGGTGGGTGGGAAGCTCGAGTGGTGGCCAACGTTCGATGTGGTTACTGAGAGCAAAGGGACAAGGAGAGTTAGTGCGCGGGAAGGGGAAAGAAAGATGTCAAGTTATTGCAAAGAATGAGCGGGAAAGTACAGAGTTAGGGGTTAAGAGTGTAGCTCACGGTGGTGGCGAAGAAGCCCTCGTGGTGGTTGCGGTGGAGATGAGTTCGCGATTGGGGCAGAGTGAGAGTGAGAGTGAGGGTTGAGAGTGAGGGTTGAGCGTGATGAAAAGAGAAAAGAGACGTACAGAGAAGTGCAGAAGGCGCGCGGGTGTAAACGTTAATATCAAAATAAAACAACATTTTACGTCAGTTGTTAGTAAAAACTGACGTTAAATGTCATATATTTAACGTCAGTTGTCTTAAGAAACTGACGTTAAAAATACTCACACTTCTAACGTCAGTTGTATTACATAACGGACGTTTACATCAGTTGTTAGTAAAAACTGACGTTAAAGGTCATATATTTAACGTCAGTTGTCTTAAGAAACTGACGTTAAAAACACTCACACTTCTAACGCCAGTTGTATTACACAAGGGACGTTAAAAGTTTATTAGTTTCTGCAAAAATATTCATTCCTTTGACTACTGTGCTACTTACCCATTCACCTTGTAACCTAATCCTCTTAATGAGCATTAAGTTTTTACATAAGTTTTCAAGAAAATCAGAATAGCTTAGTAACTTCATCCCCTGCTCCTATAAATAGCTTCCTTCCATCCTTTTAATTTTTTCCGCTTCACACTATGGCTCTGCCATGGAGATTAACTTCATCACTCTTAAAGGATGCAAGTGACTGTTCCAAGACCATTGCTAAAACAGATCGAGTGCACCCTTCGGAGTATAGTTTTCCCTTTGGCATATTTCATAAAACTCTCTGATGGGATGTAGCTTTAATGTTTAGGATTTTAAACCCTTTCAATGTAACTTTTTATAGGATTTTAAACCCTTTCAATCTTCTCATCGATCGTCAGATTACACTTCATGAATGAGATCCGGTTTGGGTTATTGATTCAACTTATACTTCGCACATATATTTTAGTTTTCAAAACAGAAACACAAAACATCAAAGCAATTGTGAAACTGAAACTTTGAGGAAGGCAATGCGGAAGGGTACGTATACTAGATAAAAAAATTATTAAAATAACCTTTAACGTCTCGATGTAAGGATCGACGTTAAAAGTGAAGTGACTCACTTTTAACGTCAGTTCGATAAAGAACTGACGTTAAAACGTTCATTGTTAACGTCAATTGTTTATTGAACTGACGTTAAAAGTGAGTCACTTCACTTTTAACGTCAGTCCTTAAAACAACTGACGTTAAAATTGAATTAATGAAGTCTGATATTTACAAAACTGCCACCGCCCCCTTTTTAACCTCTAGCTTTTGGTTAACTGACGTAAACCTTTACCGTCTAATGTATATTTTCCACTAGTGTATACACCTATAACCATTGGATGCTAACATAACGGATGGACCAAATAAAATTGCACATTTTAAAAGTATGTGGACTAAAATCAAACAAAAAAAACTAGGGTACCAAAATCGCCCAAACACTAAAATAAGGGACCGAAAATGCAATTAAGACTATTTTTAAATTAAAGAATGTTAAAATCATTAAAGAAAAAATCATTAGATTTACAAATCAATTCATGTTAAAATTTAAGTGAAATTACATTTGAGATCTAATTTAATTATACTTAGCATCACTCTTGATTAAAAAGTTACTCTTTTTTCAATAAGTAAAAATTTATTATAGATATATATAGCTAAGCATCAAAGTGATCACGGAGTTACTCTCTCCTCCTCTTAGGAGAGGTTAGTATAATTTCAATCACCTCTCCTTAGGGGAGACGATCGAGGGTAACTTTTAAAACATAAGAAGTATCTAGTGTAATTAAATCAAATCTCAAGTGAGACCAATGTAATTTTCCATGAAATTTAATTAAAATTATTTTAAAAGATGAAGTTTTATTTTTGTCCAACAAGGGGAGGGATATGGGGGAAAGGGAAAAGGGAATAAGAAAGGGGTGGGGTGCAATGTTGGGTTAGAACTTAGAACCCACACACTCACAATTTAATTATGTCATGCAGCTTAACCAATTGAGCTGATTCTAGGGGAGGATGAATTATTTTTTTTTCTTTTTTTTAGGTTATGTTTAGTTCAAAGAAGGGGAGGAAGGGAATGAAGCAATAATAACACTATTTGTTTCACACCCAAAGTGGAGAGAAGTTAAAACTAGTTTACTTTTTTTTTTTTTTATGAACACAAGGGTCTAAGCCCCAAATAGAAACAAACTAAAAACCTCTATGAAACTAAGTATGTGTGTGTTTGGATAAACTTTTGACAAACGTGATTTTGAGAAGAATTGATTTTGCAGAATTGATTTTGATTAAAAGTGAGTTGACAGTGAAGTGATTTATGTTTGGATGACTTCATGGAAAAAGTGATTTTTATCAATTCTTGTTGTTTGGATAGTTTGGATCAAAATTGCTTTTGGGTGTGTAATTACCAAAATGGGTTTTAACTAGATTTCATTGTCATTTTGTAGTGTGTTTGGTTGCCTTCATGAAAAAATGATTTTTATCAATTTTTGTTGTTTGGATAGTTTGGACCAAAAATGCTTTTATGTGTGTAATTACCAAAATGGATTTATATATATTAACTGGATTTCATTGCCATTTTAATTATTATTATTATTATTATTATTATTATATATATATATATATATATATATATATGGATCAAAATTGCTTTTTATCAATTATTTTAATTTATGTTAAATTATGAAACTAAAAATAATTAGGGACTTTATTAATGAAGCAGGTTTGAAAATTTATTTTTCCAGCAAAAACAAATTTAAAAAATGAACCAATGACGAATAGAGTAAATTATGGACAGCTATTGGTAAAGGACGGTTATGGAAGATGTGTTGTAGACCAACATGCAACAGAGAGAATTGATTTTAAACCATCGTGGAAGCTACAAATATTTGCTTCAAGTATAATTGATTTTGAAGAGCAAAATTGCTTTAACTTTGAAAACCCAAACATCTTTACAATACATTGGAATCAAGTTAAAATGGTTCCACATTACGTTGAAGGCTTGGAAACGCCAGACCAAACATATACTATAAGAAGCATCTGCCCTTAAGGCATTATCAATAAAGGCAGGATGACAATCAAATATCGATATGGTTATTTGAAGTCAGACCAAACTTGGTCAAGGTATCAACAATCTGGTTTGTTTCCAGCAACACATGCTTCCAACAAATGTTTAATTTCAACTCCTTTATGCACCTCATGGATAGCTCGTAGCTGTCACAAGTGCATAACAGGCATGAGTTCTGCAACAACCGTCCGAGAGAAGAAATACCTTATAATTTTGGATTTCAAAATATAAGTAAGAATATTTTAGTCAATATAATCAAAATATTTTAGACCATTTCAAAATATAAGTAAGAATATTTTAGTCAATGTATTCAAAATATTTTAGACCCCTCCCCTCCCGGTGTTTGGTTTTCATATGCGTTCAGGATTAAAGAGTGGAGTAATAATGAGGTTGAGGGTTCAAACCCCATCCATTAACAAAATATTAACATTAAGGTTAACATTTGCCTATATAAGAAAAAAAAAACCCCTCCCCTTTCCTTTAATCCCAATATTTGAGGGGAGCCAAAATTTGCTTCCATTCGCTCCTTTCCTTTCTCCTAAAAAAAAAAAGCCAAACAAAAAAGTTAACTCTCCTCCATTTTCGTTCAACCAAACACCAAGTTAAACTAGCAAGCAAATTACCAGCTAGGAAAGAGAGATTTAAACTCGGTTAATAAGAACTCTCGCTCAAAACTAAATTATTTTTTAGCAGACATATAAAATGTTTTGGAAGATGCACTAAAGAAATATTGCTGTGCACAAAACCTAATAGCACATATTAAATACAAACAATCACAAAATTATAACAAATAAAATAAAATAAGGGCAATCTATTAATTCCTCTTCCTCTATATCAGTTTCTCCTTCTTTCTCTGTTCAAACCACCATGAACACTAATTGCGAACCAAGCATATCAGCAAATGAAGAGGCAAGAAAAACGTGTAGAAATTTTTTTTTTGGCTCAACCCAACTCACTGAGTGCAAAAATGGCTTTATGCTCGAATGATTTAAAAACGTGCGAACGTAGAAATGCGTCGCTGCCATTTTTATGTTTTAACTTTTTAAAGTTTTAAAACCAAAATAAATTATAATTTCTAAATGCATAATGTACTACTATGATTGTGATGAAGACAAATTAAAATGGCTGGATTTGTAAATATAAAGAATGTTTTTTTGATTGACAGTTAACTGCATACTCACAAATGACAATAAATATGCTTGTATGCTATAATAGTAGTATAGAGAGTAGCGGAGTAGCCCCTTGTTCTTTTGTTGGGCATATATCTTGTTTTCGCCAACTATTGAGATTGACTTATAATTGTTCCTTTGTCACCTGCTCAAGTGTTGTCTTGTTTTACAATGACCCAAAAAAAAGTGCATACTTTGAATGGAATGAAACACGGGGCACCAGCATTTGAATGATATCCTTCTTTTGTGATTCAACTAATGACTTTAAACTGCCCATTGTTGTTGTTTGCTTTCATTGAGTTTCTTATTTATGTTTTTTTTTCCTTTTTTTTTTAACAATTTGGGAATTGATTCTTTTTCTCTTGATTGAGTTGATTCTATTTGACAAGAGAGTCACGTGAGAGAGAAAGAGAGTCGGGGAGGGAAGGGGTGGGGTCCATGAGAGAGGAAAGAGAAAATTGAAATTTAATAATTTAATAAAATTCAACGAACTAATATTAGGTTTTTAATCAAAGAATATTGGATGTAGGCTGCCTAGTACTTATATATAATTGAACAGTGAATTGAACACACGACTCCGATATCAATACGTAACATCACACTACAGTGGTGTACTGTAGTGTTACTGTAGTGCTACTTTCTCTTCTTCTTCTTTTTTTTTTAATTTTGACTTTTGTAAAAAATAAAAATTTTATTTCTCAAAAAAATCCATTCACCAGATAATGAACTGAATTCACCAGATATTTATACCTGATTCATCAGATATTTGCACATACTTAACCAAAAATTTTATTTCTCAAAAAAACCCATTCACCAAATAATAAACTGAATTCACCAGATATTTGTACCCGATTCACTATATATTTGCATATACTTAACCAAAAAAATTATTTCTCAAAAAAAACCCATTCACCAGATAATGATCTGAATCCACCAGATATTTGTACCCGATTCACCAGATATTTGCACATACTTAACCAAAAAAATTATTTCTCAAAAAAAACTCATTCACCAGATAATGATCTGAATCCACCAGATATTTGTACCCGATTCACCAGATATTTGCACATACTTAACCAAAAAAATTATTTCTCAAAATAACTCATTCACCAGATAATGAACTGAATTCATCAAATATTTATACCTAATTCACTACTATATATTTGTACCTGATTCACTAGATATTTACATATACTTAATCAAAAAATTTATTTATAAAAAAAACATTTAAAAAAAACTATTTTTTTAAAAACCTGCTACAATACCATATAATACAACTACAAAATTATACAGTACGACACATACAATATCGTCGTACTTATGTTGGGAAAGTGTGTCAAATTAACATTTTTCATAATTGAAACTTTGAAATCGAATTGTAATAAATATAAATGCAGGCATCAAAGAATTGAAGTAGCACGAGAGAGGCTTAAGTTGTACCTCTACCGCTTTATCTGAAAATAAGAATAGACCTTTCATATGACGGAACTACACCATCACCATCGGAATTGACTTCATGTGGTCCTACAACTCCAACCCTTTCTTTAACCCTTTTAAACCCGTTAAAACAATGACCCGTTAACCCATTATTTAGTTTGTAAGAATTGGGTTTGAATCCTTTAGAATACATTTTGGTGGGTGATTAAGCATCCAAACGAAGCTCATAACTGATCAAAGGATCTAATCTTGTGATATTTCATGGACCCACGGAGAGTTAAAAACTCTAATTATGATGACTTCCAACAAAAAAAAAAATAATCCTTTCATTGATATTCTGCATATGAAGTATCTCAATCTTCAAATTTTAAAACGATGGGCAGTAAGTGATTATTAAGGGTCGGGCACCAAGTGATTATTAAGGGTCTGTTTGTTTTGTTTTCAGTTTCATTTTTTTATTTCTTGTTTTCAGTTTTCTTTTTACAAATCTGTCACCTTGTTTTCATTCTAAAGAAAACAGTGAAGATGGATAGAGTCCGTTTGATTTAGATTTTGATAGAATTGATTTTAGAAGAATTGATTTTGAAAAAATCAAGGTTACAAAAATTGATTGTGTTTCGTAACAATATTTTAAAAGTGAGTTTAGAAGAATTGATTTTGTTTGGATGATAAAGTAAAATCACTTTTGAAGTGTAAATATGTAGAATTTTGTGGGTCCTACATCTAGAATCAATTATTTTCAACGGAAAAGCTAGAAATTTTTGCTTCCATAAAACTCAGTTTTGACCCACCAGGAATCAATTATTTCCAACGAAGTTTCGTAAACAGACGCATGAACAGTACCCAGATGCATGAACAGTGACCCTAAACTGAAAAAAATTACTGTTTACATTGAGAAGAATCTCAACCAAACAAGCACATAAAAGTTGATTCAATGTTTCCTATACAAATTCATCAAAACGGAAAACAAAATGAAAATAATAGGACATATTTGTAATTATTTTTGAAAATATGAAATGAAAACTGAAAACAAAACAAATATATCATAAATCGTCCATGGAAATAATAAAGTAAAAAATAGGGACAAATACCCATAGAACTCCATAGACCTCTTTTATCCATACTCAAATTTTTTAAATTAATGTAATTCAATTCTGGTTAATGGTTTGTGCACCTAGTGTATGCAGTGTGCATGGTTTGGTGCTGTTACACATGCCGGGTGTTTTGTGTAGCCTGGATCGCCTTTCGAAGTTGCCCCAGCTAGGTAGCTATTAGTAATTTCGTGACTAATGATATCATGACATTAGTTTTTGACATCAAATTAATATCTTAATTAATTACGTGTAAATTTTTGATTAATTCAGTTTATTATGATTAATGGGTCATATGAAGCTTATTTTTTATAACCATGTAAATATTTGGTTAATGGTTAATTCAATTCTTTATATGATTAATGAATCATCATGAATTAATCAAATATTTGCACATGATTAACCATATAATGAACTAAATTAACCAAATATTTATATCGATTAATCAATATGTCAAAAATTGATATCAACTTTTGGTGTCATAATATCGTCATGGTCAAATGATTCCATTGCTACAAGTAATCCTAGGAGCGTTGCAATTTTGTTTCTTAAGAGTTATGGTGAGGAATCGGCTTTTTATGTGTTTTTTATTATCATGTGATCATGTATATTTTTTCTATTAAAATTTGTAAAATTTTGTTTCAAATTTTTGTGTCTATCTTTCTTTTTCTTTTTCTTTTTTACCTGATAAGCTGATTTATTCTCTCAAAGTGATGAAAATCTGTATCTCCAGGGTAACACACAAGAAATCTGCTGAGAGAACTCCATATGTTCAGAGCTGGATAAGTGGTCCCTTAAGTCTTCGGCCGTGATTCATAGAGGCGACGGATTATTTGGTTGGAAGGTTGGAGTGTTGGAGATGACGCAAACCTCATCACGTTTGGCCAACTGGCCCTAACTTTATCAAATTATAAAATTTTACCCCTCCCTAAATTTGAAGTTTATAAATTATTATAGGATGATCTAGCATCAAATGCCAACATTTTTAGATTTGTTGCGTTTTTTAATACTAACATTATTTATAAAATAATTGTTTTTCCATTTTAAAAAGCTAATTAGGGATATATTGATTGTAAATTATTTTAAATACAAAGTAATTTAATTTAAACATAAAAGGAAGTTACATTCTGTTTATTCCTTAATAAATATATATACCCAAAAATTGTTAGTCGCACTTAAGGTTTTAAATTGCGGTCGCGTTGCGTTTTCAATTATTACGGACAATTACGGGAAAGTGTGGTCGATGCGCATGAAATAACGGTCGCGATGCGGTTTCGACGACTGTCAAAACCAACACGTCGCGACTCAGATTTAAAACCTTGGTCGCACTGGAAATGGACTGTGCCCCAGGCGAACTTTGCTGTGTAAAGTCAGGGTTCAAATTACCTGTGATACTTGGTCAAAGATAAAAAAAACACAAATTCAATATTATCTAATATAGTTTTGGTATCCAGTACGAGCCTGATGAGTCCACAGGACCCAACTAACCTAAACTTTATATTAACAAGAAAAAGAATAAAAAAAAGGCAATGTTTTTTATTTGAAATTGACGTGGATCCTAATTTCCTACGTTCAAAAAATCATGTGTTCATGTATTCACGCATTAGTTTATTATTGACTACAAGAAATTTTTATTTTCACGTGGCCAAGGAAGCCTGAAAATGGTTGAGGAAGGTCTATGATTTTTTTTACAAGCAAAATAAGAAAATATAAGATTGATCCAACAATACGTTGATGAATGAATGTGTGGTTTTTTTTAATACAAAGAATACATTTTCCTTGTAATGTATATATATTTAATTTTTCAATAAAATTATCTCTTTGTATTTTCTTAATTTTGTCCATGGTTAGTGTTCCTGCCGAGATCCGACTTACCGGAATCTCGTCGTAGAACGCCAAACCAAGAGTGAGCACATGGTTGTTTTAGATCATGGCTTAATAGAATATTGTATTCCGGTCCTACGTATCCCAATGAGAATCAAAGCCAGACGTAGTTCTAGGTTCAACCATTGGCCATACGGTGATCTCAATCCCCTGATCTTGGATCTGATGAATACCAACAAGCAAGGACTCTTCAATAGTCTCTTGGTCAAACTAGTTTTTCTAATACGCTTAAGGGAGAGTCACTTGCGTTGGTGAAAAAACGAGTATCTCTCTTGGGTTCTCCTCTTTCTATAATAGGATCCCCATATCTTTAAGAAATCTGGATTTATCTCCTTTTATCTCTTAAATCTTCTTTGAGATATGATGTGCTTAATTTGAGGGATTTAACTCTTCTAACCGGATAAGGTCATTTGAGATAATATCAGGATTATTCTCTTTAACTTGAGGGATTTATCTCTTTTAACCGGATAAAATTATTTGAGATAATATTAAAGATAATATCGATATCTTATCCTTCCTACCTTTATTGGATCGGTATCCAAGTTCGGTGACCGGATTTTACTCCTCGGCCGGCACAATCAGCAAAAGGGTATCTAATATTGTGTTTGTAAGTTAAAAAAAAGGAAAAGGAAATAATCTGATGTGAACTATGAAGAACAAAATGGAAAGGAGAAAAAAAACAAAAGTAATACGTAGTAATGAGTAATGGTTGGTAATAGTACTATCACTGCTTGTGAAGTTTAAACCTTTCTTTCGGAAAATTAGTTAAATTTTCCAACAAGGGAGGCTAGAGTTGGTAGCACACTAGGAAAGGAAAAGACAGTGGTTACTAGTTAACTATGCAATGAAATTTAATTTAATATTTCAAAAACTGAAAAAAGGATGCATGAGTTCATGGATTGAAGTGAAAAAAGAATGTAGGTGTCTATTGATGATCCCTGTACTTTTGTTTCAGGCGCACAAAGTCATGTCTTATCAATGTTACACTTCTGTGTATCAACCATTTAACAGTTCTGGAAATGCATATTGCTTTTTATGGTAACCCATTTGTCTTTCACCACATCACTCCCTTTTCCATGCAAACCAACACTGTCATACTCACATTTGCTATTTGTGGGAACCTAAACGTGACACAGCTGTGGATTTTTCTCTGCACTGCACCCTTCACTGCTGCCACAAAAAAGAGATGCTTTAGTCTTACCTTTACATTCTTCTCCTTTGCCATCAACACCATTCAAGAAAGCATATTATATAGAGAAAGTGGATCCTGGTCTTTCTTTCCGATTGGCTCTAAACTCACAAATCTTGCAATTCCATACATGGTTTGGTTTTGTCTCAGTTTAAGATTTTGAGCTTCTAGCATTGAGCCATTGTCTCAAATTAATGGCTTCTCTGTCTCTTCTCCTTGTTGGGTTCCTTTTGTTTGTTGGTGAAATGATGGCAATGGGAACATTGGGAAGCAATTTACAAGAGGAAGCAATAATGGAAATGGAAGAGGAGGAGTTGTTGGGATTGTTTGAAGTGATGAGTGCTCTTTTAGATGATCCTGACTGGGCTCCAGCACATCCACAGCCATGTACAGACACTCCAGGACCTGGTATTGAGTGTGAATCTAGCACTGGTGACCAACCAATCTTTCATGTCACAAAGATCCACATTGGTCCTGATATACTCTCCCCACCTTGCAAACCCTCTGCTTACCTATCAGAATCCTTGCTGAAACTCACTTATTTGAAAACCCTTTCAATTTTTAACTGTTTTGTTGCTTCACCAGTCACTCTATCCTCTACCCTCTTTGGCCCTTTCTCTTCCTTAGAACACCTGGCCTTGCAGTCTAATCCAACCCTCATTGGAGAAATACCTCCAAGTTTGGGTAGTGTTGCTAGTCTGAGAGTCCTGAGCCTGTCCCAGAACAGCTTACAAGGAAACATCCCAAGACAGATTGGTGGTTTGGTTTGTCTAGAGCAACTTGACCTCAGTTATAATAACTTGAGTGGTCAAATCCCCAAGGAAATTGGAGGTCTGAAAAGTATGACCATTTTGGACCTCAGTTGGAATAAAATTGAAGGTGATCTGCATTATTCTCTTGGACAACTTCAACATCTTCAGAAGATGGATTTGAGCTCTAACAGGCTTAGTGGAAGAATACCTCCTGATTTAGGAAAGCTTAAGAGGTTAGTCTTGCTTGATATGAGTCATAATTTTATTGGTGGGCCTATTCCTGAAACACTGTCAAGTTTGGAGCATTTAGAATATTTACTCATTGATGACAACCCCATCAAGGCAGGGATACCCCTCTTCATAGGGAACCTTTGGAAGCTCAAATCAGTGAGCTTCTCAGGGTGTGGATTGATTGGCTCCATACCCAATTCTTTCTCTTCCTTGAAAAACCTTTCAGCTCTCTCCTTGGATAACAATAGCCTCAGTGGCCCAGTTCCTCCAAGTTTAGGTTTGCTCCCAAACTTAGACCAACTGAATATCAGCCACAACTTGCTGAATGGAGTTCTACAGCTCTCTGATGATTTCATTGGCAAGCTTGGTAAAAGGTTGGACGTAAGAGGAAACAGTGAGCTTTGCATCAGTGATCAGCCAAACAAGAAGAATCTCTCTTCATACTTGGAAATCCCCTCTTGTGTAAGCATGAGACCAAGAAATGACAAATCTTTTGCTGATGGACCACCAGAAGATCCAGCAGGAATAAAGCCATCTTGGTATGAGAGTAGCATAAGTTCAAGTTCAACATGGCTGGATCTACAAATCATCCTGTTTACCTTGGTTTCAAATTTTATCTTCAGTTTATTAATTTTGTTTTTGTGACACTGGGTGTGTATTTTTATAAAATACTTAATCTCATTATAAAGTGTATTCATGTATTCAAAGGTTGTTGTTGGAGTTATCAATGGAAATTATTCATATAAATTTCCATGAAGTGTAATGCTTGCTGACAAACATTGGTGGCTTCAATTAATAGGACTGCATGCAAATGCAATGGTGAAAAAGAACAAGAGATTTCACCTTTGAACTTTTCTATTTGAATTTTGTATCTTTTGGGAAAAGCCGGGTCACAACTTCGAAGTTCTGTCCCCGAGTGTTGTTGTCTGTAGCAGCCTTTAGAGAGAGTAGCAGAACTGTTGGTTCTGATACTAATGAGCATGCTGCAAGCATAATAAAGATGCACACCTCAATACTGGTTTTGGGGCAAGATGCACCTTACATTTGAGCCATTGGTTTTGTAAAAGACATCAATAACTTTTGGAACTTGCTTGATAGGTTTTTTTTGTACAAAGCAAAAGTAACATTTATAGAGTACAAGGGGTGTGATATGCCGGGAACCAAAAAATTAATGAAATACTTAATAATGATTAAATTAAATTTTAAATGACATAAATTTATTAAAAATACAAGATAACTTCTAACAATATGTACAATATTGATCTGTGGAACCAGACCATGTATGGCGCATTCCCTTGTTTTGTTTCCGTTGAGATGGAGACACAGAATCTTATGAGAAATTCCAATCTTTACCTGCGGTTCGCGAAGTTTTAGTACTAATTAATATTAATATGAACACAAAAAGTACATGGACAGTTTCTCCTTGTTCTCCTTAATTCGCAAACGAAAATGTTTTTTTTTTTTTACATCAAATCCCGACAACAATGGGGAACATCGTATGTTTTCTCCCTCCCTCCTATATACATTTACTCTTTAAGACAACAAATCTGTGTCCAATACAAATTTATGATTTTTATTAGAAATATTTTACTTCAATTGACACTAATTTTTGATATTACCAATCATAGAAAATAGTTAAAAATGAGAAAAAATAAATAAATAAATTATATTAAAAAGATATGAAAATAATATTTGTTTTTTTATAAATATTGTAACATCACTCTTTTCTAAATTACACAAGGTTAGCAAGATTTTATATGATATAAGAAACAATAGTAAAGGATAAGATACCAATTAAAAAAATTATGCAATGAAATCAATCAAAATGTTAATATATATTTCTAGCTTAATTTTGATACAATGTAAATGTAAATGTAAATTTTTTACATTGTAAATCAACCTCAACTCAGCCTATGCCTAAATATAAATATTATAAGAATCAAATATTTTAATGACATGATAATTTATAATTCTAAAAAGTATATCAACTTATTTAAGGTTTCCTAGAAGTACAGAGACCTGTTCAAAAAATAAAGTATAGAAATTTATTTAAATTTTTCCAAAAAGTTCAAGACCCATAAATGTTAAGTGAATGGATAATTTAATATATATACTTAACGAAATCTTAACAAGAAAAATTTATCCGGGACTTAATTACAATTTTTTTATATTTATATATTCAAGGACTCAATTTAGAGATCTAATTAAAAATTCTCATATAGCTTAGACATCAATCCATTATTTTATCCCAATGAAATGTGACAATTTCCATCAATGTATCAATGATTGCTACACTTATAAATCTTATGTAATGCAGATTTATCAATCCCTTTAGTATCTGTTAAATGTACTTTGAAACTTCATTCTCTTTTATGATTTTATCCCATACTTGCTGTTCCTGGTACTCCTCTAACTCTTCAGCTCCATATAATTCCTTTGACAACGGTTTGTTCTTCCTTTCAACTTACTTGCGTCATTTTCATTCTTCCCTAGTACCTGCTTTTTCACTTCATCCTGTTTTCAATTAGTTTATAATAAATTAAAGCATATTTATGTATTTTATATTAGAATGATCAGGATTCTCTTAACACCCAATAATCACTGTTTCTCGTTTGGGGTTTTCCTGTAGTGAGGCTGTTTGAAATCTTAAGTTCGGAGAAGTTTTGTACTTTAATCTCCTTTTTCGTCTTCCCATCTTGGGTTTCATCAAAATCTGGTTCATAGAATTTGAGCGGGTAAAGTAAGAATCAGTTCTATATTGCAAATTTAAAGATTAATCTTGTGCGTAAGTGAACATCAGATATATTTATGACGTTTGCATTGCATCTCAACCTTGGCAATCATTCTCTCTATGTTATCTTTTAGTTTTTGAATTCGGAAGGTTTTACTACTCAAAGTGATTTGATGTTATTTCATTATTGTATTTTGAACTCACCTTCAGAAGAAGATCCTGGTGTCAGCATATTAAATATTGGGAAAATGGAGATAACTAATGTTACTGAGTATGAGGCAATCGCCAAGGAAATATTGCCAAAGATGGTTTATGACTACTATGCATCAGGGGCAGGGGACCAATGGACTTTGAAGGAGAACCGAAATGCATTCTCAAGGATTCTGTAATATAATTTTCTTAGACATCCATTTATCTGTTCTAGGTTTCTTGACCCCTAGAAGGCTGCAACTTTATTTTTGTTCAAAATCTGAGTTCACCTTTCCTTTTGTTACCAAGGACACATTAAGATATTCCACTGTTATTAGATTGTTACTTATACTTCTTTTCTTTAATTCTTTCTCGCTGTTCACCCTTCTCAGAAAATCTATTTGTTTGCTTAAAATAGGTTCCGACCACGTATTCTTATTGATGTAAGCAAGATAGACATGACAACAAATGTATTGGGCTTCAAAATATCAATGCCCATCATGATTGCTCCCACAGGCATGCAAAAGATGGCTCACCCTGAAGGTATCTCAAACTCATTGTTTCCGGTTATACTAGGATATTGAGATTGCAGACAGTCGATTGTTACTTAATCTTATATACAACTAATTATGACGTTCCTATACCTTAGGGTGGAATGATCTTAGTAAGATGTATAGATTTCCATAATATGCAGTTTCCTTGCATTTAGTTGAATGGGAAGGTATCTTTTGATCTTGATATAAAGCTTAAGGAGTACCAATGTACTTCAACTAGTAAAATTTCAATATAGTTTATATTACTAATTGCAAAATAAGCGGCTGAGGATGAGGCTCTATGCAATAGTTAGGTTGCTGCTTTGTGACCTAATACTCTGATAGTCATTGGTTCTAGTCATGGTTGCATACATCTGACCCTCCCTTGACCTTACATTGTATGAGATCCTCATACTCTGGGCTCCTCCTTTTATTCCAAAATAAGCAGTCAAGGAATCGACATTGATAAATAGTTAAATAATGTATCGACACACCTGTCTATGACTAGCTTTAGTGATCAAATTTATGTATTCTTATCCCTTAATGTTTGTCTTGTCAAACATAAAGCATAATAACAATCTGAATACCAGGAAAAAAAATCCCATCAGTAATTGAATGAGTAAATCCTTCTGTTGGGGTTATGGGATCTACAGGAGTGTAATTAGAATTACTGTAATCATTGTACTATAACTACAAGTACATAAAGAGAGGATTTAGAAGAGGTTTTTGTTACAGACAAAACAAAACGTGCTATTTTTTACACCTCAAACTTCGAAAGTTTGTCCTTTCATGAAAAGCCACTAGAGCTTTTCCTTCTCAAGGAAAAACTTCGGGTAACTTTTCTTGCATGGACTACGATCATATGACCTGGTGATCACAGCCTCTCCGTTCACAACAGTTAGATTGTGTGCATATGATCCTTCCCTGACCCGACAATGGCGGGAGCCTCATGGACTGGGCCACCTTTTAGGACTACAATCCATATGAAACAACAGAATTTAAGACAAAAATCTTAATCAATCTCAGATATGCATTTCCAAGTGCTTCACCTTGACAATGTAAGACTTGTACAGTTGTTATTTCCAGTGTATACTTCAAATTATATTTCATCAGAAATTGAGCATCCGTTTTGCAGTCTTTGCTAATGGAGAAGTTCCTGGTTCTCAATTTTATTTTTAGTGCCAGCGCATGTTTAACTACAATTGAGAAAAAAAATATATTTAAACTAAAACAAACTATGCAACATTTATGCAGGAGAAAATGCAACAGCCAGAGCAGCATCAGCAGCTGGCACAATTATGGTTTGGTTACCACCATATTTGTTCTCTAATTTAGTTTTCTCCCCTAACAAAATATTTGTTTTCCTCATAGCTCTCTTATATTTTTGAATCTAATATGAAACCAATAGAGGCCTAGTTAACTGGGGGAATTTTTTTGTACTTGATCACTTATCAGCAGATTAATTTTCACAATTTGTTGTCACAGACACTATCAACAGGGGCTAATTTCAGTATTGAGGAGGTTGCTTCAACAGGAACCGGCATTCGTTTTTTCCAACTCTATGTGGGTATCATTTGATTATTTCTGCTAATGATTCTAAAAAAAATCAATTTTGGGGTTATAACAAGAATTTATACTCTCAAATAATATCAGAAGGTTTTACCATCGTCGTGGAATTAGAGATTTGCTCTCATTTTTGCTTTTCAAGCTTCTTTTTTCTGTGATGTGTCGCTAATCTCCCCCTTGAATAAGTCAGCATTTCCTTTTCCAGGGAAACATTTCCATGCAACAATCTTAGTGCAAAACAATGAAACATGAATTCTCTCTTGTACAATTTTCTTGGATGCACTTTGAGTATTGCTTTAATGTATTGGAAAATTATGCATGATTCCTGCATACTGCCACTGGACAATTTTTCTCTCTGTCTCCTCTGATTCGTACCTGATAAGGTCATTACAGTTTCACAAGACATTTCTTTTTCTTCCACTTAGTAGCAGCCTCCTGCTCCTATACAAAAATATTTCACCATACTTTACATAATAAATTGTTCCATTTTTCTACAGTTACATATCTCTAATGCAAGATTATCTAAATTCTCAATTGTCTTGTATTACAACCTTATCTGTTTGCTCTTTTTATTGCTTAGGTGTATAAAGACAGGAATCTGGTTATACAGCTTGTGAGACGAGCTGAAAGAGCTGGTTTCAAGGCAATTGTCCTTACTGTAGACACTCCACTTGTTGGTCATAGGGAGGCTGATATAAAGAACAGGTTGGCAATCATCTGGAAATGTCAGTGGGAACTGTGTTCTACAAAAGTTCACACTGGTTGCCCTAGTTGAATTGATAACTCTTAAATTGTTTTAGATGCATATATTATTGCCTTGTCTGATGGGGTTTCCTACAGATTTACATTGCCACCATACCTGACACTGAAGAATTTTGAAGGATTGAATCTTGGTAAGATAGATAAGGTGTGTGGCGAGTATGAAACTTTGAAATCAAAGATACTTCCATTGTTAGAATAAATGTTTGATTAATCTGTAGGTCCCTAAATTATTTGGAAATTTTCAAATAGGTTCCCGAACTTTAAAAGTTTGTAATTGAGTCCTCCATGCACATTCCATTAGGGTTCCTGAAGTTTCCGTTAAAATTACATTAAATGACTTTTCCATTTGTGCTTTTGGGGGTCCTTGAACTTTGTGGGAATTTTCAAATAGGTCCTTCCACTTGTTTCACATGTTAAATGTATCTAGCCTACGTAGGAATTAGATCCTAAGAAATAGTTCAATTCTTCTAGTAAATGCAACGTGTGTTTACTCCTTATAAATATCAACATGGAGAGTGCAAATCACTAAAACAATTCACAACTATTTTGAGTGTCTATTCTCTCCTTTTCTTTATTCTCTCTTCCTCTTTCCCAACCTAAAATCCATCAATTCAATGTCCATGGATCTTTGTTATTGTTGTTGCTACATGCTGCTTTGGGATAACCTTGCAGACCAATGGCTCTGGTCTAGCTTCTTACGTTCTTGGCCAATTCGACCAGTCTCTCAGCTGGAAGGTGATATACTGATATACATCTTTCATAAATATGATCTGTTAATCGTTGACATGGAACATGGAAGTAATAGTGTGCCAAATCTTGTTACAGTATGTGAAATGGCTTCAAACGATCACCTCATTGCCAATTCTATTGAAGGGTGTACTTACTGCTGAAGATGGTAAAACATATTAAACAGACCCACTTTGATACTTTGCTGTCCATTTGATCTTTGCTAGGATTGTTTTTATTTTATTTTGAATGAAATCTCATATCCCATTTTAATAATGTAGCGAGGATAGCAATACAAGCTGGAACTGCTGGGATCATTGTCTCAAATCATGGAGCTCGCCAACTTGACTATGCCCCTGCAACTATTATGGCTTTAGAGGAGGTACTGTGCTCTATATATTTATTGAAACTTCCCTGTCAATTGAAGTAGAGATAAATCCCATTTTGACAATCTATTTAGGTCTCCAATGTCGTCATTTTTGGTTTCATTTAGCATCTTGCCCATTCTTTAATTTAGTGTAAGTTAATCATGTATTATGCATTAAAATCATAAAGCTGTTGCATTTTGAATCATTCAAAGACTTAATTTTTTTAATACCTTTTTTCCTATCTCATTTATTGCAAAATAAATTTTCCCATTGTTTTTGGTCATCTTGAATTTTGTTCTCTACCGATTCATTAATGTGTTGGAAAATGTATTGGTACTAGTTTTCCATGTATGTTTGTCTCTTAGTAATGTGTGGAAATGCTAGTTTTTTCAGCAAGTCATATGTTATTTTTACCTCAATATTGCACCTAATGAAATTGAATTTTTATTAAACTGCACCCTTTTTTTGTTGAATGCTTTGAATAGATTGTGAAAGTTGCACAAGGAAGAGTTCCTGTTTTCCTGGATGGTGGAGTCCGCCGAGGGACAGATGTTTTTAAAGCACTGGCTCTTGGAGCATCTGGTGTATTCGTAAGTATATGAAAGTCATAGCAAATTAAAGAGCTGAATACAGTTAGCTTGTCTCAATTTTATCATTTGACCTCAGTGATGGTTTAGCTTATTTAATATTAGAGTAATGCATGACAGATGGTGTCCTATGTTTCCACAGAGAAGCATGTGAACCTGATCTTAGAGATTTCCTCAGAATTTGTATACCACATATGCCAAGGAAATGTTATGGAATATGCTTTTTCACCTTCTTACTAGTTTGAGGCTTTGAGCCAAATATATATTATCTGAATCAGATGCTTCAGAATAGGCAATATAATATAATCACTGATGTGATCTTTCATTATGTGCTGATGATATGTAATATTATATGTAGTTAGCCGGCCCCATATTTTCCTGATATATGCATATATTTACCCTTTTATCTCAAATTTCAGATAGGAAGACCAGTGGTGTTCTCATTGGCTGTTGATGGTGAGGCTGGTGTCAGAAAAGTACTTGAGATGCTTAGAGAGGAGTTTGAACTAACTATGGCACTAAGTGGCTGTCGTTCACTTCAAGAAATAACTCGTGACCACATTTTGACTGAGTGGGAACGCACAAGATTTGCTCCCAGGTTATAAGATATATGAGAAACTCCTGCTTTTTCACCATGCATGGTGGGAGCCTAAGGGGGTTTACACATGAAGAACCTTAGCTAGTGTTCGATACTAGTCATATTTTAATATTCTCGCAAAAGTAAGATGAGAATAAAGTTTCTCATATTGAATCAAGGAATTAAAAAACCATTCACAATCATAAAATATGTCTTTGAATAAAATTAGTGAATAAAAGTTCAAAGTTCTATTTTCATGTGAGGGTGCATATGGAAAAGAAATATTACTAGTAATGAGATTATCAAAAATGTAGTTTTACTTGAGAATAAATTTTTCCATGAACCAAATGGCACCTTAACCTTTGCTGAGATTTTAAAATTCATTGTTATCGGTGTTTATTGTTTAACTAGTATGTGCACTCCTGTTCGACACGAGATAGGATATTGTCTAACATAAAAAGCAAAGTATTATAAATGAAATTTTAAAAATCTATTATGTAATGGAATATTTTTTAGTTAATAGAGAAAACTGTTTGATAAACATAATTAACAAAATAGTTTAGTTGGTAACTTACATACCCAAAAAGTTTAAGATCATTTTAAACAACATTAATCTTGACTTTCACAAATTGACAATCATTTATTTGGCAATCATTTTTATTTGGTCCTCACAGATATATTTATCTACCATTTTTATTTGATTATTTCATCTCTTTTCCCATGCAAATTAATCATTTTTAGTAAATATATTTATCTATTATATTAGTTTTTTATTCTCTTGAAAATATATTTTATTTACTTTATCTTTTTTCCTGTGAAAGTTAACCATTTTTAAAAAATATATATTTATCTATCATGTTACTATTTATTCTATTTTGAATTTTTTATTTATTTCTCCTTTTTCTTTGTGCAAGTTAATCATTTTTAGGAAATATAATTATCTTTGATATTGTTTTCGTCTTCTCTCCTTAAAATATATTATATTTTACTTTTCCTTTTCCTATAAAATTAACCAATTTTAGAAAATATATTATCAATCATGTCTTTTTTTTTTTTTACTTCAAAATCTATTTGATTTGTTTCTTCTCTTTTTGCATGCAAGTCAATAACTTCTAGAAAATACATTTATTTTGATAAATTTATTCTTCTATTTTAAAAATCTATTTGATTTATTTCTTATCGTTACGTTGTTTAAGTTAACCATTTTTTTGTAATATATTTATCATATTATTATTATTCTTTTATCATAAAACTAAATTTGATTTATTTCTCCTCTTTTTCTTTGCAAGTTATATTTTTTTAGAAAATATATTGCAAATATTATTTTGTATTCTCTTTTGAAAATCTATTTGATTTGTTTTTTCTCGTTTCCTGTGTAAGTTGACAATTTATAGAAAACATATTTATATAAAATCTAAAAATATAGAAAAGATATTGTTATAATTTTTTCTTGCATAAACAATGGTTCAATCTTCAATTTAAAACTCTAAACCGAAAGTAAACACAAATTATGCAATTTATTATTTAATTCACTCATATCCAATTACAAACTTGGTCTTTACTACTTCCAAGCTTCACACTCAAAAAGACACATGTAAATCAATAAGCATATTGAGTATTTCCATTGAGTATCAAACATCAATTTTTAATGAGAACCTCCAAGCACACTCATAAACAATGAGAAGATATAAAAGACGGACTACATACATCAATATTTAATTCAAGGATAATAATATCATATAAAGCCGCACACACTAGCATCACCCAAGTTTCAACCCCTTTAATAATAGAAATTTGTCAATGATCTTAGTAATCATACATAACATATTTTCTTCATATTTTTATAAACATTTGGTCCCTCCACCGTCCTTTATCTATCATATTTTCTTCATTGGTTCCCCCATGGCCCTTCGTCTATAGTATATTTTTAAAAAACATGTGATTTCTTTTTATTTATTTAAAACATGTCTCATTTGTAAAGTTGCACATAGTAGCACCACCCAAATTTTCACCCCCTTTAATAATAGAAATTTGTCTATGATCTTAGTAATCATGTACAACATAATTTCTTCATATTTTTATAAACATTTGGTTCCCCACCACTCTTGATCTAATATTTTCTTCATTGGTTCCCCCTTCATCTATCACATATTTTTAGAAAACATGTCATTTCTTTTTTATTTATTTAAAATGTATCATTTCTAAAGTTGCACATAGTAACATCACCCAAGTTTCCACCATTTAATAATAGAAATTTGTCGATGATCTTAGTGTTCATACACAACATATTTTTTTTCATATTTTTAGAAACATTTGGTTCATCCCACCACCCTTTATCTATCATATTTTTATCATTTGTTCCACCTTCATCTATCTTATATTTTTTAAAAAACATGTGATTTCTTTTTAGAGCATGTTTGAGAATGTTTTTTCCCCTTATTATAACTGTTTTATCCCCTAAAAATTGTTTTCAAAATAATCTAACATGTTTCACACTTTGTTTAAATTTATAGAAAAGCTTTTTTTTGCTGACTTATGCAATCTAGGTTGTTCTAGCTTAAGAGCTTGTTTGGGAAAGATGAAATTATTCATTTTCAACTGTTTTGAGAGTAATTAAGTGGTTCCGAGAATAATTTGTTTTGTTTGGATACAAAGCTTATTCTTTTAAAAAGTTTTTTAATCCAAATTTAAGCTGTTTGTAACCATCTTCATTGCTGGACTGTTTGATGTATTGCTTTTAGATTATTCAAATACAATTACCGTAATAACCTTCTTGTTATTGTGTAAAGTGGGGCAAGGTTGCATTCACATTTTATTGAAGCTGGCCATTATTTCGTGTTCTGTTTGTAACCATCTTCTCATGGCTGGCCATTATTTAACCTGTTCGTAATAACCTCCTTGTTTAAGCTGTTTTAGCCATTATTTATTCAAATTTTTATAAATAGAATTTTTTTTTTTATGAAAAGGATATAAAAAATATAATATTAAAAGATATACAAATATTATAAACAAATATCTTCATACCGTTTTTCGTAATTTACTATATAAAATTGATTATTTTTGCATCACCCAAACGAAATAGATTATCTTAAAACAGCTTTTCAGCAAACATACCCAAACAAAAACTGATTTTGATTATAATTGATTATCACAATAATCGATTATATAAAAACAGATTATCAGCATAATCTGTTTTTTCCAGCATTCTCAAACACACTATAAGATTGTTGTGATTTGATTATTTTTAATTCTCAAAACTCTCTTCCTTGTTTACCCCTGTAAAACTAACTTCTAAACAAATATTATTAAATTATACAAATAACTTCATACCCTTTTTTGTAATTTACTACATAAAAGTGATTTTTTTTGCACCACACAAATGAAATAGATTATCTTAAAATCGTTTTTCAGCAAATAAACCCAAACAAAAATAGATTCTGATTATAGTCGATTATCACAATAATCGATTATCAGCATAATCTTTTTTTCCAGCTTTCCCAAACACACTCTTATTTATTTAAAACATGTCTCATTTCTAAAGTTGCACATAGTAGCACCACCCAAGTTTCCACCTCCTTTAATAATAGAAATTTGTCAATAATCTTAGTAATCATACACAACGTAAGTTCTTCATATTTTTATAAACATTTGGTTCCCCCACCACCATTAATCTATCATATTTTCTACTTTGGTTCCCCTTCATCTATCATATATATTTTTAAAAACATGTCATTTATTTTTTATTTATTTAAAATATCTCATTTCTAAAGTTGCACATAGTAGCACCACCTAAGTTTACATCTCTTTATTAATAGAAATTTGTGGATGATCATAGTAATCAAACACTGTAGAGACCAAAAAGAAAAACTACAAGTTTTTATTTTAGAGAATGAACATGGAGTCGCCACCAACTTTATTTAATTTCAGGGAAGTTAGAAAACCCCTTAAGAAAAAGCTTTGGGTTCGAGAGTCGATTATGTATAGGGAAGGCATGGAGACTTAACCCCACGGCACCCTAGAACATCCATAAAATGGTTACCCAAAATTAGTTGTATAAATTATTAATAACTTTGAAAATATTTGTTTTACCCCGAAAATCGTCTTTTTTTTTAAAAAGAAACATCTTTAGTTGTGAAATTTTTATTAAACCTATGTGAGGTTGAACATGGCACGTAAGTCCACAGAGCAACCTCAAAATCTGAAGGGTTGATCATGACACTTGTCATAGGGCAACCCAAGAAATAAGATTGTTTTAATAAAGTGATCATCCTCTATTTTTATGTAAAATAAATAATTTTACATCTTGAAAATGAGACGGAAATGAAACGTAGAAATGAAACTTTTTACTAACTTATTCAGTGAACAGAGGCACGGAAAAATGAGAATGTCAAGAGAAACTTATAAATAATATCAACAAAGAGAACAAGGATTACCAAATGAGAGCAGAATAACAATGACTTTGTTTTCTCCCAGTGGTAAGATTTCAAGATCAAAACCTTTACATTTCAACCTTACTGACTCTTTTAAATCTTCCTTCATAACCAATCTAATAATAGAGAAGAGAAAAAAAACTCAGATCTCTAATCTCTTTTCTTCACAAAGAAAATGTTAGATAAAATCTCTCCTGAAAATCCAGGAAAATCCCCCTCTCTGTATCTTTCCTCTCTACTTTTTCCCTCATCTTTTGTTTATGTCCCCTCCTTTTATAGATGAAGGAGAGGGCTTCATGCTTCTTCTTATCCAACGGCTTCTAGGTTGGTCTTCACGAAATTCGAGGCTTGGGTGGTTCTGAGCAGCAATGGCGTATGTCCAGATGGGGGCGACGCGAGCAGTGGAAGGGAGGTGATTTGATGTGAAGGTTGCGTGTTTGAAAAGAGAAGGAGATGGGGGGTTTTGTCTGATGTGTAATATGGGTTTTTTAGGGTTAGGAGTGGGGTTGTTGGGTTAAAATGAGGGAGGAGATGAGGAAGAAGAAGGACCAATGGGTAGAGGAGTGGGAGGAGGAAAAGAGGTCTTGTCTGATATGTAAAATAAGGGTTTTTAGGGTTAGGAGAAGTAACTCGATCTCCTTTCCTTTTTTGTTGATTGTCATTTTCTCCTTTTCTTCGTCCTTTCTTTGTTACCTTCTTCTTCTTCTTTCTTTATTCTTTAGCCTCCAGCCTGAAGATAAAATTGCAGTGGACGGAATCTCTTCGTCCAACAGAAACTTAGATATGCAAAAGTAGATATACACTGGACGGACCTTCTCGTCCAACAAAAAAAATTAGATAATTGTAGTGGACGGAACCTCCTAGTCCAACAGAAAATTAAATAATTGCAGAGGATGGAACCTCCTCGTCCAACAGAAAATTAAATAATTGAAGTGGACGGAACCTCCTCGTCGAACAGTAAATGCAACGCACTGGACTGGACCTCGCCGTCCAACAACAAATGCAACGGACGGGACTGCCCCGTCCAACAGCAAGTCAAATGTAATGGATGGGACCACCCCGTCCAACAGCAAGTGCAATTGACTGGACGGGACCACCCCATCCATCAGCAAGCGAAATGTGATGGACGGGACCTCCCCGTCCAACAGCAAGTGGACTGGACTGGACGAGACCACCCCGTCCATTAGCAAGTCCAATGGACTGGACGGGACCTCCCCGTCCAACAGCAAGTCAAATGTAATGGACGGGACCACCCCGTCCAACAGCAAGTGTAATGGACTGGACGGGACCATCCCGTCCATCAGCAAGTCCAATGTGATGGACGGGACCTCCCCTTCCAACAGCAAGTGGAATTGACTGGACGGGACCACCCCGTCCATCAGCAAGTGAAATGTGATGGATGGGACCTCCCCGTCCAACAACAAGTTAGTTATGAGCCTCGTCCTTTCTTCTTTTTTTCTTTTTTCTCTCTTCACTATTATTATTAGTCTCCTTGAAATATAATATTATAAAAATTAGAATAAAAGACGGACAAAATGGGTGTTCACAGTTGCCTCTCTTTACTTGTTGCATACTAGAAGACATGATTAGTCGTGACTTTTCATTTATTGTAGTAATGAACAAGTAAACAAAAATGAACACATATTTTGTCCGAAAAAACACGAGGAGCTCAGAAGAAAACCTTACAGTTTGAAAATAAAATTACAGTGGACGGAACCTCCTCGTCCAACAGGAGAGTAAATATGCAGCGAGCCTTAGAGCTCGAAAATGAACATGCAATGGACGGAACCTCTTGTCCAACAGAAAATTAAATGTGCAATGGACGGAACCCCTTCGTCCAACAGAAAATTAAATATGCAATGGACGGTACCTCCTCGTCCAACAGAAAAGTAAATATGCAATGGACGGAACCTCTTCGTCCAACATAAAATTAATTGCAATGGACGGTACCTCCTCGTCCAACAGAAAATTAAATGCAATGGACGGAACCTCTTCGTCCAACAAAAAAGTAAATATGCAATGGACGGAACCTCCTCGTCCAACAGAAAAGTAAATATGCAATGGATGGAACCTCCTCGTCCAACAGAAAACTAAATATGCAATGGACGGAACCTCCTCGTCCAACAAAAAAGTAAATATGCAATGGACGGAACCTCCTCGTCCAATAGAAAATTAAATGTTCAGCGAGTCTCATAGCTCGAAAATAAACTTGCAATGAGCCTTAGAGCTCGAGAATAAAGATGCGGTGAGCCTCATAGCTCGAGAATAAACTTGCAATGAGCCTTAGAGCTCGAGAATAAAGATGCGGTGAGCCTCAGAGCTCGAGAATAAAATTATAGTGAGCCTTAGAGCTCGAAAAATGAGAATCTCTTCCTTTCGAGGACAACAGAACCAAATGCTCCATGGAAAAACTTCCACCAACCAAACCCTCGTTCACCGGTCACTCTGGGACGAGGCTTCACTCATTCTTTTAACAACATTGGTCACCCAAGAATCTGATAACTTATGAGGTGGATGTTATGTTTGTCCTCCCAAGCTTATTTGCATCATTCTTTTGTCGTCCAGTGCATGCTATCTCTTCCATTGAATTTGAAGTATTGAGTCCTCTTGGTTTAAACCATTCATTGGTGCTACCATTAGAATTATCAAATCATACCATTAAACTTATATTTACTTTTATTGAGACATGACCATAGTGATTGAACATGAGAGTGAACACGACAGGGGAGTGTGAAAGAAAAGTCTTTTGCCTTAATACGAGAATTTAGTTTGTTAAGAGACAATAACAATGAGAACAAAATTACAAAAGGGGTCATGAAGATTTAAAAACAAAGA
Source organism: Sophora flavescens (assembly GCA_030762895.1). NCBI lineage: Eukaryota > Viridiplantae > Streptophyta > Magnoliopsida > Fabales > Fabaceae > Sophora > Sophora flavescens. Next base: position 100,192,866 of record CM061062.1, read on the forward strand.
TAAGCAAAGAAAATTACGAGAATCACATAAAATTTGCCCTAGTGTTAGTCCTGTGATTTTCATTTAATTGATTCCCCTTAGCCTTTTGATGACACAGATCTTCGCTTCTGCTTCTGATTCCTCAAACACACCTTCTTCGAACATTCCTTAACAATTTTGCCCCAGTATACTCAGTTGGGTAAGATTGCCCCGGTATGGAGAGTGCTTGTGGAAATGTTGGATCATATCCTCCTCCTAGGCTGCCTTTGCAGGTTTTCAGCCTAAGGTTTCCTTGCCCTAACTTTTGCATAGGTTGCCCTTTCGGGTTTTCAACCTAGCGGGCCTTTGCTTTTCTTTTGTTTTCATTGTGTTTTGCCCTTACTTTTGCCTAGGCTGCCCTTTCGGGTTTTCAACCTAGCGGGCCTTTTCTTTTCTTTAGTTTTCATTGTGTTTTGCCCTAACTTTTGCCCAGGCTGCCCTTTTGGGTTTTCAACCTAGCGGGCCTTCAAGCGTAGAACTTTTTCACAGCATCAGAGTTTACTAGCCTTGGTAACTCTTCCCCATCCATGTTTTGCAGAATCAAGTTCCTCCCGAGAATGCTTGTTTGACAATATAAGGGCCTTCATAATTCGGTGCCCATTTTCCTCGGACATCCTCCTAACTAGGGAGGATCTTCTTTAAAACCTGGTCTCCCACGCAAAATTTTCTAGGACGAACCTTTTTATTGAAAGCTCTTGCCATTCTGCTTTGATACAATTGCCCGTGACAGATAGCTGCCAGTCTTTTCTCTTCTATCATGTTCAACTGCTCATATCGAGTTTTCACCCACTCAGATTCTTCTAAATCTGCTTCCATCAAGACTCTTAGCGAAGGGAGTCCTAATTCGATAGGTGAGACAACCTCCATCCCATACACCAGAGAGAAAGGGGTTGCCCCAGTGCTTGATCGTATATTAGTCCGATAAGCATGTAGAGCATATGGCAGCATTTCGTGCCAGTCTTTATAGTTTACAACCATCTTGGCAACGATCTTCTTGACATTTTTGTTTGCTGCTTCAACTGCACCATTCATTTGAGGCCTATAAGGAGCCAAATTGTGGTGTTTGATTTTGAAACCATCGCAAAACTTTTGAATCTCGGTACCATTAAGATTAGCAGCATTATCTGTGATTATCCTCTCTGGTATACCGTATCTACAGATGATGTCCTTCTTGAGGAATTTGAGAAACACCCTTTAAGTTATGCTGGCATATGAAACAACTTCTACCCATTTAGTGAAATAGTCTATCGCCACCAAAATGAAACGATGACCATTGGAAGCCTTGGGATTAATGGGACCGATGACATCTATTCCCCACATCGAAAAAGGCCATGGGGATGCTAAATTGTGCAGTGGAAACGGAGGTGCATTAACCCGGTCTGCATACATCTGACATTTCTGGCATTTACGAACATGCTCCATACAATCTGACTCCATAGTAGACCAATAATAACCACTTCTCAAGATTTTTCTAGCCATCATGTGACCATTGGCATGAGTCCCACAGATTCCTTCATGAACTTCGATCATGATCAATTTAGCTTCGCGAGCATCCACACATCTGAGTAGGGTACCGCCATATCCTCTTTTACACAATACTTCCTTTCTTAAGAAAAAGGTCATAGCCAGTATTTGGATGGTCTTTCTATTTACTTCGCTCGCCTCTACCGGGTATTCCTTGTTCTGAATATATTGCTTGATATCATGATACCAAGGCTTACCATCAGGTTCTCCTTTCACATGAGCACAATATGCCGGCTCATCTTGCACTCTTACTTGGATGGGTTGGACATTGATATGGATATCTAGCTTGGTCATGGCAGCTAGTGTGGCTAAAGCATCAGCAAACTGATTCTTGTCTCGACTTAAATGCGAGAAAGTAATCTCGTCGAACTTTGCGATCAACTGAGTCAAGTATTTCTGATACGGAATTAACTTGGAGTCTTTGGTTTGCCATTCACCATTGACTTGGTAAATGATTAAAGCTGAATCCCAGAAGACTTTCAATTGCTTTATACCAAGTCCCAGTGCCATTTGCAATCCACCAGCACATGCCTCGTATTCTGTAATATTATTCGTACATTCAAATTTCAGTTTTACGGTCACCGGGTATTGCTTGCCATTTGGTGAGATAACCACTGCTCCTATACCACTGCCATGCATATTGACTGATCCATCAAAATACATTTCCCTTACATCTTCCTGTTCTTCATCTTCCTTAAGGGACATTATATCTCCATCTGGGAACTCGGAATTGATAGGCCATCCATCCTCAAGAGGGTTCTCTGCTAAATGGTCAGCAATCGCACTTCCTTTGATGGACTCTTGAGTCACATATTTGATGTCAAATTCTGAAAATATCACTTGCCACTTCGAAACTCTTAAGGAGATATGAGGACTTTCGAAGATATACTTCAAAGGATCCATTCGAGAAATTAGCCAAGTGGTGTGATATAACATATACTGTCTGAGTCTTATGGAGCTCCATACTAGTGCACAACAAGTCTTCTCGATTTCCATATAACGAGCTTCACAGGCGTTAAACTTCTTACTCAGATAATAAATTGCCTGCTCCTTCCTGCCAGATTCATCTTGTTGTCCCAGCATTGCCCCCATTGAGGTTGACCGTATGGTGAGATAGAGTAACAATGGACGACCTTGGGTAGGTGGTACCAACACTGGGGGACTCAGTAGATATGCCTTTATCTTATCAAAGACTTCTTGACAGTCATCATCCCATCTTCCTGGATTATTCTTCCTGAGGAGTTTGAAGATTGGCTCGTATGTGCTAGTCAGATTTGCAATGAAGCGCGCAATATAGTTCAACCTTCCAAGAAAACCCCTTACTTCTCGCTCGTTCTTAGGTGCTGGCATGTCATGTATTGCTTCTACCTTGTTAGGGTCCTCATGGACAATGTCACGTATTCGTTCTTGGAACAATGATGCCATAGCACGTTGGTAAGTGGCCCCAGCATTCTTTAATCCAAAAGGCATCACTTTGTAACAAAAAGTTCCCCAATGAGTGATAAAAGTTGTCCTTTCTTTATTGTCATTGTCCATGAGGATCTGATTGTACCCAGAATACCCATTCATGAAAGAAAACCTATGACTTCTGGCTGTACTGTCTATAAGGACATCAATGGGAGGTAGGGGAAAATCATCCTTTGGACTGGCTTTATTCAGGTCTCGGTAGGCCATGCACATTCTGACCCTTCCATCCTTCTTTGGTACTGGAACAATATTAGCCACCCATTCCGGGTGTCTAGCTACTTCCAGAAAGCCAGCCTCTAACTGCTTGGTCACTTCTTCCTTGATCTTCAATGACATCTCAGGATGCATTCTCCTTAATTTTTGCTTCTTTGGAGCCACATCTGGGTATAAGGGAATTTTATGCGACGCTATCTCAGGATGGGAGAAATGTAACATCCTAAAATTTCAATATAGTTTTTTTTAATAAAAAGATTAAGCTATTATAAAATTTAGTGTAGAAAATTTTTACAATGAAAATTTATTAGAATTATTTAATGATTATAAAAAATATAATATTATTTTTAAAAAAAGGTGCAAGCAAACCTTACGTGAATAGGTCACTTTGTGCATTTGTTGGAATTGTGGTTTAAGTCAGGTGCTTATTTTCTTTCTTTGAGAAAGAATAAATAAATAAAATAAAAGAAAATAGCAATCTAGTTAGGTGGGCATGTTGCAGGGCTTTTAGCCCATGGCAACACTTAAAGGATCATGTCTTTAGGTTAGGTAGTAAAAAAAAAAGAATAGGGTGAAATTTTAACAAGAACAATGGAGAGAAATTGAAGTCCTTGCGCCGCACAGCGAGTAGAGAAGTTTTCGAGACGTGATTGTATTCATTGCAGTATCGAGTAGGAGTCACACAGATCAAAAAAAATATTAGCAAAGAGAAGGATGATTTTTAGTGAAGCGCCAACGTTTGTCACGAATAATTTTTAGAGTTTTTTGGAGGTCTTCGAGAGGTTTCTTAAATTTTCATGGTATAGAATCTGTTTGATTATGAAATTAAGAGTAATTGTTTGGAGTTTTGTCTTCAAAATAAAATTTATTAAATTGACTATTTGATATAAAATACATTCTTGGTGTTTGTATTGGTTGATTCATATGCTTGTTGATGTATTTTATTCCTTGTGTTTATGATTGCTATATTGTACTCGTAAATTTAAGGTGATAACATGATATTTATTCAACTGATATTTATGAGTTGATTATATGACGATATGGAATTGTAGTGGTTATATGCTTTGAAAAGTTTGTCAATTGTGATTGATGGTTTTATGCTTCGGAATAGAATGAGTATATGCATGATGTGTGGAATTTGTTGATATGCCGCCTAAGAATGGGGCATTGGCATATAACATCGCCATTTAATGGGATGTCCAAAAATAAGATATGGGGCAAGGAATCCATTTTATGAACGAGGCTCTCGGGTCACCGTTAATGGGAGGCAAGGAACCAATTTAATTACGAGGTTCTCGGGTCACCATAGGGGCAAGGAGTCAATTCTAAAATGGGATTCCCGAGTCACCATGGGGGCAAGGAATCAATTCTAGAACGAGGTTCTCGGGTCACCATAAAGAGGGTGGCAAGGAATCAATTCTAGAACGAGGTTCTCGAGTCACCGCAGACAAGGGGCAAGGAACCAATTTAATGAGGTTCTCGAGTCACCGAATTGGGCAAGAAACCAACACAGAGTGGGGTTTCCGAGCCACTTGAGGATTGTGTTATTGTGTGATGTGTGATTACTTTGTTTAATTAATATATGATATTTGATTATGTTGTCGTTATATGATTATTGTAATTAAATGTATTTTTTTTAATGAACATTATTTTGGAAAATTAGTGGGTACCATGGTTATTTTTCCAGCTACCGCGCCGGCTGAAAGCAACATCTTTTCGAAAACCTTTTAGAACCGTGTTTACTTACTGAGATTATAAATCTCATTAGTGGTGTTGTCTTTCAGAGTTTCCAGGTGATGAGATAGAAGATGCAACGTCTTGAGAGAGTCTTGAAGATATTAGTTCTAGTTTATTCCTTTTTATTTATTTCTTTTAGGTTTATTAAACGCCCGTGTTTTGAGGCAAAAACAACTGTAAAAGAGTTATTTGATTTTTAATAATTAATATTTATGAGGCTTTATTTTATTTGGATATAATGATTTATTTAGCATAATACTTTATTTAATTATTTTGAATATACGAGATACTTTCGGACTTAAATATATTGTGAAAAAATTTATGACTCAACTATTTAATTTAATTGTTTTAAAGGTTTTTTATAGAAAATTATTTTGGGCTACTAATGTAACGAAGGGCATTACATTTCTGGTATTAGAGCAGTTCGATTCTAAATCGGACTGTGGTAGTGGGGCTTTTTTAAAAAAATCAAAACATGGGCACATAGGACTGATATTAGAGTTATAAAGACTGCATGCTATTCTTTAGATGTTGGGCCTGGCCAACCCAATATTTGATTGATGGTGTACAGATTTATGGCGACTGACATGCAAGGGTATGAGTTTTGTTAGTGGGATTTTTTTTAATTTGTTGTGTGTGAGAAACTTTGTAGTTGACTGGTGCTTTTTTTTTATTTTTTTTATTCGTATTGTTTACTTCCACTCCCTGTTTAAATTATTCTCTAGTGTATAAGTGTTGTTCTATATTTCTGATTTTGATTTATTATTGATTATGATTGAATTTACTTGAGATTGTTTGTTGTGCTGAAAATTTATTTTGATGATCATAATTCATGTTTCTATAGTGTATGTAAATAAATTTATTTTCTAGTTGCCGATTTATTTATTTATTATTATTTTTTTCTATGAGCGTTTAGATGTTAAAATTTCGGGGACAAAATTTCTTAAGGAGGGGAGAAATGTAACATCCTAAAATTTCAATATAGTTTTTTTTAATAAAAAGATTAAGCTATTATAAAATTTAGTGTAGAAAATTATTACAATGAAAATTTATTAGAATTATTTAATGATTATAAAAAATATAATATTATTTTAAAAAAAAAGTGCAAGCAAACCTTATGTGAATAGGTCACTTTGTGCATTTGTTGGAATTGTGGTTTAAGTCCGGTGCTTATTTTCTTTCTTTGAGAAAGAATAAATAAATAAAATAAAAGAAAATAGCAATCTAGTTAGGTGGCCATGTTGCAGGGCTTTTAGCCCATGGCAACACTTAAAGGATCATGTGTTTAGGTTAGGTAGTAAAAAAAAAAAAGAATAGGGTGAAATTTTAACAAGAACAATGGAGAGAAATTGAAGTCCTTGCGCCGCACAGCGAGTAGAGAAGTTTTCGAGACGTGATTTTATTCATTGCAGTATCGAGTAGGAGTCACACAGATCAAAAAAAATATTAGCAAAGAGAATGATGATTTTTAGTGAAGCGCGATTTTTAGTGAAGCGCCAACGTTTGTCACGAATAATTTTTAGAGTTTTTTGGAGGTCTTCGAGAGGTAAGTAAACACCCCTCTTCTTAAACTTTCATGGTATAGAATCTGTTTGATTATGAAATTAAGAGTAATTGTTTGGAGTTTTGTCTTCAAAATAAAATTGATTAAATTGACTATTTGATATAAAATACATTCTTGGTGTTTGTATTGGTTGATTCATATGCTTGTTGATGTATTTTATTCCTTGTGTTTATGATTGCTATATTGTACTCGTAAATTTAAGGTGATAACATGATATTTGTTCAACTGATATTTATGAGTTGATTATATGACGATATGGAATTGTAGTGGTTATATGCTTTGAAAAGTTTGTCAATTGTGATTGATGGTTTTATGCTTCGGAATAGAATGAGTATATGCATGATGTGTGGAATTTGTTGATATGCCGCCTAAGAATGGGGCATTGGCATATAACATCACCATTTAATGGGATGTCCAAAAATAAGATATGGGGCAAGGAATCCATTTTATGAACGAGGCTCTCGGGTCACCGTTAATGGGAGGCAAGGAACCAATTTAATTACGAGGTTCTCGGGTCACCATAGGGGCAAGGAGTCAATTCTAAAATGGGATTCCCGAGTCACCATGGGGCAAGGAATCAATTCTAGAACGAGGTTCTCGGGTCACCTTAAAGAGGGTGGCAAGGAATCAATTCTAGAACGAGGTTCCCGAGTCACCGCAGACAAGGGGCAAGGAACCAATTTAATGAGGTTCTCGAGTCACCGAATTGGGCAAGAAACCAACACAGAGTGGGGTTTCCGAGCCACTTGAGGATTGTGTTATTGTGTGATGTGTGATTAGTTTGTTTAATTAATATATGATATTTGATTATGTTGTCGTTATATGATTATTGTAATTAAATGTATTTTTTTTAATGAACATTATTTTGGAAAATTAGCGGGTACCATGGTTGTTTTTCCGGCTACCGCACCGGCTGAAAGCAACATCTTTTCTAAAACCTTTTAGAACCGTGTTTACTTACTGAGATTATAAATATCATTAGTGGTGTTGTCTTTCAGAGTTTCCAGGTGATGAGATAGAAGATGCAACGTCTTGAGAGAGTCTTGAAGATATTAGTTATAGTTTATTCCTTTTTATTTATTTCTTTTAGGTTTATTAGTCGCCCGTGTTTTGAGGCAAAAACCACTGTAAAAGAGTTATTTGATTTTTAATAATTAATATTTATGAGGCTTTATTTTATTTGGATATAATGATTTATTTAGCACTAATACTTTATTTAATTATTTTGAATATACGAGATACTTTCGGACTTAAATATATTATGAAAAAAATTATGACTCAACTATTTATTTAATTGTTTTAAAGGTTTTTATAGAAAATTAATTTGGGCTACTAATGTAACGAAGGGCATTACAGTAATAATGGACCCATCTTGTATATACTTCAAACACTGATGCAGAGTCGATGGAACAACACCTGCTTCGTGAATCCAAGGCCTCCCCAGAAACATAGTGTAAGCTGGTTGGATTTCCATGACCTGAAAGAGGATATAAAAACAACTAGGCCCTATTTCAAGGGACAAAGTTATCTCTCCTAAGATTCCTCTTGCTGTCCCATCAAAGGCTCGTACAATCATTTCTTGTGGTGTCAAATCCGCCATGCTTATATTTAGCTGCTCGAGGGTGGACATTGGAACCACATTCAACGCCGAACCACCATCTACAAGCACCTTTTCGATCACGAACCCTTTACACTTTAGGGTAATGTGTAAGGCTTTGGTGCTACTGCGGGATTTTGAGGTCACTGCATCTTCCGAGAAAGTAATCATGTTGACATGCCTGATTGGGTCCACCATATTTACCATATTTTCCGGAGTGACGTCCGGTTTGACATACGCTTCATTCAACACCTTCAATAATGCCTTACGATACGACTCTGATGTCAAGACAAGTGATAAAAGAGATATCCTTGCCGGAGTTTTCTTTAACTGTTCTACCACATCATATTCACTTTGCTTCATGATCTTCAGAAACTCTTCTTCTTCTTTCCCTTTTCCTTCATCCATAGTTTCCTCTTCTTTGGATTCCTTCATCATTTTTCTTCAACAGGGGCATAGCATCGCCCGATCCTTGTAATGCCTCCAATTCTCACAATGTTAGTAACTTGGGCCTTCGAAGTCTCTCCCACAGCTCCAGCTAGTTCAACCTTCTGTTCATAATTCCATGGTACAACATGTGTATCAACATAAGCAAAAGGAGTTGGCTTCTTCACCCTTACGATGACTCTTTCTGGGGCTGAAGGTTCGTTCATGGGTAGTACTCGGAGTACAACTTTTTCAATTACATTGACTTCCTCGGCAGCACCTCGTCTGGCTTGAATCAACCCCAAGGTGAGTAATCTCTGAACCCGGACTTTGAAATTCCAACAAGTTTCGATGTCGTGCCCCACTTGCCCATGATGGTAGTCACACCTTAGATCCTTGGCGTACCCCCTTTCTTCTTTTGGGATTCTTACCGGTACAACAATGTTGTATCCCGCCTTCTTTAGTCCTTCGAAGATCCTTTGCATTGGCACCCGTAGTTCCAGTACCTTCCTGATTGGGAATCATGTTACTTCCAAATTGTTCACCCGATTTCCATCATTATGATTCGGGATTGGATTCTTGATGATATTAGGCCCGACCTCTTCTTCGAACCCTAGCTTCCCACAAGAAATCAACTTTCTCACCGCCGTCTTAAAAGCTTCGCAATCCTCAATAGAATGTCATGTGACATCCATGTGATACTTGCAAGTCTGATTTGGATTGTACCAAGCAGGAAATGGTGGTTCTAAGGGACGTACAGGGTTTCCCTCAATCAAGTGGCGATCAAAAAATTGTTGGAATAAATCCGCATTAGAGATGGACAATTTCGGGAAGGGTGGCAGATTTGGACTTTGGAAACATCCTTGGTTTGGGAAATTTGGGCGAGGCGGGGGATAGTTTAGGCGGTTTTGTGGGGGTGCAGACGGGTAACGGGCGTATGATGGGCGGGCAAGGTTATATGGTTGAGGGGTAGGAATATTGCTGATTTGGTTTTGCGGGTAAGTGTTGGTTTGTGAGGATGATTGTAACGGGTAAAGCGGGGTTTGTGTCTGGTATGGAATGTGTGGGTTAGGGCTATAGGGTGCTTGGTACCAAGGATTAAAGTTCCGTTGGCGTTGTACATAATTCGCCTCAACTTCCTTCTTCTTTGGTTGAAATCCTTTCCAGGATGCACTTCCTTCACCATCATTCATGGGGAGCTTTCCAGCTCTTGCCAAAAATTCAATCCTTTCATCGACAGCGATCAAGTCGGAGAAATCTTTATAGGCTGCCCCAGCCATGGCTCCTATAAAAGGTGCCCCGAGGGTTCCTAGAAAGTATGAGCACATTTCAGATAAAGTCAACGGGGGCTGAACTTGTGCAGCCAAACTCCTCCACCTTTGGGCATATTGCTTGAAGGGCTCCTCACTTCTTTTCTGCATTGTAGTCAACTGTTCGCGACTCGGAGCTGCATCCAGGTTGAATTTGTATTGGTCCATGAATAAGTCAGCCAATTCCTTCCATCGCGAGATCTTGGAATGGTCCAATTGGAGGTACCATTCTAAGGCGAGGCCAGTCAAACTTTCGTGGAAAAAGCTGATAAGGAATTTGTCATCCTTGGACCATATTGCCATCTTGGTGGCGTAACTAATGAGGTGAAATCGTGGGTTCCCACTTCCATCATATTTGGAAAAATCAGGAATCTTGAAGTCCTTGGGGATCACGACATTTGTGGCAGGGCAGAGTTCTTCTATCTGGAGAGGGTCGTAGGTACTCGGGCCTTTTATTGCTTTTATACGTTCTTCCATTTTCTCCATCCATTCATCTCTCATCTTATCCTTACCAGCCTGAACTCCTGCTGACTGACTGTGGGTAGACACATGTGGTTGCTCCCATGTCTGTGCGGTATAGCCCGGGACTTCATGATAGGCATTTTCAAAAGGGGGGTATCCTTCTCCAATGGGAAGTGTTATTGGTGCCGTGTGATGTGTCTGGTCGGGGCCAGATGCTCCCTGAATGAGACCCGTGCTAATGTTTGAAAACATCGGTGTCGTTACCACAGAAGAAATCTGTTGCCTACCAGGTTCAACTGTATCTCTGTTTGCACTAAGCATGCTGAGAGATTCCCTCATATCCTGTAGTATGGCTTATAATCTTGCTTAGGTTTAAGTCATCTCACTTATTCTTCCCCTCACATCATCTATCTCAGAGCTTAAGTTTCTTCCTTCCTCAGACGCATTGGCAGCCATCCTGGTCCGAGATCTGGTATTGTAAACCCGGGTTTGATTGGTGGTACCTTTCCTAGGTCGCGCAATGGTTCCCTGATTCTCAGAAGTATGTGACTCTGTAAAGCATTTAAAAATCTCATTAGTAAATCCAAAATTTTTGTGTGTGTGTATGTATGCATGTGCAAGTTGACATCCTTTGTTCGATCGTGAGGGAACTCTTAGGAAGACTGTCGTATACACCTATAGCAAGAAAACTCATCCCGCAATCAAATCTAGTGGTATGGTTCCCTCTAGCTTGAATGCAGTTGGTGTCAAGTCCAAGGGAGAATCTACTCCTTTACATACCGCACCCGTACTAGCAACGTCCTTATTTTTACATAGAAAACACATCATTTTTAGGGTAAAAATATAGTTGATGACGTATCTAAAGGAGAATGCACTCCTCGATAGATATCATCTAAAAAATGCTCGACAGACATGGATGAAAACTTCCATTTCATTATAAATATTTTGATACAAATCATGAGTCTTTGATCAAAATAAAAGAAGTACATTGATGGTTGACCGCGCTGTCGCCACGCGCCAAAAAGAACGAGCGATTATAAAATAATGCAGTATAGTGCGACAACTCGGATCGTCTCTCAAGGACTCTTTAGTTGTTGTTATTATTAACAGAAAATTAGTAAAAGTTAGAAATGGGGGTTTTGAGATTGGAAACTAAATTAAAGGAAACAAAATAAAAACAGAGAAAAGAAACAAAGCAGTTTAAGAATTTAGCAAATAAACAAAAGCGATTAACCTACTGTTCTCAGTTTCCCACTATCATTGGTTCATGCAATTCCTAAGCAGATACTAATCCCCTCCCGGTTGTAGCAACAATTAACAAACGAAAACCGCTACTACAGATGTATGTTCCTATTCCCGAAATAACAAACGGGGTTAAGCTCTCATGAACAAACGAACATGAATGAACACACGCGAAATAACAAACGCGATTATATATAGGAACATTACATCACCGAAATGAAACAATACCACACTATATATTCCTGAAATAACAAACAGAAACATACAGCATTGCATTGAAAAGAGAAAAGCAAATGAAAGAGGAATCACAGAACCTCAAATGTTAACAGAAACCAATTACAGTAGATTAATCTAGGAGACTAATTCTCCATTACAAAAGTAAAACACAAAAGAAAAGAAATAGACTACTGAAAACTACTACTACTGTCTACCAAAGATTAGCCAAAACTGGCTAACTCTGATTAACTTCTTCAGTTCTGCCTAAAATTGCTTTATATACACGTTTCTGGAATCCAAGTCCTCGCGAGGCGAAGCACTGCTCGCGAGGCGAATTATGCGAAAGGTCTGCAACTCTTTGTCTTCTCGCGAGGCGAGCATATCTTCGCGAGGCGAACTCTTCAAATTCTCAACTGTAACGCCCGTGACCTTCAACGTGCCCAAACCGTGATGGCTTCTGACTTTCAAGTATTCGCGAGGCGAAGGAATTCTCGCGAGGCGAACGCTTCAACTTCAAAACTGCCACGGTCGTGATCTTCAACACGGGTAAACCGTGATCGTCTCTGACTTTTCAGGCTTGCATGACTCGCGGGGCGAGAAATCATTCGCGGGGCGAGTGGCTCCAGATTTATTTTATTTTATTTTATTAACCTGAAAAACAGAAAATAAAAGTAAATACTTTATTCACTCTAAATCAACTAAATTAACTTAAAAACAATTTACAGACTCAAAATATTACTTAAGGACAATCAAGTCTAATTTGGGTGAAAATGATATAAAATTAGTACAAAGCCAAGGTCTTTACTGGTTATAAAACCAGTCAAACAGAGGCTCATCAATGGTCTTCAACTTTCTCCGAGGTCTACAAAGTTATATGTTAAGAGTCTCATCTTCTTTTTCCTGAACCCTCTGGCAAGTTTCCCAAAATGATTGAAGAATTCGGTCACCTTCGGTGGTAGCTGAAGGAAATGGTTCATACGAATGTGGACGGATGCCTCTTCAAATCGCTCCACCAGCTGGGAAGTGTGATATTGGAGCTTATCCATCATGTCCTCGTATTTTCTCTTCCATGCTTCCTTTTCATTCATTACATCCTTCACCATTAATTTCCATCATTTTACCCATTCTGCGTGACGTTGAGCTTCAACCCTTTCAGAGTCTTTTATCTTGGTTCTGAGCCAACTTTCTCTCATGTTGGCTTCCGCTAGTAGCTCGCGATACTTGCCTGCTTCGTTCCATCCTCGATCAGAGTACACTTCTGTTTGGGCCAAGGATTCTTGCAAGGATTCAACTCTCTCTTCTAGTATATGTATTGTTTCAACGTGAACCCCTACATTTACCTCGAGCTCTTTTTTCTTCTTTTGAAGTTTGACAAGCATTGTTGACGGATCTGGGCAAGTATACCCAGTCGTGCAAGTAATATGGTGGTGAGACCGTTTTATCGTTCCCACGAGGACTGCAACAAGTACTAGCACGTACCGAATCAATTACTATTCAAGCTGATACTTGGATTGAAGAGAGTTCTATACTAATTATCAAGCCCAAAACAACAAAAGAAAAGGAAAAGTTCTTTGAGGATTTCTATCGAACACTTGGGAGGCAGAGAAAAGGGTTCTTCAAATATATAAAATACGTTGGGATTAGGTTCACTAAACTTCATCCCCATGCAATGACATGACTAATAAACAGTTTCTACTTCAAGTATGACAATCAATCCACTAAATTACTCAAGCCCCGATTCCTCGAATGACAAGAGCCTAAATCCACTAATAGACCCTAATTCCTTAGGTGACCTAGATTAATGAAATTGCATTAAGATTAGGGATTACGCGATTACTAATAAACCTAGTTCCATTCCTAGATACAAGGTTTACTAGGTGATTGGTTTCAATTCCGGTTCTAATACGAATTTTCCAATTGCATATCAAAACACTAATCAAGTCATGGGGGTGCTAGCCACAACAAGCATTAAGCATAGAAAATCAATCACTCATACAGAAGTAAAAACTGTATTACAAGATCAAATCAAATACATGGGTAATTCAGAGAGAGCTACACCTAACCCCAACAATGGGAGTTTAGCTACACATCATCAAAGTAAAAGGCAAAAGAAAAGATACTGAGATGAAGGAAGGGAAGAACTCCATGGAAGGATGCACCCAGCCACAGCAGCAGAAATTACGTTTTTTAGGGTTTCTTGGCCGCCTCCTTTCCTGCCAATCAATCCCCCCCACAATTTTGCCCTAAAACAGCTTATAATAGGGATTCTGGGTTTCGCGCGCTCGCGGGGCGAGACCTAGCTCGCGAGGCGAATGTTAAAAATATGGTCTTCAGAGATTGGATCTCTCTCGAGGCGAGACCGAAAGGGAGACATCTCTGGCACAGTCAGGCCTTCAGGCTCACGAGGCGAGATGGTGACTCGCGAGGCGAGACAGAAAGGCTGACTATTGCTGTTCAGCTGGTCTTCAGGCTCGCGTGGCGAGATCCAGTCTCGCGAGGCGAAGCTTCAGAATTCTGCTTGGCTCAATTTCTTCTTTTTTAAGGCTCTATCTTCATCCAAGCTTCATCATGGACAAATCTTGGGCAATTAATCATAAATTCCTTCAAAACAACACACAAAACCACCTTATCTGTTCCAAAGGAAAAACTAACCAAAATCAAACTAAAATGGCCTAACTATATGCAAATGCATGCAGAAATGTACATGGAAAATGAGGTGAAATCACACTCATCAAATCACCTCAAGCTTAAGACTTTGCTTGTCCTCAAGAAAAAACCAAGGCCAGAAGATGAAAACAAACAGAGCAATGATAGTGAACTAAGAACCCGAGTAAATGATCCAAGTAACAGGCATTTCAAATAATTCAGCAAGAGACAATCAATTCAAGTCCAATTAGGGGGTTAGGTTTCCTAGACTCATATTCTCACTGATTCGGGAACTCTTGTTCACCTGAAGATCACCCCAAGCTTGTTCATTTGCTTGGCTCTCTTTCTTGCCTCACTCAAGTGTTCAAGGATCTATGACAATTCGCTCCATTTTCCTCAAGGAATGATTTCTACCATAGGCTTGACTATCAACCAAATCTCTACTTTATTAATGAAAACAATTAAGAATCAAGAGGTCTTTTGCTTTGGTTGTAACGGGGCCATGGGATTTATTGTTAGGTGGGGAGATCAAGAAAAGGAAATTTCAAAAGGCTATACAAACTATCAAGCATTGCAAAGCATGACCTTCTAAAATACCTTTTTGGGCTTTGATTTATTTTTCCACCTTTCTTTCTTTCTTTTTCATTTGTTCCTCACTTTCTTTTGTCATCCCTTTCTCCATATACTTTTCTTTTCCTTTTATTTTTCTTTTATTTGGAGAAGGGAGGATTTTCAGCTCAAGAGAAATAATTTTCTGATTTTCTCATCCCATATTTTTTCAACTACCTTTTTACCCTTTTTGTGCAATACTTTAGAAGGTCTCTCATAAGCATCATTCATCAAAAAATTTCAAGGGACCAAGAAAAGTATTTTATTCTTTCAAGCTCAAAATTGGGCAACTAAGGGGTAGCATTTCATCAATCAAAACTCAGAAGGCCGGAAAAAATACCTAGTGCCTCAATCATTTTCAAAAATGTTTTCAAATTTTTTTTTAAGCTTTCAAATGGTTTCAAGTCAAGTTCTAGAGAAATACAATCCAAGAGGAATAACACTCTTTCACAAAGAATGGGGTATATTTAGTGAGTACCCCTTTTTGGCTCAAAATTCTCACATTTAGTAGTTCAGAAATCAATGAGAAACACAAGTCTACGGAACCACATGCTAATTATCAACTATCAATGATCATCTCAAGCATTTTTCATTTGTAGCCTTATCACAAGAATAAACAGAATTGGGTTCAAGAATTCACTATCTCAAGTTATTTGGCACTTAGTTCTCACAATTGGATGCATCATCTAAACATGGGCAATCTAATTGTGTGATCATGCAAAGCTATCATGCAAAACTATATGAATGCAACATGAAGGATGCAAAAATCACCCCAAGCTTAAGAGTTTACGTTGTCCCCAATGTAAACAATCAAGTTGGAGAGAGGAAAGAAAAATTGGAACGACTTACCGAGGCGGCGGCGGGTGTTGGCTCACATGCCTAGTCAGGAGGAATTTCATGAAAATTGGGTCACGGCCTGGGCGTGATGGGTGCTGACTTTGTTGTCTCTGCCCTTTTTGCTTCTCCTTCCTCCTTTCCCTGAAAATACTTAACAAACCAATTAATCTATGATATTATCCTCTTGATCTTCTCAAATTATTCAAGAGGGCAAAATCAAAAATAAAAGGAAAATGAAAAGAAAACTTGGGTTGCCTCCCAATAAGCGCTTCTTTAACGTCACTAGCTTGACGTGCTTTTTCAATTAACCGGGGTCGGCTGGTCGTAGAAGTGCAAGAGTCTTAGCTAACTAACTATTGTTGATCCATCTTCATAACAATCTCCACCTTGGATCTTCAATGTTAGGACCATCAAGCTCTTCTTCATACAGTCTCTAATAGAAACTTCAAGTGTCACAAGTTCCAATGTTCACTAAGTTTAAACAATGAGTAAACTTTGAACATGGAACTACTTTTGTCAACATGTCTGCAGGATTGTTTTCTCCAGCCACTTTCCTTACTTCAACTTCACCTTGTGATATGATGTCTCGGATGTAATGCATCCTAATGTCAATATGCTTTGTCCTCTCATGAAAAACTTGGTTTTTAGAGAGACAAATTGCACTTTGACTGTCACACCATACTTCAACAGGACTGGTCTTTCCTTCGAGCTCATGAGCAAGACCTTTAAGCCATATGGCTTCCTTTATAGCTTTAGTGAGAGCTATATATTCAGCCTCAGTTGTAGATAGAGCCACAACTGGTTGCAGATTAGCCTTCCAACTTATGACACTTCCATACAAAGTGAATAGGTATCCAGTTAAGGACCTTCTTTTGTCAAGGTCACCTGCATAATCAGCATCAACATAGCCTGTCAGACCATTTGTTCTTTCTGTCTTCCTTCCATAGATCAGGCCAACAGACTTCGAACCATTTAGATATCTAAAGATCCACTCTACTGCTGTCCAGTGCTGTTTTCCAGGATTTGCCATGAATCTACTTACAATGCTAGCTGAGTATGCTAAGTCTGGTCTTGTACAGACCATAGCATACATAAGAGAACCTGTAGCATTCGAGTAGGGGATTCTGCTCATATCTTTGATCTCATCTTCTGTTTTTGGATATTGAGTGATTGACAGTTTGAAATGTCCAGCAATAGGTGTTGATACAGGTTTTGAATCAAGCATATTGAACCTTCTTAGAAGTTTCTGCACATAGCTTGACTGAGATAGATATAACAGACCTTCATTTCTTTTCCTGATAATATCCATTCCCAATATTCTCCTTGCAGCCCCCAAATCCTTCATTTCGAACTCAGATTGCAGCAGATTCTTCAACTCTTTGATGGCTTTCATATCTGCACTTGCAATCAACATGTCATTTACATAGAGCAACAAGTAGATGAAACAATCAGGCTTCAACTTTCTGAAGTAGACACAGCTGTCATAGGAGCTTCTGCTGAAACCATTTGACATTACAAAAGAATCAAATCTTTTGTACCACTGCCTTGGGGACTGTTTTCACCCATACAAAGATTTCTTCAGCAAACATACCATCTCCTCTTTCCCTTTTACCTCATATCCTTCAGGTTGATTCATATAGATTGTTTCTTCTAGGTTTCCATGTAAAAAGGCTGTTTTTACATCCATTTGCTCCAATTCGAGGTTGTGAACTACAACTAGTGCCAAGATGATTCGAATGCTTGTATGCTTCACAACTGGAGAAAAAATCTCATTATAGTCAATTCCTTCTCTTTGTGTGAAACCACTAGCCACAAGCCTTGCTTTGTATCTGTAGCTATCCATTCCTGCTTCTACTGGTTTCCTTTTGAAAATCCATTTGCACCCTACAACTTTCTGTTTTGCTGGATTTTCAACAAGTTTCCAAGTATCATTCTTCATTAAAGAGTCAAACTCATCTTGCATTGCTGATCTCCACTGATCACTGTCAGTTCTGGAAACTGCATCTTTGTAAGAAATTGGTTCTGAGCCTTGATCATCAATTTCTATACTCAAAGCATAGGCTATGAGATCAGCATAACCAAATCTTTCAGGAGCTTTAATCTGCCTCCTTTGTCTGTCTCTAACCAGATTGTATGAGGTATCAGCAGGTTCAGGAATTGAAGAAGTCATAGGTTCCTGATGAGATGCTTCACTTCTGTCCTCTGCTGGACCTGCTGTTTCTGCAAGTTTTTCCACCTCCAACCTAATTCCTTGATCATACTATCTGTTCTGCTCAGTTTGAACACCATTCTGAATTGAATTAGACTTCTATTGATCATCTGCTATCATGTCTTCTTCTCTAAACAAGACATCCCTGCTGATAATTGATTTGGGACCTGCAGGATCTAGCAACCGCACTTTATATCCCTTCACTCCTTCCGGATAGCCTAAGAAGATTCCCTTCTTAGCTCTAGGTTCAAGTTTGCCTTGATTAGAATGAACATATGCAGTGCATCCAAAGATCCTTAAGTTCTCATAGCTTGGAGCTTTTCCTGTCCATTTTTCTTCTGGTGTTTTAAATTCAATTGCACTTGAAGGGCACCTGTTTATTAGGTAGCATGCTGTATTCACAGCCTCTCCCCAAAAACCCTTTGCCAATTTTGCATTGGACAACATACATCTCACCCTTTCCAAAATGGTCCTATTCATCCTTTCAGCAAGGCCATTTTGCTGAGGGGTAAATCTGACAGTTTTGTGTCTTCTTATTCCATTGTCTTTGCAAAATTCATTGAATTCCTCACTTAAGTATTCAAGGCCATTATCAGTTCTGAGCAGCTTCACATGCCTACCAGTTTGATTCTCAACAAGCAATTTCCATTGTTTGAAACACTTGAAAGCCTGATTCTTATGTTTCAACAGATAGGTCCACACTTTCCTAGACCAATCATCAATGAAAGTTATGAAATATTTTGCTCCTCCTAATGAAGGTACCCTGGCTGGCCCCCAAACATCAGAATGTACATAATCTAGGATACCCTGAGTTGTATGAGTTGCATTATTGAAACTAACTCTATTTTGTTTTCCATATACACAATGTTCACAAAAGCTTAGCTTCTGATAATTCACATTTCCAATCAATCCTTGTTTATGTAGTTCTTCTAGCCCTTTCTCACTGACATGACCTAATCTATAATGCCAAAGCTTGGTAGCATTCAGATCAGAAATAGAGACTAGGCCAGCTGAGTTCAAGATGGTATTACCTTGCAATTTGTAAAGGCCATTCTGCCTTGTACCCTTCATTACTTGTAATGAGCCTTTGAATACCTTTAAGGTTCCAGCTTATCCTTTGAATGAGCATCCAGATTGATCTAGCATTCCCAAAGAGAGTAGGTTCCTTTTGAGCTCGGGAACATGCCTCACATCAGGGAGCAGCTGTACAGATCCGTCTTGCATCTTCAATTTAACAGTTCCAATGCCATTGACATTACATGCCATATTGTTTCCCATGAGAACCTTCCCTCCATCTATCTCCTTATAGGAGCTGAACCATTCCAGATTGGGTGTCATATGGAATGAGCAACCCGAATCTAGAATCCATTGCTCACTGTGCTTTTCAGTTGAAATGGAGAGAACTTCAACACTTTCATATCTATCAGCCACCACTGCTATGTCAGATTCATCATTGTATTTGCCATTGTTCTTCTTCTTCCTTTCAGGGCATTCTTTTCTGAAATGGCCCTCTTTCTTGCAATAGTAGCAGGCCTTTTTGTTCCTTGATTTGGACCTCCTCTTGTTCTTGCTCTTTGAATCCCTCTTTTCGGATCTTCCTCTAGCCATCAATGCCTCAGGGTCTCCACCTTCACCTTTATTCTCTGTTATCTTTTTCTTTAATTCTCGAGAATTCAAGGTAGCTTTAACCTCCTCCAAGGTGAGTGAATCTTTCCCAAACAGCATGGTATCCACCAGATTTTCAAAGGATGGTGGAAGGGAACATAGTAGCATTACTGCTTGATCCTCCTCTTCTATCCTCACATCTACACTTTTCAAATCAAGAACTGCCTTTGTGAACAAAGAAACATGTTCTTTGATAGAAGAACCTTCTTCCATCTTCAGCTGATGCAGTCTTTTCTTCAGGTACAACTTGTTGGTTAGGGATTTGGTCATATACAGGCTCTCAAGTTTCAACTAAATCCTCCCCCCGCAGATTTTTCTTCAGCTACCTCTCGAAGGACCTCATCACCAAGAGAAAGAATGATTGTGCTATGAGCTTTACTGAGCAAATCTTTCTTTTCTTTGTCTGACAGTGTAGGTGGAAGCTTAGAGGCCCCTTGTAGTGCATCGTCAAGCCCTTGATGAACAAGAAGAGCTTGCATCTTGATCCTTCACAAGCTGAAATCATTTTCCCCTGTGAACTTCTCCACATCAAATCTTGTCCCCATCGTAGAATCCCTCCAAGAATCTGGCTCTTGATGCCAATTGTTGCAGTACAGAGAAGAAAAATGAAAAGTGCAGCAGGTATGATGCGTGCACAGCAAGAAAGATAAAACACAGTAGCTATGATAGAAGCAAAAACAAACAGAAGATTATCGTGGTTCAGGGAAATTGAAGTCCCCTACATCCACACTGTAGCCAAGCTTTATTCCTTCCAATGATCACAACTGCACAGCGAAAAACAATAGCAAAACTTCTAGGGAGATTTTCACAAAACAGTCTCTCCTCACTTGCACACACACACAGAGTTTGATCACAATGAACCTAAAGAATAATGCTACAAGAATTACACCAGCTGAGACTTATATACACCTATACACACTCAACTTCCTGAGTATGGTTGTGGAGATTAACAACCTCTAACTAACAATTGAAACTAACCAACTTTAGTTACAAATATAGGTATCACACAGCTAATAGTTTTACAACAGATTTCTGTTACAAGGCAAGAGTCTTAGCTAACCAACTATTATTGATCCATCTTCATAACAGTTTATATATTGTATAGATAGATATATTGTATAGATGTTTGAAAAAGCTAAAGTGCTTCAAAATATTTTTGCTGACAAGATTTTGGTTTTTTCAAAAAAGAATATTTTTATGACATGGAGAAACTACACATATAAAAAACGTGCTAATTATAAAATATTACATAAATCTTTTTTTTAAAGCAGCTAAAAAATTATTAAAAAAATTCTTATTTGGGCCAAGTTGCCATTTGGTCTTTGGCAACATTGCAAATGGATATAGTTCCTATATATCTCATTCTTTCATCTCATGAGAATATCCAATTTAACGGTCAGACTATAATTCACTTTCCACAGGTTTAAAGACGAGCTCTCTTTTTTATTCACATAGTACAATGCCGAGAAAAAAAAGATAATACACTTGACATTATTGTCAGCGAAAATATTTTATGAAAAATAATTCTTGACAGACAACTTTATTATATTATAAAACGAAAAGTTATTTAAAAAGCTGTCCGAATTTGTTGTCCATAGAACGGTGCTCTGTAGTACAACAACTCACTACTTCCTGGTTACAATAAAAACTAAACAGTGTGAAAGATATGATATGAGAATCTCCTCCAAGCTATGTTGGGAATGACATAAAAATTCCTCTGTAAACTAAAAAAGAAGGGGCTATGTTTATAAGATCATATAACCATAGAAAAAACTCTATAAAACTAAGATGGGAATTAATGACATACCAATGAAAGCAGAAGGCCAATAAGCTTCTTTTAATAACAAAACCTACTAAAAAAAATTGTATAGGTAATTTGAAGTCGAAATTTTGACGTATCTCAGCATGCCTAGAGCTATGGTTATATAACGGAGTTGGTTGCTATCTAGAAGAACAACTTAGTAATTGACTTTTGAACAAGTACCACAAGTAGAGGCACACATGCTTAATCCATGATGGTGGTAGGTTTCAGTATATATCTTTACAAGTAAAAAGCAACTGATGATCAGGGATCCTCCCCATCACATGCAGTAAGAACCAATGGATATTTTTTTCTCCCTAAGAATCTTAAAAATGTTCTTGGTAAAACTAATTAAAACTCATGCACACAGAAATTATATATATGGTGCAGTGACTTAACCCAAACCAATAATAACATATGCTTAAAGGCATCATTTAATCAAAAAAATTATAGGCAATCAATTTAGCATTGAGAAAAATAAATTAAATAGACAATACTAAATCATCATTGAACACAAAAGAATGAAAATAACACAGAGACATATTCAAGAGATTTTAAAAAATAAATGAAGAAACCGTATATTAATCAAGAAATCAAGCAAGTTTAACAGCCGTGTGCATCAAAATTATTAATTAGCCAGACCTAATTAATTAATGATACATAATTTACAAACCCCTTATCACAAACATGGGCAATAAAATAAATGACCTTACGTCTCTACCCATGCTCTAGCGCAAATGGTAAGCAAGTTTGATTTCAAATGTTGAAGAAGGGCAACCTCAATATCATGAACCAAGACTCGTGTGAAGAAACTCTAGAGAAAAAAAGAAGGAATAACTGATTCTAAATAAATATACAACAAAATTTCTTTCATTTGCTTCCTCCTTTTCACATTTAATTAACTTGATCATCAGGCTAGTGATTGTATGGGGATGCTTCTTGGATCCGATTCTTTCTCTTCTGGAGGAACCGCTGAAGTGATCTTTTCATTGAAAGGCCAGTGCCAGGGCTATTATACAACGGATGATGAGATTGCACCACGGTTGGTGAAGATGGCTCTGACCCACTTGGTGTCCTTACTTGTTCCTCCACTTTTTTATTTGCAAACATTAAGATGGATTTGGCCTGCACATGGAAGGTACCCACTTTATTATTCTTTCATTCCATACAATTAATTAAAACAATATATACCAGATCCTATTCTAATTAATTATAGGACATATATGAAATTCTTCACCCAATATAGATATATAGCATAGAAATATAATATAATAATATAAGTATTCAATTATAGTCTGCAGGTATGAAGCTCGTGGGGTGTATCTCAATCAGTAATAAAAAATAAAAAAAACATTTCCCTATAGATGCTGAGAAATTGACCGGTTTAGTATTAGTCTCTACTTATAAAGCATAAAACAAGGCGACTTCAAAAATAAAAAATTAAAGCACCGAGAATATTTGTATACACAGTTGCGTGCAGTTTTTGAAGTCAAAGAAGGGGTCTATTTATGCCCCCAAAAAATAAAAAAGAAGAAGAAGAAGGGGTCTAAATTTTATGAATTCAACTCTGAAGTTTCAAGGAAACTTTCCATCAAATACCTACCGCTTGCTGTCTCTTTCGTTTACCTTTAATTTTCTTCTGCTAGTTTACCACCAACTAGTCGGCAACGACTATTTCTTTTAAAAATTGTTAAATGAGCTAGTTTACTTTTTATTATTAATTATAAAAATATTATACTATTTTCACTCCTTGAGCAATCTTAAAGCCACACCATTCATATTGGCTATCTACTTTTAAGAAAATATTTCTCACATCCTGGCTGATCTAAAATTCAGACTAGAATAATTAAAGCTGAGACTGCACCTGTTTATATAGTGTGTAATTCTATATTCAAAACAGTTCCTAATTAATAACAAATTTAATTTACCAAAAAAGCGTTTAGGGGGAATTTTCAAAATTAATAAAAAACATGTATGTAATAATTAAATTAACCTCTTAGGTTGATTATACAATTATAATGCCCTCGTTTCTGATCTATTGGGTCTAACTAGCATTAAAATCTGGTTTCTGTTTTATTGGAGGGTCAAACTAATAACAATGACATCCATCGTATTGAGTGAGTCGTAGATCAGATTACATTGGAGGAGAATCAATTTATCTACGTACAATAATAGATCATTTATGTGTGATCAATAATGGCTTATATACATCTACGAATTTTCAGGTTATTACTCGGATGAGTTACCAAAAAGTCACATACCTACATAGCTACTTCTTCATTACGTACATCCAAAAAATAGCCAGGAAAAGGAAAAAGAAAAAGAGAAAACTAATTCCAACAAAAATATATATACGTACCTGAAGCTCAGTGACATCAGTTACACAAATCTTCCCATCATAGAAAATGGTAAGTTGGTGGTGCTGTTCCATCTGCTGGTGTTGTTGGTGATTAATGCTCCCATCAGCTTCTTCTACCCTTCTTCATTGGAGAACAAAAACAAAAACTTTGAATTCATTCTAAATGGTTGTGTAGATATACGTAAATAGCAGAAGATCATAGATGAATATCATCAAACACGAAAATAGAAAAGAAAAAAAACAAAAAACAAAGCTGCTTACATGGGGTGGTTGTGGTGGTGGTGGTGGTGGTAGGAAGGAAAAAGGGTTAGCTCCAAGTTGCAAATATTTCGCTTCATCTTTTTTCTTTTCTAGAGAGATTGAAGTTTGAGAGAGAGAGAGAGCGAAGATAACGTTAAATGAATGAATCTAAACAGAGAAATGAATGAGAATGAGAGAAGAGCGAAATGGCGAAATGAATATATAACATATGGTGTTGGATAAGAGCTTGCAAAACACGTAAAGGACAGAGTGATATATTTCGGCGGGGAAACGGTGTTGGGCTGTAGAGAGAGAAAGAGAAATTGTGTTGTGTCGACATGTGGTTCTCTAGAATTTGAGCATGTGTTCCACGCTGTTTAGATATTTGGGTCACATGTTGGTGTGTGTATCACCCCAGACGAAACCGCCACACATTTTGTGATTGCTGTCCCTACCATGGCATGCTGTCATCACCGCTTCAAAAATCAAAATACTCGTGCATGAAATAAATAACATTGGGTTAAATTATACTCCATCCATACTCAAATATAAATAAAAATAATTTATTTTATATTTATTAAGAAAGTTAGGTAATTTAATTTGATTGTCCTGATGTAAAAAAATGAGTTATAATTATTAAACTAATCTTTTAATTATCTCGAGAATGTATAATGTTCTTGAAAAAGTAAGGGGAGATTTCGTTTGATTGATTAATTTTATTGATTTTTTGAATACTTACATTAAAGAGAGTTGATTTTGTTGGATTTTGCTTATATTTGAGTTCAAAAAACATAGGTACCTTTTTGCTTACAATTGAGTCCAGAGGGAGTACTTTTTTGTCAATTATTTCTATTTTAGGTTTCAATTTGGTCCATTTTTAATTTTTTATTCCAAAATGATCTCTTAATTTTCAAAGTTATACAAATGTGGTCCCTCTTTTTTTTTGTTCCAAAATGATCCCTCATTTTGCAAAAGTTAAATCAATGTTGTCCCCCCTCTTGGTTCCAAAATGACCCCTCTTTTATTTTTTTGTTTCAAGATAGTCACTTATTTTACGAAAGTTATATCAATTTGGTCCTCTTCATACCACATTTTAAACGGAAAAGTCCAAATTGAAACCTAAAATAAAGATGAGGGACCAAATTGGAATAAAAAACAAAAAAATGACCAAATTTAAACCTAAAATAAAGATATTGAACCAAAAGTAAAGTATAATTTAGCCAAAACATTAAATTATTTCTTAATTTATTAATTAACGAGGAGCTCGTATTTAACGTTGTAACTTTAATAATCTATTAATTCATGTTTCTGTATGGGTGAATGATGATAGTCAATTGGAAAATGCTATATTCTTTTGTAAGTTGGGTACTTTTATGAATAAATTATGACGGCAAACGTTGAATTTGCTCAAATTCCACAATTGTGGTTGTCTTTTAATTTTACTTGTTTGCGGTTTGAAGCTAGAAGTTAATTTGGTTTTGGTTTCAATTTGATAATGCTGATTTCTTGGCTTACGAATTTTATATGGTCAAAATGTGGGTGGAGAAGCAGGGTTAGTGGCGAAAATTGTCCAAGCTAGCGCTTCTCTCACAACATAACATTATAGCTTGTGTGTGTTAATTATGCTAAATGCGAAAATTCTGATGTTGAATATTATTGGATAGAGTAATTGGATGAGTTCATTCTTTTCCTTTGATCATTTATATCATTGATATTTATACAATTGAGAGTGTGTAAGAATGTGTAGCTGTGTGCAGCTATGGATAGTTATTCTGTTGCTGACAGTTATAACTACCTCTAACCATTTAACTGACTAGCTAAGTTGGATTATTACACGTGCTTATTTACATTGGGCTATATTGGTCCTGTTTACATTAACTATATTATCTGATACCCCCCATAAGTTGAACTGTGCACATTGAGCAAGCCCAACTTGTCCACTGTAGATTGAAATGTAGTCGAAGGTAGAGCTTTAGTGAAGACATCAGTAAGTTGAGCATTGGAAGGGATTGGCAATAGGTGAATGAGTCCAATGTGGATCTTTTCACGAATGAGATGGCAATCGATTTCAATGTGCTTGGTTCTCTCGTGGAAGGCTGGATTGTGAGCTAAGTAAACTGCTGATTTGTTGTCACAATACACTGTGTATGGAGTGGTTGCAGGGAGGAGTAGGTCCTGAAGAAGATAATGCATCCACTGTAACTCACATGTCAGAGCTGCTAGAGCTCTATACTCAGCTTCTGAGGAGAGGAGCGACTAACTGTAGATTGCTTCTTGGATTTCCAAGTGACTAGGGAGGAGCCAATGTAGACACAGTAACCAGTGATGCTCCTTCTAGTATCCACACATCCTATCCAATCTGAGTCAGCAAAGCCAGTGATCTTGAGGTCTAAGTTTGCTGGAAAGAAAAGACCTTTAGCAGGAGAGGCTTTGAGGTACTTTAGGATTCGGGTAGCAGCAAGGAAAAGAGACTCCATAGGGTTGGAAACAAACTGGCTAAGCTGTTGAACAGTAAAGCATATATCGGGTCTAGAGGTTGTTAAATATAAGAGCCTTCCAATAAGTCTTCTGTAACTAGAGGGATCATTACATGGAGAGCCATCGTCATGTTGCAATCGGGTGGCAGAATCCATAGGAGTGGTGATAGGTTTCGTGCCAAGCAAGCCACTGTCAGATAATATCTCTAAGGCACCTTTGATTTAGGACGATGCCTGATTTAGTCCTTGAGATTTCTAAACCAAGGAAGAATCTTAGAGACCCAAGGTCTTTAATTTTAAATTGCTGATCAAGGAAACTTTTGACTGCATTGATTTCAGAGATGTCATTTCCTGCTAACACAATATCATCTACATAAACTAGTAGGGCAGTGAATGAGTCTCCTTGCTTCTTAATGAAGAGAGAGTGATCAGCAGAGGATTGAACATATTGGAGTGAGAGCAAGGCATGAGAAATTTTGGAATACCATTGTCGGCTAGCCTGTTTGAGACCATATAGTGACTTCTGCAGTTTGCACACTTGATGTGGTTTGGGAGATTTGAAACCAGGTGGTAAATCCATGTATACATCTTCATGAAGATCACCATGCAAAAAGGCATTGTTTACATCTAACTGCTCAAGAAACCATCCTTTAGCCGAGACAATGGCTAGGAGAATTCTTACTGTTGTCAACTTTGCAACAGGTGAAAACGTGTCAAAATAATCTACTCCCTCCATTTGAGTATAGCCTTTAGCTACTAAACGTGCCTTGTATCTCTCAATAGTGTCATCTGCTCGATACTTGACTTTGTACACCCATTTACATCCTATAGGATGTTTCCCAACAGGCAAGTCAACAAGCTTCCAAGTGTTATTTTCTTCTAAAGCAGGGATCTCAGAGTGCATTGATTTCTACCAACATTCCAGCTTAGAGGCTTCCTTATAGGTTTTAGGTTAAGGAATGGCATGAACAGCAAGGCAAAAGTTTTTATATGCAGCAGAGCAATTGGAATAGGACAATAATGACTCAATAGAATAAAAGCAAGAGGAATTGGAGTTACTTGACTGATGATCAGTGCTGCTAGTAGAGGACAGATTGCAGTGATAGTGTCTTAGGTATGATGGTTGCTGTCTCACTCTAGTAGAATGCCTGACTGGTGGCAGGGCAACAGTGGCATTGTCAAAAGTGGATGTATGGTGGAGGTGGGTGTGGGGATAGGGATAGGAGAAGTCATAAGAGTCTGGTTAGGAGGAGAAGGTGAAGGAGAAGACATAGGAGTTTGGTCTGGGAATGTGGTGGGTTGAGGGCCTTCACTTTGTGGTGGTATTTGAGAACGAGTTAGATTAGGTAATGTAGGAACTGGGGGAATTGGACTTGAGCTGGTGTCAGGGAAGGGACATGGCAAGGGAATAGGTTCTGTGACTGAAGCTGAGGTTGATTGGTTTTTGAAGGGAAGGAAATCTTCAAAGAAAATGACATGCCATGTGGTGAATATCTCTTGAGTATTTAGATCATATAGCACATAGCCTTTGGTGCCTTCTTTATATCCTAAAAACATAGATTTCCTTGCTCTTAGAGAGAATTTTGTTCTGTTATTTGTGAGAGTTGTAGCATAGGCTAGGCAGCCAAAAAATTTAAGGTGCATCAAAATAGGTGGCTTTGTTATGTAGTAATTCATATGGTGACTTATTTTTAAGAACGGGTATAGGTATTTTGTTAAGAATATGGACAGCATGTGTGATGGTGAAGCACCACAATTGAGAAGGAATATTGGCCTGAAAATAGAGGGCCCTAGCTATATTTAAAATATGTTGGTGTTTTCTCTCTACAACCCCATTTTGTTGGGGAGTTTCAACACAAGTAGTTTGATGCAAAATTCCTTTCTTTTGGAAATAGTCTTTCATCAAGAACTCTTGGTCATTATCTGACCCGAAAACCTTTAATTTTTTATTTAACTGATTTTCAACAAATGAAATGAAGTTTTGGATGTGATTCCTGGTTTCTCCTTTGGTTTTCATCAGAGTTACCCAAGTGAATCTAGAAAAATTTCATCTACAAGAGTAAGGAAATATCTATGGCCATGAACAGAAACGGTAGAGTAAGGGCCCCAAATATCTGCATGCAATATATCAAATACCCGAGTAGAATGAGTGTCACTTGATGAGAAGGGAAGTTTTCTTTGTTTGGCATAATGGCATACATCACAGGGTTGCATAGTACAATTAGGTATAAAGGGAAACTGACTAGACATTATTTGCATCTTTGCATCAGGTATATGACCTAATCTACTGTGCCACAGTGCTGCAGATTTGATTTGTTCAGTTGAGGCATTGCAGTTAGAGTGAGGAAGAACCAACTGAGTTGTAGAATCTAGCACATACAATCCTCCTTGCTGCCTAGCAGAACCAATCATCTTCTGGTTGGAGTTCTATTGGATAAAGCAACCATTAGTTTTGAAAACAAGAAAACAATCAAGGCTATGTAAAAGTTTGGTTACTGAAATTAAATTTACTTTGAAATTACAAATGAAAAGGACATCCAACAGAACTAATGACTGAGATAATAAGACAGTGCCAGAAACAGAAGCAATGATCATGCTACCATCAGGCAAGTTAACAGAAATTGGTTTAATGTTATGGTAAGTGGAGTAATTTGACAGATTGCAAGTGAAATGATCAGTGGCCCCAGTGTCTAGGATCCACTGTTGGAACTGTTTACCTGTTGTGGGATGGCTAACACTTAATGCAGTGGTTTGAACAAGACTGGAAGCATGGAAAGTGGATGCCTCTTTGCTGGTTTGTTTCAGAAGTGCAAGCAGTCCTTGATACTGTTCTGGAGTGAACATAGCACTTAAAGGATTGTTGGCCACCTGATTAGGACTATTTTCTATGGCAAGGTGCTGAAAATTTTCAGTAGGAGGATCTGCATCCTCATCAAATCTTGTATTCAATGAATAAGTTGATCTTGCAGCTCTTGGTTTGTAACCCGGTGGGAATCCAGGCTTGAAGAAACAAGTATCTATGGTGTGATTATTCCTTCCACAGTAGGTGCACAACTTGCCAGTTGAGTTTTGACCTCTTCCCAGGCCTCCTCTTCCTCAGCCTCTACCAAAGCTACCTCTTCTATTGTAAAATTGTTGTTGCTGTTGATCTGAATTGGCTGCAAAAGCCCTTGTTTCCACATTTGAATCTATTTTTTCAACATTCATTTCTCTTTCTTGTTGAATTACCAAAGCAAAAGCTTGTGTAGCATCAGGAAAAGGTTTCATCATCATGATTTGTGATCTCACATGCGAGTATTGTTCATTCAACTCTCTCAAAAATCGAATTACATGTGCTCTATCTCTATACTCTCTCATAGTTGCATAACCACCACAAGTGCAAGCAATAGAACATTTACAAGTAGGAATCGGCTCAAAAGTTTCAAGATCATCCCATAGTGTTTTGATCTGTGTGAAGTAGTCTATGACTGAAAGATTACCTTGATGCATCTTGTAAATTTCTTCTTGCAGACTTGAAATCTTGAATATGTCTCCATGGGAGAAGCGCTTCCGCAAATCTTTCCAAGCCTCTGAAGTTTTATCATGAGACAAGGCCGATTGAAGCAATGATTCGGAGACTGATCAATGGATCCATGCCAAAACCATTGTATTGCATCTTTGCCAGGCGAAATAGAGAGGATCCGTGGTGTGAGGAGCCAGAATGTTTCCATCTATAAATTTCAACTTGTTTTTGGACATGAGAGCGATTTTCATGGCTTGCGCCCAAGTATGATAGTTAGGACCAGAAAGAAGAGGTGTGACCAATGGTTGAGATGGAGTCTCATTGCCATGGAAGTAGTAAGGATTCAAAGGATTCGTTAAGTAATCTTAATAGGAGCTGTGTTGCCGCCATTGAAGGATCTTGAAGATCGAAGAAGGACTAGTGCAATAAGTGTTTTTTACGTCAGTTAAAATTGATTTTTTACGTCAGAACACTGACTGGCGTAAATACAGCTGACGTTAATAGTTAATATTTTAACGTCAGTTGAGAACTGACGTTAAATATAAACTATTAACGTCAGTTCTTTAACACAACTGACGTTAATTTGTAAAAATTAACGTCAATTGTTTAAACAACTGACGTTAAACATAAAACTATTAACGTCGGTTCTTTAAGACAACGGACGTTAATTTTGTTAAAACTAACGTCAGATGTTATAAAGAACTGACGTTAAAGGTTTTAATTTTAACGTCAGTTGTTTATTACAACTGACGTTAATATTGTACTGTATATTTTATAAAATACTATTAACGTCAGTTGTTTGATACAACTGACGTTAATAGAATTTTTTTTTAAAATTCAGTTTTAAAATATCACTCCCCTCAGCTATCCCCGCATTCAGTAAATATCCCAGTAACACAGAATATCACACACATTACAAAATTGCAAAGAAAAAATGGAACAATGATCCATATGTATGCCTGTTCAGAAAAAAAATATATTTATTAACATAGGTTATAACTCAAAATAAATACAGAAATAAAAATAAAAATAAATGTATACTAAGTTTAAACTACCTATATCAATATCCCTTCGTGATGATCATCACGAGTGGCATGTACATCGTCCACCTGTGTCTCCTCGATTATAGTAGGCATGTTTGTTGAAAAAGAAGGAGTCTCAGGAATATCAAGATTTGAATATTCATTTTCATCACTACCATTATACATGCTTTTCCTTGGAGAACCACGGACAACCTTTTGTTAGAAGGATCGGTGATATAGAACACTTGTTTTGCTTGGGAAGCCATTATGAAAGGCTCATTTATATGACCTAACTTGTTGAGGTCTACCAATGTGAACCCCAATTCGTCGGTTTGTACACCACTGTTACTATCAACCCACTTACATTTAAATACTGGCACCGTAAGCTTAGTGTAATCGAGCACCCAAATATCTTCAATATATCCAAAGTAAGGTGTCGGTGCTTTAACGGGTTTTGTGTCCTTTGCACTAGAGAAGTGCATTGCTTCGGCCACGATCATAACCCCACTATTTTGCATGGTACTCTTGTTATCTTGTTCCTTTGTACAAAAGGAAAAGTTATTTATGTCGTATCCGCTCCAACATATGACGTTGAAGCTAGGCCCACGTGCTAGCCATCTTACGTCATCAGAAGCAGTACTACCATCCTTAAGCATTTCTTCCTTGAACCATGGTAAGAAAGTCTTGTTATGCTTGTTCAACAACCACCTTTCGCTCATTCGAGGGTTTTCTTGATTGACTTTTCTTTTATGTTCAAATAAGAAAGGCTGAACACATTCGATGTTGTTCAATACATACAAATGTGCTTGAAGCACTTCCTCCCGATCCTTCCTATTAATTCTTAAGCCATGTATACCCTTACCTTGACATCTGATCTCATCATGCCGAGGCTTAGGAACCCTTATAGGATCCGTGTTATGAAGGTAGTCCGAACAAAACTCAATAGCTTCTTTTGCAACATACCTTTGAACAATAGATGCTTCCGGACGATGAGGATTCTTCACGTACCCTTTCAAGATCTTCATGTAGCGCTCAACTGGGTACATCCATCTCAGAAAAACCGGCCCACATAATCTAATCTCCCTCACCAAATGAACAATTAAGTGAACCATTATGTCGAAAAAGGAAGGAGGAAAATACTTCTCCAGTTGGCACAAGATTGTAGCAGCCTCAACTTCCAAGTCATCCAACATACGGGGGTCAATGACTTTGCTACATATAGAATTGAAGAATGAGCACAACCGAGTGATGGCATGTCTCACATTTTTTGGAGCAATACCACGAATAGCAACGGGCAGAAGTTGTTGCATCAAGATGTGACAATCATGAGACTTTAAGCCAACCAATTTATGATCACTAGAGACAAGCCTCTTCATATTTGAAGAGTAACCATGTGGAACTTTGATGCCCTGAAGACACCCGCAGAAACTTTGTCTCTCTTTTTTTGACAAAGTATGACATGCTGGCGGCAAATAAGTCCGCTTACCATCCTCAACAACTGGAGCTAACTGCTCTCGTATACCCATAGCAACGAGGTCGAGACGAGCATTCACATCATCCTTTGTCTTGCCCTGAATGTTGAGAAGCGTCCCGATCACACTATCACACACATTTTTCTCCACATGCATCACATCAATGCAGTGTCTGACATCAAGCTTGCGCCAGTATGGAAGATCAAAGAATATCGACCTCTTCTTCCATATGTTTTTCTCAAAAGCTTTACCTTTCTTTTTGGACTTGCCGAATATAACATCGATGTCCTTTACCCTCTCGATAAACCTGCTCTCCAATTAAGGCCGCGGGTTCTTCTTCATCTCTCTTGGCATCCATTAAAAGCTTTTTTCATCTTACGATATGGGTGATCACGTCTAAGAAATCTCCGATGCCCAAGGTAAACCGTCTTCTTTCCATGATGCAACTGAGTGTAGCATGTGCCTTCTTCACATATAGGGCATGCTTTATGCCCCTTGACACTGTACCCGGACAAGTTACCGTATGATGGAAAGTCGTTGATGGTGCAAAATAACATGGCACGAAGCTTGAAAGTCTCATGAGAATACCCATCAACTACATCAACACCTTCCACCCACAGCGTTTTCAAGTCTTCAATCAAGGGACCTAGATAAACATCTAAGTCATTTCCCGGTTGCTTTGGGCCCGAAATCATCATAGACAACATCATGTATTTGCGCTCATGCACAACCAAGGGGGCATGTTGTAAATTACCAACAGAACAGGCCATGAACTATGAATACTACTCATGTTACCATAAGGATTCATTCCATCCGTAGCAAGTCCAAGCCTTAGGTTTCTTGGCTCATCGGCGAAATCCGGAAACATAGTATCGATATTCTTCCATTGCATAGAATCAGCGGGATGACGAACCTTTCCATCACGTTTCCTCTCATCATTATGCCATCTAAGATTCTTCGCATCTTTCGCATTGGCAAACAATTGCTTGAACCTTGGAATTATTGGAAGATACCACAACACCTTCGTAGGAGGACCCTTTTTTCTCACATCATCAAGATCATCATCATCATCATCATCACCACCCTTCACTTTGTATCGTGATAACCCACATTTGGGACAATCGTGATTGTCTTCATGAACACCGGTGTACAATATGCAATCATTGGGGCATGCGTGTATCTTCTTATACTCCATACCCATAGGACACAATACCTTCTTGGCCTGATAGTTACGGTCAGGCAATGTGTTGTCCTCCGGAAGCAAGTCTTTCAACACTTCAAGCAATTCCGTGAAGCTTTTATTGGTCCAACCATTTCTCGCCTTCACACAAACCAATTTTAGCACCACCGACAACCGTGTATGAGTAGTACACCCTGGATATAAAGGCTTATCCGCATCACCGTACAACCTATCATACACATGAGCTCGATGAAAAGATTCTTGTCCAATATCACGGATCATGTCCTCTACTCGATCATCCTCCATATCTACGTCAACGTCCTCACTTTGGGAGACACTTGCCGTACTACTCAACAACACATCACCATGCCATATCCATCTTGTATAACTCAAGCAAATCCCTTCACAAATCAAATGAGTATGTATATCCTTCACCGTTCATTTCCTCGTATTCAAACACTTGACACAAGGACAACAGAACATTCCATTACTATTAGGAACATTCCTTTGAGCAAATTCTATAAATTCTCCCACCCCCTTCAAATACTCAGCACTAGTGTGCTTACAAACCATCCAACTATGATCCATAACTAGATAGGTCCTGTAGATATACAAAACATATATCCAATATAAGGACAATACGGGAGATTGAAAACTATAGTTTTTGAAGATTGCCAAGCACTGGTCACGGCCTGGCAGTGATGTCCATCACGGCCGTAACGTGCCAACTGAACCAGACCATCACAGGCAGAACTGATCACGGCCTAGCTGTGATGAGCATCACGGTCGTGACAGATCAACCAGCAGAGCAACATGCACTCAAAACCAAAAATAGAGACATTCCAAATAACTCAAACTCACGGTTTCAAGTTTCAACTACTGAGACTACAGTTTCAACATACACTCAAAACCAAAAATAAAAAATGTGCCCTAAAGACTCCCCAGAAATAGGTGCTCGCGTGGTGGTGGGGAGGGGAGCTTGAGTGGTGGCCAACGTTCGATGTGGTTACTGAGAGCAGAGGGACAAGGAGAGTTAGTGCGCGGGAAGGGGAAAGAGAGATGTCAAGTTATTGCAAAGAATGAATGGAAAGACAGAGTTAGGGTTAAGAGTGCACCTCACGGTGGTTGCGAAGAATCCCTCGCGGTGGTTGCGGTGGAGATGAGCTCGCGATTAGGGCAGAGTGAGAGTGAGAGTGAGGGTTGAGCGTGATGAAAAGAGAAAAGAGACGTACAGAGCGAAGTGCAGAAGGCGCGCGGGTGTAAACCAAAATAAAACAACATTTGACGTCATTTGTTTGTAAAGACTGACGTTAAAGGTCATATATTTAACGTCAGTTGTCTTAAGAAACTGACTTTAAAAGTGTATACGTTTATCCAAAAACATTAATTCCTTTGACTATTTATTTAATTGAAGTAAAAATCAAACTTTTAACGTCGGCTGTATTAAACAACCGACGTTAAAAATAAATATTTTTTATTTTAAAAGCACTTTTAACGTCAGTTGTTGAAGACAACTGACGTTAAAAGTGTATAAGTTTCTGCAAAAAAATTCATTCCTTTGACTACTGTGCTAACCCATGCACCTTGAAACTTAATCCTCTTAATGAGCATTAAGTTTATAGATAAGTTTTCAAGAAAATCAAAGAGACTCTATTCTCTATATAAAGTGTCATTCTTCTCAGATCGATCAGTAAATACACCCTCTTCTTTTCCTCTATATTTCGTGTGTTTTCTATTCCTTCACAATATGGTTCTATCACATTTGAGACTTTTGTTATTTCTTCCTATACCTAGACTTAAAGGTCTGTCTTAATGGTCAAAAAAATTCTGAGGTTGAGTAAATCACATAATATGACTCCCTCACTTTATTCCATCTCCTCCCCAAGTGACTGTGGATAAAGCACAGATGGAGCATCAAGGACTTCAAATGAGCAGGGAGGAGATCGATGCATCCATTTGAGTTTCTGAGGACAGAACTGAGAAGAAATTGATGTTGAAGCAGAAACTTTTTAATATTTTAGTGTTATGTTGCAGAAATTTTTTATCTTTTAATCATGTAATTGTAACTTATGAATCGCTTCAATAAGATACGATTTGATTATACATATAACACTTTTATGTTAAGTGTTTATTTATTTTAATTTTCACAAGAATATGTTTACTAATTCAAGCTAATTAATGAAGATTAAAAATAAACTTGTTTAATATTTACACAAGTTCTTTACACAACTGACGCAAATAGTGATTTAATATTTACAAATTGCCACCACCTCATTTTTAACGTCAACTTAATTTATGACTTCCAAGTTCCCGTATATTACATTATTTCCAATATTCATTCTGCATGTTTATAATATATAGGATTATTTACGTCAGCTATTTATTATACTGAAGTAAAAATCACACTTTTAACGTCAGTTGTATAAAAAACTGACGTTAAAAATAAATATTTTTTATTTTAAAAACACGTTTAACGTCAGTTGTATTAAACAACTGACGTTAAAGGTGTATAAGTTTCTGCAAGAACATTCATTCCTTTGACTGCTGTGCTACTTACCCATGCACCTTGTAACTTAATCCTCTTAATGAGCATTAAGTTTATAGATAAGTTTTCAAGAAAATCAGAATAGCTTAGTAACTTCATCCCCGCTCTCCTATAAATAGCTTCCTTCCATCCTTTTAATTTTCTGCTTCACAATATGGCTCTGCCATGGAGATTAACTTCATCACTCTTTCTTCCTATTCCTAGACTCAAAGATCTTTGTCTTAATGGTCAAACAACTTTTGAGGTTGTGTAAATCACATAACATGGGTGATAAGGTTGTGTAAATCACATAATGTGAGTTGCTCACCTTATCATCTTTCCGAGAAATCGGCAGCTACAGACTCCCGAACCTCGGCTTTGGAAGCAAATGACTGTTCCAAGACCATTGCTTTGAAACAGATCGGTGTGCACCCTTGCTCAGTAGCTCTGGAAAACTCAGTCGCTCGACTCTCCTCTCTTGCTCACCCGTGAAGGGAATGAAGCCTCAACAAATGTTTATGATTTTAAACCCTTTCAATGTAACTTTCTATAGGATTTTAAACCATTTCAATCTTCTCAGACAACAGTATTACACTTCATGAATGAGATCCGGTTTGGGTTATTGATTCAACTTATACTTCGCACATATATTTTAGTTTTCAAAACAGAAACACAAAACATCAAAGCAATTGTGAAACTGAAACTTTAAGGAAGGCAATGCGGAAGGGTACGTACACTAAATAAAAAAATTATTAAAATAACCTTTAACGTCTGTTGATGAAAGAACAGAAGTTAAAAGTGAAGTGACTCACTTTTAACGTCAGTTCAATGAAGAACTGACGTTAAAAGGTTCACTTTAATTTTAACGTCAGTTGTTTATTGAACTGACGTTAAAAGTGAGTCACTTCACTTTTAACGTCAGTCCTTACAACAACTGACGTTAAAATTGAATTAATGAAGTCTGATATTTACAAAACTGCCACCGCCCCCTTTTTAACGTCTAGCTTTTGGTTAACTGACGTAAACCTTTACCATCTAATGTATATTTTCCACTAGTGAAGAAGAAGAAAGAGTTTCGAAGGTTCAAGAGGAAGGGGGTTCAAGAAGGAAATTCAATTTAGACTTTGGCAACCAAAGCTCCTCGCGGAGCTCTGATACCATATTGGATAGAGTAATTGGATGAATTCATTCTTTTCCTTTGATCATTTACATAGTTGATATTTATACAATTGAGAGTGTGTAAGAATGTGTAGCTGTGTGCAACTATAGATAATTATTCTGTTGCTGACAATTATAACTACCTCTAACCATTTAACTGACTAGCTAAGTTGGATTATTACACGTGCTTATTTACATTGGGCTATATTGGGCCTGTGTACATTAGCTATATTATCTGATAAATATATAAACCGGATAAAGATATAGAGTTTGATGTTGAATGTTTAAAGAAACTTTTTTGTGTGTGTTAATTATGCTAAATGCGAAAATTCTGACTTAGTTTTCTCATCCTAATCACATGTTTGGCCTTTATGGAATAGGCCTGTATGGTGGGCGGTGGTTTTTGCTGGTTAATAGGCTTTTAGTTGATGGATTGGTGTAATGAGCATACTGATCACGTTTTTTGGTTAGTATGTTAATTACATGTTATCTTCTTTCTTTATTCTTTATATATGAGTTGGAGTACCTTTAGTATTTCATGTTAATATATACTTTGGCTTATCAAAACCAAAAAAAAAAAAATCTTCAAATCTACTGGACAAGGCTAGGATCATAATGATGTAACAAAAGAAAAAAGAAAAAAGAAAAGAAAAGCGAGACTTTAACGCACGCGAGGAGAAAAACTGATGTGGATCGAGATCGAGATCGAGATCAAGATATACTGAATATATGCTTAAAAAAAAAATTAAAGATATAATGAACATACATTCAGCATGAGGAGCGGATATTCAGCTTGCTAGGCCGCCACCTCTAACATCACCATACGCTCAAATGTCGACCACACTATCTTGCTTCCACCCTTACCCACAACCCTGATTATGATTTTTATTATATATCCTTGAGTCATGTTAACGAGTACTTTAATTATGATATTATTGAAGAAATCAAGAAAAACAAATTTTTATTGAAAAACTAAGCGTTTCACTTTTTTAATTATTAAATACACAAATTCACTATATAAACTTTCTTTCCTTAACGAGTGTCCTAAGAATACTCATCAGCAGTTTCCTATATTCTTTTAGGACATTTAAAAAAATATATATTTTTAGAGATATTTAGTTTATTTATTTATTAATGTAAAATACTTTATATTTCATGAATAAAATGATTTCTTTATATTCTATTTGATTTTATAAATTTTATTTGGTTTTTGATGCAAAGCATTAAATAATAAATAAATAACCAATTTAGCAATTAAATATATCAGTTGCAATTTGATTTTTATAATTCAAATGAATAACTAAAAAAAAAAACAGCAACCGCTAAATCGCATGTGTTCAATTGATATGTTTTGAAGGGGAATTGTAGTTCAATTGATTTCCTAAGACATAGCATGCTAATGCATGTTATATATGCTTTTCAATTGGTAAATATAAACAAATTATATAGCACTTTTGTTCAATTTATCAAAAATAATTTTATAATAGTAAATCATATATATTGTAAATTTACATTTACATATGTTATGAAACATTAGAATTGGTTAGCTATTAAATTTATCAACGAGACTTGTTAATCAGTACCCGCGTTTGATTAGTTAGTTTTTTATTTTTAAAAATTGAAATATTTTATTGAAAAACTAAACAATGCACTTATTAATACAATAACTCTATCATTTTCCCATGAAACCTTACTATTTTAATTCCTTAATCAGTATTACCTATCATTTTCTTTATCAATTAACTCGCTTTTTTGTTGTTATTCTTGAATGTGATTAGCTGAAAGGTGACATGTCGCAGCACATGTTGGCTTGGTGAGCATGCCGACTTGCAAAAAGTAGCAGCAGATGGCGCATACCCTTGTTAATCAAGATAACATTTGACACACGTTATGAATAGTGTCCCACAACTGCTTATTGTGACGTTGAAATTAAACTAGAGCACGTGGTATTTGAGGAATGGAGAGACGTTGGCGAATACTCCCCACTTGCTGCCCTAATTTGATTTGTAGAACATGCTGGAAGTGGAGGGCAGCCCCCACCCGTTTTATACAAATGATCTGTTTGGTACAGATTAATGGTTCACATGAAAATGAAAATACGCACGGGCCATCTTCTTCCTTCATGTTCTCCTCCTTTATCACATGATCCTAGCTGCCTGGTTGGTCGAGTTTTCATCAACCCATGAGATTTTGTCAACTGTGGCATCTATATAACTAAATCTGGAAAGAAAAAACGAGAATGATATAGAAGGAAAAAATTCATTAACTACTGTTCCGTCCAAATATCTCAAGTGGGAGATACTCGTTTAACGTCAGCTTGACAGAATGTGAATTTTGCTCCTATGTATCTAAGTGAGGGAATCAAAGCAAACGTAGTTCTAAGTGAGGGGGTTAGACCCCTATTTATAGAGATGTTTCAGTGTAACAGTTGGAGTTAGACTGTTATTGTGATCCTATTTGTTAGGATCGGGTTGTTGCTGCCGTTAGACATTGATAAGGATAAGGCTCCGAGTTATACGGAGAGATATTTAGACCAGCGAGATATTCGGCCCAGTCAGTTGCGGCTGGATAGCTCGAGGTCGAGATATCTTCATTCGTGGTCTGGTGTGGAATAGGCCCGAGTAGTTATCCTCGGGTGTCAAGTGTATCAACAGGTCTTCGGCTCTATGGGAGTTCGGGTCACGGCCCACTTACGAGAGTGAGCTCGGTCGTGTTGACAATCCTCGGCCTTATATCTTCGGCCAGTACACAAGCCCCCCGAGCTCCGAGCTTGAATAAGCGAAAGAGCTTATAAGTATGAAACCGAGCTTACTCTTCGGCCATACAGACTTCCGCATTCCCAGCTGTCATCTCAATCAAATCTTTCCTCTTGTCAGAGAAGGCAATCATTCCCCCTAATACTTTTGCGGCACGCTTCAGGTAAGAAACCCTAGAGTTCTGCGCCCATTTAATGGGGGAAAAATCAAAAGTCGCGCCTTTGGGCTTGATGGAACGTGGGCCGTTGATCGCGTCAGCTATAAATATCCCCTCCGACTCCAAATCCCTTCTACCTTGCTTGTCTTCCTTCGCCCTCCACCTTCGTCTTCCAAGTTTCTGCCATCACTCTTCTGTCTGTCATTCTTCAAGTACGCCCAGTCTCCTTTTCTCCTTCGTGCTTCTAAATTTTAATTTCTGCTTATCAGATATGAGTTCGTCCATGTCCTCTGAGTCAAATACCTCGCCTCTCATTGAGCGCGAGGTTTCCCCCATTGGGGGTTCTCCTTCCACTTCTTCGATTCCTTCACAGGAATTGAACATCGGAGGAGAGGAAACGTCTTCTTCCGGGTCTGACTCCTCTGGGTCTGACTCTTCTAAGTCCGGCTCTCCCTCTCCCCGAGTTTCCAAACCCGCCGCTCGCAAACAACGCCTAAGGGTTCCGAAAGTCCCTGTTCCCGATATTACCCTTCCTGGGTATACCTGGGTTAAAGGCGAGGTTGGGACATTTTTTTTTTCTGATTTTCAGACTTCAGATTCAATTACTCAACTTCGGTCCCAGATTAATATCTCGGCGTCCGGAGACGAATCCGAGTTTATCTGTTCCCCATGCTCGGGTACCGAGTGTGTCTTTCTCAGGGCTCGTCCTTCCGAGCCCCCTTTCACCTACATGTACAAAACACTATTTGATAAGCTGCACGTGTCTCTTCCTTTCACCGAGTTTGAGTGTGACGTTCTGAGAACCATGAACGTCGCACCTACTCAGCTCCATCCCAACAGTTGGGCTTTTATGAAAGCCTTCCAAATCTTGTGTAAATACCTCGGGATGGAGCCCACTGCTCCAAAAAATTTGTATTTTTACCAAACAAGGTTTGGTGAGAAAATGGGATGGATTTCCCTTAATGGGCTGAACCGGAGAGGACTGCTTAGTCTATACACATCATCGTATAAGGACTTCAAAGTCGGCTTCTTCCGAGTTCGCCCCT
The DNA here is from genome assembly GCA_030762895.1 of Sophora flavescens. NCBI lineage: Eukaryota > Viridiplantae > Streptophyta > Magnoliopsida > Fabales > Fabaceae > Sophora > Sophora flavescens. The sequence goes on from CM061062.1 coordinate 100,234,302, forward strand.
CAGGCTCTCACTCTTCCCACTTCTTTGACGAAGATAGATGCGCCAAGTTTCCTTTATACTGGCAATCATCTCCCACCAAATTCGTCGGTTTTGAATACCAATCCCTTCCTGCCGAGGATAGGCGAGATATAGATATATTAGAAAAACTTCCTCGGCCTCTCCATTGTGGGCGTCTTCTGAAACTCCCCTTCTCATCTACTCCGAGAACCGACTTAAAAAGTAAGTGTTCGGCATTTCAGTTTTTGAATCTTTTCTGTATGTGTTGCTGTACTAACAACTCTTTCTTTTTAGCAGTCATTATGGGGAAATTCGACTTCTCCAAGCTTTTAAAGGCTGCTGCAAAAGAGGGTCAGGGTCCCTCCTCAACTGAGAAGAAGAAGAAAAGACCTCCTCCCACCAAGGCCTCTGCGAAGGGGGCTTCATCATCCGCCCCTCAAAAAAGAAAGAGGGTAGAGGTTGTAGTTGACACCGAAGATTCTCCACCTCCTCGCCCAAGTCCCCCGCACCCTACTACTCAGGAGACAGGAACCGCGGGGCGAGAAGAACAACACCCTCCTTCTACCGAGGTGAAGTGGTACAACACTTCCCTAAAAGCAGGGACCTCGTCCCTTTGGGGCGAAGACTTCAACCCCTTTCCTTCTTTCGACTCGAACTTCCTGAAGCCCACTGATCTCCGGCTAATGAAGCAACAAGGGGCTCAGTCTAGCACGGAGGCTCTATCAACCTACTGCATCCGAGCTGCTGCCTTGGCTCGCTTTTGCAGCCGAGATTTAGTGGATGCTGAGAGGAAGTCTCGGCAACTGGAAGCCGAACTGGCTTCCATTGAGAAGCTGAAGGGAGATTTTACCCGGATCTCCACGGAGCGTGACGAGCTGGCCAAGACTAACAATCTCTTGAATGCCACCATTACCGAGTTGAATGGCCAGAACTCCGAGCTTAACAACAAAGCAAAATTTGCTGAGGAGAGTAAAGCTCGGGCTGAAGAAAGTAGAGCTCGTGCTGATGAGGAGCTCAAGAAGGCTCAAGCTGAAATTGAGCAACTTAAAGCTGCCTTGGAGGCCGAGACCAAGGCCAGGATGGAGCTCCAGGAGGATGTAAAAGAGGCCACTAACTGCATTATCGTCGAGCATCGGAAAGGTTTTGACAAGGCCATTGCTCAAGTTGAGGTTCTTGCCCCGGGGGTTGATCTTTCGGGAGTGGATGTCAATAAAGAGGTGCTGAACGGGGAACTTGTTCCCATAATTCCCGAAGAGGAAGAAGAGGTGGAAGGGGCTGAAGATTCCCCCGAGGATCATATTGAGGTCGAGGAAAGTCATAGGGACGAGTAACTTAGCTTTTTGTTTTCTTCATTCCTTGTACTGGGCTTGTACCCTTGTAACTTTGTTTTACTTAATGAAAACTGTTACCATTTTGATGACTTTCCCTTTTCTTGTAGCCTCTTGTCTGGCCGAGATACACTTGAAGTATTTTTTTATCTTCCGACGTTGTGTTCGGCCTGTTTAAACAAATCTTCGGTTAAGACCGAGGTATTCTACCGTCCGTAAAAACGGACGGTAGTTGTGGCACGTGAAACACATGATTCACGCCTTACGCATGTAGTCACGCATTATATGCTTTGGAAACCGCAATGGGTTCATGCAATTACTGTTTTTGCTTAGTTTCGAGATTCATTTTTCCAACAAATCTTTTCCCAGCGCATATCTCTTCCTTTCCAACGCCTCTCACCCCTTATAAATAGGGCTGTTTCACTGCTCCTCTTATTCATTCTTCATTCTTTCCCACCAACCACATTCGTCTTCCTTCAACCCGAGTAGTTCTATGATAGTGTTAGGGGTTTATGCTCCCCTCTCCCAGTTAACATCCTTTTTTGGGTTTCACAGCTGCCAAAAAGGATGTAAGTGGGAGATGGGATCCAGAATTCCTTTTATGATTCAATCCTCCAAGAAGGATGTTAACTGGAAGAATAGCAGTCTTCGGGAGTGGAGAAAGGGGTAGAGGCCATCTACTCCCGGAGCAGGCCGAGTGCCTCATCGTCCAGCTTTCTCAGGGGGAAGTGATTACTTTTCCCCTCGTCGGGAAGTTGTGGTGTCCGATTGGGGGGACTACTGGCCAACTGGTCTTGCCCCTGCCCTAATTGGGGGGACAACTGGCAACCCAGGCGGGCCTTATTTTCAATTTCAGCTTTTTATGTGAGTCGTAGTACCTTCTAGTACTCGACTCGTATCTTGTTTTTACTTTCGGCATTGTACTCGGTTCTATTAACAAATTTTAATGGCTCGAACTCGACCTTTAGACCAACGTTTTGTTCTTCCTACTACTCGTATTCTATTTCACTTACATAATTTAATTGGCTCGAACTCGGCCTCCAGGCTCAAACTTGGCCTTAAATACTTTAACGGCTCGTACTCGGCCTTTAGGCTCAAACTTGGCCTTAAAACATTTAATCAGCTCGAACTCGGCCTTCGGGTTGGCCTTAAATAATTTAACGGCTCGTACTCGGCCTTCAGGCTCAAACTTGGCCTTAAATAATTTAACGGCTCGCACTCGGCCTTCAGGCTCAAACTTGGCCTTAAAACAATTTAATCGGCTTGAACTCGGCCTTCAGGCTCAAACTTGGCCTTAAATAATTTAACGGCTCGTACTCTGCCTTCAGGCTCAAACTTGGCCTTAAATAATTTAACGGCTCGCACTCGGCCTTCAGGCTCAAACTTGGCCTTAAAACAATTTAATCGGCTCGAACTCGGCCTTCAGGCTCAAACTTGGCCTTAAGAAGTAAATGTTCGCAGAGTAAATACATCGGCAAAATAAGGAGATAGATCAATGTCCATAATAAATTCTTTTATTGAATAAAAAGAAAGTCTGCAGTGTGCCTCGTTAAAACCTTCTCGGTCAAAACCCTTTTTGGGACAAAATACCGAGGTAGGAAAAAGAGTACATCACCCGACTATATACATCAACTATAATAAAATTTTAAATGAGAAGCATTCCAAGTTCTCGGGATAGGCTTCTCTGACAATTCTTCTAACCTATATGCCCCATTCCCCAAATTTTCTATCACCCGGAATGGCCCTCCCCAGTTTGCTGCCAGCTTGCCTTCCGTGTGATCCTTCATTGCTTCTCCTTTTATTCTCAGCACCAAGTCTCCACACAGGAAACTCCTCGGTTTCAACTTTGAATTATACCTCCTAGTTTCTCTCTGTTTGCAAGCTTCCTCCCTGATCTTAGCCTCCTCCCTGATTTCCTCCACCAAGTCAAGTTCGACCCTTAAGTTGCTTTCATTCTCGTTCTGCTCATGTTGCATGTGCCGGAAAGACGGCTCACCGACCTCAACTGGGATCATGGCGTCTGTTCCATATGTCAGCCTGAAGGGTGTCTCTTGAGTAGTGGATTGAGGCGTGCAGTGGTAGGCCCAGAGGATACTTGGCAACTCTTCTGCCTAAGCTCCTTTGGATCTTCCCACCCTCTTCTTCAGTTCTCCGAGAATGACCTTGTTGGCCGCTTCGGCTTGCCCATTGGTCTGGGGATGTTCAACCGATGTGACGTGGTGTTTAACACCGAGGTTGGCATAGAACTCTTGCAATGTCTTATCTATAAACTGTCTTCCGTTGTCTGTGACGATTGCGAAGGGAATTCCGTGCCTACAGATGAGGCTTCTCCACACAAACTTTTGTACCTTCTCGACGGTAATCTTCGCCAAAGGGTCTGCTTCGATCCATTTTGTGAAGTAGTCCACTGCTACCAGGAGAAATTTGACCTGACCTTTGGCTATAGGGAATGGTCCCAGTATATCCATTCCCCACATAGCAAAAGGCCAAGGCGAGTTTAATGTGTGAAGTCCTTCGGGTGGGGTACGACTTACATTGGAAAATCTTTGGCACTCATCACATTGCTTCGTCCACTCGATGCAATCTGCTCGGATGGTAGGCCAATAGTACCCTGCTCGGACTACCTTGGAGGCCATTGATCTGCCCCCGCTGTGAAAACCACAGATCCCTCTGTGAACTTCTTCCATAACGTACTTTGACTGTGCCTTGGTCAGACATTTTAATAAGGGTACCGAGAATCCTCGTTTATACAATTCTCCGGAAATGATAGCAAAGTGACTCGCTCTGAGCCTGATCTTCCTGGCCTCGGCGTGATCTGGGGGCAGAATTTCTGAGGATAAATACTCCCATATGGGCGTCATCCATTCTCGGTCAACCGGCTCGTTGGCCATCACCTCACCAAACATGATACTCGGTTCGTTGAGGGTTTCTTGAATAACCGTTCTATGGTGGCCCGGCTTCTTTGTACTGGCTAATTTGGACAGTAGATCGGCCCGAGTATTTTCTTCTCGGGGAATGTGCTCAATAGCGAATTTCTCAAATCCGGAAATTAATTGGTTGACCTTACATAAATACCTGGTAAGCTGAGGCTCTTTCGTTTGATACCCTCCAGATATTTGCCCTGTGACTAGCTGTGAATCACTCCGGCATCTCACAGCCTTCGCCCCCATTTCCTTTGCCAGCATTAACCCTGCTATCAAGGCTTCATATTCGGCTTGGTTGTTTGAGGTTTTGAACTCAAACTTTAGTGACTGCTCCAGGATCAGATCTCCCGGGCCTTCCAGAATCACCCCGGCTCCACTACCCCTGACATTCGAGGATCCATCCACATACAAATTCCACCAGATATCCTCGGTTATCGGCTGCGGATTGAGCTCGGCTACGAAGTCGGAGAGACATTGAGCTTTCAGAGGACCTCTCAACTCGTATTTCAGGCCGAACTCGGATAACTCCACCGACCAAGCAATCATACGGCCTGCCAACTCGGGTTTTTGAAGAATCTGCTTAATCGGGTGATCAGTTTTGACAATCACCTGGTGACTTTGGAAATACGGACGCAACCGCCGAGCTGCAGTTACCAGGGCCAAAACCAGCTTTTTTATGACTTGATACCGGGTTTCGACATCATGAAGGACCCTGCTAACGAAGTACACCGGCATTTGAACTTTCTCTACTTCTTGCACAATAACTGCACTGATGGCGTACTCGGTGGCTGACAGGTATAAGTATAACTCTTTGCCAGGGATGGGCCGAGTTAATATCGGTGGTGCAGACAAAAAGGCCTTGAAATCGATAAAGGCCTTCTCACATTCCTCGGTCCACATGAAGGTTTGAGGCCTCTTTAATAATCTGAAGAAAGGCCTAGCTTTCTCTGCAGATCTAGGGAGAAATCGAGATAATGATGCCAACCGCCCTGCAAGTCTTTGCACTTCTTTAATGTTTTGTGGGCTTCGCATCTCAATTACAGCCCGGCATTTATCAGGATTGGCCTCGATTCCTCGGTGTGTCAACATAAAGCCGAGGAATTTTCCACCCTGAACACCGAAAACACACTTTTCCGGATTCAACCTCATACTATACTTCCTCAGCTGCTGAAAAATTTCCTCCAAATCTTTTGGGTGGTTGTTGGGGTCATCGGATTTTACGACCATGTCATCCACATAAACCTCCATAGTCTTTCCGATATGTTTTTCGAACAACCTGTCCATGAGCCTTTGGTATGTAGCTCCAGCATTTTTCAGTCCAAATGGCATTACCCGGTAACAATAATTCGAGCCTTCAGTTATGAAAGTTGTTTTCTCCTCATCTGGGGGATACATTCGGATCTGATTGTACCCCGAGTATGCATCCAAAAAACTCAAAATTCTGTACCCGGAGGCACCATCCACCAGTCTATCAATACTCGGCAAAGGATAGGAATCCTTTGGGCAAGCTTTATTCAAATCTGTGTAATCGGTGCACATGCGCCACTTGCCATTTGCTTTTTTGACCAGAACAACGTTGGCCAGCCAAGTTGTGTATTCTACTTCTCGGATAAAGTTGGCTTTGACCAACTTCGTTGTTTCTTCTTCCACCACCTTTCTCCTCTCCTCACCAAGTCTCCTTTTCCTTTGGGCTACTGGTTTTGCCTCAGGACAGATTGCCAGTTTATGGCATAAGAAATCGGGGTCAATCCCCAGCATATCAGATGTGGTCCAGGCGAACAAATCGGCGTTGCTGCGGAGCACTTCCTTTATTCTCTTTTTTAAATTCGGCTCGAGCTGCCCGCCGAGCTTGGTGCACTGATCAGGTTGTGATCCGATCTGGAACTTTTCTAACTCCTCAATGGGTTGTGGACGTTGTTCATGCATGTCCATTCTCGGATCTAGTTCAACAGAGTTAACAGAATTCACCGACTTGTCTTTTCCCCTGTCTAGCGTTTCTGCAGGTGTAGGTTTAAGTTTGCTTACACGTAAACTATCAGCATAGCACTGTCTGGCCATTTTCTGATAAGCTCGGACAGCAACTATGTCTCCAGAGTTGGAGGGGAACTTCATTGTGAGGTGGGGAGTAGAGACCACAGCTCCTAACTCGTTCAAAGATGGTCTTCCGATTAGGATATTGTACGATGTTACTGCATTAACCAACACGTACCTGACCATGATAGTCTTGGATGCTTTGCCATCCCCAAAGGTAGTCAGGAGGTCAATGTATCCTCGTGTATCCACTTGTTCCCCTGCAAAGCCGACGAGCTTACTGTCGTATGGCTGAATAGATTTCTATGGGATCCCAAGCTTTTGAAATGTTAAGTAATATAAGATGTCGGTCGAGCTTCCCTGGTCAACAAGAGTTCTTTTGACCGAGAAATTAGCCAACTGCACTGTGATTACCACAGGGTCGTCCTGATTAGGATCCACCCCCAAGAAGTCTTCGTCAGAAAAGATAATAGGTGGGGAAAGCCTCGGGAGTTTGCCGGATACCGAGTTGACAGCCCGAATAGCCCGCAGGTGCTTTCTCCGAGCTGAACTTGTTGTGCCTCCCCTTGCAAATCCACCTGAAATAGTGTTTATCACACCTCGGACAGTATTGTCCTCCTCTCGCCTTTCATTCTGGCCTTCCCTGGTCTCTGTTCTTTCATTATTTTGTCGACCGCCGCCCCTTCTCGGGCTTTGGTCACCTCCTCTCCTTCTACTTCTGCCACGCCCCTCGCCATTGTTGTGATTTCTCCGAACAAAATTATTGAGATGGCCAGCTTGCACCAACTCTTCAATCTTATCCCGCAGGACCCAGCACTCCTCGGTGGTATGCCCGTAATTACGATGGTACCGACAATGTTTCTGTCGATCAGCATTCTGGGACGTGTGGCCACGGTTGGGGAGCTGCAAAAGTTTCGCGTTGTAGGCTTCCTCAAACACCCGAGCTCGGTTTGTGTTGAGGGGAGTATAGTGCTCATACTTCGGTCCCCTATGCAAATGCTCGGATGGGCCTTTGAATTTCGGCTTATCACCTCCAGCCCTCCTCTTCTCTCTCCCTTCACGTCTGTCAGCATCATCAGTTCTCTCCCTTTTCTTAGACTCCTCAACCTCCTCCATATTAATGAATCCCGCAGCTTTTCTCCTCAACTCATCCATACTGGTTGGTGGCTTCCGAGCTAAGTGTCTGGCGAAAGGGCTAGGCCTTAACCCGGTCAAGATGGTGTGTAGTGCAACATCGGCACTGAGATTCCGGATGAGGACGGTCTCCTTGCTGAATCTAGCCATGAAATCACGCAGGGACTCATTCTTTTCTTGCCTAAAGTTTACCAACGAGGCCGAGGTTTTTTGATGAGCCCGGCTCGTGGCAAACTGAGCATTGAACTTAGTCATGAATGTGTCAAAGGAGTCAACTGACGCTGGCGGTAGCTGAGTGTACCAGGTCAACGCAGCATCCTTCAGAGTAGTTGGAAAGACTTTACACATGACAGCATCATCGTCGGTAAAGAGGTACATCTGAGTAGTGAAAGCGTCTAAGTGACGCTCCGGGTCTAAGGTGCCATCATACCTGTCGATGCTTATTGGTTTGTATTTGGCGGGTAGGGGAACCTCCATGATGGCGTTTGTGAAGGGATGTCTCGGCCTCCACACGCCGGTCCTTTCATTAAGCCTATTTGCTTGAAGTGAAAGTTCAGGGGCCTGCCTAGGAAATTCCTCCTCGTCTGCTCGGTCCATATGATGAGAAGCCCGGAGTTGTGGGCCTCCTTCTCTGCGCGTGTTTCTGGACCCCTCATTCTCAGCTGTCCGACGCTCCCTCTCAGGAGGAGAAGAGGCGGACCTTTCTCTACTCTGTCCTTGTTCGCGATGGCTGTTCTGCCGCCGAATCTCCTCATTCTCCCTTCTCAGCATGGCAATCTGCGCGAGAAGTTCTCCCGCTCCTTGTTCTCACCATTGTTTGTGGTATGGGAAAGTTTTGCTTCGATTCCCACAGACGACGCCAAATGTTCCGTCCAAATATCTCAAGTGGGAGATACTCGGCCGGAGAGGTTTTTGTGGAAGTGGTTTGGGAATTAGCTTGACAGAATGTGAATTCTGCTCCTACGTATCCAAATGGGAATCAAAGCAAATGTAGTTCTAAGTGAGGGGGTTGGACCCCTATTTATAGAGATGTTTCAGTGTAACAGTTGGAGTTAGACTGTTATTGTGATCCTATTTGTTAGGATCGGGTTGTTGCTGCCGTTAGACATTGATAAGGATAAGGCTCCGAGTTATACGGAGATATATTTGGACCAGCGAGATATTCGGCCCGATCGATTCTTGCGTGGGATAGCTCGGGGCCGAGATATCTTCATTCGTGGTCTGGTGTGGAATAGGCCCGAGTAGTTATCCTCGGGTGTCAAGTGTATCAACAAGTCTTCGGCTCTATGGGAGTTCGGGTCACGACCCACTTACGAGAGTGAGCTCGGTCGTCTTGACAATCCTCGGCCTTATATCTTCGGCCAGTACAGCTACATTTAATAATATCCTCATCATATATGGGGTAAATCATAAACTTTCTTCTAACAAAATAAATCACTACAAGAAACATTTTCATTGCCCTCGGTACAGATCTACATTATGCTTGGCCCCATCAAGCGCAATGTCACAGTGTGCATTTGCTCACGGACAGAGCTGCATTGATAATGAAATTTTGTCTCTCTCTTTGCCGTTCCCGTCAATATCACGGTTGCGACACTCTTGTTTTATAGATAGTTTAAAATAAGATCGAATGGAATGAAACCCGAATCCATTATATTCCAACCAATATCTTATTTACCCTCCCAATTGGGGTACGAATGAGATGGAATTAGATGAAACTAACTTAGGATTCATTTGTTTTATTTCTAATTATTGCTTACATTTCTTGTTTTCATAAATAATTATAAAATTGTCATATTTATTTTTATTTTATTTCATAATTCATAATATTTATACAGGAAACAGTAAAAATAATTAAAAAAAACCATTTTCATTATTTCCTATATAAATATTTATAAAGTGATAATTTTGTAATTATTTTTTAAAAAAGAAAATGAAATAAGGAAAGTGAAAACAAAATAAACATGTCCAGATTGTCCACTTTATTCAACTTCTTTCCATCATAAAATATTAAACAATGATATAATAATTTTATTCAATTCCATTATAATTATAAATATCCATTTGTTGGGGGCTATTTTTTCGGGTGATCTTCGCTTGAGATTTTCGGTTGGTTTTTGCTTTGACATTTGTAAAGCTAATACTGTTCTCAGATTAGTTCACTATTTTATTTACATTTATTTGTTCTTTTGGTTCTCTTTATTATATCCTTGTATTCCTTATCAATATATTTTGACTTGTCAAAAATAAATAAATATCCAAAGATAGTTTTGGTTTTCCCAAACCCTAGCCCAGCTAGCAATGTTATTTTAGGCAAACGGTGCAATTGCATGCATATTCGGTCAAGCAGTATGTATCGGTTGTCTATATATAGTTACTAGAATTTGTAAACCATCGTCTTCAACATAAATAACCAAAATCCTTCATGGTAAGTTAAACCTAATTTGGATTTTGTTTTCCAATTATACAATACAAGTTGGGTCCTTTTTTTTGGTGTGTAATACAAGTTGGGTCATTTGATTGCACGTGACTTTGTATGAACGTGTAGAATTCGGACACAGTTTTTTATTTTCGTTTCTTTCCTCTCTTTTTCATCTTCGATGCTGTTGCATAAATCATGGGATGCGTCTATATAGCTTGTAACATGTGATAATTATGTAATTAATTTACATGTAATGTTAACTAATTTTATTGTTACTATATTTATTTCAATAATTAAGAAATCATTAATTATTGATTGAATATAAGCTAGACGGCGTTTGGCAAGACACAATAGTAGCTTATAAGATAATCAACTGGCTTTTTTGACCCCAAAAAAAATAGTAGAAACTAATAGGGCTGTTTGGTAACTTGTAAAAGAGTTTTCATTTTCTTCATTTTTAAAAAAATCTTAGTTGATAAGCTAATAAATGTAATTTATCAAATAAACTAGAACTACACGATTTTTTTGGCTTTGCTCCTGCAAAGCAGATTTCAAAAATGACAATCTTGATATGCCTTTTTTTTTTATAACCATGTAGTTAGAAAGTATCAACCACCGTTAGCAGTAAGTGATCTCCATTGGGAAACCAATTGGGTACACAAGATATGTTCTCCCCTCTCAACCAGTTTTCTCCATACACAAGAGACAAGATTCGAATTTCTGACCACTTGCTTAATATGTCCAGGTCGCTTACCACTTGGATCAACCACATGTTGGTAATCCTAATATGCATTTACTAATAGTAACAACAACAATAATATATTAATATATAATAATAATGTTATATATGATTATCAAAAAAAAAAAGTTATATATTATAATTATTGCTATTTAATTAATTTACACACACAAATAGAAATGTCCTTTTACATTATTTTACACATAATTAGCTAGCTGATCAATTAATTTTATCAAATACTTGTAGTTCAATTAGTTAGTTTATCAACTCTCACCTTTTGGTTAACTAGCCAAATTTTCAATTTTCAACTTTCAACTAACCTTTCATTTCTTCAGCTAGTTGTGCCAAACTTAGCATCCATCCTTTCCTCATCCGCAAATATAATACTAATCTCAATTTATATTTTGTTCTCCCTAATAAGATAGTCTTGCAAAACCTTGAAATGTAGGACTTGGATTCAAGCAATCCTAAGAAAAGATATTAGTGCTTAGTATATCAGTATATGAACACTTAAGAGTTAAGATGCGCAATATAAACTAATGTGATACAAATTTGGCCTTACTTCCGGTGTGTTTGGATAAACAGAATAATTAAACACTTATTTAATAAGCTTTTTCCAAATAAACAAAAAATATTTTATTATCACAAGTTTCTCTGGTAAGCTTATTAAAATAAGCTAAAAAGAACTTGTAGAGAAATCATAAACTATTTTCATAAGCTATTCTCACCTGTCCAATAAAACAAATGCTTCCTCTTTTCTACGACCATGGCCACTTAGCATCTCTCCATCTAATCCACCGGTTTCTAGAACTTTTTTCAGCTAAACAACTCTGGTCACTTCCTCTTTGTTGCAGATGTCTGTTGTCATCACTCAATCCACAGCATTGCAGTTTTTGATCCCGTATTATAGCTTCTTCCCTATATGTGAGAGTGGTATATCTAGGGTGTTGGACAAAATGCACATTTTTCCACCACAGTTTTAAAGCCTGGAGAAAAAAATATTGAAGAGCATGAACATATATTGCCCTCAGTACAAGCAAAAAATCATTTGAAAACATAAAACAATGCCCCCAACAGATTGATGATGTTCCAAAGACAACATGCTGGTTCAAATAAAGCAAGCAAATAATTTATTTACATCCTTGCCAACCTATAGTTCTTGAGCACACACATAAATGGGGTGGGACTGATCTAATGAAACATTTGGTTTTAAAGGCAGGAAAGATGCATTCCTCAATTCAAATATAAAAATTGATTATGATTTATCACAACTCAAAATGGTTTTCCAGTATCCCAGTCTTAAACAAAAGCAAAAGCTTTTCAACTTTGAGTTTACTCTTATCATGGAAGAAAATGATGGTCACACCCCGCCAAGTGTGAGGGGTATGAACAACCTGAGCTATCTTCAAATATTAAGTAGGGTCCACTAGCAAAAACGTCTGTGAGAAAAGTGAGGGAATCATTACTCTATTGAGTTCTACAAAACAACACCAGGCATATTTATACCATTCAGCCCTCCTGACAAAAGTGTAGCAGCTTTAGAATAAGAACAAGAAAAAACAAGGATAATGTCAAAGATAGTTCTTTATTTTGGCAGGATAGCACATCGAGTGTTTTAGTATTTTCCTTACTCTTATCATGTATGAATCAGCGAAGATATTAATGTAATGCAGCTTTAAAACACAGTAAGAGTAAGTTATAGCAAAAATGAAGCTTACATGCCAATATATCCACACTGCAACCTTATGAGGCATCAACCAAAAGAAAACTGCATGATCTAACTGTGATGGTGAGCACAACTTTTTGGCTTTCAGACTGGCAGTAAAATAGTTTCCATGCTCAGGGTGATGAACTGAAATTGATATGGTAAGATTCTCTCCAAGAATAGGATCGCTTGCTTTGATATTCCAACTCCCAAGCATATCCTACCATAGTTCAGGTAGATGATTACTAATAAAATGCAAAAGACCTATCTTAACTAATTGTTATTATCATATCATATAAATTTAACCATGTAGACTAAGCATCCAAGTCAAACCATGAGATGTATAAGACATTGCGATATATGTAGGAAACATTCATTTACTAATCCAATGTCTTCATTACCACCACTTCATTCCGGTATCATTCCACTAACATGGTGAATAATGTTATATTTACTCTCTACACTCTGAGAATGACAGAATATCTTGCTTGCATTCTAGATCAAAATATATCAGAGTGGATTATGATAATTAAAGACCACACCATATCATTCACCAAAACAATATTAAAAGTTCAGCCCTACAACCATATCTCAGATTTAATTATTCTTATCATTTTTCAAAGCAATTTTATCCCATAACAAATCTAAGGAGAGCTGTTTCCCCTTAAATATATGGCAACTACACTGCAACCGAAGCACCAAATGATAGCATACAGCACACTACCATATAATTCAATCCTTTTTCCACTGCCAAAACCCAATAGGCAACATCATTTCAAGCTACTTGGGGCAAATGAATAGGAGAACAGAAGCAGTCAAAAAGCAAACAAGCTCATCAACTGACCAAGCATTATTTAATTACTTGCAATGCTATGCCAAAGCATAATAGTTCATTTTGTGTCTCAACTCTCAAAGTATAATTTTCACAGTGTCATGCTTCAAGAAACACAAAGAGATAAGTCATCTCTTGTTATTTATCAGTGGAAACATACTCAATATCACAGAACAAGAACATAGTTTTAGTTTATGAAGACTAACACCAAAAAAAGTTGCAGAATAGTGTGAAGCAATAGAAGATAACTAAAAGAAGAAAAAGAAAACGAAAAATACCGAGAGGAAGGGAGAACTGAGGGAAAAACCACTTCTCAATCCAATATGTGTGTGTGTGTAAGTTCGAACCAAAATGTCCTAAATGCTGCAAAGCAAAAGGCATAGACTTGACAATTGACATACCATAAAAGGACTGACATGCAAGGTTTTGGCCACTAGATCAGAGTGTGGATTGAAAATAAAAGACGCTCTTTCACCCCATGGCGTATTTGTTACCTGAAACCACAATTTAAAAAATACCAGTGCAGTCAGCTCAGAGCAAAAAGGGTACAAAGGATACTATCAGATCGGTACTAACAGCTCTACATTTGCATAACCTTTTCATTTCAATAGATTATTAACAGTACATAACCAATAGAATAGGAAAAGGTCATTGTAGCCATACACATTATTGATTTATGAAATTAGAGCTCTAAACTACGTATCCCAGACAAACTCTACAGACTGCTTCTCATTCAACATAAAGCTGCTAAAAAACACGACCGGAACCAAAGCTATAAGCCCAATTCTAATTGGTTTGAGCAAGTAAAATAGCTGTTGGTGCAAAAGATTACCCACAAATGACTAGGGTCAGGAACAGTAGCATAAATTAGAGAAGTCTAAGAAACTAAGAAAAGAGAGCATCTTTGCCACACACCTCAGCAATGCACTTGTTCAAACGTGTAGTAGAGCCTTCCACATCATAGCAATAATATACACTCAGTGGATTCTGTACATATCCCACACTAGGAGGTATTGTCAACAGCAAACTGCACAATTGGGTTCAACATGAAGCAGTTTATAAATCAAAACTTCACAACAGTGTAAAAAATTGACCTTGATTTGTTACCGCAAAAACAAAATAACAGTCACGGAAAATAAAATTGAAACATCAATGTTAAGCTTCATTATTTCTGTTATTCTGTTATTCTGTTATTTCTGCTCTTTCCATTTCTGTTTTTTTTCAGTTAGAAGTTAGTTAGGAAGTTGGTTAGCTAGCTTGAATAGTCAGTTATATATACTCCTTTCCTTTGTAACTTTATAGTTAGTTTTTGGTAATGAAGAAATGAGTTGAATGCTCTCTTTCTTGAAAACTCTTTTCACATGGTATCAGTTGAATCGTGAGTTTCTCTCTTCCGCTGTGATCATCCATTGATCCATTGTTTCTGTTTCTTTGCAACATCTGTTGCCTTCTTCCTTCCATTTCTCCTAGCTTCTTCTTCGAATAAGCCATGGCTGAAATTGCTGAACTCACTGCAAATAACAATGCAGCTCTCACAAACTTGTTGAATCCTTACTATACTCATCCAAATGAGAATCCTGGAGTAGCGATTGTCTCTCAGGTTCTCAATGGCAGAAATTACCACTCATGGTCGCGTGCCATGCTTCTTGCCTTGAAGACCAAGAAAAAGATCAAATTTGTCGATGGATCTTTGCCTCGCCCTGCTCTTAATGATCCCAATTTCACCCTATGGGATCATTGCAATACCTTGGTGGTTTCATGGCTTCATCATTCCCTCGATCAAGAAATCCTGCAGACCATCATGTGGATGGAAAATGCTTCGGATATTTGGAATACTCTCAAGAAACGATATTACCAAGGAGATGTCTTCCGCATCAGTGATTTACAAGAAGAAATCTATCTGCTCAAACAAGGTGATGCCACTATTACCAGTTACTTTACAAAACTGAAAGGATTGATCCAAGAATTGGATAATTTTCGCCCTATTCCTTCATGCACTTGTGCTGTCATTTGTTCTTGCCAACTTATTCCCATTGTTAAGAGTTACAGAGAAGGTGACTATGTAATTCAGTTCTTAAGGGGTCTCAATGAACAATATTCCACTGTCAGGTCCAATATAATGATGATGGACCCTCTCCCTGATCTAGACAAAGCCTTTTCCATTCTCATTCAACAAGAAAGGCAATTGGTCCTTCAATTTGATGATTCTCGAGTCTTAGCTCAATTAGATACCAATATTGGTACTACTGGCAGGGGTAGAGGACGTGGAGGCCAAACCTCTGGTAGCCGAGGTAGAGGCAGAAACACCAAAATCTGCACATATTGTAACCGATCAGGTCATATGGTTGACACCTGCTACAAGAAGCATGGTTATCCTCCTCACTTGCAAAGAGGGGGTGCTATCAATCAATACTCCATGGATGATCAAGAAATCAAAGATGATCTTCAGTCCCTTGGACAGAAAGAAGTGCTTGCAGATCCTACATCTGTAACCTTCACACCAGAGCAGCATAAGGCTCTCCTTTCCTTGCTGCAACAACCCTCTCAAGTTTCTTCTTCCCACACCACTAATCAATTGGTTAGTTCACATAAGAATGGCAATTCAGGTATAATCTGTGCTACTCTTCATGCTTATAGTTCCAATACAAACTCTTGGGTTCTTGATAGTGGAGCTACTGATCAAGTGGGTTTTTCCAAAACCAGTTTTCAATGCCTTAGACAAATCAAACCTATACTTGTTAAATTGCCTGATGGATCTCAAATTCAAACAAACATGGCAGGAACCATATTTTTCACTGATCAGTTCTATATTACTCATGTTCTTTACATTCCTTCTTTTTCCTTCAATCTGATTTCAGTTTCCAAACTAATTGCAACCCTTCATTGTTCTCTAAACTTTCATTCTACTGGTTGTTATATACAGGACAACTCCTTCTTGAGGATGATTGGTGCAGCTGAATTGAGAGCTGGCTTATACATCCTGTCCTCCCCTACAAGTCATTTTTCCCATATTTGTAACATCAGTAATTCTTCTTCTGATAAATGTAACATTTGGCATAATAGGTTAGGCCATCCTTCTCATGAAAAACTTGTCCAAATGAATAAGCTGGATCCTTCCATTGATTGTACAAACTCTTGTATTCCTTGTGACACTTGTCATTTTGCAAAACAAAAGAGATTGCCTTTTCCTGATAGCACCACTAATTCTTTACAGTGTTTTGACTTGTTGCACATGGATATATGGGGTCCCTTTGCACACCCCTCTCTACTTGGTCACAAATATTTTCTTACCATTGTTGATGACAAAAGCAGATACACATGGATCATTTTTCTAAAGTTAAAGTCAGAAGTTTCAAATCATATTAAACATTTCATATCAATGATTACAACTCAGTTTTCTGCCAAAGTTGAAGTCATTAGATCGGATAATGGCCCTGAATTTGCCTTGCAAAACTTTTATGGTTCCCAGGGAATTATCCATCAAACTTCCTGTGTAGAAACACCCCAACAAAATGGGGTGGTAGAACGAAAACACCAACACCTCCTTGCTGTAGCTGTGAGCCCTGCTCTTTCATGCCAACTTGCCTAAAATCTTTTGGACACGGGCTATATCACAAGCTGCCCATATCATAAACAAACTGCCAACCAGATTCTTAGCTCAGAAATCTCCACATGAGGTTTTGTTTAATTGCACACCATCCATCAATACTTTAAAAGTATTTGGATGCTTATGTTATGCCTCAACACTAAAGGCCAATAGAAAGAAGTTTGATGTTAGAGCCAGAAAATGCATTTACCTAGGTGTAAGATCAGGTGTTAAAGGCCATTTACTTTTTGATCTCAAAACAAAAGAACTTTTTATCTCCAGAGATGTCATGTTTTATGAAAATGTCCTTCCCTACTTGAATAATCACTCACCACCATCTGCTGATACACAACCTATAAGGCCTGTCCCTCCATCATCTCCATATGATTTTCTACTTGACATGCCTCACACACCTGTTTCTGCTTCCCCCGAGTTACCAATCTCTGCACCACATCATCCTACCATACCTCCATCTTCTACCCGCAGATCACAAAGACAAAAACAACCTCCTTCCTACCTTAAAGATTACCATTGTTCTCTGTCCTCTGCAACAGCTCACAATTCGGCTTGTCCAACTTCCTCCACCATCAGGTATCCCATTTGTAACTACATATCTTACCACAATCTTTCACAACATCACAAGCACTTCACTTTAAATGTATCATCACATTCTGAACCCACTAGTTTTAAGGAGGCTATATGTCATGAAAATTGGAAACAGGCTATCCAATCTGAATTATCATCTCTTATTAAAACTAACACTTGGCAGCTTACAACCTTACCTCCCAATAAAAAGCCAATTGGGTGCAAATGGGTATTCAAGGTAAAATTCAAGGCTGATGGTTCAATTGATAAACACAAAGCTCGATTAGTGGCCAAGGGTTTCACACAAACTGTTGGTTTGGACTACATTGAAACCTTCAGCCCGGTTGTAAAAATGACAACAGTAAGACTTGTGTTATCACTAGCTGCTTCTCAGGGATGGCACCTTCATCAACTTGATGTAAACACTGCTTTTCTGCATGGTGATTTGAATGAAGAAGTATATATGAAGATTCCACCAGGCTTGACAGTTGATAATCCAAATCTAGTTTGCAAATTACAAAGATCTCTGTATGGCTTGAAACAAGCCAGCAGACAGTGGAATGCCAAGCTCACTTCTACCCTACTTGACTCAGATTTTCAACAATCCAAGACTGATTATTCACTCTTCACCAAACAATCCTCCACTGGCCTCACCATTATCCTTGTCTATGTTGATGATTTGGTACTCACTGGGACTGACCTTACTGAAATCGAGCGGCTGAAGCACTTGCTAGACTCCAAATTCAGCATTAAAGACATTGGCATACTTAAATATTTCCTTGGTTTTGAAGTAGCTCGATCCAGCTCAGGCATTGCTTTACATCAGAGGAAGTATTGTCTTGATCTCCTAGAAGACACTGGTCTGCTTGCTGCTAAGCCTTCCTCCACACCTATGGATGCCACATTGAAACTTCACAAATCCTCTGGTGCTCCTCTTTCTGACCCCTCCATTTATAGAAGACTTGTGGGCCGATTATTGTATCTCACTCACACAAGACCTGATATTTGCTATGCTGTTGGCAGATTAAGTCAGTATTTGTAAACTCCAACAGATACTCATATGCAGGCTGCTCAACATACCCTCAAGTACCTCAAAGGCAGTCCTGGAAAAGGACTATTTTTCCCCTCCTCATCTTCTACTTCCTTGACTGGATTCAGTGACTCGGATTGGGGAGCTTGCCCTGACACTCGAAGATCCATTACAGGTTTATGTTTCTACTTAGGCACCTCCTTAATCTCTTGGAAAAGTAAGAAACAATCCATTGTTTCCAGATCATCCTCGGAGGCTGAATACAGGGCTCTGTCCCAGGCATCCTGCGAAGCACAGTGGCTGCTGTTCTTATTGAAAGATCTCCATATTGAGCACCCCAAACCAGTTGTTCTATATTGTGATAATCAAGCTGCTTTGCACATAGCAGCAAACCCTGTTTTCCACGAGCGTACGAAACATATAGAAATGGATTGCCATCTGGTAAGGGACAAAGTTCAATCCGGAATGCTTCACCTTCTTCCTATCTCAACCCATGAGCAATTGAAAAACATCCTTACCAAGCCTCTACACGTTGGTCCCTTCAACAGTATCCATTCCAAGCTTGGAATGCTTGACATCCACATTCCAGCTTGAGGGGGGTGTTAAGCTTCATTATTTCTGTTATTCTGTTATTTCTGCTCTTTCCATTTCTGTTTTTTTTTCGGTTAGAAGTTAGTTAGGAAGTTGGTTAGCTAGCTTGAATAGTCAGTTATATATACTCCTTTCCTTTGTAACTTTATAGTTAGTTTTTGGTAATGAAGAAATGAGTTGAATGCTCTCTTTCTTGAAAACTCTTTTCACAATCAAGGTGAAATTTTTACAGTGCTGTGAAAGAACCCAATGGACAAAAATTCGAAAAAAAAAGTAAAAAGAGAGAGAAATGAATTACATGGGTCCATTGGTATCGCTAATTTGGCGAGCTTCATCGGCAGAAAGATGGTCGGGAGGCGCGTGAGGTGCACGATCGAGGTCAATGAGCGCGTACCGGACCTGGTATTGGAAGGAATGGTGGACGGGGTGGCGGCGTTGGTGCCAGACCGTACCTTCGTAGAGAGATATGGGTTCAGCTCCGTCAGTGGAGGAGGACGAAGCGGCGCGTGTAGATATCCACCGCCGCAGTAGCGCGTGAAAGGGAAGGAGAAGGGATAGAGTAAGAGAAGTGATGGAAGTGAAGACGATAGAGCATAGAAGATAAAGTAATTCCATGTTTGTTTGTAGAAATTTTTGGACATTGAAGTTTCTTCTTCATGTAACTTTTCAGAAGCATTGTAACACTGTGGTTTGGCCACATCAGCGTCTATCATCAATCATCAATCATCAATCATCAATTTTGATAGTTTACATAGCTCAGTTATCTTCACTTTATCACACACGTCCCTGACAAAACTCTCTTTTAATTTTGTTTTAATAAATTCGATTAATTTTTTGTCAAAATAAATAAATAAATTCGATTAATATTAGGGGGAAAATTAGGTGTTGTTGGATAAATGTTTTTTTGGTTAATGTTGGATAAATATTTTTGGTGTTATGTAGTCAGTGTAGAATATAATGTAACAGATCATTTAGCAGATTTATATATAGTAATAGAATAGATAAGAATTGTGTAAGTTTAAGACAATGCATGTGATCTGTAAAAAATAAAATGGGTTAAATATGTTTTTTGTGCATGCAAAATAGTGAATTTTGGTTTTTGTCCTTATAAATATATATATTTTATTTTAGTTTCTTTAAAATTTGAAATAACTATTTTTTATCCTTACTATCATGGGACATCTATTAAGTATTTATATGTTTAACAAAATGTCATGTGATCATCCAAAGTGACACACAATAACATCTATGGTGTCATGTTAGCATATGATTCCCTTAAACTTTCCTTGAATCCTAAAATGAATAATATTTATCTTTCCTAAAATAGATGCTAGGGACTAAAAAATGGTGATATCAAATTTTAGGGGATTAAAACCAAATAATTTTTTTATAGGTATCAAAACCAAAATTTGCTCATTTTATATGGACTAAAATTAGTAATTTCATATTTTAGAGGGATGAAAACCAAAGAAATATTTTTACAGGGATCAAAAACAAAATTCGCTCATTTTCAAGGAAATAAAAACATATTTAACTCAATAAAAAATAATGCATGTGATTATGATTATTCTAAATACATATAGTACATATTTACACACACAAAAAAAACTCATTTTTTTAAAGAATGAGGTATCGTCACACGGCCCACACCTTTTTTTTCCAGAGCCAACACCTTTTAAATAAGGATAAAACTTATATGCAATTCCATATATCCATTTTTTACTGTTGCCCAATCAATATATAACATGTGTACTCTTCACTCAAATGAATTAACGTTCCGTTCTCTCCAACCCGTCTCCCGTTTTTGCCTCACCCAATTTTCTCCATTGATTTCAGATTTCAAGCCACCAAAAAGGCAATATCCAATATCCATCGATTTCAGCCTTCAGCATGAATTTTTATTTAT
Source organism: Sophora flavescens (assembly GCA_030762895.1). Classification (NCBI taxonomy): domain Eukaryota; kingdom Viridiplantae; phylum Streptophyta; class Magnoliopsida; order Fabales; family Fabaceae; genus Sophora; species Sophora flavescens. The sequence continues at coordinate 100,255,112 of CM061062.1, forward strand.
TTCTAAAAGCAATTCTCCGGATCTAAAATTAAGCTATTTTTTTATTATTTTAAAACAACCTTTTTCTAAATCAATCAAAGAATGATTGAATGGGAAATCTCGAGTAAGGGGGAAAACGATATATAGATGTTGAAATTGAGAAGAAAAAAGAAAAGGGGTGTAGTTGTTGCCGTCACGAGTGTCGTTGCCGACATGGTTGCAGGCCATAAGAAAAGGGGTGATCTACATACATGTTTTCACTATCTCTCTCTCTGCTCGTGTTTTTCCATGATTTTATCTCTCCTCCACATATGCTTTGTCCACAAAGCGATGATAAGTACTAAAATATGCCTTCAACAACGATTTTAGCAGTTGACTTAGTAACGTAAATTTACAAAAGTAGCTTACATTGGATGAGTTTCTACATCTAAATCAAAGTTGAAAAGTTGCAGATTTTGCTGAAGTTTTTGATGACCACGAGCAGCATCTTCGATGGTGGCAGTGACGGTGGCAACACGTGATGCTCGTCAGAACAAGAGGTTACATGTTGAAGAGGAGAGATGAGCGTGACTGGGAATGAGACGGAATGTTCACGACGTTTAATATCTTAAGAGGTGATGTGAAAAAATAATTAATGTGTTATGTTTTGATTGGAGAACAGTATCAACATGATACATGGTACTGTACCTAAGTCTTCCCCAATAAATAAAGGACTTACCTCGTTCTAGTGTCAACCATAAAAGTAGTTATAGTAAAGTTCCCTCAAATCATTTTTGTATAACTAAATAAAAATAAGAATAATACAAGAGAAGAGATATGCTTATGTGTGGGGCTAGGCCTCACCCCAACTACCGAATTAGTTGGGTTTTATTAAATTACTAGTTGATCTTGGATGATGGTACAAACCTTCATGCTAACGGGGTCATTGAGAGAGACCAAATGAACCCTGCGAATAGCCCCATCCACAAATATGTCTGCTTTGTCACAATAAAAAAATAAAAATAAAGTATTAAGGTGATGTTTATTTTTCATCTTCATATTGTTAATAGAAAAATTTCAAATTCTTGACAGAAATAATTCCGACAGGATGACAGAAGAATTAAAGAAGGAATTGTCAGATAACCACCATAAAGGAGTCGAATTCAGCAGAATTGACAGTTTGGAAAATTGACAAGAGTTGGTATGTCAGACAGATAAGGCCGTCAAGAAAGCAAAACGAGGGACACATTCGTCAAGAGTAAAATTTCTGACGGATGTATTTAGTTGACTGACGGAGAAATCGAAGTAATGACAAAAGTAAATTAACCCAACTTTTGACAAAAAGTGATAACAAGAATTGTCAAACGTACAAAAGTGTGGAAATGGCTAAGTCTTCAAGGCTGACAGCATCAGCAAGATAAGCCGTCAAACAACCAAACCGTGGACAACAAGCAAGTTGGCACAAAGCGGTTCAAAGAAATAAGCAGTTAGAGAAGTTTGCTTGTCAAATAGTTTGAATTTGAACATAGCAAAACTGTCATACAGGTGGCAATCTTAAGGATAGGAAGTTATCTTTAGGTAGTTATTTTATTTGCTTATAAATACTGTTAATCACGATGTAATAGAGGAGGTTACTTGATACAATATCCTACATATCTCAATCACACAGCAGATTGAAGGATCATACTCAAGTATTTCCACCATCCTTTTTTATTTTCAATTCAATTCAGCATTATTATCCAGTACTTTATTCGCTCTTTAATACTGATTTTTAATTTCTTTATATGTCTTTCTTTACTTTCAGTATTCCTTTCATGCTCTTTACTTTCAGTGTTCCTTTCATGCTCTTTACTTTCAGTATTACTTTCTTGCTCTTTATTTAAGTTCTGTTATTTTATTGCATTCAGAATTTATTCAAGTCCTTTTACATGTTCTTCTTTACTTTCAGCATTTCTTTCATGTTCTTTATTTAAGTTCTTTTATTTCAGAAATCATTTAATCATGCTTTACACAAATTGCTTTTCAAATTAATGTTATTTCCATTTCATTTCACGTATAAATAGTGAAGCAATCAGGAAGTTACTTCTGTTTAAGAAACTAACTTTCCTTTTCAACTTAAAAGCTTATTTTCAAAAATATCAAACCCAAGTCCTTGCCAGCATCTTGACTAATTTGTCAAATTTATACTTGGCAGACACACATACACATATCCTGACGAGATTACCGCATAACTCGTTCGCCCCACACTCGTCTGATCTCTAATTATTATTTGTAACAAAGGGATTTTGGACACCAACCAAAAACCAGCGTTAACAAATTGGCACTCCCAGTGGGACGAGTTTAGAGTAACTCGTACAGTGTCATAAATTTGACATACAAATTTATTTGTATGCGTTTACGGAGCGGAAAGGTGGTTCAAACATCATCTATTTCTCAGAACTCTGTAAATATGAGCAGTGCAAGTGATGCAGGCGTAGTAGACACTAACGCCGCTGTGTCAACAGTGGATGCTACTGCACCAGTTGACAATATTCCTGCAAACGGGGCTAATGCTACTAATGCAAAGGTAAATGGCACTAATGGTCTAGGTGCAAGAAGAGGCGTTTCTTACGCCCAAGTGGTCAATAGATTTGACGAAGTTGGTCAAGGAACACTCCCGTCACCAACTTCCCCAGTTTTACAACAAGTAAATACATTAACTACTGGATTGTCGTCACGAAGTGTTGTGAATTCAAACCCAAGAGGGACTACACAGCCCCTCTCACAACCTTTGTATGGGATGCCTTATAGGTCAACAACCGTCAATCCAAATACCCCATTTGCATACATACCATATCCAAATGGAATGACGATGGCTGCCCATACATCTGAACAGGCAGGGCCATCAACTGGGGGCAAATTCCCAGTCATGCGAATGGGATAACAGGGTCAATGATAATAACCCATTCTCGACAAGAGCCACTAGTAGAAAGGCCACATATATCCCCATTGAGACAACTCCCACAAAGTATTGTTGGTCTGTCGGAGGCTACATTAGCCAATGTCCGACAACATATTGATTCTAGTAACCATGACATGGTGAATACATTTACTCAACAAATGAGTACAGTACTTACGCCATTAATGGAAAGCACAAACAATGCATGTTTGGCGTTGACAAATGAGATACGTAGGTTAAATAGAGTGACCGCGCTGTCGCCACGCGCCAAAAAGAACGAGCGATTATAAAATAATGCAGTATAGAACGACAACTCGGATCGTCTCTCAAGGACTCTTTAGTGTTGTTATTATTAACAGAAAATTAGTAAAAGTTAGAACTGGGGGTTTTGAGATTGGAAACTAAATTAAAGAAGCAAAACAGAAAACAAAGCAAGAAAATAGAGCAGTTACCAAATAAGCTAAAGTGATTAACCTACTGCTTTTGGTTTCCAACTATCATCGGTTCATGCAAATTCCTAGCCCTAAGCAGATTCTAATCCCCTCCCGGTTGTAGCAATAATTCACAAGCGGAACCACTACTACAGATATATGTCCCTATTCCCGAATTAAGCAAACGGGGTTAAGCACTTCGTGAACTAAGCGAACACGAAACGTACACACGCGAATTAAGCAAACGCGATTATATATAGGAACATGATATCACCGAGATAAACCAACACAACACAATATACTCCTGAATTAAGCAAACAGAAATATAAAGCATGGCATTGAAAAGAGAAAAGGAAATGAAAACAGGAAATACAAGAACCTCAAGTATGGATAAAAACCAATTACAGTAGATTAATCTAGGAGACTAGTTCTCCATTATAAAAGAAAACAATAAACTAAGAGAAAAACAAAAGGCTAACAAGTTCAGGAACTAGCTAAAACTGACTAATTCTGACCCCTAAAACTAGCTAACCTATCATTCTGCCATAGAGCAGTTTATATACAAATTCTGGAATCCAAGTCCTCGCGAGGCGAAGCACTGCTCGCGAGGCGAATTATGCGAAAGGTCTGCACTCTTGGTCTTCTCGCGAGGCGAGCATATCTTCGCGAGGCGAACTCTTCAAATTCCCAACTGTTACGCCCGTGGCCTTCAACACGGGCAAGCCGTGATCGTCTCTGACTTCCAGGTACTCGCGAGGCGAGCCATTTATTCGCGGGAACCAGAGACTTTGCATTTTCTTGGAACAGTCAGCTTCGGGGTCGCGAGGCGAGCGGCCTTCTCGCGGGGCGAGAAACTCCAGAATTATTCCTTTTTATTTACCTGAAAACAGAAAATAAAAGTAAATACTTTATTCACTCTAAATCAACTAAATTAACTTAAAAACAATTTACAGACTCAAAATACTACTTAAGGACAATCAAGTCTAATTTGGGTGAAAATGATATAAAATAAGCACAAAGCCAAGGTCTTTACTAGTTATAAAACCAGTCAAACAGAGGCTCATCAAAATACCCCAAACTTAAACTTTGCTTGTCCCCAAGCAAACTACACTCAAAAACTTAAAAAGACTCAAGACCTGGCAAAACATGGCAAGCTTAAGAATTCAATCAACTTTCCATAGATTTCAAGCAATGCTCTACAAAACATTTTTCTTTCAATGTTCCCCCCTTACAAGCAAAACAATCCCCACATTCATTTATTCTAAACAGTTGAGAAATTAATCATTCAGACAATCAGAAATCTAAGCAGGGGGTCTAAGTTACACACAAGAGGGAGATCACCAAAATCAAACAACTGCCTTCCTCACAAGGGAAATTTGTGTTCACTCATTCGCTCAGTTTGTGTCTAGGCTTTCACTCAATTTCACTTTTAAGAGCACTTCCCATAAATTTGATTTTCATCTCTAAATGATTCCCACAGAAAATATGCAAGCAACATCAAAAGGTCTTTTATGGGTTGTAATGGGGCCTGGCTAAGGGTAGGATATACAAAGGAACTAGGCTGAAGACCCTAGGAACTAAGAGAGCATGAACATTATTTACACTTTGAATTTAACTCAAGTTCCTTTCTTAATTTTTTTTCTTTATGCTTCTGGGTGACTACAACCTTTTTATTTCTTTTTGGCATTTTTGCACTTTTATTTTTTTTATTTTATTTTATTTTTCATTTCTTTCTTTCTTTTTCTTTTTCTTTTTTTTTTTCACAATTTTCTTCTCAATCCCAAACAACACATTGCACCTTGCAGCCACCCCAAACTTTGGTTTCTTGCACCCATTCTAAGATTACATGCTCTCCTAATCCTAAGATCGGGTTAACATGGTTTTCCAGATTTTTGGGCTTATAACATTAGGTTATCAAGAATTAATAGTCTAATCAGGCTCAAAGGGGCTAACTAGGGAACATGCATCAGGAATTGGTTATTTTAGGCCAAGTAGCTATTTACAAAGAAAATGCCTAAATCATCTGAAGCAAACACATAATCATGCAAACCAAAAAGATATTCAAGCAAATTCAGGAAAGTGCAACTTAAAAAGTGATTTTCACAGTCAAAAACATGTTGGAGGCTCAAAACCTCACCTGGACATTTATGCAAATTGTTTAACTGAGATTCTATCCCTAGTGTGTGCTTCCTATCACCCCAAACTTATCATAAATCATGCCATCATAACAAAATTCCAAAGTTCAGTTTTCAATCACATGGGGATCATTTTTCAAATTTTTTTCAAATTCTAGGGGGAAACAGTCAATAAATATCATGCAATCATCTATGCAAAAATTAATCAAATCCAATAAACTTGCCACTACTAGACTCAACACACAAATACTCCTGAGCTTCTCAAATTATTCAGGAGCTTTATTCAAAACAAAACAGAAATAAAACAAAGCAAAAGAAAATTAAAAAGGAGAAAGGGTTAAGAAAAGCTCATTCAGAGGCGGTTCCACAAGGATCCCACTGCCTGTAGCATAAGTCCCACATGGTAGCCAAAGGACTGAAATTCATTCCAAGCCTCCCTAACTTGCAGCTTTGATGCGGAGGTGAGCGCTTGACAATTATGATGACTCCACCCAGTGCGGCGGACTTCTCTCTCCTTCGCAGGTCACAGTTGACCTCTCTCTCAACTTTGTCCATAAAATCCTCCCAATAGAATCGGGGCTCAACCTCTTGGACTGGCCATGGTGCCAAATCCAAGGGTGCAACATCCATCACTGGTGGCTCCTCAGGGGGAGGTGGCAAACAGTTAGTTGGGGTCTGCAGTGTTGCTTCAACTCCTGCAAGGTCTTCATCCACTGCACTACCGGATTCATCACTTGTTAAACCTGCAGAAATCTCATCACACACCACAGAAAGGTTAGAGTTAGTACAGTTAGTAAATATATTACAATAAACTAAATCAGAAAGCGGCTGAATGTCTGGAAGTTGCTTGAGCTCTATGGAGGGTGGCTGTTCAATGGATGGTATATTTGGAACTTCGGCTGAACAAACAGCATCACTCTCACTATCACCCTGCAAAATAGAGTCAAGAAACCCAGCACAAACATCACACGGGTTAGTGTCAGTACAGTTAGTACACGTATTAAAAGGAACTGAGTTAGTAAAGGTCTGATTGTCTGGACTTTCTGCACACGGTTCATCAACCCCATCACTCTTAACACATGCATCTAAAACCAAAGATTCTTCTTTATCCTCAAGCACGGTGGAGCAAATGTTCTCCTGATCCTCCTGATGCTCATTTTCTTTGTTTCCTTTCAAGTATAAACCTGCATAACAGCGTATACACAAAGCAGCAGTACCATCACAATAACAATCATTAGAATCAGGGGATTCAACACATAATTCATCATCAACAGAAATATCATCATCAGAATTATCATCAAAAGTATTTTCAGGAATAACCATCTGTGAATCCTTATGTTCCTCAAGGGGCTGTGGAGTTAGCATTGCAGCCGAGTTGGCGGTAACTTGATCAATTAGAGCCCACAACTTTTGAGATTCAGCTTGGTCCCTCTGTTGGGCTTCAAGATTACTTGCCTCCATCCTCTGTTGAAATTCAAGATTGTATGCTTCCGTTTGTGCAGCCATTTGTTGTAGCATTTCTTCCAAACTGAGTTGGGCTAGTGTAGGGTCAGGCTGGTATTGCTGGCTTACTGCCATCCGTTGATTGTTCTCGGCCATTTGTTGTATCATAGAAGCAATCTCATCCAGGCTGCCTTGATCTCTAACCTGTTGGTTAGGATAAGCATTCATTCCAGTCATATCAAAACCATTGCTATACTCATAATTTCCAGCAAAATTAGGATAATTTGTGCATGGTGGTGGTTTACTAAAATACATGCAAGGTGGTGGTTCATGATAAACATTAGGCAAATACCCATACATGTAATTATCCATGGGGGAAAATAAAATTTATATACCAGACAAAGCAGACAAAACTAATTAGCAAAACAAAAAGTTTTTTTTTTTATTTTTTTTATTTTTTTTACTAATAACAACAAACAAGAGTCCCCAGCAACGGCGCCAATTTTTGACCGTGTTGTCGCCACGCGCCAAAAAGAACGAGCGATTATAAAATAATGCAGTATAGAGCGACAACTCGGATCGTCTCTCAAGGACTCTTTAGTGTTGTTATTATTAACAGAAAATTAGTAAAAGTTAGAACTGGGGGTTTTGAGATTGGAAACTAAATTAAAGAAGCAAAACAGAAAACAAAGCAAGAAAATAGAGCAGTTACCAAATAAGCTAAAGTGATTAACCTACTGCTTTTGGTTTCCAACTATCATCGGTTCATGAAATTCCTAGCCCTAAGCAGATTCTAATCCCCTCCCGGTTGTAGCAATAATTCACAAGCGGAACCACTACTACAGATATATGTCCCTATTCCCGAATTAAGCAAACGGGGTTAAGCACTTTGTGAACTAAGCGAACACGAAACGTACACACGCGAATTAAGCAAACGCGATTATATATAGGAACATGATATCACCGAGATAAACCAACACAACACAATATACTCCTGAATTAAACAAACAGAAATATAAAGCATGGCATTGAAAAGAGAAAAGGAAATGAAAACAGGAAATACAAGAACCTCAAGTATGGATAAAAACCAATTACAGTAGATTAATCTAGGAGACTAGTTCTCCATTACAAAAGAAAACAATAAACTAAGAGAAAAACAAAAGACTAACAAGTTCAGGAACTAGCTAAAACTGGCTAATTCTGACCCCTAAAACTAGCTAACCTATCATTCTGCCATAGAGCAGTTTATATACAAATTCTGGAATCCAAGTCCTCGCGAGGCGAAGCACTGCTCGCGAGGCGAATTATGCGAAAGGTCTGCACTCTTGGTCTTCTCGCGAGGCGAGCATATCTTCGCGAGGCGAACTCTTCAAATTCCCAACTGTTACGCCCGTGGCCTTCAACACGGGCAAGCCGTGATCGTCTCTGACTTCCAGGTACTCGCGAGGCGAGCCATTTATTCGCGGGGCGAACCAGAGACTTTGCATTTTCTTGGAACAGTCAGCTTCGGGGTCGCGAGGCGAGCGGCCTTCTCGCGGGGCGAGAAACTCCAGAATTATTCCTTTTTATTTACCTGAAAACAGAAAATAAAAGTAAATACTTTATTCACTCTAAATCAACTAAATTAACTTAAAAACAATTTACAGACTCAAAATACTACTTAAGGACAATCAAGTCTAATTTGGGTGAAAATGATATAAAATAAGCACAAAGCCAAGGTCTTTACTAGTTATAAAACCAGTCAAACAGAGGCTCATCATAGAGCCTTGGGTGTTGTAACCCCAGGTGATAACCAAAATACTAATAGAAATCTCAATGCAAATGTCAACAGGAATAATCAACCACAGGTTGAACAACCACAAGTTATACAACTTGACGGATTTGAACAAGATGACGAGCGGCAACAGCCTCATCGTCGGATTCCTTTGAGACGTGGAAATGTACATATTCTACGACCAGAGGAAGACGAAGATTTGGTCATAAACCAGGGTGCTTTTGGAGCATTTCGTCAAAATGTTTTAAATCAAAACGTCAATCAAGTTGTAGAGCAAGCATTAAATAGGTTTGGCTTTAACATAGGTTATGCCAATCAACCATTTTTTGCATCGGCATTTCCTGATTGGGTCCAACAGGCAGAAATGCCTCGAGGATACAAAATACCCAAGTTGTCAAAATTCTCAGGAGAGAGTGGAGAGTCGACAGTCGAGCATATTGCTCGATATACCATCAAGTTGGGAGATTTGGCTTTAGAGGAGGGATTAAAAATGAAGTTCTTCCCTAGTTCGTTAACTAAGAATGCTTTTTCTTGGTTTTCAACCCTAAGGCCTAATTCTATCCACTCTTGGAATCAATTAGAAAGAAGTTTTCATGACCAATTCTTCAGGGGTGACTTGAAAATATGTTGACAGATTTATTTGGAATTAAAAGAATGAATAGCGAATCTGTTGACGACTACTTAGCTCGATTCCGTCAAATGAGGAGTCGGTGTTTCACCCCTATCCCAGAGGCAGAAATAGTAAAAATTGCTGCCGGAGGTTTAGATTACCATATTAGAAAGAAATTGGTCAACCAACATTTGATAGATCTTGCCCAGTTAGGGGATAAGGTCCGTCAAATTGAACAATTGAAAGCTGAAAAGGTTTTTAAGCAAAAGAGATTCATTAAGAGAGAAAGGATTAACTTTGTCGGATGCAATGAATCTGACGAAGAGAGTAATGATTCTGAGGAGTATGAGGTAGATTATGTCGAACTAAAAAATGGTCCACCTTATATATGCCAAGCTTTGAAGCCTGCGAGGGCCAAAGAAAGAATCCCTTTTGTTAATAAGAAAGTGTATACATTTGATGTGACCAAGGCCGATCAAATATTTGACATATTACTTAAAGATAAGCAATTAAAATTGTCAGATGATCATAGGCTTTTGAAAGCCCATGAGATTAAAGATCGGAAATACTGCAAGTATCATAATACTTTTGGTCATGTGACAAATGATTGTATGCATTTCAGGGATATCATTCAAAAAGGTTTGACAGACGGAAGATTGAAGTTTTCAGACAAGAAACCAGAAATGAAGATTGACACAACCCTTTGGTCCTGAAGCTAACAAGGCAGACCGTCAAGTCCCTATGGGAGTAGGCATGGTCAACATCACGGCTGGACAGAATATCCAAATGGATTTGTCAGATCCATTCGATATTTATCCGAAGCCAGGAGAACCACTTGTCAACTACATGGCACGCAAAAAATCTAAGGGCATAATTAAAATTTGTCCAAGATGTGAAGCGTTTTATGATGAAGTAGCCGCCAAGAAAGCCAGGGGGCAGAAACCACCACTGTATCATCCACGAGGCAGGACTGAGCCTCGCGATGGTGGTAACCAAGACAGGTTTTCACACTCAAATAGCCATGATGGGTCCAACAGTACACATAGAAGCATTGCATCCAATAGCCGTCAACAACACGTGTACCAGGCAAGACCCGGACAACACCATACTGGAGGTTGGCTTGAAGAGCCAATCAGAGGATCAGCAGTAGGTAACTCTGTCAGTGGCAAATTTAATCCTGTCAAGACCAGGACACCCCCATCCAACGTAATGGTGGATCAATGGGTGAGGAATTCGGCCATGGCACAATACCCAGAATTGCGAAAGCAGACATGGACTAAGAAAAACAAGTTCAGTGATCGTGGCCCACCTTTTTGGAATGAAAATTACCGAAGGGGCCAATTGGCTCAAAATGCTCAAATGGCAGGGCCTGGTCTGTCAGGACCCTCGAATCAATTGATGATCTCAAAGAGCCAAAAGAGGAGGCTGCAAAGGCTCCGACAGGCTCAGAAAAAGAAGCTTGCCAGGCAAGGAGGTGTCATCATAAAAGAAATGCCTTCCCATGATACTGGTTGCTTGGTTGCTACAGCTGACAACAAAGTTGACAAGAGAGGAGATACCAAGATGAAGAGCGTAATAGTGAACCACCCCACGGAAACTGATGTGAAGAGACCCAGTAATCAAACCAGGCAAAATAAACCTGCATCCCAGGTTTTCATAGAAAAGAAGAAGGTTTCAGGCCAAGCATCCTCACCAGTAAAGCCCACTGGCAAATGGCCTGTCGGGCTGACAAAAGTGGAGAAGGTTGCAGGACTCGAGAAAAAGGTTGAGGCCAGAATAGAAAAACAACAACTGACAACGTTCAAGCCAGAATGCGATTTAACCAAAGAGGAATTGCCATTCAATGCTGTCATTGAAGCACTGAATGATCCGAATGATGATATGAACATCAGCGGAGCCATGGACACAGACGGCCAGAATGAGGATTGGGCCGACATCATAGAGGCACTAGACAACTGTGGCACGGGGATTGCCCGACCTCTGTCAGATAGGTCAGGGTCCGATGACGAGAGTGATTTAAAAAGAAATCACGACAGAACGGTCGGAGGTGCATTCTTGGATGAGGATCCAGACAATTAAGTGATATTAGAGCCTGGGATGAGAATGAAGATAGGATTGATTTCATTCATTCCGGCAGAATACGAGGGATATCTAGAGATTAATGTCTCTGACGGCGAGGATGATGTCGTCAGTAATACAGGAGACCCAGGTGATTGCTGGATGTGTGTTCAAGAGAATTTAGTTACCGTATTTGATAATGTAGCTCAGTTGGAGAAGCCTACCGACGAGCGGAAAAACCATTTAAGGCCTTTACATGTGAAGGCCATAATAGATGGAAGACCTACCAACAGAGTCTTAATTGACGGAGGAGCTGCTGTAAACCTGATGCCGAGAGCGATGTTCATAAAATTAGGAAAGGACCAGTCAGATATAATTCCGACAGATATGGTTGTCATTGACTTCAGTGGCAAAATTTCTCCGTCAGATGGCGTCACTTTATTGAACATAAAAGTTGGCACTGTTGAAAGGATGACACTGTTCGTAATAATTCCAGCCAAGTCAAGCTACAACATTTTGCTTGGCAGGGATTGGATTCATATTGTAGGAGCAGTTCCGTCAACGGTGCATCAAAAGGTGATTTTATGGAATGAACAGGATCAAGTAGAGATTGTGGAGGCAGATGACAGTGCTTGCTATGCTCAGCAATCACATGTTGACTTCCGGGTGTATTCTCCAAATGTCAGGCCTATAACTTCCAATGAAGGGGTCATTGACAAGGACACCTTGGAAGCAAGCCTTCTCAGCCAATTTGGAGTTAAGATAAAGGGCGAGGCCGATAAGACTCGGCCAGAATCCGACAATGAGCCTTGAAACCCACTTGAGAAGATTGTCGACTTATCTGGCCGATAGAGAAGTACACACTCAAGAGAGGGTGTTGACGGATTGTATAATTGATGACGACCCTTTGGGTTTTGAAAAAGGAGCCGAAGTCAAGCAAAATGTGGAAGTAGAGGATCCTCTAGAAGAGATAAATTTGGGGACGGAAGAAAAGAAAAGGCCCATTTTTATCAGTGCTTTTCTGCTAGAGGATTATAAACAAAAACTTGTCGGATTAATAGCAGAGTACAAAGATTGCTTTGCATGGGACTACGATGAAATGCCTGGTTTAAGAAGGGATCTTGTTGAGCACCGGCTGCCACTTAGGGAGGATTGCAAGCCTGTTAAGCAAGCAAGTATAAGTTTTGCTCCAGAGGTGGTACATAAAATCAAGGAGGAAGTACAAAGACTGCTTAAAGCAAAGTTCATTCGAACAACCAGGTATGTCGATTGGCTCTCTAATGTAGTCCCCGTTATTAAAAAGAATGGCAAAATGAGGGTATGCATAGACTTCAGAAATTTAAATATGGCTACCCCCAAAGATGAATATCCGATGCCAATAGCCGACATGCTCGTCGACTCAGTATCAGGAAATGAGATTTTAAGTTGTATGGATGGCCATGCAGGGTATAATCAAATCTTTATAGCCGAAGAAGATGTGTCAAAGACTGCCTTCAAATGTCCAGGAGCAATTGGGATGTATGAATGGATTGTCATGCCTTTCGGTTTAAAGAATGCAGGGGCCACCTATCAACGAGCAATGAATACAATTTTCCATGATGTTATTGGAAAATTTGTAGAAGTATATATTGATGATGTGGTTGTTAAGTCCAAAACCAAAGATGACCATTTGGAGCATCTGAAGCAAGGATTTGAGAGAATGAGAAGCATAACCTCAAAATGAACCCAGAGAAGTGTAGCTTCGGAGTGTCGGCTGCCAAATTCCTAGGATTCTTGGTCCACAAAAAAGGAATTGAGGTAGACAAGAATAAAGCCAAAGCAGTCATGGAAGCCTCGGCACCGACAAATAAGAAGGAACTACAATCCTTTTTAGGGAAGGTTAACTTTCTAAGAAGATTCATATCAAATCTGTCAGGGAGGACGAGGGTATTTGCACCACTGGTCAAGTTGAAATCAGAACAAAGCTTCATATGGGAGCCTTGTCACCAAGAGGCTTTTGACCAGATCAAGCAGTATCTAGTCAATCCACCGGTCATGATGCCTGCAGTGCCTCGTCGACCGTTGAAGTTGTACATATCGGCATCTGAGGACACTATAGGATGTTTATTAGCCCAGGATGACGATGACAACGTTGAAAGGGCTGTATATTATCTAAGTAGAGTCCTAAATGATGCTGAGAGAAGATATAGTGCAATAGAGAAGTTATGTCTAGCATTATATTTTTCTTGTACAAAACTCAAATATTATATGATGCCATGTCATGTATTAGTTATTTCCAAGACTGATGTAATAAAGTATATGTTGTCGAAACCAGTCCTTAATGGATGAATTGGTAAATGGACCATTGCTTTATCAGAGTATTCTTTACAATACGTGCCAGCTAAAGCTGTCAAAGGACAGGCAGTGGCTGACTTTTTGGTAGACCATCCAGGACTAGATGTGCCAGAAATAGATGTTGTCAGTTTACAACCTTGGAAACTCTATTTTGACGGATCAAGGCATCAAGGAGGTGGTGGAGTAGGAGTTTTAATCGTGACTCCACAAGGAACTCCTACTAAGTTCATGTTTGAACTTAAGTATCCATGTTCCAACAATGAAGCTGAATACGAAGCTTTGATTGTCGGATTGGAAATTTTGACAGAAATAAAAGCACGAAATGTGCATGTTTTTGGGGATTCTCAATTATCATCAAACAACTTACTCAAGAATACAAGTGTGTCAGCTACAATTTGACAAAATATTGTATCGTAGCTAGCAAGTTGATGAAAAAATTCGATGACATAATTGTTGAATATATTCCCAGAAATTTATATCAAGAGGCTAATGAGTTGGCTCAGATAGCCTCAGGATATAAAATATCTCAAAAGACTTTATCAACACTAATGGAAATCAGAGAATTGTTGTATCCATTAGAAGAAAGAGATATTTTGGTTAATGGTGTAATTCTACCTAATGACTGGAGGTTACCAATAATCGAGTATTTAGAAAATCCAAGTCAGAATGTAGATAGAAAAATAAAGTATAAAGCATTGAATTACACAATGCAAGGAGGATTGTTATACAGAAGATATGTTGACGGGACTCTGCACAAATGCCTGAGTGAGCAAGATGCTTATTTAGCTGTATCAGAAGTCCATGAGGGCATATGTGGAGCCCATCAGGCAGGTGATAAAATGAAATGGGTTCTACGAAGAAGTTTGTATTATTGGCCAACTATGGTTAAAGATTGTATTTTATTTGCCAAGTCTTGTGAACAATGTCAGAAACATGGCCATATACAAAACGTGCCGGCTGACGAGTTACATTCTATTGTCAAGCCTTGGCCATTTGGAGGATGGGCTTTAGATTTAATTGGCCAGATACATCCCTCTTCGTCAAAAGGACATCAGTTCATTTTAGTTGGAGTTGACTATTTTACCAAATGGGTAGAGGCAATTTGCCTCAAAGCAGTCACCCAACAAGACGTAATTGATTTCATTGAAAATCACATCATCTGTCGGTTTGGCATACCCCAGACTCTGACAACAAATCAAGGGTCAGTATTTGTCGGCAAGAAAGTTGTGGAATATGCTAGTTCTAGGCATATAAAAATGCTCACATCTACACCATATTATGCACAAGCAAATGGCCAAGTTGAGGCCATAAATAAGATCATTATTAATCTTATTAAAAAGCATGTGGGCCGACAACCTAAGAGTTGGCATAATACCCTTGATCAAATATTATGGGCATATAGAAATTCACCCAGACAGTCGACAGGAACCTCGCCATATCGGCTAACTTATGGGCACGATCCTGTACTACCTGTTGAAATCAATCTCCAATCCACTCGCATTCAAAGGTAAAATGACCTGCCTACTGACCAGTATTGGAATGCAATGCTAGACGAATTGGATGAGTTAAGTGATGAAAGATTGATTGCGTTGGAAAATTTGATTCGGCAAAAGGAAAGAATTGCAAGATTTTATGATAGCCGAGTTAAGTTCAAAGCATTTAAGGTAGATGATCTAGTGTGGAAAGTCATATTGCCCATGGATAAAAGTTGTCGAGAATATGGAAAATGGTCACCTAAATGGGAAGGGCCATTTAGAGTTGATAAAGTATTTTCTGGAAATGCCTATGCGCTTGTCAATATTAATACTGGCTCGATAATCAAGTCAATTAATGGCAAGTACTTGAAAGAACATAAACCGACAATGTTGGAAGTAAGAATTGACAAGTGAAGAAAATAAACCTTCACTAAATTGACAATACAATGAAATATTGTCATTTGCTAATAGAAATCAAGTTGTCGGTTAAAGTTAATCAAATCCTAGAATACAAGGTAGTGCGTCAGTAACATTTTATTTTCCTTCAACAATGTAGAGGTATAACTCAATTTGTTGAGACTTCATTCCCTATTTGATGAGATTTCAGTTGCCTCATTTGTCGAGGATGCATCAAGAAGGGGATGAGCACGAGCAGATCTCACCATCATTTCACTTAGAAGGTGGTTGTTGCTATGGTGTAGTAAAGATGACACCAAAGAAAAACCACTACCTTCCAGGATGAAGATGATGGAACTAGAGCGAGATGCACTCGTTCTGTATCAAGATCAGTTTTTCCCCAGATGTGCAGTAAGGTCAGCTCTGAATGTTACATTGGTTACTGACCTTCACTACATGTTTTACATTGGTTATTGACCTTCACTGAGGATATGACCATTAAGACAGAAACCTTGGTTTGAAACTTTAAGATGAATAAGGTCAGGTTCCCATGAAGGAGGAAAGAATAGGTGGAAGCCTTTTGTAGAAAAAAGCATGTTATGTGAAAGGTTCAACTATGAAATCGTGGAGTTATAGATCTCGTTATTTATAGCTGATTTTGAAAGACATTTATTATGGCTTGGTTTACCGAAGTCTTGAGATTTATCATGATATTTATGGTGATTTGATAAAGCATGAGTTACGAAGCTGGTTGAAAACATGCAGTCAAATCAAATAAATAAACGTGCAAGAAAAGAAACATTTATTATTAATCAATGACTGTCAAATTATTAATCAATGACTGTCAAAAAATGGCCAGGTTAAAAGTTGACGGACAAAAGTTACAATTGTCAGTTTTGGCCTAAATAGAAGATAATTGATCCCATGCAAGGGAAAGGTTAGTTTTGTCGGCAGTAGCAGCTTCATAATCAGACTGCAATGCACGAAGTTTGCTGACTACACTTTCATCTTTCTGGCCAAGTCGGACAGATTCATTGTCAATAGCTTTGACTTTATCCTTGCTCTTTTCTAACGCTTTGTCAAACTTGGCACATTTTTGATCCGTCAATTCAACCTCTGCCAACAGTTTCTTTCGATACTCCAGTAAGCTCTCTTTAGTTTGAGTCCCGATGGAAATAAGATCAAGTTCCTTTTGTTTAGAGGATTCAAGATCTTGAAATCGAACTAAGAGATCATCCTTAGTTTTTTCTTCCTCTTCGTAAGAAGGAATGACAGAAGTCATCCTTTCTAACTTACTGGAGAGCCGTTCCCAAAATGTCTGAATAGAGATAAAAAGCGTACGGCTTGATAAGGGAAGATTAGAATGAAGAGGAGTGATTTCCTTGATAAGTTGAGACAGTTCTTTTTGAATCCTGACATCAGACAAAAGTTCATCAAAAGGATTGACCAGAAGAGCTTGGAGATCATACATGAGGGTGATGACTCGAGAATCACTGGAGTCATGTTGAGTCGATGAAGAGGTGGCAGAGAGGGATGACTCTTTTCGGCTTACTTCTGACAGCATATTAATCCACGTGTTGAAATGTAGGGCCGGTTTGGGGTCAGGAGACTTCATAGTAGGAGGTCTAATAGCTGGTGGAGAAGGAATGACAGGAGTTGTTTCAGCCAGTAGGGCCTCCATGTCAATATCTTCATCCGGAATTTCAATCATGACAGCAGTTCCTACTGGTTTATCAGCTATTGGAATTGGAGTGATTGAAGTCGGATGATGAGTGCTGGGAGGCATTTTCGGATGAGATTCGAGAACCTGAAGATCACCTGTCAAACTCCTAGTATCGACAAGAATACCTCCTGAATTTCTGTCAGTATCGGATACATTTACTGGCTCGACAGTTGTAAGAATCTCCTGAATGGTCATCGAATCATCAAACTGAGGAGATTTTTCCTGACATGAAAAATAAATAAGATATATACATGTATATAAAAGAAAATGACAAGGTCAGTGGAAATACCAGATTAGAATCTGAAGACATCAAGTCGACATCAACACTTGCCTTCTCGGTAACCAGAATAGTCTCGACGGGTTTGTTTTTCTGTCAAGAATAGAAGGCATGCGAGCAAAAGGATGTAACTTGACAGATTAACTTAAAACTGTTACCTTGGATTGGTTGGAGGGCGAAGTGTTGGAGGAACTAGTCATAACATCTTGGACTTTAGAGCCAGTAGAGACTTTGGCGGCATCTGATGTTGCCAAAATTGAAAGACTCTTGGTAGATTTTTATTTCTTGGAGAGGGGGTCAGAAGGAGCCGTTTTCTCTTTTCTTTTTCTAGATCCTTTTGTCTGAGGATTAGAAACAGAAGCTTTGGCTGGCCGTGAGCTCTTTTTGACAGTTTTGGCCACTAAAGGGATTACGGGTTCATCTTCATCGTCATCTTCAGGAGCTTCTCCCGATAGTACATCAGACTTGGACTTACCAGGGAGAGGATTGTCAAGGGGAATAGCTGTCAATAGCAACGTAAATAAGTTGATTGTCAGCCGAAAGGAAAAGAAAAATAAGTTATTCGACAAATGAATACCTGAATTACAAGTTAGAATTCTCGAATGGAATCCGAAGTCGTCATCAGGTTGAAGAAACCGACGAGTGAAGGTAACTGGATTTGGTTTTTCAAAAGGGTCAACGTAAGCACTCACGCTGTCCAAAAAGAAAAAGTTACCTCCTTTCGACGGTTTTCCTGGGTGTGAATAAGCTAAACCAAAAAGGGCACAAGGAATAGGCACTGGCTTAGGAAAAGGGGTCTTCAAACTGTCAAAGTATTCCCTGGTCATATTGGGAATACTCCTATACATGGCAAGCCTTTCAGATTCCTTATTATCATGCTTCCTTTTGGCTTCAGCTAAAACACTATTGACACGACGAACCATATCAAATGGTCTCAAGGGATTCCACTTGATTTTATAAAATTTTTCAAAGGCTTGAATTTCTTTTTCAAGTTCACCTCGAGTTTTGGTTGCCGGATCCTGTTCCTGCAGGGGAGAATCATCACTGTTACCCACGGTGTCTTCAATACAACTCAAGCAAGTCTCTAAACTTAGACGGTGGTTGGAGTAGTATTCATCCCACCGGTCAAGAAAGCTTTGAGTAACTCCGTGGAAGGCAGAAAATGAAATAGGTTGTAAGAAAGTCCCACGAACTTTGTCCTCATCACTGATGGCGACAATATGCTCATATGTTGGGGCTTTGGCGCCAATAAAATTCTCGTCAGGCTCTGACGAATAAGGAGCAGGGATAGCTTGGCAAAAGCCGAGCCGACAAGCAACGGTATTGGGCAAATGGAGATAGATCCTATGGGTTTTGAAGCTAGGACCATCAACAAAAAGAATTTTCTGGCAAAGAAATTTGGTCCAAATGGATTTATTGGATTTAGAAATAGTGGTGCTTAGTTTCGTAAACCATTCTGGACCGTATTTCCGGTCAGTAAAAGGAGAGAAGTTGATCTTTGAAGATGTAGATGAAAGCGAATGAAATATTTTGAAGTAAAACTTGAAGTTCGCAGTTTCATCTCTTGACAAAGACTCGGCAGACACATAACAGAGATATGAGCCATAAGTGTCAATTGACAAATCTGCAGGAGCTTTGTATGAAAATTGACGCTCCAAGACAGCATTTAACCATAGTTGGAGAAGCCAAAGAGGCCCTCCTATATTGGTTTTCTTTTGTTTAGACTTGACAGTATCAACTAGCATGCTCATACTGTCATAAAGATTAGCTAAAACACATTGTCCCAATGCTACTCTTTTACCAGTTGACAAAAGATTGGCTAGAGGAACATACGAAGCAATCAAAGAAGCAGATTTGCTACAAAAGACATAAGCATATAGCCAAAGAAACAAAAAGGCTACGTGCTCAGTATCCGTCACAGGATCATGAGCTCCTCCTCTAAAATCTGCTATGTACTTAGAGAAAGAACACTTTGGCACATAGACATCAATTTGATTTTCTATTTCTACATCAGAATGCATGGTGGGGCCATCTGGACGAAGGCCAGTAATAGCCAACATGTCAAATAAAGTCGGACCCATCATCCCATAAGGAAAGTGAAAATTATTTGTTGTTCTATTCCAAAAAAAGACTGATGCTCCTATTAAAGAAAAGTCCACCAGTTTAATGTGACGAGAAAGTTGAATGAACTCAAAGATTCCAGCTTCCTCCCACACACTGCGTTTTTCAGCCTGAACTCGGTCAAGCCAACTAATGTAAGCATCGAACCGAGTGGCAGGGGGCATTCTGAAAATCCTATTGGTCTTTTTAAAGATATGGATGGGGATAGGAGTGAAAGAGGATAAAATAGCTTCATTTGAATTAGCAGAAGGAAAGGAACCGCGTAAACCCTCAGAAATTTCATTTTTGGCTACGAAAGGTCCCAAGAAAGCAGCAGGAGGACTTAAAGCAACAGAAGAATCAGGAATAGGGTGAATTACCTTGGATCTTGCCATAACTCAGATTCCTCCGGAAGTGGGTCTTGGACCACCGCTCTAGGAGGAACGACTGTAGAGTGAGGTACTGAGGTCGGCATCCTGGAAGATGTGGCCATAGAGACTAAATGAAGTGAGGAAGAAGAAAGGATTTTTTCCTTTAGAAAGGGTTTTCGCGAGGGAAGAAGAAAAGCTTTTTTGTTAGGGAAGAAGGAAAGATAAAGAGAAAAAAGTCAATACTGATGTGATAGCGATTTAAAGAAGAATGAAAGCTTTTTGTTCGAATTCCAAGAAACCTACGGCGTTATGATTATCCCTATTAAGTAGGGATGAATTTAAAGCAAGGTTTAATTAACGGATAAGAACCCAAAATTAAGATGATTTGTTAGCAATTCGAAAATTCAAATTTTGCTATTCTTTCGGGCAAAGCCGTCGAAAAGCAAAATTTGGGTGGCATCTGTTAATAGAAGAATTTCAAATTCTTGACAGAAATAATTCCGACAGGATGACGGAAGAATTAAAGAAGGAATTGTCAGATAACCACCATAAAGGAGTCGAATTCAGCAGAATTGACAGTTTGGAAAATTGACAAGAGTTGGTATGTCAGACAGATAAGGCCGTCAAGAAAGCAAAACGAGGGACACATTCGTCAAGAGTAAAATTTCTGACGGATATATTTAGTTGACTGACGGAGAAATCGAAGTAATGACAAAAGTAAATTAACCCAGCTTTTGACAAAAAGTGATAACAAGAATTGTCAAACGTACAAAAGTGTGGAAATGGCTAAGTCTTCAAGGGTGACAACATCAGCAAGATAAGCCGTCAAACAACCAAACCGTGGACAACAAGCAAGTTGGCACAAAGCGGTTCAAAGAAATAAGCAGTTAGAGAAGTTTGCTTGTCAAATAGTTTGAATTTGAACATAGCAAAACTGCCATACAGGTGGCAATCTTAAGGATAGGAAGTTATCTTTAGGTAGTTATTTTATTTGCTTATAAATACTGTTAATCACGATGTAATAGAGGGGGTTACTTGATACAATATCCTACATATCTCAATCACACAGCAAATTGAAGGATCATACTCAAGTATTTCCTCCATCCTTTTTTATTTTCAATTCAATTCAGCATTATTATCCAGTACTTTATTCGCTCTTTAATATTGATTTTTAATTTCTTTATATGTCTTTCTTTACTTTCAGTATTCCTTTCATGCTCTTTACTTCCAGTGTTCCTTTCATGCTCTTTACTTTCAGTATTACTTTAGTGCTCTTTATTTAAGTTCTGTTATTTTATTGCATTCAGAATTTATTCAAGTCCTTTTAAATGTTCTTCTTTACTTTCAGCATTTCTTTCATGTTCTTTATTTAAGTTCTTTTATTTCCGAAATCATTTAATCATGCTTTACACAAATTGCTTTTCAAATTAATGTTATTTCCATTTCATTTCACGTACAAATAATGAAGCAATCAGGAAGTTACTTCTGTTTAAGAAACTAACTTTCCTTTTCAACTTAAAAGCTTATTTTCAAAAATATCAAACCCAAGTCCTTACCAGTATCTTGACTAATTTGTAAAATTTATATTTGGCAGACACACATACACATATCCTGATGAGATTACCGCATAACTCGTTCGCCCCACACTCGTCTGATCTCTAATTATTATTTGTAACAAAGGGATTTTGGACACCAACCACAAATCAGCATTAACACATATATGGGAATGACGTTTTTAACTTTTATTCCTAATTTTATTTTTGTGTATTTTTTATGTCTGAAAATAATTTTTAAAACTTATATCAAACAGAAAATTTTTTTATACTCATATCCAGATTCTCGTAAATATTAAAATATGAATGATACTAAATGCTATCAAGTATTTAACCGCGATGCGTTGTTGACGGCCTAACTGCACCATACTTACATTTAATACTGGCAGCTGCTCTTAATGTCCTGTCAAACTTAACTCATGGACTTCATCTCCCATGCTCACATATGACATTTGATTCAAGGAAAATTTTATTTTCAAATAAACTATATTTATATTTATCAGGTATATTTTGGCATTATCGGAAAAGTGGACTGAGGTTCCATATAGGAGATAAAAACATTATCAGACGGTAAAGATGTTCATGAATAAATTTTGTGAATAAAACCTGAAAATTCCAGTGAACGTGAGAGACGAAAAGTCCATGAGCATTAAGAACAGGCCAGTATTAAATGTGAGTTTGGTGCAATTAGGCCACCAACAAAGCATCACCGTTAAATACTATGGGTTAAGACAAATGGAGATGTAGGTACTACAAAGTAAAACTAAAACAAACAAAACAAGCCTTTATTAATTAATGTGAAAATAAGTTGCATCGCTCAACGCTACGGTAGCAACGTAAAAGCATGGACAGACACACATGACACAACACATTGAACACAACACAAATCTATAAAACTTTTCTCTGGTTTCTCCGCCCGTTCGGCTATTCCTCTTCCTCTTGTATATAATTATATTGGGTGCCATTTTATTTCTTGTATTCATTTCATTTGCACCCTTTGTTGGTTGGCGAACTTCGATTTTGTGAGTGATTCAATGGCGACCCTTTTCCAGGGAGTGGGAGCTGCCACCGCATTCTCTGCTTCTAACTCCTTTGACTCCAAAAAATCCCACCTCCCACATCGTAAATCCCTCTCAGGTTTCCTTCAATTTTCTTTTCTTTTTTCTGTTCACAAAGATGCATTTTTTTTTAAATGTATTGATCTGATTGAAGAATTAGAAGGTGGTACTAGCTTTTTTGAATCATTGAATTGGAATGGTCATTTGTCATTGGGGTAGCAACTTCCATAGAAGTTCAGTTCTTTTGATAGTATCTTTTGTTGGATTTCTATTTCCCTAACTGTTGTTATTGTATTTTGGTTCTATTTATTCTGTAATCTGTCGCTCTTTGTGTCAGTTTTATTTATGTCTTCTTTGAATCATTGATTGGTTGTTGATGTTGATTGTTGGGTTGCCCAAGTACTATGCTTTATCTGGGTGAGTATTGACTGAAGTGTTGTTTCTTTCATTTTGGGACAACCTTTGATGATTCAGAGAGGAAAGGTAGCATATTGGTTGTCAGATCTGATGCAAGGATGAACCATGTCCTCAAAACAGGAGCTAGCAAGCCTCAAAGGTTGATTACTAATGCAGTTGCAGTAAGTTATCTCAATCCCATGCATTCCTTTTCCCCTATTGCAGTTTGATTTAGGATTTAAAGGATATAGTTTGCTTGGTGTTATCAAGTTTCTAATCAATTTGTGGGATTGTTTGTAGACGAAGGAAGAGAGTTCTACATCAACAAAATCCGGGTATGTTTCTTTCTGCTATCAGTTGCTGCTGTCTTTATCTGTTATACAATTTTAATCATTTTGAAAGTAATCGTGTCTTGCAACAACATGTATAAGGGGAATGAAGCCAAGTTGGTATGGTTGTTCTTTTGCTGATTAATTGACCTATGTCTATTTTAGTTTAACTGAAATCAATGCCAGTGTTCCAGTTTTCTTCCTAAAACTACTTGTTCAAGTCATCTTATATGGTATTGGCTATAAACACTAATGCCACGACCGGTCTCCTCCCAGAAATTTTAAGCTTTTAGGAGAATTAGTTATTGACAATACTGAAAGCTATAAGGCACTTAAAAGCACTATATCTACCCAGTGCCTTGAGGTGAGAGGTACTTCTCGGTGCTTGTTGTCATTTCCAAGTCCAACCAGCTTCAGAAACATAACAATAGTTCATTTACTCAGCAATGTTCTTAATCTTTGCTGAACTCTTAACAGAGAGAAGCCAGGAGTGGAAACTTCCCTTTTATAAACCAACAGGCCGGATTACCATTGTTAATATCAAAGTTCTCTACTTTACTGAGCGGCATTTTGGGTTTTCTTAAAGCCTTTTCCCTTTTCAGATTAAAGGGATGGAAGCCTCAAAGAGGCTCTCGACTTAGTGCCTTTCGTTCCACAAAGGCCCTTGCCTAGGCAGTGGCACCAACAGCAGAGCTTCAACAAAGGGTCATCGCCTGAACTGTCAAGAGGGAGTTATGGGGCCTTTTGACTACAGTGTGGTGGCCTTAGAAATAGCTTGGCTGTGGTGCTAGTGAGTATCACAGATAGGAGCCTTAACAGGATTAAGAGGTGGTCATTGTAGAAGTGATACATGGTGATAATGGGTAATATCCAGAAGAGACAGGGTAAATTATATCTCAGAATCGAGTTTGTAACTTTATTGTAGTTGATACTTAACAGGGGGGTTGGAAGCCACAAGAAGTAGCTGTTTCAGGTGATAGATTTCAGTGCAAAAGAACAACTTTTCTTTTTCTTTTTCTTTTTTTTCCTGTTTCCTTTGGGTCTGATGGAATACAATTTAACAACAACCACCACCCAGCCTTTTCCCGCTATGTGGGATTGGCTACATGGATGAGACAATGTCATAATATACTGTTGTAAATTATGTCTTTACTCTATAGACAAACCATTCAGATTTATAGACATAATTTAAATCTGATGGAACACTGTAACATACAGAAAATATAAAGGTGGAACCATGACAAGGGTTGAAAACCTTAAGGACATTTTTGTGACACTTGATTCAGAACCCCAGACATTACATGATTGGTTGAACTTGCTAAAAGCATGTTTTGGCATTTGTTTTATGTTCTCTTGTTGGCTGTATTGATTGTACACATTGAATTATTTGATGCCAATTAATGATGGAGTTGACCAGATATGCATTTGATTCTCAGGCATGAACTTCTCCTTTTTGAAGCCCTGCGTGAAGGTTTGGAAGAAGAAATGGACAGGGATCCACGTGTATGTGTCATGGGTGAAGATGTAGGTCACTATGGAGGATCTTACAAGGTGACTAAAGGCCTGGCCCCTAAGTTCGGGGACCTCAGAGTCTTAGACACCCCTATTGCTGAGAACTCCTTCACAGGCATGGGCATTGGAGCTGCCATGACTGGTCTGAGGCCAATTATTGAGGGCATGAATATGGGGTTTCTACTTCTGGCATTTAACCAAATCTCCAACAATTGTGGCATGCTCCATTATACATCTGGAGGCCAGTTTAAAATACCAGTTGTTATTCGTGGACCTGGTGGAGTTGGGCGGCAACTTGGGGCCGAGCACTCACAGCGACTGGAGTCATATTTTCAGTCAATCCCTGGAATCCAGATGGTGGCTTGCTCAACCCCTTACAATGCCAAGGGCTTGATGAAAGCTGCAATCCGAAGCGAGAACCCCGTGATACTTTTTGAGCATGTCTTGCTTTATAATCTCAAGGAGAGAATTCCAGATGAAGAGTATGTATTGTCACTTGAAGAAGCTGAGATGGTCAGGCCCGGAGAGCATGTCACAATCTTAACCTATTCCAGGATGAGGTATCATGTAATGCAAGCTGCCAAGACATTGGTGAACAAGGGGTATGACCCTGAAGTAATTGACATCAGGTCTTTGAAACCATTTGACCTCCACACAATTGGGAATTCAGTGAAGAAGACTCATCGCGTGCTGATCGTGGAAGAGTGTATGCGGACAGGTGGAATTGGTGCTAGCCTGACAGCTGCTATTACTGAAAATTTCAATGACTATTTGGATGCTCCTATTGTATGTTTATCCTCTCAGGATGTGCCAACCCCATATGCTGGGACATTGGAGGAATGGACAGTGGTTCAACCTGCTCAGATTGTAACAGCAGTTGAGCAACTCTGCCAGTAATAATTGATCAAAATATCACTTCCAATGAGGATATGGTTCTGGTAAAGCTATAGCTAGAAACAGAAACTCAATCATTTTATCATTTCTCATTTTCTTTCACTTATAAATCCCCATAACTTAAACTTGTTTCTTGATTTTGAATACCCTTTGCAATTTTTTTTATAAAATGTTTACCTGTTGTCAGTCCAATCTGAGGCAGTCTCAATGAGTTCATCTGCATCATTAGTATAATCTGTACTATGATCTTGTTAAGCTCTACAACTCTCCTGTATTTGTACTCGCTGTTGAAGCCAGCAAATAATTGTTATTGGCCTGTTTTGAATTTACTTATACGGATGAACCAATCTGTTTCATGATTGTAAAATAAGCCTATAATCCCAATTTGTATATTTATCTCCATATAGCAGTTTCTGAATATTTATCCAAACAAGATTAATAAAACAAGAGAAAGTTAATTAATGTCTTAAAGATATCGGTTAAAGAATAATTTTTTTATATTAAAAATTAATATTTTTAATATTTAAAAGAATGATCAACTTAATTTTCTAATAAAAATTTATGTTATATTTTTATTCTTTTGCTAACATGACGCTAAAAATGATTTTTGTTATCAAAAGTGGTTTATCTTCTTAATTAATGTCAACCATATATAGGGGTGTTCATCAATCGATCCAAATCGATTTAAACCACAAAAATCGAATCGAAAAACCGAAAACCGAACAAATCTTTTTTTTTCATTGGATTGGATTGGATTTTGGACCCCATAGTGAAATACAATACAATCCAAACCGACCTTTTATATACATATACTATTATTTTTTAAATTATAGTATTATTCATACTTGAGCATTATTTTTTATACTTTTATGTCACTTGTTCTCTTTAATATTTTTGTTGGAATGACATATATGAGACTATTTAGAATAAATATTAATGTCTTGAGGTTATAATTTGCTAAAAGTTTTGATGCATAACATATATATACTTGATTGAGTAAACATAAAAAATAACAAATCAATTAAGTAAATTTGAAAAATAATTAGCTATGATTTATTTGTAGCCGATTCAAGAAAAAAAAAAGGATGAGAGTAGATAGAGAATTAACATAAAAGAATATTTAACATAAAAGAACGAATTAAAAAAATATCAATAATTATTTTTTCTCAAACTCCCAAATTAAAAATTTATCAAGGATTCTCTAGAATTTTTCTCACTATTCATCAAATCAAATAACGGTTAACGAGGAACGAATAGTTGATGTCTTTCATAAAGATTCTACTCTTCTAATATAAAGAGATGTTAAAATAAGTATTGGTCACCCTAAACTAGCTCACTTAAATGAAGATTGTCTTTTATCCACTATCAAATAAATAAAAAGGACACTTGACATAAGGAAAAAAATAAAGTATGAAAAAAACATAATTATTCAATCCAATCTAAACCGCATTCGATTGGATTGGATCATATTTTTTTAAGAAAACAAGTCTGGTTGGGGGGCCTTTGGTGGGGGGTCGTTTGCTGGGGTTGGGGGCGTTTTTTTTTTTTTGGGCGTGACCTATTTCTTAATATAAGGCAATAACTTATCACCATCTTATAATTTCAAGGATCCAAATAATAATTTATTCTTCTTCCCAAGTGAAGTGACATTGATGAATGAATGAAGGAGGGGTAGGGCTCAAGAGTCCGAGACAATGGAGTGTAGGGACACGAACAAATTTTTTTCCCCAAGACCAACAACATATCCTAACCTTACGAGATGTCGAAATGGCCCTAAAAATAGTAAGACCGGAGACAGATACAAAGGAGAAAAATTATAGGTTTAATTGTAGTTTTGGTCCGTATAGTTTTACAAATTGGTGATTTTGGTCCCCTGTAGTTTTAATTACTCAAATAAAGTCCCTTTAATTTCAAAATCGAACAAATATGATCCTACTGTCAACCTACCATAATATCCAATACTTAATATAGGTTGTTGACATGACTAATCCTTTGTAGCGTGACATTAATGTAAGATTAGTTTTATTTAATTAGTTGGAAAAAATGCTAAAACTAAAACAAAAAAAAGGGTAAAGGGGGCGCACTAGCATAATACGTCTGTGCGTTTTTTAATGTTTTTCAACTAATTAAAATTCAACATTAATTCCAAATCACAAAGGGCTATTAACCAAGTGGTTGATGAAATAGACAACTATAAACACGAGAAGGGGGTTGAATTGTGTTTATCAGAATTTAAGCAAAGTTGAAATCTTTTCGCAAACAGAAGCTAAATTTGAACGAGTGGAAGAATACAGGATGGACGGGTGACTTTTGCAAACACACCACTTGATAGACGTAAGAAAACTAAAGCAATTAAAGAGTTTAAGGAAAGAGAGATTGACACGGTTATTTATCCTGGTTCACTCTTCCAAGCAAAGAGCTACGTCCAGTCCTTGGCAGCACCAAGATTT
The DNA here is from genome assembly GCA_030762895.1 of Sophora flavescens. Classification (NCBI taxonomy): domain Eukaryota; kingdom Viridiplantae; phylum Streptophyta; class Magnoliopsida; order Fabales; family Fabaceae; genus Sophora; species Sophora flavescens. The sequence goes on from CM061062.1 coordinate 100,283,327, forward strand.
ATCCACTATAACTGATTAGGTTACAGACTCAAGTATTATTTGCACACCTAGCCTCTTCAGGCTCAAAGACAAGTATTCTTTGCAGACCTAGCCTCTTCAGGCTCAAAGACAAGTATTCTTTGCACACCTAGCCTCTGGCCGAGTTCGATCCTTTGCTATGCAACAACCCTTGGCCAGGCTTTACTAACCGCACGGTCGATTCGGAGATTAGTCTCAAAGCGGGTCCAAAGGATCTAAGCTGATCTTGCCAAATTTTTTAATGATAGAGACAATCTGACTAAGTTACTTGGTAGTCAGAAGCACTCTCTTGACAAAGAAGATATTGGATATGTCCATCGGACACATCATAAAGTATCAACTAAAGCTTCTACAGTATCTGTTAAGTCAATTGTAACCAAAGCTACACCTATTTGTAACTTCTGTGAAAAAACTGGGCATGTTATGTCTAAGTGTATCCATAAGAAGAGAAGGAAGTCTTCACAGACTCCTAGAACTAACAGAAAATGACCCAGAAAAATATGGGTACCTAAAGATCAAATAATTTTTGTTGCAGATGTCCTCAACAGGACAAAGAAAACACTACTGCTGGTACCTGGACAGTGGCTGCTCGCGTCATATGACAGAAGAAAGGTCTATGTTCCTAGACCTCCAACTTAAGAAAGGAGGACATGTTACTTTCGGAGGGAATCAGAAAGGGAAAGTTATAGGAATTGGTACTATTGGTGGTAAACCCCCTCTTCCCTCTGTATCTAATGTTCTTATGGTAAAAGGATTAAGACACAATTTGCTTAGCATAAGTCAATTATGTGATAGTGGTTTTGATGTTTCCTTTACCAAGGATGTATGCATAGTTAAAGACTGTTGTGGCAAAACCCTCTTTTCAGCTAAAAGGCAACAAAATCTTTATAAGATTGAACTGTCTGATATCTCAGATCAAAGTGTAACCTGTCTGATGTCTAAAGAGGATGAGAGATGGTTATGACATAAGAAGCTAGGACATACTAGTATGAAACTAATTTCTGAATTAAAAAGGAATAATCTCGTGAGAGGATTGCCTGATATTAGCTTTAAGAAAGATGTCTTGTGTGATGCATGTCAGAGAGGTAAACAGATAAAATCAAGTTTCAAATCTAAAAATCAAGTATCAACCTCTAGACCTCTTCAGTTGTTACACATGGATCTGTTTGGACCAGTTAGTATTGCCAGCCTGGCTGGAAGAAAATATGGATTTGTCATAGTTGATGACTATTCTCGATACACATGGGTACTCTTCCTAACACACAATGATGAGTCTTTTAAGGCTTTCTCAGTATTCTGCAAAAGAGTACAAAATGAGAAGGGTTTCTGTATTTCTACCCTTAGAAGTGATCATGGGGGAGAATTTGAAAATGAGCAGCTTAGACAGTTCTGTTAGGAGAATGGAATCTCTCACAATTTCTCTGCACCTAGAACTCCACAGCAAAATGGAGTGGTTGAGAGAAAGAACAGATCTCTGCAAGAGATGGCTAGATCTATGCTCAATGAAAATAATCTCCCTAAGTACTTCTGGGCAGAAGTTGTAAATACTGCTTGTTATGTACAAAACAAAATACTTATTAGGCATTTTCTAAAAAGGACTCCTTATGAATTGTGGAAAGGAAAAAGGCCCACCATATCTTATTTTCATGCTTTTGGACGTGAATGCTTTATTCTGAATATCAGTGATTATCTTGGAAAGTTTGATTCTAAGGTAGATAAAGGTATTTTCGTAGGATATTCTGAAAAGTCTAAGGCTTTTAGAGTATACAATTCAAGAACTTGTATTATTGAAGAATCTGTTCATGTTAAATTCAATGATGGATTAAAGACTGATAAAAAACTATCAGATCTAGAAGATGATCTTGCAGGTCTTGATATAAACAAGACATAAAGTCAACAACCTGATCTAACCAAAACAGGACCTGTGCCTGGGGCTGAAAGACAAGTGGAACAGACGAGTCAGCAGACAAGTCAAGATCTTCATGATGATCTCAAAAGGGATTGGAAGTTCAACACTCATCATCCTAAGGATCTTAGTATTGGAAATCCTTCTGAAGGAGTAAGAACCAAATCCACCTTAAGAGAATCAAGCAATGTGGCCTTTATTTCAGATTTGGAACCTAAACGCATTGAAGAAGCTCTTGAGGATGAAAGATGGATTCTTGCTATGCAAGAAGAACTTAACCAGTTCACCAGGAATGATGTCTGGACTCTTGTCTCTAAGCCTAAAAACAAGTCAGTTATTGGAACAAGATGGGTCTTCAGAAACAAATTGGATGAAGATGGTAAAGTTGTCAGAAATAAGGCAAGGTTAGTAGCTCAAGGCTATAACCAACAATAAGGTATTGATTATACTGAAACCTTTGCACATGTAGCTAGAATAGAGGTCATACACATTTTAATGTCATATGCTGCACAACACCAAATTACCCTGTTTCAAATGGATGTAAAAAGTGCTTTTCTAAATGGTATAATTGAAGAATAAGTGTATGTTAAGCAACCCCTGGTTTTGAGGATACTGATAAACCAGATCACATTTTCAAACTTAAAAAAGCATTATATGGTTTGAAACAAGCACCTAGGGCATGGTATGATAGACTCAGTTCTTTTCTCATGCATAATGGTTTTACTGGAGGACAAGCAGACACTACTCTGTTCAAAAAATGCTTTAAAGAGAACTTTATTATAGTTCAAATATATGTTGATGATATTATTTTTGGAGCAACTAATGAAAAGCTGTACAAGGAATTTTCAAGTCTAATGCAAGTTGAATTTGAGATGAGCATGATGGGAGAATTGAAGTTCTTCCTTGGATTACAAATCAAGCAAACAAGTGATGGAATTTACATTCATCAACAAAAATATACCAAGGAGATACTCAAGAAATACAAAATGGAAAATGCAAAGCTCATTAAAACCCCTATGCAACCCAATGCAAAACTAAGCAAAGATGATGAAGGTAAAAAGGTAGATCAAACTGTCTACAGAGGTATGATTGGCTCTCTACTGTACTTAACTTCAAGCAGACCTGACATTCAATTTAGTGTCAGTATGTGTGCTAGATTCCAATCTTATCATAGAGAATCTCATCTTAAGGTTGTTAAAAGAATATTTAGATATTTTCTTGGAACTACTAATCTTGGTTTGCTGTATTTAAGATCAAAAGAATACAAATTAGTTGGATATTGTGATGCTAGAGACAGAATAGAAAGAAAAAGCACCAGTGGAGGATGTCACTTCATTGGAGCAAGTTTAGTCTCATGGTCAAGCAAGAGGCAGACAACCATTGCCCTGTCTACTGCCGAAGCAGAATACATCTCTGCTGCTAGTTGCTGCTCTCAACTCTTATGGGTAAAACATCAACTTGATGATTACTCTATTTATGAACATAACATATCTATATGGTGTGATAATTTCAATGTTGTATGCTTAACTAAAAATCCAATTCAGCATTCTAAGGCTAAATATATTGAAATCAAACATCATTTCATTAGGGATTATGTTCAGAAAGGCATCTTTGATATTAAGTTTGTTAAAACTGAAAATCAACGGGCTGATATTTTCATTAAACCCCTCGCAGAAGAAAGGTTTTTATTTATTAGAGATAATCTAAACATGCGTTGCATTGTTGAATGACATGTATGAATGTTAACGAGTCTATGCTAAATCTGTCATTACTCCTATATACATGTTCTTTTAACTAAGCATTAGTTCAGGGGGAGTAACGATACAATAGTTTAAGTGGAGTATGTCTACTATGCTTGCTGCATTACTATGATTTTCTTAACATGTTATCTTGCCTTTAACATATCTCATAAATAAAACTTGATAACCCTTTTTGATGTTGACAAAAGGGGGAGAAAGGGAGAAATGAATATAGAGAATGGGAGAATAGGAGAAATAGAATGGGAGAATAAATATGATATGACCTGTTCACTTAAGAAAATTTCAACCTGTCTATATATGCTATTTTCTTTGTTGATATTTTCTGAGGTTCATTAAATCATCTCAATGTTTGTCATCATCAAAAAGGGGGAGATTGTTAAGTCTCTAAAATGTCTGATGTGCATTTCCCTAAGTTTTGATGAGAACTAAACATTGGTTAATGATTTAATTAACCTTCATATTGGTTGCTAACTTGTCTATCGAGTGTGCAGATTAAATAAGTGATAGAAGCTCACGTCCAACACACAAGTGATTGAAACAAACGTCCAGCACTGTAGTAATTGAAACGCACGTCCAACACAAGCAATTAGAGCCCGTCCATTAAAGTATCAGAATAGCTCGTCCATTAAAGTATCAGAATGGCTCGTCCAATGACGTGGCATTTGGAGCCCGTCCATTAAAGTATCAGAATAGCTCATCCATTAAAGTATCAGAATGGCTCGTCCAATGATGTGGCATTTGGAGCCCGTCCATTAAGATATCAGAATTACTAGTCCAATGACGTGGCAGATGGAGCTCATCCATTAAGGAATCAGAGTGGCTCGTCCAATGACGTGGCAGATAGAGCTCGTCCATTGAGGTATCAGAATGGTCCGTCCAATGATGTGGCATTTGGAGCTCGTCCATTTAGAATGGTCCAATGACGTGGCAAGAGGCTCTCGTCCACTAGAGTAACAGAGGCTCTCGTCCACTAGAGTAACAGGGGCTCTCGTCCACTAGAGTAACAGAGGCTCTCGTCCACTAGAGTAACAGAGGCTCTCGTCCACTAAAGTGCAAGAGGCCCTCGTCCACACTAGTCTTTGGACTTGTTGAATCCTTAATATGGAGCTCGTCTACTAGCCCGAATGAAAACTCAAATGGCTAGATAGACGTGGATATTTTCAAGATGGAAGCACTTATCTTATAAACGTGAATTCTATAAGGATTATCAGAATCGTATTTCAAGAACCAGAAAGAGACTTGAAGCCTTCTCTCCTACTCAGTTTCACGCTTATCAATAAAAGTCAGAAGTTACTCTTTCAAGCAACCTTGGATAATCAGAACCAAAGACCAGTTAAAGAATGCTTCCAACATGCTTTATTCCCTAGTACCTCTGGTCCTTACACGAAAAGAGAAGTGTACCCAGCAAAGTACAAAAAGCTCTCTGCATAACTCTGATATGGCTGTATCACGATGCATAAAGCCGTGATCCTTCATGTTAGAGCACAACCAACGACTCTATTGCATTAATGACTACCCAGAACGACTCTATTACATTAATGGCTGCCCAGAACGACTCTATTGCATTTAATGAAGTTCTGCTTGAAGCCAACATCTGAGGGGATGTCTCTAACGGATCCTAAATGCTTGAAGACCATAAATACAGAAGTCATTGAAGATGAAGAAGAAGAGAATACATATTGCATTAAAAATCCATTACTCTGTGCATTAATTTCTTCATTCTTTCATTCTGTATTCTTCAATCATTTGAAGTAATTACGCAGACTTTCCTAAGCTTTACATTTAAACCACTCTCTGAGTGTTAGTGAAAGTTCTGTCTGTCGAAGTTGTATTCATTTCAAACCAAATCTCTCAAACAAACCTGAGTGAGCCTGAAGAGGCTAGGTGTGCAAAGAATACTTGTCTTTGAGCCTGAAGAGGCTAGGTGTGCAAAGAATACTTGTCTTTGAGCCTGAAGAGGCTAGGTGTGCAAATAATACTTGAGTCTGTAACCTAATCAGTTATAGTGGATAAATATTGGTGCTGCCAAGGACAAGACGTAGCTCTTTGCTTTGAAGAGTGAACCAAGATAAATAACTGTGTCAATCTCTCTTTCCTTAAACTCTTTAATTGCTTTAGTTTTCTTACGTCTATCAAGTGGTGTGTTTGCAAAAGTCACCCGTCCATCCTGTATTCTTCCACTCGTCCAAATTTAGCTTCTGTTTGCGAAAAGATTTCAACTTTGCTTAAATTCTGATAAACACAATTCAACCCCCCTTCTCGTGTTTATAGTTGTCTATTTCATAGGGCACACTCGGTCCCAAAGACTAATTAGGGTGAGTACCAAACCAAAAAAATATCACAAAGGGTTACTCAAGTTAGTAACTCCAGTTAAGTATTGGATGATAGGTTGACAACAAGACCAAATCTGTTCGATTTTGAAATTAGAAGGACTTGATTTAAACAATTGAAACTGTAAGGATCAAAATCATTTATTTGTGAAACTATAGAGACCAAAACTGCAATTAATCTAAAATTATAATAGACTACACTTGTCAAAATCAAACTTTATTATGTTCATTCAACTGTTAACAAGTAAATTAACAATTAACTTTATTATTTACTGTTGTCCACATTTTTTTATATCTTTTTTGTTGTTCATTTTTTTAGATATTTTATTTGTTATTTTGACAATTTAAATAAAATATGTATGCTTGTGATAAGAAATGAATAGGGTTTTCTTCCCAATTAGAGAAGGGAAGGGGTATCCTAAGAATATAGAAAGACTAGAATTTTCTGAATAACTTTTTCTTTTTTGCCTTCATTCATTTCTTGGTTACATATACTCATCAAAATAACAACCTCATGCATTCTTACTTCCTACTATTATGGATCGTGTGACAACTGTCCAAATCTTGCTTTACATTTTGAAATATCCTTAACTAATTAAATTTTGGAATGTTCTTTCTTGTAGGTGGCGGCTTGCTTTTAGACAAAGTCTTGGAGATAGAGTGGTTTCTTTTGGGCCTGTCTAGGTCTTTCAGCGGCATTTTAAGGCCCACTATTTATATTTGTGATTTCTGTCTCTTTTATAACCATTTCCTGATTATTGGACCTCCTCCCTTGAACAAGCCCACTCGTAACATTACCCCCCTCTCCGACAAAGATATTGTCCTCAAGATCAGGGTTCTCTTCGGCAAGGGTAGAGCTAGGAACCCAAGTTGCTTCTGACCTGTCTTGTCCTTCCCACTTCACGAGCAGCTCATCGGCGGTGCCTGTTCTGGAAGCGACGCAGTGGCGGCCGAGGATTGCAATGGGTGATAAGGTGGGGCTGGCCGCCATAGAGGAAGCTGGCAGAGGCGGGATCTGTGTATCCGGATAGCCATGGCAGGGTTTTAGGAGGGAAACGTGGAAAATAGGGTGGATCCGGGTCGTTGAAGGGAGCTCCAACTCATAGTTGACTTTCCCGATGCGGCGGAGGATTGGAAAAGGGCCATAGAAGCGTTTTGGAAGCTTCTGAGAAACACGCTTATTGACTGAGATATGGCGGTAGGGTTGCAATTTCAGGTACACCCACTTGCCCACTTCAAACTCTTTATCTACTCTCTTCGCATTAGCTTGTTGTCCCATTCTGTTCCGGGCTCTGATCAAGTTCATTTTTAGGGTTTTGAGAATTTGAGATCGTTGGACCATAGCCTCATCCAATGAATCGATTTGGAGCTCCCAGGAACATAAGCCGCAATAGATGGTGGTGGATGACCGTAAAGAGCAGCAAATAGGGTCATCCCAATAGCTGAGTGAAAGGAAGTATTGTACCAGAACTCTGAAAGAGGGAGAAACCGCGCCCAATGATTAGGCTCCTCACTCACGAAGCATCGGAGATAAGTCTCAAGACAATGGTTCAGCATCTTCGTTTGGCCATCCGTTTGTGGATGGTATGAACTGCTAAAGGCCAGAGTGGTTCCTAATGCTGTAAAGAGTTCCTTCCAGAATATATCGACGAAGACACGATCTCGATCGCTAACGATTGTCTTAGGAGCCCCATGTAGTCGGTAAATTTCAGTCAAGAATGCAGCAGCTGGGGAAGAAGCAGTAATGTTCGATTGCATTGCCACAAAATGAGCAAATTTTGTCAAGCGATCAACGACCACCCAAATAGTTGTCTTGCCAAGGAAGGGAGGGATGTTGGTGATAAAATCCATGGAGATCTCTTCCCAAACCTGACTTAGCATAGGTAACGATTCTAGCAAACCATTGGGATCCTGAGTGCTATATTTGTTGTATTGGCAAACTGCACACTTACTAACATAGATTTTAACATCTTTCAACATGCCAGGCCAATAAAAGGAAGTCAAAAGTCTGGCTAAAGTAGCTTTGATACCTGAGTGTCCTCCCAAGGGTGACGAATGAAACTCTGCCAGTAGGGAAGGAGTGAGGCCCGAGTTACAAGGAACAAATAATCTTTCCCCGAAGTATAGGAGCCCTGACTTGGCAGAGAACTTCAGCTGCATAGCTGCATCGGTTTGCAGTTTGGTCATGAGCTTTTGACCCAAGGGATGGTTGGCATAGAAGTGCTGCAGTTGGGTAATCACTGGGCAAGTTGGGGAGCTGATACTCAAAAGTATGGTCTCCGAAGAAGCTTCCAGCATCCAGGATAGGGCATCAGCGACCAAATTCTCCTTACCAGGTTTGTAATAGATCTCTAAATTGTACCCAATCAACTTAGTTAACCACTTTTGTTGTTCGGGAGTCTGTATTGTTTGGTCCATGAGGTTCTTGATACTTTTATGATTAGTGAATACTTTGAATTTGTTTCCCAATAAATACTGTCGCCAATTTTTTATAGCTTCAGTCACTGCAAAGTGCTCACGAACATAAGCCGAGGAGGCACACATACGGGGGCACATTTTGAGGCTGAAAAATGCAATTGGGTGGCTATTTTGGGATAGGACTGCTCCCACAGCTACACTAGATGCATCTGTGGTCACCTCAAAGGGCAAGGAGAAATCCAGAAGTGCTAGGACAAGTAATTGTGTCATTGTTGTTTTCAGTTAATTAAATGCAGTTTCAGCCTCTTCAGTCCAAGCTAGGGTAGAAGACTTTAGGAGGTTTGTCAAGGGACTAGCAATAAAAGCATAATCTTTGACAAACCTCCGGTAAAACCCTGTTAAGCCAAGAAAGCCTCTGAGTGCAGTGAGAGATGTAGGTGGTGGCCACTCTAGGATAGCCTTGATCTTGACCGGATCGGCTTGCACTCCCTTGCCAGTAATTATATGGCCTAAGTAATCAACAGATTGAGCTCCAAAATGGCATTTAGAAAGTTTAGCATAGAATTGATGTTCATATAGTAAAGCTAAAATCTATTGAACATGTAATAAATGTGTGGACCATGTTGGGCTAAATATGAGAATGTCATCAAAAAATACCAATGCAAACCTGCACAAATAGGGTCAGAGTAGGTCATTCATAGCTGTTTGGAAGGTTGATGGTGCATTTGTGAGGCCAAATGGCATCACCAAAAACTCATAGTGGCCATCAAATGTCCGAAATTGGGTTTTTGGGATATCCTTTTGTGCTAGGCGTATTTGATGATAGCAGGATCTGAGATCGATCTTAGAAAAGTAGGATGCACCATTGAGTTCATCTAGAAACTCATCAATAGTAGGAATGGGAAATCTATCACGAATAATGATTGCATTTAGAGCACGATAATCCACGCAAAAATGCCAGGTCCTGTCCTTCTTTATAACCAACAATACCGGAGAGGAATATGGGATGGTACTTGGTCTCATAATACCCTCCTTTAGCATGTCCGCTATGATTTGAGTCATGGTCTCCTTTTGGAAATGTGGGTAACGGTATGGTTTAATGTTTACTGGTGGGGCATTAGGGATTATGTGTATGTGATGGTCATGGGGTCGGGTTGGGGGAAGGCCATGGGGAATGGTAAAAATGTGGGCATAGAGGTTCAGGATGCAGCTAAGTCCGCAGGTAGTGAATCAATCCGGTTTTGGTCTTCTAGGTGGAGTGTGGGAAAATGAAGGTCTATGGTCATTTAGGGATTGGTCATTTGTGGGTAACATAGAAATAGTAAGGAAGGTGGCAACAGAGTCAGTATGTAGCATACGATTTAGTTGATGGAAAGAAGCCAAGGTTATGGGTGGGGAAGGGAATCCTTGGAGGGTAATGAGAGTACCTTTGTGGTAAAATTTCATAGATGGAACTGAATAATCAGAAATGAAGGGCCCCAAAGTTTGAAGCCATTGGACACCTAAAACAACATCTGCTCCCTGTATAGGTAAGAGGTAAAAGGGGATGGAAAATGTGTGTTGGTCCACATTGGGGCACATCAATACACTGCCCTGTACACTTAAGGTGAGCACCGTTGCCTACCATAACTAAAAACGAAGGTAGTGGTATGATAGGAAGGTCAAGAAATGAGGCAATTCGTGGTTGCATTATGTTGTGAGAGCTATCAGTGTCAACCAGAACTGACACTTGGTGGCCTTGAATGGTGGCTGGAAAGTGCAGGGTACGAGGTGATGGGTGACCTGTTGCGGCATAAAGGGATAGGTGGAAAAGTTCAGGTGAGGGAGAAGGTGTTGTATCAGGCTTGGTGGGATGGTGGGGCTGATTTTGTAAGAGGGAAGTAGGGAGTGGGGGTTGGGGTTCGGTTAGGAAGTAACAATCATCAGGTAATGCAGGTTCTGGGTCATCTTCTTGGGTCAAAAGGAGAAGGAATTGCTTAGATTTGCAACGATGACCTGGGCGGAAGTGTTCATCACAATTATATCAAAGACCCTTGTCTTTTATAGCTTGCATTTTCGATGGGGAGAGAACCCGAATGGGAAAGGAAGGCTTAGGATTAGGTGGTGCGGGTAAGGCCAGTTTTGGGGTAGGTGAAGGTAGTAGGGGTGGTGGTGGTGTTGGTCTGTGAGAGCTAGCAAGTAAGGGCGTCCAGCTTGGATTTTGCATTCAACTAGCTTTACAAGCCCAATTGCCTGAGAAATGGTGATGGGGTTGTGAATGGCCAGCTCATGCTTAATCTCTTGGCGAAGTCCAGAAATGAAGCAATCAAGAATGGCGGCATATGGAAGGCCGATTACGCAATTGCAAAGTTTTTCAAACTCCTTTTGATAATCAGCAACTGTAGTGGTTTGGTGAAGCTTGAATAGGGCTTGTTGGTGATTTTCAAAAGTGGAAGGGCCAAATCTTAGCTCCAATGAGTGTTGAAATTCTTCCCAAGTTGAAATGAGATGATTGTTGTACATCCACTGGTACCACCCCAAGGCATCACCAGTCATATAGCAGGAGATTCTTGTCAAGCGCATGTGGTGGGGAATGGAATAGTGATCAAAGTACTGGTTAGCTTGAAACAACCATTCCAATGGGTTTGAGCCATCAAACTGAGGAAGGAACAACTTAGGGGGTTTAAGGGGTTGGTCAAAGGGTGGTGGTGGGGGATGTGGAGGTGGGGGAGGCTGGGATGATAGTTGGTTTTGGAGGAGGTGGAAGGAGTTCATGTAAGAGTCATGCCTCATCTCTTGGGAAGCTTTAAATTATGTGAAGGAGGACTTGAACTCTGAAAGGGATGCTGTAAGAGCAGCGATGGACTCTTGCAGCTGGTAATTTTAGGTTTGTCAGATTGACTGCGTGTCATAGTCACAACAATGAAAGCACCAAATGATAAGAAGTGAATAGGGTTTTCTTCCCAACTAGAGAAGGGAAGGGGTCTCCTAAGAATATATAGAGAGACTAGAATTTTCTGAATAACTTTTTCTTTTTTTCTTTCATTCATTTCTTGGTTACATATACTCATCAAAATAACAACCCCATGCATTCTTACTTCCTACTATTATGGATCGTGTGACAATTGTCCAAATCTTGCTTTACATTTTGAAATATCCTCAACTAATTAAATTATGGAATGTTTTTTCTTGTAGGTGATAACTTGCTTTTAGACAAAGTCTTGGAGATAGAGTTGTTTCTTTTGGGTCCGTTTAGGTCTTTCAGTGGCATTTGAAGGCCCCATATTTATATTTGTGATTTCTATCTCTTTTATAACCATTTCTTGATTATTGGGCCTCCTCCCTTGAACAAGCTCAGTCGTAACAACTTGATCGATTATTTTGACCCTTTTATATGCTCGAATAATACTAATATGTATTTTGTACAATTACATAATTTTATGCGATTTACTTATTGTATTAACCACAATAACCATTTAATGCAGAACCGAAGAGTTGAGATTAAAATTTGGAAAAATTGTACACACCAAAACCTGCTATAAATAGTATAGGTAAGATTAAAATTAATATCTAAGTGACATGCATTGACATCAATGAAGCGTCTGTTCGGTTCCATTTGAACTGAACCAGACGTGCTTTTACGATGGTCAAATTTGACCAGATAAGAATGTTGTTTGGCTCTTTGTTGAGAAAGTGGTTCTTTCACCTGAAATCGATTCTAGCTGAAGAAACTTCCCATAGCTTTCACTTCTAGCTGAATCGATTCTATATAAATCATAAGTAATTTCGCAGCTTTGCCCCTTCACCTTCCATTCCTTCACCATGTTTCTCAAATATGAAAGTCTGGTGTTGCAGCGGTGCAGGAGCTCCTTCGTTTCTGTTTCCAAGTTAGAGAAGACGAGGGATTGGGCTTTAAGAGACATTGGGCTTCTTTACCTTCTTTTTTTTATCAAGCAGGCTTGACTTCTTTACTTTAATATTGTTTGGTGACATATGAAAGAAGGACTAGAAAAAGAATAGGACAAATAGTAAAAAGAGATGGTGCAACTGACTCATCTCGTAACAGCACATAAAGTAAAAAAATAATATTTGTTAATTAATATATAATTTACCTCTTATTGAAAAATTAACATAAAGCAAAAAAAAATTCTATACAAAAGAAGTATACGTATATGAATATTGAAACTCATTTTAGTAATTATATACCTAAAAATAATTTTAGTCAAAACTATCCAAATAATATTTTTATATAAAAATCATTTTAGTCATCGACGTAGTCAAACATAAATTATTTCACTTTTAACTCACTTCTAATCAAATTCAATTTTACAAAAGTAATTCATCCATAATCAATTTTCACTCGCGATGAAACCAAACGCAACAAATATCTTATGATCACATGCATTGACATCAATATATAATCAATCAAAAGTGCTAAACAGACATGTTTTTTTGGACATCATACGGTTACACACATGAATGAAACGATCTTATGTGATGCGATGATCAGAGCGTTTTTTTTTTAAATTTAATTTTTTTATAAATAATTTTTTTGATTCAAGTATGTGTCAATATCCTAATCGAATCAGACAAATATCTGGTGAATTCAGTTCATTATCTGATGAATGAGTTTTTTTGAGAAATAATTTTTTTGATTAAGTATGTGCAAATATATGGTGAATCCGGTATAAATATCTGGTGAATTCAGTTCATTATCTGGTTAATAGGTTTTTTTGAGAAAAAAATTGTGGTTTAAGTATGTGTAAATATATGGTGAATCAGGTATAAATATCTGGTGAATTCAGTTCATTATCTGGTGAATGTGTTTTTTTTTATAAATAAATTTTGTTCGTTAAGTATGCGTAAATATCTGGTGAATCGGGTACAAATATCTGGTGAATTCAGTTCATTATCTGGTGAATAGGTTTTTTTGAGAAATAAATTGTGGTTAAGTATGTGCAAATATATGGTGAATCAGGTATAAATATCTGGTGAATTCAGTTCATTATCTGGTGAATGTGTTTTTTTTATAAATAATTTTTATTGGTTAAGTATGTGTAAATATCTGGTGAATCGGGTACAAATATCTGGTGAATTCAATTCATTATCTAATGAATGAGTTTTTTTGAGAAATAATTTTTTTGGTTAAATATGTGCAAATATCTGGTGAATCAGGTATAAATATCTGGTGAATTCAGTTCATTATCTGGTGAATGAGTTTTTTTGAGAAATAAATTTTGGTTAAGTATGTGCAAATATATGGTGAATCAGATATAAATATCTGGTGAATTCAGTTAATTATTTGGTGAATGTGTTTTTTTAGAAAGAAAATTTTTATTTTTTTAAAAAAATCAAAATTTTTTTTAAAAAAAAGTACTACTAAAATAATGCTACAATACACTACTATAACAGTATCACATATGATGTCCATTTTTCCGTGTGGATTTAGCACCGCTCATAATCAATAATGTCACGTTTAAGTTTAACAGTTCAAGCAAAATTTTGTTTCCCCGACCAAAACGGCAGGCTTTGGAGAGTTGAAGTGACACAGTGTGCGTCTTGGCAAATTGCAAATTCCATTCCGTGTGAAAGTGGGAACCCAAAAAGCGCGTGGTATTGTTTGCATGAATCTACACTACTGGCGTGCGTCGTGTTTGCCACACATTAATGATAGGGTGATCTTTAAAGGGTGAGTTTATTTTAGATTTTAATAGAATTGATTTTAAAAGGATTAATTTTAAAAAAATAAAAGTTAAAAAAATGATTTATGTTTTATAATAATATTTTAAAAGTTCGTTTAGTTTAGAATTTGATAAAATTAATTTTAGAAAAATAAAGGTTAAAAAAATGATTTGTATTTGATAATAATATTTTAAAAGTAGGTTTATAATAATTGATTTTATTTGGATGATAAAGTAAAATCATTTTTGATGTGTAAATATGTAGAATTTTGTGGGTCCTACATCTAGAATCAATTATTTTTAATGAAAAAGATAGAAATTTTTGCTTTCACAAAACTCAGTTTTGGACTCCCCAACACATTTTTTTTTTTCACTGTATTTTTGTACACAACACAATTCAGTTGAAAAATTGCCTCCGGAAGGCAAATACTACCGTTTGCGTTTGGTAGAGTTTCTACCAAAAAGGCACTAAATTGTTCCCTCAAAAATTTCGGGAAACATTTTTAGCCCTTGAAAAAAAATAAATGAACCATTTTGTCCCTCAAAATTTTAATGCGGGATACATTAGTCCCTGAATTTAGTTTCGACATCTATTTACTTGCTTACGTGTCCTGTTAATCATCCTACTCGATCCGTTAATGATGTTTCATGACCTATAACGAATGTCTGTCATGAAAAATTAAAGAAAAGTGAAAAAAAAATATTTGAATTTTAAAATTGTGATTTTTTTTCACTTTTTATTCGTTTTTCACTAAGAAAATTCATCATAAGTCACACAGAACAACTAACGGATTAAATATGATAATTAATAAGACACATGAGCAAGTAAATATACGATAACTAAATTTCAGTTTTATTTCCCGCTTTAAAAATTTGAGACACTAAATTACTAATTTTTTTTTTTTACTAACAATGGGTCCCGAATTTTTTGAGGAATTTGGGTCTTCACTCTTAATCAAATATTTCTTTCATATCAAACACTTATCAAAAACGGGTCCCCTTCTCTCCTTTATCTCTATTCTTCTTCTTCTTATTGTCTCATGCTTTAAAGTTTAAACCAAACCCTCCCTTGAATCTCAATCATCTCAATTAACCAGCCTTTGAACTTGTATACTCTACCACTTCATTGTTTCTTGGAAGTTCTTTTTCTTTTTCACTTCCTATTTTCCCTTTTTTTCTGTGTCTTGGTGTGGTTTCACTGTTCTAAACACCCACATAAATTCTGGGTTGTCTTTCTTTTTTAATTCATAAAATTTCTGGTTAATCTTCATATTTTGGTCTGCCTCACTGGTATTTAGGATAAAGTTGAGATTTTGGATTGATGCTTGTGAGTTGTTGATTTTAGAGGACTTGTAAATTGTGCTATTGGAATTGGTGTGTATCTGTAAGTGAAAATTATGGTTTTTGGGTTCCCAAGTTGAAATCTTGATGAGCCCCAGTTGGTGATAAAGTTACTGGCTTTTGGTGAAGAGAGAAGAACCCAACATCTGTTATTGGTAAAACAATACTTTTTTTAAAGTTGCACGCTTTAAGGAGGGGAACTTTTTTTTTTGTTGTTGTATGCTATAAGCTTTTAGATCATTGTGGAGGAGGAATCGGTGCTTCTTCTCTTTATTGTGGTTTTGGATTTGGGGATTCCTTTTATTTGCAATAAACATCTGTGAGGGAATCAGTTCACGCGAATTTGGAATAGGTTCTTAATGCCCTGATTGAAAATTGGGAGTTACTATCTGGTGGCATATTTTCCCAATCCATTTGAGAACATAGCATGAACTAGAAATTGCATACCGGGGAGAAAGTGACAAGTTTTAGTGTTTTTGAAGGGTTTAGGTGTCTGTCTATTTGAGATTTAAAGATGCAGCGTGTTAGGTTTTCATCTCAACAGGCACCAGTACACAAGCTAGGAGATCCTCAGATGACATTATCTCCTAAGTTTAGGTTAGCTGCGATCCAATCTTCTTTGGCAAATCCATCACCAGACATAGAGTATTCTGTCAGAGGAGAACCCTTAATACCGGGCCTACCCGATGATGTTGCTCTCAATTGTCTTCTTCGTCTTCCAGTTCAGAGTCATTCATCCTGTAGAGCTGTCTGCAAGAAGTGGCATCTGCTACTTGGTAATAAAGAGAGGTTTTTTACCAACAGGAAGCAAATGGGCTTGAAAAACCCTTGGCTTTTTGTATTTGCTTACCACAAGTGCACCGGAAAGATCCAATGGCAGGTTCTTGACCTCATTCACTTTTCTTGGCACACTATCCCTGCAATGCCTTGTAAGGACAAGGTTTGTCCTCATGGTTTTAGGTGTGTTTCGATTCCCGCCGAGGGCACTTTGTATGTGTGTGGAGGGATGGTCTCTGATGTGGATTGTCCTCTTGACTTGGTGTTGAAATATGAGATGCAGAGAAATCGTTGGACTGTGATGAATAGGATGATTACTGCTAGGTCATTTTTTGCCAGTGGAGTGATTGATGGGATGATTTATGTAGCTGGGGGAAACAGCACTGATCTTTATGAGCTAGATTCTGCTGAGGTGTTAGATCCTCGCAATGGTTGTTGGCGCTCTATTGCCAACATGGGAACAAATATGGCATCTTATGATGCTGCAGTTCTCAATGGGAAACTTCTGGTGACTGAAGGCTGGTTATGGCCATTTTATGTCTCTCCAAGAGGCCAGGTCTATGATCCAAGAACTGATAACTGGGAAAATATGGCTGCTGGACTTAGAGAAGGGTGGACTGGTTCAAGTGTGGTTGTTTATGGGCACTTATTTGTGGTTTCTGAGCTCGAAAGAATGAAGCTAAAGGTTTATGACACAGGAACTGATTCCTGGGAAGCCATAGAGGGCCCCCCTTTGCCTGAGCAAATATGCAAGCCTTTTGCTGTTAATGCTTGTGATTGCCATATTTATGTTGTGGGTCGAAATCTCCATGTTGCTGTTGGTCATATCTCTAAACTGAACCAAAAAGATAGCTGTGATGGAAAATGGAGCTTCAGTGTTCGATGGCAAGTAATTGATGCACCTGAAAATTTATCTGATCTGACTCCTTCAAGCTCTCAGGTGCTGTTTGCATAGTTTTCATTGTTCTGTAATATTATGTTATACATGTTGTGCAAATAAATATAATTATCAGAGGTCTACAAGTTGTAATAGCTATGTGAAGGAACTTTAGGCAGTTTTTGAATTGTATTAATGTTAATATCTTCTTATGGTTGCTTGGGAAGTGTTAGTTGTGCATTAATGATTAAGTTGATATTTACTCCTTGAAATGAACATCTCTATGGCATGATTCTACTGTGAAAATTTCTAGTTATATTTGTCTTCTGAAGCCAGGTTAGATGCAATTTTTGAAGGTATAAATAAAAGCTAGATCACACTTGTTAGTTGTTACTTGATTTATGCATAGGTTTTTCCTTGTCAACCTATTAATTGCCCCAGTTAACTGCAAATTTAGATACCAGAGTGGTAGATCAACCGATTAGGATTCAACCAAGCTAGGTATCATGTGGGGTAAGCCTTGTGGATGAGATAGGTAGATAGACTACCAGAATTGAGTGTTCAGTGTTGTTCAAATAACTTGCACATAATTCACAATGTTCAGAATTGTTTTAAGCATGTATACTAGGGGTGGACACCGGTCGGATTCGGTCCAAAAAACTAATTGAACTATGTAATACACGATCCATTCCCGTCCGTTTGCGTTAACGGGTTCGTCGGTTGGCAGTTCCCCGAGTTGTCGGTTCGTCGGTTGGGTTCACACAGGTTTCAATTTCAATTCACTGAAATTTCTCTTTCAGACTTGAGGATCATATGACAAGCAGGGATGAGAGAAAATCCTCACAAGAATCAGAAGATTCCTTTGCTAAATCAAGAGGAAAGAAAGTAAAGAAAGAAAAAGTTCAAATCTGAAGTTAGAGAAAGACAAAAACACAGGGGTGAGAGAAATGATAGCAGAAAGGGAGTTGACTCCGACCACCGCACCATCGTTTCGTGGCTTGCTGCCGTCGTGCGACCCATCACTTTCCTGCACTGTGATGGTGTGTCTTGATTCTTGCTCCTGGTGGTGATTGTTGCGTAGATCCAGTGGCGTGATGGAGATGGGTCGAGACTCGAGAGGGTGGTGAATGGTGATGTTGTGATGAACTTTTTTTATCATCTATGTTGTGATGAACCTGATGGTGTAGCCGTGTAGGAGGGCATCAAAAATTAAAAAACAGAGCTTGATGGGTGCGAGCTTGATTAGAAGTTTAGAGGCATATAAAATAAAATATAAAAATAAAAATGAATGAAGGAGGAGTACACGCGTGAGTACAGGCGTGAATCACGATGGACTGATATGCATTGATGACTGATGAAGTGAAGAGGCACAATCAGTCAAACGCACAGCTGTAAAGCAATTTAAAAATAGTTGATTGTTGATTTTCGGACGGGTTCAGTTATCGTTGGATTTAGTTTTTCAGAACCGAATCCGTCCGACTCAACCCACTCTAAACTGATTTCTTTCATTTTAGAACCCGATACCTGCTGCAATCCGACCGTAATACTAAATGGGGAGTCGGATTTATCGGGTTCCGGTCGGGCCTTTTTATTTGTCCAGCCCTAATGTATACATTACTTTGTCAAGTTGCACATGTGCGTTGGGATTTCCTCATTTTATATCTTGAAAATTGAGTTGTTTCGATGCTGATCCTTGTTTCCAAAAGGCATAAGGCTATCTTTACTACCCGGTTTCGCTTAGTGGTTAGTCTCTGTCACAGTGAGAGATATGACTTAAAATTTGTGGCTGGATTGATGGTCAATGAGAGCTGCGTAGATAATGTCGATCCGGCTGGTGGGCAGTGGAAGAGGAGTGGATCACCTCTTCTTGCAAAGAGCAAGACAAAGCAAGTTAACCAAAGTGAGAATATAATGAGATGGAGTAATGCACACAACACTCATGAAGGTGTGTCAAAGGTTGGTAAAGTCTTCAAATGCTACAAAGGACATTCTTTCAATGCAATCAATGCTATGTAACAAAAGGTTAGATGCTTGCTTGTCAAGAGGATATGCTGATAAGGTGAATGCTGCAGTTGTATGTTGGGGTGATTAAACCAAAGGGTGAAATTTCTGTTAGATGCATGATGCCATTCTTGTTGTGTAATTAATTAGAATGATGTGGTCCACGTGCTAAAACATTCATCACTTGAAGATGGCTGTTTCTGGACGGATTTTAGCATAAACCTGAAGCATTTAAATTGGATGCACTTGGTCAACTTACATAATTATTTACCTTAATTATGTAAGAATTTTCTCTATTCCTGCTAGCATGCGCAAATGGGTCACCGCATTGGTTTAGGCTTGGTTGGTGATCACAAATTATGAGGTAGTTTGGTGGTTGAAACTTGAAACTAAACTCTCTTTTGGGTGAGATACGTTAGGAGTGGTTGAATATATTGTCTTGATAGTTTTTATGTTTATAATAACTCGTTTGATGGTCAATTGGCAATTAGGGTGAAGGATGAAGCTATCCATGGTATAGCATATTATTTGCTTGTGTCACTCCTAATAAAGAGTTAACTTTTTTTTTTATTCTTTAATGTGAGAATTGATAATTTATTTAATTCGATCAGATTATAAACTAATTGAGTTATAATATGAGGTCAAATTCAAGATTGGTCCAACCCCACGTAAGGGCTAGCAATTCCATGGATGCAACACTTTCGGGTGTACTTTTAGTTGAGTACATAGAAAGCGAGAACCAAAGGTTCTTGTAGCTTAATGGCACCGCCCTTGAGCACAAGAGGTTGTATTGTTGAGAAGCAGGGAGTTATGTAGACATTTCTTTTTTCAATTCTTTACTTAGATCTCATGTGGGTTTCTGAGCTTACTAAATAAGAAAATTAAGGGCGTGTTTTATTTATTTCCAGTTTCATGTTTTCAGCGAATGGTGAAAATAATAAAAATTATTTTCTTGTATGAATTTTAAAAAACAGAAAACAAAATGAAAACAATATGATATTTTTATAATTGTTATTGAAAATAGAAAAATAAAATATTCATATTTAGTACATATATGAGATAAAGAAGGATTTTGAGATAAATGATGTTCGAGAATAAAATTTGTGAATGAAACTTAAAAATTTTATTCTTATGTACAAGAGTAAGAAAAAAATTTATTGGAATATAATTCACAGGAAAGTAACCGAACGTCACAGTTATAATATTTTTAGAGGAGTTTCGGAATTTTTTTTATTTTAAAAAGGTTTATTTTGGTCCCTAAGAAAAATACTGACATTTGTTTTAGTTCCTGACAAAATTAAAGTACCAAATTAGTTCCTTACAATTTCAAACTATGGACACGTTAGTCCCTCCGTTTGATCCCGTTAGACACCATCTATTATCTTTGTGGATTAGGGTTCCACAATTGCTAATTTTGGGCAGAAATTGGAGTGGTGTCCATTAGGTCTCATTTTGGACTTTTAAGTGACGTTTTTTGTTGCTTAAGGGGCTAGTTTCTTTTTGCCGTGTGTTTAAAATGATGATTTTTTTGGTATTTTGGGGCATTTAAATAAATGTTTAATAACCAATTTACTCAGTGAATATTATAAATATCATATAACAGTATACCTAAGCAAGAAAACAAAACACGCCGTCGACTTAACGGATCCAAACTAAAAGGAGGTTGACGGAGGGACTAACGTGTTCCTAATTTAAAATTGTGAATGATTAATTTAGTATCTTAGTTTTATCGGACTCCGGTATTTTTCTCAGGGACCAAAATGACAAAAAAAAATTTCTTTTTTTGACACGAGAGTTTTAGAAAGCTAGATAGTTATTTGGTTTTTATTTTGTGGAGTGTAGTGGTGTTAAATTAAGCTAACCTTAATAACAAATAGAAAGCAAAACAAGGCCCAATTCTCATTCTAAACCCACAAGTTCTTTAGAGTATAAACAAAAAAAAAAAGGTCTTTGGTGTTGAAGACGCAGACACGATCAGAATCGGGAAGAATAAGGTAAAGGAAAAGCATGGGTGCGATCACGAGTGCAGTGATAGCAGTAGTTGGAGTGCTTGTGGGTTGGATCACCATTGAAATCGCTTGCAAACCATGCCTTGAACAGGGTCGCGAAGCCATCGATCGCAGTCTCAATCCAGATTATGATCCTGACGACGACACTACTATTCGTGCCCCCCTCAACCCCACTACCGTCAATACCGACCAATCCTCCGCCGCCGCCGCTTCCTCCACCGTCAAATCCGTCTGAATACTGATGACCCTTTTCATATTTCCCTCTGGTATTCACTAAATATACCCCAAGTTCATTGCTTTTTTCTTTTTTTGTACCGTGATTCTATTGCTTTTTTTTTTTATAGCTATTGATCTGAGACTGAAAAAAGGAATCATAGAGAAGAGTGTATCACCATCAAATATAAGAAGAAACTAAAACCGTCCATATGGGTCACTTGAAAAATTGGCAATAAGATCCCCTGTATGTTTTGATAGGAAGAATATTGAATTATTGAAGATTTGTGGATAAATTGCCCTCCTAATATTTGTGTAGTTTGTATTCTATCTATAATAATTCCCACTTAAATAGAAAAAATAAATGCTTCTAAAGGATAGACAAACTCTGCCCCATTAAGCTTGAGAAAAAATTGGCCAGAGGCAGGGCTGGGAACTGTAACAAGCCTTATTTATAACTACCAAACAACTGGGGATTTTATTTTACCTCATGGTAATGTTGCTGTTTGTTATTGTAAAGCAAACAGTTGTGAAAAGTTGTTCATTCAATTGATAAGAATTGAAGTACTTCGCTAGTAAAATTATTTAATTTTTATTGACAGCCTTTTTTTTTCTTCCTGATTTCTTTTAGTATAGCAGAGGAGAAACAAGAAAAACTAAGCACTGACAAACAAAACAGAGCATCCCATAACAGATAACACAGATCATCAGCCACACCTTAGCAACCAAATCTTGGGTTCACGCTGAGTTTGGACTTTGGACTGACTGGACTTACCATTCTTGCTGAAACAGAGCCTTAAGATATTCAGGTGGAACTTCCCAACCACTCCATTGCAAATAGTATCTCATTATAGGTAGTGTCCAACTCCCCAACCTTCATTTTTTTAAGCCACCCATTTATGACAATCTTTTACTATCTTATTGGGTATCACTGGGGATGTAAATGAACCAAGTCGAGCACAAGAGTTAAAAATTCAAGCCTGGCTTGTGAAAAAAATGGGATGCTCAAGCTTGGGCTTGACTTGTTTAGTTCATTTGAAGTTTCGTTATTTTTTCGTGCGCCCTGCTATTTGCATCTTGCAAATTGCTCCAACACCTTACAAATCTAGTTCTTTCCAAATATATCCATGTCACTCTTCACTCCTCTCCCACTCACGTCCGGAAAACCCACCCATCGCCATGAACTCCGCCACCCACTGCCATGAACTCCGCCACGCCCAGAACTTCCCATGCCAGAGGACGGCGCCGCCGTCACGTCAAAACAACTTGCCCAAACCAGAGGTCATCGTCTTTGTTTCTTGTTTCCCCGTCGTCCCGATGCCCGAGAACTACCAGATCCGCCCATGATAGCCGCGTACTCGGACAACAAGCTCCACTTCTCTCTCGGATAGCCTGAGAACTACTCATTTGCAAATACACAGGACAACAAGCTCTGCTTCTCTCCCGGATTTTTGAGTTTTTGATGCGTCCGGATTTTCAATTCCGGTTGAATCCGGAATTTATTTTCCGGAGGTTCTTGTCATGGCATCCGGATTTGGTTTTCCCGAGGTTCTTGTAAATGGATTTGCGCATCAAACTTGGCATCCGTTGTTAGACACTGTCATGGTAGGTGTCCGAAAAACCAATTCCGGTATCTATCCAGAAAAACCAATCCGGTAGTCGTCCGGATAACAAAATCCGGACACTGCGGATTCCAATCGTACCAAGTTGTAAAACGAAAGGGTGGTTTTCTGACCTAACATTATGGTGGTTTCGACGACACGACGGCGACGTCGACGGCAGTGCTGACCCAGATGGCGAGACGGTGGGTTTGGGTTTCTGAAGGGTGGGTTTCATCTGAAATGGTTCTGAAGGTTGGATTTGATCTGAAAGGGTTTCTACGCAAGGTTGGTGTTAGTGTGGTCTTGGGTTTTCCGGACGTGAGTGGGAGAGGAATCGAGAGTGACAAGGGTATATTTGGAAAGAATTAGATTTGCAAGGTGTTGGAACAATTTGCAAGGTGCAAGTAGTAGGACCTTTTTTTCGTTTATAAAGTTTCCTTTGTATTATCTTTAAGTTTATCAATTTAATATTTAATAAACATCTGTATACTAGATGAAAAAAAAGAAGATAAAATATAATCCTATATGAACATGTCATAAGTTTGTTATAATTAGTATAAATATGTAATAATCTATTATAATTAGTATAAGTATGTAATAAATAAAATTATAACTTACTATGTAATACATATAAACGAGCTACTCCCAAGTTTTTAATATCAAGCCTACAAAGTTTGAGGTCAGCTCATTTAAATAATAGCCTCCCTTCACGTTTTAGTTTGTTTATTTAGTTAAAGAAACGAGCTTGATAGAATATTTAACGAGTTTGAATAATTTATGAAAAACTTAGTCATTTACACATGCAAGTAGCACTTTCTTCCTTAATTTTTGTTAAACTTGAAAAATAAAAGTTGTTCATAACTGATTTGACTTTCATAAAGAAGTTTTAAATGGAGCGTTACTTATATTGGAGAATTCACATCCTTAAACAGAGAAGTGAGGGGTTTGGATTCCCTGACTTTGGGGGAGGGAAAGTTACATGACTTCCTATTATTCAAAACCGTTAGATTGATCTAAGAATCCAGATGAGGCCGCATGTCTAACTTTTTTTATTAGAAAAAAACATAAATCCATTTAAGAAGCAAACAAGTTATTCTTTTTCTAACAAAAACGAACTCTCCTTCTTTGGACCGTCGTGTATCATGCTGCCGTCATCAACTCCGACTACCACACCTATCATCAACTCCGACCAGCGCAGTGGGCTTTAGTGCTGCCATGTTGCCACCATAATCTTTGTTAACTGCAGCACACTGCCACACCGCCATGTTTAAGGAGGTTGGATGATATCAGAGCTGATCAACAGACGTGTTCAACACCCCCACCCACAATGTTTAAGTAATTTGTATAGTTTATTAAGGAGCAAGCTTTCCAGTGAAGAAAGGAAAAAGCATCAAGCTTAATGTTCACACCTATCAGTTTTCTTGCCATTTTCTCCATGTTGCATAAGACACCTTATCCACCGTTTCCAACTCCCAGATAATTGAAAAATCTTCATCCATTTCACATTTGTCCCTCACGTGCTCATTCACCCTTTTATTTCCAAGGAGAACAAATGCAACGTCTGTCTCTGTCCATCCATAGGCGTAGTCAACGACGGTGGCGGCGACGGCTTAGACGAAAGTGGCGTGAAGTAGCGTGGTGGCTCAAAGGAAGTTATCGACTGTGGCGGTGGATGTGTCGGCGGTGGTCAGAATCGATGAGGGTGGCTCTGGTCGGACAAGGGTTGCTGCTGGCGGTGGTCGTGATGGAAGGGATCAAAGGACGCCGCTATGGTCTAAGTTATCCCAGGGCCCCTGTGTTTTTATTTTTTTCATTTGCAGGTTTAAAAGGAAAGGTTGAACACGTGTCACAATATTAACCACTAGATTAATCCAACGGTTCAGAATAACGGAAAGTCATGGTGACTTTCCCTCTATAAAGTCAAAGAATCCATTCCCAGAAGTGAGGGGTAGCCTTGATGAAAAAATCAGGGGCATAAATTATTATGTATGATTCATGATCTTTGATTTTCTCACCAATTACAATCTTTTATTTTCTCACCGTCAATTTTACTTATATGATTCTTACTAAACGCCTACTTCAATAACCCTAAGTTGCCCTTAGATGCAATAGAAAATTGGGAACCTTTTTTATGATTACCCTCTTTTGCGACACAAATGGCCGAAACCAGAAAAAAAAAAAAAAAAACAGTAAAAGCTACCATGTTTCAAGTTTATGATTAAGGCAAACGCGAGGACACAATTTAGGGTGTGCAAAACAGGTTTTAAAAACAAAAAAATGGCAAGAGAAGCATATGTAGGTAGAGAAAGTCGATATATTTTTTTTGGTTTAATGAACTTTTTAGTCCCTGTAAAGTAGGATCGTTTTGAAATTAGTCCTTGAAATTTTTTTTGTTAGATTTTGGTACCTATATTTTCAAACCTTTTGAAATTAGTCCCTACCGTTAGTATCTTCCGTTAACTTGCTGTCGTGACTGACGAGGTGCCACATCATCAATGCCACCTGAACAAAACTGACCACTCTGTCAACCATGTCAGATGACACGTCATTTTTTTAAAAAAAATCATTATTATTTTTTATTTCAAAAAAAATTTTAAAAATTCATCACCACTTCCTTATACCCCCACAGCCTCCCTCTTCACCCACACCCACTCCTCCTCCTCATCCACTGCCTCCTCCACCACCTCCCCCACCTCTCTCTATTCCTCCTCCATCGCCCCCCTCCTCTTCTTCACCGGTGCGAATCCTGAAAAGAAAAAAGAAAAACATAAAAGACCCACCCCACTCCAAATACTGTTTCCACCACAAATCCCGCAAGTCTCTTGCTATCTAGTTCCTGCGTAATCATCTCTATTCACCTGGAAAACGTAATAGGGTGGAATTGAACTTTATATTTGATGCCAAATGATGTTACAGAGCTACCAAACACTTTTTTTTTTGGCATCATTCTAAATTTGATCTTGCCCAAAAATCCTTTATTATCGTGGTGCTCGGCCGTAGCTAAGCTTCATAGCCACCAGGTGTGGTGGTGGAAGTTAGATGTTACAGTGCCAGTGTGATGAAGCCCATTCCTTTATAGAAGTACCAGTCAAACAATTGTAAGCGAAATCCCAGTTAAGAGAAGGAAAGTTATTGAAAATACTCTGATTGAAATATCACAGAACTATTTAAAAAGATTATAGCAGGAAAAAATCAATCTCAAGTGCCGAAGCCATTACAAAATTTTAACGAAAAGTAATAATAAAGTAATTTAAAAGCAAATTTTCTGCAAATAAAGCTGCAAATGCAAATTTTCCATGTTGAGGCATTATGACAAACACACAGTGATCAAGGTTAAAAACAGAGCAATAACAAGAAATTCATTAAATGCCAAATGCTGACCATGTTCAAATTCAATAACATCAATAGCAGCCAAATGCTAACCATCTTCAAATTTAATAGAATTGACGTAGAAGATGAGAAAAAAAAAAAAGATAAACTTGAAGAAGCAACTAAGAAGTAACTCCAAAATGAGGGATTGAACCAGCAGAGTTCTTGGAGGAAATGTCGGCAATGGCCACCGGGTGTGACGGAGACGACGACGTGGCGGAGGAAAGAGATCTGCGACGGCGCCAGCCGCACCCCGGATCCGGATCTCCTCTCTGCCACCGTCTCCTCCGAGAATGGACTCCCAGACTCGCCTCTATCTCAGCCGTGTCGCCGTTCTCTCAAGCCGCCGTCGGCCACCCCTGCTCTCATCTCCATTCTCGCGCGTGCAGGTGAAGGGGAAAGGACCTTTGTTCTTTCTTCTTGTTTTCCTGTAACGTTCATACACCTCAGTTGTGGATGTAAAAGAGGACGGAGGTGATGATGAAGAAGAAGGGGGGCGATGGAGGAGGAGTAGAGGGATGGAGGTGGGGGAGGTGGTGGAGGAGGAGGCGGCGGCGGTGTTGGAGGGGGAGGAGGAGAGGGTGTCTAATGAGGGAGGTTAGGGGTTTAGGGTAGGGAAGTGGGTGATGAGTTTTTTAATATTTTTTCTAATATCAAAAAATTTGAAAATACATATACCAAAAGCTAACAAAATTTTTCAGGAACTAATTTTAAAATGACCCTACTTTACAGGAATTAAAAAATTCATTAAATTTTTTTCTTTTTTGGTCTTGGTCTAAGATACTTCTATACCCTTTCTTTCTTATGAAACTAATATTCGCTCGGCTTACATATAAAAATATACAAGAAAAAAAAGGGAAAAAGGTTGTTGAATATAGAATATCCTGTAAAGTTATCAGTGGAATGGATTTTTTATTATCTGGAATGAATTTAAACTTGATTTTAAATTATATTTTAGCCTTTTATTTTATCAATTCATCTAGAAAATATGTACATAAAATAAAACTTTTGAAAACTTCTTGGATAGAAAATAAAAAAACCAACCAATGAGGTGTTAATCAAGTGAAAGCAACTTGTCCCATAAGGAAGAGAACCTCGGAAACTCGGATTCAAATCCTTGTGGAATCACCCACGTTGGAAGGCTGAGAACTAAAGGGTAATAATAAAACCTTGTTCAATCAATCGAATCAGAGAAGTCTCATAACGGGTCCGAATGGCCTAAGCAGTGGGATACTTTGGTGAACCCATTGGACCCAAAGGATTAATTAGGATGGGTTCCGAACCAAAAAATAAAATAAAATAAAATAAAATAAACCAGTGTAACAGAAAAAAAAAAGGATAATAATAAACTATCACCTCAAACCTTGGATAGAAAGAGAAGATTCCTACCTCGTTATACTGCCAGTTTTTTGAATTTTCGGATCATTTTGGGGAACAATTTCGAATTTTCAAGAAAATGGAAAAATATGCTTTACAATAAAGTACAGTAGTCGACAACAGTAAGAGAAAGAAGATGGGGGATGCGGAGAGGGGGGATTTCAATTGTTACTGTACATATGACAAGGGGCTAAACACCAAGCTTCTCCATTGTCATTCAAAGAAGAAACTAAAAACGTGAGACGAGGTAATAAAACATACTATGCCAGGTAATTGTATATTTGAGGGTTGTTCTTGTCCCTCTCCAGATACTCCCTGTCAATGAGGCTTTCAATCCTTTTCTTTAAATCAGCTGGTTTTATTGGAAATTTGAGCTGTTCAGAAAAAAATAATTCCCAAAATCAGTATTAATCCAAACAATCAAATAAAGTTTGCATCAAAAGTGATCACTTGTAAACGACATAAGGGAGCATAATGCATTTTAGAACATGATCAGGAGGAGTAACTCCGTAAAGCAGCTTTGCCGACAACCACAAGACTATACACCAAATACCAGGACAACATTATTGACTTGGAACTACTAAGGAATTCACACAGATTCCATTTGAATAAAAATGAAAGGTGATAATGATTTCACCTGTTGAAAGAGTTCAGTAATAAGAAGGGTGTGACTAAGCACTTTCCTGGTCTTCATTATCCTCACAATAGCAGCATCAACCTGCAATGAAACATGCCAGCCAGGCAAATATGTTATAGGTCACAATCGTTATTAAATGTTTTCGTACAGACATGATGATATTGATTGCATACAACAGGATTCCCAACCGAGGTATCTGCCCTTGTTTGGTTGCACTGAGCAATCTTAAAGATATCCAACTTTAAATATCAAAATTATCGTTTTCCAATTTTGTGTACATAAAATATATCACGATTTCTTATATTATAAAATTTACAAATATTTAATAGCACAATAACAATTAAAACTTATTCCAATTTCCATTTCAATTTATAAATTTATTTTAGAGTGAGCTTTTCCTTAAATTTCCATGCAAACAAAAATAATAATTTTAAGACAAGAAAAAGAATCATTGCATCTCAAATTATTTTTATTAGGGTAATACTACAGAGAGTTCATGTGCGACCAAATAAATAGTTGCAAAACCCTTCTGTAGTTAATGAGTTGAAAATAGAAAAATCTCAAAACGCACGGCAGAAGGGTAATTAGCAATTGCCCAATGGAAAGCATGAGCTCTTAGCAGCATTACCCTTTTTATTATGCTAAATAAAATTTTTAAGCACGTTGATATTAATTATTATGCAAAACCCTTACGTTGAAATAAAATTAATGGGATTAAACTTGGTAATTCATACAAAATAGCCAGAGTGATTCCCAAGCATATTAGATTCTCGTGTATTTGAAAGTGCATCACATTCCCATGTACATTAGGCCTTCTGAGCAAAGAGGAAAGCTTTTGATAAAAGAAAATTGACCTGATATTGTCGGTCTTGGAAAACTCTTTCGGTGGTGCTTGTGTTCTCTTCCACTGTCTCCTTCAACTGAATTGCATTCACCTGCAATCCAGAACACCAAAATTAGTTTGAAAAGGAACTTCGTGAGTGAAAATTAAAAGACTAAAGCCCACTACAAGCATTAGTGATTGCCGAAGGGCAAAACTCTAGGAACCGCAATTAAAACAAAAATGAAAGTTTGAGATTCATTTAATCTGATCCCTAATATTCCTAGGTAATGGGGGTGGTACCTTTATACGGTAAAGAGGAGCTGTAAACCCTTCATTAAATACAAACGAGTCATCATCCTCCACATCTCTACCCTTTGGCAACTGTTGCGCGTACATCAAAGGGAATCAACATTAGGAAATCAAGAGAGACCATAATTACAAACAAATTTCATGCACCGGTAATTCTTTAAATGATTGCAAACACACCTTTTGTAGGACGCGAACTTTTCCACATGCAAGTGATTGCAGAGTCCTTCTCAGTTCCTTGTCCTCAATAGCAGTAGAGTCCTTGATATCTTGAAAGCTTAGTTTCTCAGCATCATTGAATAGCATCAAAACAACAGTCTGGTGCACAAGGGCGTGCAAAATTAATCCCCAAGAAAAAGTGCATTACAAGATAGACAACGACACAAATGAAAATATATAGCATAAAATAATGGTTTTTTAGGCCAACCTGAAATAGGGAGACAGCCAACTCCTTTTTCCCTTTAGGAAATTCTGCCTTTAAGACACAGTGACCTAATGAATTTTGCCACATCAGACGTCTTCCACTATATTTGCTTAGATAGAACTCTTTGAAAATATCCTGAAGGAAGAACAAGAGAAAGTAGAGGACCGTGTCAGGGAAGTCACTCAAATATCTAGGCCACCAACAGTCAAAAAGCATTCATTTGTAGCTTGTGCTGAACCTGGTAAACGTTCAATTCATGAGGAAGTCTAACATCCATGGGTGGATATGTAGGCCAGTACCTGCAATAATCCCACAATCCAGTTAGATTCCCAGGAAAAGAGTAGCACGTAAAAATTATTGATTATAGGTAAGAAAGGGAAAGCACAAAGCTTACCCAGTTGTCAAGACATGAACACTCATTTCAATCCCTGATGGGAGTTTTGTCCTTGCCTGGGATGACTGTTTGAAGGACTCGTTTATTTCTTTTGATAGTTCAATGTCCTGAATCAGAACAATTTTTAACATAGTTGTAACTTTGTAAGAAGCTATGAATAAAAGCTACAGCAATTCATGAAGTTCGACAGATCATCATTATTCATGTAGTAGTTATACAGAACTATAAAATCAAACACATGTATCAAAGAAAGATACAGAAATCTTTATTCAGTCAGCATGTTTATAATACAAGTGATAGGTAATTTGCTATGTGCCTATGTCTGTAACATAAATGCTTAACTCATAAAGGGAAAAAACCACTATATATTGCTGCAAATTATTGCTATGCTACAGATGTTATACTAAAGGCAAATAGTGAAGAAAGAAACTAAATAAACACTGCTTGATTATCTCTAAAACTCATTCATCGGTTATTAACGTACACTGCTATTTATATGTACAAAGGATAAGAGATAAAAGTTTAAAATTTGAAACTATTATCCTAACACTACGGGATAGAGTAACAAACTATCCAGCTATAAAAATCTAACTTCCTTACTAACACTCCCCCTCAAGCTGGTGAGTACAAGATGTGCATTCCCAGCTTGTCAATTAATTTCTCGAAGGCTGGTTTGTGAAGGTCTTTGGTTAGTATATCTGCTGTTTGCTCCGAAGTAGGCACATACGTCATGCAAAGAGTTCCATCATCTATCTTCTCTTTAATGAAGTGTCTATCCACTTCCACATGCTTGGTTCGATCATGGTGCACTGGATTGTGAGAAATATCAATTGCTGCCTTGTTGTCACATAACATCTTTAATGGCATCTTGAATCCAACTTTCAATTCTTCCAAAAGTAATTTGAGCCATAGTACTTCACATACCCCATGAGCAACTGATCTTAGTTCTACCTCCGCACTACTTCTGGCCACCACCGGTTGTTTTTTACTTCGCCAAGACACTAGGTTACCCCACAAAAAAGAACAATAACCTGATGTAGACCTTTGGTCACTCACGGAACCTGCCCAATCAGCATCTGTGTAAATTTGTATCGATCGTTCTTCATTTTTTCTGAAAAATAAACCTCTTCCAGGAGTTCCTTTTAAATACTTAAGGATTCGATAAACTGCATTCATATGATCTTCATTTGGTGAATGCATATACTGACTTACATGGCTGACTGCAAAAGCAATGTCTGGTATGGTATGTGACAAATAAATTAATCTTCCAACCAATCGTTGATATCTTCCCTTTTCAACCGGACTTGTATCTGAGTTAGGATCTAACTTCTCATTAGGATCAACATGTGTTTCCACTAGTTTACATCCCATCATCCCAGTTTCTTTCAATAAGTCTAATATGTACTTTCTTTGACAAATTGAAATACCAGTTTGATTTCTGGCTATTTCCATGCCTAGGAAATATCTCATATTCTCCAAATCCTTCATTTCAAATTTTTGTGCCAATTGTTTCTTTAGCTGCTGAATTTCTTCCAAATCATCCCCTGTTACGATTATATCATCCACATAGACAATAAGTAATGCAATCTTACCATCCTTGTGCTTGAAGAACAGAGTATGATCTCCATGAGCCTGCTTATACCCTTCTCTTTTAACAGCTTTGGTGAATCGATCGAACCATGCTCTTGGAGACTGCTTTAATCCATATAGTGCCTTTCTTAGACGACAAACCTTTCACCATTTAAGAACGCGTTTTTTACATCCAATTGATGTAGAGGCCATTCCAAATTAGCTGCTGCTAAAGACAAGAGAACTCGAACTGTATTGATTTTTGCAACCGGAGCAAAAGTCTCCTGATAATCAAAATCATACGTCTGTGTATATCCCTTAGCAACTAACCTGGTCTTGTAACGGTCTACAGATCCATCTGCCTTGTATTTGACTGTAAAGACCCATCTGCACCCATCTGCACCCATCTCCACGTTGTTATGTATTTTCAATTCAGCCAAGTTTGTAACTAGAGTCTTAAATGAACTAGAGAGATGATCATATTGCACAAAGTTTGAAATGGGATGAGCTGTACATGATCTATTTCCTTTTCGTAAGGCAATGGGAACATCAAAATCAGCCAAAGTGATATCAATACCTGAATTGGAGGTTGAAGATTGAGGCTGGAAAGTCAGACTTTTCGGGATTTATCTCCTGAGAAGTCGGTTCTGTTGTCAAGATATTTTTTTTCACATGCTTAAACATCTTCCGAAAATAGTGTAACAGAGGCACTTTACTCTCTCCCCCTGCCGATGGATCGTGCGGAATTAAAGGACTAGTGTCATCCAAAGATTTCGAATTTGAAACAGGTGATTTGAGGATAGAGTCGGGCAAATCAGATAAGGATTGATGAGGAGAATTCGAATTGGGATTTAGAGATGGACCCAAATCCGAATTTAACCCAACAAGTGAAGGTATAGCCGCAAAAGAAGGAAGAGGCGGATTTGAAGTTAGAGGCGGATTTGAGTAAACAAGCGGATTCGGTGGACTTGGTGGACTCGAAGACGTTGGTAACAGAGGCGGGTTTGAGTATGAAAAAGGAGGGATAGGCCGAGTCGGTTGAGGTGAAGGATTCGGTGAACTGAAGGAAGGATGTGGATTAGATTCGATGGAAAGTAAAGGCACAATTGTAGGGGTCGGTGGATGTGAGAGAGTTGGCTGAGTGGAACGATTTGACAAAGTCAAAGAAGGATTAGGAGAATTCGGTGGAATATTGGAAGTAATCTCCAAATTATCAGGTGGAGGAGAAAATCCCAAAAAAAATCCCAATTGGAAGAAGGAGACTGTTTAGGAAATTCAAAAATACAATCCTTTGATGAAACTAACACAGATTTTTGATAAAAGGATTGGTTTTCACAAAAATTAACATCCCGAGATACAAAATATTCTCTCTTTTCTGCTGAATAACAGCGATATCCTATTTTGGTAGAAGAATAACCTAAGAAAATGCATTTGTATGCTCTAGGATCCAATTTACTTCAATTTGAATCAGAATTATGTACAAATGAGGTACAACCAAAAATTTTCAAATCCAATTCTGAAAAGAAACGATAATCTGGACAGGACTTAGAAAGAACTTCCAGAGGAGTTTGGAAGTTCAAAATTTTGCTGGGCATACGGTTGATTAAGAAACAGGCCGTAAGAACAGCATCACCCCAAAAACATTTCAGAACATTGGATTGAAACACAAGAGAACGGGAAACTTCTAAAAGATGGCGATTCTTACGTTCTGTAATACCATTCTGTTTAGGTGTATTAACACAAGAACTTTGGTGAATAATACCATTTTGATTAAGAAAGTTACCAAGAACAGAGTTAAAATATTTTGTTCCATTATCACTACGCAGAATTTTAATAGTGGCATTAAATTGCGTTTTGATCATGGAGTATAAGTTTTTAAAAATTTGTTCTGTCTCGGATTTTTCTTTGAGTAAATACACCCAACAAACATGAGTATGATCATCAATGAACATAATAAACCATTTTTTTTTAGTTACGCTTGTGATACGAGAAGGACCCCAAATGTCACTATGAATTAAAAGAAACGGTTTGGATGGTTGATAAGAAACAGGTGGAAGGAAAGATCTCTTATGTTTGGCTAAATGACAAATTTCACATTGAAAGTCATCTTTATTGTGAAACAAAGAAGGAAACAAACGTTTCAAATACAAAAAATTTGGATGTTCTTAACCTAAAATGCAGAACCATTATTTGTTGTTCGCGAGTCATGGAGGAGACTGGCATCAGCATGAACATGACAACTACAGAACAATTATTCTCAAAGAAATATAGCCCGGAGTCTTCCTTAGCACTCCCAATCATCTTCCCCAAAGACAGATCCTGAAACACAAATAGATGGCATAAATTTAGCTTCACACTTCAAGTCATTTGTAAGTTTGCTTATAGATTGCAAGTTAAGTCGGGGACATGTAAAACAGAATGAAGTGTAATAGTAGGACTTAAGCATATAGAACCAATTCCACCAACTTGTGAAAACGACCCATCAGCAATCTTAACTTTATGATTACCAAGACTAGGAAGACAGGAAGAAAACAATTGTCTACAACCGGTCATATGATCAGAGGCTCCAGAATCAATAATCCACAACTCACCTTTTGTAAGTAAATTGCTAGCGGCAGACAAAGAAGTACCTTTTTGTGCCACCACCGAATCACCAGAAACGTTGTTACCAGCTAGAAGTTTACATAGTTGATCCATCTGTTCCTTGGAAAAAGGAACTGGAGAGGAGGATTTCGTGGAGTCGGACTCACTCGTAGCCTGAAAACTTTTTCCTTCTTTCCCTCTTGCTCCCCGAGGCACCTTTGTTGGTTTACCATGAATTTTCCAGCAAGTTTCCTTAGTATGATAGGGACGTTGACAGTGATTACACCAAGATTGAGACTTCTTTTTATTGTCATTGCTCCGAACGACAAGAGCTGAGGTCTCTACATGAGACAAAGAGGGATTGTCAAGCATGACACGTTTGCGACTCTCTTCTCGACGAACCTCCGAGAAAATTGCATCAATACTTGGTAAAGGTTTTGTTGCAAAGATACGACCACGAACATCATCGAGCTCATGGTTCAAGCCAACAAGAAAATCATAGATTCTGTCCTCTGATAACATCTTATTATATTGGGTGCCATCAGCAGTATCATTCCAGTTACAAATGCGAAAAGAGTCAAGTTCTTGCCATAGCTTCTTTAAAGCAGTGAAATATTGGGTTATAGATATCTCCCCCTGTCGCAAATTACAAGCTCGATCCCAGAGTTAAAAATTTGTGAAGAATCTTCCGAATCAGAATACGCCAACTTAACGCATCCCAGATCTCCTTTGCAGTGGTATAAAACAAGTAAGTATCGCTAATGTTGTCCTCCATCGAATGAATCAACCAAGCCATTACCATAGAATTTTGAATCTCCCAGTTCGAAAACGTTGGATCCTTAGCATCGGGTTTCTTGATTGAACCATCCAAGTAACCAAACCTTCCTTTACCGCGAATCACCAATTGAACTGAGCGAGACCATTGGACAATTTTTTTCAGGGAGTTTATGATTAGTAATATGAAGAGACATACTATCAGAGTTATTTGCAGCGGGTACAGTTGTGGAGGTTGATTGTGAGATTTGACTCTCAGAACCATCACCCCCGCTTGTACCAGAATCAGCCTTAGTAGCCAAAGTTTCTCTCAACCCACAATTAACCTTTTAAATCTGATACCATAAAGGCTAATAGTGAAGAAAGAAACTAAATAAACACTGCTTGATTATCTCTAAAACTCATTCATTGGTTATTAACGTACACTGCTATTTATATGTACAAAGGATAAGAGATAGAAGTTTAAAATTTGAAACTATTATCCTAACACTAAGGGATAGAGTAACAAACTATCCAGCTATACAACTCTTAACTTCCTTACTAACATATACATATACATAAATTAGCACCGAGAGGAGTAATTTTCTCTTAAAATTTTGGAAAGCATTGCAAATGTTGTTCATCCCCTTTGCAAATTAGAATTGCAATAAATTTAAAAAGCAATAATGCTTTAACTTGCAAAAAAGGAATTTATAATTCTAAACCCAAGTTCAATCTCACAGTTGAATCTTAAACAACACAAAGGCCTCATCAGTTCAAATTCCCAGTGAAATCCCCCCAAAGAAAAGAGATGGGAAAAAACTAAAGTAGGTATAGACAATTTCCACCCAGTCCATGCCAACCAGGAGTCACGATCTGAATAAAATTTCTGAAATTATGAATTGATTCAAAGATGCATACCTTGAACATTCCTTCCAGTTTGTTCGTGAACTGGCTGCCACACTCAGTCTTCAACTGTATTAATGAAAGAAAACTGTTAATATTACTAAAAAAGTGGCTGAGGAACCATCTAATTGTTTCAGAAGATTTTTCTTAGACCAATAATTTCATGAGTTAAATGGCAAAGAAAAGCCTTAACCTTGGAGATCATAGATTTCTCAGCGTCAATAGAAGCACTCTTTCCTAAAAGCAGTCTTTTTGCAAGATCTTTCTTATAGAATGCTTCAAACACATCCTTGCCCTTTAACACGATAAAAATGTTAAGCAATCTCGCTAGTGTCAGTATGGAGAGAAAGCAGTAGAAATGCATGATAACACTACGAGCATAAATGAAAAATACAGAAAACAAGGCATAAGTGACAGCTATTCCAACAAATAAAACATTGAGCATACCTGAATGAACCTGAATAAAACAAGGACTTTATCAAGCGTACCCTCCAATTCCTCTTCAGAAGTACCCTTATTACCTGCCCGAAGCTTCTCATCCAAAAACTTGGCAATCAACTCTGCTGGTCGGTTCTGTCATGGCAAAATAATAGCATAATACAGTCAGTTGATTTCAAATCATACACATAATAAACCTGCGTGTGTAAAAAATCACTTGACCATAGCTAAGGAGTAAAAGACACATCATAGCTGTTTCATAATCCTTCTCATGGACTTAGTATAGTATGATCAAATTGGGATTACTAGTCATAACGAATCATATAGCAGATAAGCATTCTTTGCCATCAATATAAGGATGAGGATCATTTATTGTTAAACCTTCCATATCAGCAGAAAAAATTGCAATATATTAATGCAAAGATGAACCAACCAATACTAACAAACATAAAAGACTTTTAGCAAGAGAGAATATATGTTATTAGAAAAATTACAAACATAATTTAAGTGATTCTTTTGATTCACTACTCATCCTTTGTTCTCCCTGCAATAAATTTCTTGAGTGAAGCACCATCAGTCTACATACTATACATGGGTAAATAACATGCTTTTGAGTAGAACAAGAGGTGTTTTGGCATTGAGTGCCTTGACTTGTCATTATGGCAATGGTGGTAACCAGGAACTTCAAGAGAAAGGAAAGGGTACCACAAACCAGAAAGCACCAGATGAGTTGACCCAAAACTTATTGGCCACAGCTTTCTATCAGTAGCCATCACTAAAACTTCATTACGGAAACTAACCAACAAAAAAGATGAAAATGGCAACAGAAAAATGGGAAGTACCTGGCGAAGATTGATAAGATGCTCAAATGCATCTTTAATGGTGTTACTGAATGATTCATTCTTGAAAAAGCTTTCTTCCCATATTGTGTCAAGAGAAGCCTTAAATTCCAGAAGGGATGAAACCATATCCTTATCTTTCTCTTCATCCATAACAATGCCTTGCCCAGTTCTCCTGATGTATGAGCTAAGGGCCTGCCTTAGTGACTCAAGGGCATTGACCCTTGAAAAGAGTGAGTACATTCTCTGAAGGTCTTCAATACGATTCCCATCCATAAGCATAGAGAAACCCTGTAATGGAAGAAATAAAATTGAAACAATGGGAAAAAAGAATTCAAAATAATAACACCAGAGAAATCTAGCTGGTGGTGATCAGAACCTTATCAAGAATGGCAGGTATATGACGTTCAAGAAGTTGCTTTTCTGCGGTTGCTATCAATGGCTTCCTAGTACTTGCATCCAAGTAGATCAAACATCTTTCATGTTCCTCTTGCAATCTTGTCTGCAAAAATGAGTTCCCAAAAATATCCCCATGGTAAATATAAAATGTGGAACATGGGAAGGGAATGAATATACAAAGAAAGACATGATATGATTATTAAAGAATTACTAACAGGAGCACATAGCAATGGCAATAACTAAGGCTAAAATACAAGGGGCTATGGAAAAGGAAGCACCTCCACATGCTTTAAGTAATCTGGAACATCTGATTGCTGCATGTATTTCATACCTTCAGCAGCATAAAATTCAGATGTGCATTCAAGGAACGGCTTCTCAAAGCTTTCTGCATAAATTCCCAGAGCAGTAAACATCTTTAAAAGATGGTTTAGAAGAGTTCTATCCACTGCTTCACCTAATCTGGAAAACCAGACATAAAATTGAAAATTTGAAAAATGTAAGATAAGCACGTATTGTAGCATTTGATGGTCTTATGATTCATAAGGATCAGGCAGCTAAGCTTTTTATATTACGAGAGAAAATTTAATGCCTAAAATCACAAATAATGATCATGAGAGGAAAAGAGGTCTATAAAATCCTGGGATGAAGGTGTCACCCATTGAAACAGACTCCAAATAGGGTTAAATTCATTTCAATATAATGGAAAGAGTAGTCTAGTCCCTAACCTCGAATGCATCCTGAGATTGAGACCACCCAAGCCAACATTATTTACTAAATTATCCCTTGTACCTCAAACATTAACAATGGCTTCAATATATTTTACAAAAGTAAAACTACACGCATCTATTGATCCTAGACAGAACATGCTCATTTTTTTTTTTTTTGCACTCATCCACTTTTCCTAACACTTGCCTTTACTAGTATGTAGTGTGAAGCTAAATACAAAATTGCAACAAGAAAATGAAGCCCTATATTTTATGCAATGGACACAAAAGATGTTAATAAAATCCAACTGCCGGCATACTGAACATCCAAAGGTTTCAAAAGATTAAAAAAAGGAAATAAATAACAGTTGTTTTGATCAGATGCTCAGTTGAGATGATAACAAAAGTCGGTACAAAATTGTCATCCACAAACTTCTGCTGTGATTAAGCTAGTAGATGTAACATCGTAACTAACATCTGCATATCAACTGACACAAATTTCCTAATTTAAGGGAAAAAAAACTAAATTGGTATTAAAAAAACTACATGCTGAAATATTGGAAGGAGAAAGTTGCTATAATAAAATTTCTGTGTAATAAAATGACAAATATAACCTTAGAATTTATACAGGAATTAAAGGAGAGATGCAACATTGGGGTTGAGACAGGTGCAACAGCAGTAGGCGACCAGTAGCAGATTATTTGGTGGACAGTGCAGGGAAATCATTAAAAAAAAACTATGAACAGACACATTCAATCATAACCCCGCCAGACCTCTTCAATCCTTCCCCTTCAAGTGAGTGATGATTCCTAGCTTTTGGTAATAAAAAGCATAGAGAGTGGCCATCCTAGGTCATTTTGCTAACCTAACAACTAAATGTCCACCCCCTAGAACTGTATGCAGAATGGAACAGCCATCCCACAAATAAAACATGCCTGGTTAATTTTTATTTTTATTTTTTTGTCATATCAAAGCAATCAAATGCAAAAATCTCAGAATTATATCTTCCAATTTTAGTTCAACACATCTTACAGTTCTAAACAAAAAGATAAAAAAAACATAGAGGGGTGGAATGTGTTAAGTCCTGACCTTGAACAGAAATCAAAATGGTAATTTTAGTTTGGAGAACAATATTACCATGCTCAATAACATCACTGCTGGCTAGCATATTCTGCAAGTGTGCATTTCATTCAACACAGGAATGAACTTTGAAAAAGGAACAGGGGCATAAACATAAAACCCTATCATGAAAACAGAGAGAAGAACAGAAGAAATGCACCCCCACCCCCATACATGGATGCCATGGAATGGAATGTTTAAACGATGACCTGCATATATACAAAGGTCTACCAGTCATTTACAAAACTGAATATGTGAAACATGGATTTACCTTTCACTTTCAATCATTCGTAGAAGACCAGTAACAGTTTTGTGTTCTACTTCAGGAGATAATGAAAGATGTTTGCGGAAAAGTTGTAAGCCCATGTCCCATAATGACCGTATATTTGCTGTTTGCTTCACATATGTCCTATCCAGATACAAGGCTATACCTCGAATCATCAACATTTGATCACAAAGATCCTGCCAACATCTCTCAACTAGAGATAGAAAAACAACCAAATCTGGACTTTGGCCAACCAAAGACTGTAGTGCTGCAGATATGTGTGCTTCACACTCCTTTTCAATCCGTTGATAAAGATTTCCACCCATTTTATAAAGGCAAAGATCACTCACAGCCTACGGATATTATGAGTTTGCCATGAAACGCTAATGAGTTAATGCACGATAATATTCACAGGCTAAATCAACCATATTACAAATAATAATAATAGGCGAATTTCCACAATTACCTGATAAAGTTTCTCCAAGTCACAAGAATCAGGTTGCTTCAAGAATATAGCACAAATCGCAGACTTCAATTTTGCCCATGTATCCTCCTCAAAATTTGTGGGCAGTGTTGGTTTAGCTTTAAAACAAAAAAAGGAAAGTGTGAAAAAGAATTCAGAAGTCATCCTATTCATAAGCCAAATTTATAATACTACTGTGTCCATGCGTTTTCAAATAAGGAAAATAAACTTGCAGTACTGCCATGTTTTATAAACACATGCAACATAATCATAAGACAGACAAATATTTAAAGGTTCAGGCACAGAATCTAGATGGAAGTCAATGATAGATATCTTAAGATTAAATCCCAAGTATAAGAGCTTAAACTGTAGCCCAACCTACAATCACCATTTTGAAAATGCTAGTATGGCAACAACAAATAGACTCATAAGAATTTTTTTCCCTCTACTTGGGGTCGCGACCACAGCTAAAGTCAGTTTTAAGTGTGAATATGTAGGGAAAAGGCGGTGATTGAAATGCAGAAACAAACCTAAGATATGAATGAAAACTATTAATGTGACATCACCAATGCCAACTATTTTGCTTGTGGCACAATTTCCCATCTTAGCCATACCAAAGTCACCACTTCGATAGGATGAGAAAAAACCTGTGTGGACTGATGTGGAAGGGAACAACCGAGTCAACTATCCAAGAACAATCATCATAGGCAATGTTGAGGTAGTTGTCTTCTCGTATGAGGAAGAGGTCATCTTTTATCGCCAATGTTGTAGTGCATTTCTCTTCTTTCTTCTTGGGGTCAATTTGGTCTGACTTGACATTGGTAACCTTCTAATCTCTTTTGAGAATTTGGCATTAAGGTTTCTCGTGACCCAACTTGCCACAATAGTAACAAGCAACTCTGGAGCGAGATTTAGATTGCCTTCGAGATTTGTCATGACCTCAACTTCTACTTTTTCCACGAGTCTCACTTCTCACACAATTTCTACAATGTTAGCTTCAGATTGAATGGTCATGCCTCGTTCCTTCCGCCTAGCTTCTTCATTCAATAGGTTGTATGCAACGGTATCCATGATGAGCTTCTCTTCTGGGGTTGAGTTTCTAAGAGTAACAAAACAAATTGTCCCAACTCTCTGGCAGGGAGCTGAGGAGTAGAAAGACTTGCAACTCATCATTAATCTTCATCTCGATCTTCATCAACTGATTCATGAGCCCCTTAAAAGTGTTAAAGTGCACGATCATACTCTGACCATCCATATACCCCAACTTCACCAATCGTCTCACTAGGTGGGCTTTATTCTGAGACGTCTTCTTTTAAATCATGGACTCGAGTTTCGTCCATAATTCATATGCATTGGTGTAGGTTGACACGTGCTCGAACAAGTTTCTATGGATATACTAGTGGATTATGGCTATTTCTTTGCAATTTAAGAGCTTCCAATCGTTATTGATTTTTCCTACAGGCTTATT
The DNA here is from genome assembly GCA_030762895.1 of Sophora flavescens. NCBI lineage: Eukaryota > Viridiplantae > Streptophyta > Magnoliopsida > Fabales > Fabaceae > Sophora > Sophora flavescens. Next base: position 100,325,074 of record CM061062.1, read on the forward strand.
TTGGTTCGTAATTGGCTCGTACAAATCCTTGCAATATAGGTGGTCCACCGTCATTGGCTGACAATAGGAGTAATTCTCAGTGATGGGTTTGAACATGTCACCATCATGAGTGAGAATACCCTTCATCTTATATCATAGAAGATGAAAGCCACAAACGTGGCTCTAATACCACTACTGGGAAAAGGTGGTGATTGAAATGCGGAATCAAACCCTTTCCTTCTTTGTGTGATTTAGACGGGAATGAGAAATAGAGAAATATAGAGATAGGGACACAATTTTTTAAGTGGAAAACCCCTAAAAATCGAAGGGTTCCAAGGGAGAGTAGGTCCAAATCTTCCACTATAATGAATTAATGATAGTAGGATTACAACAACAATTTCTTAAGTACAAGATAAGGATTTTACTCAACACCTCACCCAAATAGAATGGATTACAATTGCAACTATCTCTTGCACCGAAAGGTGGATCACCCTAACCAATTTGGTGGAATACTCACAAGTTTGAGAGGTTGATGAACTCTCAAACTTCTTCACATGATGGTGCCATTCTCTCTTTCTTTATCTTTCTCTCACTCGGAGGATCTCACTTGCTTGCTTGGATGCTCCACCACTTCACAAGGCTCCCTTTTTATAATGGTGGGAGGTGGCTTCTTCCAAGAATGGGCAAGTGGATTTTCAATTCCCTTCACCTTTCCAAGACCTTTGAAAATTGCTATATCCTTTTTTCAAGGATGAATGTGAACATTATCAATAATGAAAGATGAATCCCAAGAGCATAGCAATAGAAATTTTCTATATATGGAACCATCATCAAAATTGTCTTGATTTTGGTGCCCTCTCAACTCCCAGCGGTATATTCTTATATTAAGAACTAAAAACTTCACATTATTATCACTATATCTTAGTCTTACTACATAGTAATATATAAACTTGGTATCTTACTATATCTTCTGATCTTCTCTGCAAGTAATGCATTTCCCCCTTTCAAGAACATTTGTTGCTTTTGGATAATCTGGTTTTTCTTGCAGATGCAGAAAAGAAACTGAACTCTGAGATTTTATTGTACCTTTAAAGCATGATATGACTAGAAGCAATGAAGAATCTTGTGAAGCAGATGAAGAACAAATAATAGACTGGCAGAGTTTGAGCCAAACTGCTTACAAGAAACAGATCAATATAAACACAATTGAAGTCCTCACTCATCTCAGATAACCACAGAAAAGCTCGCTAAAGAAAAGCTCATACCACAAATTACACAAAACAGAGTAATCCATCAGCTGAAGACAGCAACAAACAATTAAAAAAAACAATTATTACACAATCCATTTCCAAGCTAGCAAAACCCTCAACAACAATTGCAAGGTTTATCCTGATGAGATGAAATTACCTAATCAAGTTTGAAAGGGAAATGGTAGCGGAAGGAGGGTAAATTGGGAATTACACGCACCTTTGTGAAGCTTGATAAGGAGCTTCTTAGCGGGCTGGGGAGGGGTAGCTTTTTTGCGAGACAAATTGGCGGCGATGAGGGCGCGGGAGGAGGGCTCGTCGGGCTTAAGATCGTCGTCGAGGGCCATGGAGGAAGGGTCGAAAACGGCGTCGTGGTGAAGGCCGTGGTTGGAGTCGAGGGCGTGGGACTTGGCCTTTTCCATCGGGGTTTGGGGGGCGGGGTGGGCGGCGGCGGCGGAGGAGGAGGATGAGGTGGAAGAGCGTTTGGTGGGATGAGACATGAAAGTGATCAACAGATCATTGTGAGTGAAAGCAAAGAACAAAGTGGAGAAACCTGCTTCAGCTTCAGATCATGAGATGGGTTGGGTGTGTGAGAGAGAGGAGAGACATCCATCAGATGGGATTTTTTTTAATTATTATTTGTAAGAAAAAATAAATATATCCCATATTTGATTCCAAAAAAAGAAATATATCCCATACGTCTAATATAGGATTTTAGGAGTTCGACTTCTCACTTGTATTTTTTTCGTTTTAAATAATTTAATGGTTAAAAAAATAATATACCCAGTGAGAAATCGGTATTGGGGATCCGACTTCCTACTTGAATTATAAAAAACAAATATGGGTATTGAGGTATTTAAGTGCAAAGGGGGGGACCATTCATGTAGTTGATTTTTTTAGGGTTATTTGAAGAAAATAAACATGTTTAATATAATATAATATAGGTTTAATGAGTTGTTTCCTGAATTATTTGAAAAATTCCAATTAGGTTTTCAAACTAAAAAAAAATCTAATCGGGCCCCCGAACTTTTCTAAAGTTTTCAATTGGATCACCGAACTAAAAAGTTTCTAGTTGAGTCCTTGAACTTATATAAAATATTCAATTGGGTCCCTGTGGTAGGGTTCCATGAAGACGTCATTAAGTTTGCTGATGTGGAACGTGACTTGGAATCCCAACAAAATTTGTATTTAGGATTGCAAGAGACCAAAATACCGAATCAAAAGACCAATGTGACATGTGATTGCTTCTCCTCCAACAAATAGTTCATTCCTTCCTCGATCTCTATTTTACGATTGCATATCAATTCCTCGAAATAGCTTAATCTAAAATAGCTCACCGACTTGCAACTTCATACATCCCACTTCATCTTGTTATATCTTGCTGCATCTTGTTGTGATAATGTCTCAAGGTTCATCCTCCACCCAAACCACCCAAAGACGGTGGATATGAGTATCCAGCTTGGATGAAATAAGTAATATTTCGTTCAATTCAACATATCACTAACATATTTTCTATTCTAGGGATTCAATTCAAAAGTTTATATAAGTTCGGGACTCAATCAGAAACTTTTTTAGTTCATGGACCCAATCAAAAACTTTATAAAAGTTTAGGGACCCAATAAGAAACTTTTTTAGTTTAGGGACTTACTTGAGATTTTCTAAATAGTTCAAGGATCAACTCAATAATTAAATCTATAATATAATACTACATAAAAGGAAGTTAAACAACTTTAAATTTTTTATCAGATTATTATCACATACCTTCAATTTCTGAATATTCATGTTGTTATTTATCCACTAATTATTTTAATAAAATAGCTAATCTTTTTTTTATAGGTAAATGTTAGTGTGTTAATATTAGTAACTCTCAACCTTGTTATCACTCCACTCCTTAACTCCCCAGCCAAATCACCTTGAGGTCATTGACCATCTTATGACTCCAAATAAAAGAGCTACTGTGGTGTTACTTATTTAAATTGAGTTGTAACCGGATGGCTTGGATTAAACTTTGGGTAATTTAGTAAACCAAATAATAGTAAACGGGTCGGAATTGTCCAAACTTTTTATATACAACTTGAATAAAACTAATCGAGTTCGGGTTGGTTTCGATCGATATCTGATTAACCAAATCAAAAGACTAAAATTGATTGGCCCATTGAGATCGTGGAATGAATCACATCCGCTTACAACCCTATTAATTAATATAATTGATTAAAGTAATAAATTTATCAAAATGAATATTTTCTTATTAATAATTTTATTTATAAAATTAATTAAATTAATATTATTTATAAAAAATAAGATGGATTAATTTAAATTATAGAACAAAATTCAAATTATTTAATAATACATTTAAAAAATAGGTAAATTACATATTTATGTGAAATTATAATGTATAAAAAAAAAGTTTTTCAGTTGTCATTTGGACATCAAAATCACTGTTATTTCTTGCCTCGGATAGCTCCTCCTAAGAGTAGAAGATGCTTACGTAGAGGGTAAAGATATTTGGACACACAATTTGGATACGTTATATAGATATCGTAGAGCTTATGAATGTCTTAGGAGTAATGAGATATATGATGAGAGAAAATAAATAGATAAGTGGGGATTAGTACTTTTATACGATGATGGACACCATTTTTATGTCCAAATATCATTACTCTTATGTATACTATATGTATTCAACATTATTTAATATTGTATTCGTGCAATTTTTTAGAATGAATTAATATCTTAAATTTCTCCCATTCTAAGTATGAAGTTATCCTTACTTTTTTTTCCTTTAAAATTTCAATTTCAAATTATTTTTGATAATTAATTGTTAAATATTTTTAAAATTTGTATAATATCAATTTTTTTTAGTTTTAAATTCTGTTTGAATGAATTAATTTATAATTTCATTCTTAAAATGTATTTATATTCTATCTAAATTTTTTAAAGACCCCTAGGATGTAAGAATACTTGCTACAAAATTTATATTTTTGGTAAGACCTCCTAAGCCTCCCCTTGAATTAAAAGAAATAAATTATAGACTTAATTGTATTTTTGGTCCCCCTATTATTGTCTATGTGTGATTTTGGTCCCTATGATTGTTTTTAGCATATTTGGTCCTCTTACTTTCTATATGTTGCAAATTTAGTCCTTTAATCAATTTACTGATAAAAAATTGCTTATGTGGCAGCCCATCTATATTAAAATATATTAAATAATTAATAAAATAATTTATTAAAATAAATAATAAAAAGATGTTTTATTAATTATTTTGAAATAGTTAACAATAAATTAAAATTAAAATAACCATCCAGCAATACTCCTTCCCTGCCACACCTTAGTAGCGACTAGGATTATGATGCAGATTTTTATTTTTGGATTTCATCAACCATCAGTGATTCCCACCTCAAAATCAAAGGAGATGCAACGAGAATGGTGGAAGGGTGGCGAAGAGGGAGGTGATGGGTTGAGAGGAAGAAGGTGATTGTGAGCGAAGATAATTGCAGAATGGACGAACCCTAATATCTATAGCGCGACGAAACAAAGAAGAGGATGGAACAATCAAGTTTCTTGCCATTTCGCTCTGATTCCTTCATGGTACATATATTGAATGTTAATAGAATAATAGGAGGAGATGGTGTGATTGATTTACATTGTTTAGTGAATGAGGATGATAGGGAATGGATTAAGACGTTAAGTATTTATGATAGTGCTTGCATATCCCTTGTTAATATGATTTGTACATAGATTTAAGATATGTATTCCATATAGGTGTCATTTCCCGAATAGTGATGAAGTCATTCAATGGTCAAGAACGAAAGGACAGGAAACGGGGACTATACGTTTTTTGTTAATAAATCATTTTTAATTTTTAATTTAATAAATTAAAATTCATTTATTATTTAATATATTTTAATCCAGCTGTACTGTCACATAAGCAATTTTTATTAGTGAATTGAGGGAGGGACCAAATTTGTAACATTTGAAAAATAGGGGACCAAATGTGCTAAAAAAATGATAGGGACCAAAATGACACATGAACAATAATAGGCGGACCAAAAATGCAATTAAGCCTAAATTATATTTATGCACAACGAAAGAGTCCGCACACATGGAGCTGAATTTATTTAAATTTTTTTTTAATGAAAAATGGGGTTACACATGGAGCTGAATTCACCAGACCTCGTGCTGTTGGTTAAAATAAAAAGATTAGAAGTTTTTTTTTTGGATCGGACAGATATGGACGATGTTTTGGGCAACAATTCGTGTAATTAAATCTACTCATAGCTCAGCCCAAACTGCACTTTGAGATGCAACTTGGTTGAAGTCGGGTCTTTTTTTTATAATCTTTCGATAATGGGCCACTTTATTTTATGATCCAAATGACACTCCTTTTTATCTCTTGTAGCTTATGTTTGGTTGGGTAATAAATGAAGAGAAAGAAATTGGGAGAAGAGAAATAGGAGAGAAGATGCAGTTTTCCACAGTTTGGTTCAGCAGATAAATTTTATCCTCTCCAATGCAAAGAAGATGGGAAAATGCATTAAGTTCAGATAAATTGTGGGCCGCATAAGGTTGGGCTAGGCCATCAATTTGCTAGCCACAACATTTTCGGCCTATTCGAACTCAAATTTACCCGTTCGAAAGTTTTTTAGACAAATGTATACGAAATTATAGTTGAGCAATAAAGTTAAATATTGAGTGGAAATCATGGCAAGTCAACAATAATAACAAGGGAAAAAGTAACAATGTAGTACTGTTCGGTCTAAATAACGAAATGATTTTTCGAACTAAATATCATTTTCCCACATATTATTATAAATTGGTTGTGGGGGGAAGTGAAGTGCATCTTCAAACAAATCTTATCTATTTTAAGAGTTTGAATTAATAAATCATTACTTGATTATTATTATTTTTTTTACCTAACCATTACATCTGATCTAATAATTGCCTATGTAACATAAAGGATCGCCAGAAAGATTGAGGAACATAATCTAAAATATATCTGTTTTTAGGCCACTGTTGGAGGCATTTTTTACAGGTGGCACTCAACCAACAACCCACTTAAAAAAACCCAGTTTGAAATTTTGCCATTAAAGGAAATGGGGTGTATCCCTTACACGAACTTGCTGCCCAACGACTAAGGCCCAAATCAAGTTGGTTATTACAAACCATTAACGAAGATCTCAGCAAACACCACACCCTTATTGTTTCCAACATAAAACTTCCTAAATCTTGCTAGATTTGAAACGAATCTTCATAAATCAGTCATCAATCTCCCTTTCTCCCCAAAACCAGCAAGGGTTCATTTCTATTCCTGGCTCTTCTTTTTCCCACTAATCGAAAAGACCCTCTCTTTTCCCTGACCCTCCTCCCTCTGTTCTCTCATCTATGTTCTCTCTTCCTCTCCCCAAAAAATTTCAAATTTCCTACCTTTTCCCGATTTTCATTCTATCTAGCTTCTTATATCTTCATCTATCTACATCTCTCTCTCTCTCTCTCATTTTTTCCAGTTATCTTTTACTTTTCTCATTCTTTCTTTTTTTGTTTTATTTCAGATGTTCTCAGCGGCTCCTCTCGCCGGCGACCATTCGCCTTCTGCCTCCGGTGGCTTCTCTGGCTTCATGGTAGTGGTGTTCTATTTTCACATTTGCTTTTAGATCCGTCAAGGCAAAGGTATGAATTTTGGTTAGATTTTCTTTCAATCTTTTAGTTTAAAGACGTAGCCCACTATAAGAGCAAATCACTGATCACAATGCTAACAAATCTAACAACAATAAAAGGTACCGGCTTGAAGAAGAATGGAAGGTGTGATTCGAAGGACAACCCAGGTATGATTTTAGTTTTTCATCATTTCTTTGTTCATTATAATTTATGTTGTAGATCCTTTAAATAGTGTGACTGCTGAATGCATACTTAGGTATGCTCTAAAATGCGGCACGGTATGTTCTTAATTGTGGATACATCAGTTTACATGATTAATAAGTCATTATGGTTATTTATTTTATTTTTTTGGTAATAAAAGGGGCTAAAAAGCCCTAAAAGAAAATTACAATGGGATTAACCTAGGAGTATAAAATCTGAGAGCAGGACTTGTGAAATAACATCAGGAGGGCTCTCATAGACTATCATTATGGTTATTTTTATTCCACTGAAATCGTTGAAGCAGAGGAACCCAATGGAATCATTACATTTGGTGATTGAAAAATCTGTATTTTTATTTATTTAATTATTACTTATTTAATTTTTCTTTCCATGTGTTGGGTTTTAGGGTGGAATTTCAGCTATCTAATGGAATCAGGAACAGGAAGGTCATAAGCCAAGAACCTATAAATTATCCCTTGGTGAAACCACATACTCTTTATTGAATTGCTATATAAATTATCTCTTGGTGGTAGCATACATTACGTGAAGACATTAGCTATTTCTAGTTTATGTTATAACAAACCATTAGATATTCCGTGTTTTCAATAGAAGAGATTGCAGTTTTTGTTTTATTTAGAAAAAGTCTTTTTAGTCTCAAATTTAAGTATGTTATCCAGGAAATTTTAGTATCAATGTCATAGCTCATTATTATATTCAAAAGAGAGGGGAAATTCTTTGAATTCTTTCTACAGATTTTGGTAAGTGTCTTTGATGTGCTAAGTGTCAAATTTGTCCTCAGAATTATTTCAAGCATTTGGTAATTTTTGGAACTGCAGTATTTGATTTTAAGAGTGAATTCCTGGTTTTGTGTGATGGGAATTTCACGTACTCATTATTTAAGAGGATTTTCAAAGGAAGTGAAGACCACAAAGGAAAGGAATTGCATGCTAAACTGATGACATGCTATTGAAGGCTCAAACTAAGATGGTATATCCTTTGAATTGCTGCAATTACTTCACAAGTTTCTCAGCTGTAAGATGGTATATCCTTTGATGGACGCTGTTAGATAATTGGCAGGTATACCAAATCGTGACAAGTAATAAAGTGTGAGCGAGTATCGTTCCCAACGAGGATTAAGACCAACTACCAACACGTCCAACTAGACTATTATCTAGGCGAATATTTGGAAGGATGGGATCTCAATATGAAATACCAAGCCCAACATGAGTTAAAAATAAACAAATAAAAGGAACAAGTTCTTTTTGGATTTTTATCAAACACTTAACAAGCACAAATGAGTTTTAATGCAAGAATGATGAAATGTTGAGGTTAGGTTCACTAAACTTCATTTACATGCAATGAAATGACTAATAACATAGCTCCTACTTTAAATATGACAATCAATCTTCTAGATTATTCAAATCCTAATCCCTTAGATGATAAGAGCCTAAATCCCCAAATTAAACCCTAATTCCTTAGGAGGTTTAATTAGTGAATTTGCATGAAGATCAAGGATTGCATGATTACTAATAAACCTAAATCCATCCCAGGATACAAGGTTTACTATGTGATTGATTTCAAGTCTAGTCCTAATATGAACTTTTCAATTGCATACCAAGACAATAATCAAGTCATGGATGATCAAGCCACAACAAGCATTAAGCATGGAAATCAAACACTCATAAAGAAGCAAGAAGAACTATATTAAGAGGTCAAGTCAAATACATGAAAACTCAGAAATTAGCTACATCTAACCTCAACAATGGGAAAATTAGATACTCATAGTCATAAAGATAGCAAAAAGAAAAGAAATAACAAAGATAAGTGTAGAAGACTCCATGGATGATGTCCTCTAGCTCCAGTAGCTTCAAGTGCAGAGAAATCCTCTCCCCTTAGGGTAAATTTCGTCCTTGGTACTTTCTGAATGCCTTAGGTTTTTTGCCAAAAACGGAATTTATAGTCCATGTGTCATCAGTAATTGGGGTTGAGCTCCATTTTGTGGGGCTGAGCCCCATCGCTCCAGAATTTAACACCTTCTCCGGTGTATCCGTGCTGAGCCCTGAAATCTGGGGCTAAGCCTCACGACATAGGGCTAAGCTCAGAAACATGGGGCTTAGCCTCGCTTGCAGAATTGGGCTATTGGTTGGGCTTCACATTGACTTTAAATGGGCTTCTTCTTCTTGCATCAATCTACACAAAAACACCAAAAACATTACTAATTAACCCCAAAAAACAAATAAATCCTAATGACTCAATAAAACACATAAAACATAAGATAAACAACCTCTTAAGAATTGAAAAGGAAATAATCTACCTAAAATATACACCTAAAAAGTATGCATATTGGCTACTTATCAACTCCCCCAAACTTAATACTTTGCTTATCCCCGAGCAAAAGAAAAAACAAAAACAAGAAAAACAAAACACAAGAACAAACTAATGGTTGAACAACTTCAAAAGAATCAAGATGACTCACAACTCAACAAGACAAAGTGATACACACTCTAACATGGTTGAAATCCTCAAACAAAAGAATCAATTCGTGGCTCGATTGTACCCAAAGTTGCTCACAAGAAGATATTACAACCAATATACAAGTTATTTTCACTCTTAAAAGATTAAAGAGCATGGCATAAACAATTAAAGTCCAACCAAAGAAACTCAGCTCCTCACGAGTTATAACATTTCCCTCAATCACTCAACTATGGGGGGTCAAGTGTTTCACTCATTTCCACACATCAAAACCATACAACCACAAATTTGCTCTTCATCGAATCATCATCGCATAATCCACAAACATGCAACAATCACAAGGGTCTTTATTAGGGATGTAACGTGGCCAGGCAACAAGGAAGGTTATTCAAGATAAACAAGCTAGACACCAAAGAGAAAAGGAGAGCAATTTTCTTTTTCAAATTTTTGAACATTTTCTTTCTTGATTCTTTTCCCCTTTTTACTCTTTCTTTCAACACTTTCACATTATGACACAACTATCTTTTATTTTGATTTTATTTTCTCTTCAACTTTGTTTGGAGCATTTGTACTTTTCCTTTTTTTTATTTTTTTTTCTCTTTTTTTTGTAACACTTTTATTTTCTTTTTCTTACCTCAATTTCTCACATATAACTCCCTCAAACTTATGTAGGTCCCAACTTAAACAAATGCTCTCCTATCCATAAGGTGTTGGTAGAACATTGTTTTTCATCTTAATCTTAAGCACAAGGGTTATGAACAAAAATTATTGTCTTTCAAGCTCAAAGGGGCATCACAAGGGAGGAATTTTAAGGTTAGCTTTTTGGTCAAGTGGCTTTTTAAAAAGAATTGCCCTGATCATTTCTATGACATGCATGCAAGTTATGAATTCAAACAAGATTCAATCAAATTCAAGAGTATAAGTTCCAATGGTGACACTCACAAAGAATTTTTTTGTTCCGGCTCAAAGGGCTCACAAAGGTAAAGCCAAGCATTTCAATGGATTTTTCCAGAATTATCATGCCACATTCATTAATCACCAAGAGTTAAAAACAAGCATTAAGGCTATGAAATCTAAAATAGACCAATCATTAGAGGCACAACTCAACCACAAAAATCAACTTCACATTGAAGGAAAACAACATGGGAGCATGTAAAAGCAATGAAATTGCATAAGAGAAGCAATCTCAAAGTCTTTCTCGATTATTCACCCACTCCCCCGAACTTAAAACTTTGCTTGCCCTCAAGCAAAAGTTGACATGAAGAGAAAAGCAAAGAAGCACAGAAGCAATAGGCACATTTATCAAAAGGATCATGAATATAACATGCAACATGGGTATGGCACTAAGCAAAGTCAAATGGAGCTAAGCCCAGGATAGTAGGGCTAAGCCCAAGAAACTGGGGCTAAGCCCTATGATGGCTGAGAGTCCTTGTTAATGCAGGGCTCAGCCATAGAATGGGGCTCAGCCCAAAATCGAGTTTTTCTGCAGAACTATACAACTTTTTGTGGGGCTCAGCCCGGCCTTAGCGGGGCTTAGCTCTGGACTTCCAGAAAGTCTACTGATACGTAGGGCTAAGCGCAGAGAAGTTAGGGCTCAGACCGGAAACACTAGAGAGGTCACTGATAGATGTGGCTAAGCCCAAGGGAATGGGGCTAAGCCCCAAATACAGAACTTAAGCATTTTGAAAACATGACATCCCCTTACAAAAGTCATTCAAATTTTCAGAAAGACTTAACCCCGAAAACCCAGAAAAATCATTGCATGGAGTTTATTCAAATCTAAAACAAGGAAATAAAGGTCCTAATTAAAAAAGAAAAAGAGAAGGGATAGAAATCCTGGGTTGCCTCCCAGTAAGTGCTTGTTTAACGTCATTAACTTGATGCCTGGATACTTAGTTGCTCATGGTGGTTTTTGTTCCTGCCGAGATCCGACTTGTCGGAATCTCACCATAGAACGTCAAACCAAGAGTGAACACAGGGGTTGTTTTAGATTATGGCTTGACAGAATATTGTATTCCGGTTCTACGTATCCCAATGGGAATCAAAGCCAGACGTAGTTCTATGTTCAACCCTTGGCCATATGGCGATCTCAATCCCTTAATCTTGTATCTGATGAATTCCAGCGAGCAAGAACTCTTCAATAGTTTCTTGGTCAAGCCGGTTCCTCTAATACGCTGAAGGGAGATTCACCCTAGGTTAGTGAAAAATGTCTCTCTCTTTTGGGTTCTCCTCTTTTTATAATAGGATCCCCATATCTTTAAGAGATCTGGATTTATCTCCTTTTATCTCTTAAATCTTCTTTGAGATATGATTTCCTTAATTTGAGAGATTTATCTCTTCTAACCGGATAAGGTTATTTGAGATAATATCAGGATCATTAAAGATAATATCTTATCTTTCCCACCTTAATTTGAGGGATTTATCTCTTCTAATCGGATAAGGTTATTTGAGATAATATCAGGATCATTAAAGATAATATCAATATCTTATCTTTCCCACCTTTATTGGATCGGGTATCCAAGCTCGGTGACCGGGTTTTACTCCTCCGCCAGTACACAAGTCCCCCAAAGCTTTGAGCTAGTAGAAGCGTAAAAGTTTTCATGACAGCAGCTGAGATTGGCCTTTGAAAACATTATTTAGAGAATCTAAGGTTTATGGTGTAGGTTCTCTTCCCCTTTTTACCATAGTCTTAGTGACCGATCTTGTACCCCGGCCAATCATTCAACCTCGGTGACCGAGCTAAGAAACTTGGTCTCTTTAGCCTTTCAAGTTGGCGAGGTAAGTGGCCGAGCTTCACACTTCGGTCTATATGTATATCTTTTACTTTAGTGAACACCTCGGGCGACCGAGCTTCACGGTTTGAGTTGGCGAGCTTTACACCTCGCCCATGATAGCGTCGGCAAGCGTACCGGATCGAAGAAAGTAATAATAAAACAGTGAAAAACCATTTTAAACAACTATTTGTCGACCTCAGGGATTGGGAAACCAAGTGTCACTTCATAAATTAAACAACTATTTAGACTGAGAAATAGGTGTGAAACGATTTCAAGAAAATAAAAGAAACAATAAAAATAAAAATAAAATCAAATATTTTTGGGATTTAAAATATAAGAAGAGAGCTTCCAGGATTGGGACTACCACAATGACCAATTATGAATCCTAATTGACTATACCTTTGTTAATATCTAACTCAATTGAAGGTGAATCATCCTAACTTAGTTAATATTCCCTCTCGAGATACAAGAACCATGCTCAATTAAACCAACTCCTACTCTCGTGGTAATTGTATTTAAATTGAACCAATTACAATTTATGATAATTCAATGGTACCCTCGAAGAACCGCCTCTAACTCTCGTGATTTAAGTCTTAAGTTTAATTCCTATGGATCCAATACCTAGGTTCATTGCTAAGGTCATCCCTAGAATATCTGAGACATGCAAAAGGGTGATCAATCAATTCACATGGATAAAGCACAATAAGAACCAAATCAATGAATCAAACATTAACAAAAGGGAAAAATCAAATATTCATCATAATAATGTCAAAAGGCATTGCCCAATCCTAAAAACAAAACAACTACTCAGCCATAAAAGAAATAACAAGAAGAAAAGAAAACTCCATTGAAATTGTATCCACTGCTCCTCTTGGTATCATTTGCTCGCATGTCTTTGTTCCAAATCGGGACTCTTTGTGACGACGTTTGTGTTGCTTTTTCGCTCTTGCCTCCTGCCTCGTTCCCCCCTTTTTTTGTGTCAGCTGCACCATTATATATTGCAAGTCTCCTTATTTTAATCCAATTAGAATTTCCATCAGATATGTTATCAATCACAAATTGAACACTGATCCCGCATATTTCTCGCTGTTCCTACTGGCCTGTAATCCATATAATTTATTTGCAGTTGCATTTCCATTTTCTTTTATGCTTTAGTTAATCAAGCTTGCCATGACTATGGCAATGCTTGAGTAGTCTTTTTGTTTCTAGGGATCGGGGCTATGCCCAAGACTTGTTTTATGTTATGAATTGATGTGTTTCCTTTGTTAATTCCAATTTGCTTTCGATTTGATACCTATTGCATGAACTACTTGTGAATTTGGCGCGCACTTATTTGCATGTCATAGATACTCTAAGGACGAACTTAGCGGTGAACTTAGGTATCGGATCTATAGGAATCAAACTTAGGACTTAAATCACGAGAGTTAGAAGCGATCCTTCGAGGGTTCACGAATTGTCACAAAACTTAAAGGGTTCAATTTAAATTCAATTACCACGTGAGTAGGGGTTGGTTTAACTGGGCACGGTTCTTGTAACCCGAGAGGGAGCATTAACTTATTTAGGATAAATTCGCCTTCAAAGCAAATTTCGATAATTAACAAGAAGGGTAGTCAATTTAGTAACATGAGTGGTCTTGTCGGTAACCCAATTCCTGGAAATCTCTTTTTCATATTTAAAAACCCGAAAAATATTTGATTTTATTTTATTGTTCCTTTTATTTTCTTGAAATCTATTCACACTTACTTCTTAGTCTAAAATAGTTGTTTAATTTGTGAAGTTGTAATTGTTTTCCCAATCCCTGAGTTCGATACTCGGTAATTTACTTGTCGTTTTAATTATTACTTGCTTCGACCCGGTACACTTGCCGGAGCCCCATCAAGTTTTTAGCACCGTTGCCGGGGATTGGCAATACCAATATCATTGGTAACGAAGGAGGCAACTACTTTAGACTTTTTAATTTTTAATTGTATATATTTGACCTTTTATTTTTGAGTTTTGTTTGTGCAAGGTTGATGAAACACATGGACTATCGTTACTATCCAACTTGGGAATATCAACTTGATTGGATCGTGTTTGATGGTTTCACTGATAAGCATGTGAAGATATACTCCAAAGAGGAATGGAGATCCTATTTGTCATCCTTACAACCACCACCAGACATTAAGCCGGATCCCGAGGTGCTGGAATCACTTTGGGATATAGATGCTCAACATTTGATCCATAGCATAGAGCGTAGCAAGGAGGAATTTAGTGGCATGATTCAAAGGCATAAAATACGTAAGAAACGTTCTCAATTGGTAGCGGAGATGCTAAGTAACAACTTTCAAAAGTTAGAAGAACAAGCTAGTGAATTTTCTAAATTGCTAGCAGAAAAGCAACATGGAATTCAAATTGAATAGAATCTATTTGCTAGCATGGACGTGAATGAAGATGAAGTCGTGGTGGAAGATGATTTAAGAGGAGACGATCATGAAGAGGAGTGCAAGGAGGAAATATCTCCTATTGTTCCTTTGCAAGGGACAAGAGAAATCAATCATGTAGAAAATACTTCTCTCACCATTCCTATTGAGGAGCCTAGTAATCCTGAGTTGGATAAATATGTTGGTTGGCATGCATGTGTAGATGTTACAAAGTTGGTTCCTACAATTTGTCTATCACATTACTTAGTAAAAATACCAACTTTGGAGTTCAAGTCATTGCCTGAGAAGTGAGAGTTTTCATCAATAACGGCAAAGACTCTAAGATCGTCTCAAAAAGTTATGGTTCTAGTTCTTCATGGAGAAACTAATTACATAAAGGCCATTCTTGGAGTAGGTGACTTACCATTTGACCCAGGAGGAAGTGATATCATTGGTCGCGTTGTCGCGCATGCGCCAAAAAGCGAGCGGTTTGTAAAAATGTAGTTTAGGAAGCGACAACTCGGATATCGTCTCACAAGGACTCTTAGGTTGCTGTTATTAACACAAAATCAGTTTTTTTTGGGGGGGTGGTGGTGGTGGATATGAAATAAAATAAAGAAACAAAACAGAAAACAAAGCAGTAAAAACAAAGCAGTTTAAATGATTACCAAATAAACTAAAGCGGTTAACCTACTGTTCTCGGTTTCCCACTATCATCGGTTCATGTAAATCCGAGCCCTAAGTAGATTCTAATCCCCTTTCGGTTGTAGCAACAATTAACAAGCGAAATCACTACTACAGATATATGTCCCTATTCCCGAATTAAGCAAACGGGGTTAAGCCCTTCGTGAACTAAGCGAACACGAATTGAACACACGCGAATTAAGCAAACGCGATTAAATATAGGAACATAACATCACCGAAATAAATCAACACAACACTATACACTCCTGAATTAAGCAAACAGAAATATATAGCATAGTATTGAAAAGAGAAAAGCAAATAAAACAGGAATTACATAACCTCAAGTGTGGATGGAACCCAATCACAGTAGATTAATCAAGGAGACTAGTTCTCCATTACAAAAGAAAAACAAAGTTGTAAACTTAAAAGAAAAGAAGATAAACTACTACTGACTAAAAAACTCCTTCAATCTGTCATAGAACAGCAATTTATATCTGTGAGTTCTGCGCTAGCTCGCGAGGTGAACACTGTCTCGCGACGCGAATATTATGAAGAGTCTGCAACGTTTGGTATTCTCGCGAGGCGAAGTACGGATCGCGTGGCGAGGAATGGAAAAGTCATGTCTTCTGGTCTTCAGTCTCGCGAGGCGAGTAATGTATTCGCGGGGCGAGACAGAAAGGTTTGCAATTTCTGGAACAGTCACGCTTCAGGTTCGTGGGGCGAAAGCCTTCTCGCGGGGCGAAAAGCTCCAGTTCTGCTTCAATTTATTAACCTGAAAGCAAGAAATAGCATAAGTGCTTTATTTGACTCTAAATCAACTAAATTAACCTAAAAATACTTTACAGACTCAAAATGCTGCTTAAAGACAATCAAGTCTAATTTGGGCGAAAATGAGATATAATTAGCACAAAACCACGGTCATACTAGCCATAAAACTAGATGAGCCAGCGGCTGATCAATCATCATATCACTTAAAGAAGTCAATGAAATCTCATCACACTTGCTTCTTCCATCTCCACTCCACAAGCCATGGGATCCGGGCGGAAGGTCTTACATCTTGGGCATCTCTTGGTCTTCTTACCACAGGCTATAGGATCCGGGTGGAAGCATCTTCAATAAGTTTTTCTAAACCCTTCTCTTTTTAATTTTTTGCTTTTATTTACTTGAGTCATATATGTGTGAGTCTTCTGTCGGTAAACTTGAATGGATTTTATTAAATTTAGCATAAATGGATTGCAAGATAAATATTGATTTTTGATGACTTCCCCTAATGATTTGAAAAGTGAAAATTGATCCCCATGTGAAAAATTGAAAATTGAACTTTGAGAATTTTTGTTGTGATTGCATAATTTATGATAAGTTTGGGGTGAAGGGATGCACACATTTGGGATTGTATCTCGGTCAAACAATTTGCGAAAAATGTCTAGGTGAGGAATTTGAGCCTCCAACATTGTTTTTAAATTGTGTGAATCACTTTTAAGTTGCACTTTCCCGGATTTACTTGAATCTCTTCATGGTTTGCATGTTTATATGTTTGCATCAAATGATTTAGGCAATTTTCTTTGAAATAGCTACTTGGCCTAAAAAGGACCATCCCTAATGCATGTTCCCTAGTAAGCCACATTGAGCCTAATAGCCTATTGTTTCTTGATGACCTTATATTATAAGCCAAAAATCCGGTAAAACCATGTTAACCCAATCTTAGGATTTAGGAGAGCATGGATGCTTAGCAAGACAAGGGTTGAAGGAAACTAAGTTTGGGGTGGCTACAAGGGTTCGATATGTTATTTTGGGTTGAGAAAAAGAAAAAAATATATATGTTGAAGCCAAAGGCAAAAGGGAAAAAGAAAAAGAAGAAAAATAAAAAATGCCAAAAAAAGGGCAAAATAAAAGGGTGTCAAAGGAAATAGGTTGTAGCCACCCAAAGCGTCAAAAAGAAAAGTGGAAAAAGGAATTAGAGTGAAAATAATAGTGTACAAAGCTTCATGCTCTCTTAATTCCTAGGGATGTAAAGCCTAGCACCTTTGTATATCCTACCTTTAGCTAGGCCACATTACAACCAATGAAAGACCTTTTGATGATGCATGCATGTTCTCGTGGGAACTTTGTTTGTGATGAAAATCAAATTCATAGAAAGTTCTCTTGAAATGTGAAATTGAGTGAAAGTTGATACAAATTGAGCGAATGAGTGAATTATTAAATGCCCTTGTGAGGAAGGCAGATGTTTGAAATTGGTGATCTCCCTTTTGTATGTAACTCGAACCCTTTGCTTAGATTAATATTTGCATGAATGATAAAATTCTCAATTGTTTAAAGTAAATGAATGTGGGGATTACATTGATGTAAAGGGGGGAACATTGAAGAAAAATTGAATTGATAAAATTGCATGAAATTTGTGCGAGATTAATTGAGTCCATTGAGCTTATCCAATTGTGATTCTTTTTGAGTTTTAGTATGCTTGAGGACAAGCAAAGTTTAAGTTTGGGGTATTTTGATAATCCACTGTCTTATCATGTTTTATCTATTATTTTAGAACGGATTTCATCAATTAAATTTTTTTGAATGCTTGATTTAGCCCAAATTAGACTTTGTTTTCCTATTTTTGTTATTTTAAAGTCAATGTGTGTATTTAATTAATTTTAATTATATTTTTATTAATTTTCTGATATTTTTCTTATTCTTATTTTTAGGAAATGGCAAAGAAGAAGGATTGAAATTAAATTGAAGACTGCCAAGTAAATTGCAAGGGCCCACATGATGGATTTGAATCCAAATCAATTTGGATTTGGATTATTATGATTAAAAGATAATTCAATTGGCATTGAGATAAAAGATTGGATCCAAATCAAATTGGATTTGGATAATAATTACCTATCACAACAATAAAGGATATGATAAGATTTGGCAATTAATTTGGAGATATTGATTTGCATATGAAGATTAAAATGCTCATGACCAATTATGTTGGAGTTTGCATGAAGGCGGAGCTTGAAATACAAGAAAAATGAGCCAAACAGAGCCCATCGCGGCCTGGCCATGATAGGCATCACGGCCACGATCGAGCATGGTTGAAAAAGAAAGAAGAACACAAAGTCAAAACCTACCATGGCAGGTTGTGATGGCCATCACGGCCATGATGGCCATCAGGGCTAGGCCGCGACACCCATCACGACCGTGACAGGCCATCAGTGCCAAGTTTTCCAAGACAGAATTTGTCACGGCCTGGCCGTGACAGCCATCACGGTCGTGATGCGCAATATCTGGAATTTTAAAACCTGATTTGATCTGATTTTGTAATTGCTTGGGATTCAAGTTACCTTACTCTATAAATAGAGCAATTAGGCTCGAAAATAGGAGGACGGGGGTTGCTACCTTAGGCAAAAACTAGGATTTCTCTTCTTCTCCAATTTCTTCTTCTGTCTTAGGTTTTCTTTTATGCTTTTGTTAATCAAGCTTTCCATGACCATGGCAATGCTTGAGTAGTCTTTTTGTTTCTAGGGATTAGGGCTGTGCCCAAGACTTGTTTTATGTTATGAATTGATATTTTCCCTTTGTTAATTCCAATTTGCTTTCGATTTGATTCCTATTGCATGAACTACTTGTGAATTTGGTGCACACTTATTTGCATGTCATAGATACTCTAAGGACGAACTTACCGGTGAACTTAGGTATCAGATCTATAGGAATCAAACTTAGGACTTAAATCACGAGAGTTAGAAGCGGTCCTTCGAGGGTTCACGAATTGTCACAAAACTTAAAGGGTTCAATTTAAATTCAATTACCACGAGAGTAGGGGTTGGTTTAATTGGGCACGATTCTTGTAACCCGAGAGGGAGAATTAACTTATTTAGGATAAATTTGCCTTCAAAGCAAATTTCGATAATTAACAAGAGGGGTAATCAATTTAGTAAGATGAGCGGTCTTGTCGGTAACCCAATTCCTGGAAATCTCTTTTTCATATTTAAAAACTCGAAAAATATTTGATTTTATTTTATTGTTCCTTTTATTTTCTTGAAATCTATTCACACTTACTTCTCAGTCTAAATAGTTGTTTAATTTGTGACGCTGTACTTGGTTTCCTAATCCTTGAGTTCGTACTCAGTAATTTACTTGTTGTTTTAATTATTACTTGGTTCGATCCGGTACACTTGCCGGAGCCCTATCAGTGGGCTCCCTGTGTATTACTTCACGTGACTCTAGCTGCAAGCAGATTTTAATATTTACTAGGCGAAGATTGTCTCGCTGGGCGAAAACTTGCTCGCGAGGCGAGCCTGAAAGATCCTAATTCCTTGCTCAGTATCAGCTCTGGCTCGCGGGGCGAGACCATGAAATTCTTCTTTTAGTTTGTTTCTTCAATTCTCCAAGTTCTCTTGAGCTTCACTTTTAACCTGAAAATACAAAATATCATTAAATGCTTTATTTGACTCAAAATTAACTAAAATATCCTAAAAACTACTTAAGAGACTCAAGATGTTGCTTGAGGACAGTTAAATCCAAATTTGGGCGAAAACGAGATTAAACTCGAATAATTAGCACAAAAACCATGGCCTTACTAGTTATAAAACTAGATAAGCCAGAGGCTTATCAAAATACCCCAAACTTAAACTTTGCCTGTCCCCAAGTAAACTAAAACTCAAAAAGACCCAAAACTGGGGAAGCTCAATGGACTCAATTATTTTCGCACAAATTTCATGCAATTTTAACAATTCAATTTTCTAATTCAATGTTTCCCCATTTTCATCAATGTAATCCCCACATTTATTTACTTCAAACAATTGAGAATTCAATCATTCATACAATCATTAATCTAAGTCAAGGATCCAACATACACATAAAAGGGAGATCACCAATTTCAAACAATTGCCTTGCTCACAAGGGTATTTAGTAATTCACTCATTCACTTAATTGTCTAGGCTATAAATTTTCACTCAATTTCACCATTCAAGAGCACTTTCCACGGATTTGATTTTCATCTTAACAAAGTTCCCACAAAAACATGCATGCAACATCAAAAGGTCTTTTAAAGGTTATAACGGGGCTTGGCTAATGGTAGGATATACAGAGGTACTAGGCTTAAGTCCCTAGGAATTAAGAGAGCATGAAACTCTTTACACTTTTATTTTCACTCTAATTCCTTTTTTCATTTTTATTTTTCACGCTTTGGGTGGCTACAACCTATTTCTTTTAACACCCTTTTATTTTACCATTTTTGGCATTTTTGTAATTTTTCTTTTTCTTTTTTTCTTTTGCCTTTGGCTTCAACCTTTCTATTTTTTTCTTTTTCTCAACCCAAAATAATATATCAAACCCTTGTAGCCACCCTAAACTTAGTTTCTTACAACCCCTGTCTTGTTAAGCATCCATGCTCTCCTAAATCCTAAGATTGGGTTAACATGGTTTTCTGGATTTTTGGCTAATAACATAAGGTCATCAAGAAACAACAGGCTATAGGCTCAATGCGGCTAACTAGGGAACATGCATTAGGGAAGGTTCTTTTTAGGCCAAGTAGTTATTTCGAAGAAAATTGCCCAAATCATTTTATGCAAACATATAAACATGCAAACCATGAATAGATTCAAGCAAATCCGGGAAAGTGCAACTTAAAAGTGATTCACACAATTTAAAAACAATGTTGGAGGCTCAAATTCTTCACCTGGACATTTTTCCCGAATTGTTTGACTGAGATACAATCCCTAGCGTGTGCAACCATTCACCCCAAACTTATCATAAATTATGCAACCACAATAAAAATTCTCAAAGTTCTTATTTCAATTTTTCATATGGGGATCAAATTTCAAAATTCAAATCATAAGGGGAAATCATAAAAAATCAACATATTTCATGCAAACCATTTATGCAAAATTCAATAAAATCCCTTCAAGCTTACCAACACAAGACTCAAACACATATGACTCAAGTAAAGAAAAGCAAAATAATTAAAAAGAGAAGGGTTTAGAAAAACTCATTGAAGACGCTTCCACCCGGATCCCATAGCCTATGGTAAAAAGACCAAGAGATGCCCAAGATGTAAGACATTCCTCCCAGATCCCATGGCTTGTGGAGTGGAGATGGAAGAAGCAAGTGTGATGAGATTCTATTGACTTCTCTAAGTGCTATTATGAGCTCACTTCCTCCCGGGTCAAATGGTAAGTCACCTACTCCAAGAATGGCCTTTTTGTAATTAGTTTCTTCATGAAGCACTAGCACCATAACTTTTTGAGGCGACCTTAGAGCCTTTGCCGCTGTTGATGAAAACTCCCGATTCTCAAGCAATGACTTAAACTCCAAAGTTGGTATTTTTACTAAGTAATGTGATAGAAAAATTGTCGGAACCAACTTTGTAACATCCACACGTGCATGCAAACCAACATACTTATCCAACTCAGAATTTTTAGGCTCCTCAATAGGAATGATGAGAGAAGTATTTTCCACATGATTGGTCTCTTTTGTCCCTTGCAAAGGAACAATAGGAGATATTTCCTCCTTGCACTCCTCTTGAATCATCTTTCACCACCACTTCATCTTCATTTAGTCCATATTGGCAACAACATTCTCTTCAATTGGAGTCTCATACGGATTTTCTGCTAGCAATTTAGAAAATTCGTCAGCTTGCTCTTATAACCTCTGAAAGTTGTTACTTAGCATCTCCGCTACCAATTGAGAACGTTTCTTACGCATTGTATGCCTTTGAATCATGACACTAAATTCCTCCTTGCTACGCTCTATGCTCTGGATCAAATGTTGAGCATCTATATTCCAAAGTGATTCCAGTACCTCGGGATCCAGCTTAATGTCTGGTGGTGGTTGTAAGGATGACAAATAGGATCTTCATTTCTCCTTGGAGTATATCTTCACATGCTTATCAACGATACAATCAAGCACGATCCAATCAATTTGAGATTCCCTGTTTAGATAGAAACAACGGTCCGTGTGTGGCATCCACTTAACACAAACAAAACTCAAAAGAAAAGATCAAATATATACAAAATAGAAAAAAATATTGTCTAAAGTAGTTGTCTTCTTTGTTACTAATTATATTGATAATGATAATCCCCGGCAATGGCGCCATAAACTTGATAGCGTCGGCAAGCGTACCGGATCGAAGCAAGTAATAATAAAACGGTGAGAAACCGAGTATCGAACTCAGGGTTGGGAAACCCTGTATCACTTCATAAATTAAACAACTATTTAGACTGAGAAATAGGTGTGAAAAGATTTCAAGAAAATAAAAGAAACAATAAAGATAAAATCAAATATTTTTGGGATTTTAAATATAAGAAGAGAGCTTCCAAGATTGGGACTACCACAATGACCAATTATGAATCCTAATTGACTATACCTTTGTTAATATCTAACTCAATTGAAGGTGAATCATCCTAACTTAGTTAATGTTCCCTCTCGAGATACAAGAACCATGCTCAATTAAACCAACTCCTACTCTCGTGGTAATTGTATTTAAATTGAACCCATTACGATTTTTGATAATTCAATGGTACCCTCGAAGGACCGCTTCTAACTCTCATGAATTAAGTCCTAAGTTCAATTCCTATGGATCCAATACCTAGGTTCACTGCTAAGTTCATTCCTAGAATATATAAGACATGCAAAAAGGTGATCAATCAATTCACATGGATAAAGCACAATATGAACCAAATCAATGAATCAAACATTAACAAAAGGGAAAAATCAAATATTCATCATAGTAATGTCAAAGGGCATTACCCAATCCTAAACACAAAACAACTACTCAGCCATAAAAGAAATAACAAAAAGAAAAGAAAACTCCATTGAAATTGTATCCGCTGCTCCTCTTGGACTGTTGCTCGTGGTACTGTTCCAAACTGGGACTCTGTTGTACGGCGCTGTGTTGCTGCGCTACTGCCTGCCTCCTGCCTCGTTCCCCCTTTTTTGTGTCAGTTGCACCATTATATATTGCAAATCTCCTTATTTTAATCCAATTAGAATTTCCATCAGATATGTTATCAATCACAAATTGAACACCGATCCCGCATATTTCTCGTCGTTCCTACTGGCCCGTAATCCATATCTTTTATTTATAGTTGCAATTCCTCTTTTATCTTCGTGGGCCCCCTTTTCCTATCTTTCAATGGATTGCAAATTATAAAAAGATATCCACATAAGCTTCCTGTGCAAACTTTACGTGACTTCATTAAGTCAAATGCAATTCTAAAGCAATTGCAATATTTTAATTATCTTTACCTTTTATGTGGGATCCAATCTTAATGGCAAGATATTCCATTCAAGTGCCTTAACTTTGAATTGATAGTAGCAATATTCTCCTTCCTGGAGCAATTCATTTGTCAAATCTCATCATATCATTTATTATTGTGATAGACAATTATTATCCAAATCCAAATAGATTTGGATCCAATCTTTATAACTGCCACTTGAATTTTTAATCATAATAATCCAAATCCAATTTGAATTGGACGTTAAAACCATAACGTGGGCTCCCTGTATATTACTTCAGTGACTCTAGCTGCAAGCAGATTTTAATATTGGCGAGGCGAAGATTGTCTCGCGGGGCGAAAACTTGTTCGCGTGGCAAGCCTGAAAGATCCTAATTCCTTGCTCAGTATCAGCTCTGGCTCGCGGGGAGAGACCATGAAATTCTTCTTTTAGTTTGTTTCTTCAATTCTCCAAGTCCTCTTGAGCTTCACTTTTAACATGAAAACACAAAATAGCATTAAATGCTTTATTTGACTCAAAATTAACTAAAATATCCTAAAAACTACTTAAGAGACTCAAAATGCTTCTTGAGGACAGTTAAATCCAAATTTGGGGAAAACAAGATTAAACTCGAATAATTAGCACAAAAACCATGGCCTTACTAGTTATAAAACTAGATAAGCCAGAGGCTTAATAGTCCATATACAAGTCCCCCCAAGCTTTGAGCTTTCAGAAAGCGTGGAAGCTTCTTCGAAGGAGCTGAGCCAAGACGTGGGCAGTCGTTTTAGATCTCGTTGTTACCAAAGTTTCGTAGCTCCAGAGATGAAAAGAGACGTTGCCTTCGTTATCAAGATAAGGCAAGTTTGTGACGCGTGGCCTCTGTGTCATTACTTCCAAGGCCTGCTCTTTGGTTGCGTGATTGAAGCCGTTAGCTTGTCGCAGCATTTATTCCAATATCTTAGCCACGTGTGACTCCTTCATTAGTGAGCCGAATTTGCGCAGACTTGAAGAGACGTTCCCTTTCTTCACACGGCGTCCGTCATTATTACTTTCAAAAGTAATGTTAAGATTTGTTTTCTTTTGAAGCGTCGAGGTCTCTATAAGTTGGGGAGAAGTTTGCTTAGGAGCTCATTTTGCCTCTTCCTTGCTCAAACCTCTCTTCAAGCTCTTCTCCTTCAAGCTTTTGCGTTTCCTTTTCTGTTCATGGTACGTCATCGTATTTTCCCTTCATTCTTTCTTTCTTCCATGGAAACTTCGTTCGAGGTAACCCAGAATGCCTCTTCTGGGGTTCAAATCATAGAACTTGAAATAGATCCTATCGAGGAGTCTCCCCATTATTCGTCTTCTTCGAAGGGTAATGGAGATAACCCTAAATCCTCTTCTTCTTCATCTTCTAATGAGAGTAGCTCTGCTACTCCTGCGATCATCTATGCGCTGCTAAGCCGCATGTGCGCGTAGCTAGGGTTCCTAAAGAGACCATTCCAGACATTACCATTCTTGGGTATTCCTGGGTTAGACCTGAAGTAGGGGTGTTCTTTTCTAACTTTAGGAGTCATGAATCCCTTAGGAGTGTTAAGAACAAAATTTGTCAGGTCCCTGCTTCTGTTCGTTGTTTGCCTTGCTCAAATAAGGATCATGTTTTCCTGAGAGCTCTGCCCGTCGAGCCACACTTTACTTATGTCTATAAAATTTTTTTTGAACATATCGGTGTTACCCTTCCTTTTACCCATTTTGAGTACGACGTTCTGAAAATCATGAACGTCACCCCTACTCAGTTGCATCCCAACAGTTGAGCCTTCTTAAATGCTTTCCAGATCCTATGCAGTCAAACAGGGATGACGACTACCGCTCCCAAGTTCCTTTATTTTTATAAAGTTCGGTTCGGGGACCGAATTGGATGGATTTATCTTAGTGGGGTTGAGGGCAGAGGTATCATCGGCCTCTATAAGAGTTCTTGTAAGTTTTTTAAGTCAGAATTTTTCAAGGTCCGACCTTCCGAAGGCCAGGAGTCCGTATTTTGTAATTCTGAAGGGGAGCCGAGGTTTCCCTTTTATTGGCAGCCCCATCCTTCCAAATTTTTCAGTTATGACCTGGGTTATATGACCGATGATGAATGATCTGATGTGGAGATTTTGAAACTCTATCCTCGGCCATTGCCTTATGGAAGGCTTTTAAAATTACCCACCTCTTCCAATCGGTGTGCCGACTTTGATCATAAGCATTTCTTCTTTAGATACTGTTGATACACTGATAATCTGCTGGCTTATCATGTTTTATCTATTATTTTAGAGTGGATTTAATCAATTAAGTTGATTTGAATACTTATTTAGCCCAAATTAGACTTTGTTTTCCTATTTTTGTTATTTTAGAGTCAATGTGTGCATTTAATTTATTTAATTAGATCTTAGATGATTTTCTCAAGATTTGTCTTATTTTTATTTTTAGGAAGGGACAAATAAGAAGGATGTCAATTAGATTGAAGATTGCCAAGTAAATTGCAAGGGTCCACATGATGGATTTGAATCCAAATCAATTTGGATTTGGATTATTATGATTAAAAGATAAATCCTTTGGCATTGAGATAAAATATTGGATCCAAATTAATCAATTTGGATTTGAATAATAATTGTCTATCACAAAAATAAAGGATATGATAAGATTTGGCAATTAATTTGGAGATATTGATCTGGATATGAAGATTAAAATGTTCAAGATCAACCATGACGGAGCTTGCATGAAGATGGAACTTGAAAAGTAAAGAAAACTGAGCCAAACAGAGCCCATCACGGCCATGATTGAGCAATGCTGAAAAGAAGAGAATGAAAATGTCAGAACCTGTCATGACCAGGCCGTGATGGCCATCAGTGCCAAGTTTTCCAAGACAGAATCTGTCACGGCCTGGCCGTGACAGCCATCACGGCCGTGACACGCAATATCTGGAATTTTAAAACCTGATTTGATCTGATTTTGTAATTACTTGGGATTCAAGTTAACCTACTCTATAAATAGGGCAATTAGGCTCAAAAATAAGAGGACGGGGGCTGCTACCTTAGGCAAAAACTAGGATTTCTCTTCTTCTCCAATTTCTTCTTCTCTCTTAGGTTTTTTTTTATGCATTTGTTAATCAATCTTGCCATGACCATGGCAATACTCGAGTAGTCTTTTTGTTTCTAAGGATTAGGGCTATGTCCAAGACTTGTTTTATGTTATGAATTGATGTTTTCCCTTTGTTAATTCCAATTTGCTTTCGATTTGATTCCTATTGCATGAACTACTTGTGAATTTGGTGCGCACTTATTTGCATGTCATAGATACTCTAAGGACGAACTTAGCGGTGAACTTAGGTATCGGATCTATAGGAATCAAACTTAGGACTTAAATCACGAGAGTTAGAAGCGGTCCTTCGAGGGTTCACGAATTGTCACAAAACTTATAGGGTTCAATTTAAATTCAATTACCACGAGAGCAGGGGTTGGTTTAATTGGGCACGGTTCTTGTAACCCGAGAGGGAGCATTAACTTATTTAGGATAAATTTGCCTTCAAAGCAAATTTCGATAATTAACAAGAGGGGTAGTCAATTTAGTAACATGAGCGGTCTTGTCGGTAACCCAAT
The DNA here is from genome assembly GCA_030762895.1 of Sophora flavescens. Lineage (NCBI taxonomy): Eukaryota > Viridiplantae > Streptophyta > Magnoliopsida > Fabales > Fabaceae > Sophora > Sophora flavescens. Next base: position 100,352,289 of record CM061062.1, read on the forward strand.
TCCTGGAAATCTCTTTTTCATATTTAAAAACCCGAAAAATATTTGATTTTATTTTATTGTTCCTTTTATTTTCTTGAAATCTATTCACACTTATTTATGAGTCTAAAGTAGTTGTTTAACTTATGAGGTTGTACTTGGTTTCCCAATCCCTAAGTTCGATACTCGGTAATTTACTTGTTGTTTTAATTATTACTTGCTTCGATCCGGTACACTTGCCGGAGCCCCATCAAGTTTTTGGTGCCGTTACCGGGGATTGGAAATACCAATATTATTAGTAACGAAGGAGGCAACTACTTTAGACTTTTTAATTTTTAATTGTATATATTTGACCTTTTCTTTTTGAGTTTTGTTTGTGCAAGGTTGATGAAACACATGGACTTTCGTTACTATCCAACTTGGGAATATCAACTTGATTGGATCGTGTTTGATGGTATCACTGATAAGCACGTGAAGATATACTCAAAAGAGGAATGGAGATCCTATTTGTCATCCTTACAACCACCACCAGACATTAAGTTGGATCCCGAGGTGCTGGAATCACTTTGGGATATAGATGCTCAACATTTGATCCAGAGCATAGAGCGTAGCAAGGAGGAATTTAGTGGCATGATTCAAAGACATAAAATGCGTAAGAAACGTTCTCAATTGGTAGCGGAGATGCTAAGTAACATCTTTCAAAAGTTAGAAGAACAAGCTAGTGAATTTTCTAAATTGCTAGCAGAAAAGCAACATGGAATTCAAATTGAAGAGTATCTATTTGCTAGCATGGACGTGAATGAAGATGAAGTCGTGGTCGAAGATGATTTAAGAGGAGATGATCATGAAGAGGAGTGCAAGGAGGAAATATCTCCTATTGTTCCTTTACAAGGGACAAGAGAAATCAATCATGTAGAAAATACTTCTCTCACCATTCCTATTGAGGAGCCTAGAAATCCTAGAGTTGGATAAAAATGTTGGTTGGCATGCATGTATGGATGTTACAAAGTTGGTTCCTACAATTTGTCTATCACATTACTTAGTACAAATACCAACTTTGGAGTTCAAGTCATTGCCTGAGAATTGAGATTTTTCATCAATAGCGGCAAAGGTTCTAAGATCTCCTCAAAAAGTTATGGTTCTAGTGCTTCGTGGAGAAAATAATTACATAAAGGGCATTCTTGGAGTAGGTGACTTACCATTTGACCCATGAGGAAGTGAGCTCATCATATCACTTAAAGAAGTCAATTGAATCTCATCACACTTGCTTCTTCCATCTCCACTCCACAAGTCATGGGATCTGGGACGAAGGTCTTACATCTTGGGCATCTCTTGGTCTTTTTACCACTGGCTATGGGATCCGGGTGGAAGCATCTTCAATGAGTTTTTCTAAACCCTTCTCTTTTTAATTATTTTACTTTTCTTTACTTGAGTCATATGTGTGTGAGTCTTGTGATGGTAAGCTTGAAGGCATTTAATTGAATTTGGCATAGATGGATTGCATGATATATGTTGATTTTTGATGATTTCCCCCTCGGTTTTGAAAATCTGAAAATTAATCCCCATGAAAAATTGAAAATTGAACTTTGAAAATTTTTGTTTGAATGCATGATTTATGACAAGTTTAGGGTGAAGGGGTGCATACACTGGTGATTGTATCTCGGTTAAATAATTTGCTAAAAAATGTCCAGGTGAGGAAATTGAGCCACCAACATTGTTTTTGAATTGTGTGAATCACTTTTAAGTTGCACTTTTCTGGATTTGCTTGAATCTCTTCATGGTTTGCATGGTTATATGTTTGCATCAAATGATTTAGGCAATTTTCTTTGAAATAGCTACTTGGCCTAAAAAGAACCATCCCTAATGCATGTTCCCTAGTTAGCCACATTGAGCCTAATAGCCTATTGTTTCTTGATGACCTTTTGTTATAAGCCAAAAATCGGGAAAAACCATGTTAACCAAATCTTAGGATTTAGGAGAGCATGGATGCTTAGCAAGACAAGGGTTGAAGGAAACTAAGTTTGGGGTGGCTACAAGGGTTCGATATGTTATTTTGGGTTGAGAAAAAGAAAAAAATATAGGTTGAAGCCAAAGGCAAAAGGGAAAAAGAAAAAGAAGAAAAATAAAAAAATGTCAAAAAAGGGCAAAATAAAAGGGTGTCAAAAGAAATAGGTTGTAGCCACCCAAAACGTAAAAAAAAAATGGAAAAAGGAATTAGAGTGAAAATAATAGTGTAATGATAAGCCTCTGGCTTATCTAGTTTTATAACTAGATGGACGTGGGTTTTGTGCTAATTATTCGAGTTCAATCTCGTTTTCACCCAAATTTGGCCTTGTTTTGTTCCTAAGTAGACTTTGACTCGTTCTAGGCATTTTTAGTAGTTTTTAGTCTATTTTGAATAGAATTACGCTTTTTGTTTCTTTTTATTGTTTCAGGTTAGAAGTGAAGCTCCGAGAGTCAAGGAAAGTCAAGAAACAATGGAAATTTCCATTTTGGAGATACTCGCCTCGCGAAAGTATTCTCGCCCCGCGACCCTGAAGACCAGCCTGAGCAGCAACAGTCATCAATTCTGTCTCGCCTCGCGAGTCACCAGCTCGCCTCGCGAACCTGAAGGCCTAACTGTGCCAGAGAAGTCATCCTTTCGGTCTCGCCTCGCCAATCACAGTTCGCCTCGCGATCATTCAAACTCAGGATGGAGCCAAAACTGAAATTCGCCCCGCGAGAGTATACTCGCCTCGCGAGAGTCCAAGTTGAATGCACGCCAATTTTAATGATCGCCTCGCGAGAGGTTGTTCGATTCGCGAGCGAGCGCAAAATCAGAACTCTATATATTGCTGTTTCAGATCAGAAGGGGAGATCCGAATCCTAGTTTTAGCCACTGCTTTAGATCAGTTTTGTTACGAGTTCTTGTTACTCTGGAGTTGCGTCTCCCTTTTCTTTTTCTTAGTTTACTATGGTGATTATGTCGGATTGTTTGTGTGTCATCACGGGCATGAGGAACTAATCCCCTCGTCTAGGGAATCAATGAAGCCACCCATGGCGGTATAGTGTTCATGTGATGTATGTTTTTCTCCCTTTTCTCAATTGATGTTTTCCAATTCTGATTTGATTGTGTTGATCATATGCATGCGTGATTGACTTGTTAACGTTGATGAGGCTTTGTCAGCAATTCGCGTTTAGAACTTGAATTGGGATCACTAATTGAATATTGCACGAGAGTGAGTAGGAGATTAGTGCAACCTATAGGGAACAAGAATTAATAGAGTTTGATGATTAGGGTTATGAGACCTAGTAAGTAATTAATCCAATCATCGAATACGTCCTATTGAGCACGACAGTGGATATAGGAGAATTTGGGGGTCCCGGTTGACATTGTAATTGAACTTAGGGAGGAATACATCATCACTTGGGTACTATACATGATTGGGTAGATGGATTTGAGACCCTAGATATTTTAAATTCAGATTTTAATACCTTAGCTTTATTTGATTTGTTACTTGAATTGCGATCTTAATCTCTCTCTCTCAACCACTTTCCTTACTTGACCAACTTATCGGATTTCTCGCGAATTAGTTGAATTGATAGCCCAATCCTTGTGTTCGACCTCGGTAAATTCTTACCGTGTTTCTTTTATTACTTGTGACGACCCGGTACACTTGCCGGTGACTCATCATGTAAAAAGTTTCATACTCTCCTGATTCCTAGGGATGTAAAGCCTAACACCTTTGTATTTCCTACCTTTAGCCAGGCCATCTTACAACCTATGAAAGACCTTTTGATGATGCATGCATGTTTTTGTGGGAACTTTGTTTGAGATGAAAATCAAATTCATGGAAAGTGTTCTTGAAACGTGAAATTGAGTGAGAGTTGATAGCCTAGACAAATTGAGCGAATGAGTGAAATACTAAATGCCCTTGTGAGGAAGGCAATTATTTGAAATTGGTGATCTCCCTTTTGTGTGTAACTTGGACCCTTTGCTTAGATTGATTATTGCATGAATGATGAAATTCTCTTTGTTTGAAGTAAATGAATGTGGGGATTACTATAATGAAAAGGGAAAACATTGAATAAAAATTGAATTGATAAAATTGCATGAAATTTGTGTGAAATTGATTGAATCATTTGAGCTTGCCAAGTTTTGAGTCTATTTCATTTTTAGTATGCTTGAGGACAAGCAAAGTTTAAGTTTGAGGTATTTTGATAATCTGCTGGCTTATCATGTTTTATCTATTATTTTAGAGTGGATTTAATCAATTAAGTTGAGTTGAATACTTGATTTAGCACAAATTAGACTTTGTTTTTCCTATTTTTGTTATTTTAGAGTCAATGTGTGCATTTAATTGATTTAATTAGATCTTAGATGATTTTCTCAAGATTTTTCTTATTTTGTATTTTTAGGAAAGGACAAAGAAGAAGGATATCAATTAGATTGAAGATTGCCAAGTAAATTGCAAGGGCCCACATGATGGATTTGAATCCAAATCAATTTGGATTTGGATTATTATGAGTAAAAGATAATTCAATTGGCATTGAGATAAAAGATTGGATCCAAATTAATCAATTTGGATTTGGATAATAATTGCCTATCACAACAATAAAGGATATGATAAGATTTGGCAATTAATTTGGAGATATTGATCTAGATATGAAGATTAAAATGTTCAATATCAATCATGATGGAGCTTGCATGCAGATGGAACTTGAAAAGTAAAGAAAACTGAGCCAAACAGAGCCCATCACGGCCTAGCCGTGACACCCATCACGGCCGTGATCGAGTAAGATTGAAAAGAAGAGAACAAAAAAGTCAGAATCTGTCATGGCCAGGCCGTGATGGCCATCACGGCCGTGACAGGCCATCAGTGCCAAGTTTTCCAAGACAATCTGTCACGGCCTGGCCATGACAGTCATCACGGTCGTGGCACGCAATATCTGGAATTTTAAAACCTGATTTGATCAAATTTTGTAATTGCTTGGGATTCAAGTTAACCTACTCTATAAATAGGGCAATCAGGCTCGAAAATAGGAGGACGGGGGCTGCTACCTTAGGCAAAAACTAGGATTTCTCTTCTTCTCCAATTTCTTCTTCTCTCTTCGGTTTTCTTTTATGCTTTTTTTAATCAAGCTTGCCATGACCATGACAATGCTTGAGTAGTCTTTTTGTTTCTAGGGATTGGGGCTATGCCCAATACTTGTTTTATGTTATGAATTGATGTTTTCCCTTTGTTAATTCCAATTTGCTTTCGATTTGATTCCTATTGCATGAACTACTTGTGAATTTGGTGCGCACTTATTTGTATGTCATAGATACTTTAAGGACGAACTTAGCAGTGAACTTAGGTATCGGATCTATAGGAATCAAACTTAGGACTTAAATCATGAGAGTTAGAAGCGGTCCTTCGAGGGTTCACGAATTGTCACAAAACTTAAAGGGTTCAATTTAAATTCAATTACCACGAGAGTAGGGGTTGGTTTAATTGGGCATGGTTCTTGTAACCCGAGAGGGAGCATTAACTTATTTAGGATAAATTCGCCTTCAAAGCAAATTTCGATAATTAACAAGAGGGGTAGTCAATTTATTAACATGAGCGGTCTTGTCGGTAACCCAATTCCTGGAAATCTCTTTTTCATATTTAAAAACCCGAAAAATATTTGATTTGGTTTTATTGTTCCTTTTATTTTCTTGAAATCTATTCACACTTATTTCTCTGTCTAAAATAGTTGTTTAATTTGTGAAGTTGTACTTGGTTTCCCAATCCTTGAGTTCGATACTCGGTAATTTACTTGCCATTTTAATTTTTACTTGCTTTGATCCGGTACACTTCCCGGAGCCCCATCATGCACTTAAAAATTCTTCTTTTTAACTCGGCCGATTTCTTTTTCAGTGATCATGGGAAAGTTTAATATAAAGCGTTGCTAAAGAAGTCGACGCATCAAGAGGCTGTTGGTGCTTCAGCTCCGGCTCCAAATAAGAAGGGAAAAAAGAAGACTGCTGCAGCTGTTGATCTCGGCGCCCGTCTTTCCAAGCGGGCTAGGACTGATATTCAAGTTGAGATTCTGAGGCGGAGTACTTCTCCCTTTCCTATGACCTACGAAGAGCCTATCACTGAGGAACGGGTTGAAGGGATGCTCTTTGTGACTGATCTAACTTCGGACGCAAAGTGGTATAACGGCCATCGCAACCCTGGGATCAGCTCACTCTGGGGTAATGATTTCAATCCTGACCCACTTATAGATGGCCAAGTTCTCAACCCCGCCGATGCTCGGCTGTTGCTGGAGTAGGGACCAGAGGCAAGTATGGAGGCCGCCGTCGCCTATGCTCTTCGTATTTCATCCATTACCTGCTTTTGGGGTAATGAATTATCAAATAATGTGAAGAAGATGGAGGCAATGAAGGCCGACGTCGCTCACGTTTTGTTAGTGCATGACGAGCTGGCTCAAGCCGTCACTAAATATGAAGAACAGGCTCGATCTCTTGGGCAACCAAAAACACAAAAGGTTGACCTGGAGAAAATCAACGCCTCCCTCCGAGCTAAGCTAGACAAGGAAAGGGTCGAGAAGCTCAGCCTTGTGAAGGTTGCCGAGGAACTTCAGAAAGAGAAGGAGGCCAATCTCGAGCTTCGCCAGTCCCTGTATGCCGAGAAGGAAGCCACTCTAAAGCTTCAGTCTAATGTAGCTGAAGCCGAGACTGCCATCATGACGTAGTACGTCAGTGGTTTCTTTCGTGTTGTGAAACAGATTCAACACTACAACCTAGATGCTGACTACTCCCAAGTGGATGTGGCAAGGACTTCAACAAGGGTGGAATTATGGTTCCTTTGTCCTTGCTCGAGGATGAAGAAGAGGCAGGCCAGGAGGAAGAGGAAGTTGAGGAGAAAACAGTTGAGGAGGGGGGAAAAGGGGGAACGGTTTTACCTGATCCATCTTCCACTATTCCTCCTGGTGCCGAGGATATCTTCAACTCTACTCCTGCCGGAATCGTTGCTCGTGGGAATGCCCATGAATAACTTAGAAAAAATAATTCTTGTATTTTGTTCTTAGGGTATTGCCCTTTTCATTCTGAACCTTTTGTACTCATGGGGTTTGCCCCTTTAATTAATGGAATGACATGTTAGTTTCTAGATCACGAGTTACTTTTGACTTTTCAAACCTAGAAAATTTTGTGTTTTTCATGCCTCGTTTTTTCCTTTCGTCTTTTTGAGCTCAAGCTTGTAACTTTTTTCTAAGTTTGTGCTCGGCTTTTACATTTTTGCGTGTTACTCGTCTTACTCGAGTTTTTGGAACTCGGAATACCTGTAGGTTTTTACTTTCCTTCTTAGGCATTGGTTGCCATTTTAGGTTCAGTCATTCGACCTTGGTTTGGTCGATCTAAGCTCGGATTACCTCTTAGTTTTTAACTACCTTTAGATGTTGTTTACCTTTTTAGGCTCAACATTTCGACCTCAACTTGGTCGATTTTAGCTCAGTCAACCTTTTTAGGTTTTTAACTACCTTTAGATGTTGTTTACCTTTTTAGGCTCGGTATTTCGACCTCAACTCGATCGATTTTAGCTCGGACAACCTTCTTAGGCCTGTAGTTGTTGCCTCTTTAGGTTCAGCATTTCGACCTTAACTCGATCGATTTTAGCTCGGTCAACCTTTTTAGGTTTTTAAATACCTTTAGATGTTGTTTACCTTTTTAGGCTCAGTATTTCGACCTCAACTCGATCGATTTTAGCTCGAACAACCTTTTTAGGTCTTTAGTTGTTGCCTCTTTAGGTTCGACATTTTGACCTTAACTCGGTCGATTATAGCTCGTTCAACCTTTTTAGGCTTTTAGTTTTTCATAAATAAAATTTTGACCATATAAAAATATTCTTGCCTAATAGCACAACTGAAAATGATTCTATTTATTTATTTTTCCGGGTGTGCCTCATTAAAATCTTCCTGGCCAAAACCTCGTGGGAAAAAGACCGGGATAGGAAAAAGAGTACATCACCTACTTACATAACTTTAACTAAAATAAAACTTAAGGTGGGAAGTGTTCCATGTTCTTGGAACAGCCTTTCCCGACAACTCTTCTAGCCTATAAGCACCATTTCCTATATTTTCAACTATTCTGAATGGGCCATACCAGTTTGTTGTGAGCTTATCCTCTTTGGAGTCTTTTCTCGCATCGTTTTGCAATCTCAGCATTAAGTCACCTTGCACAAATTCCCTTGGCCGCAACCTCGAGTTGTACTTCCGAGTTGTTTTTTGCTAGCATAGTTCTTCTCTGATTTTTGCCTCATCTTGGACTTCCTCAACCATGTCAAGCTCAGCTCGGATTTCTTCTTCGTTCTTACTTTGGTCACGATGCTGCCTTCGGAAAGAGAGTTCGTCGAGCTCAACTGGAATCATTGCATCGGTTCCATAGGTTATCTTGAATGGCGTTTCACCAGTTGAAGATTGCGGTGAGCAATGGTAAGCCCAGAGGATGCTTGGTAGCTCTTCAACCCATGCCCCTTTTGATTGGCCTGACCTTCTCTTGAGCTTGTTCAAAATGACTTTGTTGGCTGCTTCTGCTTGGCCGTTTGATTGTGAATGTTCAACCGAGGTCACTTTATGTTTGATTCCGAGGTTGGAGTAGAACTCTCTAAGCCCTTTATCGGTGAATTGTTTTCCAGTATCTGTGACAATTGCATAGGGGAGGCCATGCCTGCATATGATGCTTTTCCATACAAAACTCCGAACCTTTTTAGCTGTTATGGTAGCTAATGGTTCTACTTCAATCCACTTAATGAAGTAGTCTACTCCTACCAGCAAGAACTTGACTTGACCTTTAGCAACTGGGAAAGGACTGACTATATCCATCCCCCACACAGTAAAGGGCCACGACGAGAATATGGAATGGAGCTCTTCTCCTGGAGCTCGTGCTACATTGGCGAACTTCTGACAAGGCTCACACCTATTAGTCCAGGTAGCACAATCCAATCTCATGGTCGGCCAGTAAAACCCCGCTCGTAGGACTCGAGCTGCTAGAGATCGGCCACCTGAATGCATTCCACAGATTCCTCGGTGCATCTCATCCATTATGTACTCGGACTGCTCCTTTGCTATGCACTTTAGTAACGACATGGAGAATCCTCTTTTGTACAGTTCTCCATCTCGGATGGTGTAATGGCAAGAGTTTATACGAATTCTCCTTGCCTTCTTAGGATCACTGGGCAATTTGTTTGAGGATAAATATTCCCAAATTGGTGTCATCCAGCCACGATCATAGTGTTTGGTCATTATCACCTCGGCACTTCTTATGCTCGGTTCGAGGAGATTCTTCTGAATGAAAGTTCTCAGCTTGCCAGCTTTCTTGGTTCTAGCCAACTAAGACAACAGATCTGCCCTGGAATTTTCCTCCCGAGGTATATGCTCAACAGTAAAATTATCAAATTCAGAAATTAGACTACTAACTTTGCAGAGATACCTGGTCAGTTGGGGATCCTTTGTTTGATAATCGCCCGAGACTTGTCCTGTTACAAGTTGTGAGTCACTTCGGCATTTTAATTCTTTGACTCCAACCTTTTTAGCATCAGTCCTGTAATAAGGGCTTCATATTCTGCTTGGTTGTTTGAAGCAGTAAACCCAAACTTTAAAGATTGTTCCAGGATTAGATCATCAGGACCTTCGAGAATTATTCCAGCTCCGCTTCCCTTTAAGTTAGATGAACCATCAACATATAGAAGCCAGATGAAGGATCCTGACCTTGGCTTAGAAGAGAGCTCGGCAATGAAGTCAGAGAGGCATTGTGCTTTCATCAGTCCCCTCAGCTCATATTGCAAACCGAACTCTGACAATTCTACTGACCAAGCTATCATTCGTCCGGCTAGATCGGGTTTCCTGAGCACCTTCTTTATTGGATGATCTGTTTTGACTATAACTTGGTGTGACTGGAAGTAAGGTCGTAACCTCCGAGCTGCCATGATTAAGGCGATGGCTAGTTTTTTAATTACTTGATACCGTGTTGCTGCATCTTTCAGAATTCTACTAACGTAATACACCGGCATCTGTTGTTCTTCTTCTAATTGGATGATTACTGCGCTGATTGCATAATCCTCGACAGATAGATACAAGTACAGATCTTTGCCGAGCTGAGGCCGAGTTAGGATCGGGGGAGAGGCTAGAAAAAGTTTCAGATCTTCAAAGGCTTTCTCACACTCCTCGGTCCAGGTGAACTCTTTTGGTTTTTTCTAAAGCTGGGAGAAGGGTCTTGCTTTTTCTGCGGACTTTGGGAGAAAGCGGGATAGAGAAGCTAATCGGTCAGCTAACCTCTGAATTTCTTTCACATTCTGAGGGCTCCGCATTTTAATGACAGCTTTGCACTTATCAGGATTAGCTTCAATTCCTCTATGTGTTAGCATATATCCTAAGAACTTTCCTCCTTGTACAATAAAAGAACATTATTTTTGGATTTAATCTCATGTACTTTCCGAGTTGACTGAAAATTTCTTCGAGGTCGACTGAGTGTTACTTTAGGTCATCGAACTTTACCACCATACCGTCAACATATACTTCTAGGTTCTTTCCAATCTGGTCGACAAAGACTTTGTCCATAAGCCTTTGATATGTTGCTTTAAACCGAAAGGCATTACTCGGTAGCAGTAGTTTGCCCCATCGATCATAAATGTCATTTTCTCTTCATCGGGTGGATGCATCTTTATCTGGTTATAACCTGAATATGCATCCAAGAAGGACAAAACTTTGTGCCCTGAAGCTCCGTCTACCAATCTGTTGATGTTGGGAAGAGGATACGAATCCTTTGGACAAGCTTTGTTGAGATTAGTGTAGTTGGTGCACATTCTCCACTTACCATTGGCCTTTCTAACTAACACCACATTGGCTAGCCAAGTAGTGTATTTCACCTCTTTGACGGAATTTGCTTCGACCAGTTTGGCAGTCTCTTCGGCTACTGCTTGGCGCCTTTCTTCGCAAAGTTTTCTTTTTCTCTGAGGTACAGGCTTGGCTTCAGGGCTTATAGATAGTTTATGGCACATAAAATTGGGGTCTATGGCAAGCATATCCGATGTCTTCCAAACAAACAAATCGGCATTCTTTTTAAAATCGCTTGAATCTGTTTTTTGAGCGAGGGGTCGAGCTGACTGCCGACCTTGGTGCATTGTTCAGCTTGGGATCCCAATTGGAACTTCTCTAAAGACTCTGTTGGTTCGGCTCTGGACTCGTACATCTCCATCCTTGGGTCTAGTTCAAACATGCTGACCGAGCTCAGTGAGGTAACCAAACTGACCGAGCTTACCACTTCCGCTTTATCATCTTCGGCATTCTTTACGATGTTCTGGTTTCGAGTAACCTTCAGACTATCCACATAGCATTGCCTGGTCATCCTTTGGTCAGCTCGGACAATGACTATATCTCCAGACTCGGCTGGGAATTTCATTGTGAGGTGCGGGGTAGAGACAATCGCTCCGAGTTCATTCAACATCGGCCTTCCAATAAGGATGTTGTACAACGTGATGGCATCCACAATAACATATCTGACTGATACGATCCGGGAGAGTTTTCCATTTCCAAACGTTGTTAAGAGGTCTATATAACCTCGGGTTTTTACTTGCTCTCCAGCAAACCCTACTAGCTTGTCTTCCCGCTCTTTTATCAGCTTTTCTGGAATTCCAAGTTTCTTGAAGGTTTCCAGGTATAAAATATCAGTCGAGCTTCCCTGATCAACAAGTGTTCGTTTGACCAAGAAATTGGCTAATTCGACCGTTATCACCATTGGGTCATCTTGATTTGGATCCAGCCCTTGGAAGTCATCATTTGAGAAAGTTATTGGAGGTCTCATCCTTGTAGGTTTTCCAGACATCGTGTTTACAGATCGGATGACTTTTACATGACGCCGTCGAGCTGAACTCGTCGTTCCTCCACCTGCAAATCCTTCTGAGATTGTATTGATGACCCCTCTGACTCCTCCTTCTGTTTCTTCATTAGGAGCCCTCTAATTGTTCACCCGTTCTCCGTTCTGATTATTCCCTTACAGGTTTGCATCTCGGTTACGATTGTCATAACCGCGTCTCCCTCGTCGTCGACCAGCTCGTCCACCTCCATTATCATCTCGGCGAACGAACCGATCAAGACGACCTGCCCGTATCAAGTCCTCAATTTTTTCTTGAGCTGTTTTACAGTCTTCAGTGGAGTGACCATAGTTTTGATGCCATTTGCACTCTTTACTTCTGTCTGCGTTGGTCGGAGTTTTAGACGGTCGAGGTAAGGTGAGTAACTCGGCGTTGCACACCTCCTGGAGAATGGTTGCCCGATATCGGTTTAGCGGCGTATAGGACTGGTACCTCTTCAAAACCTCATTCTTTCCTTTTGGATTCTACCATCTCTTCCGAGTTCATGAAACCTGTGGCTTTTTCCTGCAACTCTTCAAAATTTCTCGGTGGTTTTTGAGATAAATACTCAAAGAATGGTCCCGTCTTCAAACCGCCCATGACGGTATGTAGTCAGAGTTCCGATTTCATATTGGGAATTAAAATTTGTTTGGCACTAAAACGAGCCATATAATCTATAAGTGACTCATTCTTTTCTTGTTTAAAATTCATCAGCGAGACCGAGTGCATTTTATGCTTTCGGCTCGTTGCGAATTGTGCAGTGAACTTAGTTACAAGCACATCAAAGGAATCAATTTACCGAGGTGGAAGATTCGTAAGCCAGGTTAAGGCAGGACCTTGCAAAGTAGTTGGAAAATTTTTGCACATGATGGCTTCCGAATCGGTCACCAAGTAAACAGAAGAAATAAAGGATTCTACATGCTTGGTTGGGTCATGGGGGCCATTGAATTTATCAGTGTTAAGAGGCTTAAAATGTCTATGCATGATTACCTCATCGATGTCATCCTTGAACGGCAACCTCGGTAGTCGGTCTGTTACCCTTTCTTTCCAGGCAGTCCTTTCTGCACGAGATTTAACTCCTGAACCCTCTGGGCGAGGTTTGGTCTTGGACGGTCGGCTCGTATCAAGATGAGAAGGTATGTACGATGGATCCTTTTGGCTTCCCTTGGGTGAGGATTGCTCTTCCTCGGAAGGCATCACTGATCTTTCTCTTTTCCGAGCTCTTAACAGTCTTTGATTCCGAGCACGTATCTCCTCATTCTCCTCACGCAGCTGCCTTAACTATGCCATAACCTCTCCCAGCTGAGGGTTATCTTCCTTGATGGGAGGAGGCGGGTGATTGTCACGGTTCTGGCTCGTGTTCAAAGCCTCATGATCTACATGGTTCGTGTTGGTCGCCCCTCCCCTCGGTCCGTTCCGTGTAGTCACCATCAAGTTTTCTTATGGAATAGGGGAAAGTTTTTCCTCGGCCCCATGGTGGGTGCCAAATGTTCCTGTCGAGATCCGACTTGCTGGAATCTCGCGATAGAACGTCAAACCAAGAGTGAACACATGGGTTGTTTTAGATTATGGCTTGATAGAATATTGTATTCCAGTCCTACGTATCCCAATGGGAATCAAAGCCAGACGTAGTTCTATGTTCAACCCTTGGCCATACGGTTATTTCAATCTCATAATCTTGTATCTGATGAATGAAATAGACAACTATAAACTTCGAGAAGGGGGGGTTGAATCGTGTTTATCAGAATTTAAGCATAGCTAAAATCTTTTCGCAAATAGAAAGCTAGCTTTGGACGAGTGGAAGAATACAGGATGGACGGGTGACTATTGCACACACACCACTTGACAGATGCAAGAAAACTAAAGCAATTAAATAGTTTAAGGTAAGAGAGATTGACACGGTGATTTATCCTGGTTCACTCTTCAAATCAAAGAGCTACGTCCAGTCCTTGGCAGCACCAAGATTTATCCACTATAACTGATAAGGTTACAGACTCAAGTATTATTTGCACACCTAGCCTCTTCAGGCTCAAGACAAGTATTGTTTTCACACCTAGCTCTTCAGGCTCAAGACAAGTATTGTTTTCACACCTAGCCTCTTCAGGCTCACTTAGGTTTGTTTGAGAGATTGGGTTTGTAAAAATACAACTTCTCACAAGCAGATCTTTCACTAACACTCAGAGTGGTTTAAATGTGAAGTCTAGGAAAGTCTGCGTAATAACTTCAAATGTTTGAAGAATACAGAATGAAAGAATAAAAGAATTAATGAGCAGAGTAATGGCGTTTTAATGCATTGTGTATTCTCTCTTTCTTCATCTTCAATGACTTCTGTATTTATAGTCTTCAAGCATTTAGGATCCATTAGAGACATTCTCTCAGATGTTGGCTTCAAGCAGAACTTCATTAAATGAAATAGAGTCGTTCTGAGCACCCATTAATGCAATAGAGTCGTTCTGAGCAGCCATTAATGCAATAGGAACGTTGGTTGTACTCTAACATGTAGGATCATGGCTTTATGCATCGAGATACAGCCATGTCAGAGTTGGGCAGAGAGCTTTTTGTACTTTGCTGAGTACACTCCCCTTTTTGTGGAATAAAGCATGTTGGAAGCATTCTTTTAGATTATCCAAGGTTGCTTGAGAGAGCAGTCTTCTGACTTTTCTTAATAATCGTGAAACTGAGTAGGAGAGAAGGCTTCAAGTCTCTTTCTGATTCTTGAACTAAGATTATGATAATCCTTAAAGAATTTGCGTTCATAAGATAAGTGCTTCCATCTTGAAAATAATCACGTCTATCTAGTCATTTGAGTTTTCATTCGGGCTAGTAGACGAGCTCCATATTAAGGACTCAGCAAGTCCAAAGACTAGTGGACGAGCGCTTCTGTCACCTTTAGTGGACGAGCACTTCTATTACTCTAGTGGACGAGAGCCTCTGTTACTTTAGTGGACGAGAGTCTCCGTTACTCTAATGGACGAGAGCTTCTGTTACTTTACTGGACGAGAGTCTCAGTTAGTCTGGTGGACGAGAGTCTTAGTTACTCTGGTGGACGAGAGTCTTAGTTACTCTGGTGGACGAGAGTCTTAGTTACTCTGGTGGACGAGAGTCTTTTGCCACGTCATTGGACGAGCCTTTCTGATTCCTTAAGTAGACGTACTTCTGATACCTTCAGTAAATGCGCTTCTGATACCTTTGATGGGCTCCGGCAAGCGAACCGGATCGAAGAAAGTAATATTAAAATGGTGAGAAACCGAGTATCGAACTCAGGGATTGGGAAACCAAGTACCACTTCACAAATTAAGCGACTAGTTTAGATTAAGAAATTAGTGTGGGAAGATTTCAAAGAAAATAAAAGAAACAATAAAATAAAATCAGATATTTTTGGGATTTTCAAATTAAAAGAAATTCCTAGGAATTGGGTTACCACAAGATTGTTCATGTTACTAAATTGACTACCCCTTGTTAATTATCAAAATTGCTTTGAAGGCGAATTTATCCTAAATAAGTTAATGCTTCCTCTCGGGTTACAAAAACCGTGCCCAATTAAACCAACCCCTACTCTCGTGGTAGTTGAATTTAGATTGAACCCTTTAAGTTTTGTGACAATTCGTTAATCCTCGAAGGACCGCTTCTAACTCTCGTGATTTAAGTCCTAAGTCTGATTCTATAGATCCGATACCTAAGTTCACCGCTAGGTTCCTCCTTAGAGTATCTATGACATGCAAATAAGTGCGCACCAGATTTACAAGTAATTAAAACAATAGAAATCAGATCTAAAGCAAAATCGAAATTAACGAAGGTAAAACATCAATTCACAACATAAATCAGATCTTGGGCATAGCCCCTATCCCTAGAAATAAAGCTACTACTCAAGCATTGCCATGGTGATGACAAGCTTGATTAACAACAACATAAAATAAAGCCTAAGAGAAGAGAAGAAGAAGAAGATCCTAAAAATTTGCCTAAGTGTAGCAGCCAAAAGTGTCCCCTTAGTCTCAGTCTAATTGCCCTATTTATAGATTAGGGTAATTTGAATCCCAATCAAATATAAATTCAGATGAAATCAGTTTGTTCAGATCCAAATATTGCGCATCACGACCGTGATGCCTTTCACGGCTAGACTGTGATGGATTCTGCCTTGGATGTTGCTCTGCTGGTTGGTCTGTCACGGTCGTGATGCTTATCACGGCTAGGTCGTGATCAGTTCTGACTCTTTCATTTTTTTTAAGCTCTACTCGATCACGGTCGTGATGGTCATCACGGCTAGGCCGTGATGGGCTCTGTTTGGCTCAGTTTCCTTACTTTTTCAAACTCCATCTTCATGCAAGCTCCATCATAATTGGTCATGAGCATTTTAATCTTCATATCCAAATCAATATCTCCAAATTAATTGCCAAATCTTATCATATCCTTATTGTTGTGATAGGCAATTATTATCCAAATCCAAATTGATTTGGATCCAATCTTTTATCTCAATGCCAATTGAATTATCTTTAAATCATAATAATTCAAATCCAAATTGATTTGGATTCAAATCTGTCATGTGGGCCCTTGCAATTTGCTTGACAATCTTCAATTTAATTTCAATCCTTCTTCTTTGTCCTCTCCTAAAAATAAGAATAAGAAAATATCAGAAAATTAATAAAAATCTGATCAAATGCACACATTGACTCTAAAATAACCAAAATAGGAAAACAAAGTCTAGTTTGGGCTAAATCAAGCATTTAACAAAATTTAATTGATGAAATCCGCTCAAAAATAATAGATAAAATATCATAAGCCAGCGGATTATCAAACACCCCAAACTTAAACTTTGCTTGTCCTCAAGCAAACTAAAGCTCAAAAAGACTCGAAACTTAGCAAGCTCAATGGACTCAATCAAACTTCACATAATCTTCATGTAATTTTATCAAAACAATTCCAATCAATGTTTCCCCCTATTTCATTATAGTAATCCCCACATTCATTTACTTCAAACAAAGAGAATTCCATCATTCATGAATTATTAATCTAAGCAAAGGGTTCGAGTTACACACAAAAGGGAGATCACCAATTTCAAACATTTGCCTTCCTCACAAGGGCATTTAATAATTCACTCATTCGCTCAATTTGTCTAGGATATCAACTTTGACTCAATTTCACATTTGAAGAGCACTTTCCATGAATTTGATTTTCATCTCAAACAAAGTTCTCACAAAAACATGCATGCATCATAAAAAGGTCTTTCATGGGTTGTAATGGGGTCTGGCTAAAGGTAGGATATTCAAAGGTACTAGGCTTAAGTCCTTAGGAACTAAGAGAGCATGAAACTTTTTACACTTTTATTTTCACTCTAATTCCTTTTTCAATCTTTTTTTTTGGTGGCTCAACCTATTTCCTTTGACACCCTTTTATTTTGCCCCTTTTTGGAATTTTTTTTTCTTTTTCTTTTTCCCTTTGCCTTTGGCTTCAACCTATATTTTTTCTTTTTCTCAATCCAAAACAACATATCATATCCTTGTAGCCACCCCAAACTTAGTTTCCTTCAACCCTTGTCTTGCTAAGCATCCATGCTCTCCTAAATCCTAAGATTGGGTTAACATGGTTTTTCCGGATTTTTGGCTTATAGCATAAGGTCATCAAGAAACAATAGGCTATTAGTCTCAATGTGGCTAACTAGGGAACATGCATTAGGGATGGTTCTTTTTAGGCCAAGTAGCTATTTCAAAGAAAATTGCCTAAATCATTTGATGCAAACATATAAACATGCAAATCATGAAGAGATTCAAGCAAATCCAGGAAAGTGAAACTTAAAAGTGATTCACACAATTTAAAAACATTGTTGGAGGCTCAAATTCCTCACCTGGACATTTTTCTCAAATTGTTTGACCGAGATACAATCCCTAGTGTATGCACCCCTTCACCCCAAACTTATCATAAATCATGCATTCCAAACAAAAATTCTCAAAGTTAAATTTTCAAATTTTCACATGGGGATCAATTTTCAATTTTCAATTTTCAAATCATTAGGGGAAATCATCAAAAATCAACATATTTCATGCAATCCATTTATGCTAAATTTAATAAAATCCATTCAAGCTTACCAACACAAGACTCACACACATATGACTCAAGTAAAGAAAAGCAAAATAATTAAAAAGAGAAGGTTTAGAAAAACTCATTGAAGATGCTTCCACCCGGATCCCATAGCCTATGGTAAAAAGACCAAGAGATGCCCAAGATGTAAGACCTTCCACCGGGATACCATGGCTTGTGAAGTGGAGATGGAAGAAGCAAGTGTGATGAGATTTCATTGATTTCTTTAAGTGATATGATGAGCTCACTTCCTCCGGGGTCAAATGGTAAATCACCTACTCCAAGAATGGCCTTTATGTAATTAGTTTCTCCATGAAGTACTAGGACCATAACTTATTGTGGCGATCTTAGAGCCTTTGCCGCTATTGATGAAAAATCCCAATTCTCAGGTAATGACTTGAACCCCAAAGTTGGTATTTTTACTAAGTAATGTGATAGACAAATTGAAGGCACCACTTTTGGTACATCCACACATGCATGCAAACCAACATATTTATCTAACTCAGGATTTCTAGGCTCCTCAATAGGAATGGTGAGAGAAGTATTTTCTACATGATTGATTTCTTTTGTCCCTTGCAAAGGAACAATAGGATATATTTCCTCCTTGCACTCCTCTTCATGATCCTCTCCTCTTGAATCATCTTCCACCACCACTTCGTCTTCATTCACGTCCATGCTAGCAAATAGATTCCCTTCAATTTTAATTCCATGTTGCTTTTATGCTAGCAATTTAGAAAATTCACTAGCTTGTTCTTCTAACCTTTGAAAGTTGTTACTTAGCATCTCCGTTACCAGTTGAGAACGTTTCTTATGCATTTTATGCCTTTGAATCATGCCACTAAATTCCTCCTTGCAACACTATGCTCTGGATCAAATGTTGAGCATCTATATCCCAAAGTGATTCCAGCACCTCGGGATCCAGCTTAATGTCTGGTGGTGGTTGTAAGGATGACAAATAGGATCTCCATTCCTCCTTGGAGTATATCTTCACATGCTTATCAACTATACAATCAAACACGATCCAATCAATTTGAGATTCCCAGTTTAGATAGAAACAATGGTCCATGTGTGGCATCCACCTAACACAAACAAAACTCAAAAGAAAATATCAAATATATACAAAATAAAAAAATGTCTAAAGTAGTTGTTTTCTTTGTTACTAATGATATTGGTATTGCCAATCCCCGGCAACGGCACCAAAAACTTGATGGGCTCAGGCAAGCGAACCGGATCGAAGCAAGTAATATTAAAACGGTGAGAAACCGAGTATCGAACTCAGGGATTGGGAAACCAAGTACCACTTCACAAATTAAACAACTATTTTAGATTAAGAAATAAGTGTGGGAAGATTTCAAAGAAAATAAAAGAAACAATAAAATAAAATCAAATATTTTTGGGATTTTCAAATTAAAAGAGATTCCTAGGAATTGGGTTACCACAAGATTGTTCATGTTACTAAATTGACTACCCCTTATTAATTATCAAAATTACTTTGAAGGTGAATTTATCCTAGATAAGTTAATGCTCCCTCTCGGGTTACAAAAACAGTGCCCAATTAAACCAACCCCTACTCTCGTGGTAGTTGAATTTAGATTGAACCCTTTAAGTTTTGTGACAATTCGTTAATCCTCGAAGGACCGCTTCTATCTCTCGTGATTTAAGTCCCAAGTCCGATTCTATAGATCCGATACCTAAGTTCACCGCTAGGTTCCTCCTTAGAGTATCTATGACATGCAAATAAGTGTGCACCAGATTTATAAGTATTTAAAACAATAGAAATCAGATCTAAAGCAAAATCGAAATTAACGAAGGTAAAACATCAATTCACAACATAAATCAGATCTTGGGCATAGCCCCTATCCCTAGAAATAAAGCTACTACTCAAGCATTGCCATGGTGATGACAAGCTTGATTAACAACAACATAAAATAAAGCCTAAGAGAAGAGAAGAAGAAGAAGAAGAAGATCCTAAAAATTTGCCTAAGTGTAGCAGCCAAAAGTGTCCCCTTAGTCTCTGCCTAATTGCCCTATTTATAGATTAGGGTAATTTGAATCCCAATCAAATACAAATTCAGATGAAAGCAGTTTGTTCAGATCCAAATATTGCGCGTCACGGCCATGACGGATTCTGCCTTGGATGTTGCTCTGCTGGTTGGTCTGTCACGGCCGTGATGCTTATCACGGCTAGGCCGTGATCAGTTCTGACTTTTCCAGTTTTTTTCTTTTAAGCTCTACTCGATCACGGCGGTGACGGGCTCTGTTTGGCTCAGTTTCCTTACTTTTTCAAACTCCATCTTCATGCAAGCTCCATCATAATTGGTCATGAGAATTTTAATCTTCATATCCAAATCAATATCTCCAAATTAATTGCCAAATCTTATCATATCATTATTATTGTGATAAGCAATTATTATCCAAATCCAAATTGATTTGGATCCAATCTTTTATCTCAATGCCAATTGAATTATCTTTAAATCATAATAATTCAAATCCAAATTGATTTGGATTCAAATCTGTCATGTGGGCCCTTGCAATTTGCTTGGCAATCTTCAATTTAATTTCAATCATTCTTCTTTGTCCTCTCCTAAAAATAAATAAGAAAATATCAGAAAATTAATAAAAATCTGATCAAATGCACACATTGACTCTAAAATAACCAAAATAGGAAAACAAAGTCTAGTTTGGACTAAATCAAGCATTTAACAAAATTTAATTGATGAAATCCGCTAAAAAATAATAGATAAAATATCATAAGCCAGCGGATTATCAACCTTCAGTAGACACGCTTCTGATACCTTCAGTAGACGCGCTTCTGATACTTCCAGTAGATGCGGCCTTCTGATATTTTAGTGGACGTAAGTTTCTATCTCTTGTATTTTGGACGCGCACTTCAATCACTACAGTGCTGGACGTTTGTTTTAAACACTTGTGTGTTGGACGTGAGTTTTTATCACTACACTGTTGGACGAATGATTCTCTAATTTAATCTGCACACTCGATAGATAGGTTAGAAACCAATATGAAGATTAATTAAATCATTAACAAATATTTAGTTCTCATCAAAACTTAGGGAAATGCACAGCAGACATTTTAGAGACTTAACAATCTCCCCCTTTTTGATGATGACAAACATTGAGATGATTTAATGAACCTCATAAAATATCAACATAGAAAATAGCATATATCAGACAGGTTGAAATTTTCTTAAGTGAACAGGTCTTATCATATTCATTCTCCCATTCTATTTCTCCTATTCTCCCATTCTCCCTATTCATTTCTCCCTTTCTCCCCCTTTTGTCAACATCAATAAGGGTTATCAAGTTTTATTTATGAGATATGTTAAAGGCAAGATAACATGTTAAGAAAATTATAGTAATGCAGTAAGCATATTAGACATATTCCACTTAAATTATTGTATCATTACTCCCCCTGAACTAATGCTTAGTTGAAAGAACATGTATATAGGAGTAATGACAGATTTAGCACAGACAACTTAACATTCAGACATGTCATTCAACAATGCAATGCATGTTTAGATTATCTCTAATAAATAAAAACCTTTCTTCTGCAAGGGGTTTAGTGAAAATATCAGTCCATTGATTTTCAGTTTTAACAAACTTAATATCAAAGATGCCTTTTTGAACATAATCCCTAATGAAATGATGTTTGATTTCAATATGTTTAGCCTTAGAATGCTGAATTGGATTTTTGGTTAAGCATATAGCACTCGAATTATCACACTATACAGATATGTTATGTTCATAAATAGAGTAATCCTCAAGTTGATGTTTTACTCATAAGAGTTGAGAGCAGCAACTAGCAGCAGAGATATATTCTGCTTCAGCAGTAGACAGGGCAATGATTGTCTGCCTCTTGCTTGACCATGAGACTAAACTTACTCCAATGAAGTGACATCCTCCACTGGTGCTTTTTCTTTCTATTATGTCTCCAGCAAAGTCAGCATCACAATATCCCACTAATCTGTATTCTTTTGATCTTAAATACAGCAAACCAAGTTTAGTAGTTCCAAGCAAATATCTAAATATTCTTTTTAACAGCCTTAAGATGAGATTCTCTAGGATCAGATTGGAATCTAGCACACATATAGACACTAAATTGAATGTCAGGTCTGCTTGAAGTTAAGTACAGTAGAGAGCCAATCATACCTCTGTAGACAGTTTGATCTACCTTTTTACCTTCATCATCTTTGATTAGTTTTGCATTGGGTTGCATAGGGGTTTTCATGAGCTTTGAATTTTCCATTTTGTATTTCTTGAGGATCTCCTTGGTATATTTTTGTTGATGAATGTAAATTCCATCACTTGTCTGCTTGATTTGTAATCCTAGGAAGAACTTCAATTCTCCCATCATGCTCATCTCAAATTCAGCTTGCATTAGACTTGAAAATTCCTTGCACAGCTTTTCATTAGTTGCTCCAAAAATAATATCATCAACATATATTTGAACTATAATAAAGTTCTCTTTAGAGCATTTTTTGAACAGGGTAGTGTCTACTTGTCCTCTAGTAAAACCATTATGCATGAGAAAAGAACTGAGTCTATCATACCATGCTCTAGGTGCTTGTTTCAAACCATATAATGCCTTTTTAAGTTTGAAAACGTGATCTGGTTTATCAGTATCATCAAAACCGGGGGGTTGTTTAACATACACTTCTTCTTCAATTATACCATTTATAAAAGCACTTTTTACATCCATTTGAAACAGGGTAATTTGGTGTTGTGCAGCATATGACATTAAAATGCGTATGACTTCTATTCTAGCTACAGGTGCAAAGGTTTCAGTATAATCAATACCTTCTTGTTGGTTATAGCCTTGAGCTACTAACCTTGTTTTATTTCTGACAACTTTACCATCTTCATCCAATTTGTTTCTGAAGACCCATCTTATTCCAATAACTGACTTGTTTTTAGGCTTAGAGACAAGAGTCCAGACATCATTTCTGATGAACTGGTTAAGTTCTTCTTGCATAGCAAGAATCCAGCTTTCATCCTCAAGAGCTTCTTCAATGCGTTTAGGCTCCAAATCTGAAATAAAGGCAACATTGCTTGAATCTCTTAATGTGGATCTGGTTCTTACTCCCTCAGAAGGATTTCCAATAATAAGATCCTTAGGATGACGAGTGTTGAACTTCCAATCCCTTTTGAGATCATCATGAAGATCTTGACTTGTCTGCTGACTCGTTTGTTCCACTTGTCTTTCAGTCTCAAGCACAGGTTCTGTTTTGGTTAGATTGGGTTGTTGACTTTCTGGTTTGTTTATATCAAGACCTGTAAGATCATCTTCTAGATCTGATAGTTCTTTATCAGTCTTTCATCCATCATTGAATTTAACATGAACAGATTCTTCAATAATACAAGTTCTTGAATTGTAAACTCTAAAAGCCTTAGACTTTTCAGAATATCCTACGAAAATACCTTTATCTACCTTAGAATCAAACTTTCCAAGATTATCTCTGGTATCTAGAATAAAGCATTCACATCCAAAAGCATGAAAATAATATATGTTGGGGCTTTTTCCTTTCCACAATTCATAAGGAGTCCTTTTTAGAAAAGGCCTAATAAGTATTCTGCTTTGTACATAACAAGCAGTGTTTACAGCTTCTGCCCAGAAGTACTTAGGGGGATTATTTTCATTGAGCATAGATCGAGCAATGCATTGCAGAGGTCTGTTCTTTCTCTCAACCACTCCATTTTGCTGTGGAGTTCTAGGTGCAGAGAAATTGTGAGAAATTCCATTCTCCTCACAGAACTGTCTAAACTGCTCATTTTCAAATTCTCCCCCATGATCACTTCTAAGGGTAGAAATACAGAGACCCTACTCATTTTGTATTCTTTTGCAGAATCGAGAAAAGCCTTAAAAGACTCATCCTTGTGTGTTAGGAAGAGTACCCATGTGTATCTAGAATAGTCATCAACTATGACAAATCCATATTTTCTTCCAATCAGTGTGGCAACACTAATCGGGTCCAAACAGATCCATGTGTAACAAATCAAGAGGTCTAGAGGTTGATACTTGGTTTTTAGATTTGAAACTTGATTTTATCTGTTTACCTCTCGACATGCATCACACAAGACATCTTTCTTAAAGCTAATATCGTGCAATCCTCTCACAAGATTATTCCTTTTTAATTCATAAATTAGTTTCATACTAGCATGTCCTAGTTTCTTATGCCATAACCATCTCTCATCCTCTTTAGACATCAGATAGGTTACACTTTGATCTAAGAGATCAGACAGTTCAATCTTATAAAGATTTTGTTGCCTTTTAACTGAAAAGAAGGTTTTGCCACTACGGTCTTTAACTATGCATACATCCTTGGTAAAGGAAACATCAAAACCACTCTCACATAATTGACTTATGCTAAGCAGGTTGTGTCTTAATCCTTTAACCAAGAGAACATTAGATATAGAGGGAAGAGGGGGTTTACCACCAATAATACCAATTCCTATAACCTTCCCTTTCTGATTCCCTCCGAAGGCAACGTGTCCTCCTTTCTTAAGTTGGAGGTCTAGGAACATAGACCTTTCTCCTGTCATATGTCGCGAGCAGCCACTGTCCAGGTACCAGCAGTGGTGTTTTCTTTGTCTTGTTGAGGACATCTGCAACAAAGATTATTTGATCTTTAGGTACCCATATTTTTCTGGGTCCTTTTCTGTTAGTTCTAGGAGTCTGTGAGGACTTCCTTCTCTTCTTATGGATACACTTAGACATAACATGCTCAATTTTTCCACAGAAGTTACAAATAGGTGTTGATTTGGTTACATTTGACTTAACAGATACTTTAGAAGCTTTAGTTGATACTTTATGATGTGTCTGATTGACATATCCAATACCTTCTTTATTAAGAAAGTGCTTCTGACTACCAAGTAGCTTAGTCAGATTGTCTCTACCATTAACAAATTTGGCAAGATCATAAGTGAGCTCTTCCACTTTCTGTTGAAGTTTTTCAACTTCTTCAGATGGTGATGTTTCACTTGATATCTTAGCTTCATTATACTTTTCCATCTTCAGCTCACTGTTTTCTTTAGTAAACTTCTCGCACTCTTGAGATTTCTGTTTATGCTCACTGGTGAGCTTTACATACTTTCTCTTGAGGGATTTGAAGGCTTTAGATAAGCAGTTAGATTCCTCCATCAACTCCTCATAGGCATCAAGTAATTCTTCATAGTCAGGATGTACCTCATCGTCAGAGTCTGAGTCAGTGTTGGCCATCAAACAGAGATTGGCTTCTTCCTCTGTTTCTTCATCAGAAGATGTTGACTCCAGATCCTCCCAAGTAGCCATCATTCCTTTCTTCTTCTTCTTCAAGAATTTCTTAAAAGGGGCCTTCTTGAGTTGAGGACTTTCAGCCTTGAAGTAACCGGGCTTCTTGCACTCATAGCAAACAATTGGACTTTTGTCTGTTGAGGTGAATTCTTTGAAGTTCTTGTCCTTGTTGAACCTTCTGAATGACCTATCCTTCTTGAATTTCTTTTTCTATAGGAGAAGCTTTATCTTCCTGGTCAGGAGAGACAATTCTTCATCACTCTCAGAATCCTCGAGTTCTGATAGGTCAGCATCACTGGATGACTCATCTGCCTTCAGAGCCTTGGAACCTTTTGCTGTCTTTTGATCAGCTTTCAGAGCAATTGACTTGCCCTTCTTTGGTGCAGCTTCATCTCCAAGTTCTTGCTCATGAACAGTGAGTGTTCCAAGAAGTTCATCCATAGTCAAGGTAGTGAGATCCTTGACTTGGGAGATAGCAGTGACCAAAGGTCTCCACTGTTTAGGTAGACTTCTCAGAATATTACCAACCTTCTCAGCATTGGTATAGACTTTGCCAAGAGATTTTAAACTGTTGATGATAGTTTGAAATCTTCCTATCATCATAGCAACAAATTCTCCTTCCTCCATGATGAACAGTTCATACTTTCTAACAAGTATGGAAATATTTGACT
The DNA here is from genome assembly GCA_030762895.1 of Sophora flavescens. NCBI lineage: Eukaryota > Viridiplantae > Streptophyta > Magnoliopsida > Fabales > Fabaceae > Sophora > Sophora flavescens. The sequence goes on from CM061062.1 coordinate 100,378,150, forward strand.
CTTTGACTTTTGTTGTTCCTTCATGGGTGACAGCTAAGGTGTCCTATATTTCTTTTGCAGAGTCACAGGCACATACCTTCTCAAACTCCTCCTGACTGAGAGCACAAATGATGTTGTATCTGGCTTTGTGGTTCATCTCCCATTTTGATTTTTCTGCAGCAGTCCACTGAGCTTTTGGTTTGTCAGTGTTATCACCATTCTTGGGAATGAATGGACCATCTGTGATGACATCCCAAAGATCAGAGTTTGTAGATAGAATGAACCATTGAAATCTATCCTTCCAGTAGTTGTAGTTTTCTCCATTGAAGTAAGGAGGTCTGGTTAGGGAAGCTCCTTCAGTCTGATGACTTCCACTTGAACTAACTCCAGCCGTCATGTCTATTTTTCAGGACCTTTTACCTCTACACTGTTAGATGCTCAACCCAGAGGCTGAGCTCTGATACCAACTGAAATAGATAACTATAAACACGAGAAGGGGTGGTTGAATTGTGTTTATCAGAATTGAAGCAAAGCTGAAATCTTTTTGCAAACAGAAAGCTAGCTTTGGACGAGTGGAAGAATACAGGATGGATGGGTGACTATTGCACACACACCACTTGACAGATGCAAGAAAACTAAAGCAATTAAAGAGTTTAAGGGAAGAGAGATTGACACGGTGATTTATCCTGGTTCACTCTTCAAATCAAAGAGCTACGTCCAGTCCTTGGCAACACCAAGATTTATCCACTATAACTGATAAGGTTACAGACTCAAGTATTATTTGCACAGCTAGCCTCTTTAGGCTCAAGACAAGTATTGTTTTCACACCTAGCCTCTTCCGACTCAAGACAAGTATTGTTTTCACGCCTAGCCTCTTCAGGCTCACTTAGGTTTGTTTGAGAGATTGGGTTTGTAAAAATACAACTTCTCACAAGCAGATCTTTCACAAACACTCAGAGTGGTTTAAATGTGAAGTCTAGGAAAGTCTGCGTAATAACTTCAAATGTTTGAAGAATACAGAATGAAAGAATAAAAGAATTAATGAGTAGAGTAATGGCATTTTAATGCATTGTGTATTCTCTCTTTCTTCATCTTCAATGACTTCTGTATTTATAGTCTTCAAGCATTTAGGATCCATTAGAGACATTCTCTCAGATGTTGGCTTCAAGCAGAACTTCATTAAATGCAATAGAGTCGTTCTGAGCACCCATTAATGCAATAGAGTCGTTCTGAGTAGCCATTAATGTAATAGGAACGTTGGTTGTACTCTAACATGTAGGATCATGGCTTTATGCATCGAGATACAGCCATGTCAGAGTTGGGCAGAGAGCTTTTTGTACTTTGCTGAGTACACTCCCCTTTTTGTGAAATAAAGCATGTTGGAAGCATTCTTTTAGATTATCCAAGGTTGCTTGAGAGAGTAGTCTTCTGACTTTTCTTGATAATCGTGAAACTGAGTAGGAGAGAAGGCTTCAAGTCTCTTTCTGATTCTTGAACTAAGATTCTGATAATCCTTAGAATTTGCGTTCATAAGATAAGTGCTTCCATCTTGAAAATAATCACGTCTATCTAGTCATTTGAGTTTTCATTCAGGCTAGTAGACGAGCTCCATATTAAGGACTCAGCAAGTCCAAAGACTAGTGGGTGAGCGCTTCTGTCACCTTTAGTGGATTAGCACTTCTATTACTCTAGTGGATGAGAGCCTCTGTTACTTTAGTGGACGAGAGTCTCTGCTACTCTAGTGGACGAGAGCTTCTGTTACTTTACTGGACGAGAGTCTCAGTTAGTCTGGTGGACAAGAGTCTTAGTTACTCTGGTGGACGAGAGTCTTAGTTACTCTGGTGGACGAGAGTCTTTTGCCACGTCATTGGACGAGCCTTTCTGATTCCTTTAGTAGACGCGCTTCTGATACCTTCAGTAGACGCGCTTGTGATATCTTCAGTAGACGCGCTTCTGATACTTCTAGTAGACGCGGCCTTCTGATATTTTAGTGGACACAAGTTTCTATCTCTTGTATTTTGGACGCGCGCTTCAATCACTACAGTGCTGGACGTTTGTTTTAAACACTTGTGTGTTGGACGTGAGTTTTTATCACTACACTGTTGGACGAATGATTCTCTTATTTAATCTGCACACTCGATAGATATGTTATCAACCAATATGAAGGTTAATTAAATCATTAACCAATGTTTAGTTCTCATCAAAACTTAGGGAAATGCACATCAGACATTTTAGAGACTTAACAATGAATACCAGCGAGCAAGGACTCTTCAATAGTCTCTTGGTTAAGCCGGTTCCTCTAATACGCTTAAGGGAGATTCGCCCTAGGTTAGCGAAAAGTTTCTCTCTCTTTTGGGTTCTCCTCTTTTTATAATAGGATCCCCATATCTTTAAGAGATCTGGATATATCTCCTTTATCTCTTAAATCTTCTTTGAGATATGATTTCCTTAATTTGAGGGATTTATCTCTTCTAACCGGATAAGGTTATTTGAGATAATATCGGGATCATTAAAGATAATATATTATCTTTCCCACCTTAATTTGAGGGATTTATCTCTTCTAACCGGATAAGGTTATTTGAGATAATATCATAATCATTAAAGATAATATCAATATCTTATCTTTCCCACCTTTATTGGATCGGGTATCCAAGCTCGGTGACCGGGTTTTACTCCTCGGCCAGTATAGTTTTCTTGAGCTTGAAGATGCTCCAAATTTCTTCACTTCATGTTGAGTTTTTAGACCAACAAAATTGATAGGAGCAAAGAAGTCCAAAGTCTCTGGTGAGTGTTCAAACATTTTAATGGTGACTTGATCACCATCAACTCTCAAAATTAACTCACCCCTTGGAACATCAATAACAGCCCCGACAGTAGCCAAAAAGGATCTTCCGAAGATAAGAGGAAAATGTTGGTCTTCATCCATGTCCACGATGATAAGTCCATTGGAAAAATGAAACGGTCAACCTTGACAAGGACATCTTCACCCAACCCCCATGGATAAACATACGATCGATCAGCCAAATGCAAACAAATGGTGGTTGGTTTAGGGTCCCCCAACCCCAATTGATTGTAAATGGAGAGAGGCATGAGGTTAACACTTGTACCCAAGTCACACAAGGCTTTTCCGGAATATTGGGACCCAATTAAGCATGAAACGGTGAAACTACCCGGATCCTTTAGCTTTTGAGGAACTTTTCTCCTCAAGATAGAGCTACACTCCTCAGTAAGTGCTATCTTCTCATCTTCGTCCCACTTCTTTCTCTTAGAGAGTATTTGTTTCATGTACTTCGCATATGAGGGCATTTGCTCAAGTGCCTTCGCAAATGGGATATTGATATGAAGCTTCCAAAAGACATCTAGGAATTGACTAAACTTTTTCTTTTCATCTTGCTTTTGAGGTTGTGGAGGGAAATTAATAAACCGTTGGTTCATCTAGTTTTATGACTAGAAAGACCTCAATTTTGAAACCAATTGTGCGAGTTCATTCTCGTTTTAGCCCAAATTTGACTTTAATTGTTCACAAGCAATTTCTTTTAATCTTAGGGATAATTTTTAGTAGTTTCTTTTAGTTTCTTATCAAAATAAAGCATTTAATGCTACTTTTAATTCCAGGTTAAAAGTGAAGCTCGAGGAAGCTAGGAAAAATAAAGGAAACAAGCAAAAAGGTAAAAATTGGCTATTCGCCTCGCAAACATAAGCTCGCCTCGCGAGCTAGAGGAGCAGATCAAGCATGAACAAGCAGCCATTTAGCCTCGCCCCGTGGGAGGCTGTTAACCTCGCGAGATAGAGAGGCCAAAAATTCAAGGCCTCTGTCTCGCCCTGCGAGAACAGCCTCGCCTCGCGAGGTGAAAAAAAAAAGTAATAATAACATAGTTTGGTTGCCTCGGTTCATCTGGCCTGCTAATCCTGGGACCAGGATCCTCATCCAGGAGGGAGAGAATCCGAGGCAAAGTTTTGATGGTCTTCAGGTGGATGAAACTCCAGATAAGGAGGCCGAGCCTAGCAAACCAAGGAAGAAACCAAGGAAAGACAAGGAAGAGGCGAGACAGGTTAATGAGAGTGTGGGGTCCGCTCGGACCCCTTGAGATAACTCTTTCTAAAACTCAACTATTTTCTTCTTGTTTCTTCTATTCTGAATCATTTTGGTTGCATTTGAATAGTTGGTCAATATATAAGTTTTAAAAAATATATTGCATGTGTCTTAAAGTCTTCTTGGTAAGTTTTGATGGGAATAATTGCACTAAGCCTAAATTGAGTGCATATGATAAAAATTAAAAACCTCGATGTGTTCCCTAATAATTTGAAAATTTGAAAAATCGATCCCCATTAAAGATTGAAAAGCGAACTTTGAGAAAATTTATTATGATTGCATGATTTATGACAAGTTTGGGGTGAAGGGGTGCACACATTAGGGATGTATCTCGGTCAAATAATTTTTCAAAAATATCCAGGTGATGAAAGTGAGACTCCAACATTGTTTTTAATTGTGTGAATCACTTTTAAGTTGTACTTTCCCGGATTTTCTTGAATCTCTTCATGGTTTGCATGTTTATATGTTTGCATCAAATGATTTAGGCAATTTTCTTTGAAATAGCTACTTGTCCAAATATGAACCAACCTTGATGCATGATCCCTAGTTAGCCACATTGAGCCTAATAGCTATTGTTTCTTGATGACCTTATGTTACAAGCCAAAAATCCGGAAAAATCGTGTAAACCCAATCTTAGGATTTAGGAGAGCATGGAAACTTAGCAATGTAAGTGTTGTTTGGAAACTAAGTTTGGGGTGGCTACAAAGTTTATCATGTTGTTTTGGTTGAGAAAAAGAAAAAGTAAAATGGTTGAAGCCAAATGCTTAAGAAAGAAAATGATTGCAAAAATGCCAAAAAGGGCAAAGTGAAAAAAAAAGATGTGAGAAAGTAAAAAGGTTGTAGTCACCCAAAGTATAAAAAAATTTTAGAAAAATAGAAAAAGAATTGAGAGGAAGATCAAAAATTATAATTGCACATTTTATGCTCTCATAAATCTTAGGGACTTAGCCTTGATCCTTTACATATCATACCTTTAGCCAGGCCACATTACAACCTTTAAAAGACCTTTTGATTTTGCATACATGTTTTTGTGGGAACTTTGTTGAGATGAAAATCAAATTCATGGAAAGTGCTCTTAAAATGTGAAAATTGAGTGAAAAATTGATATCCTTGACAAATTGAGCGAATGGGTGAATTACTAAATACCCTTGTGAGGAAGGCAATTATTTGAATTTGGTGATCTCCTTTGTGTATGTGACCTGGAGCCCTTACTTAGAGTAATAAATGTATGATTGATATGATTCTCATGGTTTGAAAGTAGGTGAAATTGAGGGTTGATTAAGTAAAGTAAGGAAAGGGGAAACAATGAGTAAGGGTAAATTGATGAAATTGCACGAAATTTGGGGCAAGAGTGATTAAGTCCATTGAACTTACCTAATTTGAGTCTTTCATTTTGTTAGTTTGCTTGGGGACAAGCAAAGTTTAAGTTTAGGGTATTTTGATCAACCGTTGGTTCATCTAGTTTTGTGACTAGAAAGACCTCAATTTTGATACCAATTGTGCGAGTTCATTCTCGTTTTAGCCCAAATTTGACTTTAATTGTTCACAAGCAATTTTTTTAGTCTTAGGGATAATTTTTAGTAATTTCTTTTAGTTTCTTATGAAAATAAACCATTTAATGCTACTTTTAATTCCAAGTTAAAAGTGAAGCTCGAGGAAGCTAGGAAAAATAAAGGAAACAAGCAAAAATTGGATATTCACCTTGTGAACCGAAGCTCGCCTCGCGAGCCAGAGGAGCAGATCAAGCAGGAACAGGAAGCCATTCAGCCTCGCCTCGCGAGCCAGACTCGGTGAAATGAAGATCATTCTGCTTCGTCTCGCGAACATTGTCTTACCCCGCTAGAAGTCCAAATTTGAACTGGCGCCAACTTAAGATTCGACTGGCAAATCCTTGCTCGCCCCACGAGCGTGCGCAGATTCCAAACTTTATAAATAGCTTGTTTTAGGTCATAGAGAGGAGTTTTGGATTGGAAAAGTGTAATCCAAGTTTGCTTGGATCTGCGTAGTGTATTTTGAGTCAGTTCTTGAAGGATGAATGCTTTTATTACTTTTTTCGTTGTTTTCGTCTCTATGAGGAACTAATCCTCCTTTCTAAGGAAACGATGAAGCCACCTTTGATGTCATAGTTTATCCAAGTAATATTTTCTTATACCCTTGTCTCTTTTCTTGTTCCTTAATTATGTTTTGTTTGCGTTAATCATGTGGCCAGTGGTTAACTAGTCTAGTGCGTTGAAGCTGGGAAGCGATTCGTGCTTAGGACTTGAATTAACAACACCGTTTTAACATTACTAGGGATATAATAGGAAAGCGGTGCAATCGTTATAGGGAACCAAGAACTTAATAAATCTAGTTGTGGGTTGAATATATTGGGAAATTGACGACTTGCAGTTGTAGATAATTTCTTTTGAAAATCGGAAGTAACATTAGGATAATTGAGGGTTCCCGGTTGACAAGAAATTAAATTGAAACTAGGGGTAATGAGATAAAACACTTGGGTAACTTGATTGATAGGGTAGGTGAATTCGTGACCTTAGAGCCTTAATCATAATCAAATCTCATCACAATCTTTTAGTATCTTTAATTAATTGTTTCAATCTTTGATATATTTCTCTCTCTTGATAACTACTTCTCTTTGACTTGGTCAAATGCTTTGAAATTCCTTATTAAAATTAGTTAAATAGGTCTTCCAATCCTTGTGTTAGACCTCGGTATTTACTTACTGTGTTTTATTACTTGCAACGAAATGGTACACTTGTCGGATCGTCATCAGAAATGAATTTTCAACCATGATGGAGGTGGTTTACCCGAATCTCTCAAGATTTCTTTCATTGTATTTTTTCTCGCCCACTCTTCATCCACTAATTTTTCTTTCTCAACCAAAACGGGTTGACTAGAAGTAGGAGAAGATAATTCAACCTTCTTAGGCTTATGTTCATCATCCAAACAATCTTCCACAATGCCTTCAACAAATTCTTGGTTCTTCTCCTCACATTTGCCCTTATTCCTACTCTCTTGGTCCATTGAGTTGTTCACCTTTGGGTTAATCACCTTGCCACTCCTTGTTATGATGGCCATACATTGCTCTTTTCCTTTAGGATTGGCTTGAGTGTTGCCCAAAAAACTACCATTGTTTTGTTCCACCATTTGTGCCATTTGATTTGCAAGTTGCCCAACTTGGACCTCCAAATTCTTGATGGAAGCATCAGTGTTTTTTTGGTTAGTCATAGACATTTCCATGAATTGGTTGAGAGTATCTTCTAAGACTTGCATCCGGTCATGAGGTTGTTGTGGGGGTGGAGGCTTGCTTTCTTGTCCGACATCTTGTTTCCAACCAAAATTTGTTTGATTTGTCCACCCTTGGTTGTAGGTGTTGGAATAAGGATTGTTGCCTTGCCGCCCATAGTTCCCCATATAATTGGCTTCTTATTGGGAACCAGGGGTGGCCTCACAATTGACATTATCATGGTCCCCTCCACAAAAATCACATCACATCACTTGTTGTGGTGGTATGGTGGTACTTTGCATGGTTTGGAGTTGTTGTGGGAGTTGAACTAGTTGCTTGTTGATGGCTTCAAGTTGTTGTGACAAGAGCTTATTTTGAGCCAAAAGTGCACTTTGTGAGTCTAATTCCAACACTCCCCTTCTTGGTATGGTACCTCGATCATGATGCATCAAATAGTCATTAGATGTCATAGCTTCTATTAAAGTCAATCCTTCCTTCGGTGTCTTTGTGTTCATGGAACCTCCAGCTGAGGCATCCAACATAAGCTTAGTTGACGACCTCAATCCATTGCAAAATGTTTGCATTTGGACTAGATTGTCAAACCCATGATTTGGACATTTTCGGAGCAAGTCCTTGAACCTTTCCCATGTGTCATGAAGAGTCTCCCCCTCTTGTTGAACAAAGCTTGTGATATCACCCCGTGTCTTCACAAATCTTGAGGCGGGAAAGAACCTTGCAAAAAACTTAGCTTCTAAATCATCCCATGTAGTGATGCTCCCCCTTGGTTGAGATTGGAGCCAAGCCTTGGCTCTATCTCTTAGATAGAAAGGGAACAACCTTAGGCGAATAGCATCATCGGTTGCGCCATTTATCTTTATCGTATCACATAACTCAATAAAGTTGGAGATATGATTATTGGGATCCTCTTTCTCCATCCCGACAAATTGATTTTGTTGCACGATGTTCAAGAGAGCCGGATTGATCTCAAAGTTGTTGGAATTCACCGGAGGCATCACTATACTAGAGACATGCCGATTGATATTGGTGTTGGCATAGTCCCCAAGTGTCCTCCGTGGTCTTTCACCATTTCCCTCCATTACTTCCTCTTCTTTTTGAGACAAAGTGGAAGATGAAGCTTCTTGTTGTTGTTTCCTTTTCTTAGAGGATAACTTCTTCTTTCTTGTTTGACCACTCCTTCTCCAAGCCGTTCTCTTTACTTCCGGATCGTAAAGAAGTTGATTAGCTGGAGTTTTACCTCGCATAAACAAATCAAGGAGCAAAGCATAATAACACAATGGAATATGAAAACAAGAGCAAAATAGAAAAAATGAAAGCAAGTAAAATGGTTCCTAAATTAGCAATCCTATTGTTATGTTGATACTGAAATCAATAATCCCCGGCAACGGGGCCAAAAACTTGTTAGGACCTTGGCAAGTATACCAAATCGTGACAAGTAATAAAGTGTGAGTGAGTATCGTTCCCAACGAGGATTAAGACCAACTACCAACACGTCCAACTAGACTACTATCTAGGCGGAAATTTGGAAGGAAGGGATCTCAATATGAAATACCAAGCCCAACAAGAGTTAAAAATAAACAAATAAAAGGAACAAGTTCTTTTTGGATTTTTATCAAACACTTAACAAGAACAAATGAGTTTTAATGCAAAAATGATGAAATGTTGAGGTTAGGTTCACTAAACTTCATTTACATGCAATGAAATGACTAATAACATAGTTCCTACTTCAAATATGACAATCGATCCTCTAGATTATTCAAATCCTAATCCCTTAGATGATAAGAGCCTAAATCCCCAAATTAAGCCCTAATTCCTTAGGAGGCTTAATTAGTGAATTTGCATGAAGATCAAGGATTGCATGATTACTAATAAACCTAAATCCATCCCTAGATACAAGGTTTACTAGGTGATTGATTTCAAGTCTAGTCCTAATATGAACTTTTCAATTGCATACCAAGACAATAATCAAGTCATGGATGATCAAGCCACAACAAGCATTAAGCATGAAAATCAAACACTCATAAAGAAGCAATAAGAACTATATTAAGAGGTCAAGTCAAATACATGGAAACTCAAAAATTAGCTACATCTAACCCCAACAATAGGGAAATTAGCTACTCATAGTCATAAAGATAGCAAAAAGAAAATAAATAACAAAGATAAGTGTAGAAGACTCCATGGATGATGTCCTCTAGCTCCAGCAGCTCCAAGTGCAGAGAAATCCTCTCCCCTTAGGGTAAATTTCGTCCTTGGTACTTTCTGAATGCCTTAGGTTTTTGCCAAAAACGGAATTTATAGTCCATGTGTCATCAGTAATTGGGACTGAGCGCTATTTTGTGGGGCCGAGCCCCATCGCTCCAGAATTTAACACCTTCTCTGGCGTATCTGTGCTGAGCCCTGGAATCCGGGGCTAAGCCTCACGACATAGGGCTAAGCTCGGAAACATGGGGCTTAGCCCCGCTTGCTGAATTGGGCTTCACATTGACTTTAATTGGGCTTCTTCTTCTTGCATCAATCTACACAAAAACACCAAAAACATTACTAACTAACCCAAAACAACAAATAAAAATAAACCATAATGACTCAATAAAACATAAGATAAACAACCTCTTAAGAATTAAAAAGGAAATAATCTACCTAAAATACACACCTAAAAATTACGCATATTGGCAACTTATCAGACACTATAGATGTGAAAGGTAAATAGTTGGTATTTCAGTATAGATTTTGGCCAAATAATAAATAATGGGATATGAAAGGTAAACTGCAGTCTTTATTTATTTATTAAAAACAGATTTTGGTTACGGGTGATAGTTGTGAATTTGATAATTGAGGCATGTATCGTATAAAGTATAATGATAGTAGAGTCTAAGTTTCTCCAAGTTTTTTCATATCTTCTCCAGAATATTAAACAAGTAGAGTCTTTGTTGTTTTAGTCTATAGCTTTATCTTGCTTTAACCATGAGTAAATGTAAGGATGCTACAGACATGAATGTTTTCAAATGAGTATTTTTTAACTTCTCTTCAAATGGCTGATATGTTTTCGTATGATAAATTGCCTGATATTGGTTCTGATTATGAAGGATATTTCTGAGGTCTTTTAATCGAGCCACACTAACATACCTTTTCAATTAAGTATTGTCTGATCTTATTCAATGGCTACAAGAGGCCAATTGGTAAGTTGTTATTTTATTCAATTCTGGTGAATAGGATTTGACGCATCAGACCAACAAGAATCTCAATTCTGAACTACAACAGTATGGGGTATGGCACCTTAAAATTGATGAGCATTAAACTTCAGAATTTGAGTGCAAATGTGAGAAAGAGAATGTTCCTTATTTTTATCTGACTGATTCCTTTTTCTTTTTATTTGGTTGTTGATTTTGATGTGTCCCCAATTATCACAGCTGGAGGTTAGTTATTCCTCTCCTAAGCTTTATTTATTATTTAGTTATATTACCTCAGATTATTCGTTGAGATATATACATATGTTAGCTGTTTTAAATTTTCATAGATTTAAAAAAATTGACCAGAGTTCAATGATATTTGGAGGTGCTCTAGCTTCTTGATTTCATTGCTATTCCCTCAAATTTCATTGGGTGAATGTGATTTACATCAATTTCTCCACTTTAATTTCTACATTTTTGTTTCTTTACAGGTATTGTCATATCCACAAACCTTCCTATGCGGATTACAACTAAAATGAGAAAGAACATGGTTAAGGAACTACAATTGAATAATAGTTTTTTGAAGAACTTGAAGCAAGGAGGGACATCATAGTTATAGGCCTTATATACTTGCTCTTTCTTAGCTTAGTGAACCATTTGAATATGCTCAAATGCAACCTTTACTTGACTTTTTTTGTATTGTAAAGTGTAAGAGACTACTTTTGAGAATTGAACCATAAAATGTTCTGATTATTTGCTATATGTTTTAGTACTTGCTGGAGAAGAAGAAAACAAAAAAGATGAAAAATTGAAAATTATGAAGTCCTTTATTTGATTTGGGTTTCAAACTCTCGACCAATATTGTAGGAGCTTGGCTTTGAAGAAGCTTGATGGCAGACGTGGTACCTCATGTAAGCCATGGGAGTATAGCTGTCAAATGGGTCAGTCCTAACCCATTTGGCCCTAGCCCATGTGGGTTAGGGCTAAAAGGGTCATAGGGCCAAAAAGCCCACCATAAAAAAAGCCCATAGGGCCAAAAAGCCCTTAGGGCCAAGTGGGTTGGGGCCACCCTATAGGCCAACCCACTTCAAGAATTTCATTTTTTGGGGAAATTTTCCCAACTCATTTAAGTCCTGAGAGAGAGGAGTCGCATCTAGAACATTGAGTTTCACCATGGAGGAAACAAATTCATTAAGTGCTTGTACACTTCATATTACTGTCACATATACTGACCATGACTTCAAATTGCAAGCAATTATTGGATGGCTTTGGTAACTCCCGTTTAGAAACTGTGGAACCTGCTATTGGAAGCTTTACACTAATGGTTGTCTGTGTTACTTTGGCAATTGGTAGTTCCTTTCACTTTGGGGAAATTTTATAATAATATTAATTCCAGAATAAACACCACACCACAGATCAGTCACCATAATTGAGGTCCTTAAATCAATAAGAAAGTACTTAATTATAGCTATAAAATGGCTAAAGCAGAAGGGACAAAAACATGACAATATCCACACCAAAGCTTTTAGAGGGACAAAGTCAAGATGTAACGAACAAGCATGAGAAAGGATGGGAAAAAGGCAAAATTAACCAGCTCCAAACTCTTGATTACTGCAAGGAAATCTGAGAACAAATTAGTATGCAACATAAGCACAAAAATTTAAACAAGCATTGGAATTAAAACTAACCTAACATAAGTCTACAATATCATCTTGATGCACATTTGACTCTGCTACTGCGATCCCATCACAAATAAGTTTACAATCATCTTCATCTAAAACTCAACCAATCAAGACATAATTAGAGAATCAATCTCAAAATAATTAACTTGTAGTAAATACGATATAAATAGCAAATTATTACCATTAGGATTCAAAACAAAACCGTGCAACCAATTTCTAGCGCAAATAAGCATCTGGACATGTTCGGGAAGGGTGGAACTTCTGTATTTAGTTAGAACACGTCCATCGATACTGAAAACGGATTCAGATGCCACTGTAGTAATCAGAATACTTAGCAAATCTCGTGCCATCATCGCAAGGGTGGGAAATTTTTTTTCGTTAGTCTTACAATAATCCAATACATCCAAATCCTCATTCTTCTCATAAACAAGTACTTTTTCTTCTAAGTAAAGATCTAATTCACTCTTCCCAACGTCACATGTAGTTTCATCCCGAAACTTTTGAAACTCCTGCAAAATATAATACATTAATTACTTAAATGAAACAAGAATGAAAGTAAGACACAAATAAAGACTAAGTTAATATTGAAAATCATACATTGAATACTTTTGTTCTCTTGTGCTTACTTCCTTCTTGACTTGACATATAAGGTTCACTGAGTGGTTGAGATTGAGAAGCACTTGTTGCATGCAAATCATATTCTCCATAAAGCTTTGATCCAATGTAGCACACGGGTAAAAAAGAATGAGTGGTTTAAAAAAAACTGCAATTAGGGCACGACAACTCGATTATCGTATCTCAAGGACTCTTGGATTGTTATTAACCTAGAAATCAATTTTTTGGGGGGGTTAGAGTCAACGAAAGAAGAATTGATTAAGAAAAACAGTGCGATTAAGCGAGTATCAATAAGTTGAAACGATTAATCTGCTGTTTCGGTTTCCCAACTATCATTGGTTCACATAAATTCCAAGCGCTAAGCGGATTCTAATCCCTTTCCGATTGTAGCGGAAATTAAACAAGCGCAATCGACACTACGAGATATATGTTCCTATTTCCGAATTAAGCAAACGGATTGAGGCGCTCGTGAATTAAGCAAACACGATCAACACACGTGAATTAAGCAAACACGATCAAGGTATATGAACATAGAATCATTGAAATAAATCAATACTTATTCTATACAACTTTAATTAAGCAAACAAGGCATACAACATAGTATTGAAAGAGACAAGCAAAGCAAATTTATCGGGAATTATGGAATCTCAAGTGTCGGCGGAAACCGACTACAGCAGACTAATCTCTGGTGATTAGTTCTCCATCACAAACATGATACAAACCCTTGGAATAAATTGAAAACAGTGAAAATTGTATATGATTTGTGTCTGCCCTGATCCTTTTATAAATCAGGATTCGCGTCACGGTCGTGATGGCCATCACGGCCAGGCCGTGATGCATTCTGCCAAGGGCGCGCATTCAAATTCTAGTCTATCACGACTGTGACGCCAATCACGGCCAGGTCGTGATGCTTTCTAACTTTGGGTGCTGATCTGTCACGGCCGTGACCTCCATCACGGCTAGGCCGTGATCAATTCTGTTCTTCAGGGTTCTCTCATCACGCCCATGATGGGTATCACGGCTGGGCCGTGATACTTTCTGACTTCCAGGGCCTTCTTATCACGTCCGTGATGGTCATCACGACTGGGCCGTGATGCTTTCTAATCTTCATGGGTGGCTCATCACGGCCATGACCATTGTCACGGCATGGCCGTGATGGCTTCTGCTTCAAGAGTCCTTCCCTTTTTGCTCTTCTTATTGACCTGAAAACATGAAATAGCAATGAATGCTTTATTTGACTCAAAAATAACTAAAATGTCCTAAACTACTTAAGAAACTCAAAATGTTGCTTGAGGACAATTAAATCCAAATTTGAGTGAAAGCGAGGTTAAACTCGAGTAATTAGTACAAAAGTCATGGTCTTACTAGTTATAAAACTAGTTGAGCCAGAGGCTTATCAAGTTTCTCAAAATTTTCTCTCACATTTTTAACCTTATCCTTAGAGGTTGACGGATCAAGCTTTGTATAGCAAAAGAGTACAAATGCAAGTTTGAAGCGAGGGTCGAGGATAGCTCCAAAAGCCAAGACCACACTATACTCCTTCCAATATTTATCAGAAAAAAATTTCATCCTTGTAGACATTTCCTTTATTACATTGTCATCATTTTTCAAGTTTTCATTTAACATGCTTTCAATCTTCCAAACTTGATAAAAGTATAAGTTGGACGTCGGGTAAGATGAACCAGATATCATGTTTGTAGTCTCATAAAATGGTTCTAAAAATTCACATATTTTCTCTCCCCTTTTCCATTCTTCATCCGATGGACAATGCATATAATTTGTATCTAATACCCTTAGAATATCAAAAGCCTTTTCATATTTGATTGCACTTTCAAGCATCAAATATGTTGAATTCCACCTAGTTGACACATCCAATCTTAAACCAATACTTGTGTCAATGCTTGCTTGTTTCACACAATCCTGGAATTTTACCATCCTCCCGTCTGATCCTCTCACATACTTAACACTCTCTCTGATTTTTTGAAGCGCTTCACTAGCCACTTGCAAACCCTCTTGAACAATAATATTAAGAATATGAGCGGAACAACGCACATGAAAAACTCACCATCACACAACGAACTATTTTGAAAACAAAGATGAGCTTTAAGAATACCTTGCATATTGGTATTTGCAGAAGCATTATCCAAAGTGATAGAAAACAATTTCTTATCAATCCTCCAATGTCTCAAGCAACCATATATGACAGCTTCTAATTCAGATCCAGTGTGAGGAGGCTTCATCCGAAAAAAATTAAGGATTTACTAACTAATTTCCACTTTTCGTCAACAAAGTGTGCAGTCAAACAAATATATCCTTCAGTAGTAGAGGTTGTCCACACATCAGAAGTTAAACACACTCTATTAGGAATTTCGGAGAAAAGTTGCTTAAGTTTCTCCTTTTCTCTAGTATAAATCTTTTGAATATCTGATACAACTGTGTTCCTAGAGTGCATCTTAACATCTAGATTCAAATAATTAATCAATTCTCTGATCTTGTCATATTCAACAAAATTAAAAGGAAGGTCATGTTGAATTATAGCTTCAGCAAGCAACTCAAGATAGGTTTTTTGATTAATCTTTATAGTGCTGGATTTCTGGTTAGACAACAACACATCATCCAAATTCAGATTTGAGCTCAAAATCCCTTTACAAACTGGAAAATGATGACTTAAATGTGAAGTGCCATAATTTGTTTTAGTCTTGGGATTTTTACCAATCACATAATCACGTTCACAATAATTACAAGTAGCTCTTTCAACACCATCCTTATCTTTGCCACTTTTTGTAAAAAACTTCCAAACAGTCGAAGTTTCTTTTCTTGTTGACTCAGTACTTGCAGAAAAAGCAGCAGGAGTTTCAAAAACAACTTCGTCTTCTACATTCATACTTTGATTTGGAGGCTCCATAATATAATTTTATATTTCCTATACATTACAACAAACAAAAATATTGATTTTAAACAGAACAGAACATAATCATTCTCTTGCTCATCACCAAAATTGCAATCATCGCTTTCCTTACTATTAGAGTATGCATCTAAGTGGCTAGTGCAGACTACAGAGGAATATGAAGTAATGAATAAGAAGAAGAATATCAGAGAAGTAAGGAGACTTAGGAGGGAGAAGCAGAAATCACTAGTAATCACCTAATGCCTAACCTTCTCACATTATTTAGATTTAATCATGAAATCCTCACAAGAAATCTCTCAGTCAAGAGCTATGCACTCTATGACCATTAACTGCATTACAAATAACATGATTTTCAAAACCAAATTGAACTGCATGATAATTTGCCCAGCAATAATTAAGTAAACATGCATGACTCGTTGTGTTCTCTATTCCTTCAGTCACCTAAGACATGCAGTGGGTCCTCACTACCTTATGAATCGTTCACAACATTGACCAATCTCTCAAAAGAGGTACACTACTTCCTCACCGATCCCTCCCTAGTCATCACCAAAATTGCAATCATCACTTTCCTTACTATTAGAGTATGCATCTAAGTGGCTAGTGCAGACTACAGAGGAATATGAAGTAATGAATAAGAAGAAGAATATCAGAGAAGTAAGGAGACTTAGGAGGGAGAAGCAGAAATCACTAGTAATCACCTAATGCCTAACCTTCTCACATTATTTAGATTTAATCATGAAATCCTCACAAGAAATCTCTCAGTCTAGAGCTATGCACTCTATGACCATTAACTGCATTACAAATAACATGATTTTCAAAACCAAATTGAACTGCATGATAATTTGCCCAGCAATAATTAAGTAAACATGCATGACTCGTTGTGTTCTCTATTCCTTCAGTCACCTAAGACATGCAGTGGGTCCTCACTACCTTATGAATCGTTCACAACACTGACCAATCTCTCAAAAGAGGTACACTACTTCCTCACCGATCCCTCCCTAGTCTCCACCAACCTTGATGAAGTACTTCCCATTAAACCTTCAAGTTTGATTTTATTTTACAATGTCCATTATAACCATAACACATGAAATGAACGAGTTGGTTCACATGAAATGAAAGGTTTGAGGTGATAGAGTTTGACATAGGTACTCCAAAATTAGACACTAGGATAGTATGCTATGCCATTAAAGAATGAATAATAGATATTAACAACAATTCCCAAAATTTTCTTGTACTTCTCATATCTAATGAATGGTTATGATCTTGCTACTAGAAGCATAACTGTGTGCCCCACTGAAATATTCGTGATAACCAGAATACACTCACGGGTAAGCAAAACTGGAATGCAGTACATCCAGGCATTGTGAAGACAGGAATTATTAGAGCTCATAAGCATAAATAATAGTTATCATTTTAATGCGATAACTAGAAACCAATTGTACATCCAATTCAATACACTTACAAAGGAGAATCTATGATTTTGAACCGAACCCTGCCAAGTTGCAGTGATTTTGAACATTATATTAAAGTACAATATTTCACTTTCCAACCATTAATCCATTATAGATGACACATTAATTCCCAAACCATTTGATACTTTATATTTGGACCACTCACTATACTTCTTAGGCCACTTTTAGCACCCCTGAAGATAAGGCCAAACTTTGGTTTATCAAAGATTCTACCTAAAACATATGAACCTAACACTTCACAGTAGCTTTAATAGTTTCATAGTTCTTCAACTCACAGTATCAATTTTGGCTTAAAAGTCAAAGAACTCCTTCACACACCTATTGCTCTTTAACTGTCAGCACAAATATGAGAAAAACAATGATACACAGTAAATTAGCAAACCACGAGATCAAAGTAACCCAATCAGAGCAAATTGTGGCATCGACAAAATTAACTCTTGAAATGAAAGATCAAAGAAAACTAAAAACCCAATCAAACCAAATTATGGCATAGTCAAAATTAGCAAGAAATAGCAATTGGTGACACAGAGCACAAATTAGCAGACCACAAAATCTGCTTTGTACAGACCACAAAGCCACAAACCGAAACTAGTAAACAAACCAAAATTGCATGCTAAATATAACATATAATAAAATCGTCTTTCATTGGAAACCAACTACCAACATTCTTTCTGAAATAGCCTAAAAGTGTATTAGGCCGAATTAGCATCAGAAACAATAGCTTTCAATAAAAAAATAAATATAGCATCAGAAAAGCCATAACACTTTGAAACACTTTGAGAAGACCCACAATAAAAAAAAATAAAAAAAATAAAAATACCTATTTCCAGAAACACTTTGAAACCCTTCGATCCTTTCCTTAAAAATCTAAATCCAAACAAGAACAATGGTATGAGATTCAGAGCAGAGATTGAGATATGACAAAGTGAGAGAGAAAAGCATTCAATAAGGACTACATAGATGATTTGAGAGAAGAAATCTTAAACATTTGAAGAACAAAAATCTGAAACAATTGAAGAATAATAAATAACATGTACCTGAGTTGAGAGAGCGAAATCGAGAGTTGAGAGAGTATGAGATCGAAAGAGCAGCTAACGGAAATTGATTTTAAGGTAGGGTTCTTGGAATTTTGGGTTCGGAGTTGGAATTTTTGTGAATCACGCTGGTAAGTTTTCGATTTGGGGAAAAATGGCTCAGAAAAATTTAGGGTTCAACGTAACGTAACCTCTCTCGGCTCTATAAGGATTCAATCAGGGACTTGTTAGAAGGCAATCAGGGGCTGACCCGTAAACCCTTCAGCCCTAAGGATTTTAGCCCATTCAATCAGGGGGCTGTGTTGGGTTAGGGTTAAACAGATCTTTTTTAAGTGGGCTTAATTTAATAGGTCTCAATGTAGGGTTTTTGGGGTCTTGGCCCACGAAATTCAGCCCCATTGACAGCTCTACATGGGAGGTTGCTCCTCTTCCACTATCATTTTGTTTTTCTCATTCTTACTTTCACAATCATTCACTGTTACATGATGGGGGATTTTTGTCATTCTTACCTCAGAGAAAGGTTGATTTAACTTTTATCTGCAGCAACAACCTTAAATACCAGTTGCATGTTTATCTCTGTTCCCTTTCTCATAGAAAGGTTGTCTGGAATTAATATGATGACCAGTAACTATTACTATTATCTTATTCAATCTTTTTTCCAGTCCTTTTTGTGAATAATTTGTTGAATACCATTGGAACTAAGATGAGTTTGTCTGTGTTCTTTTGAACCATGTGCTATCTATCTGAATTTTTATTATGGAAATATACATTTATGCATATGTATCCTTTTTAATAGATCAGTTGCATGTTTATTTTTATTCCCTTACTCATGTAAAGGTTGTGTTTGTACTTAGTGTGCTGACCAGTAACTAATATACCATATCATTTTCAGAAATATCTTCTTTCAAGTGCAGGGGTCAAAGAGTCTCACTATCCTGCTGAAATCTGCAATTGAAGAATTCAAAGCAAATATTATATTAGACAAGATGCAGAATTACCGTATTTTTTGAAACAGGGTAACTTTGGTACATGAAGCAACAACAAATGCTCTTACGAATTAAGGCCAATGGACGTGCAAGTCCAATTTTAAATAAATGTATTCACTTTCATGTACAAATACTAACAGAATGTTCACGTTGATTCCAAACTTATAGAATGTTTTTTTGAAATCTCTATTCAATATATCATTTATATGCAGTTGTGACCATAATGCAGTTGAGTTACAAATATATGAGAGACTTCCATGATCTTATAGCATGACAGATGAACAAAATACAAACTTTAATACAACCACATTCGAACTGAAAAACCTTGGAAGATATTTTAGGCTGAAAACTTGGAGAGAATTTGATGGCAAGGATATCTTACGGATGCAATTAATATGCGCTTCCCAGCCCCAGTAGATCCACCAATGACATCAACAATCAATATAGAACTATGGCAAGTTTTATAATACTTCTTATCATTTAATATTGATTCTTTTTCTTTGGTTGTAAATTAAAGTTAG
Source organism: Sophora flavescens (assembly GCA_030762895.1). Taxonomy (NCBI): domain Eukaryota; kingdom Viridiplantae; phylum Streptophyta; class Magnoliopsida; order Fabales; family Fabaceae; genus Sophora; species Sophora flavescens. Next base: position 100,397,848 of record CM061062.1, read on the forward strand.
ATTGAGGTTAAACAATAAATATAAAAAATTTGCTCTTGCCACTGGTGTTTCTCTGAAGATGAGGTTCAACTAAAAAATGCAATGCATTGTACAAAGCTCATCATTCAATTATGGATTTTTTTTTTTACTTTTATATTAAACTGCTTAGGATAAACTGCTCGTATCATATTTTTTTATGTTGTTGTTCCTTATGGGTGTGGACTGTTCTACCGATGAACCATTTAAAAGTATAAAATTTTAATTTATTTATTTTATAAGAATTTTATAGGAACCATGTTGGTATTTAGAATTGATCTATCGACCCTTTCTTTTTTAATTCTCAAATAGCTAACAAATTTTAAAATTTTAATTCTCATCATTCTATTTTCTTTATTTTATTTATTTTATAAGAATTTTATAGGAATTATATTTATATTTAGAATATGAACTAATCTATTGATTCATCCTTTTTTTTTAATTCTCAAATTACAAACAATATTCCTATGTTTTTTTTTTTGCCGCCAATCTTTTTTTTTTTTTTGATAAGAACACCAATCATATTTTTTATTATAACTCAAATATATATGTATTATCGAGCAATGACACATAACCATGATCAACCTAATCTATTACTCTGCTTCTTTTCAAATATAATTAACTACTTTATATTTCATTCACAATTTATAGGTTAATTTATCGTGTGAACATTTTATGAAAACAAAGTTCCAAAAAAGCTATTTGAGAATCTTTCTTTTTTAAATTTTAACAATAATTTGGGAAATGCGATATAAAATGTTATAAAATTAACTATCGTTATACAAAATAGAAAAAAATTGTTTCATACAAAACTTTATATAAGTGGCAGACTAATTTTGCGGGATACTTTTAAACCCTCAAGCAGGTACCTTTTCTAATTATGTTTTCAACAATCATATATGCGATGACGAAAAATATGTATGAGTGGTTTATAAAAGAAAATACTTTAAATTTTAAATTTCAATCTCAATTGATATACTATCATATCTTTTTTTTTTTTGAAGCAAACAAACTTATAACATTTCATTATTAATCAAAACAACAATAAAAGAAGGAATACAATAAAAACTATAGGAACAAGACTAAAATGGAGCCACTTAATGTACAATCATATCTATACTTATAATTTTAAAAAAATAGATTTTAAATTTTAATTGACATATATATTAGATAACCCGTGAGTTGCCCAGATATCTCTACTAGTAACTCTAGAACTAAGACCCGTGAGATGTACGGGAATTATAGTATTTTAAATAAATATAGTTGTTATTTTATATTGTGATTTTGAATATATTTGTTTAATCAAATGAATAAAGACTTAAAGTATGATTTGCACTTGAAGTAGAATGATTTAAATTATTATCTTTAAATTAAGTTGATCATATTGTTTGAAAAGGAAAACTTGTTGGACCGTTTCTATTTTACACGTAATAGTTTGGTGAAGTCCCTGTAAGATAAATCATATTTGTAGTAGTTTTTGAATTTTAGTCTTCGTAGTCATATATTAGTATCTTCAATCTACTACCACTACAAGAAATTCGGCGATTAGCTACGACAAATTTGGTAGCTCATTCGTATCTAATCTCTAGCAAACAAATTAGCTACAAAGTAGCTACATAATCGGTGGTAGCATAAATTGAGTGACAAATCCACTAGAAAAACTTCCCTAGGCAATTCATAGCTAATCTTAAAAAAGTTCTAGCTAATTTGTAGCTAATTTCTAATAATATGTTGAACATAAATGATTTTTTAGCTAAATAGCTACAATATTATCGTAGCGATTTTATAGTTAATCAATAGCGAAAATTTCGCAGCAGTTTTATAGCTATTTCCTAGCTAATTCAAAAAAATATTAAAAAAACCAATCACTGGTTATTTGATATTAAAAAAAAATCTAGCTAAATTGCAAAACACCACGAGCCCACATTTTCTTATCAAATCAAGAGATCTTTCTAGAAAAATATTGTTAAGTATGACTTTATCCATCTACGCTAGGATGGTTGTTATACAAGCTTGACATAGTTTTCCTTCCTACTACAAAGTATTGTTATACATAAGCATTAACATAAAAAATACAATGTTCTATACATGTGGTTTCTTGGTGCTTGCTCCACGAGGAAGCACATTAATTCTCAAATTCAAATAAACAATCAAGAAACCAATTAATGGAAATAACATTGAAAGGCACCTCAAGACACAAATAGCCATGTTGCAGCTTCTCCATGTTTGCATTCCGGGGTACCTTTGTGCAGTGTCCTGCACATGACAGTCATAATGTTAAGTTTAAGGCTAAAGGGGACAATGAGAATAAATCCATAAAAAATAAAAGCTGTACCAAACAAGTATGAATTATCTGTATATAAATTTGAATTCTTCCATTATTCAACCTGCATGATAACCTGTAAATTATCATTGGCCAAAATAAATGTGAAACTTCAGTAAAAGATCACCACAAAATGCTTTTCACCTTTTTTTTTTTCTTTTCATTTTACCGTAAATAAATAAAGAGTAAAAGAACACCACAAGTCAAAGGAAGATGCACTTAATTTCTTTGGAAAAACAGCTTACTTTCGTATTTAAGCAAATAAACAGCAAGCTCGAGTTTCTTGATTAAATTAAATCTGTAAAATGGAAATAAAACAACACCAACTATTCTAACTTTAAGGTCATGTATGTATTTAAATTAAGAGACAAACGTCATGCCACGGGTTTTGACTTGTCAACCTTCCAGAATGTAGGTAAGAATAAAAGGATATTGCAAACTAAATATCTCCAATTTTAACATCATTGAAGCCTCAGGAATACATTCAAAATATACATTAGTCATGCTTGATAAAAAGAATATAAGATTACAGAATAAGCAACATAGATTATGACAAGGATAATAAAAAAATTCTTATAGTGGCAGGACTCTTGCCTTTGGCAGTAGCACATGTATCTTCATTTTTTCAAATATTCTAAAATATGAAGGCATTTCTCTGGTCATAGTTAAAGGTGAAAATTAGTAAAGTTTCATAAAAATTAGTAAATGTCAGCAGCAAACAGCATCTAAAACCAAAAAATCAGAACAATCAACATCCAGATGAACAACCCAAAATATTCCAGCCATCACCCTTAAGTGTAAAAATAAGAACAACCCAGAAACACTATATGTTTAAGAATTCAGAGTGGAGCATGCCAATTTAAGCTATATGTTCATAATAATCACTTAAAGATCATCTGTGCACCCAATTAAACAAATAAGCTAAAATGAAGAATTGAGAGATAGAGAGAGAGGACCGGATTATGAAGCAAAAGAGATTAGCATTTGAGGAGTGAGTAGGCAGTAAATCAGCTTCACCACTTTCATAAAAAATAAATGCACCCCAAATTACACCAACTAGTTAATTAAAATGTCAATGAAATATAAACAGGACATAGACAAAACACATGCAAATCTAAAAAATCTGAAAAATCAAATGACTTATAACTTGCCCAAAATCTGAAAAATGAAGTTCCTCACAAATCTTGTAGAAACAAAATACTTTCTAGGCAAAGAGATCAAGGATTCAAAGATGCAAATTGAAAAAATACACGTATAACAGCACATTCAGCAAGAGTTGAGAGCAATCCATTTTGACCAATCCAAATATGCCTTACTCCATTTGCTGCTGACATTTTAGTTATAATCTGCGGATTCACTTAAATCATTAGTAAGGTACAACATGATCTTGACATCAAGAAGACAAGCATATGATGCGTAGCAAGAAACATATATCCTCCACTACTAGAAAACTTGAATTTTTAGACGGAATTTTCGGACGGAAATACATCCGTCTGAAACTTTTCGAAAATTTCAGACGGATTTCAGACGGATGTAAGATAAATCAAGGAAAATATAAAAACATAACAAATCCGTCTGAAATCCGTCCGAAAATTTATCTTACATCCGTTCGAAATCCTTGATTTATCTTACATCCGTCCGAAAGCCGTCCGAAACCCTTGATTTATGTTACATCCATCTGAAATCCGTCCGAAAATTTCGGACGGATTTCACACGGATTTGTTATTTTTTATATTTTCCTTGATTTATCTTACATCCGTCCGAAATCCGTCCGAAAATTTCAGACGGATTTCACACGGATTTGTGATTTATCTTACATCCGTCTGAAATCCGTCCGAAAATTTCAGACGGATTTCACACGGATTTGTTATTGTTTATATTTTCCTTGATTTATCTTACATCCGTCTGAAATCCGTCCGAAATTTCATACGGATTTCACACGGATTTGTTATTTTTTATATTTTCCTTGATTTATCTTACATCCGTCTGAATTCCGTCCGAAAATTTCAGATGGATTTCACACGGATTTGTTATTGTTTATATTTTCCTTGATTTATCTTACATCCGTCCGAAATCCGTCCGAAATTTCAGATGGATTTCACACGGATTTGTTATTTTTTATATTTTCCTTGATTTATCTTACATCCGTCTGAAATCCGTCCGAAAATTTCGGGTGGATTTTCACCTGATTTGTTATTTTTTATATTTTCCTTAAAAAAAGATTAAATAATTTATCTTATAAATATGATTAAAATATTTGATCTTAATAAATTTAAAAGTAAACAAGATTTATGAAAAAAAAATTAAAAAACATATTTAGACTAATAAAATGAAATCAGTCCCTATTAAAGCAATCCATACCGGTTTAGTTTGAGTAATTAAATTACTCTTTTCAAATTATTTTATTGGGTGCGTTAGCACTGACTTATTTCAGTAAATGCACGCTTACTAGACAATAATTTACGTTATTGTCACTATTATTACCAGTACAGAAAAATGTTTTAAATAATATGATTAAGAGAAAAGCATTTCCATATTTCCATTCTATTTAATTTTATATTTGAAAATAAACTGGTTTGACATTAATCGGACATTAAATTTTGGACCGAGTATTTTCTTAGTTGATCAGTTCAACTATTAATCTTTACTCTAATTTGAATTTCGAAATCATATATTTATCAATCTTTACTTTTAGATTCCAAAAAGTAAAAACATGAGGAGGAGGATTAGATGACAACGACAATGATATGATGAAGAGGAGGAGATGATGGATGATGTGCTAGATGAAGATGAAGAGTTTAGTGATCAAAGTAACAATGAGGAATAAATTTATGTCTTTGATGTTTGTAATGATATTTTAATGCTTTGAATCTTAATATATCATTCTTGTATTTCAAGATACTTTGTGTTTTTGTTTATTTTGAAGCTTGATACTTGTCTAGAGTGGTACCTTAATAATAATTATTTTTTATTATATTATATTAGATTCCAAGTCCAGGTACCTAATTTGGTATGCATAATTATTTAAGTTTGGCCCTTTTTTATTAATAAACATGATTTTTTTATCAAAAAATATTATTTAAATATGATTATCTAATCTGTGGGAAATCTGTCCAAAATAATATCATAACATTCGTCTGAAATCCATCTAGAATTTGCATAAATAGCAATATTGAATCCGTCTGAAATTCATCCGAAATTAAGCCCAATATAGCTAAAATTCAGATTTTTGTGTTTGTCCGAAATCTGTCTGGAACTAATTTTGGACGGAATTTCAGACAGAATTTTCAATTTGCAATGAGACTTTTTCGGACGGGGGATGTTTCGTCTGAAATCCATCCGAAATTAATTGTTCGTCCCAAATCCGTGGGAAAAGTGTCCAAATTCCGTCTGAAATCCGTCCGTAAATCCGTCTGAAAATAACAATTTTCTAGTAGTGCTCTATAACAAAGAAAGCTATAAGTGAAGAGATGCATGACCAATGGCATACTAAGACTAATGGCTAAGGCAAAAAAAACAAGTATCATTTCAGGAATGTGAAACTTTGGAGCTGGTAAATAGTATTTTGGTTTCCATCTCCTTGTCATTGTGATATCTTCACCTATACTATTCCATTTCATTAATTAAAAGAACTAGTCAATTTCAAAACCAACAATAAAAAATGAATTATATTCAAAAGGCCACAAGTGGTGCAATCTGGTTAATTTAGATGGTACTGGACAATACTAATCAACATTAAACAAAGAAGTTCAACTTCAAAGAGACAACATCAAAGAAATCTATTACGACATCAAAGCAATGCAAAAGAGAAGTTTTCTAAAGAAATGATATCAATTAGCATGAAATTAATAACATAACTGATAAATCAAATACTTTAGACTCCAAGAAGTCTACATATAGAAGCAAGAGAAACATATGGTGGAAAAAGTACCTGAATAGCTTCCTTGGAATGAACCATCGTCATAATCCTACACATGGGTGAAAGGAAAATAGTTTCCAACAAAAACATATGATGTTCCACAATTTATCTTCAACAACAGGAATTGTTAAATGCCTATCTTTTCTGAAATTAAGTGGAGCTTAATCACTTCCACTATCAGTAACAGGAACAGTTTGGTTTACCACTTCCACTTTAGTAAGAGACAAAAAGGCATTTTCAATTCTTCAGTGCAGTAAAGTCGATACATATTACTACTTACTAATATGGTGGTTATAAAGTGCTTCACATAAATAAGGTGAAGGCACATTGTTGTCGGTTACACTTTAAAGAGAATCAACCAAGTACTCAACCAATTGCATGAAATCTTAAACATGAAAGAAATAAAATATTTAGCTATTATGAATCAGTAAGTTACAACTTGCAAGCAAAACAAAATAAGACACGAAGGACAACTTGGAGTTGAAGCCCTAAATTAACACAATGTCCAAATATTCATCAATGTCCATTATAGATACAATATAAACACGATCATAATCAGTCCACAAATACATAAATAAAGAAAAAAAAAAAAAGGAAGAAAAGAGGGGAGAAGTTAGAAAACAGCCTCTGCCTTTCCTTTGTCTTCAAGCTCTCTACGTCTTTATGGATCTCTAACCTCTCCTGCACATACAAAGAACACAAAATACAAAGAACACAAAATCAAAACCAATCTCATTTTGAAAATAATTAGAAGAAGAAAGAAAAAGGAAGAGAAGATCTGTCGTGCTCACCTCCGCCGTCGACAGCCGCGAAATGCGGCCGTTTTCTTCCCTCCACCGCGCTGCCGCAGCCTCCCCGCCACTGCCCTCTCTGCCACTGTCAGCCTAGAGACACGGCTCATCTCTTCTCTCCGCTGCGAGGGAACTCACAGATTTGCCGCCGCCGCCATACGCGGCCTCTGCCACCAACGCAGATCGGCTGTCGGCCTGGCCATGTGCAGCGCCTGCACCAAGGACATGGTGGTGTTGAAAGATCGAGTTACGAAAGCAAGAAATCAAAATATTGCACAAATTTAGGGATTTAAAGCAAAATCTTCATCTTCAAATCTGGAATTGGATCTCTGTTATGGGAAAAGTTAGAGAGAAAATGAGATAGAAATCAGGGAGAAATCAAACGAAAAGAAGGCTGATAGAATTTGATTGATTTTGGAATGGTAAATAATGATAAACGAATGTAGTTTTTTTTTTATGAGAGAAGTTTATTTTGAAAAATGTTTTCTGTAATGCTTAATAGAAGTACGTGTAATTAGTGAGATATATTAATAGCTAATATATAATCAATTAGCTTGGGATTGACTACTAATTTTATTAGTAGCAAAAATTAGTAGCAAAATTTAAAAATTCTTGTAGTGTACGGAAAGTAGCTATTGAGTTGGTGAGATACAACTGTCTACGTGGAAAAACTGATGCGGAAGATTAATATATACCCACGTGTTTGTTTGAATGTCCTTGAGTAAATATAGTTAATGTTTTATATTGTGATTTTGAATATATTTTGTTTTAGTAAAATGAATAAGGAGTATGAGTTGTACTTGAAGTAGAAAGATTGATATTATTATCGTGACAAAAATTTATTAAATCATATTGGTTAAAAAAGGAAAAAGATTATGGAAAATTACATTTTTAACAATATACAATTGTTCATGAGTACTAAAAACTGGTTGAGGAAGATAAATTCTCACGTGTTTGTGTGATTGTTGTCGAATTTTATTTATAGTTGTTGCTAATATGACTAAGGTTTGATAATTCAAAAACATTTGTAATAAAAAATAACATGAAATTTAATATTAAATCATATATCTATAATTATTTAATATTTTAAAGCAGTTTTGGTAAATAGTTTTGTAAATTAAATAATGTTTGATAATTAGGAATATGTTTTGTAAAAGATAGTCTTTTTTTTATAGACAAATGTTATATTGTTAGTTTATTATGTTAGTTTTGAGGGGGGTTAAATCAATGACTTCCACTTTATCACTCTAAACTCTATCTCTCCCCTGGAAATCATCAATTATAACTCCTCGTTTTGTAAAAGACAGTTAACTATTATTAAAATCAATTGTCTAATAATACCAAAAAAAAAAATCAATTGAATAATAATTGTTCCAATATACGTTTTTATATTTTTTCCACTGGTAAGTATAAGTATTTTTTTTTTTTTTGTCTTTGACTCTTTGTCCCGAAAAGCATCGTGAAAATTTGTTAAATTATACATGTAATATGTGGTAATATATTTATGTTGAATATTTAATGCTATAATAATTGATCATAGAACTTAATTGAACACAAAACAAAGATAAATACTATTTGTATATAAAAAAAAGAGTTTAATTTCTATGTATCGTTAGTGTACAGATTTTTCTATTGATAACCAATCAGAAATTATATAATTGATGAATTTTAAGGTATTTATGATAAGAATAAAAGATTTATAATGGTGTGTCAATTTCTGATTGGTTGACAGTACACTGTCAGTATATACAAATTAAATCTATAAAAAAAAGATAAATACTAATATAATTGATTATTAAGTCTTGTAAAAAAAATTGATTAAGTCAGGATCATGGCTAATTAAAAGTTCTAAGATTTGAATAATGAGGGTTTTTTTTTTTTTTTTTTGCTTTTCCTAAAAAGAGTTAAGAAAGAATTCACATCAGATAAAGAAAATTTATTTGAAATTCAAATTTGAATAATTGATTGAATATATTAATTGAAATTAGTTACTAATTTAAATAGGAATTGCTAATTTAGTGTGGCTTTTATTAAATATTATGATATTATGGTTTGAAACCATTAATACATTTGTGAAATAGCAGGTTTGTTTTAATTTTAAAATTCAAATATAAGTCATCATTTTAAACTTAAGTTTCTACTCATTTAGGTGAATTTTTTTTATAACATAAATAGGGTTTGATAATTTAGGGTCATTTGTAAGAAAAGGCAACATGAAACTTTATATTGAATCATTTGTATAATAATTTGGTTAAATAATCCGTTATCGAGAATAATTATGTAAAATAAATTATGCTTGATAATTTAGGAAGTTTTTTCGTAAACTTTGAATCAATTGAATAATAATGGTTGCAATATAAAATTTTATATTTTATTATAGGTAAATATAAGATTTTTTTTTGCTTTCGTCAAAAAAGGTTTCATGAAACACTACACGTAATTAATGTATTTAATTAATTTTAAAGCATTTTTTTAATGTACTCTAACAGTAAAATCATTGATGAATATAATTAAATATCCTATTAATCTAAAGCCTTTAAACTATATGACAATTTTGACAATAAATAATGAGTTTAATTGCTATGTATTGTCAGTATAAATTTTTTTATAGGTTACGACAGTTTGCATGGGGATATGGCCTAGGGGAGGTAAATGGTGAGGGTAAGTCTATTCTGGACTTTTCATCTGCTTTTGATCTTACTATAGCCAATACCTGTTTTAGGAAACGCGAGGAACATCTTACCACGTACAAAAGTGGGATGACAAGCTCTCAAATAGATTTCTTTCTTATTAGGAGATCGGATAGAAAGATTTGCTTGGACTGTAAAGTCATACCTGGAGAGAGCTTGACTACCCAACATTGAGTCTTGGTTATGGATGTAAGAGTTAAGAGGAGTGTGAAGAGAAGAGGCCACGAAAAGGTTTCAAGGATCAAGTGGTGGCAACTAAAGGGTGAAAAACAAAGGATCTTCCAACACAGGGTTTTGGAGGGAGGGTTTTGGAAGGCAAACGGAAGTGCCAATGATATGTGGGACATGATGGCCAAGGGGATTAGGAAGGTAGCTATAGAGACGCTTGGTGAATCAAGAGGATTCGGACCTAGGGGTAAAGAATCCTGGTGGTGGGATGAAAGTGTGCAAGCTAAGGTTCGGGTTAAAAGAGAATGTTTTAAAGCTTGGTCTTTATTTAAAAATGCTGAAAAATTGGGAAAATTATAAGGTGACTAAAAAAGAGACTAAGAAGGCAGTGAACGAAGCTAGAACTAAAGCTTTTGACGGGTTGTACCAATCCTTAAGCACCAAAGATGGTGAGAAATCTATTTATAGGCTTGCTAAAAATAGGGAAAGAAAGACAAGAGACTTGGACCAAGTGAAGTGTATTAAGGATGAAGAAGGTAGAGTTTTGGTTAAGGAACAAAATATTAAAGACAGATGGAAGAATTATTTCCACAAATTATTTAATGAAGGATTTGAAGTTTTATCATGCTCACGGGTGCTTGACATCAGAGAGGAGGACCAAAATTACACTTTTTATCGTAGAATCCAAGAGCATGAGGTAAAAGAAGCTTTGAGAAGGATGGATAATGGCAAGGCAGTTGGACCGGACAATATACTTGTGGAGGTATTGAAGAGTCTCGGAAGTAGAGGCATTAGTTGGCTCACGAAGTTTTTTAACGAGATTATGAGGTCAAAGAAAATGTCGGACGATTGGAGGAGAAGCACTTTAGTTCCGATTTACGAGAATAAGGGAGTTATACAAAATTGCGCAAATTATAGGGGGATTAAGCTTGTGAGTCATACTATGAAGCTATGGGAAAGGGTGCTTGAACGGAGACTAAGAAAAGAAACCAAAATCACCGACAACGAATTTGGTTTTATGCCCGGGAGGTCAACCATGGAAGCAATTTATTTGCTACGACGAGTGATGAAACAATATCGAAGGGATCAAAAATATTTACACATGGCCTTCATTGATTTGGAGAAAGCGTATGATAGGGTGCCAAGAGAGGTTTTGTGGAAAGCCCTAGAAAAGAAAGGTGTTCGAATTGCCTATATTCGAGTTATCAAGGATATGTATAAGGGGGCCACGACTAGTGTGAGAACGCAGGGTGGAGCCGCAGAAGATTTCCCAATAACCGTAGGTCTGCACCAAGAGTCAGCTTTAAGCCCCTATCTTTTTACCTTGGTCTTGGATGTACTTACGGAGCACATTCAAGAGTCAGCACCGCGATGCATGCTTTTCACAGATGATATAATTCTAATTGGAGAGTCGAGAGATGATATAAATGGAAGGTTGGAGACTTGGAGACAAGCTTTAGAAGCACATGCCTTCCCTTTGAGTAGAAGCAAGACGGAGTATATGGAATGTAAGTTTAGCAAAAGGCGAAACACCTCTAGCTTAGAGGTGAAAGTTGGAGACCACAACATACCACAAGTCACACGGTTTAAATATCTTGGGTCTATTATACAAAATGAAGGAGAAATTAAGGGAGATGTGAACCATCGGATTCAATCAGGGTGGTTGAAATGGAGGGAGACTTCGGGTTTTTTGTGTGATAAAAAGGTACCACTTAAGCTAAAAGGAAAATTTTACCGTATAGCTATTAAACCCGTGATGTTGTATGGGACGGAGTGTTGAGCGGTAAAAAATCAACACGAGAGTAAAATCAATGTAGCAGAGATGAGAATGTTGCACTGGATGAGCGGAAAAACTAGATGTGATGGGATTATGAATGAAAGCATTAGAGAGAGTTGGGGTAGCACCTATTGTAGAAAAGATGGTTGAATCTCGACTTAAGTGGTTTGGGCATGTATGGAGGAGACCTTTAGATTCTGTAGTAAGGAGAGTGGACCAGGTGGAGGGCAATCCAATAGCTAGAGACAGAGGTAGGCCAAGAAAAACTATAGGAGAAACTATTAAGAAAGAATTGAATGTCAATGATTTAACTATTAACATGATTCATGATAGAACATTATGGCGCCGTATGATCCATGTAGCCGATCCCATCTAGTGGGATAAGGCTTGGTTGTTGTTGTTGTTGTTGTCAACCAATCACAGATCATGATATGAATGACTCTTTTAAGGTGATTAGTATAAGAATCAAAGATTTTCAATGATGTGGCAATTTATGATTGGTTGACAGTGTAAAAAACTTTTACACTGACGTGTTAGCAATTAAACTCGTAAATAATTGATACCAAAATGAAAAGTTTTTGAGAGTCACTTTCAAAATTAAGCTTCAGAAGAATGTGATATTGTGACCCAAAAAAAAAAAATTCAAAATTGAATAGACAAAAATATAAAAGGAAATACTTTCTCTTATTTCTCCAAGCCTTCTTCTAGCCACCAAACTTATGATTAAATATTACTTTGAAAGTTTTTTCATAAACTTTGAAAGGTAACTTTGATTAAAATCAATTGAATTATAATTGTTGCAATATAAGTTTTTATATTTTATTATAGGTAATTATAAGTAAGTTTTTGGAATTCGTTCGAAAAGGGTTCATGGAACATTATACGTAATTAATGAATATAAATAATTTTAATTAAATTCGATTAGGATTAGAACGGTTAAAATCATTGATGAATATAATTAAATGGCATATTAATGGTTAAGATTTTAAACTATATGACAATTTTAAATCAATTATGTTCTTTCTCCGGGCCACCTTCTTGCCACCAGTGATATGCCTCTTATGCATTGAATCCCTAGAAATACCTGTCGAAGAACAACAACAAAATCCATTAGACAAAAGAAATCACAGACACAAACAGACACAATGATAAGACACAAACAGACACAATGATAAAAGGTATCAATTATGTTTGAATTTCAATGATGTAACGTTCAACACTGTTAATAAAAGGCATCAATTAATAAATGATAATTTATGACAATTTAAAGAATTTTACAGGTCCAATTAAAATGACAATCGAAAGGGCAAATTAATGGCAATTATATGATGAGGCACCTAGAGCAAATTAATGTCAATTATTTGTGAAGTAATAGTATAGCAATTTCCAAAAGGGTTCAACTAATTATTTAACATCGTCTTTCAAAACGTAATTTCCTAGATCATGCATATTGAAGCAAGAAAGACTATCATCCCAAAAGGCAATATGATAGTGCATAATGAAAATTACAAAGGCACCTAGATAAACTAATACCTTAGCTTCTGGCTCATCCAAGTCGTGTAATCTCTCACAAAGTGTAGCAATTATGTATTCATATTTCTTAGAATCTTACATAGATTAAATTCTCAATAGATGTCCGATACTCAATAGATATCTCATAAGCACTATAACATAATGCATTAGAATCCCACACATCCACACAAAAACGTGATTCCTGGGATAAGGCCGTATATTAACATAATAATTAAGGCTTAATTGTAGTTTTAGTCCATCCATTATTAGTTATGTGTGATTTTGATCCCTCTAGTTTTTTATGAGCATATTTAGTCCCTCAATTTTTTCAATGTTACAAATTTAGTCCTTCAATCCAATACCCATCCATTTGGTAAGGAAATTTGCTTAGATGGCAGTCCAACTAGATTAAAATATATTAAATAATTAATAAATTTTAATTTTTTAAAATAAAAAAATCAAAAAATAATTTTAAAAAATAAAATAAAATAATCTCGTACAGTGCCCCTTCCCTGTCTCCTTGAAGGACCTGGAGCGTCGTTCCCTATTTGCTTTTGCTTCAAGTTCTTGTATTTGTCTCGAATATTGTGTCTTTTGTCATTCCATCACTGTAACCCTTGTCCCTTTTTTCATGATGTCTTGCTTTTGTTGTGCGGTAGTAAATGATCCCGAGCCAAGTAAGTGCAGGAGAACAGATGCTAAGAAATGTCGATTTTCTTCTCAGTTTGTTGCTTCTGTTACTAGTCTGATATACGGCATATGACGGTAACTATAATATTTCTTCCCTTTCTCTCTTCGTAACTTTGATGTCAAAGCTGGAAACTGACCCCAGTGCTGATGATGTGCTTCAAGGGTTTCAAGGAGACAGGGAAGGAGACGGTGCATTTTTTTTCATTTAATTATTTTAAAATAATTAATAAATTAATTTTGGATTCTTTGATATAATAAATTGAAATTTATTAATTACTTAATATATTTTAATCCAATTGGACTGCCATGTAAGCAAATTCCCTTACCAAACTGATCGATATTGGACCAATTGACTAAATTTGTAACACTAAAAAAATTGGGATCAAATGTGTTCATAAAAAACTATAGGGACCAAAATCACACGTGACCAATAATAAAGGGACCAAAATTACAATTAAAACAATAATTAAAATCAATGGAAGAATGGAAAAACATCTTCAAATGAACTTCCAAACCCAGATTTTAAAAGATAAAAACTCCTCAGTTTGTACTTTAAGCAAATGAAAATGTATTTAAACCTGAAGGTGTGGCGGACATCATTATGTGAGAGGTTTCACTTCTCTTCAAAACTCTTCACTTTCTATAAGCAAAGCAATATCACAATTAACACCTCTGACTAGAACCTGTTGCATCAGTGAGAGTAAAGTAAATATATGAACATGTGCTAAATATCAATGACTTGGGAGCCTTGCATATAATGTTGATATATAAAACAAAGGCCATAGATTAATAATATAACCTTTAGTTACAAAACCTTCGGAAGTGGAAACCAAATTAGTCAAAAAAAAATTGGATAAAAAAGAATTATGGGGTTTTATGTCGGGAGAAGCAAACTAATTAATAAATCCAGAAAACAAAATAAAACCAAAAGGAGAGATTTAGGAAGCAATTGAATTCATAAATCCAGGTACAATACCAAAATAAGAGATTTGGGGATAGACATACCTAATCAATGAAGCAACCAACAAAAATGAAGAGGGGCGGGAAGAGAGAGAACGAATCTAAAGTATGCATAAAAAGATTAAACAAAAAAGAATTAGAGATTTTTATGTTAGAGAAGAAATATGAATTGAAGAATTTGGTGGAAAACAAAAACCTCGAAGCAACCTTTACAAACCCAAGATGCTTCATTTATCGGTGCCTTTTCCTCAAAACCTTTGTCTCCATAAAACAATATTCGCATGGCATGAAAATGACATTGGCTATAATGATATAAGGAAACGGTGGACATGACATAAACATTGGCTATGATGATATAAAGAAATGGTGGAATGGTGCGGATTCAAAACGTTGGAACATGAACACAACCAATACATTCTCAATAAGGATAATATGGTAAGTGCATTGACAAATAAAAAAATTCTCAATCTTAAGTCTTAACCAAAAAAAAAGAAACCTTTCTTTTTGACAAAATAAAAATTTATAACGCAAGTGATTTTACATAACTACCCCAGCCACCACTTTACTTTGTCATTCTCAAGTGATTTTACAAATATGCCTCCGATCACTTCCTTCCTTTTAATAATAAAGATGCTAAAGGGAAAGGAATTAGGTAAGCAGCCAAGCTACACAAACAAACTCATCAAATGAGCTTGGATGCAGAAGACACAACCTGAAAGTAGTTTCATTTATGGGAATCCATATCATCCACATGGTGAAAATCAGTTTCGTTATACTTATGATCATGATCGGCGGTTAAGGGTGGGAATAGGCTAGGCCTTGAGAGACCTGAGCCTGACCTGCATTCAAATCTTGAGGCCAAAGCCTGGTCTATTAGCATTTAGCCTGATATAGGTCAACTTTTAAGGTTTGAGCCTGGCTTATTCAAAGTCTGACCTGACCTGAAAGCATATTTAAAAGCCCACTTATCATTTATCAACAAGACTTTTAAATATGCATTCGCATATAAATAGGACATAGACTTTCACTCTTGTAAATAAGCTTGCAGGCCTCTAATGATAAAGAGGTCGGTAAACTATACTGATAAATAGGACATCAGGCTTTCACAAATAAATAGACAACTAAGCCACTATATTTAAATGAGCCAATAGGCCATTACATTCAAATTCTATAAAGTGATCAAATTCATATTAACGTTGACGCGGCAGATTCTGGATAAAGTGATGTTTCTGGTGTTGGAAGAATTCATTTTTTAGATCAATTTTGGGAAAATATTGTAACACAATCTTAGTATATTTTTTCTCCTTTACGTTATCTATGAATCTATGTTGAATATTATGTGCATTGACAATGACGATGAAATCTGAATCTGAGAATTTGACTTGATGTTCTTGCTGCCTTGGTCCTGTTATTGATTAAACGCATGACATGTTAGTCGATTCGTCCAGTTTAATGTCTATTTACTTGCTTAAGTATCACCAAAATTATCGATCGAACATACATGTCTTACTCAAATGACTAAAATAGTAAATAAAATATCAATAACAAAATGCACTCAACGAAAAAAATTAGAAATGTGGACAGTATACCTTGGATTTATTATTACAAATATGTATTTTATTTATTTTTACATTTATTCACAACATATTCTTATATATTAACGTAATGATATAAATATGTAATGTGTGTTTACATTAAGAAGTCACATTATAAAGCCACAAATAATACCAATTACAAATGCCCGACATATATAAGTGCCAAATAAAATATTACACACCAAAAACGTGGATAAAGACGAGTAAGAGCATTACAAATACGGCCAGACAGTCACGTTAGTGCCTGTCTTACCGCTAGTATAAATAATATAAATGATATATCATAGTATTGTGATATATTATATTATACATAAATATTTATGTGTGTGTGATAAATACGCCGACCTGATAGGCCTAGTAGGTTTTTTTAAAACCTTAGGTCTGACCTCTTTAGCTATATAGACTTTTTAAGAAGCATTGGCTTGAGCTTTTTACTAAATAGACTAGGTCGGGTTAGACTTTAAATAGGCTATGACACAGGTCCCCCGACGAGCGGCTTGACCTACTCCCACACCTATCCACGATAGGATTTTGCTTGAAACATGTAAGAAATCAAAGGCAAGATAATCACC
The DNA here is from genome assembly GCA_030762895.1 of Sophora flavescens. Lineage (NCBI taxonomy): Eukaryota > Viridiplantae > Streptophyta > Magnoliopsida > Fabales > Fabaceae > Sophora > Sophora flavescens. The sequence goes on from CM061062.1 coordinate 100,414,860, forward strand.
CTAAACTTCGTATAAACATGGAAGAAATAATTAGAAGGCAAGATGATGATGTTCATGAGCTGTATCTTCCTTTTTATTAAAAAAAATATGGTCCATGGGAAAAATCAGAACTTAAGAAGTTATAAACGCCCAAGATTAACGTGAGTTTAATTTTAATATAATATTAATATAATATTTTTATATTGTCAATCATTCATTAATCATGATATGAGTGTTTTTTAAAAAGTAATATAATCGGATAAAAGTCAAATATTTTTAATAATATGATACTTTATCATTTATTAGTAGTATAAAAAATCTTTACAATAAGAATACATAACAATTAAATGCAATTGGTATTAACATATTAGAAACAACTAGTATTTTTGCACCCGTGCGATGCACGGGTCATCAATTACTATTATTATTGATAGCATTGTTATCATTAATAACTTGAATTGTGTCTCTATATGTACAAAACTTTTTTTTTTCCTTTATCCCAAATTAAGTTCACATTTTCTTGACTTATTTCACACGTTACTTTCAATATTTCCTTCTCACCCATAATGGTGGTACTCATTCATCTCCAAGATTTTTTTATTTACAGACAGAAGTGATCAGCAAAAACCTTGAAACAATTTTATCTATAATTTGAGTTCAAAGAATTGAATATTATTTTATTTTAAAATGATATTACAATACGTAATGTTCCTCTTCGATTATTACAAATGATCAACTAATCCCCTTAGATCATGTGGTGCTGACACATGTCACTTTATTAGAAAATCATCAATTCCCCTTATTAATTAGTATAGATATAGATTTATTATTTGAAATAGAAAAAAACAAAGGCAAGGAAGTAGAAAAAAATAGATTAGAAAATATGAATAACTCTACCTCTATTTATGTCAATTCAAAGATTGTCGTGTTTGATTCCCAAAACTTTGTACCTTTACTGATTCATAAATATTTCAAAACAAAAAATATATAAATTTTAGAGAAAAAAATTCATCACTTGACATATGGCTTGCACCATTATGCTAGACTAAAATCAGCATTTCCCCTTATTAATTAGTATAGATATAGATTTATTATTTAAAATAGAAAAAACAAAGGCAATGATATAGAAAAAAATACAAAATATGAATAGCTCTGCCTCTATTTATGTCAATACGGATATTAGAAAAATAAAAAGGTAAATTAGAAAAAAAAATCGATTTTTTTTTTTAAATTTAGAAAAGTATATAAAAAAATAGGAAAATAATAATTAGAAAAAATATTCAAAAAAATTAGAAAAATAAAATATTTTAAAAAAAATCAATTATAAAAATAAACATTTAAAAAAAAGTAAATTAGAAAAAACTAATTCGGAAAAAAAAATAAAAAGAATATATGTTTAAAAAATAAATAAATAAATTTAAATAATCCAAAATAATCCACCAGTTGACAAATCCTTCTACTATTACAGGAATCGTAGAAGAAAAGTTGTTAATTGATAAAGTGGTATACATATTGAATACTAAAATATATATAAATATTAAAATATAGTAATTGGTTCGGTTCATAAATAACCGAATTGATGGCCATTGGGTTTGGTTCAATTCGAAACCGTAAAAAAATAAATTTTTAAAAAATATTATAAATAAAATATGTTTAATAAATAAATAAATTTAAATAATCCAAAATAACCCACCAGTTGACAACTCCTTCTATTGTTACAGGAACGGTACAAGAAAAGTTGTTAATTGATAAAGTGATATACATATTGAGTATTAAAATATATATAAATATTAAAATATAGTAATTGTTTCGGTTCTAAAATAACCTAATTAAAGACCATTGAGTTTGGTTCAATTCAGAGTCGTGCACAAAAAAGAAAATAAAAGAACCAATTTAATTGGTTGTTTCGGATTTTCAAATTCATCGAATTATTGGTTTGAATCTTACGATCCTAAACCTTTTCGAAAAACACTATAACTCTGCTACCTTTCCTGGCTAAAAATATTTAAAAACAAAAAAAATTATAAACTTTAAAAAATAAATAACAATATCCGAATCAATTAAAATTGGTTTGGTTTGATTCGGTTCGAACCGGAAAATATTAATATATATATATATATATATATAATATTAAATTATATATACATTAAAATATATGTATATAAAAATTAAAACATTAAAAATATGACAACTCTACTTTTATTGTTTGCCAATTTATGATTGGTTGACAGTGTAAAAAAACTTTACACTGTCAGCTTATCCAAATAAATTTTTTAAAAAAAGTATCAGCAAAAAAATTTATTAGGAAAAAAATTTTAAAATTAAGAAAAACGTAAAAAAAAAATTAAAAATTTTTTTTTCAAAATTTTAAAATAAAAAAAATCAACGTGAAAAAAATTAAAGTTTTTTAAAGAAAAAGTAAAAAAAAAATGTATGCTACAAGTTATCATGTTGAACATTTGTCTAATTTTCCATTTTACCAAGGGAAAAAGAAAGAAACAAATGCATGCTACAAGTTAACGTGTAATACCTCCCTTGGCATTACATGGTTTTCTCCTTTATTACAACTTAAGCGGAAAAAAAAAACTCTTAATCACTGGTTTCTTTCGGAAATTATTGTCAATCTGAGTTTTATATGAAAACTCCAATAAATAAAACTTGCCTTTCGATGAAAAACTATAACATGCATTCACAACATATGAACCTATATATATATATATATATATATATATATATATATATATATATATATATATATATATATATATATATAAATTATGCATCAACTACACCAAGACCCGTATAATCAGGGGTCATCATATCAGAGTTATATGGTAGGTTAGGAAATATATACAGACATAAGTCATACATACAAATGATATACAAAATCAAGGTTCAGCAGAGAAGACCATTAATACAAAAACTGGGCTCTCATTAGCCGGATATACAAAACCCTGTGGAGTTAGCACTACCCAAAAGAAACTACACTATCTGTAGCCTACTAGCCCTCTAGAGATGACCATTAGGGAGACCCCCGTGGTTGTCCCCATGATCTGAGGGGTCGGGTGACACTATACCCCCACAACCTCATCCACTATGGGCTCCAACTCCTCATCAAGGGGGTGGTACTCAGGTACCTCAACCTCAGGCTCCTCTGTCTCTTCCTCTACCGGATCCTCCTCAATGGGATCCGCCTCAAGAAGCTCTTCGGCGACCATGATGTCCTCATCGTCTTCTTCCCCTCCATAGATGATAATAGGAGCAAGTGGTGGCGACACGGGTACTCCTCCAAGTGTAGCCTGCTGTGGTGGTGGCTGGTGGTATGTGTTACCTGACTTGACCTGGTGATGCAGATAGGCCCAGATAGGAGGCAGTGGAGCCTCCACGGTCTTCACCCATTGGGTACAGGATGCGATGCCCTCCTCTGTCCCCTGGGTGGACAGCAATGGCCCCGTGTAAGACGCGCTACCGGCTCCGGGGTGGATAACCCATGCGCTAGCCTCGTCGCGAGTACTCAAAGTCAGGCCAGAAAGCCCGAATGAATCATATGCTCGAGAGGGTCCATCTATACAGGTAATATAAGATACCACGACATAAAAAAAAACAGAACAAGGAAAAACAATGCAAAGGTGAGTTACCAATAGATGAGTATAAACATAGCAGACATATACTTAACCTTTCGATACATTAAAAATAAAACAATATAACAATTCATATAGCAATAGTTATATTTATCTCAAGCAAAAGACTCTAAATAGAATATTATCGCAATAAAGAATTGTACCCAAAAAGAATGTTCCGAAAATTAAGTTTTAACACTTCAATATCCACTTTCTAAACATAAATCTCCGGAGATCCTAACTTCCCTTCCTTGAGCATGATAGGCAGCGATAATTCCTATTCACAATTGTTTCGCGTTGGGTGACCTCTCTACTGGGTCCTTTCCCCAATTGTTCTAGGATTTCGTGTATCACCTAAAAAAGATTTGATAGTCCCCTATTGAGTACATCTGGAGTAGGGTAACCGAGTTCCACGACAAGAGGTTGCAAAGCCCCAAGCATTTCGTGGAGTTCGAGCCTGAATCTCCCTAAAGACCCAACACCAGTGGAAATAATGTAATATACGGGAACGTTTTACGTCAGTTGACCATATGTTTGACGTTAAAAATGAGGCGGTGGCAGTTTTGTAAATATTAAATCACTATTTGCGTCAGTTGTTTAATGAACTGACGTTAAAAGTGATTATTAACACTTTTAACGTCAGTTGTTTATACAACTGACGTTAAAAGTGTGATTTTTACTTCAGTTAAATAAATAACTGACGTAAATAATCAACTCATTCCTATCTTTCTTTCGTTGTCATCTCCCTGTTGTCACTCTTAACGCAGATCATCACTCCATATATAGTGCAGTTTATTTCTAATCTTTTTTTAAAAAAGTTTATTTTTAATCTTAATTAATTAGCTTGAATTAGTAAACAAATTCTTGTGCAAATTAAAATAAATAAACACTTAACATAAAACAAGTTATATGCATAATCAAATCGTATCTCATTGAAGCGATTCATAAGTTACAATTACATGATTAAAAGATAAAAAATTTCCTCAAGATAGCACTAAAATATAAAAAAAGTTTCTGCTTCAACATCATTTTCTTCTCAGTCATGTCCTCAGAAACTCCAATGGATGCATCTCCTACCTTACTTGAAGTCCTTGATGCTCCATGTGAATCCACAGTCAATTTGGAGCCAAAGCAGAGTGAAGGGTGCACTCGATCTATTTCAGCAATATTCTTGGAACAGTCACTTGGTTCCAAAGCTGAGGTTTTGGAACTGTAGCTGCTGATTCTCCGGAAGGATGATAATGTGTGCAATTCACATAATGCGATTTACACACCCTTATCACCCATGTAATGCGATTTACACAACCTCAGAAGTTATTTGACCATTAAGACAGATCTTTAAGTCTAGGTATAGGAAGAAAGAGTGATGAAGCTAATCTCCATGGCAGAGCCATATTGTGAAGCAGAAAAATTAAAGGAAGGAAGGAAGCTATTTATAGGAGTAAGGGATGAAGTTACTAGGCGTCGTAAGTTGCTAAAAAATTAAATTGATCATTAAGAGCATTAGGTTCCAAGGCGCATTGGGAGTTGGCAGTCAAATATTATAAACGTGCAGAAAAGAAAAGCCAAGGAATAGGAAGAAATAGACCTTTAAGTCTAGGTATAAACTTAGTACTCATAAAGAGGATTATAGGTTACAATGTGCATGGGTAAGTAGCACAGCAGTAATGGGTAATTAAGTAGCAGAGTAGTCAAAGGAATGAATGCTTTTGCAGAAACTTATACACTTTTAACGTCAGTTGTTGAATAAAACTGACGTTAAAAGTGTTTTTAAAATAAAAAATATTTATTTTTAACGTCAGTTGTTTATACAACTGACGTTAAAAGTGTGATTTTTACTTCAGTTAAATAAACAGCTGACGTAAATAATCCTATATCCCTATCTGAAATGCCATGTTGTCACTCTTAACACAGGTCAATCCACATCTATAGTGCAGTTTATTTCTAAACTTTTTTGTTTAAACAAGTTTATTTTTAATCTTAATTAATTAGCTTGAATTGGTAAACAAATTCTTGTGCAAATTAAGATAAATAAACACTTAACATAAAACAAGTTATATATGTATCTCATTGAAGCGTTCATAAGTTACAATTAATTACATGATTAAAAGATAAAAAATTTCTGCAACATAGCCCTAAAATATAAAAAAGTTTATGCTTCAACATCATTTTCTTCTCAGTCCTGTCCTCAGAAATTCAAATGGATGCATCGCCTCCCTCACTTGAATTCCATGATGCATCGTGATTAATCAAAGTGAAAGGGATCTTTGCATCACCTCCTTCGCTGGAATTCCTTGATGCATCATCTCGAATCCACAGTCACTTGCAGCCAAAACAGAGTGAAAGGGATGACTGGGATGAAATAAAGTGAGGGAATCACATTACGTGATTTACTCAACTTTACCATCCATGTAATGTGATTTACACAACCTCAGAAGATTTTTGACCATTAAGACAGAGACCTTTAAGTCTAGGTATAGGAAGAAATAACAAAGGTCTCAGAGCCATTTTGTGAAGGAATAGAAATATAGAGGAAAAGAAGAGGCGTGTGAGGTACATCGATACAGAAGAATGGTACTTTATGTAGAGAATGATTTTTACACAACACTTTTAACGTCAGTTGTATTCAACAACTGACGTTAAAAGTGTTTTTTTAAAAAAATATTAATATTTAACGTCAGTTTTTTAATACAACTGACGTTAAACAATTACTTTTAACGTCAGTTGTTTAATACAACTGATGTTAAATGTTGTTTTATTTTTGGTTTTTGATTATAACGTTTACACCCGCGCGCCTTCTGCACTTCGCTCTGTACGTACGTCTCTTTTCTCTTTTCATCACGCTCAACCCTAGATCACTCTCAACCCTCACGTTCACTCTCACCCAGCACAGAACCCTAATCGCGAGCTCATCTCCACCGCAACCACCGCGAGGGCTTCTTCGCCACCACCGTGAGGTACACTATTAACCCTAACTCTGTCTTTCCATTCATTCTTTGCAATAACTTGACATTTCTCTTTCCCCTTCCCGCGCACTAACTCTCCTTGTCCCTCTGCTCTCAGTAACCACATCGAACGTTGGCCACCACTCGAGCTCCCCTCCCCACCACCACGCGAGCACCTATTTCTGGTGAGTATTTAGGGCACATTTTTGTATTTTTGGTTTTGAGTGTATGTTGAAACTGTAGTCTCAGTAGTTGAAACTTGAAACCGTGAGTTTGATTTGTTTGGAATGTACATCTCTATTTTTGGTTTTGAGTTCATGTTGCTCTGCTGGTTGATCTGTCACGGCCGTGATGCTCCGTGATCAGTTCTGCCTGTGATGGCATGGTCTGGTTCAGTTGGCACGTTACGACCGTGATGGACATCACTGCCAGGCCGTGACCAGTGCTTGGCAATCTTCAAAAACTATAGTTTTCAATCTCCCGTATTGTCCTTATATTGGATATATGTTTTGTATATCTATAGGACCTATCTAGTTATGGATCGTAGTTGGATGGTTTGTAAGCGTACTAGTGCTGAGTATTTGAAGGGGGTGGGAGAATTTATAGAATTTGCTCAAAGGAATGTTCCTAATAGTAATGGAATGTTCTGTTGTCCTTGTGTCAAGTGTTTGAATACGAGGAAATGTACGGTGAAGGATATACGTACTCATTTGATTTGTGAAGGGATTTGCTTGAGTTATACAAGATGGATATGGCATGGTGATGTGTTGTTGAGTAGTACGGCGAGTGTCTCCCAAAGTGAGGATGTTGACGTAGATATGGAGGATGATCGAGTAGAGGACATGATCCGTGATATTGGACAAGAATATTTTCATCGAGCTCATGTGTATGATAGGTTGTGCGGTGATGCGGATAAGCCTTTATATCCAGGGTGTACTACTCATACACTGTTGTCGGTGGTGCTAAAATTGGTTTGTGTGAAGGCGAGAAATGGTTGGACCGATAAAAGCTTCACGGAATTGCTTGAAGTGTTGAAAGACTTGCTTCCGGAGGACAACACATTGCCTGACCGTAACTATGAGGCCAAGAAGGTATTGTGTCCTATGGGTATGGAGTATAAGAAGATACACACTTGCCCCAATGATTGCATATTGTACACCGGTGTTCATGAAGACAATCACGATTGCCCCAAATGTGGGTTATCACGATACAAAGTGAAGGGTGGTGATGATGATGATGATCTTGATGATGTGAGAAAAAAGGGTCCTCCTGCGAAGGTGTTGCGGTATCTTCTAATAATTCCAAGGTTCAAGCGATTGTTTGCCAATGCGAAAGATGCGAAGAATCTTAGATGGCATAATGATGAGAGGAAACATGATGGAAAGGTTCGTCATCCTACTGATTCTATTCAATGGAAGAATATCGATACTATGTTTCCGGATTTCGCCGATGAGCCAAGAAACCTAAGGCTTGGACTTGCTACGGATGGAATGAATCCTTATGGTAAAATGGGTAGTATTCATAGTTCATAGCCTGTTCTGTTGGTAATTTACAACATGCCCCCTTGGTTGTGCATGAAGCGCAAATACATGATGTTGTCTATGATGATTTCGGGCCCAAAGCAACCGGGAAATGACTTAGATGTTTATCTAGGTCCCTTGATTGAAGACTTGAAAACGCTGTGGGTGGAAGGTGTTGATGTAGTTGATGGGTATTCTCATGAGACTTTCAAGCTTCGTGCCATGATATTTTGCACCATCAACGACATTCCAGCATACGGTAACTTGTCCGGGTACAGTGTCAAGGGGCATAAAGCATGCCCTATATGTGAAGAAGGCACATGCTACACTCAGTTGCATCATGGAAAGAAGACGGTTTACCTTGGGCATCGGAGATTTCTTAGACGTGATCACCCATATCGTAAGATGAAAAAAGCTTTTAATGGATGCCAAGAGACAGAAGAAGCGCCTGCGGCCTTAATTGGAGAGCAGGTTTACCAGAGGGTAAAGGACATCGATGTTATATTCAGCAAGTCCAAAAAGAAAGGTAAAGCTGCTGAGAAAAACATATGGAAGAATAGGTCGATATTCTTTGATCTTCCATACTGGCGCATGCTTGATGTCAGACACTGCATTGATGTGATGCATGTGGAGAAAAATGTGTGTGATAATGTGATCGGGACGCTTCTCAACATTCAGGGCAAGACAAAGGATGGTGTGAATGCTCGTCTCGACCTCGTTGCTATGGGTATACGAGAGCAGTTAGCTCCAGTTGTTGAGGATGGTAAGCGGACTTATTTGCCGCCGGCATGTCATACTTTGTCAAAAAAAGAGAGACAAAGTTTCTGCGGGTGTCTTCAGGGCATCAAAGTTCCACATGGTTACTCTTCAAATATGAAGAGGCTTGTCTCTAGTGATCTTAAATTGGTTGGCTTGAAGTCTCATGATTGTCACATCTTGATGCAACAACTTCTGTCCGTTGCTATTCGTGGTATTGCTCCAAAAAATGTGAGAGATGCCATTACTCGGTTGTTCTCATTCTTCAATTCTATATGTAGCAAAGTCGTTGACCCCCGTATGTTGGATGACTTGGAAGTTGAGGCTGCTACAATCTTGTGTCAATTGGAGATGTATTTTCCTCCTTCCTTTTTCAACATAATGGTTCACTTAATTGTTCATTTGGTGAGGGAGATTAGATTATGTGGGCCGGTTTTTCTGAGATGGATGTACCCAGTTGAGCGCTACATGAAGATCTTGAAATGGTACATGAAGAATCCTCATCGTCCGGAAGCATCTATTGTTCAAAGGTATGTTGCAGAAGAAGCTATTGAGTTTTGTTCGGACTACCTTCATAACACGGATCCTATAGGGGTTCCTAAGCCTCGGCATGATGAGATTAGATGTCAAGGTAAGGGTACACATGGCTTAAGAATTAATAGGAAGGATCGGGAGGAAGCGCTTCAAGCACATTTGTATGTATTGAACAACATCGAATGTGTTCAGCCTTTCTTATTTGAACATAAAAGAAAAGTCAATCAAGAAAACCCTCGAATGAGCGAAAGGTGGTTGTTGAACAAGCATAACAAGACTTTCTTACCATGGTTCAAGGAAGAAATGCTTAAGTATGGTAGTACTGCTTCTGATGACGTAAGATGGCTAGCACGTGGGCCTAGCTTCAACGTCATATGTTGGAGCGGATACGACATAAATAACTTTTTCTTTTATACAAAGGAACAAGATAACAAGAGTACCATGCAAAATAGTGGGGTTATGATCGTGGCCGAAGCAATGCAGTTCTCTAGTGCAAAGGACACAAAACCCGTTACAGCACCGAGACCTTACTTTGGATATATTGAAGATATTTGGGTGCTCGATTACACTAAGCTTACGGTGCCGGTATTTAAATGTAAGTGGGTTGATAGTAACGGTGGTGTACAAACCGATGAATTGGGGTTCACATTGGTATACCTCAACAAGTTAGGTCATATAAATGAGCCTTGCATAATGGCTTCCCAAGCAAAACAAGTGTTCTACATCACTGATCCTTCTAACAAAAGGTTGTCCGTGGTTCTCCAAGGAAAAAGCATGTATAATGGTAGTGATGAAAATGAAGATTCAAATCTTGATATTCCTGAGACTCCTTCTTTTTCAACAAACATGCCTACTATAATCGAAGAGACACAGGTGGACGATGTACATGCCACTCGTGATGATCATCACGAAGGGATATTGATATAGGTAGTTTAAACTTTGTATACATTTATTTTTATTTATATTTCTGTATTTATTTTGAGTTATAACCTATGTTAATAAATATATATTGTTTATGAACAGGCATACATATGGATCATTGTTCCATTTTTCCTTTGCAATTCTGTAATGTGTGTGATATTCTATGTTACTGGGATATTTACTGAATGCAGGGATAGCTAAGGGGAGTGATATTTTATAACTGAATTTAAAAAAAATACTATTAACGTCAGTTGTATCATACAACTGACGTTAATAGTATTTTATAAAATATACAGTACACTATTAACATCAGTTGTTTATTAAAACTGACGTTAAAATTAAGACATTTAACGTCAGTTCTTTATAACAATTGACGTTAGTTTTAACAAAATTAACGTCAGTTTTGTTAAATAACTGACGTTAATTTTGACAAAATTAATGTCAGTTGTGTTAAAGAGCCGACGTTAATAGTGTTATATTTAACGTCAGTTCTCAACTGACGTTAAAATTTTAACTTTTAACGTCAGCTGTATTTACGTCAGTCAGTATTCTGACGTAAAAAATCCATTTTAACTGACGTAAAAAGCACTTATTGCACTAGTGCAAAAGTCCAAGAATACGCCTTTGGTCCGTAACTATCAAACTTATCAGTTCACCCTATGTAAAACTGTAGCTCGCTAAACAACAACACGTCTGCCAGATCCTTTTCAGATATTAATTAGACTTTTAATACCAGTTAGGAATTTTAAACATCTTTAAAGATTTTCAAAAATCTATTCTCAACAAACGCTAGTCCGACGTCTCAGAACGCTTGGTTCTTAACAGTGGGAATGCTAGTCCGGCTTCACCGTAATCAGAATCCAGTCTGAAACCTCAGCACGGAAATCTAGTCCATTCCTTTTGTTTCCATTCACTTTCCTAAGAAAGCCAAAATCACTTTTTTGTGTTCATATGTTTTCAAAAAAAATAATTTTCCAAAACATAAGATATGACGAATGTCATGCCTCAACCAGTCTCAATAGTTAAACAACACAGATGACAACATATACACATATTCATCAGACATACGCAATTCCAATATCTCAATATCATATAACATATAAATATTCACGGTCAAACAACACATAAATCATCACAAGCAGTTCATAATATTAAGTATATAGCTACTATGAACTCCTCGGGCTTACTCCTTTTACCTCAAAAAATCAAGTTTCTTGTCTTGGAAGGAATCAAACGAGCTTCAGTTTCCTCCAGTACCGCCTTAGGAACTAGTTACTCAATGAATCCTTCACAAATCAATAGATTACAAGTTAAAATTTGAAGAAATCCCATTAATCCTCCTAGGGGTGATTTTCGGCCATTCTATGAAAAATAAGTTACGAAATTTTGTTGAACTTAAGCTCTTAGAGTTTGATCATATAGGTCCTAGGGAGCTTAAAACAAGTGTTAAATTTGGAAAAATGAAGCAAAATCACTAATCCTCCCTCAATTCTCAGTTTTGGCCAACATAGGGGGGGGTAAGGGTTTGGGTCTTCATTTTTGTTCAAACAACAACAACAACAAAGACAATAAGATCATGAGACAATAAAGTTTTTAACTCTCTAAGTCATGATTATTACAAGCAAAAGATGATTCAAGTTCATGAGAAAAATAAAAATGGGTTTAAAACTTAATCATCATCATGACCAGAGAATGATGAACATAACTAGAAGAAATGATCAAGAATAAAGGAGCATTAACTCAAGTGATAGAACTAAAGATGATGAGAAAATGTGGCTTAATGATCTTTGATGAGCTTCAAAGGAGGTTAAGCTTCTAAGCTTTTTCAAGTAAGTAGATGAAAGAAAATTTTGAGAGTGTGTGAGAGGGGGCATCGGATTTTGGGTAGGATTTATAGGGAAGCATACTTAGGATATTTTAGTGATATGTTTGTTTAGTCTAATTAGGATTAATAGGTTTTTTTTTGTAGTATAATAATATATTAAAGTGTAATCATGAGATAAAAGTTATGATGTGACAAATTTACATAAGTCCCAACAATCACTTTTATCATCTCGGTTTCACATTATCTCTACACCACAGCTCGTTCTCTCGATTACCCGACTCAGGTTTCCTCTACGCGTCTTTAATAAATATTTCGCCCGAATAAAATAAAATATTATATTTTCGAGTAAAAATTCCCAAATGACTTCTATCACTTAAGACAAGGTTAAAAGTCATTGATTTTTCGTTCACGAGTCAAAATTAAGTTTTCTGATCAGTAAACTCTTACTGACAATGGAAACACAGACCGGGTTTCGTCCGAGTTTCAAACCTAAAATTTAACCGGAACCTTATTCTATCTAATAGAATTCATAAATGATTTTTTTTTAGCCAAAATCATTTTCTAGGTTTCGGATAAAAATATCCACATTTAAAATATAAAACAAAAATTAAGAAAGCGTTAAAAATCGGGGTGTTACATTACTACCCCACCCAAAAAAAAATCGTCCTCGAAATTACGTACCTGGAAAAAGATCAGGATATTATAATTTCATCTTGTCTTCTGTCTCCCATGTTGTTTCTCCAGTCTTACCATCCCAAATAACCTTGACTAAGAAAATTTGTTTATCCCCGATTTACCTAATCATCATATCCTCGATTCGTACAGGTGATGTCTCATGAGACAAGTTTTCTTATAATTGTACTTCATCGGGTTCAATTACGTGCGACGAATCAGGAATGTACTTCCTAAATTGTGAGACATGGAATATATCATGAATGTTTGAAAGAAAAGTTGGTAAAGCGATTTGATACGCTACTGGACCAATACGGCGAAGAATTTGGTAAGGTCCAATGAATTTAGGAGTGAATTTTCTGGACTTTAGGACTCTACCTATCCTAGTCGTGGGTGTGAATCTCAGAAATATGTGTTCACCTTCTTGAAATTCGAGAGGTCGTCTTCTCCGATCTGAGTACTCTTCTGCCTGCTTTGAGTTGCTTTCATTCGCTCGCGGATCTGTTTAACTTTCTCCAACGTTTGCTGCACAATTTCGGGACCAAGAATCATACTTTCTCCATCTTGATACCAACACAACGGTGTCTGAAACTTTCGCCCATATAAGGCCTCATAGGGAGTCATCCCTATACTTGCATGAAAATTGTTGTTGTACGTAAATTCAATCAGTGGTAAAAGATCATCCCAACTTCCACGATGATCTAAGACACATGCCCTCAACAAGTCTTCTAGTGACCGAATTGTCCTCTCAGTTTGCCCATCTGTTTGAGGATGATATGCTGAGCTCAAACGCAGCTTGGTTCCTAAAGCTTGATGCAAACTTCCCCACACTAGTGCAGTAAGTGCTTTTTACATCAGTTAAAATTGATTTTTTACGTCAGAATACTGACTGACGTAAATACAGCTGACGTTAAAAGTTAAACTTTTAACATTAGTTGAGAACTGACGTTAAATATAATACTATTAACGTCGGTTCTTTAACACAACTGACGTTAATTTTGTCAAAATTAACGTCAGTTCTTTAACAAAACTGACGTGAATTTTATTAAAACTAACGTCAATTGTTATCAAGAACTGACGTTAAAGGTCTTAATTTTAACGCCAGTTGTAATAAACAACTGACGTTAATAGTGTACTGTATATTTTATAAAATACTATTAACGTCAGTTGTATGATAAAACTGACGTTAATAGTATTTTTTTTTAAAATTCAGCTTTAAAATATCACTCCCCTCAGCTATCCCTGCATTAAGTAAATATCCCAGTAACACAGAATATCACACACATTACAGAATTGCAAAGGAAAAATGGAACAATGATCCATATGTATGCCTGTTCAGAAACAATATATATTTATTAACATAGGTTATAACTCAAAATAAATACAGAAATATAAATAAAAATAAATGTATACTAAGTTTAAACTACATATATCAATATCCCTTCGTGATGATCATCATGAGTGGCATGTACATCGTCCACCTGTGTCTCCTCGATTATAGTAGGCATGTTTGTTGAAAAATAAGGAGTCTCAGGAATATCAAGATTTGAATCTTCATTTTCATCACTACCATTATACATGTTTTTTCCTTGGAGAACCACGGACAACCTTTTGTTAGAAGGATCAGTGATGTAGAACACTTGTTTTACTTGGGAAGCCATTATGAAAGGCTCATTTATATGACCTAACTTGTTGAGGTCTACCACTGTGAACCCCAATTCGTCGGTTTGTACACCACCGTTACTATCAACCCACTTACATTTAAATACCGGCACCGTAAGCTTAGTGTAATCGAGCACCCAAATATCTTCAATATATCCAAAGTAAGGTCTCGGTGCTGTAACGGGTTTTGTGTCCTTTGCACTAGAGAAGTGCATTGCTTCGGCCACGATCATAACCCCACTATTTTGCATGGTACTCTTGTTATCTTGTTCCTTTGTATAAAAGGAAAAGTTATTTATGTCGTTTCTGCTCCAACATATGACGTTGAAGCTAGGCCCACGTGCTAGCCATCTTACGTCATCAGAAGCAGTACTACCATCCTTAAGCATTTCTTCCTTGAACCATGGTAAGAAAGTCTTGTTATGCTTGTTCAACAACCACCTTTCGCTCATTCGAGGGTTTTCTTGATTGACTTTTCTTTTATGTTCAAATAAGAAAGGCTGAACACATTCGATGTTGTTCAATACATACAAATGTGCTTGAAGCACTTCCTCCCGATCCTTCCTATTAATTCTTAAGCCATGTGTACCCTTACCTTGACATCTAATCTCATCATGCCGAGGCTTAGGAACCCCTATAGGATCCGTGTTATGAAGGTAGTCCGAACAAAACTCAATAGCTTCTTCTACAACATACCTTTGAACAATAGATGCTTCCGGACGATGAGGATTCTTCACGTACCCTTTCAAGATCTTCATGTAGCGCTCAACTGGGTACATCCATCTCAGAAAAACCGGCCCACATAATCTAATCTCCCTCACCAAATGAACAATTAAGTGAACCATTATGTAGAAAAAGGAAGGAGGAAAATACATCTCCAATTGACACAAGATTGTAGCAGCCTCAACTTCCAAGTCATCCAACATACGGGGGTCAACGACTTTGCTACATATAGAATTGAAGAATGAGCACAACCGAGTAATGGCATCTCTCACATTTTTTGGAGCAATACCACGAATAGCAACGGGCAGAAGTTGTTGCATCAAGATGTGACAATCATGAGACTTCAAGCCAACCAATTTAAGATCACTAGAGACAAGCCTCTTCATATTTGTAGAGTAACCATGTGGAACTTTGATGCCCTGAAGACACCCGCAGAAACTTTGTCTCTCTTTTTTTGACAAAGTATGACATGCCGGCGGCAAATAAGTCCGCTTACCATCATCAACAACTGGAGCTAACTGCTCTCGTATACCCATAGCAACGAGGTCGAGACGAGCATTCACACCATCCTTTGTCTTGCCCTGAATGTTGAGAAGCGTCCCGATCACACTATCACACACATTTTTCTCCACATGCATCACATCAATGCAATTGTCGACATCAAGCATGCGCCGATATGGAAGATCAAAGAATATCGACCTCTTCTTCCATATGTTTTTCTCAGAGACTTTACCTTTCTTTTTGGACTTGCTGAATATAACATCGATGTCATTTACCCTCTCGATAAACCTGCTTTCCAATTAAGGTCGCGGCTTCTTCTTACGTCTCTTGGCATCCATTAAAAGCTTTTTTCATCTTACGATATGGGTGATCACGTCTAAGAAATCTCCGATGCCCAAGGTAAACCGTCTTCTTTCCATGATGCAACTGAGTGTAGCATGTGACTTCTTCACATATAGGGCATGCTTTATGCCCCTTGACACTGCATTTAGGACAAGTTACCGTATGCTTGGAAAGTCGTTGATGGTGCAAAATAACATGGCACGAAGCTTGAAAGTCTCATGAGAATACCCATCAACTACATCAACACCTTCCACCCACAGCGTTTTCAAGTCTTCAATCAAGGGACCTAGATAAACATCTAAGTCATTTCCCGGTTGCTTTGGGCCCGAAATCATCATAGACAACATCATGTATTTGCGCTTCATGCACAACCAAGGGGGCATGTTGTAAATTACCAACAGAACAGGCTATGAACTATGAATACTACTTATGTTACCATAAGGATTCATTCCATCCGTAGCAAGTCCAAGCCTTAGGTTTCTTGGCTCATCGGCGAAATCCGGAAACATAGTATCGATATTCTTCCATTGAATAGAATCAGCAGGATGACGAACCTTTCCATCACGTTTCCTCTCATCGTTATGCCATCTAAGATTCTTCGTATCTTTCGCATTGGCAAACAATCGCTTGAACCTTGGAATTATTGGAAGATACCACAACACCTTCACAGGAGGACCCTTTTTTCTCACATCATCAAGATCATCATCATCATCACCACCCTTCACTTTGTATCGTGATAACCCACATTTGGGGCAATCGTGATTGTCTTCATGAACACCGGTGTACAATATGCAATCATTGGGGCATGCGTGTATCTTCTTATACTTCATACCCATAGGACACAATACCTTCTTTACTTCCTTGATCCCTAGCCTCTTCATCATCGAGAGGGGCATCAAGTTGATGCTTGCCCCTAGATCACATAATGCCTTTCCGAAGGTCATTCCCCCAATGGTGCATGGTATCGAGAAGGAACCGGGATCCTTCAACTTCGGAGGCAGTTTCCGTTGAAGAATGGCACTACACTCCTCGGTCAAAGCAATCGTTTCTTCATCCACAATCCTCCGCTTCTTAGTGAGAAGTTCCTTCATAAACCGAGCATATGATGGCATTTGTTCCAAGGCTTCCGCAAATGGAATGTTAATCTGAAGTTTTCGGAAGACATCAAGGAACTTATTGAATTGCTTATCCTGTTGAGGCTTCTTCAATCTTTCCGGATACGGAACCTTCATGTAGGGAGGGAGGTCTTGGGGTTCAACCCACTTCTTCCTTCGGAACTCTTCATCCACAAGTTTCAGCCTTCCCCCTTGCTCCAGGTCCCTTGTCACTTGCCAACCCTTCTTTCTCTCTGGTTGCTCTTCCTCAATCGGTAGTTGTTCCGGTCCTTGTCATCCCGAGAACTAGTGGTACCCCTGCTAGGTTCCAATACCCTTCCGCTTCTAGTAGATATGACATTGCATTGTCCCTTGGGGTTGTTCTCGATACTACCGGAAGAGTGCCTGGAAGACGCTCATTAAGTTGCTTCGCGAGCTGCGCTATTTGTGTCTCAAGATTCTGAATTGCTGAACCTGTATGAGTTGCCAACTTGTCAACTGACGCATTCACTTTCTCTAAAGCTGTGTATGTATAGGTTGACAGCTTCTCAACTGTCCCCGGTCATCTTTTCAAAGGCCAGCTCCCACTTTGTTGTCTTCCACCATCCGATATTTGCAATCGATTAGGCCCCGGAGGAGCTGCTGAGTATTCTGCGCTGAATTCCAATGTTCGGTCTCGAGACCCTGTTGAGGTTGTTGCCAATTCTGTTGAGGGTGTTGTTGACCGGCTAGACCACCATTAACATCACTCCAAGCAAATCCGGGATGGTCTCTTCTCATGTAGCCCCTATTCGATTCCGATTGTTCCTCCGATAATTGTTCAGGGGCACGATGTCATAGAAGTTGTGGCAAGAGTCCACATGTTCTTGAGGGAAATTTAGCGGGCAATTCTGAGTGTCATGATTTCCATTGCAATTTGCACAACCAGGAGGCATTCCCTCGTGTATTGCATTAACCCTCTTGTTCCCGACAAAGCCTCATTCTCGCATCTTCAAAAGTCTGTTTTTGCTCTAAAATGGCTTCCATTGTCCCGGAACCGATTCCACTCGAGGTCTCCCTACCACGGTTGTAATCATTATATGACATCTTCTCTAACAGTGCCCATCCGTCCTCGGTAGATAAATATACAAAAGAACCGCCAGCTGCGGCATCACAGTTCATCTGATAGCGTCCCCTCAACCCATTAAAGAAATGCTGCACTTTGGAAACCGGGTCAAAGAACGCAGAGGGACATCTTCTCAACAAACCATTGTACCTCTCCCACGCTTCATTGTATGTTTCATCCTCCGTTTGCCTGAATGAAGTGACGGCTATTCTTGCTTGTGCCGCCTTCTGAGGAGGGAAGTATTTGGTTAGGAACTTTTGTGCCATTTGATCCCAAGTTCGATCTTTGTTCCTATCCTAACTATCAACCCTATCGCGAGCGACATCCCTAAGAGAGAGAGGGAAGAGCCGCAAGCGAAACTCATCTTGTGAGACTCCTCTTGTCTTCTGTAAGTCACACGCCTCAAGGAAGCGAGTGATGTGTCTATGCGGGTCTTGCTTTCCACTCCCATCAAACTGATTCTCCCGGAGCTGGAATGTGACACATGCTTCAACTCTGAAGGAGTCTGTGTTCAGGTTGCCTCTTACAATAGAAGAGTCACAATCCACCAAGCTTGGTAGATCGTACTCAAAGAGAGGCTTGTAACGAGGAGGAGGAGGAGGAGGATTTTCTTCAGCCATGCTTTCTATTTTAATTGCTTCCAACCTCTTCCTTTCTCTGGCCTCTTTTCTTAACTGCCTCTCGGTCCTGGTGATCTCGGAATCGAATAGCAAGTCCTCTTGTAGAAGAGTACCTCGCATACAAAAACAGGCAAAGACCAAGTGGAATCAAAGAAACAGAGAAAAAATAATGGCAATTAAATAAAAGGAAATAAAACTAAAAGTCAGCTTAACCAAACAGCCGAATTTCCTAAAAATTAGGAAAATTGGTTGTGCCAATCCCCGGCAACGGCGCCAAAAACTTGTTGTGACTCCGGCAAGTGTACCGGGTCGTCGCAAGTAATAAAAACACGGTAAGATTCTACCGAGGTCGAACACAAGGATTGGGTTACCAATTCGACTAAATTGTCAAGAAATCCGATACGTTGGTTAAGCAATAGAAGGTGGTTGAGAGAAAGATATTGAGATTGCGAATTCAAGAATCGATTCAAATAACGCTACGGTGATTAAATTCAGAAATAAAAGCATCTAAGGTTTTGAATTCACCTACCCAATCATGCAAAGTACCCAAGTGATGATATTCTCCTCCCTAAGTTCAATTTTAATGCCAACCGGGACCCCTAAATTCTCCTAAATCCACTTTCGTGCTCATTAGGACGTATTCGATGATTTGAGTTAATTACTTGCTAGGTCTCTTAACCCTAATCTCGAATTCTATTAATTCTTGTTCCCTATAGGTTGCATCGATCTCCTACTCACTCTCGTGCAATACTCGACCGATGTTCCCAATTCAAGTTCTAAAACGCGAATCGCCGCTAGGCCTCAACACGCTTAACTAGTCGATCACGCTAGCATATAATCGACACAATGAAAACATAATTGGAAAACCATAATTGAATTAAAGGAGAGAGAGTTACATTACATGAACACTAAGCCGCCATGGGTGGCTTCATCGATCCCCTAGATAAGAGGATTAGTTCCTCATGTCCGTAACAAAAACGCACGTACAATCGGAATTCATCCTAAGCCTAAGAATTAAGAGAGGAGAAGAGGAGAAGAAACCCCAGAATAAGGATTACAAAAAATCTCTGAAAATTCTGATCCAAAAAGTTCTCTTTTCTGTTCTGATCTGCTCTATTTATAAGGAGGCCACGCGTCACGGCCGTGATGTCCATCACGGCCAGGCCGTGACGGTTTCTGCTTCTGGCGCACTTCCGAAATTCGAACTCTCGCGACGCGAATGATGTCTCGCGACCGAGCCCGCCTTTCACGGCCCGTGATGTGAATCACGGCCAGGCCGTGATGTTCTCTGCCTTATGTGGATCTTGGGTCACGGCCGTGATACATATCACGGCTAGGTCGTGATGGTCTCTGACTTGTATGGCTTTTAGGTCACGGCCGTGATAAGCATCACGGCTAGGCCATGATGGTCTCTGACTCTGGTACTTTTCTGGAATTCACACACTCGCGACGCGAAGGACGTCTCGCGACGCGAACCTTCCTTGCACGGGCCGTGAGGAGAATCACGGCTAGGCCGTGATGGTCTCTGTCTCCCCAGATCTTCAAACTCTCGCGGGGCGAGCTTTCTCTCGCGGGGCGAGAATCTCCAGAATGGCAATCTCCACAATTTCTTGACTTTTCTTAATTCTTAGAGCTCACTTATGGACCTGAAAACAACACAAGCAACCACAAGCGTAATTCTATCCAAAATAACCTAAAAACTACACAAAAGACGCAAAACGAGTCAAAGTCCAACTTAGGAATAAAACAAGGCAAATTTGGGCGAAAACGAGAGTAAACTCGAATAAATTGGCACGTAAACCCTAGTTCATCTAGTCATAAAACTAGATAAGCCAGAGGCTTATCAGGGACATTTCCATTTCGATACCTCCCATGTGCACATGGTGGTATTTCTCATTTTTCGACACCCCAACCTGTGGCGGTGTTACTTTCGATACTCCTTATTAGGTAGTATTACTCATTTTCGACATCCCAATCATATGAGGATGTTACTTTCGATACCCCATTAAGGTGGTATTACTTTTCGATACCCCTATCATAGGTGGTATTGCGGCAAACATCATACAACACATTATAAATCAAATATGTCATGTCACATACATGTAACAAGCTATTTTTCACGAATTAAACAAACAAATTTCCCCCAACAACAAACAATCACGAATATCACAATATATCACAATAAGCATCTTACAACATCAATTAAACTCATCCCCTTTTTAACAAAAACCCCCAATTTTAGAAATTAAGTTACTGGCAATAAGCATCAAATCAATTAAAATCCCCAATTTCATGTGGTAATTCATTGGCAACACAAACAATCATATATATATATATATATATATATATATATATATCATGGAAAGGGTTCGTAAAAGTATTGTTACTCACCTCTCGAAGACCTCCAGAATGTTCTAGAAATTACGTATGATAGGGATTTGTGCTTCCCTAAAAATTCCCCTCCCATTTAGTGGCGTTCTTGGATCTACGTTGTTACGATTGAATTGGTAAGAAATGGAAATGCCTCGTCTCCTGCACTGCGCGCGGCGCTCCAATCCCGTGAAGGCGTGAATAGTAGCTTGGTTTATATATATATGGCATCAGGAGGCGTTTTTAGGTTTCTCTTTTTTCTTTTTTTCTTTTTTTTTTTTAGCCAACATTGGCTGCTTGGGCTTAACGCCCAAGTGTCCTGCTTTTCCTTTTTTTTTTCCTCATATATATATATAATTTTGTATTTTCTATAATAGTTAATAAATTGCAATAAATCCTTATATCATCACTTCTTCACACTAAATCTCCCATTTATATTTTATTTGCACTACACTTTTTAATAACTTAATATTAGTATTATTATTTATTTATTTATTTTTCAATTAATTATATTAGAATTTTAGGATGTTACATTTTCTCCCCCCTTTAAGAATTTCGTCCCCGAAATTATTATCATACCTATCTAACCAAGCAACATAGATTGGAGGTAGTACAATGCTATTTATGTTTCTTTGTTGAAGAGATCCGAATAATGAAGTGTAACATCTTCCTCAAGTTCCCAAGTAGCTTCCTCTGGAATCAATCCCTCCCGAACCACCATCACCAATGGGGTCGTCTTGTTCCTCGGAATTTTAGTGCTCTTGTCAATGATATCTGAATAGGCTTGGACTTAAAGATTAAATTATCCCTCAATTGTACTAACCCAGGAGCTATCACATGTGAAACAGTTGGTACTTACTTCCGGAGTTGAGAAACATGGAAGATGTCTTGGAGGTTTGACAACTGTGGTGGAAGAGCCAATGGATACGCAACATGACCGACTCTCTGTAGGATTTGAAAAGGACCGATGAAATAAAGAATTAGTTTTCTGAATGACATTGACCTCCCCATCCCAATCTTAGGAGTGACTCTCAAAAACATGTTCCTCTTCCTAAAATTCTAAAGGCTTTCTTTTCTTCTCGGCAAAACACTTTACCTATTCTGCACACTACGCATCTTTCCATTAATGATTAGAATCCTAATTGTGGTCTACTGGATTAAATCTAGTCCTAACAAGATCTTCCCACCTACTTTACACTAACATAAAGGGGACCTACACTTCCTCTCATAAAGAGTTTCATAGGGTGCCATGCCAATGCTGACGTGATGACTGTTGTTATAAGCAAATTCTATAAGAGGTAAAAATTTATCCCAACCCCCACCTTCATCTAAAACACATGCTCTAAGCATGTCCTCAAGGGTCTAAATGGTCCTTTCCGACTGACCGTCCGTTTGGGGATGATAGGCTGTGCTAAAACTTAACTTAGAACCAAAAGCCTATTGGAAAGCCCTCCAGAATCTAAAGGTAAACCGTGGGTCCCTATCTGACACTATAGAAGTAGGTATGCCATGAAGCTTTACTAACTCCTTAATGTATAAGTCTGTTAGCTTATTCAAACTATAGGTTGTCTTAATTGGCCAGAAGTGTGCAGACCTGGTCAACCTATCCATAATTACCCATATGACGTCTAAGTCCAAACGTGTCTTAGGTAACCCCATCACGAAGTCCATAGAAATTATCTCCCACTTCCATTCTGGGATCTCCAAGGACTGCAACAACCCCGAAGGCTTCTGATGTTCTATCTTAACCCTTGGCACACTAAACACCTAGTTACGAAGCTAGCCACATCATTTTTCATTCCTAGCCACCAATACATCCTCTTAAGGTCTTGGTACATCTTAGTTATTCCAGGATGTATGGTAAACTTTCCCTTATGAGCTTCCTCTAATATCTTCTCTCTAAGGCTCCCCTCCTTAGGGACAAAGGTCCTATTCTTAAACTTCACTAGCCCATCGACAGACAACTCATAACCCTCTTGTCCCAACCGAGACTACAACTCTTGGTCTAAAAGTTGTTCCCGCCTAACCTCGTCTCTAAGTTCACTATTAATTTCCAACCTATTCAACTTCAAGCTTAGAGCACTAAGAGATACATCTAGATTCATGTCTCTGAACTCCTCTAACATATTCATCTCTTGGACCATAAAATTAGACACATGTAAGGATTTCCTCTGCGAGTGCATCGACCACCACATTGGCTTTCCCTGGATGGTACTTCAACTCAGAATCATAGTCCTTAAGAAATTTCATCCACCTCCTTTGCCTCATATTCAATTCCTTTTGGTCAAACAAATACTTAAGGCTCTTATGATCACTAAAAACCTCAAACTTTGCACCATACAAATAATGCCTCCAAATCTTAAGAGCAAGGACTACTGCTGCTAACTCAAGGTCATGAGTAGGGTAATTCACCTCATGTGTCCTAAATTGTGCTAGATGCATAAGCCACTACCTTGCCTTCCTGCATCAACACACAACCTAAACCATTCTTAGAAGCGTTACAATATACCACAAAACTCACTGAGGGATCTGGAATGGTTAAGACCGGTGATGACACCATTCTCCTCTTAAGCTCCTCAAAATTCTCTTCGCATTCCTTATCCCACTCGAAAGATTTTCCTTTCCTAGTCAACTTGGTAAGAGGTAAAGCTAGCCTAGAGAACCCTCCTATGAATTTCGTATAGCAACTTGCCAGCCCTAGGAAACTCCTCACTTCCGTCACTGACTTAGGTTGCTCCCACCCAAGCACTGCATCAACCTTACTAGAGTCAACCGCTACACCACTCCTAGATATGGTATGTCCTAAAAACTTCACCTCGTCAAGCTAAAATTCACACTTTTCTGGCTTTGCATATAGTCGCTCTTCCCTCAGAATCTGTAACACTGACCTCAAATGCTCCTCATGATCCTCTGGTGTCCTAGAGTATATCAAAATATTATCTATGAACACCACCACAAATCTATCCAAGAATGGCCTAAAGATCCGATTCATGTAGTCCATAAAAACGGCTGGGGCATTGGTCACACCAAAGGGCATCACTACATACTCATAGTGCCCATACCTTGTCTAAAGGCTGTCTTAGGAATGTCCTCATTCTTGACTCTAATCTGATGGTACCCCGATCTTAGATCTATTTTGGAAAACACTGACGCTCCCCTCAACTGGTCTAGGAGGTCATCTATCCTAGGCAAAGGGTATTTATTCTTGATGGCCACTTTGTTCAACTGCCTATAGCTAACACATAGCCTCATGCTCCCATCCTTCTTTTTCACCAGTAGGACAGGTGCTCCCCAAGGTGACACACTAGGCTTAATAAACCCCTTCCCTAGCATCTCCTCTAACTGTTTCTTAAGCTCGCTCAACTCTAAAGGTGCCATTCTATAAGGCGCTACCAATACTGGTCCACTCCCTGACACTAGATCTATGTTAAACTCAACTTCCCTATTCAGAGGCAAGCTAGAGACATCCTTAGGGAAAACATCCTGGAACTCACACACCACAGGTATAGCCGTCACATCACGGTCAGCCTCTATCTTAGCAGAGAATAAGAGTATATATCCTTGAGCTCCCTCAACTAAGCACTTATGACAAGCAACAATAGAAACAATAGAACTGGGTACGTGGAAAATCATTAGACATTGGATGTGAAGAGATAAGGATATTTTTGTCAGAATGCTTATGGCAATGAGTCTAGATGCCAAGAAGTCAATACCAAGAATAACATACAATACATAGATAACAATAAGGTTGATGTCATAAGGAGTGTCTTGACGCACAAGGAAACAATTTAAGGAACCAATGGAAGAACAAGAATATCCCTATAGGAGTAGAAACCTATGAACCAAAGGACAAATGAAAGATTGGCATATCCAAATTTTCACACATAAAGGATGTATCAAGGGATGCGTTGCTCCTGAATCAGACAATATAATAAATTTATTATTATTTTTTTTTTAACGAGTAGAAGAAATTCATCCTCCTTCGGATCTAAGCTGCGTCAGAATGATGGCGAATTGTCCTTCTTGAATTCGAAAAGCCCCACGTGTTAAGGGTCCTAGGTTGCCACCACTTCCTTAGTGACTGGCCTCCATTCCCTTTCAGTTGACAGCGAGTCTCCGTCTGCCCTTGCATAGCCTTGGCCATACAATCCAAAGCTGCTGCAAGTGCAACATTCGTCCCTCGCCTATTAGTGGCCATAAATCTGCTCACTACCAATGAAATACTGGGTTGATCAGGTCCAATATCCCAGAGAATAGCATGCAACATCTATAACTCTAACAACCATCCTATGCGCCCAAGTTTTATTTTAGAAAAAGCCCCAATACCACAGTCCGATTTAGAATCGAACTGCTTTGATACCATAAATGTAACGTCCTTCGTTACATTAGTGATCCCAAGATAAAATCAATAAAATATCCTTTAAACCATTTAATTAAAACATATATCTCATAACGAAAAATTAAAAAAAAAAACATTAAAGTCTGAAAATGTCTTGTATTAAATAATATAGTATTAAATTATCCATGTAATGAATATAGATATAAATAAATAAATAAATAAATAAATCAAAAGCCTCAAAACTGGGCGTCTAACTACAATCCCAACGATAAATAATTGCGTCTAGCCACATACGGCTCCTTATTTAAGAACAGACTAACCAAACTAGAAAGATTATCTAATGGTGTCCACTAAGTCTTCACGCCTCTTCAGCCCCAATGACGTCCTCCTCGTGCTCTGAAAACAATGCTTAATAATGAGATATAAAATCCCAGTGATCAACAATACAGTTTTATAAAAACATTTTCGAAAAAATAGCATTGTTCTCAGCCGGTGCGGTAACCGGAAAAACTGTCCATGGTACCCGCTAATTTTTCAAAATAATATATATAAAGAAAATACTTTTAACATTAATAATAAACTCATCTCAATACATCGCATTTCATATACCAGATAAATTCAGGTTTAATCCAAGCGGTCCGAAGACCTCCTAATTAAATTGGCTTCTTGCCGGCATGCCATATATTCACACATCACACGACAATGGCGTCCCATTGCCCACCCCTACTCACGAGGAGTGTTTCGATGTCACCCTCCTGTCGGGGACATTTCCATTTCGATACCTCCCATGTGCACATGGTGGTATTTCTCATTTTTCGACACCTCAACCTGTGGCGGTGTTACTTTCGATACTCCTTATTAGGTAGTATTACTCATTTTCGACATCCCAATCATATGAGGATGTTACTTTCGATACCCCATTAAGGTGGTATTACTTTTCGATACCCCTATCATAGGTGGTATTGCGGCAAACATCATACAACACATTATAAATCAAATATGTCATGTCACATACATGTAACAAGCTATTTTTCACGAATTAAACAAACAAATTTCCCCCAACAACAAACAATCACGAATATCACAATATATCACAATAAGCATCTTACAACATCAATTAAACTCATCCCCTTTTTAACAAAAACCCCCAATTTTAGAAATTAAGTTACTGGCAATAAGCATCAAATCAATTAAAATCCCCAATTTCATGTGGTAATTCATTGGCAACACAAACAATCATATATATATATATATATATATATATATATATATATATATCATGGAAAGGGTTCGTAAAAGTATTGTTACTCACCTCTCGAAGACCTCCAGAATGTTCTAGAAATTACGTATGATAGGGATTTGTGCTTCCCTAAAAATTCCCCTCCCATTTAGTGGCGTTCTTGGATCTACGTTGTTACGATTGAATTGGTAAGAAATGGAAATGCCTCGTCTCCTGCACTGCGCGCGGCGCTCCAATCCCGTGAAGGCGTGAACAGTAGCTTGGTTTATATATATATGGCATCAGGAGGCGTTTTTAGGTTTCTCTTTTTTCTTTTTTCTTTTTTTTTCTTTTTTTTTTTAGCCAACATTGGCTGCTTGGGCTTAACGCCCAAGTGTCCTGCTTTTCCTTTTTTTTTCTCATATATATATATATATATATATATAATTTTGTATTTTCTATAATAGTTAATAAATTGCAATAAATTCTTATATCATCACTTCTTCACACTAAATCTCCCATTTATATTTTATTTGCACTACACTTTTTAATAACTTAATATTAGTATTATTATTTATTTATTTATTTATTTTTCAATTAATTATATTAGAATTTTAGGATGTTACACCAACTGAACCAGACCATGCCATCACAGGCAAAACTGATCACGGCCTAGCCGTGATGAGCATCACGACCGTGACAGATCAACCAGCAGAGCAACATGCACTCAAAACCAAAAATAGAGACGTACATTCCAAACAACTCAAACTCACGGTTTCAAGTTTCAACTACTGAGACTACAGTTTCAACATACACTCAAAACCAAAAATACAAAAATGTGCCCTAAATACTCACCAGAAATAGGTGCTCGCGTGGTGGTGGGGAGGGGAGCTCGAGTGGTGGCCAACGTTCGATGTGGTTACTGAGAGCAGAGGGACAAGGAGAGTTAGTGCGCCGGAAGGGGAAACAGAGATGTCAAGTTATTGCAAAGAATGAATGGAAAGACGGAGTTAGGGTTAATAGTGTACCTCACGGTGGTGGCGAAGAAGCCCTCGCGGTGGTTGCGGTGGAGATGAGCTCGCGATTAGGGTTCTGTGCTGGGTGAGAGTGAGAGTGAGTGTTGAGAGTGATCTAGGGTTGAGCGTGATGAAAAGAGAAAAGAGACGTACGTACGGACGAGCGAAGTGCAGAAGGCGCGGGGGTGTAAACGTTATAATCAAAATAAAACAACATTTAACGCCGGTTGTATTAAACAACCGGCGTTAAAAGTAATTGTTTAACGTCGGTTGTATTAAAAAACGACGTTAAATATTAATATTTTTAAAAAACACTTTTAACGTCGCTTGTTGAATACAACGACGTTAAAAGTGTTGTGTAAAAATCATTCTCTATATAAAGTACCGTTCTTACAGTATCGATCACAATCTGCCTCTTCTTTTTCTCTATATTTCTATTCCTTCACAAAATGGCTCTGAGACCTTTGTTATTTCTTCCTATACCTAGACTTAAAGGTCTCTGTCTTAATGGTCAAAAATCTTCTGAGGTTGTGTAAATCACATTACATGGATGGTAAAGTTGAGTAAATCACGTAATGTGATTCCCTCACTTTATTTCATCCCAGTCATCCCTTTCACTCTGTTTTGGCTGCAAGTGACTGTGGATTCGAGATGATGCATCAAGGAATTCCAGTGAAGGAGGTGATGCAAAGATCCCTTTCACTTTGATTAATCATGATGCATCATGGAATTCAAGTGAGGGAGGCAATGCATCCATTTGAATTTCTGAGGACAGGACTGAGAAGAAAATGATGTTGAAGCATAAACTTTTTTATATTTTAGGGCTATGTTGCAGAATTTTTTTATCTTTTAATCATGTAATTAATTGTAACTTATGAACGCTTCAATGAGATACATATATAACTTGTTTTATGTTAAGTGTTTATTTATCTTAATTTGCACAAGAATTTGTTTACTAATTCAAGCTAATTAATTAAGATTAAAAATAAACTTGTTTAAACAAAAAAGTTTAGAAATAAACTGCACTATAGATGTGGATTGACCTGTGTTAAGAGTGACAACAGGGCATTTCAGATAGGGATATAGGATTATTTACGTCAGCTGTTTATTTAACTGAAGTAAAAATCACACTTTTAACGTCAGTTGTATAAACCAAGGTTTACAAAACCGGACCGGCCATCGAACCGGTGAAGGCAGCGGTTCGAGGTTCAATGGTCCAACCGAGGTTGAACCGTGGTTGAACCGGTTATAATTAAATAATATTATTTTAATTTTTAATATAATATTTGTAACAATATTAAACAAAAAAACAACATAACAACTAAAATTATTAAGCACAATTTTTTTTATTTTGAAATTAAACTAAATAAATATAAAAATATATGTTAAAATCATCTTCATAGGGAAAACCAACCCAAAATCTACAACTAGCCCACATATGTTAGAAAACAAAAGAATTGTGTTTTGGCTAGGATGTCCCAAATCCTTTTATACTAATTTTTTATTTTTTTTCTAAGAAACCGGTTACCCGGCTTACGCCGGCGATTCACTACCGGTTATGACCGGTTTTACCGGTTTTGAACCGGTTTTCCGGTTTTTCCACCGGTTCGATGCTAGGCCGGTTTTCCCTGTGAACCGGACCGGCCAAGGTCCCGGTTCCCGGTCGGACCGGTCGGACCGGCCGGTCCGGTCCGGTTTTCAAAACCTTGGTATAAACAACTGACGTTAAAAATAAATATTTTTTATTTTAAAAACATTTTTAACGTCAGTTTTATTCAACAACTGACGTTAAAAGTGTATAAGTTTCTGCAAAAGCATTCATTCCTTTGACTACTCTGCTACTTAATTACCCATTACTGCTGTGCTACTTACCCATGCACATTGTAACCTATAATCCTCTTTATGAGTACTAAGTTTATACCTAGACTTAAAGGTCTATTTCTTCATATTCCTTCGGGCGTTTTCTTTTCTGCACGTTTATAATATTTGACTGCCAACTCCCAATGCGCCTTGGAACCTAATGCTCTTAATGATCAATTTAATTTTTTAGCAACTTACGACGCCTAGTAACTTCATCCCCTACTCCTATAAATAGCTTCCTTCCTTCCTTTAATTTTTCTGCTTCACAATATGGCTCTGCCATGGAGGTTAACTTCATCACTCTTTCTTCCTATACCTAGACTTAAAGGTCTCTGTCTTAATGGTCAAACAACTTCTGAGGTTGTGTAAATCGCATTACATGGGTGATAAGGGTGTGTAAATCGCATTATGTGAATTGCACACATTATCATCCTTCTGGAGAATCAGCAGCTACAGTTCCAAAACCTCAGCTTTGGAACCAAGGAATATTGTTTAAAGCAGTTGAGTGTACCCTTCACTCTGCTTTGGCTCCAAATTGACCGTGGATTCAGATGGAGCATCAAGGACTTCAAGTAAGGGAGGAGATGCATCCATTGGAGTTTCTGAGGACAGGACTGAGAAGAAAATGATGTTGAAGCAGAAACTTTTTTATATTTTAGTGCTATCTTGCGGAAATTTTTTATCTTTTAATCATGTAATTGTAACTTATGAATCGCTTCAATGAGATACGATTTGATTATACATATAACTTGTTTTATGTTAAGTGTTTATTTATTTTAATTTGCACAAGAATTTGTTTACTAATTCAAGCTAATTAATTAAGATTAAAAATAAACTTTTTTTAAAAAAAGATTAGAAATAAACTGCACTATATATGGAGTGATGATTTGAGTTAAGAGTGACAACAGGGAGATCATGACAACGAAAGAAAGATAGGAATGAGTTGATTATTTACGTCAGTTATTTATTTAACTGAAGTAAAAATCACACTTTTAGCGTCAGTTCATTAAACAACTGACGCAAATAGTGATTTAATATTTAAAAAACTGTCACCGCCTCATTTTTAACGTCAAACATATGGTCAACTGACGTAAAACGTTCCCGTATATTACATTATTTCCACTAGTGCCAGAAACATTAAGTGAACTTTTGATCTCGATTTGCAACAATGCTTGAAGGCACTCCATGTAATCTGACTATTTCCTTGATGTAAACATCAGTCAGCTTCTCCACAATGTAATTTGTCTTGACAGGTAAGAAATATGTTGATTTCGTTAACCTGTCTACGATTACCCAAATCGAGTCAGAAGTTCTGGGTAAACTCATGAGGAAATTAAAAGGAGAACTTCTCATTTTTTTTTTTTTTGGTGAACTGAACTTCTCATTTTTTAAAACGCTAAGACGTACGGAAGTTGGGTTTATTATAGTTTCTTGCCGTAAGAACATTCTCATTTGTTATTATATCTTAACACTAATTTGTCAATGGGTACGAATTGTTCAATGTAAATATTTTGATTTTCAATTCATTATTTTTAAAATTTTAAGACTTGATTTCTTGCACTATTATTTTTTATCATAACAAAATTTATAAAATAAGAACAAATTCGTTTTATAAAATATACCAGGCACAGATCGATGCTTTTTTCCTGCTAGGAATAGGAACGAGCTTCCAGAATCCAAATTATTTCAATCATTATAAAAAGTACAAAGTGCAAATTCAGTTTTCATAGCAATTTTTCATGGCACGTGAGAGGACCACTGGAAGCATGATAGGGTTAGGGTAAGCAATTATTCGTGGAAGTGGGATATCCTCCTCCTTCCCAGTTCCTACTTTTGTCAATAATTAACAATCAAATTGACCAGATTCCAAATTGCGTGCTATTTGACTTAGACCCCTGAAATTTCAACTGACACAAGTCTCCTAAGACTGTTGCTTGCTGCTCCTAAAAAAAAAAAGGAAAAAAAGTCTCCTAATTAGACTGCACAAATGAATACATCACTCCCTCTCTCATAAACGACAGCTTGTACGTACCTTTTCTATGAAAGCCCCCACTTGCATATGGATGGCTATATAACACACTGCAAATTCTTCAAAGCTAAAGTCACGTAGATATAAGAAGATGGGGAGTGGGTTACGTGGTGAAGGTCCGAAGATAGTGCAAATCGAAACCCGGTACGTGGAGACCGATGCTACTAACTTCAGAGACGTTGTTCAGAGCCTCACCGGGAAGAACTCATCCACGGCTTGGATAGGACGAAATAATAACAAAAATGCTGCCGAGTCATCATCCGTCGGAACTGCTGCAGTCACTGCCAAGCCAAAAGAGAGCGCTACCTTACCTTCTTCCAACGTGCCCTTTAAAGACTTTGATAGATTGTTGTTAGAGTTGCCTCCCATGGAGATGGAGGACACGCCCTGGTTGTAGGAGGAGCAAGGTTATAATTGGCAAATCATCATCCTTCTTTTTGGCCTTTGTTTCTCTTCTTTTATAAATTTCTCTATTTTCTTATGTAACTTGTAATTTTTGGAGGAAGAACAGGTGTTTTATAAGAGACAATTCAAGTCTTGCGGAGTGTATTATAACTCCATCTTTTTTGTTGTTGCGAAATATCCTTAATTTGTAGAGCAGTCAAAATGGACTACTCCTAACCCATTTGGTGGGTTAGGGCCACAGGGGTCATAGGATCAAAAAGTCCACATTACGAGAAAGTCCATGAGACCTAAAAACCCTTAAGGTCAAGTGGGTCAGGATCAACCCATAGACCAATCTACTATGAAAATTTATACCCAACAACATTTTTAAGTAGCAATTATAGATAAAATTGGAATAAATATTTATAATTAAAAACAAAAACAATTTTTATATAGCAATTAAAATTTTAATGTTTTTTATGAGCAGTTTGAAGTTGAAATTGTAAATTTATAATATGTTTAATTTTGACATATTATTAATGCAAAGTAATAATATTTCAAGAGTTTAATTTCTACGCAATGTCAATATAAAAGATTTTTTACACTAACATCTGATAATATATTAATAAATCAGTATTATTGTTATTTTAACATAAAATAGTGTTTATGGATCGATTTTGAATAGAAAGATATTTGATATATATAAAAATAAACAATTAGTTTTTTTTTAGTTTGAAATGGATTGATGTTGTATAAATTCAAAATAATTTAAGTCATTAAAAATGATTTAAATTAAATTGGATGATTTTTTTTCGGTGTAATAATTAAAAGAGTAAAAACCCAAACTAATCATTCTTTGCATCTTACTATTAACCATTAGGTCCATTATATAATGAGCCATAATTATGATTTTGCTATAGCTATGAAAATCACGATCGAGGATATTGAAAGCTTTATCAATGACCAACCTGGTCAATTACGATAGCCCATTACGATTTGGGCATTTTCGGTGTCAATTACGATAGTTATTTTGATAGCCCATTACGATAAGTTGGTTCATATTTGAAATAGAATACAGCCAATTTTGATGAGCGCCGAATCCGAATGATCCTTCGGAGAAGGCACGCGGACTTGGGCGGCAAATTATGTCTCTCCTCCAACCATTTTTACTGTTAGTGACAATTAGAGTTATCAAACGGGTCGGTCCTAGCCCATTTAGTTCTAACCCCACATGGATTAGGGCCAAAAGGCCCATAGGGCCACAGGGTCCAAAATACATAAAGCCCATAGAGCCAAAAAGCTCTTAGGACCAAGTGGGGCTAGGGTCAGCCAATTGGGCCAAATTTTTTATACAGTAAAAAAAGGATTTCAAACTCAAACTCAATAAAAAGCAGATATTTATACAAAGAACATATTGCATTACACTGGTGTACTATAAATGAACACCCAATACAACGATGGGTTCTAACAATTAACAAAAACACCCAAAACAACGATAGGATACTAATGTAATGAGTTTTCTGAACAGCTGATCAAACACATAAGTCTTCGATTTCATCTTGAATTTCATCTTCTTGATGCACATTCAACTCCACTCCTATAGTCTCTTTACAAATAGGTTGACCATCATCTTCATCTAAAACTCACAACCAATTAAGAAACAATTAGATATTCAATCCCAACATAATTAATTAATAGTAAATATGATTATAAAGAGATAATGCAAATTATTACCATTAGGATTCAAAGCAAAACCATACAACCAATTTCTAGTGCAAATAAGCATCTGAACCTTTTCAGGAAGGGTGAAACTTCTATATTTGGTAAGAACACGTCCACCGATACTAAAAGCGGATTCCGATGCTACTGTAGTAATTGAAATACTTAACACATATCGTGCCAAGGAAGCAAGTGCGGGAAATCTTTTTTCATAGTCTTCCAATAATTAAGCACATCCAAACCCTCATTGTCATCATAATCAAGAGCTTTTTCTTCCAAATAAAGTTCTGATTCACTCTTTCGAGTCTTAGGCTTAGGCTTAGTTTCACTCTGATACACTTTAAAATCCTGCAATATATAATATATTAAGTATCTAAAACAACGAGAATGGAAGTAAGAAATAAATAATGACTGAGTTAGCATTGAAAATCATACCCTGAATACTTTTGCTCTCTTGGACCTACTTCCTTCTCCACTTGGCTTATTTAACATGCAAGATTCACCGGCTGGTTGAGATTGAGAAGCATGTGGTGTGTTGAAATTACTTACATATTCTCCATAAAGCTTCTCAAAATTTTCCCTCACATTTTTACCATTCTCTTCAGCGGTTGACCTATCAAGAAGCTTGTAACAATAGAGTACGAAATCAAGTTTCATCCTCGGGTCAAGTGTAACATCCTAAAAATTCAAATATAATTATTTTAATAAAAAAAAGGGTAGTATAAGAGTTTATTATAATTGTTTTCTTTATAATAAAAATCCAGTGGGTTCCACAATAATGTAAAATTGATTTAAAAAATAAAATAAAAATAAGGATAAGAACCTACCCTGGACTAAATTAATGCGGCAATAATGATAGGAAACTTAAGCATATCAAGGCCCATGCTGTGTTATCCATTTTAAATAGATAGTTTGAGTGTTTTAAGCCCAATTTCGCATAATATGACTAGATACCTAATTCAGATGGATATTTCGTAACCAAAGAGAACTTTTTTGAATTCGATATCTGCTTAAGAAATATCTCCCTGTCTCTTAGCTTTCCATAGACACCAAATTCGTCCAAATTGGATTCTTGTAGCTCAAGTTATGACCAAATTCGTACACACTATTCATGTTCCAGCGCCAGAACCTTTTTTTAAATTCTATCCATGTTTTGACTCTCTAAACGTTGGTTTCAGATTTTGTGGTCTTCATAACAGTTGTAGAAAATTCTTTTATCTTTCCAACGATATAAAATTTATAATTTTTGAATGTCTATAACTCAAGATATGTGCGAAATACAGCACCATATGCAGAGTAAGCGGGCTTAGCACGTTTTGGGATATTGGGGGCTCTATAAATAGAATCTTAACACTCTTAGGGTGCGTTTTTGAACCTTAATTACACCTAGAAACTCAAACGGCTAAGAAGAGAAGAAATTCAAGGATTAAGAAGAGATAGTTGTGGAAGAGGGAGTCTAGGAAGAGGAAGATGATGATAACTCTTGGCAAACGTTAGGATTCGCAGTAGGAAACGCTTAGAGCTATTTAGAGGTCTTCAAGAGGTGAGTAACAATACTTTTTACGAACCATTTCCATGGTATATATGATTGTTTGTGTTGACAATGAATTACCATATGAAATTGGGAGTTTTTAATTGATTTGATGTATATTGCCAATAACCTAATTTCTAAAATTGGGGGTTTTTGTTATAAGGGGAATAAGTTGATTAATTGATGTTGTAAGATGCTTATTCATGTATGATATATTGTGATATTCGTGATTGCTTGTTGTTGGGTGAAATTTATTTGTTTAATTCGTGGAAAATAGTTTGTTACATGCATGAGACATGACATATTTGAGTTATAATATGTTGTATGATGTTTGCCGCAATATCACCTATGATAGGGGTATCGAAAAGTAATACCACCGTAATGGGGTATCAAAAGTAACATCCTCATATAATTGGGATGTCGAAAAAGAGCAATACCACCTAAAAAGGAGTATCGAAAGTAACACCGCCACACGCTGGGGTGTCGAAAAGGGAGAAATACCGCCATGTGCACATGGGAGGCATCAAAATAGAAATGTCCCCGACAGGAGGGTGACATCGAAACATTCCTCATGAGTAGGGGTGGGCAATGGGACGCCATTGTCGTGTGATATGTGAGATTTATGGCATGCCGACAAGAGACCAATTTAGTTATGAGGCCTTCGAGCCACTTGGATTAATTTAGAATTTACTTGGTATGTGGAATGTGATACATTGAGATAAGTTGTTGTTACGTTATATGCTATTGAGTTGTTGAGATTTTTGTTGTTATTAAAAGTATTCTTTTTATATATTATTTTGGAAAATTAGCGGGTACCATGGACAGTTTTTCTGGTTGCCGCACCGGCTGAGAACAACACTATTTTTCGAAACATTTTATAAATGTATTGTTGTGCACTGGGATTTTATATCTCATTATAAGTGTTGTTTTTAGAGCCCGAGGACATCGCTTTTGAGGATCCAGAGATCTGAAGAGTTATCTTTGATTAGCTAGTTGGATGGTAATGTAGTATGGTTTAGAGTATTATGCGGACTACGTTCTTTGGTTTACATACTATTTTTCTCATATTGTAATTAGATGCCCGGTTTTCAGGCTTTTAATTTTTATTCAAATGATTGGATTTAATAATATTTTTCAATACTTTGTAAATACTATTATTTTATTTAATACGAGGTATTTTCATACTTAGTTATTTGAGAAAATTTTTATGACTTGTGTTTTTTAATTATTAATTTGGGTTACTAATGTAACGAAGGGCGTTACATTTATGGTATCAGAGCGGCTCGATTCTAAATCGGACCGTGGTAGTGGGACTTTTTCTAAAACAAAACTTGGGCGCATAGGATGTTTGTTAGAGTTATAAATACTGCATGTTATTCTTTGGGATATTGGACATGATCAACCCAATATTTCATAGGTAGTGAGCAGATTTATAGGACTAATAGGCGAGGGACGAACATTGCACTTGCAGCAGCTTTGGTTTGTATGATCAGAGCTACGCAAGGGCAAACGGAGACTCTCCGTCAACTGTAGGGGAATGGAGGCCAATCACTGATGGAGTGGTGGCTACCTTGGACCCTTAGCATGTGGGACTTTTCGAATTCAAGAAGAATGATCCGCTATTATTCCGAGGCAGCTTAGAATCCGAAGGAGACTTGATTTCTTTAACACGTATAGGGGAAGAAGTTACTATATTGTTTGATTCAGGAGCATCACTTTCTTTGATATATCCTTCAAGTGTGAAATTTGAGTTGTCTATCTTTCGTTTGTCCTTTGAGTCATGTGTTTCTACTTCTATGGGGATAATCTTATTGCTTCTAGTGCTTGTTTAAATCGTCTTCCTATGCATCGGGATGTTCCTTATGCCATCGATCTTATTTGTTAACTATACCTGGAGTATGAGAGTAAAAATAAAATTTGCTTACCCTTCCTTAGTACGTTTAATTTTGGATTTTTACATGTAGGTTAGTCTACTATAAAATAAAATAAAAATTGTAATTTAGGGTACTTGATTCTTTATATGAGATTTTTGAATGTTGATGATGAATTGATTTTAATAAATTTATTTTCCTTGAATCTATAAGGAATTATTACTAATGGTAGTTTTGTACATGCGTTCATGCTGGTCCTTTCTTGTTTACATTATTCTCATCATCTATACTTCTGCCAACACTATCAAGACCCATTCCCATATCTAATTGAAATGTCCTATTAATTTTTTTAATTCCTTCTGTGCGTGAAGTTCACCTCCATCGCATCGAGGCCAATTTATTGAATTGTAATTACATTTCTAACTTCCTCTGACTCATGGATTTAATTGTGGCATGAATTCTATTTTTTGTTAGTTTGAATCAAATTATATATTTAATATTTATATTAAATTATGGTTCACTTTATAAATTTTAAAAATATGTTTGATTTTGTATTAAGTTTTGAGTGCTTTTATTGGGAAAAGATGAGGGGAGTATGAGGTTATATGTGGGCAATATGCAATTGAACAAAGTAACTATTATGGATAGGTATCTTTTACCTAGGATAGATGGGCTTTGATCAATAGAGTAGAGTAGTGGTTGATTCTAGTAAAGTAGATGCAGGGATAGGATGAGAGAAGCCTAAGACAATGACAAGTGTGAGAAGTTTCCTAGAATTGGAGAAGTATTATAGGAAGTTATAAACGAGTTCTCTAGACTAGCCTTACCTCTCACCAAGCTGATTAGGAAGGGAAAATCTCTTGTATAGGATACAACTTGAAGTTGTTAATGACCAGTAGAGCCTTAAACAGTTGTTAAGAGATAGAGATAAAGACATAGACGAAGAGTTAAATATAAGGCAAAGAAAGTGGATGAATTTTCTTAGGAACTATAATTTTGAGTTGAAGTATAGTCCGGGAAAGGCTAATGCAGTGGTCGATACTCGGAGTAGGAAATTTCCGCACAAGTCTAACTTGAAGTTGCAAGAGATGAACCTAATAGAAGAGTCTGGAGACATGAATTTCAATATATTTTTAAGGCTTAAAACTTGGAACTGAATAGGTTGAAAATTTGTAGTGACCTTAGAAAATAGATTAAGCGAGTGTAGTTTTTTAAACTAGGATTTGAAATCTCTTTTGGATCAAGAGAATTATGTGTTATATAATAATGGTGTAGTGTTGTTTAAGAATAGGATCATTGTCCCTAAGGAGGGGAGCCTTAGAGGAAAAAAAAATGCTAGAAGAGACACATAAAAGAACATTAACCATGTGTCTAGGAATAACCAAGAAGCATCAAGATTTAAAGAAGTATTAGTGGACGGGAATAAAAATGGAAGTGAGATTAAATAATTTTATATATATGTTCAAATTTTACTATAATATTGTAATTTTGTTATATAATTTTTAGAGGATCACTTTCCTGGAAATTTCAAATTGCTTCTCAAGTGACAAAGTATTAATCGCGATTGATATTCCCCTATGATTTGTTTTCCATATAGATTAATGACATGTCTAATCCTAACAAACTTATATTTCTTAACAAAAGTGAAAAAATGTTATTTCTTATTTGTATGTGCCTACTCAAGGATCGAGATTGAATTGGTTTCTTATACTATTGTGGTGTTAATTTTTACAGTTGTTTTTGCATAATGTCTACACAGTTTAATTGTAATTTTGTTAAACATTATTCTCCATTTTGTTATCACATATATTTTTTTTAGTCAGATCTTCTTATCAACATAAAGTGAAACTATTTCTTCCTCTTTTGAAATTATCATTTTGGGATAGCTAAAAATTAGTATGTGAACGTGCTACTGCTTCACTTTTCTTTATTTATAAAATTTATAAAATTCCTCAGTTCTGTGTAGAATATAAGAAATTTGGTATAGAGTTTGTAAGAGATATTATATCTACGTATGGATGATATAAAAAATTACATCAATTTCTTTTATGGATTGTTTGTTAAATTTAATTTGTGAGAATGCTTATAAAGATGAAATGCAAGTGAATGTGTTCTAGTTATAGGCGGATGGATAGAAACAAATACTTAAGTGCATGATTTTATTATATAAATGTTATTATTGACTTCATTTTAAAATTAAAATAATTTTTTTTCTTTAAATTTTTTTTTTAAAGTTAAGGAGCCATGAATTGTACATTTATTATCTGGTGGAATATTTAATGACTATATATATATATATATATATATATATATATATATATATATATATATATATATTAATGATGTGATTAGGAATGTAGATCCCCTTTTATGATAGTGCGAAATTTGTGAGAAGATATTGTTAAGATCAGATTTAATCAAAGAGATCGTAATTAGGATTAGTAATTGAGGGAAAGATGCGCATTGCGCAGAATAGATAAAAAGTGTTATGTCGACAAGAAAAGAAAGCATTCAGAATTTTAGGAAGAGGAACATGTAATCTTGAGAGGCATTCTTAAGTTTTGGATGGGGAGGTCAATGTCATTCAGAAAACTGACTCTTTTTTTCATGGGACCTTTCCTAATTCTCAAAAGAGTCGTGCCCGTTGCTTACCAATTGGCTCTTCTGCCACAATTGGCAAATCTTCATGATGTTTTCCATGTGTCGCAACTTAGAAAATATGTACCTGATGAGTCTCATGTGATAGCTCCTGAGTCTTTACAATTGAAGGATAATTTGATATATAAGCCTAGGGCTAGTCAAATCTTGGACAAGGGCACAAAGACTCTAAGGAACAAGACAGTTCCATTGGTTAAAGTGTTATGGGAAAGGATTAACTCCGAAGGAAACTACTTGAAAGATGGAAGATGATATCGTATGTCAACACCCAGATCTTGTTGTTTAAGGTAAGGTAACCTTTATGTTTGGTTTTCAGCATATGTTACAAT
Source organism: Sophora flavescens (assembly GCA_030762895.1). Lineage (NCBI taxonomy): Eukaryota > Viridiplantae > Streptophyta > Magnoliopsida > Fabales > Fabaceae > Sophora > Sophora flavescens. The sequence continues at coordinate 100,455,004 of CM061062.1, forward strand.
ATGTGTGTGAGCATGTGATGAATTTTGGGGACAAAATTTTCTAAGGAGGGGAGAAATGTAACATCCTAAAAATTCAAATATAATTATTTTAATAAAAAAAGGGTAGTATAAGAGTTTATTATAAATGTTTTCTTTATAATAAAAATCCAGTGGGTTCCACAATAATGCAAAATTGATGTAAAAAAATAAAATAAAATAAGGATAAGAACTTACCCTGGACTAAATTAATGCGGCAATAATGATTGGAAACTTAAGCATATCAAGGCTCATGATGTGTTACCCATTATAAATAGATAGTTTGAGTGTTTTAAGCCCAATTTCGCATAATATGACTAGATACCTAACTTCAGATGGATATTTCATAACCAAATAGAACTTGTTTGAATTCGAGATCTGCATAAGAAATATAGACCTGTCTCTTAGCTTTCCATAGACACTAAATTCGTCCAAATTGTATTCTTGTAGCTCAAGTTATGACCAAATTCGTACACACTATTCATGTTCCAGCGCCAGAACCATTTTTTTAAATTCTATCCATGTTTTGACTCTCTAAAAGTCGGTTTCAGATTTTGTGGTCTTCATAACAGTTGTAGACAATTCTTTTAGCTTTCCAACTATATAAAATTTATAATTTTTGAATGTCTATAACTCAAGATATGTGCGAAATACAGCACCATATGCAGAGTAAGTGGGCTTAGCGCATTTTTACACGTTTTGGGCTATTGGGGGCTCTATAAATAGAATCTTAACACTCTTAGGGTGCGTTTTTGAACCCTAATTACACCTAGAAACTCAAACGGCTAAGAAGAGAAGAAATTCAATGATTAAGAAGAGATAGTTGTGGAAGGGGGAGTCTAGGAAGAGGAAGATGATGATAACTCTTGGCAAACGTTAGGATTCGCAGTAGGAAACGCTTAGAGCTATTTGGAAGTCTTAAAGAGGTGAGTAACAATACTTTTTACGAACCCTTGCCATGGTATATATGATTGTTTGTGTTGACAATGAATTACCATATGAAATTGAGAGTTTTTAATTGATTTGATGCATATTGCCAATAACCTAATTTCTAAAATTGGGGGGTTTTATTATAAGGGGAATAAGTTGATTAATTGATGTTGTAAGATGATTATTCATGTATGATATATTGTGATATTCGTGATTGCTTGTTGTTGGGAGAAATTTATTTGTTTACTTCATGGAAAATAGTTTGTTACATGCATGAGACATGACATATTTGAGTTATAATATGTTGTATGATGTTTGCCGCAATACCACCTATGATAGGGGTATCGAAAAGTAATATCACCGTAATGAGGTATCGAAAGTAACATCCCCATATAATTGGGATGTCGAAAAAGAGCAATACCGCCTAAAAAGGGGTATCGAAAGTAACATCGCCACACACTGGGGTGTTGACAAGGGAGAAATACCGCCATGTGCACATGGGAGGTATCGAAATAGAAATGTCCCCGACAGGAGGGTGACATCGAAACATTCCTGATGAGTAGGGGTGGGCAATGGGACGCCATTGTCGTGTGATGTGTGAGATTTATGGCATGCCGGCAAGAGACCAATTTAGTTATGAGGCCTTCGAGCCACTTGGATTAATTTAGAATTTACTTGGTATGTGGAATGTGATACATTGAGATAAGTTGTCGTTACGTTATATGCTATTGAGTTGTTGAGATTTTTGTTGTTATTAAAAGTATTCTTTTTATATATTATTTTGGAAAATTGGCGGGTACCATGGACAGTTTTTCCTGTTCTGACCTACATTGAGAACAACACTATTTTTCGAAACATTTTATAAATGTATTGTTGTGCACTGAGATTTTATATCTCATTATAAGTGTTGTTTTCAGAGCCCGGGGACATCGCTTTTGAGGATCTAGAGATCTGAAGAGTTATCTTTGATTAGCTAGTTGGATGGTAATGTAGTATGGTTTAGAGTATTATGCGGACCACGTTCTTTGGTTTACATACTATTTTTCTCAGATTGTAATTAGACGCCCGGTTTTGAGGCTTTTAGTTTTTATTCTAATGATTGGATTTAATAATATTTTTCAATACTTTGTAAATACTATTATTTTATTTAATACGAGGTATTTTCATACTTAGTTATTTGAGAAAAATTTTATGACTTGTGTTTTTTAATTAAATGTTTTGAAGGATTTTTATTGAAATTAATTTGGGTTACTAATGTAACGAAGGGCGTTACATCAAGAATAGCTCCAAAAGCAAGGACCACACTATACTCCTTCCAATATTTATCAAATTTCTTTTTCATCCTTTCAGACATTTCCTTTATTACCTTGTCATCATTTATCAAGTTTTCATTTAACATGCATTCAATCTTCCAAACTTGAAAAAAGTACAAGTTAGAGGCCGAGTAAGATGAACCAGATATAATGTTTGTAGTCTCATAAAATGGTTCTAAAAATTCACACATTTTCTCCCCCTTCTCCATTCTTCATCTGATGGACAATCAGTAAAATTTGTATCTGTCACCTTCAAAATGTCCAATGCTTTTTCATATTTGATTGCACTTTCAAGCATCAAATATGTTGAATTCCACATAGTTGACACATCCAATCTTAAACCAACACTTGTGTCAATGTTTGCTTGTTGCACACAACCCTTGAATTTAATCATCCTCCCATCCGACCCTTTCACATACTTAACACTCTCCGATTTTATTAAGTGCTTCACTAGCCACTTTCAAACCCTCTTGAACAATCAAATTAAGTATGTGAGCGGCACAACGTACATGAAAGAATTCACCATCACACAACAAAGTACTTCGCAAACGAAGATGGGTTTTTAGAATGTCTTGCATACTTTTGTTAGCAGAAGCATTATCCAAAGTAATGGAAAACAATTTGTTATCAATTCCCCAATGTTCCAAGCAATCAAATACAATAGTTTCTAATTCAGATCCGGTGTGGGGAGGCTTCATCCGACATAAATTAAGAATTTTACTAACTAATTTCCAATTTTCATCAACAAAGTGTGCAGTTAAACAAATATACCCCTCCGTAGTAGAGGCCGTTCACACATCAAAAGTTAAACACACTCTATTAGGGATTTTGGGCATAACATCCTTAAGTTTGTCCTTCTCCATAGTATAATTTTTTTTAATATCTGATACAACAGTGTTCCTAGAGTTCATCACAACTTCTGGATTCAAATAACTTGCCCTTTTTTCTAATCTTCTCATATTCAACGAAATTAAAAGGAAGATCGTGTTGAATAATGGCTTCTGCAAGTAAGTCACGATGGGTCTTTTGGTTAATCTTTCTAGGACTAGTTTTCTGGTTAGACAACAATACACCATCCACATTCAGATTTGAGCTCAAAATCTCTTTACAAGCCAAAATATGGCGACTTAAATGTGAAGTCCCATAACTTGTTTTGGTCTTAGGATTTTTACCTATTGAATAGGTACGTCCACAATAATTGCAGCTAGCCATTTCAATACCATCCTTGTCTTAACCAATTTTGGTAAAAAACTTCTTGAAATTTCTTTTCTCGTTGATGCAGTATTTTCAGAAAAAGCATCAGTAGTTTCACAAAAACCTTCATCTTCTACATTCATAGTTTGATTTGTAGACTCCATAATATAATATTTTGTGTTCCTATACAGTTCAGTACAATAACACATAAGGAACTAATTCACAAGTCACTGTTACAAAGATAAAAACAGGACAATCAACATTGTGATTATACTGTGCCAGCTAGGAGCATAGACAAGACAAAAGAACTAATTCACAAGTCACTGTATAGCCAAATATGTTCTAAGAGCAAGGAAAGCTGTAACAAATTCCTAAAAGTAGATTGAGTTTATTCAATCTCACTCAGATAAATCCTTAAACAAACAAATACAAGCAACCATGATAACTCTGCAAAACTATATTTTGGACTAGTCTTCTTAGGAATTCATGCTCGAGAATAAGGTTTTATTTTATTCAAAGCTGGTTCTGTAATTAATCATAGTGGATCACTTTTCCTTATTGCTTCCTATCACACTATTGGAAACTATGCTATGATAAACGCTAACTCAGGTTTAATGACTTCAACACTGCAGTTACTAGAAGATAAATTCCATGGCACAACATTACCATAATGACCTTCTTTTCAAGCCACCATATAACAACAAATTTCAGACATTAGTAATAAGTAACCATAATAATAACAACTCCACCTCAGCACTGCTAACAGTTTCAACACCCCACACTCAGTAAAAAGTAAGCTAATTTGAACTAAAATTAATTCCTACCTAGTGATGGTGGAGGAGGAATGAAGCTATCATCAGCAATAGAAGATTCTTTGGATCAATGCAGGGTCATTTTTCATAAACTAACTACAAGTCTACAAGTCAATCACATTAAGTACATAGCTTAGATTATATATTGTCAATAGAATTATAAATAGAATTTTTAAGACAACCGGAATTATTAATCCACACCATAAAGTTTGAAAATTTTTTTGCTTCTAGAATCATTAACCAAGCTTGCTCTAATATTAGTTTTATCAACTAAGTAGAGCCAGAATGAGATTATTTTTTAACCTTAAAATTCTGCTTCTGATGGTTATGTTAATCTTCTGACAGTTCTAGTTGTCTAGATTAGAGTTGTTTAGCTCACTTCAGATATTTTAGGGTGCTAAATACACCTTGTTAAAGGTTAGGGACTAAATTGCATATGACCCAAACATGAGACTTAAAATGCATTTTCCCCTGTAGATACATATACACATAATTTTGTTGAGTCGCATTTTACATCATAGATATTAAAAGACTAATATGAGATCTGCACAAGCACAAAACACAACCCCGAGTGAGACCAGTCACTAGCTTTTCTTCATTATCTTAGTGGTTCATTATAAAACCTGAAGCTAAAATACATTTATATTAATATTGATTAATTAATAGATATTGAATTGGCAGCACTGTAAAATATAGCCATCCTTGTGTAATGATTGTATAAATACTTGAACAATAGGATTCCTCTTTCCCCTAGTTGATCATCTGAAGGTAGACAAGTTCATAGACACAGTGCTATTAGAAAATAGAGTTTCGATTTTTTTGATCAGCAACCTGCAAAGATGCCAACTTTCAGCAATCCATCCTAGTGGCTCATTATGTGAAATTCAAAACAGCACAGTTCATGCCTACTTAATGCATGCACTTGTTACCACTCTTAAAGGATCAAAGATAGATATTATCTCAGGTCCTGAATTGGAGATTAGCGAGATGAAGAAATTATCTTCATGCTCTTGTTATCTGGAACTGCGTCGAGGATAATGCTTGGAATAGGTGCACGATTGGAAAAGATAGGGGGAGGAGGGTTGATAATGTAACGCCCTTCGTTACAATAGTAACCCAAAACAAAATCGATGAAAATCCTTTGAAGAATTTAAAATTAAAAACATACATGTCATAAAAAAAATTCCTCAACTTAATCAGGTCTGAAAATACCTCATATTAATTAAAATAGTGATAAAGTATCCAATGTGATAATATATTAGTAAATCCATAAATCCAAATAAAACCAAAAGCCTCAAAAAAAAAAAAAAGGGCGTCTACTAATAAACCCAAAAATAAAAAAAAACATCTAGCCACAGACGGCTCCTTATTTAAGAAAGTACTAACCAAGCTAAGGATAATAAATAAGAAAATTCGCTAAGTCTTCAGTCCTCTTCAGTTTCAGTGACGTCGTACTCGTGCTCTGAAAACAACACTTTTAATGAGACATAATCCCAGTGAATAAAAATCATTTAATGAAAAGGTTTGCAAATAGTGTTGTTCTTAGCCGGCGCGGTAACCGAAAAAACATTCATGGTACCCGCTAATTTTTAAAATATTGAATATAATAAACCTCCAAAATAATGATATATATAAATAAAATTAATGTTAAGCATTTAAAGCACAAACTCACAAACTCAGCAACGGTCACATCTCATTGCATTTAATCACATTCACCATGCAAACTCTACACAATGAAACTCCACGAACATGACTCGGTGATTCCCAGAATCACTTAACTCGATTCTTTGGTTCCCAGAACCGGTGTGAATCCCAGATCCACTAAGGTCTATGAGTTCATATCCATGCAATGGCGTCCCGCTGTCTTCCCCATCCCAGATGGAGGTATCTAATATTCCATCCCAGATGTGAATATTTTAATAGATTGATATCCCATCCCAGATGGTGATATCTCTCATCCTATTCCCGGAATAGAATGTATACCGTCATCCCTTCCCGGAAGGTGATGACCAACTCATATACACTATGCAATATGCCATCCCAGATGACTACCAAATATTTTGTCAACCTCCATGCATCAATTACATATGCACTATAACAGGATTTAAAACACAAACACAACCATAACATATAAGTCCTTAATATGATTTATGCTTATTGTAGTACATGTATTAACTAACAGGGGCGTGGCATATATGTATTAATAGAAATCTATTATCAAAATTGGAACAATCATAAATACATAAATAATGAACCCGTGAAAGAAACACATGATGCAGAAAAATATTATGCCACTCAAGGCTATGCACAGTGCGAATTTGAGTATTTATATATCTATTTATTTTCTTTATTTCTATTATTTTATTGCCATCAAATATAAAAGGAATAACAAGAAAATTACACCCACTAAATCAATTCATCAAGTGACATGAAAATATTTCACAATTCCAAATAAAAATCATGCACTCTAAAATCTTAATTTTTGCGATTAACAAATCTATATGATAAAGCTTCAAATTAATCGTACCATGAAAGTGTGAGAAATAGAATATTTTTACTCACATTTTGCAGACCTCCAATGTGCTCTGAAAATTACGTATGATAAGGATTTGCGCTTTCCTAAAAATTCCTCTCCCGTTTGGTGGCGTTCTTAGATCTGTGTTGTTACGATCGCACTAGCAAGAAGAAAAGAACGCCTGAAATGTTGACCATTGCGCCAGTCCTATCTTCCACAAAAGTCGGCCTTTACTAAAATTATCCTTCACTCTGCCAACGTTACTGGATCTGTGCTCTGCTCCTCACCCAAACCAACATTTTCTTTTTCTTCTGCGGTGCTACAGCTTGACCTTACTTCTACTGCAGTGACTAAATATATATATATATATGGCTGACGTTCACGCATACAGGGCTTTTAGGTTTTCCTTTTTTTTTTTTTTTGTTTATTTTCTTTTCCTTTTTTTTTTGTTTCTTTAATGTTTATTTCTTTTCTTTTTTTATTTTTTTTATAGAATAACTAGGCCCACTTGACTTATGAGATACCTCTAGGCCCCTACGTGAAAAGTCTGTACTTATGTTTACATTCATATATATACATATATTTTAATTCATTATTCCCCTTGCAATTCCTAACCAACTCTAATAAATTTTATACTAACAAATCCTTTACACTAAACCTCTTAATTATATCTTATTTTTATTATATCATTATTACTTATTTTTATTTTTTATAACTTAATCCCCCTTTTTTTAAATTAATTATATTAGAATTTTAGGATGTTACATTTTCTTCCCTCCTTAAAGAATTTCGTCCCCGAAATTCATCTCATACACACGCGCCTATTGTAGCATAGGTTGTATTCAAAACTAAAAGGTTACCATACCTTAGATAATAAAATATGGGTATTGACGCACGATGTCTTCCTCCATCTCCCAAGTGTCTTCCTCAGGAGTCAATCCGTCCCATAACACTTTCACCAATGGAATTGCATTGTTCCTTAGAGTCTTAGTGCTCTTGTCCAAGATTTGACTAGGCTTTGGCTTATAGATCAAATTACCCTTCAATTGTACTAGACTCAGGAGCTATCACATGAGATTCATCAGCACATATTTTCTGAGTTGCGACACATGGAAAACATCATGAAGGTTTGCCAACTGTGGCGGAAGAGCCAATTGATAAGCAACAGGCCCGACTCTTTTAAGGATTTGGAAAGGTCCCTTGAAACGAGGATTTAGCTTTCGGACTTTCATCGACCTCCCTACCCCCGTCTTAGGAGTGACTCTAAAAAATACATGCTCACTTTCCTGGAATTCTAGAGGCTTTCTCCTTTTGTCGGCGTAGCTCTTTTGTCTACTTTGCGTCGTGCGCATCCTCTCCCTAATCATTTGGATTCTCTCAGAGGTCTGGACCAATTCAGGTCATATCAAGGTTTTCTCACCTACCTCACACCAACATAAGGGGACCTACACTTCCTCCCATATAGGGCCTCATAGGGTGCCATGCCTATACTAGCGTGATAACTATTGTTATACGCAAACTCAATGAGAGGTAGGAATCCATCCCAACCCCCTCCTTCATCCAGGACACACGCTCTAAGCATGTCCTCAAGGGTCTGAATGGTCCGCTCTGACTGACCATCCGTTTGGTGGTGATAGGTCGTGCTAAGGTTCAACTTAGTCCCAAAGACTTGCTGAAAAGCTTTCCAAAATCTAGAGGTAAACCTCAGGTCTCTATCTGACACTATAGATGTGGGTATCCCATGAAGCTTGACTATTTCCTTGATATAGAGGTATGCCAACTTGCCTAAGCTATAGGTTGCCTTAATTAGCAAAAAGTGGTCAGACTTGGTCAACCTATCCACTATCACCCAAATGGTGTCTAAGCCCAAACGCGTCTTAGGTAACCCCATCACAAAGTCCATAGAAATTCTCTTCCACTTCCATTCTGGAATCTCCAAGGATTGCAACAACCCCGAAGGCTTCTGATGTTCTATCTTAACCTTTTGGCACACTAAACACCTAGCTACGAAGCTAGCCACATCCTTTTTCATTCCTGGCCACCAATACATCCTCTTAAGGGCTTGGTACATCTTAGTTATCCCAGGACGTATGGTAAACTTTCCCTTACGAGCTTCCTCTAATATCTTCTCTCTAAGGCTCCCCTCCTTAGGAACAATGATCCTATTCTTATAATTCACTAGCCCATCAACAGACAACTCATAACCCTCTTCTCCCAACCTAGACTGCAACTCTTGGTCTAAAAGTTGTTCCCGCCTAACCTCATCTCTAAGGTCACTATTAATTTCCAACCTATTTAGCTTCAAACTTAAAACATTTAAGGACACATCCAACACCTCCAGATTCATGTCCCTAAACTTCTCCATAAGGTTCAGCTCTTGTACCATCAAGCTTGACACGTGTAGGGACTTCCTACTCAAAGCATCTGCCACCACATTGGCTTTTCCCGGATGGTACTTCAACTCGAAGTCATAGTCCTTAAGGAACTCCATCCACCTTCGTTGTCTCATGTTCAACTCCTTTTGGTCGAACAGATATTTAAGGCTTTTATGGTCACTAAAAACTTCAAACGTTGCCCCATAAAGGTAATGCCTCCAAATCTTAAGGGCAAAAACCACAGCTGCTAGCTCTAGGTCATGGGTAAGGTAATTCCCCTCATGTGGCCTAAGCTGCCTAAAGGCATATGCTACCACCTTGCCCTCCTGCATTAAGACACATCCCAAGTCATTCTTAGTTGCATCGCAGTACACCACAAAACTCACTAAGGATTCCGGTATAGTTAAGACTGGTGATGACACCAATCTCCTCTTAAGCTCTTGGAACCCATCCTCACACACCTGGTCCCACATAAAAGGTTTCTTTTTCTACTTAACTGGGTCAAAGGTAAGGCTAGTCTAGAGAACCCCTCTATGAACTTCCTATAGTAGCCAGCTAAGCCAAAGAAACTTCTCACTTCGGTTACTGTCTTAGGTTGTTCCCATCCCAACACCGCATCAACTTTAGAGGAATCAACCGCTACACCATCCTTTGAGATGGTGTGTCCTAAAAATTTTACCTCGTCTAGCCAAAACTCACACTTCTCTGGTTTGGCATAAAGACGCTCGTCCCTCAAGGTCTGCAACACCAACTTTAAGTGTTTTCCATGTTCTTCTGGTGTCCTAGAGTATATTAAAATATCATCTATGAACACCACCACAAACCTGTCCAAGAAGGTCCTAAAGATCCGATTTATGTAGTCCATGAAAACGGCTGGGGCGTTGGTCACACCAAAGGGCATCACTACATACTCATAGTGCCCATACCTTGTCCTGAAGGCTGTCTTAGGAATGTCCTCACCTCTAACTCTAATCTTGATGGTATCCCGATCTTAGATCTATTTTGGAAAACACTGACGCTCCCCTTAACTGATCTAAGAGATCATCTATCCTAGGCAAAGGATATTTGTTCTTGATGGTTACCTTATTCAGTTACCTATAATCAACACACAACCTCATACTTCCATCTTTTTTTTTTCTCCATAAAAGCAATGGTGCTCCCCAAGGTGACACACTAGGCCTAATGAACCCCTTTTGTAACATATCCTCTATCCATTTCATGAGCTCGCTCAACTCTAGAGGTGTTATCTTGCAAGGCGCTACAAATATTAGTCTACTCTTTGACACTAGATCTATGCTAAACTTAACCCCCTATTGAAACTTGCGCATCATAGAGATAGTCGCTACATCATTGTCTGCCTCTATAGTAGCAGTGAATGAGAGTATGTATCCTTGAGTTCTCCTAACCAAACATTTATCACAAGAAATGACGAATAAAATACGGGTCGACACCGAAAATCAAAAGACATTGGATGTGAAGAGATAATGATATTTTTGTCAGAATACTTATGGCAATGAGTCTAGATGCCAATAAGTCAATACCAAGAATAACACACAATACATAGATAACAATAAGTTTGATGTCATAAGGAGTGTCTTGATGCACAAGGAAACAATTTAAACAACCAATGGAAGAACAAGAATATATCTATAGGAGTATAAACATATGAATCAAAGAACAAATGAAAGATTGGTATCTCCAGATTTTCACACATAAAGGATGTACCAAGGAATGCGTTGCTCCTGAATCAGACAATATAATAATTTTTTTTTTTGTTATTTTATTTAACGAGTAGAAGAAATTCAGCCTCCTTTGGATTTAAGCTGCCTCAGAATGATGGCGGATTGTTCTTCTTGAATTCGAAAAGCCCCACATGTTAAGGGTCTTAGGTTGCCACCACTTCATTAACGACTGGCCCCCATTCCCCTTCAGTTGACGGCGAGTCTCCGTCTGCCCTTGCATAGCTTTGGCCATACAATCCAAAGCTGCTGCAAGTGCAACATTCGTCCCTCGCCTATTAGTCGCCATAAATCTGCTCATTACCAATGAAATACTGGGTTGATTAGGTCCAATATCCCAAGGAATAGCATGCAGCATTTATAACTCTAACAAGCATTCTATGCGCCCAAGTTTTGTTTTTAAAAAAAGCCCCACAACCACAGTGCGATTTAGAATCGCACTGCTCTGATACCATAAATGTAACGCCCTTCGTTACATTAGTAACCCAAAACAAAATCGATGAAAATCCTTTAAAGAATTTAAAATTAAAAACGTACATGTCATAAAAAAAAAATTCCTCAACTTAATCAGGTCTGAAAATACCTTAAAATAGTGATAAAGTATCCAATGTGATAATACATTAGTAAATCCATAAATCCAAATAAAACCAAAAGCCTCAAAAAAAAAAAAAAAACGGGCGTCTACTAATAAACCCAAAAATAAAAAAAACGTCTAGCCACAGACGGCTCCTTATTTAAGAAAGTACTAACCAAGCTAAGGATAATAAATAAGAAAATTCGCTAAGTCTTCAGTCCTCTTCAGTTTCAGTGACGTCGTACTCGTGCTCTGAAAACAACACTTTTAATGAGACATAATCCCAGTGAATAAAAATCATTTAATGAAAAGGTTTGCAAATAGTGTTGTTCTCAGCCAGCGCGGTAACCGGAAAAACATTCATGGTACCCGCTAATTTTTAAAATATTGAATATAATAAACCTCCAAAATAATGATATATATAAATAAAATTAATGTCAAGCATTTAAAGCACAAACTCACAAACTCAGTAGCGGTCACATCTCATTGCATTTAATCACATTCACCATGCAAACTCTACACAATGCAACTCCACGAACATGACTCGGTGATTCCCAGAATCACTTAACTCGACTCTTTGGTTCCCAGAACCGGTGTGAATCCCAGATCCACTAAGGTCTATGAGCTCATATCCATGCAATGGCGTCCCGCTGTCTTCCCCATCCCAGATGGAGGTATCTAATATTCCATCCCATATGTGAATATTTTGATAGATTGATATCCCATCCCAGATGGTGATATCTCTCATCCTATTCCCGGAATAGAATGTATACCGTCATCCCTTCCCGGAAGGTGATGACCAACTCATATACACTATGCAATATGCCATCCCAGACGACTACCAAATATTTTCTCAACCTCCATGCATCAATTACATAGGCACTATAACAGGATTTAAAACACAAACACAACCATAACATATAAGTCCTTAATATAATTTATGCTTATTATAGTACATGTATTAACTAACAGGGGCGTGACATATATGTATTAATAGAAATCTATTATAAAATTTGGAACAATCATAAATACATAAATAATGAACCCGTGAAAGAAACACATGATGCAGAAAAATATTATGCCACTCAAGGTTACGCATAGTGCGAATTTGGGTATTTATATATCTATTTATTTTCTTTATTTCTATTATTTTATTGCCATCAAATATAAAAGGAATAACAAGAAAATTACACCCACTAAATCAATTCATCAAGTGACATGAAAATATTTTACAACTCCAAATAAAAATATGCACTCTAAAATCTTAATTTTTGTGATTAACAAATCTATATGACAAAGCTTCAAATTAATCGTACAATGAAAGTGTGAGAAATAGAATATTTTTACTCATCTTTTGCAGACCTCCAATGTGCTCTAAAAATTACGTATGATAAGGATTTGCGCTTTCCTAAAAATTCCTCTCCCGTTTGGTGGCGTTCTTGGATCTGTGTTGTTACGATCGCACTAGCAAGAAGAAATGAACGCCTGAAATGTTGACCCTTGCGCCAGTCCTATCTTCCACAAAAGTCGACCTTTACTAAAATTATCCTTCACTCTGCCAACGTTACTGGATCTGTGCTCTGCTCCTCACCCGAACCAACTTTTTTTTTCTTCTGCGGCGCTACAGCTTGACCTTACTTCTACTGCAGTGACTAAATATATATATATGGCTGACGTTCACGCATACAGGGCTTTTAGGTTTTCCTTTTTTTTTCTTTTTTTTTCTTTATTTTTTTTTCCTTTTTTTTTTCTTTAATGTTTATTTCTTTTCTTTTTTTTTATAGAATAACTAGGCCCACTTGACTTATGAGCTACCTCTAGCCCCCTACGTGAAAAGTCTGTACTTATGTTTACATTCATATATATATATATATATATATACATATATTTTAATTCATTATTCCCCTTGCAATTCCTAACCAACTCTAATAAATTTTATACTAACAAATCCTTTACACTAAACCTCTTAATTATATCTTATTTTTATTATATCATTATTACTTATTTTTATTTTTATTTTTTAGGATGTTACAGATAACGGGATAGCCCAACCCTGACCTTTAAAATTTTGAGATTTTTTGGGTTAGGGACCGTCAAAGCCTTTCCCTTGTTGGGCTAATAAAAATAACAGCCCTCATGAAGGGCTGGAGGGTTAGCCCCTTGGGCCACAGCCCTATTTGACAGTACTAGGTGCAAAAAAAACTTGGCAGCAGATGCTTTGACACCTCCAAATGGCATATCAAAACATTAAAAGTGATATGCTCAATATCCAGAGATGAATTCCTAGTAGTAGCTATCAACTCTGCTCAACATATACAGATATCTCAAGAACCACCTATACTGTTTTTAAAACCATCAAAACTATCTGAGAGCATTATTTTGAGAATAGGTAAATTACTTGACAAAGAATTGATTTGAGTTACAGCATAAAATACTTGACACATTATGGTTTATGAGTATTTTTTAAAATAATGTAGTTCAGAATTCATAGACATTATCTCCTCTTAGGCCTCTTAAGTCTTAACCATGCTAGTATGGATATGTGTAGGTAGGTGATCTCAATTTCTCAATGAACTGACAAAAGTGATTTTAATCAACTCTAACAAATGAACTCATTTATAATGTTCATTTCTGCAGAAAGAGGTTCATCAAATTGCCAAGTGTTACATACACTCTTCTTCACAATTGACACCTTTTGCCCTCAACACCATCCACACATATCAGTGAAGGCCTTTCAAGAATTGGATATGGGCAAAGGGTAGGTGGGTGGAATACTTCATTTTAGGGTTCATCATGGTGGTATGGTGGCCTCTTCATTGGGATCATTATCTCATTTGAATTCTCTTGCCAACTTTAGATGGTACTCAGCAATCTGACCACAAAAATATTAAACCATCCCTGGCATCTACACCTATTTTCTTGGAAGCTTCTTCAAATCTGCAACAGTTAGACCTTCTTACTACTGTGATCAATTTGAAAGAGTAAGAGTGTAAGACCGGCTTAAGACCCTATGTTTTCACTTACACAATCCTCTCATTGGGGCTAACACCCCTTCTAAGAAAAACAAAGAGTCTCTGCCAAAGGGCTTCAACTTTTAACATCACTTATTCCCAGGTTTAAACTTGTATATGCTTAGAACAAGATGAGATCAATCAAATTCCTCAACTCATTGACACAAAATTATGAAACCTTCACTACAAGTCATGAAAAAAAAAGTGATAACTTAAAACAGAGTACTTTCCTCTCTAATATATAAAGCTAATATTACATGTTTTCCTCTGATTGGTCTCTCTGCAAGCACATCGACCTTCCCAGGATAGAATTCTTTCTTTCTTTCTCCATCATTTTCTATTATTCTCCTACCCAAGCCTTGCTATGATTCCAGTTACATATGCTACGCAGAATACCCAGATGAAATTAACAATGAATAATCATAAGAACAATGAAACAAAGTTGAATAATTACAGAATGAACCTGGACGAGATCTACAATCACGGAATTAATGTTGGAGAGACGAGGTTAGGGTGCATAATTTCAAAAATTGGGGGCTAGGGTTCAAGCTTCAGATGAGACGAGCTTCGAAGATAGAATTCTTCAGATGAGTGAGTCGTAGGCGTAACTGGAAAACTGGAAAATAGAGTAGTTGTAGGTGTCGCGACCGTCCCGTCCGGGAGCCGCAAAAAAGAAGGTAAAAACAGAGGAGTCGCCACCAATATTTTTAAATTGGAAAAAATATTGGAAAACCAATTATGTAAGGTAAACTGGTCTTTTAAAAAAGAGAGATATGAGTCCGGGAGTCGGTTACGAGTAGGGAAGGTATTAGCACCCCACATCGCCCGTTTAAAAACGGTACCTCAAGTTAATTGTGCAAAAAAAAAATTTTAACAGCCTTTTAAATATTTATTTTACCCCAAAAATTATTCACAAGAAAGAATTATTTTTAACTTTTAATATTTTAATTTTTTATTAAATTTTTTTTTAAACTTTATAGTTTATAAAAACTAAATGAGGTTGAACATGGCACATGAGTCCACAGAGCAACCTCAAATCTAAGGGATTAAACATGACACCGTGTCCATAGAGCATCCCTGGAAAGAGAAAAGTTTAATTATTTTGATTAATTATTTGAACATAAAAAGAGACACAAAAAAAAGGAAAATTTAGTTTTGACCCGACAAGATGATTTATCTTGCTCCTACGTATTCCCGGGTGCGATGGGAAACTCAAAGCCACGTAGTTCTTTAGAAAAGATTTGATTGTTTGATTGATTTTAATTTTGATAAAGTTTTGATTTTTTTTTGTTTTTATTATTCTATTTTTTTTCTTAAAAAGAGTTGTTATGTATTTTTCGTTTTTTACTTATTTATTATTTTTTATGTTGAAAACTCCTAAACGAGGTAGAACATGGCAAATATGTCCACAGAGCTATCTCGCATCTAAGGAATTGAGTGTGAAACCTATCACAAAACCATCCCAAAATAATTCGATAATTATTCTATTCTAGTTATTTGTTTATATATAAAAAAATAAGTAAATGGATAAGAAAAGGGTACTACAAGACCACAAGCAGAAAAACCCATTTAGTTAGATGAAACCCATTTTTTTGGGCCAGTAACCAAACCATGGTCCCCTGTAACTAACTAAATTTGTAAACAATAAAAAGGAGTGAAATAATAAAAACAAAAGAATAAAAGATAAAAAATGGGCTATTAAAAAGGACATTTAAAAACACATCTCAAAGACAAGACGTTGCAAACTGGAAGAGAAAACAGAAGGAAACCTTCGTTCCTAACTCATCATGCACAGACAGATGAAGGAGCACAGGCGGCGACGGCGGCGAGCGTGGGAGGAGCGCGGCTGAGCAGCACAGCGGTGGATGACGCGTGTTGGGAGTGAGACGGAGCTCTATGGCTGCGGTTCTGCGTGGCATGTGGTGTTGGTTCCATGGTTCCCAGGCTGCGGAGATGGCGGATGCGCCATGGACAGGGGTAGCGAGGCTCGGTTTGCGGCGGTCTGAGGGATGCAGATCTGCGTGTGGTAAGTGGAAGAGAAGACAGAGGCGATCTGTGGTGGTGGCCTGCGGTGGTCTTGTTATCTGAGGAGGAAGAAGGAGGATGTGGTGGCTGTGGGAATGAAGTGGGGTTGGAGCTCTTTTCTGTTTTTTTGTTGTTGGGTTGAAGGAGAGAAATGGTAGGAGGAAGATGAAGGTGGAAGGGTGAGGGTGATGGGTGATGTTGGCTGGGTATGGGTAAGTATGGGTTTATGGTGTTTGTTGGGTTTTGGGTGAAGGAGGAAGAAGGGTTGGAGTTAGGAGGAAGATGGAGATGGGTTCTTGGAGTGGGAGATGAAGATGATGGCTATGGGTGAAGGAGGAATAAGAGTTGGAGTTAGAAGGAAGATGGAGATGTGTGGGTTAGAGATGAGGAATGATGTGGGATGAGAGGGATGAAGATGAAGTTAAGAGGAAGAAAATATGTGAAGTGTGGGGGGGGACTTTTTCTGTTTTTTTTTTGTGTTGTTATTGTTGGGTTGTTGAAGAAGATGAAGGATATCAGAGGAGAAGATGATGTTGATGGGTTTATGGTGTAGAGGAAAAAATGGGAGAAGAATGACCAAATAATGGTCTGTGAAATGTTCGTCCACCTCCCCCCCCCCACTCTCTTCTTCTGCTCTTGAATTTATGCACATTCAAAGGAATAAGGATAAGTTCCCATCTGCCAGCTGTGGAGAAAGGGACCATTGATGGTGTTGCTACACTGGGAAAATCAGCTTTTGTTTCGTGATGGCACAGGGTAGCAGGATGCACTATGCTATTATTTTTTGAAAAAAGCACAAAGAACCAAAAGATAAAAGAAAGGAAAGCTGTCACACACTAAGAAAGGAAGGGAAAATGACATTCCACCGTAGACCAAACCTCTTTAGACTTCTTTTTCTTATTTTATTATTATTATCAAAAAGCTTTTATTTTTCTTTTTTCCTTTTTATTTTTTGTTTCTTATTCAGAAGATTAATTAAAAGATACCCGGACAAAATTAGGTGTTCACAGCTGCCCCTCTTTACTTATTTCTTACTAGATAATAGGCGTAATTGTAGTTATCCTATTATCGCTATAAGAAACAAGTAAAGATATGAACTCCAATTTTGTTCGGGGTACACTGACCAGCAAAAGGACTTATGACTACAAAACGATTTTCTGTGAAGAACCCGCGGGTTGGATTGCCCAATGAGGTTTACACATAACAAGCTTGCAGGGTGGATTGCCAGCTGAGCATAAACAGAAAGATAAAAGAGCTTACGGGTTGGATTGCCCATTAGACTCGAACTGAAAGATAAAAGAGATTACGGGGTGGATTGCCCGTCTGAAGCTCGAACAGAAAGGTAAAAGAGCTTACTGGGTGGATTGCCCGTCAGAAGCTCAAACAGAGATAAAAGAGCTTAAGGGGTGGATTGCCCGTCCAAAGCTCGAACTGAAAGATAAAAGAGCTTACGGGGTGGATTGCCCGTCAGAAGCTCGAACTGAAAGATAAAAGAGCTTACGGGGTGGATTTCCCGTCTGAAGCTCGAACAGAAAGGTAAAAGAGCTTACTGGGTGGATTGCCCGTCATAAGCTCAAACAGAGATAAAAGAGCTTACGGGGTGGATTGCCCGTCAGAAGCTCGAACTGAAAGATAAAAGAGCTTACGGGGTGGATTGCCCGTCAGAAGCTCGAACTGAACGATAAAAGAGCTTAACGGGGTGGATTGCCCGTCAGAAACTTGAACATGAAGGATAAAAGAGCTTACGGGGTGGATTGCTCGTAGAAGCTCGAACAGAAAGATAAAAAAAGATTACGGGGTGGATTGCCCGTCTGAAGCCCATAAAGGTATAGCTTATGAGCCCTGTGCTCGTTAAAGCTAAACAAAAACAAACACGAAGCTCATGAGGTCCTATGCCTACTAAAGCTAATAAAGACGCAGCTTATGAGCCCTGTGCCCGTCAAAGCTGAACAAAAACATAACGAAGCTTATGAGGCCTTGTGCCTGCTAAAACTAAAGGTAACAAAACAATGCTTATGGGCCCTATGCCCAGTAAAATGGACGAAAGCTTAGAGACCCTATGTCTGCTAAAGCTAACAAAAGCAAAGCTTAGGGGCCTTGTGCCCGTTAAAACAAACGAAAGCTTAGAGACCCTATGTCTGCTAAATCTAACAAAACAAAGCTTATGAGGCCCTATGCCTGCTAAAGCTAACAAGACATGACTTTTGGGGCCTGTGCCCGCTAAAGTCGAACAAAACAAAGCTTATGAGGCCCTATGCCTACTAAAGCTAACAATAACATGACTTTGGGGCCCTGTGCCCGCTAAAGTCGAACAAAACAAAGCTTATGAGGCCCTATGCCTACTAAAGCTAACAATAACATGACTTTTGGGTCCCTGTGCCCGCTAAAGCCAAACAAAACGAAGTTTATGAGGCCCTGTGCCTGCTAAAGCTAACAATAACATGACTTTTGGGGCCCTGTGCCCTCTAAAGTCGAACAAAACAAAGCTTATGAGGCCCTATGCCTACTAAAGCTAACAGTAACATGACTTTTGGGGCCCTGTGCCCGCTAAAGTCGAACAAAACAAAGCTTATGAGGCCCTATGCCTACTAAAGCTAACAAGTCGTGACTTTTGGGGCCCTGTGCCCGCTAAAGTCGAACAAAGCAAAGCTTATGAGGCCCTATGCCTACTAAAGCTAACAGTAACATGACTTTTGGGGCCCTATATATGCCCGCTAAAGTCGAACAAAACAAAGCTTATGAGGCCCTATGCCTACTAAAGCTAACAAGTCATGACTTTTGGGGTCCTGTGCCCGCTAAAGTCGAACAAAGCAAAGCTTAGGAGGCCCTATGCCTACTAAAGCTAACAATAACATGACTTTTGGGCCTTGTGCCCGCTAAAGTCGAACAAAACAAAGCTTATGAGGTCCTATGCCTACTAAAGCTAACAATAACATGACTTTGGGGCCCTGTGCCCGCTAAAGTCGAACAAAACAAAGTTTATGAGGCCCTATGCCTACTAAAGCTAACAATAACATGACTTTTGGGGCCCTGTGCCCGCTAAAGTCGAACAAAACAAAGCTTATGAGGCCCTATGCCTACTAAAGCTAACAGTAACATGACTTTTGGGCCCTGTGCCCGCTAAAGTCGAACAAAACAAAGCTTATGAGGCCCTATGCCTACTAAAGCTAACAATAACATGACTTTTGGGCCCTGTGCCCGCTAAAGTCGAACAAAACAAAGCTTATGAGGTCCTATGCCTAAATGTGACGCAATGATGTTGATTCTGGTGCATGAAATAATGCATGATGCAAAAGATTCTTTCAGTGATTGATAATGAACCTTGATCATTTTTCGCAAACCATTCTTTGATTTCTGGCCCCTTAAAGCTTCGATCACAGCCAAATTTAAGGAAGAACTGGAATGTCACTCATTGATCCGGATTGTCATTTTCTTGCCCCATCGATGCTTTGCCCCTTGTCACAAATATGCCTATTTATAATGATTATCCCGATGGATGAGACTGCTTGATTTCTCTTTCTTTTCCAACATTGCCCCTTTGTCAGGAGATTGATGTACTTTCCATGACCTTTGCATCCTGAGAGAAACTCTAAATGATATCATTATTGATACTTGCTTCACCTTTCAGTATGTATTAAAGAATGCAAATTGAGTCTCTGGTAGAAAGAGGGGTATGTAAATGATAGAGGATGGACAGGGAGTAACAATATGTGGAAAGTGGTAAGGATATGAGTAAAAGAATTGAAAGGTTGTTAGAAGGAATGAAACAATGACAGGATGGAGTTCACACTTTTCTTCAGGTGATACTCTTTTAAGATGATAAGTGCTAGCTTCTCATGCGTATAATCTCGAGCACCGCTTTAATCAGCTTTCAAGAACATGGTTTGTTCAAGTCTTCATGTATTGAGCATTTCATGACTCACCTTCAAACTGCCCCAGTTTGCAGTTTGCATTTCCTCAAGAGACACTCGTATGATCTCATGTACTGCTTTAATCTCCTTCCGAGGACATGATTTGCCTTTAAATTCAAACTGCCCCAGTTTGTTGCTTCGAGAAATCTGTTTGACCCTAACTTTTGCGCAGGTTGCTCTTCCGATCTTTCAACCTACCGGGTCGCTCTAATTTTGCCTAGGTCGCCCTTGCAGGTTTTCAACCCAGCGAGCCTCCTCCTTTTTGTTTTTATGTTTTTTTTTCATTTTCTCTTTGTCTTGTCTTTTCTTTTTCTTTTTCCGAGAGCGATGCATTGAAAAATCACATACATTTTGTCTCACAATTAAAGTTAATGAAAATGATAACAATCTTTCATTGATCAGAATGGACTTTTTAGGCTCATAACGCGGCCAATGGTTGAGAGTCATGAAGGAAAGGATATAAGGCCCAAACAAATATTTTAAGGTTGAATAGGACTGAGGATCCATGATCTAAGAACATTTGTTTTCCTCTGACTTTCCTTTTTATTTCTTCCCCGTTTTTTTTTTTTTGCCTTTGCGTGAAGTTTGTTTTTTCTTTTCTTTTTATCCCTTTTTTTTTCTTCTTTTCATAATCACCAATTCTTTCATGCTTGCCCCTTGCTTAGGGGTGATCCTTGTCCAAGGTTCTTTGAAGAAACGTTTCAAGCTCAAAAGGGGTAACAAGGGGTAGTACAAGTATGTGAAAGATATAGAAAGATGGCCATTCTTCATTTCAAATTTTGATTGTTAATTTCCATAAATTTTAAATGAAAGACAAAATGATAGTACTTGCAAAAAGCATAACCGGGCGCTCTTTCTCGATTTCCCTTTTAATTTCTTTTCTTTCTTTTTTTTTTCAAATCATGGTGTCTAGCTTGAATCAAAAAGATTTCCTTTGATTGCCTCAATCATCTTCGGTTGATCTCATGAGGAAGCTTTCCATAGTTGTCCGAACCAGCATGGTTAATGAGGTGGTCAGGATCATACGATGAGGTTCTAGCACTTATTATTTTATTTTATTTTTAAAGAGAATCACCTTCAGATCTGCTTTATTGATAACTTTCAAGAAAAAAGAAGAAGGATGAAGGTCAAATCAGAAGATGAAGGAAAGGAAGGAAACTCAATGCATTCATTTATTTATACTGAAATGGAAACAAGTAAGCCCATTATTAAAAACTTCCTAAAGCCTTCGGCAGAGCTAAAGGATTAGCATCAATGAATTACTCTACACAAGATTCAAAAGTCATGTTCCAAAGTGTCCTCTACGGCATGGACTCCAGAACCTCCTGCATCAAGAGTGTCTCGTTGGAAACTTAGCACATTCGCATCGATCAGATCTTGCACTTTATACTTTAAGGTCTTGCAATTTTCAGTTGAATGACCTATTACTCCCCCATGATAGTCACACTTGACGTTTGAGTCAAACCATTTTGGGTATAGGGGTTGCACGGCCTTGGTCGGGACCGGGACCAACAAAGATTTTTCAATAAGGCTGTGCAATAGCTCCGTGTAAGTCATAGGTATAGGGTCAAACTGCATGGGCTTCTTTTCTGGGTTGTAAGACTGTCTCCTTTGATTTGCATTTAGGTTTTGTTGGGGCGGTATGGTGGGAAAGGTTTGATGTTGGAAAGGGTTTGATGGGTGGTATGGTGTCCTCATAGGATAGGATTGGGTTGGAAATTGTGAGATGGCGGCGATGTATGGCTGGTTGGCTTGGTGATACGAAGATGGTTGGTAATATGGGGGGTAGGTTGTTTGAAAAGACGGTTGAGAGTTGACAGATATTTGACCCGGTATCCAATGCCCAGACCACTTAGACTCTTGCTCAGATGCCACAACATGCAGATCTTCTTCATTCTTCTTGACAAATGGAGCTTTTGTCATCCCGGCTAACCCCGCAGAACTTTCAACAATCTTACCATTTCTCATCCCATTCTCAATTCTTTCTCCAATGATAACTATGTCAGAAAAGTTTGATGATACACTTCCAATCATTCTATCATAAAAGGGTGGCTGAAGTGTATCAATGAACATTGCCACAATTTCCTTTTCAGTTAATGGGGGCTCTACTTGAGCAGCCAATTCTCTCCACCGTTGTGCATACTCCTTGAAGGTTTCTGTATCCCTTTTTAACATATTTTGAAGTTGCATCCTATTAGGAGCCATGTCAATATTATACTTGTATTGTTTCAGGAATGCATCCGCTAGGTCTTTGAAGGATCGAATGTGGGCCTGCTCGAGGTGTATGTACCAATTTGAAGCTTCCCCAGTCAAACTATCTTGGAAGAAATGAATCAAGAGCTTATCATCCTGGGCATATGATGCCATCTTCCTGACGTACATGGTTAAGTGGCTTTTTGGACAAGTGTTCCTATGTATTTGTCAAAATCTGGCACTTTGAATTTTGGAGGTATTACGACATTGGGAACTAGACAGAGTTCAGAGGCATCCCAAAGACCATGACTGTTTGCCCCTTCAATAGTTCAGTCTTTCCTCTAGAACCTCCAGCCTTTCTATGGATTGAGGATTCCCACACGACTGACTCACAGGAACATACTGTGGGGAAGCGAAGCCCCGTGCCACTTGGATCCCATTGGCACCAATGTGGAAGGTGAATGGTGAAGTGTTTGGGTTAACGGAATGCACCATAGAATTGGTGGGGATCTGTGTCTGGGTTGTGTTTTGTGAGTTTGGATTGCCATTTGTTGGACCAGGAGCGACTGGCGGCACAAATCCTCGAGGAAGACCATATGGGGGATTGCTTGGGTCAAATGAAGGACGATTTTGATTGCTTGGGTAGCTAGTGAAAGGCATCACGACCCCTTGTTGGTTGTTCTCATGAGTGAGAAGAGGTATGGCCGGCTGCTCTTCAGTTGAGGCTGAAGGGCTCTCATTCGTGTTCTTTTCCTTCTTCATGACTTGCAACATTTGGGTCATCTTCTCTTTGAGTTGACTCCAATCTTCTATGAACTTCTGAGTTTGCTCTTCCTCATCCATGATTTTGGCTTGTGATCGAGTCCAATAAGAGTGCCGCAGAGCAATTTTTCAAAAAGTCACTGTGAAGTTTGGGGAAAAGGGATTAAATCCTTATTTGTGAAAGTTTACTGAAGATAACCTTTTGAGATGCATGAAAAAGATTTTTCTTGACCCAAGAAGGTGTTAATGCACGGGTTGCATGGAAAAGATTTACTTTTTTTTTTTTATACTTACCCAAATTTTAATACATGAGATGCATGAAGGAACTTCTATCAAAACAGTGATACATGAAATGAGCTTCTTATTTTTTTTTTTAGAAGAATTATTTTTTATAAATGCATGAGATGAATGAATTTATTTTCTTTGTTTGGAGACAAATGAGAATTCTTTGTTTAGAGACAAATGAAGAAAAAAACAGTTCTTTTTTTTTGAATGCATGAAATGGTTTTTTTTTAAAAAAAATAA
This sequence comes from Sophora flavescens, assembly GCA_030762895.1. Taxonomy (NCBI): domain Eukaryota; kingdom Viridiplantae; phylum Streptophyta; class Magnoliopsida; order Fabales; family Fabaceae; genus Sophora; species Sophora flavescens. The sequence continues at coordinate 100,478,898 of CM061062.1, forward strand.
TAATAAAAAAAATAAAAAAATGGGTCGTTTCCTATTTTGAAAATTGAAATGGATGTATGAATATGAAGAGAAAGGTAGAGAATAATCATGCCCCCTATTGTGTCTTAAGATTAAGGGTTGACACACCTAAAGTCCTGACTTTAACAAGCTGGCCCCTAAGTTTGTTTTATCAGTGAAAATTGGGTAGGGTCTAGACTTCTAAAATCCATGGTCCTCAGATTGCTCCCATACCGAAAGATAAGGATCCGACTCATGAGTCTAGCCACAAGTAGGGATAAACCCTCTCAATATGACCATCCCATGATATCGGGTACAACCTAAGTGGTGAATCGACAAATATCAGGGGGTACAAGACCTCTTCAATGACAATGTCGACACACCGCCTAATCCTTAAGCTTCCACAAGCTCGGGTATAGAGCTAAAAGTGTGTGAAATAAGTGTAAGTGATGTGTGTGCTGGGAGCATACAAACCTGCTCCAAACCTATTAAAATGAAAACTACATCACACATGCAAAAACGAACAGTCAACAACATAATAATTCTCTACCCTAGGGTTGCAAGAATATACAAAGGCATATATTAAAGCATATAACAATTTACAAAACAAATAAAACAAAGAGGGGTAAAACTAATATTTTCAAAGTTATTAAAAGAAGTTGCACAACCAACTATGATAGGCCTGACTCTCTAAAGTCCCCAGTGGAGTCGCAATGTCATGACCAAATCCGTCCGGGAGCCGCAAAAAAGAAGGTAAAAACAGAGGAGTCGCCACCAATATTTTTAAATTGGAAAAAATATTGGAAAACCAATTATGTAAGGTAAACTGGTCTTTTAAAAAAGAGAGATATGAGTCCGGGAGTCGGTTACGAGTAGGGAAGGTATTAGCACCCCACATCGCCCGTTTAAAAACGGTACCTCAAGTTAATTGTGCAAAAAAAACATTTTAACAGCCTTTTAAATATTTATTTTACCCCCAAAATTATTTACAAGAAAGAATTATTTTTAACTTTTAATATTTTAATTTTTTATTAATTTTTTTTTTTAAAACTTTATAGTTTATAAAAACTAAATGAGGTTGAACATGGCACATGAGTCCACAGAGCAACCTCAAATCTAAGGGATTAAACATGGCACCGTGTCCATAGAGCATCCCTGGAAAGAGAAAAGTTTAATTATTTTGATTAATTATTTGAACATAAAAAGAGACACAAAAAAAAGGAAAATTTAGTTTTGGCCCGACAAGATGATTTATCTTGCTCCTACGTATTCCCGGGTGCGATGAGAAACTCAAAGCCACGTAGTTCTTTAGAAAAGATTTGATTGGTTGATTGATTTTAATTTTGATAAAGTTTTGATTTTTTTTGTTTTTATTATTCTATTTTTTTTTCTTAAAAAGAGTTGTTATGTATTTTTCGTTTTTTACTTATTTATTATTTTTTATGTCGAAAACTCCTAAACGAGGTAGAACATGACAAATATGTCCACAGAGCTATCTCGCATCTAAGGAATTAAGTGTGAAACCTATCACAAAACCATCCCAAAATAATTCGATAATTATTCTATTCTAGTTATTTGTTTATATATAAAAAAAATAAGTAAATGGATAAGAAAAGGGTACTACAAGACCACAAGCAGAAAAACCCATTTAGTTAGATGAAACCCATTTTTTTGGGCCAGTAACCAAACCATGGTCCCCTGTAACTAACTAAATCTGTAAACAATAAAAAGGAGTGAAATAATAAAAACAAAAGAATAAAAGATAAAAAATGGGCTATTAAAAAGGACATTTAAAAACACATCTCAAAGACAAGACATTGCAAACTGGAAGAGAAAACAGAAGGAAACCTTCGTTCCTAACTCATCATGCGCAGACAGATGAAGGAGCACAGGCGGCGGCGGCGGCGAGCGTGGGAGGAGCGCGGCTGAGCAGCGCAGCGGTGGATGACGCGTGTTGGGAGTGAGGCGGAGCTCTATGGCTGCGGTTCTGCGTGGCATGTGGTGTTGGTTCCATGGTTCCCAGGCTGCGGAGATGGCGGATGCGCCATGGACAGGGGTAGCGAGGCGCGGTTTGCGGCGGTCTGAGGGATGCAGATCTGCGTGTGGTAAGTGGAAGAGAAGACAGAGGCGATTTGTGGTGGTGGCCTGCGGTGGTCTTGTTATCTGAGGAGGAAGAAGGAGGATGTGGTGGCTGTGGGAATGAAGTGGGGTTGGAGCTCTTTTCTGTTTTTTTGTTGTTGGGTTGAAGGAGAGAAATGGTAGGAGGAAGATGAAGGTGGAAGGGTGAGGGTGATGGGTGATGTTGGCTGGGTATGGGTAAGTATGGGTTTATGGTGTTTGTTGGGTTTTGGGTGAAGGAGGAAGAAGGGTTGGAGTTAGGAGGAAGATGGAGATGGGTTCTTGGAGTGGGAGATGAAGATGATGGCTATGGGTGAAGGAGGAATAAGAGTTGGAGTTAGAAGGAAGATGGAGATGTGTGGGTTAGAGATGAGGAATGATGTGGGATGAAGATGAAGTTAAGAGGAAGAAAAGATGTGAAGTGTGGGGGGGACTTTTTCTGTTTTTTTTTTTTTTTTGTGTTGTTATTGTTGGGTTGTTGAAGAAGATGTCAGAGGAGAAGATGATGTTGATGGGTTTATGGTGTAGAGGAAAAAATGGGAGAAGAATGACCAAATAATGGTCTGTGAAATGTTCGTCCACCCCCCCCCCTCTCTTCTTCTGCTCTTGAATTTATGCACATTCAACCGAATAAGGATAAGTTCACATCTGCCATCATTGGAGAAAGGGACCATTGATGGTGTTGCTACACTGGGAAAATCAGCTTTTGTTACGTGATGGCACAGGGTAGCAGGATGCACTATGCTATTATTTTTTGAAAAAAGCACAAAGAACCAAAAGATAAAAGAAAGGAAAGCTGTCACACACTAAGAAAGGAAGGGAAAATGACATTCCACCGTAGACCAAACCTCTTTAGACTTCTTTTTCTTATTTTATTATTATTATCAAAAAGCTTTTATTTTTCTTTTTTCCTTTTTATTTTTTGTTTCTTATTCAGAAGATTAATTAAAAGATACCCGGACAAAATTAGGTGTTCACAGTAGGCGTAGCGGTTCTTTAGAGGGCTGATCCAAGGGATAGCCCAACCCTGACCCTTAAGAACTTGAGACTTTTTGGGTTAGGACCGTCAAAGCCTTTTCCTTGTTTGGGCTAATAAAAATAACAGCCCTCATGAAGGGTTGGAGGGTTAGTCCCTTGGGCCACAACCCTATTTGACAGCTCTAGTGACAATGTTAGTGTAAAGGATGAAATAATTTGAGAAAAGAGGGCTGACCCTGGTAAAGCCCCCCCCCCCCCCCCCCCAAAACCCACCTAATGTGTGGGGCTGAGTGGGTCGGAGCTAGAAAGGCCTATCATTGAATGGACCGGAAAAAATAGGGCCTCCATGCAGGGTTAAGAGGGTTGTCTCATAGGCTTAAGTCCTAATTGACAGCTCTATTTAATTGTATCGCTATATAGTAACTTTAAAAATAGAAAGTGCGAGTCATTCTTTAATCTCTAAATTAACACAAGAGGAAATACCTGTATTTTTTTAGTTTTTACCAACCAATAACACATAGATCAGCAATAGTTTTCAAGCCTATTAATAATTTTAATTAGAATTAAAAGATAGTAATTTTAGAAAGAATTTATTTATTTTTTTATTTAAAAAAAAACTTAAGGGACAAGGGCCCTTCCTAATCAATACATACATCCGTCCCTTGTTTATAGGTATACTTAGAGAACTTTAGACTTATTTCTAGAACGTTCCCAATTAAAAAGTCATATATATATATAAATAAAAATAATCATATTTACATTTTTTTTAATATTTCTACATAAATATTTTGATAAATCAAGATTCGAGAGTCATATTAAATTTTCAAATTATAATATCTCTCTTTTTTCTTATTGAAGTTTTCTTCTTTACGCAAAGTCTTTTTAGTGTTTTTGTAATATTTGCAATTTGATCTTCGGTCTATACATGTATAAGCTCCATTTATTTTATGGCCATGCATCTTAATTATTATGAAATAATATCATAGGTCTCTATGCTTGCTCCGATCATGAAACACCAAATTCTTTGCAAGTGCCTCCGAAGACTTGTTATGAATGAAATTTTTTGTAGCTTCCTCTTATGACAAATGAAGTTCTTACAATAATCTCCTTAATTAGTCAAATATCATGGTAAGTACAGGAGATTGTTGTCACATGTTGAAAGTGTGACGAGGGCTTACTTTTTTAACTCCGTAAAAAATACAATCATCGTGCTTTGTTTCTCTCTTGTTTGGTGGATGAGAGAAATAGGGAATAGGGAACGAAATTGGTGGGATCCACCTCAAAATTTTTTTCTCTCCCCAAATGAGAAGAAAATGAAATAGGGAGGGAATGTTTCATCCAAAATTTCTTTTGTACCCTTATTTATTTAATAATTTAAATAAAATTAAATAAATTAATCAATTATTGAATTAAATTAATTCGAAATTGATAAAGTAATTATATTAAACTATGAATTTCATTAGTTAAAATAACTTGAATAAATTAAATTAACATAAATTATTTGATTATTAATTTAAATTAACTTAATTATTGAAATTAAAATATTTGTATATTTGTTTTTTAGTTAAGGGTATTTTTGTCTTTTTAAAAATAACTACATTTCTATTCTCACTTTTATCCAACCAATCAACACTACGAAAAAAAGTTGAAATTAGCGACAAAAACACACCCGTCGCAAACTGTGACGGATTTAGCGACGAATTGTGTCATGATTTATGAATTATGATATTAGGGTGTTTGCTATGTAGCGATGGATTCAGCGACGAAAGTTAGCAACGAAAATACATTTGTCAGAAACTGCAACAGATTCAGCAACGAATTGTGTTATGATTTATGATATTAGAGTGTTTGCTATTTAGCGACGAATTCAACAACGAATTGTGTCTATCATTGTAGCGACGACACTTTTTTTGACGGATTTAGTTTTGTCGCTAATTCTGTCCTTAACAATTTTAACGACAAATTTTTTCTCTTTAGTGACGAATTTTGTCCGTCAGTGATTTTAATTTTTTTAGTAGTGCAAAGGGGGAGAGAACACACTTCTTTCACTCATACTTCTTCTCTATTTATCTTATACCAAATAATATATCAAATTTACTCTATTTCTCTCCTCTTTTTCCCTTTTCATACTCTTTCTCACCTCATTCTCTTTTCTCATTTTATTCTCACAGCCAAACAAAGATTAAAAAAATATAAAATGATATTTCTATCATCAATATCCCCCACAACACTACAATGATTAAAGGATTAACATGACTTATTTATGACAAAACTCTATTGTGCATGCATGTGAGCTTTCTGATAGATGATGATGATCATAATAATAATAATAATAATAATAATAATAATAATAAATTTGCTTCAATCGTTTCAGCTAAAGTTTTTAGCCAAAAATCAAACACTACCAAACAATTACATGTTAATTAATGAACACATTAATGAATTTCACATTACATCTTTACTAAAACTTTGACACATTATTCTCTCGAAAAAAAACTTTGCCACATTAAGTTTATGAATTTTTCTACTTCATATTCTTCAATTTTTGTCAATTATTTTTTAATGCAAGATATTCACATTCACTAACACTTGGAAACCTCAATGCCGACCCAATGAGTGTGGTTCAATTGGTTATGTAGGCTAAGATTGTGGGGGGAGGACCTTGATTTGAATCATGCATAACACATTCTTTGGAATGGGCCATGAACCTTAACCGTGACTAAACACCCGAGTGAAGATTAGTCCCATGACGGGTTCAAATGATCTAAGTTTGTGGAGTTACTTTGTGAACTTATTGGTGGAGCAGAAGACCTAATTACTGTGGGTTTCAAAAAAAAACTCAATGGTGACTTGGTTTTGGATGATCTTTATAACTTCTCTAAACTATAGAAAGTATATATTTTTTAAGAGAAATAAATAAAAACACAGCATTTATATTATTTTAAGGTGATATTTCCTTTTTTTTTATAAAAAAAAAAGTGATATCTATTTTTTGGTTTTTAACTCATCTAAACCCACTAAATTATGATCAAAAGTTATGTAGTTTGAAAATCCTAAAACTTAGGATTTTACTAATATTAGTGGCACATATGGTCAATTTTGAGATGGAAATAAATGTAAAAAAAAGTAAATAATTTTAAGAATTTTTTACTTTTTTAACGCAAAAATTTATCACATTAATGATACGTTGAACATTTCTAGCTAATTTTAATCCTTTATCAAATTTAATTTTGAAAAGTTCCATTAGACCCTGGATAGGGTCAAATTCTGCTTGCCAAGCGTTAAGGCCCACTAGGCTGAAAGTGCCGAAAAATCCCTTTAGGCAAGTCCAGTATAATTTTGGGGTGTTGCTTTTTACACCACACTTTTTTTTATTATCCCCAAAATATCCCTATTATCTCCTTCCCGGTATATATGTTTAGGGTGTAATTACGGAAATATATTTTCGGTATTATTACATTATCATACTGGAACTATAGTTCTAGTGTGGTACCGACATTAAAATCACATACCGGAAGTATATTTCCGATATGTTACCAAAATTTTGAAGAAGAAAAAATTACAATACAAGAAATATATTTCTGGTATGTTACCAAAATTCTGAAAATATTACAATACCGGAAATATTCTTCTGGTATATTACCTCATTGGTCATTAAAGGATTAGTTTCAGTTGAAACATGTTATAGAGGAATGCATTGCATGATACAACAGAATGAAGATAAGCCTCCATAAATGCTTTGTGTTGGCAAGTATTATCATCTTGAACATTTGTCTATTTTTCCATTTTACCAAGGGAAAAAGAAAGAAACACATGCATGCTACAAGTTAATGCAAAGGTTCTAATCCAACAACATCATTGTAATAAGTGCAAAAACTCGATCGTTCAAAATAGTGATTCTTCAGTAGAGTTCAAAAACTCGTCCATATTGACAAAACTGTTCCTAATATAAACTATGATCGAACGGAACTCCAAAATATTGCTTCATTACAGTGGAAAGAAGAGAAAGAACTCATGTTACTTGAGAACATCAATTAACGTCAATTAATTATTGGGCTTCCTTTAATTTTATTTGTTCCTTGCACATTACACTTAAAGTGAATTAAATTGCAAAATCAGTAACATACTAGAAGTATGTTTCAGGTATATATTGTAATTTTTTTTCTTCAGAATTTCGGTAACATACCGAAAGTATACTTCCGATATTGTAATTGTAATTTTATAATACTGAAAATATATTTCTAGTAACTACACCCTAAACTTATATACAGGAAAGGAGACAATGTGGGTATTTTGGGGATATTAAAAAATTTGTGGTGTAAAAAGCAACACCCTAATTTTGAGTGTCTCTAACAAGTGCCAGATATCCTTAACTAATTAGCTGCCACAAGATCTGTTTATAAGCCTTAAAGGAAGTTTAAGGTCAGAGAAGGAAAAATGAAAATGGATGTACACGATCCTCAACCTTTTTCTCCATTCAAAATGTTCAAAAGGGGATTAGGTTAGAACAAAGATAAAGGAAAACATAAACATGTTATATGTCATATGCGTTAAACATAGATTGTGCGTTAACACGTCTTTGAGCAAACATAAACATGTGATGCGTGCGTCAAAATTCCCTTTTAGTGTGCATATAGCACCCTCCCATACCCTCCACCGATCCTTACTTTTACAACAAATTGTCTTTTAACAAAAAGAATGTTAACACTATCGATATTCTCTCACACAAATGATGCATGAAGGTAAAAAAGATAGCATTGACCAGCAAACAAAGGACTTAATACAATGGTCTCCCTTGCATGTATATGTTCGTATAAATTATGAGCTTGAAGATAGCATTTGTTTTTATTTTCATTTGACACATTTTCACTTCAATTATAAAAATATTACATTGTAGTTATTTTAATTTCTTTTACAAAATCTTACAAATAGAAGTAAAATAAAAATAAAACGACACTTTTATAATTATTAGTGAAAACATATTAATTAAAAATATAAGCAAAAAATAAACCAAATACCCCCTAGCTTTTCTGTAAAATGTATATGCAGAATATTCTTTTAACTTTATCCTTAGGGGGCGCAGAGAAAGAAGGAGAAATTATGTACTATATATGAATTACTCCCTCCGGTCCATAATATAATAAATAAAATCCTAAAACATACGGATCAAGGAAATATATTGGAATGAGTTAATTGTAATTAATACTCATATAAATTTTCATAAACACCCCTTCTAATTTTAATTAATATTCTGATGACCTATAATCAATTATAGTAATTAATAAGGGCAATGTTGGAAATTAGCATTTCATATATGTAAAAATTGATACATGTTTCTAATATTTGGACAAAAAAAAGTTAAGGGTGATCAAAAATATTTGACCCGCCCGAAACCGACCAAATCGTTAACATTTTTTGTGAAGCGAGCAGGTCGAATCGGTTGGACGGGTTGGGTGGTTGACAAAATTGGCTTTAAATGGGTAACCGCGGTCGGGTTCGTTTTTAAAAATGTTCATCCATCGATACCCGACCCGACCCGATACTAACAAAAAGTAATCAGATTTATTTATACATTATAGGGCCAAGGCCTAATTCATTTTTTTTGGATACCAAGGCCCAATTCTTGGTTTCTTATTACCTTACACGCAATAACATTTTTTGCTCTAACCCTCGCAGACTTGTTGCAGCCCTAGTCCCCTAGTCTTCTCCTTCTTCTTCGTCATTTTGCTTCCCCTGATACCATCTCATCTCAACTTCGACCATCACGTTCATCATCATCATCTCGAACTCACGTCGTCAATGAAGGAAGCTCGAGGTGTGGATCTGTGGCGTGGCTCGCGTTCTTGATTGGTGGATCTGTGGCGTGGCTCGCGGCGGAGCACGAGGCGTCCCAAATCTGGAACTCGTCTTCTCCGACGAACCAGAACCTCTGTGTGTGAAACTATGCTTCTCCGACGAACCAAAATCACTGCACGCAGTCGGTGTCTGGGTGCGCGACGGATTTCGCAGTCGCAAATGTGGCTGATGCGACGGGGTGTGCGGCAGTGTCTGGGTTCACAGCAACGGCCTAATGGATGGCAGTCCGATTGAAGTTCCTCCGCCGTATCTATCCTCTCTATTTCTCTTTTGTTCCTTTTTTCTTTATTTTTTAATTTTTTTCTGAAATAATAAAAAAATTAATAAAAAAGTTATGGATCCGTATCAACCTGCCCGCTCGTCTGCCGACCCGCCCAACCCGCCACCCGACCGACCCACTGTATATAACGGGCGGAAATGGATGTCATTCCTCTTCCATCAAATCCGCCCGAACCCGACAATCACGACCCGAAACTGCCCTAACCCACCCTTAAAAAAAGTACGCATTTGTTTCTTATATTGTGGACCGGAGGGAATACTATTTTTTATTTGTATTTTTCAATAATTGAAGGATATATAAATTATAGCACTTTCCTTACATTTTTTTTTGTAACCATGATATAAGTACGAAGTATCCGCCATCGTTAGTGGTGACTAATCTCCGTCAGGGAACCTGTTGGGCACACACGGTGGGTTCTCCCCTCCCAACCAGGCTTTCTCCATATGCAAGAGTCAGAATTCGAACCCATGATTACTTATTTAAGGTATCGAAGTTTCTTATCACTTGGATCAACCACGTGTTGGTATCACTTTTCTTACATTTAATCTTGTAGATTTAAATTTAGATTCAAATCTTCAACATAAAGTACCCATGAGGGTGGTTTAGGTAGTATGTAAGCTTGAGGTTAGTGTTTAAAGGACCTTTGTGGAGAGTTTTCCCCCCCATAATTTATTATATAAAATCTTGAAAACAGAAATGCAGTAACATCTTTAAAATATATTAATTAAAAATGAAATATAAAAAAACTAACCGAACACCCCTAGCTTGTTAAATAAAATTTATATGCATGCAGATTTTTTTTTTGATATTTTTTTGGTAAGCATGTATGCAGATTCTTTTAACTTTATATTTGCGGAGGCAAATAAAAAAAAAAAAAAAAGGAGAGATTGCGTACTATGAATTGGAGGATTTGTATTTTCAATAATTGGAGGATATATTGTACAAATTATAGCACTTTTTCCTACACTAGAATTTTGTTGATTTAAATTAGATTTAAATCTTTAACATAAAGTGCAACCTATGGTGTCTTTTGAGTCCTGGCTATAGTGTCAGGCTGTCCAGTTGCAATTAGTATCAAACCAAAAAAAAAAAAGAGTTGAAATCTTTAAGATGTTGTTTGATATCTGAAATGTTTTATTCACAGATAAATTATATTTTTGGGAATACGATTTTCGGGAATAAAGTTTTTCCACATTCACATGAGAATAGAGTTTTTCCAAGTTTATAATTATCATTCACTAATTTTATTATCAAGAATCTTTTATGCATAGGAATAAATTTTTAAAACTTGTATCAAATATGAAAAATTGTTATTCCCATACTTATATTTCTGGAAATATTTTTATAAAACTTATAAAAACGTCGTCTAACAAGAAAAAAAAAAACTTCAACATCAAGCACTTGACCATATATAGGTATCTCTTCAAAATTTATTAATTTTCATGCGGATAATGACAACATACGCGCTTTTTATCAAAGGACCTTTTAAAACGTTAGCTTTTCTTTTTATCTATTTTAGCAGTGAGATCACATGCAAGGTGATGCCATTTACAACATTTAAGTTAACATGAGCTAAAGTGAAAATCTTCTCCTGCAACTTGACCATCCCTCTTTCGAGATCAAAAGTGCGCAAAACATCATCAAACATATTTATCGGCACACCATATCTATTGGTTCACTTCCAGCTAGCCGATGGCTGACTGCATGTATTGATTAATTTAGAAATAGATAGCTTAATTTGTATGGTATTTACTTCAAATATTTAATTGGTATGTATTGATAATACAGAGACTTCTTAAATTGTCAAATCAAACATAATTTGATATATTATTAAAAATATTTGACTTTATCTTAAAAGTTATTTATATAATAATTTATGATTAATTTATATTGTAAAAATCTTTAAACTTACTTAAATGAAACTATTACCATTATAGTGCATACCAATTAATTAAACTGTTACTTAAAATTCATAAAGCTTGATGGCTATATCATGCTTTATTTTCATAACCATATTTATTGTCCTTTGACATCTACTAGGACATTTCTCACCATTCACGAGTAGTAAGATGATTTAGGAAAATGCTATCTAGTGCCTTGAGGGCATTGGTTAAAGATCTTAAAAATAAAAATTTATATTAGGATTTGATGTATTTTATATTTTTAAATATGATAAACTTAGTTTTTCAATGGTTTTTTTTTTCTTTTTTGGGTATCCTTAACAGATCTCCTAAGAGCACTGGTTAGCATGACCCAATGATTTATCATGAAGGATCTTGCTAACTAGTATCCCAAGGATATTGGTTAAGGAACCCACAAAATGAAACTTTGTATTGGAAGACTAATTGTAATGTTTTTCAAAATACTAAATACTCTTTCCGGATTCAATTATAAGCAAAATTAACTAATTTCATATTTATTAAGGAAGTTGATTAATTTAGTTTAATTATCTTGATTTATATAAAAAATTGAGTTACAATTACTAAACTACACTTTACGTATCTAAGGAGTGTGCAATTCTCTTAAAAAAGTAAAAGAAGAATTGATACGATTAATTGATTTTCTTGATTTTTGAAACACTTCATTAGAATAGCAAACTGATTGAGCTAGAAATCAACCTCATCCACAAGCTTAATGCGAATCTAGGAGGAGGAAGCAAATAACTTTTTGCTAGGGCGATTGTCTGTTCGATCCAAAACTTGTGAAAGAGAACATGAACACTTGGTTTCGTTCCATTAATTTGACCACTTATTTTGGCCAAACTGAATTCAGAAAATCAGAATGAAGCTCTCTGACCATGACCCAAAAGCACAGATAATTAATTAGATCATAGACAGAAAATCTATATGGATGAACCCAGAAAAGTTGTAACAAGGTGCCGACCAGACAAGGATTCTGAGTCTGAGCAATGACACGCACACATCCCACTACTTTCTGTTGATTCAGATTATCTAATAAATTAAGACATTTCAACAAGAAGATATGTACCTTCCAAGTTCCAACTCATACACATGTAGACCCTTCTCATTCTGCCCCCCTTCCTTTTAGCTCAAAGTCTTTTGGAAGGTAATATATATAATTCATTAATAATACCAATTCTGTGAAAGTAATGTTAAATAATGATCATTATTTTGTCACCATATATCGTCCAAATTTACTGTCCGTGACTTAGAAATTAAGGATCTAACTTCTTTTTAATTAATTGAAATTAGAACAAGCTCAAGAAAGGGGTTAGGTGTTGTGAAAAAATCCTTATTCTCACAATTACTATAATTATTTACAAGAGAGTGGGTCTAAACATAAGTTAGAGTTAAGGGCAATTCAATCATTTCAAGTCTTTTAGATCCTTTTCTAAAGTTGATCTTTTACATATTTCTTTTAATTAAGATGAAACTATCGTTTTGTCGAGAGAACGGTTCAAGTATTTAAAAAACAACACATGGAGATGTGATTAATTCGAGTGATAACATAGATATTTAATTATTATTATTATTATATTATTGAATATCCATGTTATTTCTCATGAACAACTTACTTTCCTTTAAATAAGCAGTCTGGTCAATCAATAGTATATGTGTATGTTTGATTTCAATTTTATTTTTTCTGATAAGCCAAAAATATATATTAATAAAGAGATACAAAGGTACCCCAACCAATATATAAGTACACTAAAATAAGGATCAATGTAACTAAAACAAGTACACTAAAACCTCTATCATTGATTATGTCCCCTATCAAATGATGTGTTTGGTTACCGTTAGATAAAATTGATTGTGCCTTTAGAAACGATTTTCATTATAAGCTACAAATTAAAAGAAGCTTTTCTGGTGTGTTAAAAATTTCATACTAAATTTTACATCAAACTTATTTTCAAAATAAAAACATTCAAACATAAATCACATTAACTTTAAACTCAATTTTTAACTAAATCAATTTTACAAAATTAATTTAATCTAAAATTATTCCAACCTAATAGCGAGACCGACACAAAGGTGAGGCGAAGAAGATGGCGGTTCCTTGAGGACTCTAAAATGGTTGTTTTAAATTTTCACATTTGAATTTCGGGAATGTTGTAGTTCCTGCCGAGATCCGACTTGCCAGAATCTCGCCGTAGAACGTCATACCAAGAGTGAACAATGGGGGTTGTTTTAGACTTTGGCTTGACAGAATCTGATATTCCGGTCCTACGTATCCCAGTGGGAATCAAAGCCAAACGTAGTTCTGAGTTCAACCCTTGGTGGGGCGGTGATCTCGATCCCCTAATTTTGTATCGGATGAGTACTAGGGAGCAAGGACTGTCTGAGAGTTTCTTGGTCGACGCTAGTTCCTCTAATACGCTTAAGGGAGAGTTATCGGGATTCAGTGAAAAGTGAGTCTCTATCATTGGGTACTCCTCCTTTTATAATAGGATTCCCATATCTTTTAGAGATCTGATTTATCTCTTAAATATCTTTTAGAGATTTGATTTATCTCTTAAATCTCTTTTGAGATGTGATTCCTTAATTTAAGGGATATTACCTCTTTTAACCAGATAGGGTTATTTCAGATAATATCAGGATTTAATATCCTATCCCTTAATTAAGTGATCTTTAACTTTATTATCTTTAACTTCCGGACTGGGCCGCGTATTCGAGCTCGGTGGCCGGGTTTCACTCTTCGGCCAGTACATAAGTCCCCCCAAGCTTTGAGCTGATTAGGCGTAGAAGCTTTCATGATGTTTAGCAGAGCTCTGTATCTCGGCTCATACACAAGCCCCCCAAGCTTTAAGCTGATCACGTGGAAGCTTTTTCGAAGGAGCCGAGGCTAGGAACTTGGTTTCACATTTTGGTCTTTCGGCTCGGCGAGGTGAGTGGCCGAGCTTCATACCTTATATAGGTGTACACATCCTCCAGCTCGGTGAGAAGCTCGGGTGACCTAGCTTGACGCTTTCAAGGTACCGAGCCGAGGTGGGGATGGTTTCTCGTTTTTTGTTGAGGTCATACTTTCTCGGCTCTCGAGATGGAATGGAAACGTTACTCTGTGCTTCACATTTCGGCCAATTCTTAAGTTCAGCGGGCTCGATGGGCGAGTCTAGTAATCATTTCCCTTTGACTTGTTTGGGTTTGGAGATCTAGCTTTACTTCTCATCCAATATTTTAGTTTGGTAGGCTCAGTGACCGAGTTTAACATCTCGATCAATATATAAGCTCCCCAAGCTTTGAGCTCAGAATAAGCGAAAAAACTTTATGAAAGAAGCTGAGGTTAGTGTTGATAAAGTACTGGATTTGCGTAGATCCTCTTGCTTCGGCTAATACCTCTCGGGCAGTACTCGAGTTTAATGGTTGAGGTTCACATCTCGGCCAGTAACATGCTCTGAACATAATATACTTCAATCTTACCTTTGTTTAAGACAAGTTTAGAAGCTGGTAGCTGAGATTCGACTTATCAGTGATTCAGGCTTGAACCGATCTTTTGAAGAGTCAAGTTCATTAGGAATTTACCTCGGTGCTTGTATTTCATCCTTTAACTTTTGATGCTTTCAAGATGCTTATCTTGAGAGTTTGAATTTGACCTGCCTTCTGCCGAATGTAGCTCGGTCTTTGAAGTTCCTGAGAGCTCTTAACATTTTCTTCGAGTAGCTCATAATCCTTTCATTTGGTGGATTTTGAAATACCCACTAACCTTGAAACTTGACCTCGAATTATTTTTCCCGATCTTGAAGGTGTGTCTCAGAATAAAATTTCCTAATATCTTCTCCAATTTGTATGAGAAAATAGTTTTCATACAAGTTCTTCGAGTTGTAGGCTAAGGAATATCCTTTATCTGTAATTTCCGAGAATGTCCTTCCTTTATCCCTACTAGCCCCCCAAGCTCCGAGCTTGAAATAAGCGAAAAAGCTTAAATGTCAACCCGCATGTCTTAACACGCTTTTTGGTGCCGAGGACTTCGGACTATGATTCACGAGAGCATTGCTCGGAAATATGTTTTTTGTAGAACCAAGCCTTTCTTGGGTTATCGTCTTGCTTGGCCGAGCACTGCTCGGACTTTTGTGCGGAGCCCAGTCGTACTTGGGATTCTGCTTTTTGGTTGAACACTACTAGGATTTCCATCGAATCCTGGGTCTCTAACATGCATGATCTGTTGTGGACTTTATCTTGGTGCGAAGATGTTGTGCTTGGCCTAGGATTTTTATTGCGAGGAAGGAAACATTGCTCGACCCCGACTTTTTTTCGGTGCATAGTGCGAGGAAGCATAGCTCGACCTCGGCTTTTTGGTGCGAGGGAGCAATGCTCGACCTCGGCTTTCTGGGCTTCTGCCCTTTGTTCTTAGCTAGACAATTTTAACTTTGGCCCTTTAGTGGGTTCCTAAGTTATTAAGCCAGCATATGCTCGTCTTTTACTAGAATTGGACCATGATGCGAGCAGGAAAGCTGCGGTCGCTTATGCTCTTCTAAGTCTCCTCCATTACCTGTTTTTCGAGCCATGAGCTTTCTAATAATGAAATGTATGAAGGCGAAAGATGCCCGAACTTTGCGCACCGGGGATGAGCTTGAAAAAGTCATGGCAAAGTGTGAAGAGCAAGCTCGGCTAATTGGGCAATTGAAAGCCCAAAAGGTAGAGCTAAAAAAAGGCAAATCCACCCTTATGGCTGAGCTGGAAATGGAAAGAACCGATCGGCTCAACCTTCCGAAGGTCGTGGAAGGGCTTCAAGCCGAGAAGGAAGCCAGTCTTGAGTTGCGGAAGTTGCTGGAATCCGAGAAGGAGGAGAATCTGAGGCTCCGTTCTGATCTGGCTGAAGCCGAGGTTTCTATCAGGAGGGAGCATGTTATTGGCTTTTCCCGAGCCGTGAAGCAGCTTCAGCATTTCAATCCGAATGCTGACTTCTCCTGTGCTGACGTGGACAAGGATTTTAACCGAGATGGAATCCTAGTTCCATTGTCCGAGCTGGAGGATGAGGAGGCCGTATCTCAGGGGGAAGAGGGCAGGGGAAAAGAGGCCGAGGAGGGACCCGAAGATGAAGGTGAAGTGGGCCTACCTGGCCAGTCAGCTACCCTCCCTCAAAATGCCGAGGATGATCTTGACTCATGAATTTGTATTAGTAGGTTTAGGAAACACGTTGTTTTTGGGCGATGCCCTTTTGATTTTGAAATCTTATGTATTCTGGTCTTGGCCCATGGTTATTAATGGACCTACATGCGGCCAGCTCTCAAGAACTATTTTTCTAAGTTGGTACTTGTTTAGTTTCAGTGTGTTACGCGATTTAGTCGAAATAGTCAGAACTCGAAATATCTGTAGGTTCTTACCTACCTTCTTAGGTCTTGACATACCTTTTCAGGCGTTAAGGTGTTTTTACCGTTGTAGACTTGGCGTTTCGATGGCAGCTCGGTCGATTTTAGCTCGGTCACCTCTTTAGGCACTTGCCTCTTTAGGTTCGGCGTTTCGACGGCGGCTCGATCGATTTTAACTCGGTCGCCTCTTTAGGCACTTGCCTCTTTAGGTCCGGCGTTTCGATGGCGGCTCGGTCGATTTTAGCTCGGTCACCTCTTTAAACACTTGCCTCTTTAGGTTCGGCGTTTCGACAACAGCTCGGTCGATTTTAGCTCGGTCAGTACGATCATCTTTTTAGGCTCTATGCCCCTTTATAGGCTCGGCACTCCGACCCTGATTGGTCGTAGCTCGGTCAGCCTCTTTAGGATTTAAGCACCTTTATAGGCTCGGACGACCTCTTTAGGATTTAAGCACCTTTATAGGCTCGGATGGCCTCTTTAGGATTTAAGCACCTCTATAGGCTCGGACGACCTCTTTAGGATTTAAGCCCCTCTATAGGCTCGGGGCGGCCTCTTTAGGATTTAAGCACCTTTATAGGCTCGGGACGCCCTCTTTAGGATTTAAGCACCTTTATAGGCTCGGCACTCCGACCCTGATTGGTCGTAGCTCGGTCAGCCTCTTTAGGATTTAGTATGGTGTCTGAGTGCTGGAGCCGATGGAATTTTATTTTCCAAGGGAGAGCTCGATCTCTATGATTTTCATAGAGGGAGTTTGACTCGGCCTCCATGGTTTTAATTTGAGGAGCTTCGACTCGTTCTCCTCTTAGTAAGATTTTGAGAGGGAGTTTTGGCTCGACCTTTGGAAAGGGAAGCATGGGGCTTCGACCTGTTATTTTCAAGGGAGCCAGAGCTCAATCACTTTGTAGCCGCAAATTTTGTGACTCTGGGAGTGGTATCAGCCGAGCATCAGTTTGCTCAAATATATAAAAATGATATGATGCTACATAACACAACATTAAAGACGTGGAGCAAAACATATCAAATCATATTGGGTTTAAACTAGATTTAAGGAGCAATATCACCTGAGCTTTCGCGGCCTCTGATTTAGGTATTCCCTCAAGCCCATATGGTCGAGCCCTCCTAGACCGAGCTGTGGTGGCCGAGCTCTCTAAGATACTATTCTATCTCTCAAAGATGTTCATAGGGCAAGTGGGAAAATCACGAGTGCTCCATTTTTGTCCTTAAATTTCTTGTAATGCATTCAGTAGCATTGGCCTCCTCTAATGCTTCAGCAGCTGCTATAGAAGAAAGAAGCTTCCTTTGCATTGCTTCCTTTCCAAGCCATGCGAGGTTGCCGGACACTGCATCTATTGGAATACTCCCGTCAGTCCATTTCTTTTCATGAATGGTGATACCCAGAGCAGCAAGATTGGTTTCGGGAGAATCAGGTTTAGTTTTCTCATTAGATGAAGAATCATTGCTACCAGGCTTTTGACCATTCACATCACTTAATCTTCTTGACATTGCAGCCTGAGTCCGCAAAATTTCTTGTGGGTTCAATCTTTTTTCTGGACACAGTCTTCTCTTTGGGTTCAACATGAGGAACAGGTGCTATTGTTGAAATTGAATAGGGCCTTCACATTATTCATGATATCAGGGTTCAGGAAAACCAGTTCAGTGGACCCCACCTCGACCACCCCATTCGATGGGGGTATTCAAACCATGGTTTGAAGGCCGAACACGTGTCCCTGCCTGGCCCTCTCGCACGCCGACCTGGCGAGGCGGTCCGAACCAGCGACCCAAACCGGGGATGGATTGAAGAAGGCCTGACCGGGAAGCCCGGAGCCGTTGACGAAGGACTTCGTCATAGAGACGAGGAGGAACCATTCGGTGTTGGTGACTTCTTCATCGACGGTGTCATTTTCGGCGAAGGAACCGGAGATAAGTGAATTCAGCTCGCGAAGGACCTTCTTGCGATGGTCTTGCTCTGCAGCCGACGTCGCTTTGTGGAAAGGGGAACATCGGGTGGTGGGGTACGAGACGCTGAGCCAGTGGACGCGAGGATGGGTTTGGCCGGGCTTGAACCGGTTCATCTCGATTCGAATGTTTTTAAGCAAGCTGGCCTGCTGTTGGATCTTTTCGCTGGCAGGGATGGGTATAGGGTGGAGGAGAACAATGGGTGCCTCATGTCTTGGGTGGCACACCAGGCCCCTCATCACAACTTCGGCGTGGAAGTTTCCTGGGAGTGAGTGACTCGTTGTGAGTTGACTCGGTGGGTCCCGAGTTAGCAAGGAGAACCGGTTGACCTGTACAACTGTAGATTATTTGGATGACTGAGTGGTCGGGGCAAAGTTTTACCTGGCCCCACGGTGGGCGCCAAATGTTCCTGCCGAGATCCGATTTGCCGGAATCTCGCCGTAGAACGTTAAACCAAGAGTGGGCAATGGGGGTTGTTTTAGACTTTGGCTTAACATAATCCGATGTTCCGGTCCTACGTATCCCAGTGGGAATCAAAGCCAGACGTAGTTCTAAGTTCAACCCTTGGTGGGGCGGTGATCTCGATCCCCTAATTTTGTATCGGATGAGTACTAGGGAGCAAGGACTGTGTGAGAGTTTCTTGGTCGACGCTAGTTCCTCTAATACGCTTAAGGGAGAGTTACCGGGATTCAGTGAAAAGTGAGTCTCTATCATTGGGTACTCCTCCTTTTATAATAGGATTCTCATATCTTTTAGAGATCTGATTTATCTCTTAAATATCTTTTAGAGATTTGATTTATCTCTTAAATCTCTTTTGAGATGTGATTCCTTAATTTAAGGGATATTACTTCTTTTAACCAGATAGGGTTATTTCAGATAATATCAAGATTTAATATCCTATCCCTTAATTAAGTGATCTTTAACTTTATTATCTTTAAATTTCGGACTGGGTCGGGTATTCGAGTTCGGTGGCCGGTTTCACTCTTCGACCAGTACAGTTGTCATTGACAGAAAATTTTTCTTAGATGCTCTAAATTGATACGATGATGCATATTTAATTATTTATTATTTATAAAATAAAAACCAAAAATTTTATTCTCAATCAACAAACAAGTTGGTCTGAATATATTCTTTATCGTACAACAAAAAAAATTCCTTATCCACTAACCAAAGACTGATTTTTGATGCGTTTCTTTTGCCAAATTGACTAACCAAAAACTATTGTAATGATCTTTAAAGGTTAAATACATTTTTTGTTGTCTTCTTCCCAAAGGTACGTACTCCTACGAATACTTTATTATACGTACACTTGACAATGACTTCTCTATTATTATTTTTTTTTTCTTCTTTCCCTTCCTTTAATTTTCCGCAACCAATTAGCTTCCATTGTAATGCAGTTACACCAGGCTTATCTGCCTTGTATCTAACGGTATAGCAAACAATCGAGCATTAGATAGCCCATCAAGTTTTAGCCAGCAAAGACTTTATTAGTGCAGAAAATTGTAAAGCTAAATTGGCCAAACTTGCACTTTCAGTGGAAATGGAGACGAAAGAGATTAAAAAATATTATCTCAGCAAAAAGCGAAGAAGCTTATCAAGTAATCAACGGCGCGTTTAAGAACTCAAAATTTTGATAAACTAGGTTTCATAAATTTAATTGGTTTTATTGAAAGGTTTTTTATAATTTGATTTATTAAGATATTTTGATAAATTTTATTGACTAGTTTTGGTCGGTGTGATCATAAAAGTAATTTGGACCTTTAACCAAAATTGGACAGAAGGTTGATTCCCGATTCAACCGATTTGACGAGCCGATCCAATCCATTTTCATAACATTTCTTTAAATGAATACTTAGTAAAGGAGGAAACACTTCACCACAATTCACAAGCAGAAATGTTTTTAGAACACAAGATTCTAACAAGAATAGGCTGCCATTGTATTTATCAAAACAAGTACTTATTGAGCCCGATTAAAAAGAAACACTAAACCATATAAATATATGGTGTCTGTCGCGATCGTCCCGTCCGGGCGTCGCGAAAAATAGATAAAAAACAGAGGAGTCGTCACTAAAATTTTTATTGGGAAAATCTTAGAAAACCCAATTATTTAAAGGTAAATTGGTGTAAGAAAAGAGAGAGAGAGTCAGTGAGTCGGTTCACAGTAGGGAAGGTTTAAAGACTCTACACGCCTGTTTAAAAAAACGGTACCTTAAGTTAATCGTGCAAAAAAATTTTAATAACCTTTTAAAATTTATTTTACCCCAAAAATTATTTACAAGAAAGAATTATTTTTATTTTTTAATATTTTAAATTTTTATTAATTTTCTAATATTTTTAAATTTATTGTTTATAAAAAACTAAATGAGGTTGAACATGGCACGTGAGTCCACAGGGTAACCTCAAATCTAAGGGACTGGATATGGCACCGTGTCCATAGAGCATCCCTAAAAATAGAAAAGTTTAATTATTTTGATTAATTATTTTAACATAAAAGGAGACACAAAAAAAGGAAAATTTAGTTTTGTCTTGACAAAATGATTTATCTTGCTCCTACGTATTCCCGGGTGCGATGGAAAACTCAAAGTCACGTAGGTCTTTAGAAAATGTTTACTTGGTTGGTTGATTTTAATTTTGATAAAGATTTGATTTTTTTATTTTTATTTTTAAAATAAATTTACCTTTGCACAGAGTCCAAGATAGCAGTGCTATACAATAAACCCTTACAATTCATACGATACTTGAGGATGAATAAGTCCATACATCAACGTCGTAGATTGTTGCGTGAATTCAAAAGATATTATTTCATAAGAAAAAAAGAATACTAAATTTGTTAAAAGAGCGAATTAAAAATATTTCATTATTTTTTTAACAAAAAGAGGAGTTCACTCATGCACAGAGTCCAAGATAACAAAGCTATACGATAGACCCTTACAATTCATACGTCACTTGAGGATGAAAAATCATACATCAACATCGTAGATTGTTGCGTGAATTAAAAAGAGATTTTTCATCTTATAAATTTGATAAAATCTTGTAAAAAGAGTAAATTGAAAACATTTTATTATTTTTTAACACAAGGGAATTCACTTTTGCACAGGGTTAAAGATAGCCAAACTATACGTTGAACCCTTACAATTCATACGACACTTGAGGATGAAAAAACCATACATCAACGTCGTAGATTGCTGTGTGAATTCAGGAAAATCCCTTTTTATTTTAAAATAAAGTAATTTATTATTTATTTATTTATTTCAAAAAGAAATTAATTTTTTATATTAAAAGACTGAGGAACACCAAGTTGTCATAACTCAGGTGTCCTAAAAAAACAAAGATTAACAAAACGTCATATCTCAGATAATCCCTTTTTTAGCTTAAAAGAAAATATTTTCGATCTAAAGTCAGAAAGACTCAATCATAAGCCCAACACATAGTAGCAATTTGAAGGGAAAAAAAAGTATCCATCCAAAGCCCAACTAATCATATCAGAAGCCCAAACATATCATAATAAAAGGCAAAAACAAACTAAATAAAAAAACAAACACAGACTACATTACCCACAGAAAAATGAGAGGAGAAGCAAGTGGGGTGGTTCTGTGGGAAGGCAAGAC
The DNA here is from genome assembly GCA_030762895.1 of Sophora flavescens. Classification (NCBI taxonomy): domain Eukaryota; kingdom Viridiplantae; phylum Streptophyta; class Magnoliopsida; order Fabales; family Fabaceae; genus Sophora; species Sophora flavescens. The sequence goes on from CM061062.1 coordinate 100,500,958, forward strand.
GATGGCAAATGTGAGCAGAGGCACGCAGTGGAGGCGCGGAGGATGGAAGCGGGAGCAGAGGCACGCAGTGGACGGTGCCGGTCCGGGTCGAACGCAGTGGAGGATGGAAGCAGATCTGGTGCTAAATCTGGGGTGGATTCGTGGTGGTTCGGACTGAAAGCGGCGGAGGTGGCGGAGGACGCGATCTGAGCAGGAGGCGCGATCTTGGTCCCTCACGTCGGCGGCGACGGCTCCGAGCTTCCAGGCGGCGATTCAGGCGATGAGGGCGGCACGCTGCTTCTCTGTTACGTCGGCGAGCGGAGCTTGGGCGAACCAGACGTTGTTCAGGCAGTTCACGAACGACGGCCGGCCGAGCGGTGGAGGACGGCAGCTCTTGGGCGGTGGTCACGGTTCTGGTCAGTATAAAGAAAGGAAGAGAATGGGGTTTGGTGGACGAAGGATGAAGAAGTGTGGGTTTGCTTTTTCTGTTTTTTTTTTGTTTTGTTGTTGTTGTCTGATTTTCAGAATGGAGAGGAAAATGGAAGAAAATCCACTGCTGAGAATATTGGTTTGTGCCTCATTTTTTCGGTCCCCCCTCCCTTTTGGTCACTGTTCAATATATAGCATAAGAATGAAGAAGATGACAAATCTGGTTTGTCAGGCCAGCTGGTGTGGGTACAACTAGTGCGGAGCAAATCAGCTTTTGCTCCACCACCTTGCTTGGCTGGTGCAAGGATAGGGGAGGGTTGTACCATTATCCCCTTTTTCTGAAAAAAGAAGAAGATGACAAAGAGGGGTACAAGTGTGGGAGCATGCATTTTTATAAATTTTTTACTTTTTATTATTTTTTATTTTAACAAATCAGAATAATAAAAACAATTTTTGGTTGGGTTTGGGATAATGGGCCTAAAAGATAACTTGGAACAAAAACGAAAATGGGCTCCATTTGATGATGTAATGAACCCAGAATAAAAACATTTTTTGTTTTTATTTTTATTTTTATTTTTGTCTATTATTTTCTTCAAAACATTAATTAAAACATCCGGACAAAATTAGGTGTTCACAGTGTCGGACACAACATTGTTATGTTCAAATAACACAGGTGATTCACAAGGACACATGTTTTAAAGACATTAGAATATTCCTTTTTAAGAACACACCATCCAAAATTTAGAAAATTATCTTATCCTAAACCATTTTTTTAGAATTAGTTTTCTTAATAAACCTATGCCTATTTTTTTTAAATACCATAAAAACTTTTTTTCTTCTTAATTTCTTAATTTGAACATCAAATTTTGAATACCGTATATGATATTGTATATCTTTATCTCTATCTCTCACTTACTTTTTATCTTTTTTATATACACATTTCTCCAAAATACTCTTAAAAAACAAAAGGACACCTTATACTATCCTCAGGATCAGCCCAAGGCCCAAGCGAGTGAAGCCTTTGCTTTAGGCATCTCAAAAAAATAAATTTTTCTTTTATAAAAAAAGCTCAATTTGTATCTTTTTATATTATATTTTTTTGATACTTTTGATAGAACAAACATAAGTTAGCCCACTTAATATGAAAGGTAATCATTAATTATAAGATCTAAGGTTCAACTCCTCATTTTATATAAAATAAGTATTTTTGTATGAGAAAATTATTAGGTTAATTATTTTTTTTTAAAAGACCTCACCACAAAATTTACTTTAAACATCAAATGATGTTGGGCCACACCTGAGTATCCCCATTTTATATACAAGAATCACTCCTCGTTGTTTTTGTAGGAGGAATTTTCTAGTGTTCCAACTTTCCAACTGGCATCTAACTCAAATACGGATGTATCACTTAAATTTGCAATCTTTTAGCATCTCTTTGATTGATGAATGATTAGATATAAAGTACAAACAAGAATAAACGATGCATGAATATTCTGTTGTCCAAGACTCCATTAATTTTCATTATTGCAGTTGCTAGTGTCTGTGATGATTCTATATATTTGATTAAGTATTTAAATTATTAGTACTTACATTAATCATTTTTTAAGTCTCGATAATAAATATCCCAAGGATATTAATTAAGGTTTTAAGAAATTCATAAAAAACAATTTTTTCTTTGATAAATATTTATCTTCTCACAAAATACATTACTTTTCAATAGGACAAGATTTAGGTATAATTCCATAGGCACATTAGGTATTGTTTTTCAATGACAATATGACATGTATATCAGCTCATCACTGAAAACATAAAATGTGTAATTGTCTCATTGTTATTGAAAATAACACCTAATATACCTATAAATATAAAATTGTACCTAAGATCTAAGTTTTGTCATTTTCAATAAAATTTTCTTTATTACTAGTTAGCATTTTTCCTTACTTTTTTCAATGTTTAAAATGAATATCATTTTTTTCGCTAATACATTTCTGGGAACCATCATATGCTATCTCCCAAAACATTGATAAAACTTTCAACACTATATTGACATCAAGAAATTCAGCACGGGTAAAATTTTAAAATAACCAACAAAAAAATTATCTCCCAAAATAATTTTTTTGCTTCTATTATTTCCCAACCTAACCAACTTTTTTCAATCAATAGACTACTTATTATTATTATTATTATTATTATTATTATTATTATTATTATTATTATTATTATTATTAGTAGGGGAAAGTCAGCGGTCTAAGGTGTCGTTTGGAAGAGCTTATTTAAGCTCCTTTTGACTTATCTGATGACATAAGCTCTTATGCAATGTGTTTGGCAGAGCTTATGAAAATAACTTATGTCATCTCATAAGGAGTTTTTGACTTATTTTCATAAGTCACTGGGAGAAGCTTATGGAATCATTATAAGAGCTTATGTACTAAATTTCTTCTCCGTGTTTTTCACTATTCGAATCCTCCCATGCCCCTTTCTTTCTTTTTCTTTCTTTAAGTGCTTATGGCATAAGCTCTCATGCGATAAGGTCTTATGTGATAAGCTCTTAATTAAGTTGTTTATCCAAACGCACCCTAAATCACATACTCCAATTATCGACTTATCATGCTGGCTGTTACTTTTTTTTTTTTTTTAAATTGAAGTTGGAAAGTCGTCTCTCCATTTGCAGATTACCATTGTTAGTTTGTTACCTTCTTTTAAAATTTCAAAAATTAATAAAGAATTTTGATAATTAAAAAAATAAGTAGTTTGGAGAACAATAATAGAAAGTGTATGTGTTGGGAATTATTATTATTTTTGTCTATTTCAAGAATTTTGCCATATAAAATAGGATTCGGATACTGTTTTCCTTTTTCTCTCTCATTTTACCCCTCATGTTAGAGTGAAAGACACAATAAATGAGATCTACTAAAACTTGTTTTGATGTTTTTCTTTCTCATAACATAAGAGAGAAAAATAAGCATCCAAATCCTATAAAGTATAAGGTGTAATTTAATTTTAAATGCACCTTGTGGTTCTAATACATAGATTTCCGAATTTGGATTCACTATATTCACCAATTCACGTTGTCATTAGATGCATTGTTGGATTAGTATTGTTTTGTTTTTTCAATTTTTTAATTATACACACAAATACATCCATTGTTGTATATCAATGAATGCGTGAATGCCCGAGTTTAGTCATTATCCCTAGCCCATCTCTATTTCTCTCTATTTGCATTTAATTTTGCTATTTTTTTTGGACAAAACAAATCAAGGTTTACCAGCATGAGAGAAGTAAATCCAATAATGATAGATTGCACAACTGAGACAAATACGTGAATTTGCTACTATAGGCAATCTGATCCAAAAAGAGCAACATCGACTAAACCATTTTCATCCAAGAATCACTAATTCTGATACTAAAAATAAAATAAGATAAAATCAACCATCTTAAGAAAACAAATCAATCTTTTCAAAAGTTTTGTGTCATCTAAATATCTAAATCTAAATATATATAAGTACTAAATGGATGTCTGAAGTCAGATACATGTTCCATGCTTTTGTTTGAAAATGATACAATATCTGTGATTGTATACTGCTACGAAAAGGATCCATTTCCATAAAATGGTTGAAAGTTTTCATCATGGGAGGCATCTCCAAGTCAAAAAGGGTCAATTCCAGCAGACCTATTTGCCTTTTCACACAAAAGCACTATATCTACACGGCTCCTTAGTGCCACCCTAAGTGGTGTAATAAACAAGAGCATATATAATTATATATAGATAAATTAGTTTAATACATGGAATCTCTCATCATTAAGGTGACTAAATTTCACCTTACCTTAAATCTTGGGATCCTGCAATGACTTGCCTCTAATATTAAACCAACTAGTGGGATTTCTCTTTGCTTTTGTTTGAAGAAAGTGGGCTAAGGTTAAGGGTATTCAAGTCAAAAGGAAAGCTGGAAGTTGACGTAGGTTGGAAAGAGACAACCCAGTCCAAAAGAATGCAGTGTTAAGAATATATATATATGGGAAACCAAGCCAATTTGAGAAGGCCTTGAGGGGATGATAGGCAAAGGCAACCAATACTTCTAAGGCAAGCTAAGACCCTCTAACAAACAAAACACACATCCTCTCATTTTACCTCTTCTCCTTCTCTGCCTCCAAAATATTCAAACAAGAAAAGAAAGGAATTCCACTGCATGGAATAGCACTATATATATCCTTTCTCTGTGCCACTTTGGAATTCTACAATTCCAAAGTTTCTTCCTCTGTCACAATGGCAACATTCATACCAACAATGGCTGTTAGTTATATTTTTCTAGCATTTTTTCTCTCAGCAGGTGAATTGCTTGTTCTGTTTTGCTCTCTTTTCTATGCTTTTTGTATTATACCATATGGTGCATTTTCTTTCTTAATTTATATCTATAATAACTTGAATCATATTAAGTCATACTAACACAATTTCATTGATTGTGCAATCACAGGTATTGGAATTTTCTCACGTGTTGAATCTTTTGGAATCAACTACGGCCAAGTAGCTAACAATTTGCCTCCACCAGACAAAGTCCTTGAACTGTTGAGCACCCTTAGGCTCACAAAAACAAGAATATATGACACCAATCCACAGATTCTGAGTGCTTTTGCTAATTCAAACATTGAGATCATTGTGACAGTAGAAAACGAGATTCTAAGCCAGTTAGATGATCCCCAACAAGCACTTCAATGGGTAAACAGTCGCATCATACCCTACCTACCTGAGACAAAGATCACAGGTATTCAAGTTGGGAATGAGGTCTTCACTGATGATGACACCACTCTCATTCAGCACCTTGTGCCAGCAGTGGTTAACATTCATAATGCACTAGCTAGGTTAGGCTACTCAAACATCCAAGTCTCAACACCAAGCTCCTTAGCAGTGCTTCAAGAATCTTACCCTCCTTCAGCTGGTAGTTTCAAAAGTGAGATCTCAGGGATCATGTACCAATTTTTGAACTTTTTGTCAAGCACTAAGACCCCATTTTGGATCAATGCATACCCTTATTTTGCTTATGAGGACGCTCCAAATGGGATTCCTTTGGACTATGTGTTATTTAATCCAAATGCAGGAATGGTTGACCCTTCTACCAAGTTACACTATGATAATATGCTTTATGCTATGGTAGATGCAGTTTATTTTGCCATTGCTAAAATGGGTTTTAGAGGGATAGAGGTTAGGGTCTCAGAGACTGGTTGGCCGTCAAGAGGTGACCCTAATGAGGCTGGTGCTTCACCACAGAATGCTGCAACTTATAACAGGAATTTGTTGAGAAGGCAAATGTCAAATGAAGGGACACCTTTGAATCCTAGAATGAGGTTGGAAGTGTTCTTGTTTGCATTGTTCAATGAAGATTTGAAGCCTGGACCAACCTCAGAAAGAAACTATGGCCTCTTTCAACCAAATGAATCTATGACTTACAATGTTGGATTATCTGCAATTTCCACCACATCAGCATCAGCTTCAACTTCAACTTCAACTTCGTCCGCTTCATTCTCTCTTGCCTCCTCTGCCATTAAGGCAAAGGTAAAACCATAGAATAAATATTATATATATATATATATATAACAATTGTTTAGCTTATGGCATAACTTTTATCAAAAAAAAAAAAAAGAAGCTTATGGCATAACTTATATGATAGAAAGAAGCAGACAGTTCAGAGAAGTGTGATAAATTAATAAATTAATGTAAAGAGGGGTATGTGTGTAATACAGATTGACACATTTGTAATTAAATAACAATCCATTAAAATATTTTCAAGTATTATATCTTGTTCTTTTACATAGATAGTTATTACATTTTGACTAATGTCAATCTAATTATCTTCTTTGGTCCTTTTTTGTTCCATATCTTAAAAAAATAATTAATGTCAAACAGGAAGCACCAAAGGAATACCAAAGCTTGGTCTACTGGATCTTTGTGTATTTGCTGATTATAACCCTTTCTGTGTGAAGAACATTACAATCCTGTGGAAATCATGTGTATACATTAAGTACAGTTGGGACTATACTTCTCGCAAGTGGCTAAAAGAGACCCCAGCCCCTAAACAAAGGCACTTCCTGAATCTCAAGTTTGAACACTAATAAAGGACGAATTCACTTTCCAAACAATTGGGCAACAAAATCAGCAATACGGCTCAGCAAGAAAGGAATTCAATCGGAAGAATGGAAGATTACCCAACATGTTCATCAAGTGGCACTTTTCCCTACCATTAGTCACATTCTACAACAAACATGTGGCGGTGACGTGAAATTGGGCTTATTTTAGGTAGATAAGGGACAAAAGCCACCTCATTCTTTCAATATAAGAAGTTGCAGAGGAATAATTTCTAGTTTCACTTTAATTGCTTTAATTATCAAATACGAAATATATCTTGTATGTTGCTGATTATGTAAAGTTAATCCCATCACTTTTATTTTTATCTCACATCTTGGGTATATGATTATATTCCTTAGAATGACAAGTGAATTAATCACTATTTTTTTTATTTTGATAATTAATTAGTAGATATATTACCAACTTTTAATTTGAAACAGTTTTTTTTTTAGTATTTGATTAACAGCTCATATAATTTCATACTAATGATAGTGATTAGATAAAATTCTTCTCAAAATGACAATTTCATAATTCTAACTCAGCAAACAAGAGTTTGGTCATATATACTTTAATTATAACATATAATAAAAACCTATTAATTTTTAATTTCATTGATCTAAAGAAGAAAAAGGAGTTCCTGCTACGTGGAGAGAGTACTGAGACCAGCCTTCTCTGCCTCATGCATCACCTTATCGGTTGTTAGGAAAAGCTCTCTATTTTGGAAGGTGGAATCCATAACTTGTTCCTATTTACCTATAAAATTATAATATGTCCTAAGAATTTTTGTTGGGTACATTTTTAAAGCGGTGCATTTTCAAAATTATAATATAAGTCCGAACTCCGAAGATTATTATTCCTTCTCTCTTGCGCCTTTGGCCATCTTGAGTATGCTATAGTATAAAGTTCAATAAAAATGTATGTTATAATGAAAAATTAAATAAAGGGTACAAAGTTAAGACTTTTTTTTGCTATCATGTCATTGAGACGAGGTAGCCACTGTCGTAAATAATAATTAATTTCTTTCGAGAGATTTGAATGATATTTAAGATTTATCTCCTTCTTACCAGCAAGTTTTATCCATACATATGAGTCACGGGTTCAAACCTTCCCCACATACAAAGTTAAGACTTTGTTTGGTTATTTTTTTAGTCATCATAGAGGACAATGGGGCGGTCCTGCTTTATTCTCCTGGCCGGATATGAGATAACCATCAGCATAAGGTCATTGCCGCCCCTTTTCCAAAGGTGTCTTTATCAATAGTTTATTTTTTTCCTTCTCGTTCTATTTTTCTTCTGTCTTGAAAAGGGAACAATCAAACCTCAGCCATATCAGAAAGTGATGGGGATTAGTCTAAATCTTTGACATCAGCTAACGTGGTGCACATGAATCCCTCAAATTCTGAAGCTGACCCCCCCTACTAATTAAGAATTTCTTCTTTTTCTTTCATAAATGTTTTTTGGACAACTATTGAGGGGTGTCCCTTTGTTGTTTCTAACGTATCCTTGAAACGTGTGTATACAAAAAGATAAAAAGTAAGCGAGGAATATAGATATTTATATGATATTCAAATTTTGATGTTCAAATAGCACAACTATTTTCTTTTGGGGCATAAAATACAAGGCCTATTAATTTTGAAAAGAATTGCACCAACAATATTTGTGTCATCCTATTATTTCCTGCAGACAAGTGATGTGGCAGCATTTTGTCCTTACAGTGAGATTTAAAGTATAATAAGACGTATCCCAAGTAGGGGTCCATGACATATAACTTCAGCATGTGAAGTGCTTGTCCAGGATTAGACTCTTAAAAAAAATGTGATCCTTGTATATTCTTAAGGTGATCGATTATGACATTTCAGAGTCTTTTTCATCTGTTAACTTGCTAACCTATCGATTCATAGCTCAATTATCTTGAACTGTCATAAGTGAATCTGTCCATTTCCTTTGTTCATGATATGTTTTCTATTATTTGCTCTCTCTCTCGAACTGTAGTCATATATTATATATAGCACTAGATCAACCTATCACACCATGTAGAACTTCAACATGTCTTTGCTAAAATTTTAGGGAACAATGGTGATAAAATTATCTTGATCATTTGAAAACTTGAATCGTGCAGTACCTTTCAACAAACTTCGTTTCAATAGCTGGATAATGGGGAAGCTTTTTTCCTTTCTTTTCCTTTATCTAAAACGTGCAATCATATGTTTTTAGCGTCTCAATGTTTTTTTATTTATTTTGGTAAGCGTCTTAAGTACCTTCACTTTGAATATTTTAACCCAAGAAAGTGATATGTGCATGAAGTAACACTAGTTCTTAGGTATAATTGGAGTATCAATTAACCTTTAACCTATTGCCAAATGGCAACTTAGCGAACTTGCAACATGAATGTGTGTGCATGGGTGGAACAAAGTTTTTAAATAGATATATGAGTCAAGAAGCTCAAACTTTTTAATTTTTAAATAGATATATCCTTTAAATAAATTATTATAATTTTTTTTAAAATAATAAATATTATACTAATATATGATTAATTATGTGAGTATCATACATTTTTAATTATATATGTGAATAATAAATAAATAGTCCAACTTAGAATGTCAAATTGGCTTTTACAAAAATGTAAACTTTTGTTTATATAGTTAAATCTACATTTCTAAAAGTTTAAACATGACCCCCTTGCTAAATAGGCCCAAAACTACTAAATAGAGGTCACACAGGCTATACCCTATTCCTACCTCTATTTGTGATATTTGGTGGGTTTTTTTTTTTTTTTGGACTGAATTTTGCGAACTTAGTTGCAACCTAATTTTTCACTCTTCTAAGTATTCAGAAAAGATAATGATTTTTTTAGAAAAGAAAATCAAAAATAGTAAAATTATAAGAAAAAAAATTCAATTAAAAACCATGAAGGCAAAAAATCAAGTAAAATTATACATACTAATTATTTAGTTTTTTTAAAAAAGACCTAGTACTAAAAAAAAATTTATTTTATAGTTTCTTGAACTATTTGAGAATGTTTCAAAAAGAGTTTAATTGCTATATACTGATAAGAGTAAAAAAAAAAACTTGCCAACATGACAATTTATGATTAGATGTATGTATAAAAAAACTTTATATTATCCGTATATATCAATTAAACTCATTTTTTAAATAGATCGTTACATTTTAAAAGTTTGTAATTAAATCTTTGAACGCATAACAAATTTGTAATTTAGTTCTTCATATACTTTTTCATTAGGGTTTTGTTAAGTATCCATTTTGATTATATTAATTGTTAAAAGATTCATCCATCCCTGGATGTTTGTAAGTCTCTTAACTTTTTGAAAAAAAAATCAAATAATTACTTTTTAGGAAAATTAAAATAGGTCTCTATTTTTAAGAATGCCAACAAATTCCTAAAAAAAAGTGATGAGATATTCAATTATAATTTGTTTACATGTTCGAAACCAATTACAATATTTTAAAGTTTGGGGATCTGAAAAAATTAATTAAAAAAAATATCAACATATAATTGATATGAGTGATAAAAGCTCAAAGCCTTTAAATAAGTTAGACTCATTTTCCGGAGATACCAAAACCAAAAAAAAAATAAAAAAATATACCACTAACTTATAATAAAAAAGTAAAATCGTAAGAATCGTGTTGTCTCTCCGGCGAGGAAGTGTGTGTGGTATCATCGTGTCTTTGTCGGGCATCATCGCCGGCGAAGTGTTGGTTTGATCCTTCATGACTTTGGCTAATGCCTTATTTTCATGGGTAAAACACAGTTCACATTTGCAACTACGTCCTACACATCTCACTTCAACAAGAACATACTCTTCCGATGCATCACATCACAAACTCACTTTCTTATTGAAATCATGCAAAAAACCCTCTCAAATTCGCCAAATTCATGCCCACATGGTTAAGACTGCTCTTAACAACGTTCCTTTCACTCTAAGCAAGCTCCTTGCAGCTTCAATCCCTGTAGATTTCCACTATGCATCCTCCATTTTCTGTTACATTCAAAACCCAAATCTTTTCATGTTCAATACAATGCTCAGAGGCTATTCTATCAGCAATTTTCCATATAAAGCTTTGCCCATTTTCAATGAATTGAGAAAAAGTGGAATGGTGTTGGATCAGTTCTCTTTTATCACTGTGCTTAAAGCTTGTGGTAGAGATTCAGAGGTTTGGGTTGGCCAAGGGATTCATGGGATTTCTGTGAGGTCTGGGAATAGTGTGTTTGTTGATGTTAAGAACACCCTTTTGCATTTTTATTGTGTTTGCAGAAGAATTCAGGATGCCCATAAGGTTTTTGATGAGTTTCCTGAGAGAAATGACTTGGTATCATGGAACACTTTGATGGGTGGATATCTTCTTGTTTCTCAGCCTAAATTGGTTTTCGAATTGTTCCGGAAGATGTGTTGGAGTGGGATTGAAGCCAGTGTTGCAACTGTCTTGAATCTTTTGTCAGCAGCTAGTGATCTAGGGAGTTTTGTTGGAGGAAAGTCTCTCCATGGTTACTGTATCCGAATTGGACTTGGTTCTAATTTAAATGTTGTTACTGCTTTGACTGATCTGTATGCAAAAACAGGTCATATCGATTTGGCGCGTGAAGTTTTTGATGGCCTTGCTGTAAAGGATGTTGTCTTATGGAACTGTTTAATAGGCAAGTATGCAAGAAATGGCTTGGTTGGGGAAGCAGTGGCTTTACTTCAGCAAATGAGGCTTCAAGGAATGGAACCTAATTCTTCTACCTTGGCAGGGCTGATTTCCGCTTGTCCTGCATCTGGATCTATACAAGTAGTTCGATACATTACTAGGTTTATTGAAGAGGAGGAACTAGAATTAGATGCGGTTCTTGGAACTGCTCTTGTTGACATGTATGTTAAATGTGGCTTTCTAGATAAGGCTATGGACATATTTGAGAGGATGGAGGGTAAAGATGTGAAATCTTGGACAGCCATGATTTCAGGTCATGGAGTTCATGGGCAGCCAACTAATGCCATTAGGCTTTTCAATAGGATGGTGAATGAGGGATTTAGACCAAATGAAGTCACTTTTTTGGCAATTCTGACTGCTTGTAGTCATGGAGGGCTTGTAATTGAGGGTTTGGAAATTTTTAAGAGTATGGTTCAGAAATATGGCTTTTCACCACAGGTTGAACATTATGGATGTCTTATTGATCTTTTTGGTCGATCAGGAATGCTAAATGAAGCACATAACCTAATCAAGAGCTTGCCCATTAAGGGTGACGCTACCGCATGGCGCACACTGCTTTCTGCTTGTCGAGTCTATGGAGATGTTAAATTGGGGGAATGTGTGAAAGATGTACTAACCAACATTTATACAGCACATCCTACCGATTCCCTCCTCATTTCTAGCACTTATGCTGCTGCTGGAAGAATTACAGATCTTATAAGAATGCAAGAGCAAACAAATGTTATAGTAGAAAATAATTATAGGATGATTGAAATAGAGGGAGAAACTATGGTAAAGGAGGCTGGACTCAGCACAGTTGAAGTTGATAATCAGGGATTAGAATGCTAAAGGTTCAAGGACAATGCTGTCTCTAGTACAGATGGTGGCCCCTATGGTGCATCAAACTTATGATATGATATGTAGGGGGAAAACAATATAATATCCTGTTTTGGTTGTATCAAACTTGTGCCCCTTGAGCTACAAAACTAAACCAAGCCTTCAATGAAACTTAACGAGGCTATAAACATAAATCAAACAGAGGCTATTGCAGATGGTGAAAGAGGATATTCCTACTATTTTCATGATGGAGCTCATACTAGTTTCACTTGAGGTTGTGTTGTGGGTTCAGCCTGAGATATTCATTGCTGCCAAGGCAATTACTGTAGGAATATAGGAATAACTTTTTATCATGTTTATCTTTATTGGGTCTATAAACAGACCTACAATGCAAACAGTTAGACAGATTTTTTATGATTAATAAATACTTTAAATTTAGAGAGTATATAAGACTTGAGCCAGAGGAGAGGAGCACTATTGGGGTTACGCTATGCATCACTTTATTAGTATGAGAAGCTTGACTCTTGCCAATAGAGTCTTGGTATGTCTTTTTTCCTCGTGAGTCAATATTGTTTCTTTAGCTTGTAATATGTAATCCAAAGTAATCCGCTTTCACATTTTCTGCCGCTGTTTACATATTATACTTTATTGAATATCAGCATGTTTCTACTCTTTTTAACTTTACCTGATTCTTCTCTTATGTATATGCTCGTTGAACTTCCATTTCAATTGAAGATTAATGCTTACAGTATCTACTACCAGTTTTGTTAATTACTAATATACCACTAATTACCAAACATAGTTGATAAACTTGCTGCTTTTCTTTTAAGGACATTGGTTTAGATATTACTGTGAGAAGGGGCATATAATGCGTTTTAGTGTTACAATCAAGAAGTTCTATGTGCAAACTATGGAGGTTGCATTGATTTCCTTGTGGAAGATATGACGGGGTTAGGTTATCATTAGTCTGTATACATCAGGATTGGTTAAGCTTCTACAGGTTTAAATGGTATTCTCTGGCCTTGCAATGGGGCATGCATTCCTCTAATCTAAATTTTTTTTATATAAAAAATAAATAAATAAATTCAGAACTCAATTTTTATTCCTGTTTTGATGCTCCAGAGAAGTTGCCAATTCTCAGGTCGAGTGAAAATAGAGCTATATCATTCATCCATATTTAGAGAACCTGAAACATGGTAACCAGATTTGAGCTGACTTCTCACAGGGAGCAAGAGTGGGAAATATATGGCAAAGAGCTTGCTGAAAGGATTTTCTGCCATGACTTTTCTGAACATCTAATGCTGAAATGACTCCTCATTTTGGGAAAATAAACTTACTGAAAAATGATCATTCACTTACTGAAATGACTCAAAATCGTTGTAAGTGAATCAAGTTGTTGTCTAGTGACTCACATAGAAGGTTGTGAGAAGAACCTCGTGTGCAAATAGCATGACTTCACCCGAAATCATGTTTAATTTTTCTAGTTGTACAAATGAAATTTTATGACAATCAAATTGTGGATGTCCTAACAGTAACAACTACAGAAGATAGGTAAGGTTATATCCTTTAATTGAAGTATTTGGATACCATCTTTTATCCTCATGGAAGATTTGTTGCCGCCAAAACAAAAACTTCATCGATCCCTGCATCTGCAATCTAATTCAGATGATTAATTTTTGGAGAAAGCATGGAAGTATACATATGCCACTCCATTGTAAATTGATACTGCATTTCAATTTTTAAGTTGCATCCAACCGGTATGCTAAAAACACAATGGTATAATACCAGTAACATTAGCATTACTGGATCATGATAGTGATTTGATAGAGACATGCACATTGAATTCTCAAATACCGGAAAATTAGGCAATTTTTTTTTTTTACTTTTCATTAAATTTTTGCTACAGATATTCATTACAAGCCACACAAGACTACTAAGAGGTCAAGTAGATGGTTAATGGGACAAATGGACGTCGGAGCTAAATCTAGGGACTAATATATTGAAAATTTGAGGGACTAAATAATTAATTTATTTTTTTCAGATACTAAAAATGGGTTCCTGAAATTTTCCATGGACCAATTTGAGTCTTCACTCAAATAAAATAAAATAATAATGAGATGAACCCACCACAGGTTATAAGTTTTTAAACTGATATGAAGGTCAAGGGCTTTTGGTCAATAGAACAAATATGAGGCCATTACCCATGGGCCAGAGTCCGTACTGTTCAAGTGGGTTCTGTTCTAAATGATCTTCTTATGGAACGAGCCTTGCTATTTCATTTGAAGACTATTATTTCAATAGGATTGCTTCCTGGGTGCTGCTATTTACACCTTGCTTTTTCCTCCACACACCTTGCAATTTTTGTCTTTTTTTTATTCCAAAACTACCCCTGCCCCCTTCGTCCCCACCCTTACCAATTTTCACCCACATTTGACTTTTTTCCTTCCATCTTGCATCATGGAACAATTGCATTAACCTCCCCTAGATCTACGTGTCCTACAAACAAGCAAACTCTGATACAATCACCTCATCGTGTTCATTTACTTTTGTATTTATGACTTCATAATCGGTTCCAACATTTTTCCGACACATCTACAATTTCTTTCTTCCAGTCTTGGGGTCCTTTTACTCACCAATTCACCCCTTTCTTTTCTACACAGTGCACATCGCCTAGGATCCACCCACCGGAAAACCAATTCCGGATGCCATGCCAAGAATCTCCGAAAAACCAATCCCGGACACCCACCGGAAAACCAATTCTGGAAAACCAAATTTCTTTGCTTAAGCGATAGGCTCTCTCTTTTGGTCTTATCTCTTTTGGGGCAGCCCCCTCTGTGGGTGAAAAGGAGAACTTGAGACAGATTTATGAGTATGACCAGAAACCTTTCTCTTAAACAATCTCATCAGTTCCTATGCCAAACTTGGCAACATCACCTATGCCTGCAAGGTGTTCGACCATATTCCCCAACCAAATTCGGTTTCCAGACTTATGTTTTTGTTGGGAGTCCTTTGGTGGATATGTACTTGAAAACGAGATTGATATCTTGTGCAAGGCAGGCTTTTGATGAGTTGCTTGAGAAGAATGTGGTAATGTATAATACTTTGATGGGGGAGGCGGTGGGCAGAGAAAGAAAGGGACAAATGGGACGTTAGGTGGAACAAAAAGGATAAAGGGGTAGTTTTGGAATAAAAGAAAAGATTTATTTTTTGCAAGGTGTGTGGAGGAAAAAACAAGGTGCAAATAGCAGAGCCCTTGCTTCCTTTTCCGTAACAAATGAGTAACTAAATAGAAAAGGCTCCCAAGAACTTATTACTATTAGATAACCGTTGATAATTTTAGCATATTCCTAGGAACGTGAAATGTGAGTAAAAGTTTCTCATGTTTGATACAAAATATAAAAAATTAGGCTAAATTAGTGTTTTGGTCCCTTATCTTTATTTTAGTTTTCATTTTGGTCCCTTATCTTTTTTTTAGGTTTCATTTTGGTCCCTTCCGTCAGTTTTGCACTGATGGCGTTAGGTAACTGGCGTTAGTCGCCGGAAACCGCCGTCGGAATCTGGGTTTTAGATAGAGAAAAACTCCTCTCTCTCTCTCTTTCTCTCTCTCCTTCCTCCTTCTTCCTCCTTCCTCCACGAAACAGTGACAACACCAATGGGATTTAAGGAAGGGGAGAGGAAGGAGGAAAAAGGAAGGGGAGGAAGGAGGAAGGAGGAAGAAGAGAGAGAGAGAGGAAAACATGATTTTCTCTCTCTAAAATCTAGATTCTGGCGACATCGGCGGTCCCGACGACTGACCGAGGAGGTTTCCGGCGACTAACAGCGGCAGACTGAGGAAAGGTACCAAAATAGGCTAACGGTTGAAAGATAGGGGACCAAAATGGAACAAAAAAAAGATAAGGGACTATTAATCATAGTAAATGTCATCAAAATGTAATTTAATTTGAGTTTCATTTATATGTAAAGCATTAGTTAGAGAATCAATTTTTCTGTTAGTAGACACTGCTGAGTTAGTTATAGCAGTTAGTTTTTTTCCCTCCAATTCCTTGTATATAAATTATTCAGTTTATTCATAAATGAATCAAGCTATTCAGTTCATTTCAATCATTCACTTCACTCTCTTACAAGTTTGATATGGTATTAGTTGAGTAAAGCTTCTTCTTGCTAGCGTTTTTTCTCTATTCTTTTACTCAATCTTGAGTTTTCTTCTCTTCGATTCTTTCTGAATCCTTGTTCATCTTCCTACATCCGGTTTTTCACCATGGAAGATGGCAATCCTTTTTTCCTGCATCCTTCTGACCATCTTGGATTGTCTCTGGTAACAAATCCTCTCACCAATGATAATTTCAATTCATGGAAGAAAGCTATGAAAATGGCGCTTATAGGCAAGAAAAAATGGGGTTTCTTGGATGGTACCATTGTGACTCCACCAGAAGGAGATCCTTTGTATCGATTGTGGATTAGGAACAATTCAAATGTAGGATCTTGGATCCTGAATTCTGTTTCAAAAGAATTGCAATCCACTGTGATCTATTCCTCTTTAGCTGTTGAAATTTGGAATGATCTCCAAATTAGGTTTAACCAAGAAAATGGTCTTCGAATTTTCCAGCTGAAGAGAGCCTTGCATAACTGTAATCAAGGTTCACTTTCAGTTTCTCAATACTTTGCCGAGGTCAAGTCTCTGTGGGAAGAGCTTGGAGAGTACAAACCTGAACACACATGTGATTGTGGAGGTGTTCAACCTCTCTTGGATTATCTTCAGCGAGAGTATGTGCTCATCTTTCTTATGGGACTCAATGAAGTCTATAATCATGTTAGAGGCCAGATTCTGATGATGAATCCCATCCCCAACATTCAACATGCTTTCTCATTGGTGATTCAAGAAGAAAAGCAGTTGGAAATAGGAAATGGTTCATCTGATGCTCCAATGGCATTTGCTGTCAGGAATTCCTCTCGGCAAAATTAGTCAAATGTGAAGAAAGATAGACCAATGTGCTCTCATTGTGGTATGCTTGGTCATACCAAAGACAAATGCTTCAAGCTACATGGCTATCCCCTAGGCCATAAGAAGCACAAGACTTTTCAGCCTCAAGCAGTGAATCTCATCGCTGATTCTATTCCTATCAATCAAAGTGATGTACCTATGAGCCAACATCAATATCAAAAATTGATAAGCTTCTTGCAGTCCTAAATGGCCCAGCAAGTAGTTTTGGATCATCCTCAGTCAAGTGAATCAAATCTTGGTATGAGTTTTTTCCACTTTTTCCTTAAGTTCCACAATATCTTCTAACACCTCGATTTTAGCAATGTTACTTTGCCTAACAATGCTAAAGTACTAGTTTCTGCTATAGGTCATCAAGTACCTCTAAATTCTGAACTAATACTTAAAAATGTCCTTTACATTCCTCGGTTCCATGACAATTTGATTTCAATTAGTGCTCTTTTTCATGACACTAACTCCTCTGTCCTGTTTCATGGTGCTTGTTTCTTGATTCAGGACAACAAGCTCAAGAGGGTGATTGGCAAGGGTAATCTTTACCAAGGCTTGTATCTGTTTGAAGCCAATCTTGCCAAACCTGTCACACATCACCTCAATTCACAAAAATATTGTATGCAATGTAGTTAGAATAAATGATGCACATTTGTGGCACTCTAGACTAGGACATATATCTGATCAAGTGCTTAAGACTATTAGTACTAAAACTCCTTTTTCTTTTGTACAAGAAAACAACTCTGTAGATTGTCTTGTATGTCCGTTGTCAAAACAGAAGAGATTGCCCTTTGCATCTCAGAATCATATATCTGAAAATACTTTTGATTTGATTCACCATGATGTGTGGGGTCCATTTGCTACTGCAACTCATAATGGCATGCATTATTTTCTGACAATTGTTGATGATAGATCCAGATTCACTTGGACTCAATTGATTAAACATAAATCAAATGCACCCCAATTGATAAAGAATTTCTTTAAGTTCATTCACACTCAGTTTAACAAGTCTATTAAGGCTTTCAGAAGTGATAATGCCAAAGAATTGGCACTTGCACAGTTTTTACAATAAGAAGGAACACATTATCAATTTTCTTGTCCACACAGACTTGAGCAAAATTCAGTTGTGGAAAGAAAACACCAACACTTGCTCCATGTGGCTCGAGCTCTTATGTTTCAATCAAAGGTTCCATTAGCCTTTTGGGGAGAATGCATTTCAACTGCTACTTTTTTTATCAACAGGACCCCCACACCTGTGTTAGACAACAAATCCCTTTATGAGATTCTGTGTGATCAGACACCACACTATGCTAGCATGAGGATATTTGGATGCTTATGCTATGCATCTACTATTCCAGCTCAAAGAACCAAATTCAGCCCAAGAGCCATACCATGTGTTATTGTTGGATATCCAGTCAACTATAAAGGTTACAAATTATGGAACATCCCTGACAGAAAGTTCATTGTATCACGAGATGTCATTTTTCATGAATCAATCTTTCCATTTCAAACCTCTTCACCCCAACAAAACCATGATTTCTTCAATCACACAACTATCCCTACACAAATCCTAGATATCACCTTTTTTGATTCTCCCAGACCACCAAATCTTGACCCACCGGAACCAAATCCACCCGATAACCCACTTGACCCTAACCCACCTGGATCCTAACTCACCCGATCCTTTCCCACCGAGATCATGACCACCTTGGTCCCGGGTCATGTAAATCCTATTGGCCTTCCCCAACCAAACCCTAACCTTGTTCTTAGAAGGTATACTAGAGCACATCATCCTCCTAGTCACCTTCAAGACTATTTGTGCAATGTCACTTACCCTATTCAACAATTTCTATCATATGATAGGCTCTCCACCACATACAGATAATATGTCATGCAAGTGTCTACCATTTTTTAGCCTTAATACTATCACCAAGCAGTCAAATATCCTGAATGGAGAAAGGCTATGGCAGAAGTGTTGGCAGTCCTTGAGGCAAACCAGACTTGGACAATCCAATCACTTCCACCTGGAAAACAAGCTATAGGGTGCAGATGGATCTTCAAAGTCAAATACAAGGCAGATGGCAACCTTAATAGATATAAGGCTAGGCTTGTAGCCAAAGGCTACGCTCAACAAGCTGGAATTGATTTCCTGGACACCTTCTCTCCAGTAGCCAAGCTAACAAAAGTTAGGGTCCAGATTTCCTTGGCTGCACAGCACAATTGGAACCTCCTACAGTTAGACATAAACAATGCTTTCTTGAATGGGGAATTAGATGAAGAAGTGTACATGCAAATCCCACTTGGCTATCCAATTAAGGGGGAGAAGCTTGTATACAAATTGAAAAAGTCATTGTATGGACTAAGGCAGGCTTCACAATAGTGGTTCCTAAAGTTCTCCTCAACCATGCTAGCTCATGGTTTTCAGCAATGCATAGCTGATACTTCTTTGTTTACAAAAGGTTCAGGTTCTACTCTAGTCATGCTACTAGTTTATGTAGATGACATCATCATTACTAGTCCTAACAATGATGAAATTGCTTACAGTCGTAGCCTCTTGAAAAAATACTTCAAGTTAAATATTCTCGGGGATCTCAGATATTTCCTTGGACTGGAAATTGCAAAGTCCAAGCAAGGTATCCACCTCAGTCAGAAAAAATACACTTTGCAACTCCTTAGTAACACTAGTTTCTGAAATAGACAGCTATAAACACAAGAAGGGGGGTTGAATTGTGTTTATCAGAATTTAAGCAAAGTTGAAATCTTTTCGCAAACAAAAAGGCTAGATTTGGACGAGTGGAAGAATACAGGATGGACGGGTGACTTTTGCAAGCACACCACTTGATAGACGTATGAAAACTAAGGCAATTAAAGAGTTTAAGAGAAGAGAGATTGATACGGTGATTTATCCTGGTTCACTCTTCAAATCAAAGAGCTACGTCCAGTCCTTGGCAGGACCAAGATTTATCCACTATAACTGATAAGGTTACAGACTCAAGTATTATTTTCACACCTAGCCTCTTCAGGCTCAAGACAAGTATTATTTGGACACCTAGCCTCTTCAGGCTCAAGACAAGTATTATTTTCACACCTAGCCTCTTTAGGCTCACTATGGTTTGTTTGAGAGATTGGGTTTGTAATAAATACAATTTCTCATAGGTAGATCTTTCACTAACGCTCAGAGAGTGGTTTAAATGTAAGGCTTAGGAAAGTCTGCGTAATAACTTCAAAATGATTGAAGAATACAGAATAAAAGAATGAAGAAATAAATGCTCGGAGTAATGACGTTTTAATGCAGTGTGTATTCTGTGTCTTCATCTTCAATGACTTCTGTATTTATGGTCTTCAAGCATTTAGGATCAGTTAGAGACATCTCCTCAGATGTTGGCTTCAAGCAGAACTTTATTAATTGCAATAGAGTCGTTCTGGGCAGCCATTAATGCAATAGAGTCGTTGGTTGTACTCTAACATGAAGGATCATGGCTTTATTCATCGTGCTACAGCCATATCAAAGTTGTGTAGAAAGCTTTTTGTACTTTACTGAGTACACTTCCCTTTTTATGTAAGGACCAGAGGTACTAGGGAATAAAGCACGTTGGAAGCATTCTTTAACTGGTCTTTGGTTCTGATTATCCAAGGTTGCTTGAGAGAGTAGCTTCTGGCTTTTCTTGATAATCGTGAAACTGAGTAGCAGAGAAGGCTTCAAGTCTCTTTCTGGTTCTTGAACTAAGATTCTGATAATCCTTAAAGAATTTGCGTTCATAAGATAAGTGATTCCATCTTGAAAATAATCACGTCTATCTAGTCATTTGAGTTTTCATTCGGGCTAGTAGACGAGCTCCATATTAAGGACTCAGCAAGTCCAAAGACTAGTGGACGAGCGCTTCTGTCACCTTTAGTGGACGAGCACTTCTGTTACTCTAGTGGACGAGAGCTTCTGCCACCTTTAGTGGACGAGAGCATTTGTTACTTTAGTGGACGAGAGCCTCTGTTACTCTGGGGGACGAGAGCCTCTGTTACTTTACTGGACGAGAGTCTCAGTTAGTCTGGTGGACGAGAGTCTCAGTTACTCTGGTGGACGAGAGTCTTTTGCCACGTCATTGGACGGATACATTCTGACCTTAATGGACGAGCTCCATATGCCACATCATTGGACGAGCAATTCTGACCTTAATGGACGAGCTCCAATTGCCACGTCATTGGACGAGCCATAACCTTAGTGGACGGGCTATTCTGATACTTTATTGGACGCGCGGTTCTGATATTGTATTGGACGCGCTGTTCTGATACTTTATTGGACGCGTTGTTCTGAATGCCACGTTGGTAGACGCTGGCTTTCAACACTTTGGTGGACGCAAGTTTGTTTCTCTTGCGTTTTGGACGTGCGCTTCAAACACTACAGTGTTAGACGTCTGCTTGTTACACTTTGTTGGACGTCTGCTTGTTTCACTTTGTTGGATGTCTGTTTGTCTTATTTAATCTGCACACTCGATAGACAGGTTAGCAACCAATATGAAGGTTAATTAAATCATTAACCAATGTTTAGTTTTCGTCAAAACTTAGGGAAATGCACATCAGATATTTTTGAGACTTAACAATCTCCCCATTTTTGATGATGACAAACATTAAGATGATTTATTGAACCTCAGAAAATATCAACAAGGAAAATAGCATATATCAGACAGGTCGAAATTTTCTTAAGCGAACAGGTCATATCATATTCATTCTCCATTCTTCTATAACACATTTCTCAAATCTCAATTTCTCCTATTCTCCCCCTTTTGTCAACATCAAAAAGGGTTATCAAGTTTTATTTATGAGATATGTTATGGGCAAGATAACATGTTAAGAAAATCATAGTAATGCAGCAAGCATATTAGACATACTCCACTTAAACTATTGTATCATTACTCCCCCTGAACTAATGCTTAGTTAAAAGAACATGTATATAGGAGTAATGACAGATTTAGCATAGACAGGTTAACATTCATACATGTCATTCAATAATACAATGCATGTTAAGATTATCTCTAATAAATAAAAACCTTTCTTCTCATGAGGGGTTCAGTGAAAATATCAGCCCATAGATTTTCAGTTTTAACAAACTTAATATCAAAGATGCCTTTCTGAACATAATCCCTAATGAAATGATGTTTGATTTCAATATGTTTAGCCTTAGAATGCTGAATTGGATTTTTAGTTAAGCATATAACACTCGAATTATCACACCATACAGATATGTTATGTTCATAAATAGAGTAATCCTCAAGTTGATGTTTTACCCATAAGAGTTGTGAGCAAAGAACTAGCAAGCGAGAGATGTATTCTGCTTCGGCAGTAGATAGGGCAATGGTTGTCTGCCTCTTGCTTGACCATGAGACTAAACTTGATCCAATGAAGTGACATCCTCCACTGGTGCTTTTTCTTTCTATTCTGTCTCCATCAAAATCAGCATCACAATATCCCACTAATCTGTATTCTTTTGATCTTAAATACATCAAACCAAGATTAGTAGTTCCAAGCAAATATCTAAATATTCTTTTAACAGCCTTAAGATGAGATTCTCTAGGATCATATTGGAATCTAGTACACATACATACACTAAATTGTATGTCAGGTCTGCTTGAAGTTAAGTACAGTAGAGAGCCAATCATACCTCTGTAGACAGTTTGATCTACCTTTTTACCTTCATCATCTTTGCTTAGTTTTGCATTGGGTTGCATAGGGGTTTTCATGAGCTTTGCATTTTCCATTTTGTATTTCTTGAGTATCTCCTTGGTATATTTTTGTTGATGAATGTAAATTCCATCACTTGTCTGCTTGATTCGTAATCCAAGGAAGAACTTCAATTCTCCCATCATGCTCATCTCAAATTCAGCTTGCATTAGATTTGAAAATTCCTTGCACAGCTTTCCATTAGTTGCTCCAAAAATAATATCATCAACATATATTTGAACTATAATAATGTTCTTTTTAGAGCAGTGTCTACTTGTCCTCTAGTAAAATCATTATGCAAGAGAAAAGAACTGTGTCTATCATACCATGCTCTAGGTGTTTGTTTCAAACCATATAATGCCTTTTTAAGTTTGAAAACGTGATCTGGTTTATCAGTATCCTCAAAACAGGGGGTTGTTTAACATACACTTCTTCTTCAATTATATCATTTAGAAAAGCAATTTTTACATCCATTTGAAATAGGGTAATTTGGTGTTGTGCAAAGATATGACATTAAAATGCGTATGGCTTCTATTCTAGCTACATGTGCAAAGGTTTCAGTATAATCAATACCTTCTTGTTGGTTATAGCCTTGAGCTACTAACCTTGCCTTATTTCTGACAACTTTACCATCTTCATCCAATTTGTTTCTGAAGACCCATCTTGTTCCAATAACCGACTTGTTTTTAGTCTTAGAGACAAGAGTCCAGACATCATTTCTGGTGAACTGGTTAAGTTCTTCTTGCATAGAAAGAATCCAGCTTTCATCCTCAAGAGCTTCTTCAATGCGTTTAGGCTCCAAATCTAAAATAAAGGCAACATTGCTTGATTCTCTTAATGTGGATCTGGTTCTTACTCCTTCAGAAGGATTTCCAATAATAAAATCCTTAGGATGATGAGTGTTTAACTTCTAATCCCTTTTGATATCATCATGAAGATCTTGACTTGTCTGTTGACTCACCTGTTCCACTTGTCTTTCAGTCTCAGGCACAGGTTCTGTTTTGGTTAGATCGGGTTGTTGACTTTCTGGCTTGTTTATATCAAGACCTGCAAGATCATCTTCTAGATCTGATAGTTCTTTATCAGTCTTTAAACCATCATTGAATTTAACATGAAATGATTCTTCAATAATACAAGTTCTTGAATTGTATACTCTAAAAGCCGTAGACTTTTTAGAATATCCTACGAAAATACCTTTATCTACCTTAGAATCAAACTTTCCAAGATTATATATGGTATTCAGAATAAAACATTCACATCCGAAAGCATGAAAATAAGATATGTTAGGGCTTTTTCCTTTCCACAATTCATAAGGAGTTCTTTTTAGAAAAAGCCTAATAAGTATTCTGTTTTGTACATAACAAGCAGTGTTTACAGCTTCTGCCCAGAAGTACTTAGGGAGATTATTTTCATTGAGCATAGATCTAGCCATCTCTTGCAGAGATCTGTTCTTTCTCTCAACCACTCCATTTTACTGTGGAGTTCTAGGTGCAGAGAAATTGTGAGAGATTTCATTCTCCTCACAGAACTGTCTAAACAACTCATTTTCAAATTCTCCCCCATGATCACTTCTAAGGGTAGAAATACAGAAACCCTGCTCATTTTGTACTCTTTTGCAGAATACTGAGAAAGCCTAAAAAGACTTATCCTTGTGTGTTAGGAAGAGTACCCATGTGTATCTACAATAGTCATCAACTATGACAAATCCATATTTTCTTCCAGCCATGCTGGCAATACTAACTGGTCCAAACAGATCCATGTGTAACAACTGAAGAGGTCTAGAGGTTGATACTTGGTTTTTAGATTTGAAACTTGATTTTATCTGTTTACCTCTCTGACATGCATCACACAAGACATCTTTCTTAAAGCTAATATCAGGCAATCCTCTCACGAGATTATTCCTTTTTAATTCAGAAATTAGTTTCATACTAGCATGACCTAGTTTCTTATGCCATAACCATCTCTCATCCTCTTTAGACATCATACAGGTTACACTTTGATCTGAGAGATCAGACTGTTCAATCTTATAAAGATTTTGTTGCCTTTTAGCTGAAAAGAAGGTTTTGCCACTACAGTCTTTAACTATGCATACATCCTTGGTAAAGGAAACATCAAAACCACTATCACATAATTGACTTATGCTAATCAAATTGTGTCTTAATCCTTTAACCATAAGAACATTAGATATAGAGGGAAGAGGGGGTTTACCACCAATAGTACCAATTCCTATAACTTTCCCTTTCTGATTTCCTCCAAAGGCAACGTGTCCTCCTTTCTTAAGTTGGAGGTCTAGGAACATAGACCTTTCTCCTGTCATATGACGCGATCAGCCACTGTCCAAGTACCAGCAGTGGTGTTTTCTTTGTCCTGTTGAGGACATCTGCAACAAAAATTATTTGATCTTTAGGTACCCATATTTTTCCGGGTCCTTTTCTGTTAGTTCTAGGAGTCTTCAAAAACTTCTTTATCTTCTTATGGATACACTTAGACATAACATGCCCAGTTTTTCCACAGAAGTTATAAATAGGTGTTGATTTGGTTACAGTTGACTTAACAGATACTGTAGGAACTTTAGTCGATACTTTATGATGTGTCTGATGGACATATCCAATACCTTCTTTGTTAAGAGAGTGCTTCTGAATGCCAAGTAGCTTAGATTTGGACGAGTGGAAGAATACAGGATGAACGGGTGACTTTTGCAAGCACACCACTTGATAGACGTAAGAAAACTAAGGCAATTAAAGAGTTTAAGAGAAGAGAGATTGACACGGTGATTTATCCTGGTTCACTCTTCAAATCAAAGAGCTACGTCCAGTTCTTGGCAGCACCAAGATTTATCCACTATAACTGATAAGGTTACAGACTCAAGTATTATTTGAACACCTAGCCTCTTCAGGATCAAGACAAGTATTATTTGCACACCTAGCCTCTTCAGGCTCAAGACAAGTATTATTTTCACACCTAGCCTCTTCAGGATCACTCTGGTTTGTTTGAGAGATTGGGTTTGTAATAAATACAATTTCTCACAGGCAGATCTTTCACTAACACTCAGAGTGGTTTAAATGTAAGGCTTAGGAAAGTCTGCGTAATTACTTCAAAATGATTGAAGAATACAGAATAAAAGAATGAAGAAATAAATGCTCAGAGTAATGGCGTTTTAATGCAGTGTGTATTCTCTGTGTCTTCATCTTCAATGACTTTTGTATTTATGGTCTTCAAGCATTTAGGATCCGTTAGAGACATCTCCTCAGATATTGGCTTCAAGCAGAACTTCATTAATTGCAATAGAGTCGTTCTGGGCAGTCATTAATGCAATAGAGTCGTTCTGGGCAGTCATTAATGCAATAGAGTCGTTGGTTGTACTCTAACATGAAGGATCATGACTTTATTCATCGTGCTACAGCCATATCAAAGTTGTGTAGAAAGCTTTTTATACTTTACTGAGTACAGTTCCATTTTTGTGTAAGGACCAGAGGTACTAGGGAATAAAGCACGTTGGAAACATTCTTTACCTGGTCTTTGGTTTTGATTATCCAAGGTTGCTTGAGAGAGTATCTTCTGGCTTTTCTTGATAATCGTGAAACTGAGTAGCAGAGAAGGCTTCAAGTCTCTTTCTGGTTCTTGAACTAAGATTTTGATAATCCTTAAAGAATTCGTGTTCATAAGATAAGTGCTTCCATCTTGAAAATAATCACGTCTATCTAGTCTTGAGTTTTCATTCGGGCTAGTAGACGAGCTCCATATTTAGGACTCAGCAAGTCCAAAGACTAGTGGACGAGCGCTTCTGTCACCTTTAGTGGACGAGCACTTCTGTTACTCTAGTGGACGAGAGCTTGTCACCTTTAGTGGACGAGAGCCTTTATTGCTGTAGTGGACCAGAGCCTCTGTTACTCTGGTGGACGAGAGCCTCCGTTACTTTACTGGACGAGAGTCTCAGTTAGTCTGGTGGACGATAGTCTTAGTTACTCTGGTGGACGAGAGTCTCAGTTACTCTGGTGGACGAGAGTCTTTTGCCACGTCATTGGACGGATACATTCTGACCTTAATGGACAAGCTCCATATGCCACGTCATTGGATGAGCCATTCTGACCTTAATGGACGAGCTTCAATTACCACGTCATTGGACGAGCCATAACCTTAGTGGACGGGCTATTCTGATACTTTATTGGACGCGCGGTTCTGATACTTTATTGGACGCGATGTTCTGATACTTTATTGGACGCGCTGTTCTGAATGCCACGTAGGTGGATACTGGCTTTCAACACTTTGGTGGATGCAAGTTTTTTTCTCTTGCGTTTTGGACGTGAGCTTCAAACACTACAGTGTTGGACGTCTGCTTGTTACACTTTGTTGGACGTCTGCTTGTTTCACTTCGTTGGAAGTCTGTTTGTCTTATTTAATCTGCACACTTGAGAGACAGTTTCTTATCCTCTAAACCCCTTCCAATCCCAATGGATGCAAACATCCTACTGAATGACACTGATGGGGAGCCACTAGAAGATGCTTCCCTGTACCGAAGGCTCATTGGAAGGTTAATATATCTAACCATCACTCGGCCAGACATCACATTTGCAGTAAACAGGTTAAGTCAGTTTATGACCAAGCCTAGAACCCCACACCTTCATGCCGTCCATCATTTACTGCAGTATCTCACAGCATCACCAGGAGATGGACTCTTGTTTCCATCCTCCTCCTCCATGAAAGTTTCAGCATATGTAGATGCTGATTGGGGCAGCTGTCAAGTCACTCGAAAGTCAACTACAGGCTTTTGTGTGTTTCTTGGCACATATCTTATAGCTTGGAAATCAAAAAAACAGAATACTGTAGCCAGATCCTTTGCTGAGTCTGAATACCGAGCACTAGCCACATTGACATCAGAACTTCTATGGTTGAACCAACTTCTACAGGCTTTTGAAATACCTTTACCATCAGTTATGGTGTACCGTGATAGCAAGTCTGCAATTCAACTTGCTAGTAACCCTACTTGCCATGAGAGGTCCAAACATGTTGTCATTGATTGTCACTTCATAAGGGAACATGTGCAATCTGGCTTTCTGAAGCTAATCCATGTGAAAACTCAGCACCAATTGGCCGATCCCTTAACCAAGGCACTGCCCAAACCTTTATTTCAGTAACTCATATCCAAGTTGAGCATTTTAGACATCTACTTGCCAACTTGAGGGGGAGTATTAACCATATAGTAAATGTCATCAAAATGTAATTTAATTTGAGTTTCATTTATATGTAAAGCATTAGTTAGAGAATCAGTTTTTCTGTTAGTAGACACTACCGAGTTAGTTATGGAAGTTAGTCTTTTTCCCTCCAATTCCTTGTATATAAATTCTGCAGTTTATTCAGAAATGAATCAAGCTATTCAGTTCATTTCAATCATTCACTTCACTCTCTTACAAGTTTGATAGACACCAAAATGAAAACTAAAATAAAGATAAGGGATCAAAATAGGGATTTAGTCAAAAATTATTCACATGCATAAAAGATGTCCAAAGATAAAAGTTATGAATGAAAGTGAAAAATTATATTCTCAAATATGCAACTAAAAGAAATATTCCAAGAGAATGGAAAAGTTTTTAGAGTTAAATTACTCAAATGCCCAGTATTAGTTTAAATCTGAGCGTTCCCTGTTTGGGTTCTCCCTCTTCATCTATGTTCTTCCTCTGCTGGCATTTGATATTAAACAATGGGTTGGGTTAAGGTGCATCATCCATATTTTACATCACCCACTACGCCACCCATATATAGTAAATTTTGGACCAATAAAATTACCACATGGGTTTGGTCAAAATTTCAAACTTTCTAGTTGTATTATTGATAGGCTCGGCGAAGTGAACCGGATCGAAGCAAGTAATAATTAAAACGACAAGTAAATTACTGAGTATCGAACTCAGGGATTCAGAAATCGAGTACAACCTCACAAATTAAATAACTATTTTAGACTGAGAAATATTTTTAAGAAAATAAAAGAAACAATAAAAGAAATAAAATATTTTTCGGGTTTTTAAATATGAAAAGAGATTTCTAGGAATGGGGTTACCAACAAGACCGCTCATGCTACTAAATTGACTACCCCTCTTGTTAATTATCGAAATTTGCTTTGAAGGCAAATTTATCCTAAATAAGTTAATGCTCCCTCTCGGGTTACAAGAACCGTGTCCAATTAAACCAACCCCTACTCTCGTGGTAATTGAATTTAAATTGAACCCTTTAAGTTCTGTGACAATTCGTGAACCCTCGAAGGACCGCTTGTAACTCTCGTGATTTAAGTCCTAAGTTTGATTCCTATAGATCCGATACCTAAGTTCACCGCTAGGTTCCTCTTTAGAGTATCTATGACATGCAAATAAGTGCGCACCAAATTCACAAGTAATTCATACAATATGAATTAAATCGAAAGCAAATTGAAATTGACAAAAAGTAAAACGTCAATTCATAACATAAAACAAATCTTGGGCATAGCCCCAATCCCTAGAAACAAAAAGACTACTCAAGCATTGCCACATTCATGGCAAGGTTGATTAACAAAAGCATAAAAAGAAGCCTAAGAGAAGAGGAGGAGGAGGAGGAGGAGAAGAAGAAGAAGAAGAAGAAGAAGAAGAAGAAGAAGAAGAAGAGAAATCCTAATTTTGCCTAAGGTAGCAGCCCAAAAGTCCCTAAAAGTCCTTCCCCCTATTTTCGAGCCTCTAGGTCCTATTTATAAGATAGGGTAACTTGCATCCCAAGCAATTACAAAATCAAATAAAATCAGCTTTTAAAATTCCAGATATTGTGCGTCACGGTCGTGATGGCTGTCACGGCTAGGCCGTGACGGATTCTGACTTGGGAAACTTGGCTCTGATGGCCTGTCACGGCCGTGATGGCCATCACGGCCTGGCCGTGACAGGTTCTGACTTTTGTGTACTTTCCTTTTCAGCTCCACTCGGTCATGGCCGTGATGACCTCTGTTTGGCTCAGTTTTCTTGCTTTTCAAGCTCCATCTTCATGCAAGCTCCATCATAATTGGTCCTGAGCATTTTAATCTTCATATCCAAATCAATATCTCCAAATTAATTGCCAAATCTTATCATATCCTTTATTGTTGTGATAGGCAGTTATTATCCAAATCCAAATTGATTAATTTAGATCCAATCTTTTATCTCAATGCCAGTTGAATTATCTTTTAATCATAATAATTCAAATCCAAATTGATTTGGATTCAAATCCGTCATGTGGACCCTTGCAATTTACTTGACAATCTTCAATTTAATTTCAATCCTTCTTCTTTGTCCTCTCCTAAAAATAAGAATGAGAAAATATCAGAAAATTAATAAAAATCTAATTAAATGCACACATTGACTATAAAATAACCAAAATAGGAAAACAAAGTCTAATTTGAGCTAAATCAAGCATTTAACAAAATTTAATTGATGAAATCCGCTCTAAAATAATAGATAAAATATCATAAGCCAGCGGATTATCAATTATACTGTAGTCAAACTATAGAAATACAGTATATTGTAGTATAATATATGTACTCTTTGTATTCGTAAATTTAACCCATATTAAAATAATATTTTTTGATTAAAAAAACTGATTATATTGTAAAATAATATTTTAATATGAATTAAAATAATGTTCGTTGTCAATAATATTTTGCAATATAATCAGTTTTTTTATCAAAAAATATTATTTTAATATGAGTTAAATTTGAAAATACAAAAAATACATATATTATACTATAATATACTATATTCATATGGTTTGACTACAATATAATATAACTAAAAAGTTTGAAATTTTGACCAACCTATGTGGCAATTTGATTGACCCAAAATTTATCATATAAATGATATAATGGGTGGTATCAAATATGAATGGTGTCTGTAATCCAACCAATAAACGATGTCTGAAAAAGGATTCTAAAAGAAGGAAGAAAATGTATTTTGAACTTAAAGAAGTGTGCACGCAATACTTTTCTTTTCTGAGCACATAAATAAACATAAAGTATTTGTCAATTGTCACAGCACACAGAAACCAGGCTCCCATTAAAAGCAGGATACAGTTTTGCAAAATAGCAACAAGTGTGATGACCATTCATATATGGTTAATGAATTTGGAAACCTATATATGCAAATATTTTGTGAAAAAAAAACTTTATAAGGATATTTTCAGAAAAGTAAATTATGTTCCTAAGAATATCTCACGTAGACTAAATATGATAATAAAATTTATTGGGAATTCAAAATATTATTTTCAGGAAAGTAATGTAACATATTTTTTGCTAAGTTTTCTATATGGCCATATTTATCATTCCTTTGGAATATAGTTTATCTGAAAATAAAACATTCTATCAATCGCTGTCGTGATTGATATGTATTACCCAATAATGAAGTTTGTCTGACTGGACACCTATGTCATGATTCTCATTGATGGTTACCTAACAACTAACTGGACCAGAAGACAATACAAAGTACAATGTTTCCATGGATTGACATGGACCAAAATCATATAAGAAATAATTGGTTATGTCGGAAAAAATGCATAGCCATGTAAACTTTAAAAATATTACCGAAAGAAATAAAGTATTGTATATATATACTGTTGCAAGTGGTAACTAGGCCCCCCCACGAAAAAAGTGTCGTCAAAGTTTTTTTTAAAAAAATCCTGAGGAAGAACAAGAGATTAAATTTTGCCTTATACTTTGTTGGGAAGAAACTGGGGTTAGAAGTAGAAAAGTTATGGATGAGTTCAAAAGATGCGCCTTTTGTATATGTCATTCTCAATATATTTACCTATTTGAAGACAATAGTTTTCCTACTAGTTATAAGGGTGTTTGGATATATTTAACTACTTCTTGTTTATGTGTTACTTTTTTCTTCCCTCAGTTTAATTTCTTGAAGCTTGCGGAGGTTTTATCTAGGGAGGGGATGTCCTTTTCGGCTGCTTGTCAAAATCTTGTCCCTCGACCTTGGGTTATTGATGACCTTGACACTTTCAAAATGAAATGGAGCATCAAGTCTTGGAAGAAGGCAAGAATTATGACGTGTCAGTGTTACAAGTGTACAACTTTATGAATTATGATGGATTTTATGTCTTCTGTTACATATTATGTGTAGTGGTATGTTGTGTTTTAATCAATTAATTCCTTTACCAAGGCAGGTTACCATATTTGCTGACAACTCTGGTGCAGATATCATTTTGGAAATTTTGCATTTGCAAAGGAGCTCCTTCGACGTGGCAGTCAGGTTTGCATACATTTCGTTTCTCTATCAGCTGTGCTTTTTGGCCTAGCAGCATGTGACATATCAGGTTGCCTTTTGTTCTTGGTCTCAATTGATCAATGAGTTGAAATAGTTGGAAACTTGGAATTAATTTTGCATTAATATAAGAATTTAGAGGAACTAATATTTTGTTAATCTATTTTAAGTATTTTAATTAGATTCATTGAACTCTTCTTTGTGGATATCACGATTCGTTATTAGAAATGCCTTGTTCCGGACATAATAGTATTTGTCCGTTTTAAAGTTCTGTTTGAAATTGACATTGCCTTTCTTATGTTGTTTTTATAGCTCTGCTGTTTCAACATATTTTATGTGATTCTCGTTTTGGAGGTCTGGTTGTATTGGCTACTAATTAATGATTACCTTCCATCAATGATGTGATTTAAAGACGATCGTGTGTCGTTATGTGGTTATGAAATTTATCAACAATTAAAGGGTATGACATACTCGATATTATGCTAGCTAGTGTCTCTCCTATATTATTAGACTTGTGTATGTGCAAGTGATCTCAGATGTGTATCTTATGCGGGCAGACAACAAGGATTTTGTGCGATCAAGCGAGAAGATGGAAGCCGCATGCACAAATTGTTTAGAATTACTAGTGTGTTGATTAGCTTGTATACATTGTTAGTATGCATGATTATTGTCTAGTGTAGGTTAGCGATCTTTTGGTTTATGGACTTAAACATTAGAATTGGTTATGTGTAAGCGTTCTTCGTGAATTGTGTTAAAATATGTTACTTAATTGGTTATATGCATGATTTTGATATTTGGTTTGGTTTATATATGCTTACCGATATTGTATGCAAGCTTTGTACATTATGTGTGTGTGTGTGATGTACCTAAATACAAAGTGTTACTTTGTGAATTGCTTGAGGATGGTTTGCACTGCCATGGGATGTTGGATGTGGTTTTTACTAGTTTTTTGTAGACTGTGATTTTTAAGCTACTACATGATTGATTTTTATGCTTTGTGAATTCTTGAGTGCGGGTGGGAAATGTAGAAAAACAAAGCGAATAATAAAAAAAAGGGGGGAATAGGTAGCGTTTCTTTAAAAAACGCCGCTTAAAGTTACAATTAGACGACACTTCCTTGAGAAAACGCTATCTATTGCAAACTTTAGATAGCGATTCCTTGAGAAAGCGTTGTCTAAACTATGCAATAGATTGCCTTATCTCTAATTTTAGACAAGTGCTTTCTCAAGGAAGCGCTACGTATTCTCACTTTCAGTAGAGCTTAAAAATCTCCCCCATCTTCGATGAGGTGTGAATAGATAGCGCTTAGAAGCGCTACTAAAGGCAAAAAAAAAACGTTATTAAAACCCTTTTTTGTAGTAGTGATTTAACATATGGGTTAACCAACAAATAAAAATATAGGGACATTTTAAATTTAAATTTAAATAAAAAAACTAATTTATGTGATAGGTTATAATTGGTGAATGTTGAGTCACCGGCAAGTGTACCGGGTCGTCGCAAGTAATAAAATAAACACGGTAAGAATTTACCGAGGTCGAACACAAGGATTGGGCTACCAATTCGATTAATTCGCGAGAAATTCGATAAGTTGGTTAAGTGACAGCAAATGGTTGAGAGAGAGAAAATAGGATTGTAATTCAAATTAACAAATCAACTAAGCTAAGGTATTAAAATCAGAAATTAAAATATCTAAGGTCTCAAATCCACCTACCCAATCATGCATAGTACCCAAGTGATGATGATTCTTTCCTAAGTTCAATTACAATGTCAACCAGGACCCCCAAATTCTCCTATATCCACTGTCGTGCTCAATAGGACGTATTCGATGATTGGATTAATTACTTACTAGGTCTCATAATCCTAATCATTAAACTCTATTAATTCTTGTTCCCTATAAGGTTGCACCGATCTCCTACTCACTCTCGTGCAATAGTCAATCGATGATCCCAATTCAAGTTCTAAAACGCGAATTGCCTCCTAAGCCTCATCACGTTTAACTAATCAATCACGCATGCATATGATCAACGCAATCAAATCAGAATTGGAAAATATTAATTGAAAGAAGGGAGAAAGACATACATCACATCGAATTCTACATCGTCATGGGTGGTTTCATTGATCCCTCGGACGAGGGATTAGTTCCTCGTGCTCGTAAAGACAGACAAGCAATCGGTCCTAACGACCATAGTAAAATAAGAAAAATAAAAGAGGAGACGTAGCTCCAAAAACAAGGATTCGGCCTAAACGCTACTCTAAACAGTGGAGAATCAAAAGCTCCAAGAGATCTATCAATCTGCCCTAAAACAACAATATATAGAGTTCGATTCTCACACGCTCATGAGGCGAATATTAAAATTGGCGCTTTCAAATTGGACTCTCGCGAGGCGAGACAGAAAGGATGACTGTTGCTGCTTTAGCTGGTCTTCAGGCTCGCGAGGTGAGCAGTCTCTCGCTGGGCGAAACCTCCAGAATTGTTTTTCCACTGTTTTCTTCATCTTCCTTGACTCTAAGAGCTTCACTTTTAACCTGAAACAATAAAAAGAAACAAAAAGCGTAATTCTATTCAAAATAGACTAAAAACTACTAAAAATACCTAAAACGAGTCAAAGTTTAACTTAAGAACAAAACAAGGCCAAATTTGGGCGAAATCGAGATTGAACTCGAATAATTAGCACATAAACCACAGTCTTACTAGTTATAA
This sequence comes from Sophora flavescens, assembly GCA_030762895.1. NCBI lineage: Eukaryota > Viridiplantae > Streptophyta > Magnoliopsida > Fabales > Fabaceae > Sophora > Sophora flavescens. The sequence goes on from CM061062.1 coordinate 100,535,657, forward strand.
AACTAGATAAGCCAGAGGCTTATCAGTGAACATACAAACAACAACCATTAAACAACATTTAAGTTTTTTTCTTTATAGTAATGCTACTTGGTACAAATATTTTTTTCCTCACCAAAAAGGAGTATGAATATAGTCTGTACTAATGAAATGGAGAGAATATTGACAAAAATCATGGATGACTGAAAAGTAAAGAAAAATGCTTATTAGTAAGATACGAATTTGTATATACACTCGGGAACCATTGTGATTGGTCAATTCGTTGGGTGTATTGTCAAATAAAACAAAAATATGACTCACACACTAGTGGAAAATATGCAATAAACGAGAAGGGTACACGTCTGTTAAACAAAAATGAGACGTAACAAAAGAGGCGGTGGCAGAATCGTAATTATCAGGTTTACTTAAATCACTTTTAACGTCGGTTGTTTAAACAACTGAAGTTAAAAGTGATGGGAGTCACTTTTTACTTCAGTTGTTTAAACACCTGACGTTAAAAGAGTCATCTTTTACGTCAGTTGTTTAAACAACTGAAGTAAAGGATGACTTTTAAGTTGTTTTAAAACCGGCCCAACCAACTCACTCTCATTTCATTCAAGTTTCACCCTTCACTTCCGAAACCCTAGCACAGCCGTAGCAGCGCCTCTCTCCCTCTTTAGTTCCTTATCTTCCTAATCCTCCCTTATTCAAGTCTCAAACCCTCTAGTCTCTTCCTTAGTCTCTCCGCCCTTGGAACCATCGCTCAAGATGAGTGTGGAGAACCAAAGGGATCATTTGGTGAATGGAGAGGGGGGGAGGACTGGCCCTTTTCCTGTGGGTATGCATGTTCTTGCTGTGGATGACGACCCAATTTACCTCAAAGTCTTGGAGAACCTGCTACGCAAATGCCAGTATCATGGTTGATTACTTTTTATGGTTTTTTTCGGGTAAAAATTGGTGTAAGCAATAATTGTGCTGAATATGAGTCAAAACTATTACTCTCTGCAATATCTTCAGATTCTTAATTCAAAGGTTGTTTCTTAGCAAGGGTGAGAATGCTTAATTTTACTAAAGAAGACTGCGAGCGAAGGGGCCAGATTTGCGAGCGAAGGGATCAGATATCGAAGAAGGGACCAGATCTTCTAAGAAGAAGACATGCGAATGAAGATCTATGAAGAAACTTTCTGCTTTTTCTTGAAAGTTCCAAACTTTCTTGCTTTTTGTTCATGGTTTGTTTTTGTTTATGGTTTGTAACGTTTGATGTTTTCTGTTATTGAAACTTTCTGGGTTCATTTTCTTTTTTTGTGGATTTATTCTTTGCAAGAATGTCTCTCTTCTCCTCTAGGTGCTTTCTATTAACATTTTTTTTGGGTTAGTAGTTCAGAATCGTGGCCACAAACTGACGTTTAAAGTAATTTTTTTAAAAAAAAAATACTTATAACGTCTGTGATCCGATACCTAAGTTCACCGCTAGGTTCCTCTTTAGAGTATCTATGACATGCAAATAAGTGCGCACCAAATTCACAAGTAATTCATACAATATGAATTAAATCGAAAGCAAATTGAAATTGACAAAAAGTAAAACGTCAATTCATAACATAAAACAAATCTTGGGCATAGCCCCAATCCCTAGAAACAAAAAGACTACTCAAGCATTGCCACATTCATGGCAAGGTTGATTAACAAAAGCATAAAAAGAAGCCTAAGAGAAGAGGAGGAGGAGAAGAAGAAGAAGAAGAAGAAGAAGAAGAAGAAGAAGAAGAAGAAGAAGAAGAAGAAGAAGAAGAAGAAGAAGAAGAAGAGAAATCCTAATTTTGCCTAAGGTAGCAGCCCAAAAGTCCCTAAAAGTCCTTCCCCCTATTTTCGAGCCTCTAGGTCCTATTTATAAGATAGGGTAACTTGCATCCCAAGCAATTACAAAATCAAATAAAATCAGCTTTTAAAATTCCAGATATTGTGCGTCACGGTCGTGATGGCTGTCACGGCTAGGCCGTGACGGATTCTGACTTGGGAAACTTGGCTCTGATGGCCTGTCACGGCCGTGATGGCCATCACGGCCTGGCCGTGACAGGTTCTGACTTTTGTGTACTTTCCTTTTCAGCTCCACTCGGTCATGGCCGTGATGACCTCTGTTTGGCTCAGTTTTCTTGCTTTTCAAGCTCCATCTTCATGCAAGCTCCATCATAATTGGTCCTGAGCATTTTAATCTTCATATCCAAATCAATATCTCCAAATTAATTGCCAAATCTTATCATATCCTTTATTGTTGTGATAGGCAGTTATTATCCAAATCCAAATTGATTAATTTAGATCCAATCTTTTATCTCAATGCCAGTTGAATTATCTTTTAATCATAATAATTCAAATCCAAATTGATTTGGATTCAAATCCGTCATGTGGACCCTTGCAATTTACTTGACAATCTTCAATTTAATTTCAATCCTTCTTCTTTGTCCTCTCCTAAAAATAAGAATGAGAAAATATCAGAAAATTAATAAAAATCTAATTAAATGCACACATTGACTATAAAATAACCAAAATAGGAAAACAAAGTCTAATTTGAGCTAAATCAAGCATTTAACAAAATTTAATTGATGAAATCCGCTCTAAAATAATAGATAAAATATCATAAGCCAGCGGATTATCAATTATACTGTAGTCAAACTATAGAAATACAGTATATTGTAGTATAATATATGTACTCTTTGTATTCGTAAATTTAACCCATATTAAAATAATATTTTTTGATTAAAAAAACTGATTATATTGTAAAATAATATTTTAATATGAATTAAAATAATGTTCGTTGTCAATAATATTTTGCAATATAATCAGTTTTTTTATCAAAAAATATTATTTTAATATGAGTTAAATTTGAAAATACAAAAAATACATATATTATACTATAATATACTATATTCATATGGTTTGACTACAATATAATATAACTAAAAAGTTTGAAATTTTGACCAACCTATGTGGCAATTTGATTGACCCAAAATTTATCATATAAATGATATAATGGGTGGTATCAAATATGAATGGTGTACCATAATCCAACCAATAAACGATGTCTGAAAAAGGATTCTAAAAGAAGGAAGAAAATGTATTTTGAACTTAAAGAAGTGTGCACGCAATACTTTTCTTTTCTGAGCACATAAATAAACATAAAGTATTTGTCAATTGTCACAGCACACAGAAACCAGGCTCCCATTAAAAGCAGGATACAGTTTTGCAAAATAGCAACAAGTGTGATGACCATTCATATATGGTTAATGAATTTGGAAACCTATATATGCAAATATTTTGTGAAAAAAAAACTTTATAAGGATATTTTCAGAAAAGTAAATTATGTTCCTAAGAATATCTCACGTAGACTAAATATGATAATAAAATTTATTGGGAATTCAAAATATTATTTTCAGGAAAGTAATGTAACATTTTTTGCTAAGTTTTCTATATGGCCATATTTATCATTCCTTTGGAATATAGTTTATCTGAAAATAAAACATTCTATCAATCGCTGTCGTGATTGATATGTATTACCCAATAATGAAGTTTGTCTGACTGGACACCTATGTCATGATTCTCATTGATGGTTACCTAACAACTAACTGGACCAGAAGACAATACAAAGTACAATGTTTCCATGGATTGACATGGACCAAAATCATATAAGAAATAATTGGTTATGTCGGAAAAAATGCATAGCCATGTAAACTTTAAAAATATTACCGAAAGAAATAAAGTATTGTATATATATACTGTTGCAAGTGGTAACTAGGCCCCCCCACGAAAAAAGTGTCGTCAAAGTTTTTTTTAAAAAAATCCTGAGGAAGAACAAGAGATTAAATTTTGCCTTATACTTTGTTGGGAAGAAACTGGGGTTAGAAGTAGAAAAGTTATGGATGAGTTCAAAAGATGCGCCTTTTGTAGTCTAAGTCTAATATACAACTTGATTCTCACATGAAGTTTGCAATAGAGTAATACACGGGCATTATGTTGTTCAGAAGAATTAAAGAATGCTAAGAAATTTTGTTTTTTGGCACGTTATCACAGTGTGGTTTCTTTAGTTGGTGAGGAATAAATAGGATTATTTTTCAAAATGGTTCATTTAATTTGATATGCCTTTATTTATTAATGTTCTTAAGGCTCATTCATGGGGTTGGTTTAAGGCTAAAATAGGGGTTCAGGGCTGTGTTTTTCGGATTGATATGTCTATCCAGTAGAGTGTATCTCTCTTTAGCCTTATCTATGTTCCGGACTTTTATACATGTGTTAAATTACTCTGTATACTAAATAATGTTGTTCTCTTTTGCTTAGAAAAAAATCACGGGCATTATAGTGCATTATAGCAAGAGATTTTTCTTGCTTTACATTATTACAATAATAATATATATTATGTTAGCTGTTGCGTGTGCATTTTGTTATGTGATCACCAGGAGGCTTGTATACTTGCTTTTATCTTGTTTGGTAATCTATCAGGTTTTTGACAAAGCTTTTATTCATGACTTGGATTCCATATTGTTATTCCTTCTAATATTAAATTGCATTATCTTCAACATTTAGGTTATGGCAAAGGGAGGAAGCTAAAGTTAGCATAGCATTTTTTGTGGCATTTGGTAGTGTGGTCTATTTGGTTGCATAGAAACAATAGTATTATTTTCCGTGATGAATTATTTAATTTAGATAGTTTTATGGATTTGATTAATTTAGGTCTTGGTCTTGACTTTTTGATGACTCTAATTAAGGTTAAAGGAGATGTTGTCTACTTTTGAAATTGGTATCATGGTCTCTTATATTATTGTATCAATGGCGAGTTCTACCGCGAGAGATTTAGATAGGTCTTTCACGGTGAGAGACCACTTATTATCATAGATTTAAAAGTTTCACATGATACTATCATACACATCCCCACACCTGATATCTCCACCTCTATTTTCTCTCTCTTCTGCAACCCCACCAGCCACCACCTCTCTCCTCCGCCATCGGCAACCCCACCCCACCTTCTCCTGCCTCTACCTCTGCCACCGCCACCCCCACCGTCCAGCTCGGAGCACCTCCTCATGATGGAATTACCGCCACCCCCACCATGAAAGCTGTGCGGGCTCGCCGGCACGATTCAGTGAAGCCGAACAAGGCTTCGGTAGTGGAAGGTAGCGAAGGTGGTGATGTGGTTACTGGGATCAAATCGGATTCTCGAAGAATTAGATGAGGTCTACCAAACACGGTTCAGATCCGAGCTTCTCCGCCCCTCCGCCTCGGACCACCATTACTGCACAGAACCACCGACAGACATTCTTCCGGTCGCGAACTCCACCGCATTCGCCAGCAACCAATGCGAGTCGTGCTGCTTGACTCCATTGTGCACCGTCCCATCTCCGCCGTAAAACCCTTATTCCGACCTCAGCTCATACCTTCACTCTCTCAAAAGAGAAAACCCAAAAAAAATAAAGAAACCCTCCTCCATTTTCTGGTATCGTTCTCGTCACCATGGAGGTTGGAGATTTTCAAGTGATGGCGATGAGGGGTGACGAAGGCGGTGGAGTGAGGGGTGGAGGCGGTGGGCGCTGACGGAGTCGTCGAAAATTGTTTGGAGGGTGGTGGTGGTGGTTTCTGTTTTGGTGAGGGGTTGTGGACTAGATAAAGTTGTAATCTGATGCAGAAGGTATAGGATGTTATCATGAGGAATTCAATGAATCAATGGTGAAAAATAGTGGCTCACAATGAGAGACCTACGGTAGAACTCGCCTTGTATCAATTTCATGTTTCAAAGTGTCATTTAAAACTTGTGTTCGTATATGGGTTCGCTTACCCCTTATATCTCCCTTAATACATTTTGATTAAAAAAAATATCTTATGTTAGCTGACATGGATATTCAATGATATTGAGCAATATCTAAAAATTTATAGTATAAATTGTTGAATAGGTGTAAGTTCGTGTGTCAGTGTGATTTAGTAGAAGACTGGAAGCTTGGACAGAGTTCAATGAACTTGGCAAGCAATACCAGAAAGTAGCAGAATAATTTCAAAGTCTCATACATAGCTTTTAATTTAGTCACTTCTTGCTTCTTGGCTCACGTTTCTTGTGACTGATGTGGATAACAGTGCAGTGAAGGAATGATCTAATTCCTTACTTGGCAAGTACTCTATGCTTGAAGGTCTAAAGTTGGACCGTGGAAAGCAAGTTGCAATTAATTAGCCTTATTGAGTGAAGAGTAGGCAAAGATTTTGTCTTTGAAAATAATAATTGTCGACCATTAATCGTTTAAGATCATGAACATTCAGCTCAGCTGGCCGAAAAGCTTTTGAAGTGTTGCTTTCAGTCAATAGAGAAACTTTTCATTCAGAAGTCTTTGAATTCCATTTATTCTTTAGTTATCCTATTTGTATAACTATTATTAACATCTAAATAACACCGTTATAATTGTATACCGTATATCTCCTATATCTTGAAATACGATATATTTTTTTCATCTTATTCACACTTACATCAGTCTACCGTATCTATATGGGTATCCAAAAAACATAGTGCATGTTTGGGTGAGATTCTTCTCAATGCAAACGACACTTTTTTTCGTTTGAGATCACTGTTCATGCATCTGGATACTGTTCATTCGTTTGTTTATGAAACTCCTTTTGAAATAATTGATTCCTGATGGATCAAAACTGAGTTTTGTGGAAGCAAAAATTTCTAGCTTTTCCAGTGAAAATAATTGATTCTAGATATATGACCCACAAAATTCTACATATTTATATTTTAAAAATGATTTTACTTTATCATCTAAATAAAATCAATTCTTCTAAATCTATTTTTAAAATATTATTATCAAACATAATCAATTTTTTTAATCTTGATTATTCCAAAATCAATTCTATCATGAATAAATGGGCCGGGGATTGATATTGGTGAACGAAAGTGACACCACAGACTCACAGAGGGCAAGTTCTTCCTCACTTCCTAGCTACCTACCTACTTTATAGCTGGGCAGGAAAAAAGCAGAGCAGTACATGCTTGGGGGCTGAAGTTGTCAAATCAAGAGTATAGACTTTCTCTACCCAACTCTGACTTGAGAGTGCATGCTTTCCTTCCATTATTCTCTTCCAAGCTTCATATATACTTCATGCTTCCCACTCTCTTTTATTGATTCCTACAAAATGAAAATATGACACAAATATACTAAGACTAAAATGACCGTCATTTCAACTAAAATGTCATTTCAGCTCTTGGTGTCAAATGTTCTTGCCGAGTTCTGATTTGTCGGAATCTCATCGTAGAACATCAAGTCAAGAGTGAACGATGGGGGTTGTTTTAGATTATGGCTTGACAGAATGTTTCGATCCCTTAATCTTGTATCTGATGAATACCAGCGAGCAATGACTCTTCAATATTCTCTTGGTCGAACTAGTTTTTATAATACGCTTAAGGGAGAGTCACCGGGGTTCAGTGAAAAGTGCCCTTCTCTCTTGGGTTCTCCTCCTTTTATAATAGGGTCCCCATGGCTTTAAGAGATCTGGATATATTTCCCTTTATCTCTTTAATCTTCTGAGATGTGATTTCCTTAATTTAAGGGATATTATCTCTTTTAACCGGATAAGGTTATGTGAGATAATATCAGGATTGATTAAGATAATATCTTAAATTGATCTCTTAACCAGATAAGGTTATTTGAGATAATATTAGGATTATTTAAGGATAACATCAATATCTTATCCCTTAATTTAAGGGATATTATCTCTTCTAACCGGATAAGGTTGTTTGAGATAATATCAGGATTAACAAAGATAATATCGATGTTTTATCCTTCCCGCCTTGATTGGATCGGGTATCCAAACTTGGTGGTCGGATTTTACTCCTCGACCCGTACAATGGTATAATGGTAAATTGATAAAGTACGAAAAACACTGGGCTTTTTTTAGAACATCTCCAATAATATACATTCTTTTCTATTTATTACAATAACTCATTTATATTAAGGATATTTTGATCATTTCGTATAAAGATATTTTTTATTTTATTTTATTTTCTACTCAACCAAATAAAAGGAATTAGTTTTCCTTCCTTTCATTTTCTCTTATACCAAACAATTGAACCACCCTCTCATTTTCTATATACTCCATTCGATCCTTATTATAAGAGGCAAAACCCTAAAACACACAGATTAAGGAAATGCATTGAAATAAGCTACTTGTAATTAATATTCATATAAATTTATAAAGTTGTCCCTTCTGATCTTAATAAATGTTCTAATATCCTATAATTAATGTATTGTTTGGAACTTATAGACGTTGTATTAAATAAGGGTAAAATTGGAAATGAGTATTTAATATTTATCGAAATACATGCACGTCTCTTATATTTTGGACCAAAAAAAAGTAGTCATTTGCCTCTTATAATAAGGACAGGAGAGAACATTATTTTTCTTTCCTTCCATTTTCTTTCATCCCACTTTCCACTTTCTCTCCTACAACCAAATATAGTGTAAGCTTTCTTAGAGTATCTCCAACGGTGTATATTGAAGCAACCTATTTTGGATTTTTATCTCACCATAAGCGGATCTCATTATCTCCTATCGCATTTAAGCAACTCATTTATCTTTTGCTATAATAATGTAACACCTGAGCAACCCGCATTTTTATTCTTTTTTTTTTCCTCCTACCGACTCTTAAATCCAAGCATCTAGATAAGGAATTATTCCTTTATATAAGGAAGAATGCTTAAATTCAAGCAACTAAATTTGCCACCTAGATTAACTTCAATAGGAAAAAAAATAAACAAAAGGCCCTTAGTTTTAAGAACTCAAGTAAGCAATAGCGTTGGAGTTGCTCTTATATTCAAAACAAGTTTATAAGATTGATTCAAGATCATGAAATCTATTCAAATTATCCCAAATCTTTACGGTAATGCATGAGTTTGTATAGAGGTCTTCTAATTTATATATTTTTCACTTAACAGATCTTCTGTCAGAGTTCCAATGCTCACACCTATATCTCCAAAAGGTCAGGGCCCTACTGAGTACTGACTATGGCGGTGCATGCATCATTGGTGACAGTAGGTAAGATAAAAACATTGTAGTTAGAAGTATTTAATTTTTGTGTTCCTTCATATTAATTTGAAACAGATATAACATGCAGAAAGACCATTTTATAATTTATTGCTGGTGGACATTATGTCCTTTATTGTCGAGGAAATTACAGACCTTTCTTTTTGTTTCGTCATGCAGTATTTACAATCCAATATGTGCTTGCAGGTACAGGTGCCAAATTTAGCCAAACAAGATAGCAAACAGAATAGCAGAAGAACTTTTATTGGCGAACAATGGCAGTTATTGATGCTTCGCAAGTTGGCGTTCATTAGTATGAGAAGATAACACCTAGCAAAAAGTACATAAAAGGAAACCTCTAAGGTGCAGTATCTACATCAGATCCAAGCGTACAGAATGAGAGGATTCTTTGGTAGCGAGATATGTAAACTCAAAAGGAAACACGCATTCACGTGTATAAGGAGGCCCCAAAACTTATTAATGCAGTTAATGCACGTGAAATTGGAGAGGGCTAACATTAAAGAACTAAAGAAAGAAACTTATCATTAAAAGGTGTTGTAAAGTGTTGTAAGAAACACTTGTTTTTATTGGAATCATTGATCAATGTCTTTAGGACACTGATTAGCAAGATCCTGTGAAATTAATACTTGTTCAAATTTCATGTCATTTAACATTATTACGTTAAGAACATTGGAAATCTTAAATCTTCCCTAGGGTCAATGTGATTCCGGGTGTGGGATAAAGGTGGTGGGAGTGATTCCGGGTGTGGGATAAAGGTGGTGGGAGATATAAGATGCAGGATTCAAATGACACTTCCTGTTTATACATAATCATGTGGCTGTATTGTACTTAATGTTATTACCATCGGAAATTATACATATACTAGCTAGCGAATACAACTTAGGGTCTTGCACGAGTGTCTTAAGGATATTGATTAGGGAATTAATAAAAAGAAAATTCATATTATGAATATAAGTTTAACATTTTTCAATGTAATAAATACACAATTTTCTTATACAAACTTACATCTCTTTTGATTTCTTAATCAATGCATTAACATCCTCCGAAGACTTAAAGCTCTCTTTTAACAAGTTTAATAAGATAACTTATAACTTATTTTACTAATTTATAAAATTGTTTGACCAAACTAGAAGTGTTTCGTAAACAGGTTTATCTCATTAACTTATAGATTTTTTTCATAAACTATTTTATTTAGTTTAATAGCTTATAACTTATAGTTTTTAACCTTTTTTCTCATTTTAAACCTATTATTTTAAAGAAATGTCTATTTTACCCGGCACCTATCACATAAAATAAAATTTATTATAAAAATCACTTAAAATGTCATTTTATTTATATTATTTAATAAAAATATTTTAAAATAAAGTAAAAAAATTATATTTTAATTGTAAAGTTTTAATCATAATTTAGAAAGAATATATATGAAAATCATATAAACATATCTTTTTATAATATTTTACATTTACAATTTAATACAACAATTAATTTTATCAAATGCTTGAAATTCAATCAGCTAACTTTTCAACTATCAGCTAAAATTATTTTATCAATTATAAGCTAATTTATCATTTATAAATTAGCTATTATTATTGATGGACATTTATGAGAGAAAAACATTTCTCTAGTTCTGGGACTTTTACTTATACATCTGTATTTAATTTTTTTCATCTTGTAAGTATGATGAAATTTGGTCAAAAATTGACTTGAGGAATACCGATATTTTTAACTCTTGATTATCAATGATATTATAATATTTTCATTTTGAAAAATGACACTATAATTTTTAATATATTATTTCATATTATTATTAGAAAACATTACATATATTATACAATATTAAATATCGAATATATTTTTAAACAATTAAAATGCATAAAGTTCTTCCATTCATGTACATTAATTTTAGTTCGTAATAAAATTTTAAGATATTAGTCTACTTTGTATAAAGTTATCAAAATATAAGATTATATTAAAAATTTATTGAAATTTTTAGAAAATAAAGAGTAAAAATTATGTAACTTTTAAAGTAACAAAAACACTCATAGCATGGTCAAGCGAATTCAAATTTTTATTTTTCATTCATAGTAAGAATTATGTTAAATGTTATATCTAGTAAATGTTAGGTTCAAATTAAAGACATATCAGAACTCAATTGTTAAACGTATTTAACTTAGAGTAATTATGGGATAAGTGACCTCTTGAGAAGTTTTCCCAAAAAACATATGAGTGAAGACAAAACACGTTAAAAAGACTCGTGTTAATTTATAGGGACAATTGTCCATCTATATAACAATATGAGGGATGTTACAGACCCTACATCCTTTTCTTATTCCCAAAACTGAGAAGAATTGGAGTAGAAATTGTGTTCCTTTTTTAGCCTTGTCCATGTGTCCAGTTTATTTTTTATTTTTGGTTATAATGTATTCACTTTATTTTAATTAGGGGTAGTCTTTTCCTTAAATAAAAATATCATTTCTCTCTCTTCAATTTCTTTTCCTTTTTTTTTTCTCATTCTCATACCAAACATTACAAAAAATCTACTCCTTTACTTATCTCTTTCTCCCTCTCTTTTCTCACATCTTTCTCTGTTCTAGCTTTCTTCTCCCTGACCAAAGTTACCAAACATAGTGTTAAGGAGATTTCTGACAAATTAATGCTACCTTGTAATGACCAAAGGACAAAGACAATGCTTAGTTCAGGCATGTATTGACAAGTCTTATTTGTGGGATCGATGATTGCAAAAAAAAAAAAAATTGCTATCCCAAAGGACAAGAGTTGGTGACAGATCATATCTTCGGTTGAAGTGAATTAATTCTTTGGCATGTGAATTAACAAATGGTTCTACTTCCTAAAATTCATAAAATATGTAACATAATAAGATGTGATTACCAATTAGAGTTGCATTGCATTGATGCTATATAGAAGGGTAGAAACTGTTACATTTCAAAAGCAAGAAAAAGAACCAAGATAAAAAGAACATCGTAAACAACCTATTCATTTTCAATATATATGTCATCTCTTTGAAAACTAGACACCCAAAAAAAAAAAAAAAACTTAACACGTGCCAAAATGCAGGACAATTTAGAAACCCTATTTGCCTCATTAGCCAGAAAATGATTTCTCAAAGGTCCCAAGCCTATTATCAGCCAGCCTTGAATTATACGCGGCTTTCTTGTACTCCCACCATGTGAACTCTTTGTACAAACTCTCCTCTTCTGTTGACATGAGTGAAGGTAAAGGTGCTATCTTTTCACTCAAGGGTGGTCCTCCAAAGTAGATCATTGACAACCTTGACTTTGTTGTGTCAGCCAAAACCCTATGCTTCACGCTTTTGAACCTCCCATTAGTCATAACCTGCATCAGTTTCAGCCCACACTCACATTACAAGATATTATAACAAAAATCTAAAGAAAAAATATTAAAAATAGTAAGATACCATAACCCAGCTGAAATATCATATTTTGGGATCAAGTTGTCATGTGAAAACTGAAATATATACAATTTTATTTATGAAAAAAATAACAGGTCTTTCTTAAAATACATTTGAGGAAACACACAATCTGATCCATGAAATTGTGGAGTAGTATCAACCTGATTCCTGAAATTATCGAAATTCCAAATTAGTCATTGAAATTGTAAAACGGTGATCAATTTAATCCCTCTGTTAAAAATCATATAGACTAAATTGATATTAAGTTTATAGTGTCAAAGACTTAATTGATATTAAGTGAGCAAAATGAATGACTAAATCGATACTAACTTATCATTCAAGGACGCTTTTGGAATTTCGATAATTTTAAAAACGAAGTTGATACTATTTCATAGACCAAATTTCATATTTACTCAAATATATTTATTTGCGCGCAATTCTTTTATGGGAAAATTTAACATAGAAAATATATTTCCAAATAAAATACCCATGCGAAATTACTTGCGGAGGATGTGACAAGTCATGAAGATAGAGTATAATTGGAGCTATAAGGATTTTTAAAACAATTATATTATTTAAATATCAAATTTTAGATATAGTATATATTTATTTTTATCTCACTAATTTTTTATCTTATTTATATACCTGATTTACAAAAATATACTCCAAAAAAACAAAGAATGGTGTCACAATTTTATGTAAAAAAAACATTCTTATTTTTAAAATCCTGAAATTACATACTAAGAAGAAGAGTGACGGAAAGGTGATGATGGTTGAGATTTTTCTCGGTAAAAGTCAAATAAACACGTCCAGGAGTATTTTTTTAAAAAAAACTATGTGAAAGGAACTTTTGGTCAAGGTAATTTTGAAACATGATTTTACAGTGGAAATTTAAAACAAACGGGCACAAGATTTATGAAGAATGAATTGTTCTTGGCTGGATTGGATATTTAATGGTACCTGCAGAGTGTCACCAACATTGATGAAAAAGGAGGTGTTATCAGGTGGGACTGAAACCCAAGTGCCATCTCTGAGACAGATTTGCAGTCCTGATGTGCTGTTAGATCTCAATATAGAAATTATCTGTGGGTCTGTATGCTCCCCAAACCCAATCAAATTCCCTCTATTCAATGCTTGCACCTCTGGGCATGGTGGGTAGTGGTTAAGTCTGAAGCAACAGTCACTCCTCTCATCCTTCACTAACTTGCTGAACACATTCCTTTCCCCAATCCCCAACCCATCAGCCATTAATTCCAACACTTCATAACACATCTTCTTCACTGCTCCAATATAACCTTCCACAGCATACCTTAAAGAAAAAAAAGTTTAAAACAATGAGGAAAAAAAATAAGAGGAAACAAAAGGACAAATACAATTTCATAGGTAAATTTAGCATTGTTTTGCTATGGCAATTGAACATATGTAACAAGATGTGTAACAGCTTTTACACGTATATATGATAATATGACATGTATAACACTAGTAACACATGTTTTATTGCTATTAAAAAACAATATGTATGTAACTATGAAATTGTATTTAAGTTATTGTCGGAAACAAAATCAGGGGACTCTGTTTTGGAAACTATACCGAAAATTTTCTGGGTTTTCTTGGAAAATGAAGAGTGACTTGGGGGTGATGACATCAGGGTTGGTTGTAAGGAGAAGATATTCAATCCAACCCACATCACCGTTTGATCCAATCCTCTTGCTTCCATAACCAAAAGGGTCAGGAGGACCAGTTCTATCTTTCTCAGACTGAGGTTTCTTGAAAAACCTGAGGGCTTCGTTTTCCAAATTGGTCATGAACTCCAATGGAACACCGTGGTTCACGAGTTTGAAGAAGCCAAACTCTTGGCATGCCTTGACTATGAGTGTCTTGGCATCAGGGTCCGAGAGGTCAACCTGTGGAATTGGTATGGAGAAGGTGGTGGTGGTGGTGATGGTAGGCTTGCATGATTTGACAAGGACGAAGTTGTTTAATGCTGGTTGAGACAGAACAACCATGTTGATGATGTTAATGCTATTATTATCACACAAAAGGAAAGAAGAGAAGAAGAAGAAGAAGTGGTTAAAGTAAGACAGAGGTTACACAGAAATTAATGGGGAGATTGGTGAGAATTGGTAATTGGTAATGCATGAAAGAGCTAAGTAAGGCAGAGGTGTTACGAACTATATAGTGGAGCCATCTGGCTCTCATAGTCTCCTTGGCATTTATAGTATCGAGGGTGAGAAAGCAGTGACGTCTATATTTGTAATTTTAATTTTTTTTCCCCTCTCTTTATTTATTTATTTATATATATATATATATATATATATATATATATATATACTCTGTTTTGGTTGATTTGGCTTGAATCAATCAACTTTTATTTCTTTCTTTTCTTGGAGGTAGATTTTGAGTGAATACTCAAATTGGTCTCAGAAAAATTCTGAGATCCATTTTTAATTCTTAAAAATATAAATTATTTATTTAGTCTCTTAAATTTTAAAATATGGTATAGATTAATTCTTAGATTTAGACTTGATGTCCATTATTTACTCGCATGTCCTATTAAACCATCCTATTTGACCTTTCAGTGGTCATGCTTGGCTTATGAAAATTTTTCTCTCTAACAAACGAATAAAAAGTAAAAAATGTATACAATTTTAAAATTTAAATATCTGAAAGTTATGTATTTTTTTATCATTTTTCGTTAATTTTTCACGATAGAAGTTCATCATAGGTCACGCAGGATCACTAACGAGCCAAGTAGGATGATTAATAGAACTCGTAGACTAGTAAATGAACATCGAAACTATATCTAAGGACAACTGTGTCCCATGTTTGAAATTTGAGATACTAAATAGATAATTTATTTTTTTTGGGAACTAAAAGTGGGTCATCCAAATTTTTTAGGGACCATTTTGGACCTTCACTTGTAGATTTTTATTTCTCACTTCACACTTTACTAAGTAATGGATAGCCTAAGACTTGTAGATCATTATTGCATTCAAAAAATCATGTATTGATTCATGTATTAATATATCGTTGGATTAATCCTGGCCTATGCTTTTTAAACACTTTGATTGATTTAATGTTATATGAATGTATGAACGTGTGATATTTTAAATATGTCAAATTCATTAATTTCTTGTAACTCAGCTCACGTATGCTCCAATCCTTATGATTAGAATAACAAGTTACGTGTATAAGATTATTGAGTACCACGTAACAATAACAACACACTTATTTACGCATCTAAGATGCAATATCAAATACGAGAAATCGAGAATTCTACCTCCAAATGGTTAATTTAGTAGAATAATAGATAATTATGTGATGTGAAGACAAATATACGACCATAAGCTTGAATTTTAATGATGCCTAGTAGTTGATATTATGGTGAAAAAAATATTCTTACATTCTTAATCTCAGTGTGCGTGGATATCCTCTTTGTGATCTAGAGCAAATTAATCTACAAATTAGTGACTCTGAACACTACCTCACGGTAATAAAGAAAAATAAAAATCTTATACCTAAATATCTTTATATATACGAATCTCATGCCTAAGAGCGCACGCGTGTATATATATATATATATATATATATATATATATATATATATATATATAATGCTTGAGCACCAAACATTTCTGGTGATTCTTTTGAACAAAATTATAAGGGAAATACATTGTAGACACATTTCAACCAATGCATGCCACTGAATTGGTCCTAGTTTACCCTTGATATGAAGTGGAAAAAGGGGAGGATGAAAATGATCCAATGATTTTGGAAGAATTGAATAAGGAGTCATACCAGATGAAAATCTCATATACGGTTTTGTAGAGTGGTAGTATATATGGACAACTTCTATCAACTTTTCCATTGTCACCCTCAAAATGGCACATGTGATTATGAGAATAATTTTATTATTTTGGGTGGACATTTGATGGGACGAGGGCAAGTGTAATGGATTAGTATAGCGGATTATCAATATTCAAGCTAATTAGGAGGATATTATATATTAGACCCATATATTTGAATTTTTTTAACAAAATATATTTGAATTTAATTTTGATATATTATCATTATAAAATCTTTTGTATGGTTAATTAATTATAAATTGTTTTATGTGTGACTTTTAAGATATTTATACTAAGGGTCATACATTTTAATGATATGTCAATTTATGATTGGTTGATAATGTAATAAATATTTATACTAATAACCCATAGCAATTAAATTTCATATATTTTGTTGCTTTGTTTAATATTTGGATGAAATTTTTTACGCAATTAACTACATAATATAGAGCATCTTGTTTTTTCCTGTTGTTATGTTGGAAGAAAAGGTCGTTGTTGAAAAAATCAATCACTTGGCTAAAAATTAAAAAAGAAAGACAGAGATAATAATATACTTTAATTTCTGATAATAAAATTCTTGAAGGAACTTAATTAAATTGTGAAAATTTCCTATGTGGACGTCATAATGTAAGTTATTTTTGACGACATGTCACAATCTAAGTTAGGGACGTAGCCATTTGGAGAAAAGCCGAAGCCTTAATTATTTATTTACATAAAAAATTATGAGGTAGATATTCTTAAAGACACTGTTTCTATCACGTCACAACCCCATTAATATCAAGTTCTCTCCCGCCTCCCTCCTCTCTGTTTCTTTTCATCTGAATTATTCAGAAGATCGACGTTGTGTCCACGATTGTTGCATTTACACATGGATGGTAAAGGGTTGATTGATAATTTTCGCTCACAATCACAAAGTACGTATCAATAAATTAACAATTACTAATATTAATGTAAAAAATATTACTGTACTTGTATTTAAAATGATTTAAATAAATGTGGTTTACATACTGTATACAAATTATCACATATAGATCCTTGACGACAACGATTCTTGGTTAGACTTTATTTACCTTCCGGTCGCATCCCGATTAGTCAGAATCAAAGACTCTAGACATCGGGGTGGGGGTCAAAGACCCTCCGGACCCAAAAAAAATTATCATATATATCATTCTAACTTTTTTGAAACAGTAAGTATTATAAAAAATAATTAATTAAAAGATTAATACTTTCTTCTGGATTATTATAATTACTATGAAAAAAAAATTATAATTGTCCATCTGATTCATCTCTTTTATGTTAGGCACTAGGTAGTATTATTGTTCATTTTGTTATCTTATAAAATTAAAATATTTTTACATAAACTTCATAAACCAAATTTTATGTAAATTAAGGTAAAATATATATTATATCAAATAAACTAAATTTAAATTTACATAAAAATTCAAATCAGAAAAAATAACTAAGCTACAAATATAATTTATTTTATATTTTTGTTTTTATTTTATCTGTATAAAATTAAGCTCATAAAATTTGTTAAGTTTAAATTCAATGTAATTAATACTTCGTTTTAATTTACTATGTTTATCGTATAATATAATTTTCATATAATAACTTACAGAATATTTTTATAATTTTTTTTTGACAATATTTTTATAAAATTAATAAACGGTTGTGCACTTGTGGGGATAAATGGGTCCTCCAGAAAACATCTTAGTAAGCACCACTTCATTTTATTCGATGTGACTTCGTCCACTTGTATTACTTTTTTTTGTTGTTGAAGGGAGTCCACTTGTATTACTTAATTGCAAACGAAACCATCGATTCTCCGATCCTTTAATTTCTAATTAAAAAACCAAGAAAGGTATATATATATATATAGATAAATAATAAAAAAAACACACCAACATGAGTTAGTCCGAGTAGTAACGGGTTGGGACCCCTTGAACAATTAGTCATGGGTTCGATACTTAACTTTTGTATATGAAAAAAAAACTTGATTGGGAGAGGTCAATCTTTCGTTGTCGTCCAATATCCCCGGGGTTTAATCTCTGCAGTCATCACTTGAGAAACCAAAAAAATTTAGATAAAAAGCACTATCAGATTTTTATTTTGTAAGTTAGCACAAGAGTAATATAACGAGTAATTTTATTACTGAAATAATTGATACATTTCTAAGTACGTAGAAAAACTGAATTTATATAATCATATCAAATGGTATAAATTAAAAAGCTCCTTGATGAAACTTGAATGTAGTTCTAATTTTTATTTTATTTTTGGTAAACGTAGTTCTATTTTATTTAATCAACTAATTTTGAACGATAAAAGTATATCAAAATAATCTATCTCCCTCTCAAAATCCTCATTTAATTTACCCTATTTATTTTAGGATATTGAATTTTGCACTTACTTATATATTAATATATATATATATATATGTGTGTGTGTGTGTGTGTGAAAACGTAAGTTTGGTTTATTTAGCATTTGTAATTCAATCATAAATCACCTTATCCTTTTAAAAATTCGAAAATTTATAAATAAGTATAACAATTTTGCTATAATTCTATTGTAGCCTGCTATTGTAATCTTTT
The DNA here is from genome assembly GCA_030762895.1 of Sophora flavescens. NCBI lineage: Eukaryota > Viridiplantae > Streptophyta > Magnoliopsida > Fabales > Fabaceae > Sophora > Sophora flavescens. The sequence continues at coordinate 100,554,561 of CM061062.1, forward strand.
TCTTTTTTTTGATAATATTATGTTTTTACTTATTTGGAGGAAAGAAAAAAAAAGGAAAAGAAAGAAATCGGTTCAATTAAAATATATCATACAAAACATATAAAAGAAAGTTAATTTTTTATCATTAAATATATCATATAAAATTAAAATATATATATATATATATATAATTAAAATCGGTTCAATCATGGTTGGACCACGGTTGAATCAGTGAACCGTGAATCAGTACCTTCACCGGTTTTTAATACATTGATAAATATTAGTTAGACTTCTAAACAAAAAAATGTAAATACATATTAATATATTAGGATATTGAATTTTGAACTTACTTATATATTAATTAATATATGTCAAAATGTAAGTTTGTTTTATTTAGCATTTGTAATTAAATCATAAATCACCTTATCCTTTTAAAATTTCGAAAATTTATAAATATTAGTTAAATTTCTAAACAAAAAAAATGTAAATACATATTAGTGCTTCTCTATATATATGTCAGTACTTTCTTTCTTTCTTTATTTATTTATATATATATATATATATATATATATATATATATATATGTATGTATGTGTGTGTGTGTGTGTGTGTGTGTGTGTGTGTGTGTGTGTGTGTGAGAGAGAGTACAATATAGTACAAAGCATTCAATTGTATTTGTCTCATCAAAGACTCAAAATTTTAAGTACATATTTCGGTTCGTACGATTCCTACAAGTTCAATATTTTAGGGACACGAGAGAAAGAGGAGTGCGATAAGAAACAAGAGAAGGACTAAAGAAGTAAAGGACTCAAAAAATACAAAGGGAGGAGAATTTATAATCAAACCACCAAGGAGCTTTTTTGACCACGTACATCCTAAGGTGTGTTTGTTTGATAGAATGTTTTATTATTGACTAAACGTAATTCTCAATAATATTTCTTTTCCAACCCTATATTTGGAAATTGAATTTTACACTTTCATTCATTAATTAATTTTATTCATGGACATATTTAATTCATAAAAATAATATTTAAGAACTTGTATCAAACATGAATTCTTGCAAGAACATTAAAATAAAACTTGTATCATACCCTATCTGTGTTTCTTATCCCAACCTTAATTTATGCTGTACACGAATGTAAAATTCCTTACTCATTCTTGATTTAGTATACGAGCAGCAAATTTTCTTGGATTTATTTCAGCATATTGTTCATACTACTCGATACCGTGGCTGACCTTTCAAAGAACTAACTTCGAATAAATAAGTCAAGAAAATGGCTTACTCATGAAGACAAAAGGTGTGAAACAAAGATAAATTGTTTTCAACAGTACAACAAAGATCTATAGAGAAATCCACTAGGAGGCGATTATAATAAATGGCGTTTGACCAAAATTTGTTATGTGTTAAGGAACGATTAAAAATCTTAAACTGTTACATATAATATAAGATGAAAACAAAAATCTATATACCTCCAACTGCAAGCCTTGGCCTTGCGTATATCTTGTATGGTGACAGAAATAGACTATACCTCAGGTATAATTAACAGTCAATTTCTTCACATTGGTATGCATTATGGTAGATTGGTTTTTATCTCCTAAAACGCTTTACTAAAAGTAGCTCCATAATAGTCTAGATCCCATCAAACTTTTTGGTATCCTGTAAGGAATGAGAGTTTATCATTCTGATACCAGCTTATAATATATTGTTAATGTATTTCAATAGGTAGTGCAATGTTTTTTTTTTTTTTTGAAGAAGGCAAAATAGTTAACATTAACAAGAGTAAAGGGTACTCAAATAAGCCCATATACAATGATAATATAACCTGACAAAATTGTCAGAACTATAACAGTTTCAACCGAAAAAACAGAGGAAAACACCAGCACAACTAACTAATTTTCTAGACACTGCTGGATCAGTACACCAATTTGAAAAGCCGCAGGAATTCCCCTTAAATCTAGTGAGAAACCATCTCCAAGAGCATACCTTGATCCTGTCCAGCAAGAATATCAAATCTGCAGTTGAGTTCCTAAAAATAATTTCATTTTGACACTCCCAAATACACCAAACCAGCCCCCACACTCACTGATTTCTTTCTTGCGTTTCCAAACAGAACAAAGAAATGTGGCAGGGAAACAATGTGATTGGGCAGTGCAATGTGCCATCAGCAAATTACCATTTTATTCGATTTGATAATATTTCAGTCAATTATTTTTCCTTCTTGTAATTAACAACTTCATTTTCCAGCTATCAATATTTTTATCTTTGAATCTTACAAAAATTTAAATCCAAAAGTTTTAAAACAAAATTATTGTATATATAGTCTTATTCTTGTTGGTGAGGGTGTTCCCCTTAACAAACTAAAAGTTTGTGATAAACAATAATCAATTTCTTATACTTAATTTCATCTGTGTTACATAATGTTCAGCTTGTTATGCTACTTGTACAATTGTTCTAACCACGTCCTATCAGAAACTACTATCTCAGGTTAACAAATTAACCCCACGGCCCCACCAAAACCTCTGTGCTAGGCTTATGCATAGATGATAGATCATATTCACACTTCAGTGCTTTGACAAAGCTACTATGAAAACGCTATATATAATTGGTACGTGGTTCATTATATAGATTCAGAGTTTAAACAGATATTGTGTAAGAGGTTGGTCTAGCAATATACGAATATATAATGTGTTGGTCTAGCAATATACGAATATTGAAGTTAGACTGCAATAAATAACAGCCTTGTAAATTTTATAATCATGATGTGAATGTTCTTCCTTTAATCAAATCGAGTAAATAAATTAGTCGATTTACCAATGGGGTGTTAGTCTAATGGAAGCAAATAGTCCCCATAAAAAGGAGAGTCTGGGAAACCCTGGTTCAAATCATTGTGGAATCATCTTTATTGGGAGACTAAGAATTAAAGAATAAAATATGTTCAATCAATCGAACCAAAGATTAATCCCATAATAAATCCGAAGGACCTAAATAATGAAATACTTTGATGGACCCACTCGATCCAGTAATTAATTAGGTTGGATTCCGGAAGAAAAAAAAGTCAATTTGCAGGCAAATTAAACACCCGGACTTCAATTAAAAAATATTTAATATTGTCCATTCCATTAATAATAGACCACATCATTAACTAGCTATACCCGAATATTAAATAGTGTTAAAGATAGATTCAGAGGCAAACAATCGAAGGAATGCTTTTTGCAGGCCAATTGTTTATAAGTAATGCTTTTGTACTTGTCCCTATAACATATATAGAGAAACATGACAAGCATATGGAAATGAATCATAGTTTTGCTTGGTCAAAGAAGACCAATGTGAACCTAGGGAGTGAACATTCTCTAATGTGCCTAAATTCAAACGCGTATGGACAATAGAATATATATGGAAAATGGGAGTGATCACTTTCTTGATCGGTTCTTTCTTGATCTAATGATATGATACTTCCGAGGGTTCCTTCTATGGAATAACATCCAAAATTTATATCGCTCGTATTATAAATGTTGAACTAATCATTTTGATATTTGGATATTTGACTTTTTAATTAGTTAAGGTTTGAAAATTTGATCCACTTATACAACTATTTGATTAACCCACAATTTATCATATGAGTAATATAATAGATAGTATAAATTTTGGGTGGTACAACGTAACCCAAACCTACTTATGAGTGCATCATTGATAACTATACAGCTTTCCTTCCCCGTTTGAACAGCATTAGCTATTTGTAGCCCTTTAGGAATTAGATTAGACCTTTCAAGTTTCAAAGTTTGAACCATTTCGGTCAATGCCTAAATTGATTTGTTTGATGTAACACAAAAAATAGTACCATCACATTAGCGCCCACAATTCCACCTTCGTTGCGTAATTCTTGGGACACTTTTTTGTTGTTGTTGTTAAATCTCTTATAACTTCGATCATTCGATAAGGAAACTTGCCTCTGATCAGCACAAGCCCTTAAAATATATTACTAGGATGGTGGAAAATTAATTGATATGTCATGTTTTCGATATATAACTTATCTAAACGTTTATATAATAAGCTCTTTTTTATATAAATTAAAAATAATTTATTTTATAAATTTTTCTAACAAATTTATGAAAATAAAAAAAAATTATGAAAAGATCATAAATTATTTTAATAAATTATTTACTTAGTTTTATTAGTATAAGCTTTTTCTAAACTTTAACAAACATCCTAAACTTGTTTTGTTTATCTTTCCTCTTTTATGACAAGAGATGTTATACTATTATCCCAGTAAAAGTGATATTATTCCGAGAATGAGATAAAATATTGCTGAACAACACTTATTTACATCAATGATTTTGTTCACCAAATTTGGGGTATCTTGATTACAAAATGAGAGCAGCAGCTAAGGCAATAATAATTCAGAATTTGTTCTTCTTCCACATCATGAAGGGTCAGATGGGGCAGCTTTATTTGTAACCTAACCTGTTACTATCATTTTTTAATTTTTATATATACACAGAAGAAAGGCCGTCGGTTAAATGTTAATAATAAACTGGTCCCCAAAACATGCATCCCCCTTGACTGACTAGGCAAGAAAATAAGTGCAGTTAGAGGCAGCAGCCTGACGGTAAAATGCATATTGAGTGGTCTCTGCTGCAAAACCCTGTGCTTGACTAACTGATTGTGAAGCTGAGATAGACTTCTCTCCTTGTTACAGTACTATCATCAGATGTGTTCCAGTGTCTCGCAGCTTCCTATCTGTTTGGGTAATGTGCTGTCCGTGGTCCATGACCATGTATTATATATGTATCCTTTAATTTATAGAGAGAATCATTATCCTATACTCAAAGGAAAGGATATGAGTATGACAAAGAAACAAAGTACACTGCCAAGCCAGTTGGAAATGCCAATGACGGTATGAACTAAACTAACACTAGCAAAGAAAGTTCTACAGGAAAAAGGAGACTTTAGATCAGCATGGTAAGAAAGGTGGACCCTTTTTTAGCATCTTATTAATTATCCATCAAATTAATTTAATCAATCACACATTTATAATTATAGTAAGGAGAAAACTTAGATGCAGTTGTATGTATTCAATTTTTAATGTTCTCCTATCACAATTCACTATTGGGAAGGAGTTTTAATAGCACATATTTAATAACGTTTTTAAGCAAAATGCAATTAAAAAAGAGGCGGAACACATTTAATAACACTTTCTTAGGGAAACACTACTAAAAAATTGATGGGTAAGAATAGATAGCACTTTCTTAAAAGATCGCTATCTATTCGTGATGAAAAGATAACACTTGTTCGAGGAAGCGCTATCTATTCATTACCTAAGATAGCGCTTCCATAAGGAAGCGCAATGTATTCCTTACCATAAAAATAAATGTTTTCCCTCCTACACTGTTCCCTCATTCTCAAAAATTTTGTGCGATTCTCTCCCTCCTCTCAACGACTCTCAACCTCTCCTCTGCGACTCTCACACCCACCGTCAAGTCGAACCAGCACGCGCGTTTCACGGCCACCACACACCACCATCAAACCAGCACGCACCGTCTCTCACCACCACCACACAACCGCGCGTCGTCTCTCACCACCACAGCACAACAACGCGTCGTTTCACTCAGAAGCTCCGCCAACAGAGAGAACACGGAACGGGTAATCCCTAATTCCTTCACTCACTTGGAGCCTCTGCTTTTTCTTCGCTAGACACCTCTGCTTCCTTTGCCGCCACCACTACACTCTCAGTTTTCGATTTCATGAAATCTCTAAGGTAAGCTATGCCTTTCTATCCCTCAAAAGCTCTCTGCAATTTTGGAGTTTGGTCTCTTGTATGTATTCATACATGTCAATGATTTCCTCAATGAAACTTTCCTTGTTATACTTATGTTCCGAGCTTCAGAAATTTAGTTGATTACCTATGTTATGGACAAGTCAATTTTAATGTAATTTTTGTGAAATATTTATATTTTTATTTGATTATATTCAATTCCACCTATGACAATTGGTTAAACCAGGGCACTCCTTGTCCTGTGTAACTTTTTAATGATGCTGTAATGAAGTTTTATAGTGTTGAAAGGGGCTCAAAATGATGTTGCATTATGTACAAAATTGTTTTACATTTGGAAGAAGGTATATTTATATTTATATTATATGATTGTTATTAGTGAAATCATTATTAGCTTGGCTTCTGTAAGTGTTTACGACTTCCCTAATGATTGGAGGCAATGAATCAAGCAATGATTTTTACCTTTATGAATTTGATGATCTTAGCCTTTCACTGTTTAGTTGTTTTGATTCAATCAATTATTCTTATTGAATTGGTATTGAGGGCATTGATTAGAACACACTAGAAGACTCCATGATGGATGTTTGCCATGATTAAGTTGCTTTGTTGAGGTTGATTATTTGATTTCATTATTGAGTATGTCACTGTTTCTGCTGGTTTACGTTGTCTTTCAATTGGTACTGTAGTTTTGTGTTTTCTATCTCTTTTAAGGATAATGTGGTAGCTTTCTAGGTTTTTCCATTTAGTTGTTATAGTAAGCATCATGTTTTATATTGGGTGCTATTTGTGGTTTAGGTGCTTGTAAAAGATTCATACAAACTCAAGAACCTTCTAGCAAAACCTTGGGCTAAAGTCGTCCATTTGGTTCAAAGAGGTGGTTACTTTCATATAATTGCAACTTCAATTTCTTTTGGATAAAATGTCACGCCACACGCAGCTGCCCTTTTAGAAAAAGTGAAATTCATGTGTACGTAGATTCCCTGAAAAAGGAAGGCCTCATAATTGTTTAAGCTTTCTAGAGCAAGTATTCTTGAGACTTGTTTATTTGTTCTGTTACAAATATTGACTTCCATATTTATAGAGTTGAAGATATGGATAAAACAATAGGGATGCCTTCTTTTCTTTCTAAAGCATGAACATTTTGTTTGTGGAAAAATTGAATGATACGAGATAGTAAATGCTTCTGGTTTTTAGTTATTTTTAGACTATAGGTTCAGGTTGGATACTTCAAAGAGCTATTACTAAACCATATAATTATTTTGAGTCATTTACATATGGAAAGAGCCAGGATTTTGCTGATTTGTTGTTAGCTAAGGGAAACTTTGATCATATGTTTACTTCTTTTACGTGTTCCGATGATGCCTCTTTGAACTTCGTGGATGCAATAGCCATTATTCTATTATATTTCATTTAATCATAAGATGTTCAAATAGTTGAAATTTATATTTATCATTTCCTTGTGATCATGTTTGCTTGTTTTCAGTTTTGGTAGCTTACTTGAGTAGCTCTTGGTATTTCATTTTGGTATTTCTTTTAGGAAGAAGAAAGAAACTAACAAATTTGGATTCTCTCAGGCACCTCTGTCAATCAAATCTCTCTTTTGTTCAAGCTGCTCGAATTCATTGTGGTACGTTTTCCCACTTGCTATTCCCCTGTGTTTTATTTAATCCTTTTGTTGTAGCATTGGACATGCTTATTTTTATCGGTATAGACATGCATTGACCTTAGTTTCCTATTCAAGAACGATTTGTATGTTGCTATTGGCTCAATATACGAGTTATTCTTGAAATGTCCAAAAGTGGATAGTCTAAGATTGTAAATTCGCATTCACTCTATATTATTGTATGTCTTAATTACTTCTTGATCTAAGAATGCCGTTGGCTTGTATTTTCTCATTGTTCTCTGGGTACATACCTAATTTTGGTCATAATACCACTTGAATTAAGTTGTGTGCTTGGAGAACTAAGGGGGAATGCTGCCAAAATTTTCTTAAAACAAGAAGTAATCAAGACAAACAAGAAGGCAAGCGACTCAAGAATATAGTTAGAGGAATTTTTGCAGGAAACATATTTGATCTTGGTTCTGCACAGGTAGGTTGATTTTGTCTATGTAATTTTGATAACTAAAATTAAAGAGTGTTGGACCATAGACCAAACTGGACTAAAGCCTACTTCTTCATACGAGCATCAATTTACCTGTGAATATTGTTTATGTTTTGTGTTACTGTACCAAGTACCAACCCTTTTGTTACCCCCCTTCCCTATTGTCTGTTTTATTCCTCTGCAAATGAGATCACATGTTGTGGAAAGGTGTTACTAGCATTTTCCCATTCTCTGATCTATGTTCAGAACCATTGGCTGCAAATTTGTTTGTGAAATCAAATATTCTTGAAACTTTATATATGTCATTCTCAATATATTTACCTATTTGAAGACAATAGTTTTCCTACTAGTTATAAGGGTGTTTGGATATATTTAACTACTTCTTGTTTATGTGTTACTTTTTTCTTCCCTCAGTTTAATTTCTTGAAGCTTGCGGAGGTTTTATCTAGGGAGGGGATGTCCTTTTCGGCTGCTTGTCAAAATCTTGTCCCTCGACCTTGGGTTATTGATGACCTTGACACTTTCAAAATGAAATGGAGCATCAAGTCTTGGAAGAAGGCAAGAATTATGACGTGTCAGTGTTACAAGTGTACAACTTTATGAATTATGATGGATTTTATGTCTTCTGTTACATATTATGTGTAGTGGTATGTTGTGTTTTAATCAATTAATTCCTTTACCAAGGCAGGTTACCATATTTGCTGACAACTCTGGTGCAGATATCATTTTGGAAATTTTGCATTTGCAAAGGAGCTCCTTCGACGTGGCAGTCAGGTTTGCATACATTTCGTTTCTCTATCAGCTGTGCTTTTTGGCCTAGCAGCATGTGACATATCAGGTTGCCTTTTGTTCTTGGTCTCAATTGATCAATGAGTTGAAATAGTTGGAAACTTGGAATTAATTTTGCATTAATATAAGAATTTAGAGGAACTAATATTTTGTTAATCTATTTTAAGTATTTTAATTAGATTCATTGAACTCTTCTTTGTGGATATCACGATTCGTTATTAGAAATGCCTTGTTCTGGACATAATAGTATTTGTCCGTTTTAAAGTTCTGTTTGAAATTGACATTGCCTTTCTTATGTTGTTTTTATAGCTCTGCCTGTTTCAACATATTTTATGTGATTCTGTTTTGGAGGCTGGTTGTATTGGCTACTAATTAATGATTACCTTCCATCAATGATGTGATTTAAAGACGACTGGTGTCGTTATGTGGTTATGAAATTTATCAACAATTAAAGGGTATGACATACTCTGATATTATGCTAGCTAGTGTCTCTCCTATATTATTAGACTTGTGTATGTGCAAGTGATCTGTATGTGTATCTTATGCAGGCAGACAACAAGGATTTTGTGCGATCAAGCAGAAGATGGAAGCCGCATGCACAAATTGTTTAGAATTACTAGTGTGTTGATTAGCTTGTATACATTGTTAGTATGCATGATTATTGTCTAGTGTAGGTTAGCGATCTTTTGGTTTATGGACTTAAACATTAGAATTGGTTATGTGTAAGCGTTACTGTGAATTGTGTTAAAATATGTTACTTAATTGGTTATATGCATGATTTTGATATTTGGTTTGGTTTATATATGCTTACCGATATTGTATGCAAGCTTTGTACATTATGTGTGTGTGTGTGATGTACCTAAATACAGTGTTACTGTGAATTGCTGAGGGATGGTTTGCAGCTGCCATGGGATGTTGGATGTGGTTTTTACTAGTTTTTTGTAGACTGTGATTTTTAAGCTACTACATGATTGATTTTTATGCTGTGAATTGCTGAGTGCGGGTGGGAAATGTAGAAAAACAAAGCGAATAATAAAAAAAAGGGGGGGAATAGGTAGCGTTTCTTTAAAAAACGCTGCTTAAAGTTACAATTAGACGACACTTCCTTGAGAAAACGCTATCTATTGCAAACTTTAGACAGCGATTCCTTGAGAAAGCGTTGTCTAAACTATGCAATAGATTGCCTTATCTCTAATTTTAGACAGTGCTTTCTCAAGGAAGCGCTACGTATTCTCACTTTCAGTAGAGCTTAAAAATCTCCCCCATCTTCAGTAGCAGGTGAATAGATAGCGCTTAGAAGCGCTACTAAAGGCAAAAAAAAACGTTATTAAAACCCTTTTTTGTAGTAGTGATTTAACATATGGGTTAACCAACAAATAAAAATATAGGGACATTTTAAATTTAAATTTAAATAAAAAAACTAATTTATGTGATATGTTATAATTGGTGAATGTTGAGTCACCGGCAAGTGTACCGGGTCGTCGCAAGTAATAAAATAAACACGGTAAGAATTTACCGAGGTCGAACACAAGGATTGGGCTACCAATTCGATTAATTCGCGAGAAATTCGATAAGTTGGTTAAGTGACAGCAAATGGTTGAGAGAGAGAAAATAGGATTGTAATTCAAATTAACAAATCAACTAAGCTAAGGTATTAAAATCAGAAATTAAAATATCTAAGGTCCCAAATCCACCTACCCAATCATGCATAGTACCCAAGTGATGATGATTCTTTCCTAAGTTCAATTACAATGTCAACCAGGACCCCCAAATTCTCCTATATCCACTGTCGTGCTCAATAGGACGTATTCGATGATTGGATTAATTACTTACTAGGTCTCATAATCCTAATCATTAAACTCTATTAATTCTTGTTCCCTATAAGGTTGCACCGATCTCCTACTCACTCTCGTGCAATAGTCAATCGATGATCCCAATTCAAGTTCTAAAACGCGAATTGCCTCCTAAGCCTCATCACGTTTAACTAATCAATCACGCATGCATATGATCAACGCAATCAAATCAGAATTGGAAAACATTAATTGAAAGAAGGGAGAAAGACATACATCACATCGAATTCTACATCGTCATGGGTGGTTTCATTGATCCCTCGGACGAGGGATTAGTTCCTCGTGCTCGTAAAGACAGACAAGCAATCGGTCCTAACGACCATAGTAAAATAAGAAAAAGAAAAGAGGAGACGTAGCTCCAAAAACAAGGATTCGGCCTAAACGCTACTCTAAACAGTGGAGAATCAAAAGCTCCAAGAGATCTATCAATCTGCCCTAAAACAACAATATATAGAGTTCTGATTCTGCGCGCGCTCGCGAGGCGAATATTAAAATTGGCGCGCTTTCAAATTGGACTCTCGCGAGGCGAGACAGAAAGGATGACTGTTGCTGCTTAGCTGGTCTTCAGGCTCGCGAGGCGAGCAGTCTCTCGCTGGGCGAAACCTCCAGAATTGTTTTTCCACTGTTTTCTTCATCTTCCTTGACTCTAAGAGCTTCACTTTTAACCTGAAACAATAAAAAGAAACAAAAAGCGTAATTCTATTCAAAATAGACTAAAAACTACTAAAAATACCTAAAACGAGTCAAAGTTTAACTTAAGAACAAAACAAGGCCAAATTTGGGCGAAATCGAGATTGAACTCGAATAATTAGCACATAAACCACAGTCTTACTAGTTATAAAACTAGATAAGCCAGAGGCTTATCAGTGAACATACAAACAACAACCATTAAACAACATTTAAGTTTTTTTCTTTATAGTAATGCTACTTGGTACAAATATTTTTTTCCTCACCAAAAAGGAGTATGAATATAGTCTGTACTAATGAAATGGAGAGAATATTGACAAAAATCATGGATGGCTGAAAAGTAAAGAAAAATGCTTATTAGTAAGATACGAATTTGTATATACACTCGGGAACCATTGTGATTGGTCAATTCGTTGGGTGTATTGTCAAATAAAACAAAAATATGACTCACACACTAGTGGAAAATATGCAATAAACGAGAAGGGTACACGTCTGTTAAACAAAAATGAGACGTAACAAAAGAGGCGGTGGCAGAATCGTAATTATCAGGTTTACTTAAATCACTTTTAACGTCGGTTGTTTAAACAACTGAAGTTAAAAATGATGGGAGTCACTTTTTACTTCAGTTGTTTAAACACCTGACGTTAAAAGAGTCATCTTTTACGTCAGTTGTTTAAACAACTGAAGTAAAGGATGACTTTTAAGTTGTTTTAAAACCGGCCCAACCAACTCACTCTCATTTCATTCAAGTTTCACCCTTCACTTCCGAAACCCTAGCACAGCCGTAGCAGCGCCTCTCTCCCTCTTTAGTTCCTTATCTTCCTAATCCTCCCTTATTCAAGTCTCAAACCCTCAAGTCTCTTCCTTAGTCTCTCCGCCCTTGGAACCATCGCTCAAGATGAGTGTGGAGAACCAAAGGGATCATTTGGTGAATGGAGAGGGGGGGGAGGACTGGCCCTTTTCCTGTGGGTATGCATGTTCTTGCTGTGGATGACGACCCAATTTACCTCAAAGTCTTGGAGAACCTGCTACGCAAATGCCAGTATCATGGTTGATTACTTTTTATGGTTTTTTTCGGGTAAAAATTGGTGTAAGCAATAATTGTGCTGAATATGAGTCAAAACTATTACTCTCTGCAATATCTTCAGATTCTTAATTCAAAGGTTGTTTCTTAGCAAGGGTGAGAATGCTTAATTTTACTAAAGAAGACTGCGAGCGAAGGGGCCAGATTTGCGAGCGAAGGGATCAGATATCGAAGAAGGGACCAGATCTTCTAAGAAGAAGACATGCGAATGAAGATCTATGAAGAAACTTTCTGCTTTTTCTTGAAAGTTCCAAACTTTCTTGCTTTTTGTTCATGGTTTGTTTTTGTTTATGGTTTGTAACGTTTGATGTTTTCTGTTATTGAAACTTTCTGGGTTCATTTTCTTTTTTTGTGGATTTATTCTTTGCAAGAATGTCTCTCTTCTCCTCTAGGTGCTTTCTGTTAACATTTTTTTTGGGTTAGTAGTTCAGAATCGTGGCCACAAACTGACGTTTAAAGTAATTTTTAAAAAAAAAAAATACTTATAACGTCTGTTGTTTAAAACAACAGACGTTATAAATAGCACATTTAACGTCAGTTATATTAAATAACTGACGTTAAAAGTGAACTTTTACGTCAGTTTAAACAGACGTTAAAAGTTATACTTTTAATGTCTGCTCGAATAACGTCAAGCAATTTTCAGATGTTAAAAAATACTTTTAACTGACGTAAAAAACGTTTCCTGCACTAGTGACAGTCACAATATATTGTTACTTTTACCTTATTAGATGAAATTTATGGAGTAGGATCCTTCATTTTCTTCGCTCTGAGAGAGATAAAGATACAAAAACAAATTTACTTTTATCTGTAGGGTTCACTAAAATTTACTCTTATTATCTTTCTCTCTCGAAAAAAGAATAGAAGATAATGAGAGAATCCAAATCCGAAATTTATTTCATCTCGTACTAAATTTATTTCTTTGGTAACCATGATATAGGTACGAAGTATCCACCATCGTTAGCAGTGCTTAATCTCCGTCGAGGAACCTGTTGGGCACACAAGGTGGGTTCTCCCATCTCCAACCACGTTTTTTCCATACACAAGAGTCTCGTACTAAATTTAATCCAAAATTAATTGTAATTTAACATTTTTAAATTTATATGTATATCCAAGAGAGTGAACTACTGAACAAACAAAATAAATTAATTATTATATACAATGGTGATATATTATAATAGAAGTACACTTTGATTGATCAAGTCAAATTTCAGGATTTAAAAATTTGAAATTATCACCTTAAGAAATTTAAAACATTATATAACAACGGTTTCAAACTTCGATGAAGGATTTGAGGCCTATTTCTCTATGCAATGTAGCTTATAAAATCTTGGCGAAAACTCTTGTTAACAGGTTAGCCCAAGTTTGCAGTTGGTAGATCTATTATGGACAATGCTATGGTGGCCTCTGAAATAGTTCATTATATGAAGTGCAAAAGGAAAGGGAAGGTTGGTAAAGCAGCATTGAAAATAGATATAAGCAAAGCCTATGACAGAATGAGCTGGGACTATCTGTGTGCAATTATGTCCAAGATGAGTTTTGCTAGAAGATGGGTGGATTGGATCCATATGTGTATTTCTTCAGTTCACTATTCCATCCAAGTGAATGAGGATGAAGTTGTCCCTATCACCCCGAGTCCTGGTCTTAGACAGGGAGACCCCCTATCCCCCTATCTTTTTATCACTTGTAGGGGAGCTCCTGTTGTTTCACATTTACTCTTTGCAGATGACAGCTTCTTGTTTTTCAAGGCAAAGGAAAGTGAGTTCCGTGTCATGAAAGATATCTTATCCACTATGAGAGTGCCTCGGGCCAAACCATTAATTTGCAGAAGTCAGAGGTTATCTTCAGTTCTAATGTTAGTATGAATGACAAGAACTCTCTGGCTAGTATTCTTGGTGTTGTCCAGAATTTGGGCTCGGGTAAATACTTAGAAATCCCCTCTATGATCGGCAGGAATAGGAAGGCTACCTTTGGTTTTATCAAGGAAAGAGTTTGGTAGAAGATTAGTTCCTGGAAAAGCAAGACTCTATCTATGGCTGGTAAGGAGGTGCTCATTAAATCTGTTGCTCAGGCTATCCTGACTTATTGCATGAGTATGTATTTTATCCCTCCCTCTCTTGGTGATGAAATTCAACGTATGCTTAATTCTTTTTGGTGGGGCTCAAATAATGATGCTTCAAAAGGTATCAATTGGATAGCTTGGGATAAATTATCTATGCCCGAGAGCTTGGGTGGTATGGGGTTCAGGAATTTATATGCCTTAATTTGGCCATACTTGGTAAACAGCTTGGAAGTTTATTCAATATCCTGATGCTCTAGTTTCAAGAATTTTTAAGGCTAAGTATTTTCCAGATGAGGACCTCTTTGATCCTGCTTTGGGCCACAACCCTTCCTAAACTTGGCGCGACTTGCATTAGTCCATCCCATTACTGAAAGCAGGTGCACGATGGCCTATAGGCAGTGGGGAGTCCATCAAGGTTTGGGGCTAGCCTTGGATCTGGTGTGATAACCATCCTAGCACTATTTTGGACCAGAATGCGAGTCATATGAACACAAGGGTCTGTGACTTGTGGCTTCCTAATCATAAAGTTTGGAATGTGCCTTTTATCCAAATGTTATTTCCTAACGACCAAGCTAATGCAATCATGAGGACCCCTCTTTCTCCTATTGTGTCTGTTGATGAGCGAATTTGGAGCCCAAACAAGCAAGGGCTATACACTGTCCGAAGTGCCTATCAACTTGCTATGTGTTCTTTAATTGACTCCACCCACTTGAGAAGCGATGGCCTTTGGTTGAGGATTTGGAACCTTAAAGTCCTAGCTCTAGTGAAGGTTTTCTTGTGGCGTGCTTGTAGGGAATGCCTCCCTAATAGGGTCCAGCTCCAGAGGCGTGAAGTGCAATGCTCATTTGTTTGTGTCCATTGCCAAGGAGATGTTGAATCAAACTGGAACATCTTTTTTTCCTGTCCTAAAGCTGAGGATTGTTGGCGCAGCTCAGGGCTCTGGACGCAAGTTGCATGCACTGCTCAATCTTGTGAATCGTACAAGGAATGAGTGTTCTCTTTGTTGAGCTCTTTATCAGTTGATGCTCGAGCCATCTTTGCAGTAACTTTGTGGGGTATTTGGCGTAATAGAAACGAGCTTCTTTGGGAAGAGAAAGATGCTAGCACGGCTTCCATCTGTGCTAGAGTAGCCTCGTGCCTGAAGGATTGGCAGTAGGCGCGGGAATTGCGTCCCCATACTAGCATTGCGCGGGATCATGCATTCCCTTCCCAGTGGTCCCCTCACCTTATGGATTTTGTTTCTTGTTGTATTGGTGCTTCCTTTGATGTGGTCACGGGGTGGAATGGCTGGGGGTTTTGTCTAAGAGATAGTAATAGGAGTTTTATCCTAACTAAATCCTCTTGGAGTACCCCTTGCTACCTGATTCCAGAAGGTGAGGCTTATGGCCTGTGGCTTGCCATCCAGTGGACCTGTGATCTTGGGCTTCAGAATGTGATATTTGAGCTTGACTATAAAATTATGGTGGATGGCATCCTTTATCCTAGAGTGGATATCTCAGATTTTGGTATTATTGTCAATGATTGCTCTAGGTTGTTGTCTTTTTTTTTCTCCAAACTTTAGGTTAAGTTTATTAGGAGGCAAGCAAATGAAGTTGCTCATACTCTTGCTAGGGTAGCTTTATGTCTCCGGATTTATCATTATAATATTCCTCTTTGTATCGAACCGTTGATTGCCGATGAATTGAAGTAGTTTGGTTTCCATAAAAAAAAAACTTATACACTCTATAGTAATTAATTAAGTTACACATAAATTATAATCAATAATAAAAATAGTAGTTAAATCAGTTTAGCAGTCACAGTACCAATCCAAAGCCTCCATCAACAAAATCTTGGCCATGGTGAATTCCCAAAAAAATATCTTTGGGGTGGCGCCTACGTGGAGAAGCTTGAAGATAAATTTCAGATATAATTATTGAGATTATATGATTTTTTTTTTGGTTTATAGATGTATCTCGCGTGTAACTGCGGAGACTAATGCTTCAAGATACTGAACGATACTAAAGAGTTTCCTCTCTCAACTAGGTTTTTTTTCATATACAAGTGACGAAGATCGATCCTCTAATCATTTATTTAAGATATTCAAACTTATTATCGTTCGGACCAATCACATCTTCGTTCTAACATGTATGATATATAATTAGTCATATGAGACAGTACAGTTTAAAGTAAGCATGAGAAGGTGTTGGTTCTTTTATTCGACAGCCTAGAGACAAGGATGTACATGTTGTTTGCAAGGCTGGGCATTTGACGGCCCTTATTTAGGAACACATAAAGGTGCAGTTGGTATTATATTTGTCCATTTCATTTCACACTCTCATACAGTCACGCACACACATTGTGGGGTTGCCCTCTCTTTCTCATTAGATTCCCCCTCTCTTCTTTTTATAAGTAAGCAAACGTCCCTATTGATTCCTTTAGAGGAAGAAACACCCCCTCACACGTGGTGAAACTCAAGATGATTTTCATACAGTCCCTCGCCGAGGTTCGAACACGTAGACATGCAAGGAATGTCATGATCATGAGGTGGTTAGATTGTGATGTGGCTATGCCTCATGCACTTCTTTTGGTCCTTTGTGTCTACATTATTTGTATACGGAATTGGCTTTGCTTAGAGAGTGCGTGATCAGCCTAGCTGTTATGATGTCCAGGATGTCCATTATCATCTTACCACTCTGCAGTGTAACTCACTCCCTCACTCCTCATCCGATCCCATCGCAATGCAGAAACAATCCATTAATTATTTTTTGTAAGTATGATACCTATCTTTATTTTTAATCTTTTTCATATATTCAAAAATATACCGGCAAAATAAAAACATATCATAAATAACCTTTTTATTTAAAATTCAAGAAACATTACTCATATGAAATATGCTTAATGCATACCAAGGTTTTAAATTGCAACCGCGGCCGCAATTGTGGATATATTGCGTTTATCGTAATCGTGGCTAATTAATGCGACCCCAATTATAGTCGTTTTTCGATTTCAGAGACCTTTAAAACCAACACGTTGCGACCTCAATTGTGGTCACTAACCTTTATTTAAAACCTTGATGCATACATACATATATATATATATATATATATATATATATATATATATATATATTACTCTTTAAAAGCCAAATGATGTTTTTGACTTGTCTATCTATTTTTAACTTTAAACCAAGGGGCCATATTGTTGTAAATGTAATTCAGAAAGTGATAATAAAGTTAGTTAAATTAGTTAGTATAGTTAATTCTGTTAGTGCAGCTATGAGTGTATGTCAGTGTGCACTACAAATAGAAGTGCTATATGTGTAATTCAGTGTGCGTACGAATTGAATACAGTGATTACAATTCAGAAATTACTCTTCCTCTCTTAATTCCCTTCTCTCAATTGTGTGTGAGTGTACAAGTGTGAGTGTACAAGTGTGAGTGCTCTATGCTCCAACATCTTGGTATACCAGAGCTATACGATCTTGGCCTGTAGAGTGAAAAGGGGGTACGGAGCATTGCAGTGCTGAGTAAGGTGGAAGTATTTGCTACAAATCGATGGCAAATTCAAGTGTCAGCATTCCTGGAAATCTTCCTTTTCTTAACAGCAAGAACTGGGATAATTGGTGTGTGCAGATAAAGGCCATCTTTGGTTTTCAAGAAGTTCTTGAGATCGTGACTGAGGGGTTTCCCCCATTGGGGAAAAATCCCACTGAGGAGCAGAGGAATTCCCATAAAGAAAACAAGAAGAAGGATCACAGGGCAATGTACCTATTGCATCAATGTGTAGATGCAACTCACTTCGAAAAGATCTCCTCTGTTGCCAGTGCAAGAATTGCTTGGTAGGGATATACTCAAGAAGATAAGGTTACAAACCTTAAGGAGGCAGTATGAATTGATGCAGATGGAAGGTCTTTAAAAAGTATCAGACTATTTCACAAGAGTGCTAAGCATTACAAATCAAATGAAAGGTTGTGGGGAGATAGTCACTGATCAAACAATTCTTGAGAAGGTAATGCGCACTCTATCCCCAAGATTTGACTATATAGTTTGTGCAATAGAAGAATCCAAAGACTTAGAGTCTATGAAGATTGAAGAGCTACAAGGTTCTTTGGAGGCCCATGAGTTGAGGATGAATGAAAGAAATCCAGAAAGAGCCAATGATCAGGCACTCCAAGCCAAAGTGTCAAAACAGTGGAAAGGTGATAAAAGGAGAAACTAGAAATGAAAGGGCAAGTGGAAGGGTAACAAAGATGAAGATAATAGGAGCTCTTCTAACAAACAAGAGCAATCTTATTCTGACAATGATCAGGGTGAATCTTCACAAAGAAGAAATTCTGGTGATGATCAAAGTAGAGGTGGCAGGAGCAGGTTTGATAGAAGGAAGATCAAGTGCTACAACTGTCAGAAATTTGGGCACTTTGCAAATGAGTGCAGGGCAAAGAGGAAAGTACAGAAGAAAGATTGTGATGGAGAGGCTCACTTGGCTCAAGATGACTTAGATGATGAGCCTATAATACTAATGGCAGCAGCAAATTCAGATCCTACTGATTTGGAATCCTGGTACTTAGATACAAGATGTTCAAATCACATGACTTGTCATAGAGAGTGGCTCACTGAATTTGATTGCAACAAAAGAAGTAAGATACGGTTTGCTAATAACAGAACTGTAGAGGCTAGAGGGACTGGAAATGTGGCACTCAGAAGAGAAGATGGAAGAACAACAATGATATAAAGTGTTCTATATGTTCCTGAGATGAAGTGCAACCTGCTGAGCCTGGGGCAACTTGTTCAAAAGGGTTTCATGGTAATCTTGAATAAAGACTGCTTAGAAATGTTTGATTCTAATCAAAGGAAGGTTCTAAGAGCACCACTATCCAAGAATAGAATTTTCCAAGCTAATATAAAAACTGTTGAGGTTCAATGTCTAGATGCCACAGAATCAAATGATGAGTGTTGGTTATGGCATTCAAGACTTGGACATCTCAATCTCAGACCTAAAGCAGCTTGCAGTCAAACATATGGTTGAAGGCCTCCCAAAGATCAGTGTGCCAGAGAAAATGTGTGACAAGTGCATAATAAGCAAACAACCAAGGAAGTCTTTCACATCACATCTGCCCATGAGATCCAATTCTCCACTTGAAGTTTTTCACTCAGATGTTTGTGGACCATTTGAAACATCTTCACTTGGAGGTAACAAATACTTTGTGTCATTTGTTGATGAATTTAGTAGAATGATGTGGCTGTACTTAATTAAAGCTACAAGTGAAGTGTTTGAAGTGTTTCAAAAGTTTAAAGCTATGACTGAAAAACAAAATGGGAAAGTTATGAAAATCTTTAGAATAGATGGTGGTGGTGAATTTACTTCTAAAGATCTTGAAGCTTTCTGTGATAAGCTTGGAATTCAGCATGAAATTACTACCCCATATACACCTTAACATAATGGGCTACCTGAGAGGAGAAACAGAACTGTGTTGAACGTGGCAAGAAGCATGTTGAAGGAGAAGGAGGTGCCACAATCTTTTTGGGGAGAAGCTATTTCCACTGCTACTTGTGTGTTGAATAAATGTCCAACCAAAAGACTGGAGAATCAAGTGCCTGAAGAAGTATGGTCTAGCAGAAATCCATCAGTCAAGCATCTCAGGATCTTTGGATCTTTGTGTTTCAAACATGTTCCATATGAGAAGAGGAAGAAGTTGCAAGATAAGAGTGAAATGGTGATTTTGGTAGGATATCATCCTACTGGTGCATACAGACTATTCAATCCTTTTACACAAAAGATTGAATATAGCAGAGATGTGATAGTTGATGAAACCAGATGCTGGGATTGGAAGAATAATTGCAGCAAGTTTGGAGCAGTTGTGACTAGTCTGTTTGATGAAGGACAGACCAGTGGGAAGGAGAGGAGTAGTGAGACTCCAATAGAGCCACAAACACAGATCCAGAGGCCTCGGAGAGCTAGACAAATGCCAGCTCAATTTGCTGACTTTGAAATGCTCTCTCACAATGCAGTAGCAGCAGAGGAAGAGTTGGTGCATTTTGAATTCTTAGCTGATGTAGAGCCAATTCAGTTTGATGATGCAATAAAGGAAGAAGTGTGGAGAGATGCTATGAAGGAGGAGCTGCATGCTATTGAGAAAAATCACACTTGGGAGCTTGTCAAAATGCCTCCAGACAAGCATCCCATAGCTGTGAAATGGGTGTACAAGCAGAAACTAAAGCCAGATGGATCAATTGCTAGACACAAGGCAAGGTTGGTTGCAAAGGGCTCTCTCCAAAGAGCTGGTATGGATTACCCTGATGTGTTTGCTCCAGTGGCAAGAATTGAAACTATAAGCTTGGTGATAGCCTTCGCAAGTAGAAGAAGCTGGCCATTATTCCATCTTGATGTGAAATCAGCCTTCCTTAATGGACCATTGGAAGGAAGAGGAGGTATATGTGGTACAGCCACCTAGCTTTGAGATTGAAGGGTGCAGAGATATGGTGTATAGACTCAGGAAAGATCTATATGGGTTAAAACAGGCTCCAATAGCCTGGAATAAAAGGATTGACCCCTTTCTTATGCAACAGGGTTTTACCAGATGTGAAATAGAGCATGGTGTCTATGTGAAGGTGACAAATGAAGTAAGAGTGATACTTATTTTTCTATATGTTGATGATCTCCTAGTGACAGGAGATGATCCACAAGGAATTGAGGAATTCAAGGCAGTCATGAAATCAGAATTTGACATGACTGACTTGGGGGTGCTGACCTACTTCTTAGGAATGGAGTTTGTGGTGACTAAGAAGGGAACAATACTGCATCAGAAGAAGTATGCTGAAGACATACTAAAAAGGTTCAACATGTTCAACTGTAACCCTGCTAGCACACCTGTTGAGTCTAATGTGAAACTGCAAAAACAGTGTGATGAGAAGGCAGTAGATAGTATGTTGTTTAAACAAATGGTGGGATCACCGAGATACTTATGCAACAGCAGGCTTGATATTGCATTTGGGGTTGGCCTAATCAGTAGATTCATGGAGGATCCGAGGCTATCACACATGGTAGCTATCAAAAGAATCTTGAGGTATGTGAAGGGAACTTTAGATAATGGTGTGTTGTTCCCTAGAGGACTTGGTCAGGAAGCTGCAACACTGGTAGGATACTCAGACTTAGATTGGTGTGGAGACAGAGTAGAGAGAAAAAGCACTACTGAATCTTGTGGTGCTCAAAGAAACAATTAGTGGTAGCTTTGTCAAGCTGTGAGGCAGAATATATAGCAGCTTCTTATGCTGCTTGTCAGGCTCTATGGCTAGACTCTCTACTGAAAGAGATGAAAGTTGAAGTGCTGAGACCTATACAGTTGCTGATTGACAACAAATCTGCTATTAATCTAGCCAAAAATCTAGTGTTACATGGCAGAAGTAAACATATAGAGACAAGATTCCATTTCATTTGTGATAATGTGAACAAAAGGAAGTTGAAAGTGGTGTATTGCAGATCTGAAGACCAGCTTGCTGACATATTCAACAAGTCCTTGAAGATTGAAAGATTTAACCAACTTAGAAGATTGATGGGTGTAGTGTCATTGAGTGATTCTAAATTATAGGGGGTGTATTGTAAATGTAATTCAGAAAGTGATAATAAAGTTAGTTAAATTAGTTAGTGCAGTTAATTCTGTTAGTGCAGCTATGAGTGTATGTCAGTGTGCACTATAAATAGAAGTGCTATACGTGTAATTCAGTGTGTGTATGAATTGAATACAGTGATTATAATTCAGAAATTACTCTTCCTCTCTTAATTCCCTTCTCCTCAATTGTGTGTGAGTGTACAAGTGTGAGTGTGTGAGTGCTCTCTGCTCCAACACATATATGACTATGTATAGCAAAATAACAATGGTTTGGTCCTGCCTGCACCACCTGCTTCGTGTGCTGTGGCTGTGACTGTGACATATACCTTTATATCATGGAGGGCCATGTATATTCTTTCAGAACGGTTTACACTACTTTAATGGAATACCCTCTCATTTTCTCTTTCTTTGAAAGTTGAAATTTGAAAAACCATGGAATTGATTATTATTGCATTTGGATCGATGTCACCTTTGAAAGCCTTCTATAGGCTGTGTGCTACCAATGAACATCGTGGGATTGCTCAGACATTGACATATACATCCCACCCGATGGATATATCACGCGCAACATCGTTGAAAGATGAAAATTACCCACACAAACTCATACTAGAGTCCGCATATAGACGCAAAATTGATCATTACATTACATATATTATGAGCTCATAAATTAAACAGTTATTTTCATAAACAAAATAAAATAGATTTGCAGTTAGCGTTAGCTATATACCATGAAATCATTGCTTTTTGTCTTTAAAAAAAATGCCATGAGAGTTAAAATGCTTTCAAATTTATGAAGGAAAAAAAAAGTTGCACGACATATCAGTAGGGCTTGGCGTAAATATACAGTCCTTGTGATTGGATTTTGATTAAATGGTACACGTTAAACGTATGTTTTCCGCACGCAAAAAAATAATGTTTAATAGAGATTTCGAGATAATACTCACTGCAAATTTGTGTTTATACAATGTAGAAAATTTTACATTAATATTGCATTCAAAGTAAGTAAACTCATTTACTAATTAGGTTCAAAATTCATATTTCCCGAATAAAAATCACAAAAGTGAAAAGCATAAAAAAAAATCACAAAAGTGATAATCATTATAAAAGGATTGACCATTCCATGAAAACGATCATTTTAAATTATGGGACAATTCATTGTCAAATGTCAAATTAAGTTTTATGGGGACAAACTTTTCTTAAAATATCGGGGTTCAAAATCCATTCAAAGCACTTTATAGAGTCCAATACTCGATATACACGAGGAACCCATATATATAATAGGTTTAATTATTGAGTTGCTCCCTGAACTGTTTAAAAATTTTCAAATAGATTCTTGTACTAAAAAAATTTGTAATTGGGTCATCGAATTTTTATAAAGTTTACAATTGAGTCATTGAACTAAAAAAGTTTCTAATTGGGTCCCTAAACTTATATAAAATTTTCAATGGAGTCCCTAAGGTAGGGTTCCGTGAATAGGTCGATCGTTAAGTTTGCTGATGTGAAACGTGACCTGGAAAACCAAAACGTTGAACCAGAAAACCAAAACATGACGTGTACTGCTTCTCCTCCATCTAAACAAATAGTTTCTTCATTTCCTATTCCTAATTTTTGTATCACGGTTGCATATCCCTCTCTCTAAATAATTTCATCCAAATAGTTCTCTCACTTGCAACTTACTATATCTCACTTCATCTTGTTATATCTTGCTGTATCTTGTTGTGACAATGTCTCAAAGTTCATCCTCCACCCCAACCACTCATAGATGGCCGATATGGTTATCCAGCTTAGATGAAATCAGTAATATTTCGTCTAATTCAACATATTACTAACGAATTTTCTATTTTAGGGACCACATTGCAAATTTATATAAGTTCAAGGAACCAATTGTAAATTTTTTTAGTTCAGGGACCCAACTGAAAATTTTATAAAAGTTCACAGACTCAATTACAATCTTTTTAGTATGGGGATCTATTTGAAAATTATCATATAGTTCAAGGACCAATTCAATAGTTAAACCTATATAATATTATTTCATTGAAAATTAGATCGATAAGACCACCATTTAAACTAATTGCAATTATTTTATTCCTTGTGTTTTTTAAAATGACAAATTTCTTTTCACAAACAATTAACCATGATATCATTATCATCACAAATATACTGTTTACCCAAAACTTCTATTGCAATTTTGTTACCTTTTTCTCTAGAGGTGTTCATTAACCGATCCAAACCGCAAAAACCGATAAAAAAATCGAAAGCTGAACAAATCGAAAATCGAAAAAACCGTTTTTTTTATTAGATTGGATCGGATTTTGGATTATCTAGTGAAATCCAATCCAATCCAAACCGATCTACTATATACATATATATTATTATTATTGAAATTATAATATTAGTCATACTTAAAAATTGTTTTTCATACTTTTATGTCCCTCATTCTCTTTAATATTTTTGTTGGAATGACAAAAATGTTGAACCGAAAAACCAAAACGTGACCTGTACTGCTTCTCCTCCATATGAACAAATAATTTCTTCATTCCCCAATTTTTGTATCACGGTTGCATATCCCTCTCTCTAAATTATTTCATCCAAATAGTTCTCTCACTTGCAACTTACTATATCTCACTTCATCTTGTTACATCTTGCTGTATCTTGTTGTGACAATGTCTCAAAGTTCATCCTCCACCCCAACCATTCATAGATGGCCGATATGGTTATCCAGCTTAGATGAAATCAGTAATATTTCGTCTAATTCAATATATCACTAACGAATTTTCTACTTTAGGGACCACATTGAAAAATTATATAAGTTTAAGGAACCAATTGGAAATTTTTTTAGTTCAGGGACCCAATTGAAACTTTTATAAAAGTTTGGGGACTCAATTACAAATTTTTTTAGTATAGGGGTCTATTTTAAAATTCTCATATAGTTCAAGGACTAACTCAATAGTTAAACCTATATAATATTATTTCATTGAAAATTAGATCGATAAGACCGCCATTTAAACTAATTGCAATTATTTTATTCCTTGTGTTTTTTAAAATGACAAATGTATTTGACGTAATTAGACCAACTACAATTGCCATAACTGATATCCCAACAGTACAAAGCATAACCAAGTCACAATAAAAAATTACTCTTCCAGTCCACAAAACGTTATTTTGCACAAATACAAACTATATAATAAAGGGACAAAAACACCCATTGCTGCTCAAACTGGAGTCACAACTACTGATGCAGGGCCATCACTCGCATGAACATAGTAAGGACTTGATGTGTCCTGTGTTGGATCCTTTGGAGGCGGATTTCCTCCACCAGTGTTGATGTGTGTAGTACCAGAAGTAGAAGCATTATGGCTATTTCGACCCATGGAACCAAGGAAAGCACCAGCAGTAGAGCTTAAAGCTCTGATACCATCTTAACTTTCATCAAACACATGGTAGGTATGAGGTAAAACAGAGAAGAAATGCAGTAAGGGGAAATTTGAAGGAATTAGGGATTACCTGGAGAAGAGCTTGAGTTCTCTCTACCGGCAGAGCTTCTGAGTGAAATTCACTAGTGAGCGACGGCGGTTGTGTGGTGGTCGTGAAACGCACCAGTGGTTGTAGAAGTGGTGGTTGGTGGTTGGTGGTTGAGGGATGCACCAGTGAAACGCGAGCGCTGTGTGACTGTGGTGTGTGGTGGCCGTACGACGGTGGTTGTGGTGGCCACGAGGAGAGGTTGTGGTGGTCGTAGATTTGTGAGAGTCGCGAGGAGAGGTCGAGGGAGGTTTGAGTGTGGTCGTGGAAGTGAGGGACTGAGTGAGAAGAGACTCGAGAGGTAGCGCGAAGTTTTGAGAGCGAGAGGGAACAATTTTTATTTGTAGGGTAAAGGAATAAATGGCGCTTTCCTAAGGAAGCGCTATCTTGCAAGAAATAGACAGCACTCCCTCAGGTAAACGCTGTCTTAAGCAAAGGAATAGATAGCACTCTCTTAAGGAAGCGCTATCTATTCCTACCCATCAACTTTTAATAGTGCTTCCTTGGAGAAACATTATCTTAGGGTGTATCAAAGATAGCGCTTCCTTGAGGAAGCGCTATTAAATGTGTTCCGCCTCTTTTTTAATAGCGTTTCACTAAGAAACGCTATTGAATGTGCGCTATTAAAACCCTTTTCTGTAGTAGTGTGTTATGAGATACAAAAAGACTTAAACGAATGAGAATACGTTTTAATTTTTTATTTACCAATTATACTTATTGATTTTTAAATTAGTTTTAATTCTATTATTTTGGAATTGAACACGAGAATTCATTTGTAAATCAAATCTAATGCATTTTGGTATTAATTATGTAAACAACTATTAATGCAGGGAAGCATTTTTTTGGGAAAATTGCATAATTTTCATACCTGTTTCAACCATATCTGGTAAAGGGCCCAAATCGAAGGACTCGTCCCGTTATGAGAAAGGTCTGGTCCGTTTGGAAGCCAGCCAAAAGAACTTGGATCGTGTATGACTGAGTTTCCTCTACGCGTTCTCGGGCTCGACCAAAGCATGATTGGGATCCTGAGCCTTACCTCCTACAGAAGGACGTCGGAGTAGAATCATTCAGCAACGTAAACCGGAAGTGATGAATCATTCAGAAGGGTCACGTAGGGCATACACACAAAGCGTGACTCTCCGTGTTCCTGCAGAGATCCGGTTTGTCGGAACCTCGCCGTAAAACGTCAAACCAAGGGTGAATAATAGGGGTTGTTTTAGACTATGGCTTGACAGAATGTAATATTTCGGTCCTACGTATCCCGATGGGAATCAAAGTCAGACGTAGTTCTCGGTTCAACCCTTGGCCGTGGTGATCTCGATCTCTTAATTTTGTATCTGATGAATACTAGGGAGCAAGGACTCTCTGATAGTCTCTTGGTCGAGCAAGTTTCTCTAATACGCTTAAGAGAGAGTCACCGGAGTTCAGTGAAAAGTGAGTTTCTCTCATGGGTTCTCCTCCTTTTATAATAGGATTCCCCTATCTTTTAGAGATATGGATTTATCTCCTTTTATCTCTTAAATCTCTTTTGAGATGTGATTTCCTTAATTTAAGGGATATTATCTCTTTTAACCAGATAAGGTTATTTCAGATAATATCAGGATTTATTTAAGGATAATATCAATATCTTATCCCTTTATTTAAGGGATATTATCTCTTTTAACCGGATACGGTTACTTCAGATAATATCAGGATAATTAAAGGTGATTTTTAACTTATTATCCTTAACTTCCGGATTGGGATGGGTATTCAAGCTCGGTGGCCTGGTTTCACTCTTCGTCCAGTACAGAAGCCCCCCAAGCTTTGAGCTAATGAGGCGTAAAAGCTTTCATGACGTTAGCCGAGCTTAGGAACTTGGTTTCATCTTTTGGTCTTTCGGCTCGGCGAGGTGATTGGCCGAGCTTCATATTTCGTATATATATGTATCCTCCAACTCGGTGAGCAGCTAAGGTGACCGAGCTTGGCGCTTAGAGGTACCGAGCTTTATATCTAGGCTCATACAAGCCCCCCAAGCTTTGAGCCGATTGCATGGAAGCTTTTTTCGCAGGAGCCGAGGCTAGCCGAGGTGGAGATGACTACCTGTTTCGTGCCGAGGCCATACTTTTTCGGTTCCCGAGATGGAAAGGGAACGTTGCTCTGTGCGGCGCGTGGTCTTTGTGACGTCATATATGGGATTTGTGCAGTAGCTGCGTGCTCCTAGTTTCCCGTGATGGCGGTGTACATTCTGACATTTCTGCCACGTGTGTCCTTTCCATTAGTTGGTGAATTCGGTCATACTCGAAGGGACGTTTCCCTGCTCTCGCCCAACAACCCTCATTAATGCGAGGAGGGGATGTTGCACTTGTTTTCTATAAATTGGGACGAGACCTTGGGACGGGTCTTTACGCTTTCGTGAACCCTAGACTTTCTTACCGCGAGTCCTTTCTAGTCCGAGCGTCCATATTCCCTTTCTGCTCAAGGTACATCCTACTCATCTCTTTCAAGCTCCCTTAGGTTTGTTTTCTGATTTTTCATCCATGGAGGCTTCATTTGAGGTATCCCAGAATGCCTCTTCTGGGGTTCAGATCATGGAGCCTGAACTCCATCTGACTGGGGGCTCTCCCCATTCTTCTCCCTCTTCCTCTCGTGGTGGTGGAGGTGAAAGGGGTTCTTCTTCTTCGTCTTCTTCTGGGAGGAGCTCTGTTGCTCCAGACGCTATTGTTGTTCCCAAGCGTTGCAGACGTGTGTCTAGGATGCTAAGGGTTCCCTACCCAGAAATTACCATTCCTGGGTATTTCTGGGTAAAACCTGTTGTTGCTGCATTTCATTCTAATTTTAGGGATTTTGATTCTCTTGAAGCTATGAAACATAAGGTTACAATTAAACGAGGCATCGTAGAATGCCTTCCTTGTGGCGAGGATGAGCATGTTTTCCTTTTCCCCCTTCATCTAAGCCACCCTTTACATATGTATATAAAACTTTCTTTGAACAAATTGGGCTCTCTATTCCCTTCAGTCCTTTTGAGTGCAAAATTTTGCGAGCTATGAACGTTGCTCCTACCCAGCTTCATCCGAATAGCTGGGCATTTCTGAAAGCCTTTCAAATTCTATGCGGTCAGCTAGGAATAGAGGTCACTGCTCCTAAGTTCCTGTACTTTTATCGAGTTCGCTTTGGGGACCGAGTTGGTTGGATCTCTTTGAGTGGTATTGAGAGGGGGATCATTGGGCTCTATAAAAGCTCGTACAAATTTTTCAAGTCGGATTTCTTCAAAATCCGACCTCTAGAGGGTAATGAGTCTGTCTTCTTTGACTCGGCCGGGAACCCTAAATTTCCTTTCTACTGGCAACCACACCCTTCCAAATTTTCTGGCTATGACCTCGACTGCATCACCTCTCAGGAGCGAGCTGATGTCGAGGTCCTAAAATTGTGTCCTCGGCCATTGCCTTGTGGAAGGCTTTTAAAGCTTAGGGCTTCCTCCACTCGACAAGCTGATTTTGAATGTAAGTAACTTTTTGTTGACAAGTGGTAATTTACCCTGTAGTGTACTTATTTTACTTGACCGATTTCCTTCTTGCAGTGATAATGGGGAAGTTCAACTACAAGGCCCTGATGAAGAAGTCGGCTAATCAAGCAGCTGGCGGATCAGCTGTTGCTTCAAATGTTAAGGGGAAGAAGAAGAAGTTTGCTGAAGCTTCTGACTTGAATATTCGCCCTCCGAAGAGGACTCAGGAGGACCTGGCGTCAGAGGTTCCGATTAGAAACCCTTCTCCCCTGTTGATGATTGGAGAGACTCCTGCTGCTGGTAGGCGGTTGAGCAACGCTCCCATGGTCACCGTTCTCTCTTCGGACACCAAATGGTATAATGGGAACTGCAATCTAGGGATCAGCTCGCTCTGGGGGAATGATTTTAACCCTGCAGGCCTGATTGATGGCCAAGTACTGAAACCGTCCGATACTCAGCTCTTGTTGGAGCAAGGTCCTGAGGAAAGTATGGAGGCGGCCACTGCCTATGCTCTCCGCATCACCTCAATCACCCGCTTCTGGAGCCAACAGCTTATTGATAATGTGAAGAAGATGGAGGTGATGAGGGCAGATGCGGCTCGAGCATTGAGGATGAGAAACGAGCTCTCTCAGGCCATGGCCAAGTGTGAGGAGCAAGGCCGGGTCATCGGTCAGCTGAAGGCCCAAAAGATAGAGCTTGAAAAAGGCAATGCCACCCTTACGACCGAGCTGGAAACGGAAAGAACCGACCGGCTCAATCTTCAGAAGGTCGTGGAAAGGTTTCAAGCTGAGAAGGAGGAGAGTGTGGAGCTGCGGAAGTTGCTAGAGGCCGAGGAAAGGGCCAATCTCTGGCTTCAATCTGATTTAGCTGAAGCCGAGGCTTCTATTATGAAGGAGCACATCAACGGCTTCTCACGAGCCGTGAGGAAGCTGCAGCACTTCAACCCGAATGCTGATTGCTCCTGCGCTGACGTGGATAAGGATTTTAACCGAGATGGAATCCTAGTTCCATTGTCCGAGCTAGAGGATGAGGATGAGGATGAGGAGACCGTTTCTCAAGGGGGAGAGGGCGAGGGGAAAGCGGTCAAGGAGGGACCCGAAGGTGAAGGTGAAGTGGGCCTACCTAGCCAGTCTGCTACCCTCCCTCCAAATGCCGAGGATGACCTTGACTCATAAAATTGTATTTAGAAGGTTAGGGAACACATCGTTTTTTGGGCGATCCCCTTTTTATTTTGAATTCTTATGTATTCTGGGCTTGGCCCGATGTTATTAATGGACTTACATACGGCATACTTTTTGCAACTGTTTTTCTAAGTACCTGTTTAGTTTCAGCGTGTTACGCGATTTAGTCGAAATAGTCAGAACTTGAAATGCCTTGAAATGCCTTTTTAGGCATTAAGGTGTTATTACCGTTGTAGACTTGGCGTTTCGATTTGAACTCGGTCGACTTCAACTTGGTCAGTCTCTTTAGGTAGTAAGTTGTTTTTTACCTTTATAGGCTAGGCATTTCGATCTCAACTCGGTCAACTTTAGCTCGGTCAGCCTCTTTAGGTCTTTAGTTGTTTACCTTTATAGAGTCGGCATTTCGACCTCAACTCAGTCGACTTTAGCTCGGTCAGCCTCTTTAGGTCTTTAGCCGTTTTTTACCTTTATAGGCTCGGCATTTCGACCTCAACTCGGTCAGCCTCTTTAGCTCTTTAGCTGTTTACCTTTATAGGCTCGGCATTTCGACCTCAACTCGGTCGACTTTAGCTCGGTCAGCCTCTTTAGGTCTTTAGCCGTTTTTTACCTTTATAGGCTCGACACTTTGACCCTGGATCGGTCGATTTTAGCTCGGTCAGCCTCTTTAGGTTTTTAGTAGTTTTAACGCCGTATTTTTACATAATAGATCAATTGAAAATGATTTTATTTATTTATTTCTTCTGGTGTGCCTCATTAAAACCTTCTCGGTCAAAACCTCGTGGGAAAAAGACCGAGATAGGAAAAAGAGTGCACCACCTCTAACCTTAGCTAAAATAAAACTTAAGGTGGGAAGTGTTCCATGTTCTTGGAACCGACTTTCCTCACAATTCTTCTAGCCTGTAAGCACCATTTCCTAGATTTTCAACTATCCTGAATGGGCCCGACCAGTTTGCCGCGAGCTTACCCTCTCTGGGGTCTTTTCTCGCGTCATTTTGCAGTCTCAGTACTAAGTCACCTTGCACAAATTCCCTTGGGTGCAGCCTCGAGTTGTACTTCCGAGTTGCTTTTTGCTTGCACAGCTCGTCTCTGATTTTTGTCGTATCTCGGACTTCCTCGACCATGTCAAGCTCAACTCGGAGTTCTTATTCGTTTTTACTTTGATCGTGATGCTGCCTTCGGAAAGAGAGTTCACCGAGCTCAACTGGAATCATTGCATCGGTTCCATAGGTTAGTTTGAACGGTGTTTCTCCCGTCGAAGATTGTGGTGAGCAATGGTAAGCCCACAGGATGCTTGTAATTGTTCAACCCAAGCCCCTTTTGATTGTCCTAACCTTCTTTTGAGCTCGTTTAGAATAACTTTATTGGCTGCCTCTGCTTGGCCATTTGTTTGTGGATGCTCAACCGAGGTCACTTTATGTTTAATTCCGAGGTTGGAGTAAAACTCTCCAAGCTCCTTATCGGTGAATTGTTTTCCATTGTCTGTGACAATTGCATAAGGAAGACCGTGCCTGCATATGATGTTTTTCCATACAAAGCTCTGAACCTTTTTGGCAGTTATCGTAGCCAATGGTTCTGCTTCAATCCACTTGGTGAAGTAGTCTACACCCACCTGGAGGAACTTGACTTGACCTTTGGCAACTGGGAAAGGACCAACTATATCCATCCCCCACATAGTAAAGGGTCATGGCGAGAGCATGGAGTGGAGCTCTTCTCCCGGAGCACGAGCTATGCTGGCGAACTTCTGACAGGGCTCACACCTATTGGTCCAAGTAGAACAATCCAGTCTCATGGTTGGCCAGTAAAACCCTGCTCGTAGGGCCCGAGCTGCCAGAGATCGGTCACCTGAATGCATTCCACAGATTCCTCGGTGCATCTCATCTATTACATACTCGGACTGCTCCTTTGTGAGGCACTTCAGTAATGGCCCGGAGAATCCTCTTTTGTACAGCTCACCGTCTAGGACTGTGTAGTGGCAAGATTTCAGACGGATTCGCCTCGCCTCCTTTGGGTCATCAGGTAGTTTGTCCGAGGTTAAATACTCCCAAATTAGTGTCATCCACCCCCTATCATAGTGCTCGGTCATTGTCACTTCGACACTTTTTATGCTCGGCTCGAGGAGGTTTTCTTGAATGAAAGTTCTTAGTTGGCCAACTCTCTTGGTGCTAGCCAAATTGGACAACAGATCTGCCCTGGAATTTTCTTCCCGAGGTATGTGCTCAATGGAGAAATGATCAAATTCAGAAATGAGGCTATTGACCTTGCAGAGATATCTGGTTAGTTGGGGGTCCTTTGTCTGATAATTGCTCGAGACTTGTCTTGTTACAAACTGTGAGTCACTTCGGCATTTTAGTTCCCAGACCCCAACTTCTTTAGCTAACATTAGTCCAGCAATAAGGGCTTCATATTCTGCTTGCTTGTTTGAAGCAGTAAACCCGAACTTGAAAGATTGCTCGAGGATTAGGTCATCAGGTCCCTCGAGAATTATTCCAGCCCCGCTTCCCTTCAAGTTAGATGATCCGTCAACATATAGGAGCCAGATGAAGGTCTCCGACCTCGGTTTGGAAGAGAGCTCGGCAATGAAGTCCGAGAAGCATTGTGCTTTCATTGGTCCCCTCGGTTCATACTGTAGACCGAATTCTGACAATTCTACCGACCAAGCTATCATTCGTCCGGCTAGATCAGGTTTCATGAGTACTTGCTTTATTGGATGATCAGTCTTGACTATGACTTGGTGCAACTGGAAATAGGGCCGTAACCTCCGAGCTGACATAACTAAGGCGAGGGCCAGTTTTTCAATTACTTGATATCGCGTTTCCGCGTCTTTCAGGATCATACTGACATAGTACACCGGCATCTGTTGCTCCTCCGCTTCCTGGATGATCACTGCACTGATTGCACAATCGTTGACAGAGAGGTACAAGTACAGATCTTTGTCGAGCTGAGGCCGAGTGAGGATTGGGGGAGATGCTAGGAAGAGTTTTAGATCTTCAAAGGCCTTCTCACACTCTTCAGTCCAAATGAAATCCTTTGGTTTTTTCAAGAGCTGGAAAAAAGGTCTTGCCTTCTCTGCAGACTTCGGGAGAAAGCGGGATAGGGAGGCTAATCGGCCGGCTAGCCTCTGAATTTCTTTCACATTCCGAGGACTTCGCATTTCCATGACGGCTTTGCATTTATCCGGATTAGCTTCGATCCCCCGGTGTGTTAGCATATATCCCAAGAACTTTCCTCCTTGTACACCAAAAGAGCATTTTTCTGGATTTAGCCTCATGTTGTACTTTCTGAGCTGGCCGAAAATTTCCTCGAGGTCGGCAGGGTGTTGGCTCGGATCCTCGGATTTTACCACCATGTCATCAACATATACTTCTAAGTTATTTCCAATTTGATTGGCGAAAACCTTGTCCATAAGCCTTTGATATGTTACACCATCATTTTTTAGGCCGAAGGGCATTACTCGGTAGCAGTAGTTCACCCCATCAGTCATAAATGCTGTTTTTTCTTCGTCGGGTGGATACATCCTGATCTGGTTATAACCTGAATATGCGTCCAAAAAGGACAAAACTTTGTAACCTGAGGCCCCATCCACCAGTCTGTCAATGTTGGGTATCCACCAGTCTGTCAATGTTGGGTAAGGGATAGGAATCCTTTGGGCATGCCTTGTTGAGATCGGTATAGTCAGTGCACATCCGCCATTTACCGTTGGCCTTTCTGACTAATACCATGTTGGCTAGCCAGGTAGTGTATTTCACCTCTCGGGTGAAATTTGCTTTGACTAGTTTGGAAGTCTCCTCGGCCACTGCTCGACGCCTTTCCTCGCCAAGTTTCCTTTTTCTGAGTTACAGGTTTGGCTTCGAGACATATGGACAGCTTATGGCACATAAAGTTGGGGTCTATGCCCGGCATATCCGATGTCTTCCAGGAGAACAGGTCAGCATTCTTCCTTAGGACCGCGTGAAGCCTCTCTCTAAGTGAGGGTTCAAGTTGACTATCGTCCTGGGTGCATTGTTCAGGATGGGCTCCCAACGGGAACCTTTCTAAAGACTCTGTTGGTTCAGCCTTGAACTCGTACATCTCTGTTCTTGGGTCCAGTTCAAACATGCTGACTGACACGGACTCGGCCAAGAAGTAAAAACGGTGAGACCGAATATGTTCTCGGGGATGACAATTACCACTTCCATTTTACTATCTGGGGATTTTGTTGGGTGTTAACATAAAATTTCTTTTTTTTAAATGAAAAAGAAGAGTGGGGGTTTCTCCTTTGTTTGTTACCCCTTATACAACATCTTTTCTATACTCTTGTCTTGTCTTGGCCTAATCCCAAATTAAACCTAATGTCTTGGTGGATTAATAAGAGAAATTGCATTAAGACAAGTTCATAAGATTGCAAGTAGCCAACACCTATGTCTAGATTCTTGGACTACTTGGCATATAATTCATGAGCATACTTTAACATCAATCTTTCAATTGTCTATTAAAGAATAATCATTCCTAAAATGATCAGCTAGAATAAGAATTATTTTGAAGAGGGTTAATTAGCATTTACAACAATTTATTACCACAAGGGAGTTTAGTACATAATTGAAAGTAAAGATAATTAGAGATGAAAAGGGAGAGCTCCATGGATGTGCACACAGCCACGCGAGAGGATGTTTCTTTGTCCAATGATAAAATTCTTACGGGAATTTCATTGTCAAGTGTGGGGTAGCGACAATCCGCCCAGGGTGATGGTTTCATTCAACGCTTCATTTTGATTCTCAGGTGTATCTTTCTCGACTTTTCCAATAAGGATGTTGTATTTTGAATTTCCGGCGTGTTGGCATCTCGACTTTTGGAGATGGCGTGACACGTCCGGTGCATCACCTGGGCGTGACGGTTTGGAGAGTCTTCTTTCTTCAAACGTTGTTAAGAGGTCTATGTAACCTCGGGTTGTGACTTGCTCAATTTCTTATCTTTCAAAGCTCTAAGTCATCCTAGCTTGTCTTCTTGGGCATTTAATATGAATATCAAAACAAACAATCACTTATCGTCCAAAGGAAATAAAAAATAATTAAAATGGTTTCTATATGCAAATGCATGCGAGATGTACATGGAAAATGAGGTGAAATCACACTCATCACTGACCGGTTAATAAGTGTTACCGAGCTTATCACTCTGCTTTCCATCCTCGGTATTCTTTGGGCGTCTGGTGGCGGGTAAAAGTTGCTTGCTAGTTTTTGGTCAGCCGGATTTATCTCCATTGGGTCATTTTGATTTGGATCCACCCTTGGAGTTCATCATCTTCCAATAAGGATGTTGTATGGGGTTGGCTCTGTACTCGTTGGAGGTCTTCTCCAAACGTTGTTAAGAGGTCTATGTAATCGGTTTGATGGACTACTAGCTTGTCTTGGCTTTTTTTCATGACGCTTCTTGAAGGTTGCAGCTCGTCGTTCGCTCCGGTCAATAAGCCCCGAGATTGGCTAGTTGATGAGCCCCATTGGTCATCTTGATTTGGATCCTCCTTGAAATCATCATCGATAGTTGGGGGTCCTTTGGGTTGGATTTAACGGGGGCTTTTCGGCTGTGGTTTCCTCGCGGTTTGTGCCGTTCTCCTTGTTTATAGGGTCCTTTGGTTATTTAACCGGTCTTCGCCTTGATGGTTTCCTCAAGTTTGCATCTCGGTCTCGGTTGTTGTAACTGTAGTGTCTCCAGTGTCTCATCCTCCATTGTCATCTCGGCGGACGAAACGATCAAGACGGCCTGCTTGTGCTAAATCCTCAATCTTTTTCTGGAGTGTTCTGCACTCGTCAGTGGAGTGTCCATAGTTTTGATGCCACATGCATTCTTTACTTCTGTCAGTATTGTCCGGTGTTTTGGACAGTCGAGGTAAGGTAAGCAACTCGGCGCTGCACACCTCCTGAAGGATGGCTGCCCGAGATCGGTTCAACGGAGTATAAGATTGGTGCCTGGGATGCCTCTCCGAGAATTCTCTTTCGTTGGTTTTTTAGGTCCTTTGTGAGTCAGACCCCCTGTTTCTGTCTTTGTTCGAGGCCGAGCTCTTGTCCTTGAAACCTCTTTCTCTCCTTTTGAATTCCAACATCTCTTCCGAGTTCATGAAACCTGTAACCTTTTCCTGCAACTCTTCAAAATCTCTCGGTGGCTTCCGAGATAAGTACTCGAAGAATGGCCCTGGCTTCAGATCAGCCATGACGGTGTGGAGGCAGAGTTCCGAGCTCGTGTTGGGAATCAGGATCTGCTTAGTATTGAAGCGAGCCATGTAATCTCTGAGTGATTCATTCCTTTCCTGTTTGAAATTTACCAGTGAGACCGAGTGCCTTTTATGCCTTCGGCTTGCTGCAAATTGTGCAGTGAACTTAGTTATGAGCACATCAAAGAAATCAATCGACCGAGGGGGTAGATTTGTTAGTCAGGTTAGAGCTGGGCCTTGCAAA
The DNA here is from genome assembly GCA_030762895.1 of Sophora flavescens. Lineage (NCBI taxonomy): Eukaryota > Viridiplantae > Streptophyta > Magnoliopsida > Fabales > Fabaceae > Sophora > Sophora flavescens. The sequence continues at coordinate 100,591,073 of CM061062.1, forward strand.
GTGGTTGGAAAAACTTTGCACATGACGGCCTCCGAATCAGTCACCAAGTAAACAGAGGAAATAAAGGACTCCACATGCTCGGTTGGGTCAGTGGTGCCATTGAATTTGTCGATGTTAAGAGGCTTAAAATGGCTAGGCTCGATTACCTCATTAATGTCATCGGTGAAGGGCAACCTCGGATGCCGGTCCGATGTCCTTCCTTTCTGGCTAGTCCTTTATGCGTGAGACTTGACTTCTGAAGCCCTCAGAGGAGGTTTAGTTTTGGATGCTCGGTTAGTTCCCCGAGGAGAGTGCGCCGGAGGATCCTTCTGGCCAGCCTCGGGTGAGGATTGCTCTTCGTCGGAAGGTGTCAGGGACCTTTCTCTCTCCCGAGCTCTTAAAAGAGCACGCGTATCTCCTCGTTCTCTTTCCGCAGCTGCTCAAGCTGTTCCATAATTTCTCCCAACCGAGGGTTGTCTTCATTGAGGGGGGAGGAAAGATGATTGTCGTGGTTCTGGGTGTTTGAAGCCTCATGGTCCTCATGATTCATGCTGTTCACCCCTCTTCGCAGACCATTCCGTGTGGTCACCATTAAGCTTTCTTGTGGAACCGGGGAAAGTTTCACCTCGGCCCCACGGTGGGCGCCAAATGTTCCTGCCGAGATCCGGTTTGCCGGAACCTCGCCGTAAAACGTCAAACCAAGGGTGAATAATAGGGGTTATTAAGGTTGTTTTAGACTATGGCTTGATAGGACGTAATATTCCGGTCCTACGTATCCCGATGGGAATCAAAGCCAGACGTAGTTCTCGGTTCAATCCTTGGCCGTGGTGATCTCGATCTCTTAATTTTGTATCTGATGAATACTAGAGAGCAAGGACTCTCTGATAGTCTCTTGGTCGAGCTAGTTTCTCTAATACGCTTAAGAGAGAGTCACCAGAGTTCAGTGAAAAGTGAGTTTCTCTCATGGGTTCTCCTCCTTTTATAATAGGATTCCCCTATCTTTTAGAGATCTGGATTTATCTCCTTTTATCTCTAAAATCTCTTTTGAGATGTGATTTCCTTAATTTAAGGGATATTATCTCTTTTAACCAGATAAGGTTATTTCAGATAATATCATGATTTATTTAAGAATAATATCAATATCCTATCCATTTATTTAAGGGATATTATCTCTTTTAACCAGATACGGTTACTTCAGATAATATCAGGATAATTAAAGGTGATTTTTAACTTATTATCCTTAACTTCCAGATTGAGCCGGGTATTCAAGCTCAGTGGCCGGGTTTCACTCTTCGGTCAGTACACTCCACATAATATGCTGATGCTTGGCCATGGGACCCACCCATGTAACAAAATCACACTCCCCTTGCTCCTAGGAGGGCTATAAAAGGGAGAGCAAGCCAAAAAGGAAGGGTTGGGCAATTCTCAAAGACTTGCGACCAGAAGACTATGCTAGCAAGAGAGAAAGAGGGCTCTGAGATACTTTTGTATTCTATTTTTCTTGTCGGAACAATACTTTTCCGATTAATTAAAAATTGACATCATAAGCAATTTAAGTGGATTGAATTTGTAAAGATACATCGTGATCTTAAACAAAATTACATGGTAAACATATCATTGCATGAAAGTATGAAGACTTTTTTTTTGTATTAAGCAAAAGTTTAGATAATAGGGGAATGTACCCCCCATGCAAAACCAGAAAAGATTATCAACTTTAGTTGGAATTTATAATAAAATTTACATATCGTCTATCAACAATAAAAATTTAAGAATCGAACCCACATCATAGCAAGTCTGGGTGGAAGGATCGACCAAATGAGTCAATTGGTAAAGTATAAACTTTAATTTGAACATAAAAAAAGAAAGCTTAAAGATTTTTTACATTTGAAGTGTCATAATTAAATAAGAATATTTGACGAGTGCTAGCAACGCACTCTCTAACTAACTCTTTCCAACATATTTTCTCTTATTTGTTGAAATTCATGTGGGTTCCACTATTTTGGAATGAGTCTCATTAATTCATACGGGTTCCACCTGAATTTAGTGAGACCAACATGAATTTCCACCGATAGAACAGAGTGTGTTGGAAAGATAGTGATAGAATGTATATTACTAGCATTTCTCAAAATATTTCTACGAGAGTCGAATACTTTTAATAATATAATAGATAATCATTAAACAAAATATAAAAATATTTACAATAACAATATATTGATTTTAAATCCTTTAAAATATTTTTTATTAATTATAAATATTTTGAGTATTGATTTTGTTTCATGAAAGGTCCATGTTAAAATCTTTATTTGGATTTATGAAGTTATAAAAAAAATATTGTCAAAAACAAATCTTTTTCATATTCTTTAATTTGCAATAATGAACTAAACATTGTTTTCTTCTTTCCAATAATCTATATATTTCAAGGCTTATTTGAGGAAAAGCGTCGTCACTCTCAATATTGTCACTAATTCAACTAGTACATGCAAATTATCAACTTTTGAGATTGCATAACAATTAAATCTAAGTTATATATATATAAAAAAAAACTAAGTAGATAATTTCAATGGACTTTGACTTCTGAAACCCAAATAATTTAGGCGGCCAAACAGGCCCAAACTGAGTATACCCATATAAACCCGAATAAGGCTAGCTTTTATGAAACGGGTCCTCAACGGGTTGAAAATTGAAAAGTCCAGCCTGCATGCATTGGTCTGGGTGGTGACAGTAAATATTGCCTCAAAATAGTCCAAAGTGAGATCCCTGATTTCAGATTCCACCTGATATAGACAATGAGGAATCGAGCATAAGTATTGTGAAAGTATACTATACACACAAAACCGATGAGTATGCATGAAATACACCTCTGTAAGGAATATTTTTTATAAGAAGAAAGATAATACATTTGTTGTTAGGCAGAGAATCACTACTTTGTAAGAGTGAAAATTTTATTTTGGTTCATTAATAACTTTTGTTTTTCAATTTAGTATTCATAAATCCAATTTTCATAATTTCATCCCTTGCTAATCTCCAAATTTCCATCAATTTTGTCTATCTGTGAGACAAGTTTTAATTAAATCTTGATTTATAACATGGGCTAATTAAATTGAGGTTGATTTGATCAATTGAAGAACTGGATTGCAAAAAATAAAATAAAATAATGAGACAAAATTATTTTTTTATAAGCTATACTTTCATTTGCTAGAATGATTCCTACATTACACAATTAATATTTATAATGAAGAAAGATCTTAGTTTTTCCTGCACTTTGCTTAAAGGAATTTCTTTAAAATAATAAAATCAAAGACGGGGTTCCTGACAAAACATATACATTTCTTTACCTGTCAGCCAAGATTTGAATCATAAAAATGCTTGATGACATTTCACAAACTATATAGCAACAACGATATTGCTTTTACCTTCGGCTTTTGTGCTGAATGATTTTGAGGGAACATTCATCTAAATAGTTCTTCTTTGTGGAAAAGGAAGACATCTTAAGTATGAACCGAATGGTTGGTTGTCTTTGTCGTCTATGGATTTATGTGTCAAAGAGAAGGCCAGTGCCAAGGACCAATATCCCCACAAATCTGGATTCTATAAGGTCCTGCTTCGTTGAAAAATTATATGGTGGTAACCTAGCATTTGAGAGACTGAAGGAGGATTTCCATAAAGCTCAAGTAAATCCAGCAACGCTAGCCAACACTGAGATTCTTTTAAAGGCTTTACTTAAAGAAGAGTATCTTGATTTAAGGAAGCTTCAGGTTTGTCACAGATTAAGGGTTTATTTGTTTTGTTTGCAATTTCTTGTTTTCATTTCATGTTTTCATCAAAAATTACAAAATTGTCACTTTCATTCTATTTGCATACAGCTGGAAATGAAAACAAAAAATTGAAAGCAAAATAAACAGAGCCTAACATATTTACATCCGTGTTCATTTTTTTCAGTTTTACTGTTAACAAATTAAAATAACATAAGAAAGTATCAATATTTTCTGAAATCATGCTTTCAAAATTTAGTAAAATAAATAACAAAATTTCTTTCAGGTTGGTTGATGAAAGTTTAATTTACGATTTTTTTTTTTGAACAGATTGTCGCAACGCTAAAAATAAAAATGCATATACAGTATAAATAAATAGGATTTTTTATAAGTACTTTTAAGTCACAAAAAGAAAATAAAGGGTAGGATTTATTAAAAACTAACAATGTTATCTATATTTGAACTAATAAGAGCTCTGTTATAATGCATTGAAGCAAACTGTGGCGAAGCTGGAAATGAGTAGAAGCGAAGATTCTGCAGTGAAAATACTTCGTGCGGCAAAAGAGGCCAATGCGAAGAAACCACATGAAGCCTACGAGATTGAAATGTTACTCGTAGAAATGCTCATCTATAAGGTATTCAACCTCAAATTTCCATTTTCAATATAACTTATTTGAATGGCAATGTGGTTATCATCTAAACTATCTCCAATTGAATGGACCTGTTAAAAACAGAATTTACCCTTAAATCTCAACCTAATAACTTTAACTACTTTATATATATATATATTTTGAAGTTATGGGTTTAGATTGAGAAAGAGAGAAGAGAAAGAATGAACACTCAATATATGATTATAATTGATTATCATCTTGTTGTACGAAAAGCTTAAGCACTAACCCCTATTTATAGATATACAAGATTCCTAATCCTAATTGAAAATAATTATAATAACTAACTGATAACAACTTAATCCTATGAGATAATTCAAGATACTCTTGTAAGATAAGATGATATAAGTTCATCTATTCTAACACTCTCCCTCAAGCTAATGCTTATTAAGCTTTAAGCTTGTTACAAATATACCCTTTAAAAGAGAAAATTTAACAATCAGAAGTAACCAGACCAATAAAGATATCCTGAATAAACCAAGAAATACAAGAACGATCAACCAATAATGTTTATGCCCAAGAACAAACCACCAATATTCAACCAACTGAAGAAATCATTGCTGATTTTTATGAACATCCCAAACCAAACTGAAATGATATTTGGCTAGACGTTGTCCTTAGACCGAAACAACCAACTTAAGTGTAGGACGGGTCATGAAGTTTTCTATGACTAGTACCGACGGCTCAACCTTGACGATAGTCAGACGACGAGACTACCAAAACAACCAACTTAAGTGGGAAAGGATGTTAGAGATAACTTAGCAAGATAGCTGGAATGATCATAAGCCTGACAGAAATTTATTGGCAAGCAATCTAGCAGCAAGGACCAAACTTCTCAAAACTGCATTTGGAAGCTTCAACAACAATATTGGAGACCCAAATTATTTAAAATTGAAATTAAGGTAGACAACTACTTTCGGAACTGAGATGAGATCAATGCATTCGGGACAAAGGATCATGATGACAAGTGCATTTGGGACAAAGACAATGACAGTGCATATAGGACAAAGAGCCGAGGCCAGAGCATCTTGGACAAAAAGTTGGGCTAGTATGAGTTATAATCAACATAAGTCAATCGTTGACGGAAATAGAAGTCACCACTAATATAATTCTTTCGTGGGAAAGGAGTCACCACCGGAATGATCGTCGGTGGGAAGATAAACCACCGGTATGATCCATCGGTGGATAAGAGAAGGAGTCATTGGTATGATCCATCGGTGGGAAAGGAGTTGCCATCGGAATGATCCTCGGTGGGAAGAGAAGCCACTGGTACGATCCATCAGTGGATAAGAGAAGGAGTCACTGGTATGATCCATCAATGGGAAAGTAGTCATCAATGGAATGATCATCGGTGGGAAGAGAAGCCACTGGTATGATCCATTAGTGGATAAGAATTTCATGACAAACACTGGAGAAGCAAACAATAGACCAAAGATTTGAGCTTTCGAACACAATAAAACATAACCTAAGAGAGGTCAAACACATCAAGGTGGTTGCAGAAGAGTGGTCTATAGAGGGACGTCAGAACATATCCGAAAAGAGCAGAGGCCGACAAGCTTGGTGCTAGAAACGGCGGTCGGAAAGGGGCCAGACGCGTCAGAAAATAAGAACACAACGAAGGAGAGAATAATGGCAATTTTTTTTTATGGTTAAGAAGATTGATTAGAGTTCCTTCATACTTAACAGAACTCCGCAGCGGAATAGTGACGAGATAGGTCACGGAGGATGGTACCTCTCTGATACCATGTTGAAGTTATGGGTTTAGATAAAGAAAGAGAAGAAAAAGAATGAACACTCAAAATATGATTATAATTGATTATGATCTTGCTGTACGAAAAGCTTAAGCACTAACCTCTATTTATAAGGATACAAGACTCCTAATCCTAATTGAAAAGAGAAACTAATTATGATAATAACTAACCGATAACAATCTAATATTATGATATAAGTCAAGATACTCTTATAAGATAAGATGAGATAAATTCATTTATTCTCTCTCTATATATATCTATATATATATATATATATATATGCTTACAAAAGTTTGTGGGAATTGGATCCCAGGACCCCCACAAGGGTCATGTCATGGCTCATTAAAAAAAAAAAAACTAAACCGAACATACTCGGGATACGATAATATCACTAACGATAATTTTAACAAGTTCCACAGAAGGAGAACCTAGAAAAATTGTGCCTAAACTCTAGTCTAGGCTCAAGTATCTATCCAGTGTGTAGATTTGTTATCTTTCCGATAGGTATCGACAAATTGAATCTGCCAATCTCTATTCTTTCATCTGCAAATTATGGAGACCAAGTGGTTTCTATGCTAGTTAAGACCAATCTCTATTTTTGTCGGCCCTACTTTTTGACACTAACATATGCTGCGTTCGATGTATAGACTTTTCTTATATTCATTTTTTATTTTCTTAAAAAAAAAATTCCATTTTCAAATTTTTTTTCCATGTTTTCTGCCATTGCTATTTTCATTGTTTGGTACGCCATAACTTATATGTCTTCTTTCCCTTGCTCAAATCCAGAGAAAGAAATTATCAAATAAGCTTCTGTCAAAAAAATTATCAGACGAGCTTATAACTAAGATTAAAGATTTATACGTACAGTTTGGACACTTTGTATATATATCGTAGAGCTTATGAGTGTTTTAGGAGTGATGAAATACATGTTGAGAAAGAAAAAAATAACAAATAAATGAGGATGAATACTTTAATAGTGTTGGACGTCATTTTCATAATGCTCTATGACTAATTAAATCCAATAAAATTTTAATAACCCCAACTCTGTTCAATTTCCTTCATTATGAAAAATTAATTCAACGACTAATGTTTGACTAGAGAAAGGATATATAGAAGAAAAAAAGGCCATTTTGATGGACTAAATTGATTTATCCATTATGCCAAGAGAAATTCCTTATATCTGTCATCTGATAATCTGATATTGACAGGGAGATTTCAAAAAAGCCTTGGATTGTAAATGCTTGGAAGATGAATCAATGAAAGATGCGCGGCGCCCACTATACAAGGTACGTGCTCCTTAATTTGTTCTTATCTACCTTTGGGCTCCTTTGCTACCTAACAAATGCAAAATTATAAGCCTGATTACCCCTGATAATTTATTCAATGCAAAAAGCTGTCTTTGCTATTTTGGCCATAAGCTTAGACTTAAGCATCAGTCCTAAAACATAGAGTCGTCAAAACAGGCCGACCCGGCCTGATGAGTCGATCTATTTAACCCGGTATAAATGATGGACTGGATTATTAAACTAGAGCTCTATCAAAGTATAGCTCGGTCTGGCCCGGCCCAAAAATTTGTTGGCCGGTTATGAACTGACTCGAGACAGGCTGGGTCAGTCCGCTAGCCCGAATGGCTTCCTGCATAAAAAAAATGGGAAGAATATTTATAACAAAAACCAAAAAAAAAATTTGAAACTTTTTTTATTATAAGTAGGATAAAACATGAATGGGTGGAATGTGTCAAGACGTAGCGTTGGGCGTCATTTACATAAAACTTGAATTCAGAAAATTCCATCCTATGCATTTATATTAATTAGCAACAACAGTAACGCTATTTGAACATTTAGATTACAATATACAAATGACACTTTTATTCACATAAATATTCAATGTTTTGAAATTTTTTTCAAAATGAGATATACAGAAAAAATCATTGTATTAGTCGAGGTTTACAAAACTGGACCGAACATTGAACCGGTGAAGGCAGTGGTTTAAGGTTCATTGATCTAATCAAGGTTGAATCGGTTATAATTAAATAATATTATTTTAATTTCTAATATAATATTTGTAACAATATTAAACAAAAAACAACATAACAACTAAAATTATTAAGCACAAATTTTTTTTTTGAAATTAAACTAAATAAATGTAAAGATATATGTTAAAATCATCTTCATAGGGAAAGTCAACCCAAAATCTACAACAAGCCCACATACGTTAGAAAACAAGAGAATTAGGTTTTGGCTAGGATGACCCAAATCCTTTTATATATATATATATATATTTTTTTTTTAAACCGGTCCAGGCCGGTCCACAACCGGTTTTACCGGTTTTGAACCAGTTCGACAGTTCTGAGACCGATTTCAAATAAGGCCGATTCTGGGAGTCAATTGAACCAACCTAGATCTCAAGTCCCTGTTAAACCAGTCGATCCGATCCGATTTTGTAAACCTTGATATTAGCAAATAACAATTCCCAAATGCTTGAGGGCTATGACTTCACGAGGCTCTTATTATTTTTTAGAGCAACGATCATGCCACTAATCATTATTTTAAAGACTTTCTTCTGCACAGTTTTCATGTTATGGTTAAATGTTTTTTTTTTTAATGATGGAGAATTATTATAATCGACGAATTTTTTTGTAAATGACACGTCAAATGTTAATTCATAACCATATGAATGGAATTCTTTAGTTAAAAAAAGGAATTTTAAATAACAAGAACAATAATTAAAAAAAGATTATCGATCCATGGGCCGACCCGTTTGACCCACGATCCGCATAGGGCTGGGCTGGGCCGGACTAGGAAATTAGTGGCCCGACTTTATTTTGGCCTAGCCCAATCCGACCAGAAAAATGGCTTGACCCGAATGGTCGGGTCAGTCCTAATTGACACCTCTATTAAAACACAACACTCAATTGATACATACATGACAAATGTATTATATATACATATCTCTAATACAAATTTTATAAAATTGATATATATATATATATATATATATATATATATATATATATATATATATATATATATATATATATATATATATCAATTCATGCGGTTCAAGCAGTGATCCGTTGATCCAGTGTCATAAACAAGTAGATTACCAATCGAGGTTTGATAATATTGGTTACAAGGCTCCACATGCCTAACAAAGGCATGAGAAGTTCTGTCCTTCTTTTCACTTATCTTCAGTCATGCAATTCGAAAATAGTTTATGAGTCATATCGTGTCATCTCATAAGTTACCCCACTTTATATATATATATTATTTCAATTTAAAATTTTAACTCGTTCTTACAATATGTTTGGATGAGGAATTATATTATTTCAACTTAAAATTTCAACTCGTTCTTACAATATGTTTGGATGAGGAATTTTCAGAAGGTAATATAATTTTCCAGAGTATTTAAGATACTATATTTTAAATTATGTTGATTGGATATTTTACTACAGAAAATTTAAAATTCTTGAAATTTTAAGGAGGTATTTGTTCTAGTTAAATCGAGAGAAATTCAAATCCCACCTAAAGAGAAGGGATTTCTAGATTACTCTCAGTCTCAGTCCTATACCCTCTCAGCCTCAGTCCCCACAGATCTAAAACCCAGACACCATGAACCATCGTTGGCACGTGCTTCACGCGTTCCGTTTGTCGCTCGCCGTCTTCACGCTGTCCACCATTGTTTCCTCGAGTCCAGCGTCCTCTATCATACGAGTCACAAGTTCAGTGAAGAAGAAGATATGTATTTGGTTTTTATTTATTAATTAGTTTCTAGTTTATATTTTTTTTCATTTGAGTCCATTATAGTTGGGTTGGGCCAAGTCTAACTTGGGGGTTTAAGTTTGGATCATTAAAGTCTAAAATCAGTTTTTTTTTCCAGGGCATTTAAAAAGCTAAAAAAATAAAATTCCATTTTTTAAATAAAATTAAAGTAAATCCTTTTAGTTATTAATTTAAATAAAAAACTTTGAAAAATAAAATAATCAAATGAGGTATTTATAAATGATGTTTATATAATTTTAATTTGTATTATAAATCATAGTAATTAAATTTAAAATGTAATCTTAAATAAAAGAAATTATGGAATAAGGAAAATTAATTACTTTATTTAAATAAGTATTTAAAAGAAAATTAATTGCTTTATCGAAACAAAGAATTTAAAATATAGGGTATTTGAAATACATTATTCAAACAAAGTATTTTCAAAATGAAAGTAACTCCATTAAAATAATTCAATCGCCCTGTATTTCAAATTCTTTGAAATTTTGAAACACATCATCTAAACACACTTTATAATTAAGTCTATGGGGCCCACATAAACCATGCGCACTAGTTGCTCTCTTGTGCAACCATTACATACACCTACCATACTTTTTACCTCTCCAACCATACAGCACTATTTTTTTTTTATCGTAATTGCACAAAACTCCGTACTACCATGTACAACTCTCATTCGAGATGCTCAAAGCTAGATGTTGTAGTATTTTATCTCGCTATTTCATGTGAAATTTATTAGTGTTATTTCCTTTTAATTTTTATGTAAGTTATTATCTATAATATATTAATTAGGAGATCCACTTTTCATCGTTGGATCCCCAAATGATGACACGTGTTATCTTTTTTTATTTAACAAATATTTTTTTAAAAAACATTTTTTATATAAATTTTTACTTTTTTTCAGATTTTTTTTTTTTGAAAATTTAACATATTTTTTCTAAAAAAAAGTTTTAGCTATTTTTTTAAAAACAAATTGTTTAATTTTTTTATTTTATTTTTTCAAAATATTTTTAATTAAAAATTTTTTTTTGAATTTTTTAAAAAAATGTTATTTATTTAAAAACAAATTAATTAAACTTTTTATAATCTTAATTTTTTTTAGGAATGCGCTCCAGCTTTTTGACCATTGTGTCACAGTAGACGAATTGGATGACGACACGTGTCGACGGCGATCCCAGCCCAGATTATATATATATTTTTAGATTATAAAATTTGTTTAAATTAAATGGTGTACTGGTTTTACTTTTGATGAATAGGCGGTTGCCACGTATCATGGAACTGGCCCATGAAAATTTTTTGGTCTTCGAATTTTTTATATTAAAAAATATTTACATAATTATTTTACTTATTGTATTATTATTTATTATATGGCCTTCTCTTTTTCAGTTTGTTTTTTAAAATTTCAACATTTTGGTTTCATGTGTTTAACAATTTAAATATTAAATTTTTAAATATTATATTATTTGTTTAAAATAAATGGTAGCTTTATTTTTATGTGGACGAATAAACGGGTGACGCGTGTAATTGGCAGAGGCCACATATATTTTTGTCCTCTGCCATTTTTTAATAATAATTATTTAATTAATTATTTTAATTGTTGTATAATTTATTCTAGGACATTTTCTTAAAATATATTTGTACCATGCTTTTACTGCGGACAAATAAACGAGCAACACGTGTCACGGGAGGGGTGCACATATAATTTCGACCTCTGGCATTTTTTAATAATAAATATTTAATTAATTATTTTAATTATTGTCAAATTCATTCATGAGATTTCTCTTATTTTTAACCTTGTCATTCTTTTACTATGGACGAAAAGGTCGACGTCAAATGTCACGGGTCGTGCCCACATAGATTTTTGGACCATTAGATTTTTATAATAAAAAATATTTAGATTTTTAGTTTACTTATTGTATTATTATTTATTGTATTGCATTCTTTTTTTCACTTTTTTTTATTATTTCCACCTTCGTGTTTGATGAATTAAACAATTTAAATATAAAATTATTAAATATTAGATAATTTGTTTAAAACAAATGATAGCTTAACGTGTGTTCTCTTATTTAATTGTTTTAATTATTGTAAAATACATTCATGAGCCTTCTCTTATTTTTAATTGTCATTCTTTTACCGTGGACGAAAAGGCCGTCGCCAAATGTCACGGGTCATGCCCACGTAGATTTTTGGTCTCTGGATTTTTTATAATAAAAAACATTTAGATTATTATTTTACTTATTGTATTATTATTTATTATATTGCCTTCTTTTTTTCAAAATTTTTATTATTCTCACCTTCGTGTTTGATGAATTTAACAATTTAAATATAAAATTGTTAAATATTAGATAATTTGTTTAAAATAAATGGTAGCTTGATGGGCCTTCTCTTATTTAATTGTTTTAATTATTATAAAATCCATTCATGTGCCTTCTCTTATTTTCGATTGTGTCATTCTTTTACTGTGGACGAAAAGGCCGGTGCCAGATGTCACTGGCCGTGCCCACGTAGATTTTTGGTCTCTGGATTTTTTGTAATAAAAAATATTTAGATTATTATTTTACTTATGGTATTATTATTTATTATATTGCCTTATTTTTTAATTTTTTTGTTTCCACCTTCGTGTTTGATGAATTTAACAATTTAAATATAAAATTGTTAAATATTAAATAACTTGTTTAAAACAAATGGTAGCTTGATGGGCTTTCTCTTATTTTTAACCGTGTCATTCTTTTACTGTGGACGAAAAGGTCGGCGGCAATGTCACGGGTTGTGCCCACGTAGATTTTTGGCCTCTGGATTTTGTATAATAAAAATTATTTAGATTATTATTTTACTTATTGTATTATTATTTATTATATTACCTTCGTTTTTTGACTTTTTTTATTTCCATGTTCGTGTTTGATGAATTTAACAATTTAAATATAAAATGGTTAAATGTTAGATAATTTGTTTAAAAAAATGGTAGCTTGATTTTTCGTGGACGAATAAACGGGCGATACATGTCACCGACAGCATCTGACATTTTCTTAAAAAAAATAATTATTTAATTAATTATTTTAATTATTGTGTTATTCATATTAGGGCTTTTTCTTAAATTTAAATTGCAGCATGATTTTATTGTGGACGAATAAACGGGCGACACGTGTCACTTTCTTATGAAAAAATAAAATCATTGTCTCAGATTAATAAAAACTTGCAGAAAACAAAATAAAAATTTATGAAAATAAAAACTCACGGAAAACTAAAAATTAATAAAAGAAGAAATAATCTGATACTTAAATTGAACATAACAATCCAATATTATAATTTACCCTAAATAACAGGATCATACATATTTAAAATAGTGTTGAATATCAAAGTATGATTGCTTTCTTTTTATCAAAGTATCTTCTATTGTTGTTGCTATATAAATGTTTAATACAATAACATATAATATCATGAAAATGTGTATTCTTTTCATAAACATAAAAGATTAACATATTGCATATCACGAACTCATATCTATAATGAAAAGTCAAGCTTTTATAAAATCATCTAAAATTTTTATTATACAAATTTGTCATGTAGCGTGTTATTCATTAACTATTGAATATATGAATCCAACTGTGCACACAATAGTATTATTTTATATTCAAAAAATAATACATTTAGTGTTGTTCATGTTAAAATTATTTATAATAAACTATTACAAAAATAATCATTTAACTGATACCCGTGCATCTCGCACGGATAACTACACTAATATGTTTAAAGGTTCGACTCACCATACAATGCGACACTTTGAACACTAAATAACATGCATGATGCAATATAATAGTAGGTTCGGTTTATTACTTAATATATTATATAATATAAAATAGGGATGGGAATATGTTAGGCCAAGTTAGTTCCTGATAAGCCTGGGCTTGGCCTGCGTTCCAATCTCAAGGTCTGAGCTTGGCCTCTTAGCCTGATATAAACCAATTTTTAAAGCCTGAGCCTGACATACTTTAAAGTCTGACCTGACCTGAAGGCTACTTAAAAGCCTACTTATCAACAAGAACTTTAAATATGCCTCCATCTATAAATAGGTAATAAGTATTTACTTGTAAATAGGCTCGCATGTCTCTAATGATAAAGAAATCAATAGACCTATAGTATAAATAGGTCACTAGGCATTCAAAAATAAATAAACAAGTAGGCCACTACATGACCAATAGGCCTTTACTTTCAAGTATTATAAATAATGTAAATAATATATTATAGTATTATAATATTTTATATTACACACACACACACACATATTTATGTGTGTGTATGTGTTAAATATGACTGTTTGATAGGCATAATAGGCTTTTTTTTTTAAAGCCTTAGGCCATATCTCGTTAGCTATATAGGCTTTTTAAAAAGCCCTGACCTGACATTTTTACTAAACATAACATCCAATATTATAATTTACCCTAAATAACAAGATCATACGTATTTAAAATAGTGTTGAATATCAAAGTATGATTGCTTTCTTTTCATCAAAGTATCTTCTATTGTTGTTTTTATATAAATGTTTAATACAATAACATATAATATCATGGAAATATGTATTCTTTTCATAAACATAAAAGATTAACATATTGCATATCATGAACTCATATATGTAATGAAAAGTCAAGCTTTTATAAAACCTGCTAAAATTTTTATCATACAAATTTGTCATGTAGCGTGTTATTCATTAATTATTGAATATACGAATCCAACTGTTGCACACGATAGTATTATTTTATATTCAAAAAATAATACATTTAATGTTGTTCATGTTAAAATTATTTATAATAAACCATGACAAAAATAATCATTTAACTGATACCCGTGCGTCTCGCACGAACAACTACACTAATATGTTTAAAGGTTCGACTCACCATACAATGGGACACTTTGAACACTAAATAACATGCATGATGCAATATATTAGTAAGTTCGGTTTATTACTTAATATATTGTATAATATAAAATAGGGATGGGAATAGGCTAGGTGAACGCGTTGTCGCGCACGCGTCAAAAAGCGAGCTGTTTACAAAAATATGTAGTTTAGGGAGCGACAACTCGAGTATCGTCTCACAAGGACTCTTGGGTTGTTGTTGACAGAAAAAGTCAGAATTGGGGGGTTTTGGGTTTGAAATTAAACAAAGAAAACAAAGCAGAAAGACAGTGCAAACTAAGTAATTACCAAATAAACTAAAGCGATCAACCTACTGCTTTCGGTTTCCCACTATCATCGGTTTATATAATTCCATGCCCTAAGCGGATTCTACTCTCTTTTCGATTGTAACATCAATTAACAAGCGAAACCAATGCTACGAGACATACATTCATATTCCCGAATTAAGCAAACGGGGTGAAGCACTCATGAACTAAGCGAACATGAACGAACACACACGAATTAAGCAAACGCGATTAAGTATAGGAACATACAATCATCGAAATAAATCAACACCTATTCTATACGATTCCGAATTAAGCAAACATAACATATAAAACAAGTATTGAAAGAGAATAGCATAAAGTTCAGAAATTACAAAACCTCAAGTGACGGTGGAACCCGATTACAGTAGATTAATCAAGGAGACTAGTTCTCCATTACAAAAGAACACAAAATGCTAAACCTAACCTAATTCGCAGCCGTCCTAAGAAAAGAAAAGAAAAGAAAAGAAAAGGAGAGGATCCGATCATCAGTTCTGCCCTAAAACAGACTTAAATACTGATTCTGGATTCCGCGATCTCGCGAGGCGAGCATGCCTTCGCGAGGCGAATATTACGAACAGTCTTCAGTGTTTGGCTTTCTCGCGAGGCGAGCTTATTATTCGCGAGGCGAGACTCTTCAAATTCCAAACTATCACGCCCGTGACCTTCAACACGGGTAGGCCGTGATGGTCTCTGTCCTTCAGGGTTGGATTTCTCGCGGGGCGAGACATTGTTTCGCGGGGCGAGGCAGAGAAGACGGCATTTCTGGCACAGTCAGCCTTCAGGTTCGCGAGGCGAGTAGCCTCTCGCGGGCCGAAAAACTCCAGAACTGCTTCTCTTTATTACCTGAAAACAAGAAATAGTAGTAAGTGCCTTATTCGACTCTAAATCAGCTAAATTAACCTAAAAATACTCTAGAGGCTCAAAATGCTGCTTGAAGACAATCAAGTCTAATTTGGGCAAAAACGATATATAATTAGTACAAAACCACGGTCATACTAGCCATAAAACTAGATGAGCCAGCGGCTGATCAAAATACCCCAAACTTAAACTTTGCCTGTCCCCAAGCAAACTAAAACTCAAAAACTTAAAAAGACTCAAGACATGGAAAGCTTAAAGATTCAATCAACTTTGCACAAATTTCAAGCAATTCATCAAAACAGTTTTTCCTTCAATGTTCTCCCCTTTCAAACAAAGCAATCCCCACATGCATTCACTCTAAACATTTGAGAATTTTATCATTCAAGCAATCATTAATCTAAGTAAGGGATCCAAGTTACACACAAAAGGGAGATCACCAATTTTAAACAATTGCCTTCCTCACAAAGGGGTTTAGTGTTTCACTCAATCGCTCAATTTTTGTCTAGGCTATCAACGTTTCACTCAATTTCACTTTTAAGAGCACTTCTCATGAATTTGATTTTCATCTCAAAATGGTTCCCACGAAAACATGCATGCAACATCAAAAGGTCTTTTAAAGGTTGTAATGGGGTCTGGCTAAGGGTAAGATATACAAAGGTACTGGCTTAAGTCCCTAGGAACTAAGAGAGCATGAACATTTTGATACATTGATTTTCCACTCAAGTTCCTTTTTCCATTTTTTTTCTTTTTGCTTTTCGGTGACTACAGCCCTTTTTCTTTCAATACCCTTTTTTGACATTTTTGTTCTTCTTTTTATTCCCCTTTTTTTTCCCTTTTTTTTTTCTTTTTTTTTTTGCCCCTTGGCTCCAACCTTTATTTTTTTTTTCTTTTTCTCAATCTCAAACAATACATCATATCCTTGTAGCCACCCCAAACTCAGTTTCTTGCTAACCTTGTCTTGCTAAGCTGCCATGCTCTCCTAATCCTAAGATCGGGTTAACATGGTTTTTCCAGATTTAGGCTCATAACATAGGGTCATCAAGAACAACAGGCTAATTAGGCTCAATGAGGCTAACTAGGGAACATGCATTAGGGACTGGTTCAATTTAGGCCAAGTGATTATTTACAAAGAAAATGCCTAAATCATTTGATGCAAACACATAAACATGCAAACCAAAAAGAGATTCAAGTAAATTCGGGAAAGTGCAACTTGAAAGTGATTCTCACAATTAAAAACATGCTGGAGGCTCAAATCCTCACCTGGACATTTTTGCAAATTGTTTGACCGAGATTCTATCCCTAGCGTGTGCATCCCATCACCCTAAACTTATCATAAATCATGCAATCATAACAAAATATCTCAAAGTTCATTTTTCAATTTTTCAAGTGGGGATCAAATTTTCAATTTTCAAATCATAGAGGAAATCATCAATGGTCAACACATAACATGCAATCCATCTATGCGAATTCAATTAAAATCCAGCAAGCTAGCCGACACAAGACTCAACACACATACTCCTGATCTTCTCAAATTATTCAGGAGCTAAAAGAAAACAAAACAAAAATAAAGCAAGGCAAAGCAATTAAAAAGAGTAAGGTTCAGAGAAAACTCATGGGGGTGGTTCCACCAGGATCCCACTGTCTGTGATACAGTGGCCACGGAATGCTCAAAGTACGATATGATCCTCCCGGATCCCATGGCATGAAGCATAAGTATGAGAGTGGGCGCTTGATAATCATGGTAACTCCGCCAAGTGCGACGGACTTCTCACTCCCCCTCGGGTCAAAGTTGACCTCCTTTTCAACCTTGTCAATAAAGTCCTCCCAATAAAATTGGGGTTCAACCTCTTGGACTGGCCATGGTGCAAAATCCAGTCTCTCTGGCGGAGGCTTGAACTCCATTGCCGGTTGTTCCACAGTGGGAGGTGATGAACAAAAGGGGGGAATCTCTGGTGCCGCTTCAACTTCTGCACGATCTTCATTCACTGCATTAACAAATCCATCACCTGCTACAGAAATCTCAGCACACACCACACAAGGGTTAGTGTTAGTACAGTCAATACATATAGTACAATAAACAGAATCAGTAAAGACCTGAATGTCTGGAAATTCAGCACACAGTTCATCCACCCCATCACTTTCAACATATGCATCTAATTCCAAAGGTTCTTCATTATCCTCAAGCATGGTGAAGCAGATGTCCTCCTGATCCTCATTTTCTATGTTTCCTGGCTGAACAGGGCCCTCAACCTCATATGTCTCCTGTTCCATATGGACGTTTTGCTCCTCACACCCTGAAAAGAATGAGCTTTCAAAACATGCTACACACGAAGCAGAGTCAGTACAATCAACACATGAAGTATAATAGATAGAATCAGGAAAGGTATGAATATCTGGAGATTCAACACACAGTTCATCAACAGAAGTGTTCTTGACATCATTATCAAAATTATCCTCAGAGGAAGTATTGTCAAGAACAACTATCCGTGAATCTGTATGTTCCTCAAGGGAATGTGGAGTTTGCAGTGTAGCCAAGGCGGAAACGATGAGAGCATTTTTAGTGGCAAAGTCCCGCTGACTTGCTTCCATCCTCTGTTGAAATTCGAGATTGTTTGCTTCCATTTGTGCAGTTATCTGCGCAGTCATTTGCTTGAACAGGTCCTCTAGTGAAGGTCCGGAAGGTGCAGAAGTGGTCACTTGGGGAGGATTCTGTGGTGGTGCCAGTGGTAACATCAGTTGTGAGTCCCCATACCAAGGGTTTGGATGGTTTCCCAGTGAGGGTGGTACTCATCAGTGGAAGGGTCAGGAATGTTGTGCCTGATTGATGCAGCTCTGAAGGCAGGAAAGTATCTCAACAGGAAGACTTTCTTCAAATCAAACCAGGTTGAGATGGAATTCGGCTCGAGACAATACAACCAATCCTTCGCAGCACCTTCAAGTGAGAATGGGAAGGCTCTCATCTTGATGTGGTCTTCTGCCATTCCTTCAGGTCTCAGCATTGTAGAACAAACAATCTGGAATTCCCTCAGATGCTCCTGCGGATTCTCACCTGCAAGACCACTAAACCTTGGCAACCAATGTATTAAACCAGGAGAGTCAGGATAATATATGCATGGTGGTTCATAATTAACATTAGGCATGTAACTTTGCATATAATCATCCATGGGTAGATTCACACTCAGACCAATTCAGCAAATTTTTTTTAATTTAATTTTCTGTTAATAACAACAAGAGTCCCCGGCAACGGCGCCAATTTTTGAACGCACTGTCGCGCACGCGTCAAAAAGCGAGCGGTTTACAAAAATATGTAGTTTAGGGAGCGACAACTCGAGTATCGTCTCACAAGGACTCTTGGGTTGTTGTTAACAGAAAAAGTCAGAATTGGGGGGTTTTGGGTTTGAAATTAAACAAAGAAAACAAAGCAGAAAGACAATGCAAACTAAGTAATTACCAAATAAACTAAAGCGATCAACCTACTGCTTTCGGTTTCCCACTATCATCGGTTTATATAATTCCATGCCCTAAGCGGATTCTACTATCTTTTCGATTGTAACATCAATTAACAAGCGAAACCAATGCTACGAGACATACGTTCCTATTCCCGAATTAAGCAAACGGGGTGAAGCACTCATGAACTAAGCGAACATGAACGAACACACGCGAATTAAGCAAACACGATTAAGTATAGGAACATACAATCATCGAAATAAATCAACACCTATTCTATACGATTCTGAATTAAGCAAACAGAACATATAAAACAAGTATTGAAAGAGAATAGCATAAAGTTCAGAAATTACAAAACCTCAAGTGACGGCGGAACCTGATTACAGTAGATTAATCAAGGAGACTAGTTCTCCATTACAAAAGAACACAAAATGCTTAACCTAACCTAATTCGCAGCCGTCCTAAGAAAAGAAAAGAAAATAAAAGGAGAGGATCCGATCATCAGTTCTGCCCTAAAACAGACTTAAATACAGATTCTGGATTCCGCGATCTCGCGAGGCGAGCATGCCTTCGCGAGGCGAATATTACGAACAGTCTTCAGTGTTTGGCTTTCTCACAAGGCGAGCTTATTATTTGCGAGGCGAGACTCTTCAAATTCCAAACTGTCACGCCCGTGACCTTCAACACGGGTAGGTCGTGATGGTCTCTGTCCTTCAGGGTTGGATTTCTCGCGGGGCGAGACATTGTTTCGCGGGGCGAGACAGAGAAGACGGCATTTCTGGCACAGTCAGCCTTCAGGTTCTTGAGGCGAGTAGCCTCTCGCGGGGCGAAAAACTCCAGAACTGCTTCTCTTTATTACCTGAAAACAAGAAATAGCAGTAAGTGCTTTATTCGACTCTAAATCAGCTAAATTAACCTAAAAATACTCTAGAGACTCAAAATGCTGCTTGAAGACAATCAAGTCTAATTTGGGCGAAAACGATATATAATTAGCACAAAACCACGGTCATACTAGCCATAAAACTAGATGAGCTAACGACTGATCACTAGGTCGAGTTAGTTCCTGATAAGCCTGGACTTGGCCTACGTTCCAATCTCAAGGTCTGAGCTTGGCCTATTAGCGTGATATAAGCCAATTTTTAAAGCCTGAGCCTGACATACTTTAAAGCCTGACCTGGCCTGAAGGCTACTTAAAAGCCTACTTATCAACAATAACTTTAAATATGTCTCCACCTATAAATAGGTCATAAGCCTTTACTTGTAAATAGGCTCGTAGGCCTCTAATGATAAAGAAATTGATAGACCTATAGTATAAATATGTCACTAGGCATTCAAAAATAAATAGGCAAGTAGGCCACTACATAGCCAATAGGCCTTTACTTTCAAGTATTATAAATAATATATTATAGTATTATAATATTTTATATTGTACATACACACACACACACACACACA
This sequence comes from Sophora flavescens, assembly GCA_030762895.1. Classification (NCBI taxonomy): domain Eukaryota; kingdom Viridiplantae; phylum Streptophyta; class Magnoliopsida; order Fabales; family Fabaceae; genus Sophora; species Sophora flavescens. The sequence continues at coordinate 100,611,976 of CM061062.1, forward strand.
CACACACACATATATATATCTGTGTGTGTGTGTATGTGTTAAATATGCCTGTTTGATAGGCTTAATAGGTTTTTTTTTAAAGCCTTAGGCCATATCTCGTTAGCTATATAGGCTTTTTAAAAAGCATTGACTTGACATTTTTACTAAATAGGCTAGGTCGAGATAGGTACTAAATACGCTAGGTCATAGACCCCCGACGAGCTGTCTAACCTATTCTCATCCCTGATATAAAATGATCGAATTTTATCTAATTTCACTCACTTTTAAATAACTACATAGAGGAACTCCACCTACTTTTAAAATTCTAAAGACATAGCCATATTAATTTTTTTAAGGAACCAAAATTAAAAAGTGTTATATTTTTAAAGACTAGACACATATTTAACACTTACATATATTAGTTTAATTTTGATATATCGTTAGTGTAAAAAAAATTATTGTCCAAAAAAATCTTACAAGGTTTAATACTAAATAGACTAGGTTGAGCTAGGTCTTAGATAGGTTAGGACATAGATCCCCGACGAACGACCTAACCTATTTTCACCCCTAATATAAAATACCCCTGATATAAAATGATTGAATTCTATCTAATTCCACTCACTTTTAAATAACTACATAGACAAACTCCACCCACTTTTAAAATTCTAAAGACAGAGCCATATTAATTTTTTTAAGGAACCAAAATTAAAAAGTGTTATATATTTAAAGGCTAGAGACATATTTTGATATAATGTCAAGTGTAATAAAATTTACTGTCTAAAAAAATCTTCCAAAGTTTAATTCGGATACATTGTCATTTTTTATAGGCAAATAGGCAAATGTTAAAATTAGTATTAGTATGTCATATGTAATGCTAGTCGCAGAAGTTGAGCCCATGACCTCCTTATTACGCCAAACTCTATGACCCTTCCTCAAACCAACACATCCACCTTATAACTCCCTTTGATATATTATCATTGTAAAATATTTTACATTGTCATGAACCAATTATAAATTATCTCACACACACAAAAATAGAGTTTAATTTTTATACGAAGCAAGTGTAAAATATTTTATATTATCAACCCATTACAAATCATTCTATGTGTGATTTTTAAGGCATGTATAATAAAAAACAAATATTTTCCGATGACATCACAATTTATGATTAGTTTATAGTGCAATTTTATTAAACATATTAGATCATTGCCAAATCGTGATTTATAGTTTTCACTTACATATGACTTTTAGAACATTTATGAAAAAAGTGAAACATTTTTTTAACGATATGTCAATTTTATATAATTGATTAATAATAATAAAAAATGTAATTTTTTGTTGGGTACAACTGAGAAAGAAAAAGCAAAAGAAACTAGCCTCTCCTAAAGAGAGATAGTGCATATCAATATCAATTAAATCTTATTTCTGATTAAAAATGATCAAAAACATATTTAAACTTAATTTTACTTGTTAAATGAGTCGGTTGTGGAATAAATCGTAATACTAGCATTTTCCAGCGAGAGATATACCTCTCATATCAAATTTAGCTTATATTTGGCTTGTTGAAAATTTTCACAGGCAATTATTCACAAAATGTGGGGCGACACGATAGAAGTTAAAGAATTCTGGGAAGAATTCATTGAAGTATATGATCCAATGTCTCCACCCGATTTCGAAACGTTTGAAAGAAATGTGGACCGACTAAAAGAGTTTGCAGGGGGGAAGTAAATAAATGAATCTGCAAATATATATCATTTAATTTGACACATCTTTACTACACTATTTTGAAAATTTACAAAAGAAATTCCCACATGTAATATAATTCTAGAAGAAGTTTACCTCATAAATGTGACTCAGTCCAATGTGCAAGCTGAACTTGTAAGCAGGACCTTGATTAGAATCCCGCAACACACATAAAAAAAGTATTATTTATAGTGGTTAGTATAACGTGTTCCCTTTCCCTATATATCAATTAAATAAAACAAAAAATTGTTAAAGTCATGGAAACTTTTCCTGCCGTTAAAAAGAAAGATAATGGATCTGGATTTCGTGTATTAAAAAAATCACACATTCACCGAAATATTAGTTTAATCTTTTTTTTACCAAAATTTAAAGTTTCTTTTGTTCAAAGCAAGAGGCTATTAGCACACTTGGAGTGGTATAAAAGTGATAATCAATCACTAGTTTGGCTTAACAATTTATTAAAAGATGTTTTAAAAAAATAAAATGAATGATTCAAGAGAATTGACGATAAATAATTAAAAGTAACAATAAACACTACCTTACATTCAATAAAAAATTATTAAATATATTTGATTATTCGAGTGATAAACGATATTTAAGAGATTACTTCATATTTTTTTGGCAAAAAAAAAAAACTCATAATAGCCCTTACATGTGTGAACACCTAATTTTGTTCGTATTTTTGAGAGTCAGACCTAATTTTGTCCAGGTTTTCTTTCTTTTGATTAATATTTTTGAAAACAAAAAAATATATATAAAAATTCAAAATATTAAAAATATTTTTGTTTTTGTTCTTCGCCCATTACATGATCAAGTGAAGCCCATTTTCGTTTTTCCAAGATGCCTTTTAGGTCCATGTTCCAAACAAAAAAAGAGAAGAATTCTAATTTGAAAAAAAAAACATATAAAAATAAATTCTGAATTTTTTGTCTTCTTCTCCCCCAAGGTTGCTATCTGTCTCCCTTCATTTTAAGTATAAACCCACTTTGTTTTTATTTCCCCATTTCTGTTTTCTTGTGCTTTTTTCCAAAATAAAGGGTAACAACCCCTACACCTACCTCAGCCACACAGAGTAGTGGGAACACCACTATGGCACCCTCCCTATGTACCTCCGTCCTTACCTCTCAACAAACAAATAACAAATTTTGGCATCATCTTCCCCATTGTCAATATATAAACAGAAGCATCATCATCTAGTTGGGGGGGGGGGATCAATCAAGAATATACCTCAGATTTCTTTGCTCGGTTCCTCTCCATTTTTGGTTTCATTTTCCAAAAACAAACAACAACAACAAAACAGAAAAAGCAAAGTGAACCACACACACACTCATCTTCTTCTCTCTACACTTCTCTTCCTCTCCCTTCTCTCTAGCTCAGTCGTGCCACCACCAAGGAAGCCATCTCTGGCCGCCGCTCAACATAAGAGAGGAGACCACACGTTCTGGCCCTGCACCGTCAGCCGTTCGGCTCTGTCGCCCCCTTGATCTCCATGCGAAACGACGCCTCGCCGTCGTGAAGTGCCATTCGACAACTGTTTGAAGGGGAGACGCCGATCACACAACCTAGATCGCGGATCTGTACGCTTTGGTTCCATCGGAGTTCGCGTGGCCACTGTACCGCCGTTGTTCGTCGCTATTACCACCTTGAACCGTACCTCTCCGCCGCCCTCCACTCACGAAACGTCTCTCTACTTCGCCGTGAGCCCACCACAACGCTACCAGAGCCTCTGCCTCGCCGCCACAGATGGGCACCGTCCATGCCAGCCCGAACTCGATCCCCGTCATCGTGCCTCACCCCGGAAACCGCCGCACGAACCGCCCTCCGCCCAAGTCCCCATTGTGTTCTTGATTTCTACTTCCTGCGTCTTTTCGGTGGGTAAAGAGACACAAGCTCCTCTGCTACTTCTCCTATCTTATGGTTTATCATCTATTTATGTTTCTTTTCTTTTTTTGTTTTATTTACTTTTAGCCTTTTTTTACTTGTTGAATTTGGGCTTATGGGGATATTTGGGGTTCCAGGTGGCCTGATGGATCTGCTTGCCTCCTTCCTTTTTTAGTTACTGATATGTTGTGTTTCATTTGGGTAAAAAAAAAGAGGGGGGGTTATAAAAATAAAAAGAGAAAATCTTTTGAGTTCACGCAACAATCCGCAATGTTGATGTATGATTTTTCATCCTCAAGTGTTGTATGAATTGTAAGGGTTTATCGTATAGTTCTGCTATCTTTAACCCTGTGTAAGAGTGAATTCCCTTTTGTAAAAAAATAATAAATGTTTTTCAGTTTACACTTTTAACCAATTTTACCCAATTTAATTTTATAAAATATCTTTTGAATTCATGCAACAATCTACGATGTTGACGTATGGACTTATTCATCCTCAAGTTTCGTATGAATTGTAAGGGTTTATCGTATAGCACCGCTATCTTGGACTCCGTGCAAAGGTGAATTTATTTTAAAATAAAATTCTCTTTTAAAACAAAAAAAAATCAAAGAAAATCAAATCTTCATCAAAATTAAAATCAACCCACCAATCAAACTTTTTTCAAAAGAATTACATGGCTTTGAGTTTCCCATCGCACCCGGAAATACGTAGGATCAAAATAAATCATTTTGTCAAGCCAAAACTAAATTTTCCTTTTCTTGTGTCTCTTTTATGTTAAATTAATTAATCAAAATAATTAAACTTTTCTATTTTTAGGGGTGCTCTATGGACACGGTGCCATATCCGATCCCTTAGATTTGAGGTTACCCTGTGAACTCATGTGTCATGTTCAACCTCATTTAGTTTTTATAAACAATAAATTTAAAAATATAAAATTAATAAAAATTAAAATAAAAAATAATCCTCTCTTGTAAATAATTTTTGGGGTAAAATAAATATTTAAAAGGTTATTAAAATGTTTTTTGCACAATTAACTTGAGGTACCGTTTTTTTAAAACGGACGATGTGGGGTGCTAACACCTTCCCTATTCGTAACCGACTCCCGGACTCATCTCTCTCCTTTTTTAGACAAGTTTACCTTTAAATAATTGGGTTTTCTAAGATTTTCCCAATAAAAATTTTAGTGGCGACTCCTCTATTTCTGTCTTTTTCCCTCTTCCTTTCGCGGCGCCTGGGCGGGACGGTCGCGACAGCTGGCGACTCCACTGGGGATTTTTGAGAGTCAGGCCTAACATAGTTGGTTGTGCATTTTTAACAGCTTTGAAAATATTTGTTTTACCATTTTTGTTTTATTTCTTTTTTTAATGCTTTTACAACTTCTTTTGTATATTCTTGCAACCTTAGGGTAGAAAACTTTTGTATTGGTGTTGTTTGTTCCTTTTTTTGCAGGTTTGGGGTAGTTTTGTTTTAGTAGGTTTTTGTGAAGGTTTGTATGCTCCCATCACACACATCACTATCACATGTTGCACACACTTTTGGGCTCTATACCCGAGTCTTGGAATGGCATAAGATTAGAAGGGGTATCAGTGATGTTGTTGTAATGCTTTTGCCTCCCTGACAGTCACTGATTCTCCCGCTCGAATTGCTACCGGTACATGGACTGCCATATTGTGACTTATTTGTCCCTGTGGTGAGGTTCATGGATTCGGATCCTTATCTTTTAGATGAGGGTAATCCAGGAACCATATGTTTAGGGGTCTAGATCTGTCCCGAAAGTCATGCACATAAAATTCCATTAGCAGCCTACCAAACTAGGGTCTTGACCTCAGAAGTTCAAATTTTAGGATATGACCTACGTAGGACAAAAGGGAGCGCATTCCGCCTTTTTCTGCAACATGAATAATTACATTTATATCTCGTGCATCATAAGATCTTCTGTATGCACCTTAACATGCAATTCATTCATGCATTCTGTTACACTCATTATTATATTGTATGCTCGAGCATGTAGTATTTTAGGCCATGCATCATCAATATGTCATTCATTCATGCATCTTGTTACACTCTCATGCATAAGTAATTCTGCTTTCCAAATGTTATTAATAAAATAAAATTTCCTTGCACAGATAATTTGGTGAGAGATAACACCTTTGATAACAAGAGATGGAAAAAGTCAAACACACTAGCAATGCTCCCGCCACCAAGAGCTCCAGGGTGATTTTCAACTCATTAGAGAATCTGAAAGAGTTGAGCCAATCTTTGCCTCAAGAACATCGAAAAAGCTTCGTCAAGAAGTATGGAGGGATCTTGGACCTAATTTTCATACCGGTTCAAGCTGCTGCTTTGAGTGTTCTAAGTCGGTATTGGAGCTCGCATCTCAGATGCTTCGAGTTGCCAAACATGGACATTACACCCACCATTGAAAAATATGCTTGCCTGTTAAGGTTGCCGATGTAGAAAAATCCCACCGTGTACTTTCACCTGGGGCAATACTTGACCACTGCGAGCATAGCAGGGTTATTAGGGCTTCCTGAAATTGAAGTGAATTTGACCGGGCACTCAAACTCGCGAGGGTTAACCCGAAAGTTTCTTGAAAATCATTTGAGGAAACTAATGGGTCGACAAGACTGGGAAACCTTTGAGAGGGTGTTGGCACTAGCAATATATGGGTTGATTTTGTTTCCATCAGCGCTAGACATGATAGATCAAGCAGCAATGGACGTGTTCTTCACAGTTGAAAGAAAGAAAAACTCCGTGCCGACTGTATTGGCTGAAACGCTTTTGACTCTATAATTTTGCCAGCGACATCCAAAGGGGAAGCTCCGAAGTTGTGCATAGTTGCTCCATGTATGGGTCATGACCCACATGTATGCAAAAGGCCATATCAACCACCATTCAGATCCACTAAGAGGCTTCCATAACATCCCTACAAGACAACTTGATGAAGATGAATGGAAGAACGAGTTTGACAAAGTGGAAAGAGACTCTTTCAAGTGGGTATGCCCATGGTACGAAAGTCAACAGGGGCAAGATATCGTTTATAGTTGTAACACCCTAACTCGAGTCATCACATGGTTACCCGTTTAAGGAAATAAAACTTAATTTACTGGTTGCTTCCGGAAAATAATGTTTTCTCAACGTTTATCTTTTCAAAATATGGTGATAATTTTTTTTTCTTTTTAACCTCAAAACAACAACAATGAAATCAAACCACACTTAATTACATACTGTATATAAGTTATACAACTATACTGCCTCATATGTTTTCACACCTAGATCCTTACCAGTTAATTTATTCTTAAAACATAATATAACACAATAGGACCTAAGCTGGTCGTAACTAACGGACATTGCAACCCATAGAAGCAACAACAGCATGCCCCGAACTAGACAGCCTCCTTCTTCTTGTAGAGGTCATACCCCTTGTGCTACTCTGATATGTTTGTAAGGGTGAGATGCCAATATATGGATTTAACACGATAACTAAATGCTCGCACAAAAGAAGACACATACACATATACATAAACATCTCAATTATAGCATACAGTTTATCAGTGGGTTTCACACCCCAAACATCAACATTGGAAAACTATGCATGAACACTTCAATACATCATCTAAACATTCACACTTAATCTCATGATATATCCCAACCAGAAATGAGTTGATCAGACTCTAGGCACGCAGCGAGAACACCAGGCACGCAGCCAGAACACCAGGCACGCAGCCAAATGCATGGAAAACACTCTGCTCTTGACGCTTTTCTTTGTGTTCGATATTTCCTTGCCGAAGATCAAAATGGCTTACGACTCACACAATTTTAACCATCTTTAAAACTTTCATTAAAACACAGGACCTCACAGTTCGAGTGCTCAATCACGACACCTCTCGACCGATGCACCAGTCATAGGTTCGTGGTAATAGAAAACATCTTAAATGTTTAAATACGGTATACACCACGTATACAGTACAGAACCTCAAGGTCCAAATGACCCCAAGTTCATAACAACACAGAACATTAGTACCCCGACGTCTCGGTTACTAAGTTCAACTGCATTTTCATCACGGTTGAATTAATTTTTGGTTTTTCAGAAATTCTTTTCAAATTGGAAATTCATTAATAAAATCCTTAAATAATAAAACTTAGTTTTTTCACAAACCAATGATTCACTTGAGGTTTTAACTTCTTCAAAATATGCACTACCGTTTCAAAATACTTGCCGTCTACACTATTCCAATTTTGCCGTCAAATCTTATTTTTAAGGCTTTTTAAGCCAAAATTTAGCTTTTTCCACTTAAATAAGTTTCTAAAATCCTAATTAACTTATTTTAACCAATTAATTTCATAAAATAATATTTTGTAATATTCCGGAATTTCTTATGAAAAAATCAGCAGTGCAAAAATATTTTCACAGTTTTACTCTCATTGTGACTCACAAATTACTTTTACACTAACAAATCATTAAAATAATAATATTTCTCAAAACTCATTATTTTTTTTAAAATAATATTTTCCACCACTATTATCTCCCAACATTTCCCATAAAACATTGAATATAATTTTCACAGCTTATTAAAGCTTTTATCTGATTAATCGGTTGTGCACTGACCACTGTTAGGCTTCTCAAACAGCACTCACAAATAACATTCAACAATTATCAAAATTATATCCCCAGGCAGATCATGCATCATAGCAATATAATATGCAACTGCAGATAATTAAATAAATTAAAAGCAGATCAAACACCGATACACAGATAAACAACACAACGTAAACAACAAAAACAAATAACCACAACCACATATAAATCATATAAACCACACTAAAAGCAAATAGTTATTGAGAAAATCCCTCAGGTAAGCTCCCCTTACCTCTTGAAGCTCCTCGGTGAAATTAACAGAACTTCGTCGGTTGTCGGAAACCCTCGTACGTCGTAAAAGAATTAACCTTCAACAACACATCCAAACAACCAATCAAAACAATCTAAACAAACACCTAATCCTCTCTAATAGGTCACAGCCTCTTAGGGTTTTGGGTGACTAAAAATTCCTAATCATGATTAAATCATGGATTAATGGTCCTAATCAACCAAGATCATGGATTAGTGGCTAAACAACTAAATCTTAAACTCAAAACTTCCTAACCCTCATATACTTAGATTCACCCTTGACATGATCATAGGGCTAGGGTTTTTAGTTTGATAAACCAATTTGGATTTGTTAAGAATACATACTAATAGCTTGATTACTAAGGTCATTAATGAAAACTTTGAACAAAACTCATCAAATCTCAGCTACCTAGGGTTCGGCCTTTATGAAACAAATAGGTTAGAGTTTTATTTTTTATCTTCTATACAAGAATTATCAAGGTACTAGAAAATTGAATCATGAATATATCAAGACATGAAAATGAAACAAAACCTATAAACACTATTTTGTCCTAGATTCGGCCCAATCCAGAAATCAAGGAAAGAAATATCTCATGATCATATGCTTCTAGATGATGAAAATAGAGATGATTATAAGATCATAGCAATTGGTTTAATGTCAAAAGGATTTTTCTAGAATTAGTTATGAATTTTCAAAGTTCTAGATTTAGAAACTTAAAAGTGATGAACATAGATGAAATAGACTTTGAATCAAGAAACTTATTGAAGAACATAGGCATGATTAAGGAAGAAGATTATGATTTACCTCTTGAAGATCAATGACAAAGGAAATCCATGAACTTGCTTCACAATTTGACACTAAAAGACTTATGAACTTTAGGGTTTTTGAACAAATGGCAATAGAAACTAAATGAAATGTGAGAGAAGGTATTTATAGAGATGGGTGGCGCCATCTAGGAAGGATCTAGTAAGGATGAGTTGTCTTGTTCAAGGGATTGAAATGCAAATACTTCCTAGGGACCATTTTGCAAAGATTCCAAAAGTATAGGGACTATTTTACAAATTGCCAATAAATTGTAATGATGACTATTTGCCACATTAAATGTGGTCTTATCTTGACTAACTTTGGCTGATTTTTTTCTCCATAAGATATTTTAGGAAGAATCAATAAAAGTTTAGAATATTTTAGAAGATGGTAGAATAATGTAGAAGAATGTAGAACATTCTTGAACATTCTTGACTCATCCAAAAAATATGAGGCCAGCCCCTTCTCCCTCATGGGCTTGAGCATGGCCTACTAAATTTGGGCTTGGATTCATTTTTGTGGGGTCCACTTAATGATTAAAGCTTAAGCATGACATAGGAAACTTGTATAGTTTCAAATAGGCTTTACGGAATTAATCCATGGACAAGAAATTTGGGCTTCATAGCCACGGTCCAATAAGAGATTGGGAACAAGGATTCTAGCCCAATTCACTTGAAAAAAAAACTTAGAAACTAACTTAGGGACCAAAGTGTAATTAATAGAAAGTTCAGAGACTTAAGCGTAAAATTCCTAAATTGTTACTCTAACCTTGTAGAACCTTCTAGACTTAAAAGTATGATTCATCCCCATGAATCATCTCAAAATCCTAATATAAACTCTTTATCTGCTCTTGGAAGCTCCTAAATCCACTATGTCGTTTACCCGATTACGTATTCCGTCCGTAAAACGTAAATTATTTTATTTTTTTTCTGAAATAATTCTAAAAATACAGAATTGTAGGAAATAAAATAAAAATCTTAAGTCTTTCGTTCACGAATTAAAATTAGGTCTTTTGAGCAGTATAATTATACTGTCAATGGAATTCACGGGTCGGGTTTGACCTGACTTTCCAACCTAAATTTTAATCGTAGCTTCCTACATTTAAATAGAATTGAGTAGTAAACTCTGTTTATTTAAAATAATTTTCTAAGTCTCAGATAAAAATATAAACATAATTATATAAATTTCTGATATTAGAAAACAGCGAAAAGTCGGGGTGTTATATACTACCCCTCTTAAAAAAAAATCGTCCTCGAAATTTCGTGACACGAAGCTAGACTGGAATGAAAGATCCCGAAGCCTTAATTTCACAAGAAATTATTTAAAAGAATTTCATCAATCTGATAAGAATACAAGAATATTTTGTGCATAAAGATTCTTTAACAAATTCAAGGAAGTAAAAATGTATGATCGGTACACTTTTACAAACATGAATCTAAGAAAGTTTCATCTCTCACAAGAATTTCCTTGCCAACAATTTAAAAGAACTATGGTCCGTCAAGAATTCGGACTGAATCACTTTCTACCAAACGTAAAAGTGACTAGAGCAAGTCTCATTTGAGAAACTAGTTTTGTCCAGAAAGTGTTTATCCTGAACAAAACAACAATAGGATAGTCTAAACATATAGAATTCCACCATGAAGTTTAAAAGAGGCAGATAATTTCAACATATCCCCACACAATCCATCGAAACAAGTATGAATTGTACCCGAATTAAAATGGTATAGCTAAGAGATTACCGTCATGATTTGAAGTCTCAGCTCCCCACGCCTTATATACTCTACTCGCAATCTTTGGCTTGACAACATTGGTGTTATTGACAGTCGATCCACGCCTTGGCGCATTGCATTTCTTCGATATGTGTCCCACTTGATCACAATTAAAACACTTGATTCCCCTCACTGGGCATTTATCAGCTATATGGCTTATATCCCCACAATTGTAACACCTCCTGACTTGGCCTTGACCTTGGTTCCTCGGGCCTCCACCCCATGATGCAGAAGACTTAGAACGATATTGTTGTTGATTTTGGTTATTTCCTGGTAGAAGGATATAAGGCTTTTGCTGATTTCGTTCCTCTTTCCAATTCTGATTCTGGTTCTTGGAACAAGAGGGACCTCTATCATTCCCCTAATTGTCTTTTCCTTTCCTCATCTGTTCAATCTTCCGACTCATCTCCACCACTAGTTCAGAGATTTTCTCCAGCTCCTGAATCCATAAGTCAGCTTTCTCATTATCAGCATCCCCACCAATAGGACCACCTCTGCGACCACGTCCTCGTCTACGTCCACGTCCACCTTCTGGTGCTGGTTTCATAACTGACCTGTAGAACAACATCAGTTAGACTGCAACCAGAAAATGAAACGTGAATTGGTGTATTAACAAACATTACTTCTAAGAAGTAACTCAAACAAAACTTAACTCAGAGAAAACACAACGTCAACACAACAGACCAATTCCCCAAAGATCCCGAAAGACTCGACTAGCTCTGATACCACTAATGTGACACCCTAACTCGAGTCATCACATGGTTACCCGTTTACGGAAATAAAACTTAATTTGCTGGTTACTTCCGGAAAATAATGTTTTCTCAACATTTATCTTTTCAAAATATGGTGATAATTTTTTTTTCTTTTTAACCTCGAAACAACAACAACGAAATCAAATCACACTTAAATACATAATGTATATAAGTTATACAACTATACTGCCTCATATGTTTTCACACCTAGATCCTTACCAGTTAATTTATTCTTAAAACATAATATAACACAATAGGACCTAAGCTGGTCGTAACTAACGGACACTGCAACCCATAGAAGCAACAACAGCATGCCCCGAACTAGACAGCCTCCTTCTTCTTGTAGAGGTCATACCCCTTGTGCTACTCTGATATGTTTGTAAGGGTGAGACGCCAATATATGGATTTAACACGATAACTAAATGCTCGCACAAAAGAAGACACATACACATATACATAAACATCTCAATTATAACATACAGTTTATCAGTGCGTTTCACACCCCAAACATCAACATTGGAAAAGTATGCATGAACACTTCAATACATCATCTAAACATTCACACTTAATCTCATGAGATATCCCAACCAGAAATGAGTTGATCAGACTCCAGGCACGGAGCCAGAACACTAGGCACGCAGCCAGAACACCAGGCATGCAGCCAGAACACAGGCACGTTTGCCAAATGCATGGAAAACACTCTGTTCTTGACGCTTTTCTTTGTGTTCGATCTTTCCTTGACGAAGCTCAAAATGGCTAACGACTCACATAGTTTTAAGCATCTTTAAAACTTTCATTAAAACACAGGACCTCACAGTCCGAGTGCTCAATCACGACACCTCTCGACCGATGCACCAGTCATAGGTTCGTGGTAATAAAAAACATCTTAAATGTTTAAATACGGTATACACCACGTATACAGTACAGAGCCTCAAGGTCCAAATGACCCCAAGTTCATAACAACACAGAACCTTAGTACCCCGACGTCTCGGTTACTAAGTTCAACTGCACTTTCAACACGGTTGAATTAATTTTTGGTTTTTCATAAATTCCTTTCAAATTGGAAATTCATTAATAAAATCCTTAAATAATAAAACTTAGTTTTTTCACAAACCAATGAGTCACTTGAGGTTTTAAATTCTTCAAAATATGCACTACCGTTTCAAAATACTTGCCGTCTACACTATTCCAATTTTGCCGTCAAATCTTATTTTTAAGGCTTTTTAAGCCAAAATTTAACTTTTTACACTTAAATAAGTTTCTAAAATCCTAATTAACTTATTTTCACCAATTAATTTCATAAAATAATATTTTGTAATATTCCGGAATTTCTTACGAAAAAATCAGCAGTGCAAAAATATTTTCACGGTTTCACTCTCATTGTGACTCACAAATTACTTTTACACTAACAAATCATTAAAATAATAATATTTCTCAAAACTCATTATTTTTTTCAAAATAATATTTTCCACCACTATTATCTCCCAACATTTCCCATAAAACATTGAATATAATTTTCACAGCTTATTAAAGCTTTTATCTGATTAATCGGTTGTGCATTGACCACTGTCAGGCTTCTCAAACAACACTCACAAATAACATTCAACAATTATCAAAATTATATCCCCAGGAAGATCATCCATCATAGCAATATAATATGCAACTGCAGATAATTAAATAAATTAAAAGCAGATCAAACACCAATACACAGATAAACAACACAACGTAAATCCACATGAATCATGGAATTCCGTATATAATTCCGTAAATCTCAAAATCTTAATATAAACTCTTTATCTGCTCTTGGAAGCTCCTAAATCCACTCTGTTGTTTACCCGATTACGTATTCCGTCTGTAAAACGTAAATTATTTTATTTTATTCTGAAATAATTCTAAAAATACAGAATTGTAGGAAATAAAATAAAAATCTTAAGTCTTTCGTTCACGAATTAAAATTAGGTCTTTTGAGCAATATAATTATACTGTCAATGGAATTCACGGGCCGGGTTTCGCCTGACTTTCCAACCTAAATTTTAATCGTAACTTCCTACATTTAAGTAGAATTGAGTAGTAAACTCCGTTTATTTAAAATAATTTTCTAAGTCTTAGATAAAATATAAACATAATTATATAAATTTCTGATATTAGAAAACAGCGAAAAGTCAGGGTGTTACAATAGTTGTAGTGACTACCCATATGTTCCTTTGATGGGCCCAAGAGGGTGCATATCCTACACACCCGCCATATCCTTACGACAACTTTGTTGGACGCAAACCGTGTCACGAGAAGAACAACTCGGTGGATGCTGTTTCCGATACGAGGATGGTGAGAATACCAAGTTGTTGGCAAAAGAAGTTAGAAATACATGGAAAAATGTGAGGATGATGGGGAGATCACAGTTGGGTCGACCAGTCGTAATCATTGTCTCAGAGTATGAAGCATGGAGAAAATCAAGGAAAGATCCCGCCAACATTCCTGCAGAAAGCACGAAAGTTGAAGACTACTCCCCTTCGGTAACTCAAATGGCAGAACAAATGAAAGTCCTGGAAGCACAAATGAAGGAAATGGAACAACAAAAGCAAGATGCCGAGTTGAAGATAGCGATTGGTCAGAAGCGTTGTGAGAAGTTAACAAAGGAAAATGAACATTTAAAAGATTTGTGTACAAATATCTCTGTAACCTCAAAAGTCCAGAAGAATGCAGACAAGGTCCCGCCGAGCGTCATGACTAGGATCCAGAATCTTGAAAGCAAAGTATTGTCCTTGACAACAGAGAGGCATCGACTAAGAAAAGAAAAGCGTCAGTTAGAAGAAGAAGTCATTCAGCAAGGAGATGTGAGAAAGTCATTGGAAGTGGAAGTCAATCGACAAAGGGGAGTCAATGCCAACTTACAAAAGCAAATTTGTGCACAAGACAGGATGACTGATGAGTTGGTACAAAAGGTCCAAGAGATGATTATCCTACTAGTCGAAATCAAGAAGCAGTGCGATTTAGGGTGGACCTCAGCAAAACACTATCATGATCAAGTGGTTCAAGCAATGAATGCCGTGAAATGGTGGAGAGAAGAGGCGCAAGAGCAAGGGATAGATATTGACATATGGAAAGAAAGATATATGAGTATGAATTTGGAGCTAAGCTATTGTGTTCCGAATTTTGTCCAACGCTTTGAAAAGCCAGAAAAACAAATTCGTGCGGACCCTATGCTTCATCTCCCGGCTGAGTTGGATGATTTCAAGCAAATGTGTGGAGGGTTTGATCGAGGGCTAAAAAGAAAGAGACCTAAGTTATTGACTTTAGAATGAAAATGTTGTAACAATTATGATGTAATCTCAATCTATGTATTGCTTTGAGGAGTTTTTAATGAAATCAGTTCTTGCCTCTATGATTCCTTCGCACTTCAACTCTTGCACTTGACTTGCGACGGCACCTATCGCGAAGCATGGTCTTCCTTTAGTATGTTGTCAACTACATCTTTGCCTTATAGGATTCTTCCTTCTGTGCAAAGGGTAGGACGAGATGTCTCAATTCAGAATTGCTAGTGTGTTTGAAACAACATCTATTGTGGAGAGTTGTTTCTCCCCTAGATTTGTTGTCAACTCCATTTCATCTTATGAGCACAATGCTCTCTGTGTGGGATGTAGGGACCATCTTTTGTCTGTTATAGGGTGTTAACTCAAAAAAAAAACTCCAAAGGTGATTTTCATAAAAGCTTTTTGCATTTTTCCAACATTTTGTTCTCACTTTTGTTTCGATTAAAACAGTATGTGGCTTTTCTGAACAATTGCTCGAAGACACCCTTATCGCACTCGGTCACAGACAAGAGCCATGGCGGATGAACTAGAAGAAGTCCAAGAGATCAGGGATGAAGTCAGTCAAATCAAGGATCAAATGACTAAGATGATGGAGATCCTACAAGTAATGCAGAAGGAAAAGAACACAGAGGAGAACCCTCCAGCCTTGAACGAAGGACATCCGGCCACACCTCTCATTCCGTCCGGTTTTGCTCAGATTCCTATTCAAGGCTTCAACCAACCAGGGGCC
This sequence comes from Sophora flavescens, assembly GCA_030762895.1. NCBI lineage: Eukaryota > Viridiplantae > Streptophyta > Magnoliopsida > Fabales > Fabaceae > Sophora > Sophora flavescens. The sequence continues at coordinate 100,627,834 of CM061062.1, forward strand.
ATGATGCCTCTCACTATTTATCCAAGAAACCAAACTCATCTTTCATTTGACCCGAACAATCCCCCATACAGCTTACCTCGTGGATTTGTTCCACCAACGGCCCCCAGCCCACAAGATGACATCCAAAACTCTGAACATGCTACTCGGACACAATCCCCCACCGATGCTGTCGAAATGCCGCAAACACAAACCGTCAACACTACAGATGGTAACACCCCGACAGTGACACTTTCTGCCAATCCAAAAAATCCACAATACACCCTACATTATGGACCCCAGGGGTCTCAAATGATGCCAAATTTCGGATCCTCCTACATGCCATACCCCTTTCCCCAAAATATGTTCTGTGAACTCCAGTGAATCAGTCGGGAGGGAATTCTCAATCTAAAGAAAAGTTGGAAGTGTTAGAGGAAAGATTGCGGGCCATTGAAGGGGAAAATAGTTATGGTCTTCGGGATGCCTCAGAGCTTTGCCTAGTACCAAATGTTGTAATTCCACCAAAATTTAAGGTACCCGATTTCGACAAATATCGGGGAACCACTTGTCCCAAAAACATTTGACCATGTATGTAAGGAAGATGGCATCATACGCTCAAGATGATAAGATCTTGATTCACTTCTTCCAGGACAGTCTAACTGGGGCAACTTCAAATTGCTACAGCATCTCGAACGGGCCCACGTCCGATCCTTCAAAGATCTAGCAGATGCATTCCTGAAGCAATACAAGTACAATATTGACATGGCTCTCGATAGGACGCAACTCCAAAATATGGCAAAGAGAGACACAGACTTTCAAGGAGTATGCACAACGATGGAGGGAACTGGCTGCTCAGGTAGAGCCTCCATTGGCCGAGAAAGAAATTGTGGCAATGTTCATTGATACACTCCAGTTGCCCTTCTATGATAGGATGATTGGGAGTGTGTCATCGAACCTTTCTGACATGGACATCATCGGTGAGAGAATTGAAAGTGGAATGAGGAATGGCAAGATCACTGAGACTACAGTAATGAACGACCCGAAGAAAGCCCCGTTTGTGAAAAAGAAAGAAGGAGAAGCACACGCAGTAACCTTTGAACAAAAGAAACCAAACCAACATAGACCAAACCAAACACCCGCCTTCCAAGCCCAATACACCCATATCACCAATCCAACCAGACATACATCGCTGCCACCTGACAATTTCCAAATCCTCAACAGATGGCTCCTTACCGGCCATCATACCCCTCTCAACCTCAAACACCCCTTACCATGCCACCTCAAATTGTTCAACCCCTAGGTCCAACCCCAAACATCAGCCAAACAAGACCACCGTATAACTCAGAAAGAAAGCCAGTACATTTCGACCCAATACCCATGACCTACACTGAGCTACTGCATCAGCTTACAAGCAAATCCGTGTTGACTCCTATCCCAATGAAACCATTGGGGCCTCTTTATCCGAAATGGTTTGACCCAAATGCTAAATGTGAGTATCATGCGGGGGCAATAGGTCATTCCACTTAGAACTGCAGGGCTTTCAAATTTAAGGTACATGATCTTATTGATGCTAAGTGGTTGAGCTTTCAGAAAGATGCTCCGAATAGGGCACAAGGTCCTATGCCAAACCATGGGGGTTCGGGAGTCAATGCCATTGATAGCTTTATGGAGCCTACTCTTAAGAGCCAAGTGACTGATGTCAGAACTCCCATGAGAGTTATTTTAAGAGAGATGCAAAAACATGGATTGTTGCAAACCTCAATTGCTGAAGAGAAGACTCTTGATGAAGAGATAAGGTGTGACTTCGACGGGAATATGGGGCATTCAATTGAAGACCGTGCAGAATTTTGACAGGTTGTGCAACAGTTAATAGATATGAAGATTATCCTAATTGGTTGTTGTAACATCCTTGGCTGCTCTATGGATTGATGACTGTCCCCACAGACCAACACGGGTCTTTTCAGCATGCTTTGTCCTCACTCACACGCTTCCTGGGAAAACTTCCCAGGAGGTCACCCATCCCAAAATTGCTCCAAGTCAAGCACGCTTAACTGTGGAGTTCTTAAGTGATGGGCTCCCGAAAAGCAGATGCATCTTGTTAGTATGGGTAGTACCAATCAATTCATATAAGTCATCCTCAACTGTACAGTCTCAGGATCCCTCTTATTCGGGTGTGTAATCAGTTCATTCATGTGTCCCTCCGCCTAGAAGCCTGCCAGGAGCCGCTCCTTGTCCATGCCTTCTTGCATCGGCGACCACTCCCCGCCCTCGTCGGCACCCGGGTATTACATGCCCACCAGCTTCCGCTTGGTTCATCCCTGAACCACACCATACTGGGAGAGGTGCCGCTCTGATACCATTTGTAACATCCTTGGCTGCTCTATGGATTGACGACTGTCCCCACAGACCAACACGGGTCTTTTCAGTGTGCTTTGTCCTCACTCACACGCTTCCTGGGAAAACTTCCCAGGAGGTCACCCATCCCAAAATTTCTCCAAGTCAAGCACGCATAACTGTGGAGTTCTTAAGTGATGGGCTTCCGAAAAGAAGATGCATCTTGTTAGTATAGGTAGTACCAATCAATTCATATAAGCCATTCTCAACTGTATAGTCTCATACCTACACAATCTCAGGATCCCTCTTATTCGGGTGTGTAATCAGTTCATTCATGTGTCCCTCCGCCTAGAAGCCTGCCAGGAGCCGCTCCTTGTCCATGCCTTCTTGCACCGGCGACCACTCCCCGCCCTCGTCGGCACCCGGGTATTACATGCCCACCAGCTTCCGCTTGGTTCGTCCCCGAACCACACCGTACTGGGAGAGGTGCCGCTCTGATACCATTTGTAACATCCTTGGCTGCTCTATGGATTGACGACTGTCCCCACAGACCAACACGGGTCTTTTCAGCGTGTGATGCGTGAATTTTAGGAAATATAATTGAAGGCAAGTGCACCTCGTCGCAATCAAGTAATACGGTGGTGAGACCGGTTATCGTATCCACAGGGATTGGATGTCAATTACCAATTCGCAAATTCAACAACTATTTAAACTAATCTAAAGTGTGAGGGATTAAAACAGAAAATAAAGAAATAAAATATTTTTGTCTTTTTGTAATTTTGTCAAACACTTGGTATGCAAACAGGGATGTGGTTAGAATTGTTGGGTTTAGACTACACTAATCCTCCCTTAATTGCAATGAAATGGTAATCAACACAAGTCCTAATTCAATTATGCCAATCAAGCCTTTTCTAAAGTACTCAAGCCTAATGTCTTAGGTGCATTGAGCCTAAAACCCCAAATTAAACCCTAATGTCTTAGGTGGAATAAAATGAGATTTTGCATTAAGTTAAGACTTATAAGATTGCAAGCAGCCAACACCTATGTCTAGATTCTTGACCTACTTGGCATATGATTCATGAGCATGCCTTAATACCAACCTTCCAGTCATCTATCAAAGCAACAAATCATTCCTATGGGTAGCTAATCCAAGGAAAGCATTAAACACAGAATCACATACTCATATGAAATAGAAACTTGTATTAAAATACCAAATCAATTACAACCAGTTCAGAAAAGTTACATCTAACCCCAACAATGGGGATTTAACTACTCATGATAAGGAAATACAAAAAGGAAAAAGAGAAGGGATGAAGAACACTCATAGACAAGCTTCCTCCAATCTTCTCTCCATCCAAGAGCAGAGAAAATGCCCCCCTTTTTGGGTAGAAACCCTCTCCAGCCACCAGCCTCAGCCTGCCTCCAAGTGCAGCTTATTTTAGGTCAAAAGTTCATCCCCTTTTCTGTTCAGTGCAGGTTCATTTATAGGTCCGTCGCCCGTCACGGCCGTGATGGCCATCACGGCCAGGCCGTGATGGTCTCTGACTTGGCGCCTCTTCATTCACTTATTCATCACGGCCGTGATATCCATCACGGCCAGGCCGTGATCGTTTCTGACTTTTCCAACTAGCCGGTCACGGCCGTGATAGCCATCACGGCCAGGCCGTGATAGCCATCACGGCCGCGGCGTGACGACTCCGACTTTTGGCTCAATCTTTCTTCACTCATCGCTCCCTCACTACGTGAGGGCCATCACGGCCAAAGCCGTGATACTCTCGCTTGGCTCATAACCTTCACTTTTCAAGCTCTTTTTCACCCAAGCTCTACCAAGGCTGATTTCTGGGCATTTTTCCATTAAATCCTGCAAAACAACACACAGAAACCACCTCATCCGTTCCAAAGGAAAAACTATACAAAATCAACATTAAATTGGCCTAACTATATGCAAATGCATGCCGAAATGTACATGAAAAATGAGGTAAAATCACACTCATCAAGCTTTGTCCTCACTCACACGCTTCCTGGGAAAACTTCCCAGGAGGTCACCCATCCCAAAATTGTTCCAAGTCAAACACGCTTAACTGTGGAGTTCTTAATTGATGGGCTCCCGAAAAGAAGATGCATCTTGTTAGTATAGGTAGTACCAATCGATTCATATAAGTCATCCTCAACTGTATAGTCCCGTACCTACACAGTTTCAGGATCCCTCTCATTCAGGTGTGAAATCGGTGCATTCATGTGTCCCTCCACCTAGAAGCCTGCCGGGAGCCGCTCCTTGTCCATGCCTTCTTGTACCGGTGACCACTCCCCGCCCTCGTCGGCACCCGGGTATTACAGTTGTGAATCGAATGAGTGTGGCATTAACATGGTCGCTGAATCTACAATTTCCCCAACTCCAGTTAAGATAACTCATTTTACTGTTGTGATTAATCCTCAACCGGTTCCTGAGCAAGTCGCTTCGAAGCCAGTGGTGATACACTATACTGAGAAGGAACCTATGCCGGTTTCGAGTGGGCCAACACCAGTTGTCATCCGAGTCCCAGGTCCTTTCCCTTACAAGGACACCAAAGTGGTGCCATGGAAAAATGATAGGCAGGTTCAACAAAGTCCTCCCAACGGGACCACTGCGGTTACCAACATTTCAGGAATTGGTGGAATGGCTGGGAGTGGTCGTATTTATACTCCAGAGGTATTGCGAAGGGAGGGAACATAAAAGGAAGAAAAAGATCGCAAGGAGAAAGAGAAGGTGATAGTGTGATTTTACATGATGTTTGCTGTACACTTTTGCATGCATATTTCATATAGATTAGGCGTTATTTAGTTTATTTTGTTAGATTTTCCCTTGGAACGGGTGAGGTTGGTTTTGTGTGTTGTTATGCAGGAATTCAAAGAAAAATGCTCAGAATAGCCATGACAGAGCTTGGAGGAAGACAGAGTCTCAAAAGTGCAGAAAAGGACCCAGGCAGAGAGCATCACGGCCTGGCCGTGATGAGCATCACGGCCGTGATCAAGAAGAGCAGGAATGGGAGCAAAAGTCAGAAGCTATCACGGCCTGGCCGTGATAAGAATCACGGCCGTGACAGCCAGACAGAATTGGTCACGGCCTGGCCGTGATGAATGTCACGGCCGTGACAGAGTAGAAGTTGAAGCGTATCCCTGGCAGAACCTATCACGGCCTGGCCGTGATGGCCATCACGGCCGTGACGGGCAAGTTCTTCTGACCTATAAAAGAGACCAAAGGGCCGGATAGAAAGGGAAGTCTCAGAATCAGAATTTTAAACAAATTTGGAACCGGAGGCATCCGGAGGATTACTCCCATGGAATCCCTTCTTTCCTTCTTCTATGTTTCTTTGGTTGTGGATATTAGCATGAGTAGCTAAACCTCCATTGTTGGGGTTAGGGTAACTATGTCTGAATTCTCATTGTAATTGATTTAATCTTGCAATACAATTTTTACTTTGTTATTGAGTGATTGAATATCTGTGCTTAATGCTTGTTGTGGCTAGCACCCCCATAACTTGATTTGTGTTTTAATATGCAATTGGAAAATTCGTGTTAAAACCGGAATTGAATTCAATCACCTAGTAAGCCTTTTATCCAGGAATGGAACTAGGTTTATTAGCAATTGTGTAATCCCTACGCTTAATGCAAATTCACTAATCTAGGCCTCCTAAGGAATTAGGGTCTATTAGGGGATTTAGGCTCTTGTCATCCGAGGAATCGGGGCTTGAGTAAAGTAGTGGATTGATTGTCATAACTGAAGTAGAAATTGTTTGTGAGTGTTTAATTGCATGAGAATGAAGTTTAGTGAACCTAACCCCAGCTACTTTCATCATATTTGAAAACCTTCTTTTATTGCCTTCCAAGTGTTTGAGAAAATTACAAAAAGAGTTTGTTTTTCTTATGCTGTTAGTTCTAGCTTTTGTGAGTTTAGAACTCTCTTCAATCCAAGAATCGCTTAAATAGTAATTGAATAGGTACGTGCTAGTACTTGTTGCAGTCCTCGTGGGAACGATAGAACGGTCTTACCACCGTATTACTTGCACGACTGGGTATACTTGCCCAGATTCGTCAACAAGTTTTTGGCGCCGTTGCCGGGGGTTGTATTTCAATATTAGCATATCCATTTTGGTTACTAATTTGAGCACAAAATTTTTCTGTTTTAAAATTTTTTCTTTTCTGTTATAAACCGTGTGCTGTCATTTTTTTTTTATTTTTTTTTTTTAGTGTGTTTGTTGTTGTGTGCTGACCTTTACTACTAACAATCTTGTTTGCTAGACTGTTTGTGTATGCGAGGTACTATTCCAGCTGACCAACTCCTATACGATCCAGAAATTGAAAGAACAGCTAGGAAGAATAGGAAGCAAGCAAGACAGCATAACTTGTTAAGACAACAAGGAGAAGAACAAGAGACTTCCACCTCTCAGGTTACTCAAGAAGAACTCAAGATGGCAGGGAATGGTGAAGATACTCCACAACCACCACGGAGGACACTTGGTGACTATTCCAATACAAATTTCAACAGGCATGTCACTAGTATAGTGAGACCTCCGGTGAACTCCAACAATTTTGAACTCAAGCCAAATCTCATCAACATGGTTTCACAAAATCGGTTCTTTGGGTTGGAGAAAGAAGATCCTAACAGTCATATTTCCACTTTCTTGGAGTTGTGTGATACAATGAAGATAAATGGTGCTTCCGATGATGCAATTCGACCGAGATTGTTCCCTTTTTCTTTAAGAGATAGAGCCAAGTCTTGGCTCCAGTCACAACCAAGGGGGAGTTTCACTACATGGGACAACTTAGAAGAAAAGTTTCTGGCAAGGTTCTTCCCCACATCAAGATTTGTAAAGGCAAGGGGTGACATCCCGAGTTTTTCTCAACAAGAAGGTGAGACATTGCATGACGCCTGGGAAAGGTTCAAGGAATTGCTCAGAAGATGCCCAAATCATGGTTTTGATGATCTTACTCAGATGCAAACATTCTGTAATGGATTGAGGCCATCAACCAGGTACATGTTGGATGCTTCACTGGAGGTTCAATGAATACAAAGACAAAGAGAGGAAGCCCCGACTTTGATAGAAGCAATGGCCTCTAATGATTACTTGATGCATCATGATCGGGGTCCCACACAAAGAAGGGGAGTGTTGGAGCTAGATTCACAAACTGCATTGTTAGCTCAGAACAAAATCATGACACAACAATTGGAGTCTCTTACTAAACAATTATCTCAACTCCCACAACAACTCCAAAATGTTCAAGGGACAACCATGCCACACCAGCAGGTACTGAGATGTGATTTTTGTGGAGGTGATCATGAGAATGGAAGATGTGAGGCACCACCTAGTTCCCATGAAGAAGCAAATTATATGGGGAACTATGGGCGACAAGGCAACAACCAAGGGTGGAGGAATCAACCAAATTTTGGTTGGAATCAAGATGTCGGGCAAACAAGCAAGCCTCCTCCTACACAATCGCTTCAAGATCGGGTTTCTAATTTGGAGAATACACTCAATCAGTTTATGCAGTTGTCCATGACGAACCAGAAAAATACTGATGCTTCGTTAAAGAGTTTGGAGGTTCAAATTGGCCAAATTGCAAAGCACCGCGGAGCAAACTAGCAATGGGTTTTTTTCGGTAACACTCAAACTAATCCGAAGGAGCATTGCAATGCTATTGTTTTGAGGAGTGGAAAAAGTCTTGAGAGTGTGGGTGGTGAACCTTTGGTGAAGAATCAGAATGTTGATGGGAAAACAGAATTGAGTGCAGAGGAAAAAGAAGAAAAAGATGAAGATGTTATAGTTGAGGAAGAAAAAAAGGGCAGTGAACAAGACAAGAGGGAGAAGCTAGTAGATGAGAATTCAATTTTGAGGAAGACTAAAAGTCAGATCTTGAAAGATTGGGACAAGCCTCAAGTGATTCCCTCTTATGTGAAGTTGCCATACCCTCATTTGACCAAGAAAAAAGAGAAAGACGAACAATTTGCCAAGTTCCTTGATATTTTCAAGAGGTTGCAGATCAATATCCCTTTTGCTGAAGCACTTGAGCAGATGCCCAATTATGCAAAATTCATGAAGGAACTGCTCACGAAGAAAAGAAAGATTAAAGACGGCGAAACTGTTGCCTTAACTGAGGAGTGCAATGGCGATCATCGCAAAGGAAGCTACCTCCAAAGCTGAAAGATCCTGGGAGTTTTACAATCCCTTGCACTATTGGGAATGTGTCTATCAGAAAAGCCTTATGTGACTTGGGAGCAAGTGTCAACTTGATGCCGCTTTCCATGTTGAAAAAGCTTGGAGGAGGAGAGGTGAAACCCACAAGGATGGCATTGCGCTTAGGCGACGATCAATCAAGCATCCTTATGGTATTTTGGAAGATGTTCTTGTAAAGGTGGATAAACTTATCTTTCCAGCGGACTTTGTGGTTTTAGACATGGTGGAGGATGCTGAAGTTCCGCTCATACTGGGGAGACCTTTTCTAGCCACGGGGCGAGCTTTGATAGACGTAGAAAAAGGCCAGCTGAAATTTAGAGTGCAAGAAGAAGAAGTCAATTTCAAGGTATTGGAAGTTATGCATCGTCCGAGCACTGAAGAGGAGTGTTTCCGCATGGATATGGTGGATACAGTGGCTGGAGAAGTTGTTGCACATCAACACCACCCCTCTACTCTAGAGAAGAAGGAAAAGCCCAACATGAAAACAAATCTGAAGCTAAGCAAGACAAATGATGTATCAGTTAGTGATGAAATTGGATCTGCTCATCTTGTGAAAATAGAACCCCCACCGGGAAGGGGTAAGAAAAAGGGCAAGAGGCCCAGAGTGAAAAAGGCAAAGCAGAAGCACAATTGTTGGCCTTCAAAGCAAAATCAGCTCTTTACAGGAGTTTCATGGAAGAAAAGTGCTCTTGCACTTCTATGCACAGCAGACCCCGGTTAATTGAAAGAAACACGTCAAGCTAGTGACGTTAAAGAAGCGCTTATTGGGAGGCAACCCAACATTTCTCAACTCTTCTCTTTAGTTGTTTCATTTTCTTAATAGTTTTGTTTTTGCCTTTTCCTCTTGAATAATTTGAGAAGCTCAAGAGGAAAATAATAAATTGTCAATGGCCAAGTGTTTGCAGGGTAATGAGGAAGGAAGGGAGATCAAGAAGATAAGGAGAAGAGAAAAAGGGGCAGAGAAAAAGCAAAGTCAGCACCCGCTACCGCCTCAGTAAGCCGTTCCAAGTTTTTTTTTTTTTTTTTTTGTTTTATTTTATTTTTCTCCTTTCTCCAACTTGATTGTTTACATTGGGGACAATGTAAATTCTTAAGCTTGGGGTAGGGGTATTTTGCATTTGCAATTTTGCATGTTGCATTCATATAGTTTTGCATGATAGCTTTGCATATTCACATTATTAGATTGCCCCTTGACTAGATAATGCATCCAATTGTGAGAACTAAGTGCCAATTAAATTGTGATAGTGAATTTATGAACCCAATTTTTTTTCATTCTTGTGATATGGCTGCAAATGAAAATGTTTGAGATAATCTTGGATAGTTGATAATTAGCATATGGTTCTGAGGATTTGTGTTTTTATTGATTCTGAACTGAAATGTGAGATTTTGAGCCAAAGGGGTACTCACAAAATTTTACCCCATTCTTTGTGTAGAGTGTTATTCCTCTTGGTTTGTTTTCTCTAGAACTTGACTTGAAACCATTTTGAAGCTTAAAATTTTTTTTGAAAACATTTTTGAAAATGATTGAGGCAATAGGTATTTTTCTGGCCTTCTGAGCTTGGAATGATGAAATGCTACCCCTTAGTTGCCCAATTTTGAGCCTGAAAAAAAAAAAAAAAAAAAGAATAAAATGCTTTTCTTGGTACCCTGAAATGTTTTGATAAATAATGTTTGATGGGACCTTCTAAAGTATTATAAAAGGGTGAAAAAGGTAGTTGAAAGTTTGGGAAAAGAATCAGAAAAAATAATTCTCTTGATTTGAAAATTCTTCCCTTCTCCAAATAAAAGTAAAAAGAAAAAAAAAATAAATAAATAGAGAAGGGGAAGACAAAAATAAAAAGAAAAAGAAAGAAAAGAAAGGTGGAAAATTGAATTGAAAACCCAAGAAGGTATTTTAGAAGGTCATGTGTTGAAATGTTTGATACTTGGTGTAGCCTTTTGAAATGTCCTTTTCTTGTTATCCCCACCTAACGATTAATCCCATGGCCATGTTACAACCAAATAAAAGACCTCTTGATTCTAAATTGTTTTCATTAATAAAGTAGAGATTTGGTTGATAGTCAAGCCTATGGTAGGATTCATCCCTTGAGGAAAATTGAGTGAAATGCCTTATTCTCCTAAACACTTGAGTGGTGAGAAAGAGAGCCAAGCAAATGAACAAGCTTGGGGTGAGCTTCGAGTGAGAAAGAGTGCCCAAATCAGTGAGAATATGAATCTAAGGAACCTAAGCCTCTAATTGGACTTGAATTGATTGTCTCTTGCTGAATTGTTTGAAATGCCTATTACTTGGGATTAGTATTTTCTCGGGTTCTTAGTTCACTATCCATGTTCTGTTTTCTTCTTCGCCTTGGTGATTGCTTGAGGACAAGCAATTGAATAAGCTTGGGGTGATTTGATAGTGTGATTTTACATGATGTTTGCTTGTACACTTTTGCATGCATATTTCATATAGATTAGGCGTTATTTAGTTTATTTTGTTAGATTTTCCCTTGGAACGGGTGAGGTTGGTTTTGTGTGTTGTTATGCAGAATTCAAAGAAAAATGCTCGAAATAGCCATGACAGAGCTTGGAGGAAGACAGAGTCTCAAAAGTGCAGAAAAAAGGACCCGGGCAGAGAGCATCACGGCCTGGCGTGATGAGCATCACGGCCGTGATCAAGAAGAGCAGGAATGGGAGCAAAAGTCGGAAGCTATCACGGCCTGGCCGTGATAAGAATCACTACCGTGACAGCCCAGACAGAATTGGTCACGGCCTGGCGGTGATGAATGTCACGGCCGTGACAGAGTAGAAGTTGAAGCGTATCCCTGGCGGAACCTATCACGGCCTGGCCGTGATGGCCATCACTGGCGTGTGACGGGCAAGTTCTTCGACCTATAAAAGAGACCAAAGGGCAGAATAGAAAGGGACTTCTCAGAATCAGAATTTTAACCTAATTTGGAACCAGAGGCAGTCTGGAGGATTACTCCCATGGAATCCCTTCTTTCCTTCTTCTATGTTTCTTTGGTTGTGGATATTAGCATGAGTAGCTAAACCTCCATTGTTGGGGTTAGGGTAACTATGTCTGAATTCTCATTGTAATTGATTTAATCTTGCAATACAATTTTTACTTTGTTATTGAGTGATTGAATATCTGTGCTTAATGCTTGTTGTGGCTAGCACCCCCATAACTTGATTTGTGTTTTAATATGCAATTGGAAAATTCGTGTTAAAACCGGAATTGAATTCAATCACCTAGTAAGCCTTTTATCCAGGAATGGAACTAGGTTTATTAGCAATTGTGTAATCCCTACGCTTAATGCAAATTCACTAATCTAGGCCTCCTAAGGAATTAGGGTCTATTAGGGGATTTAGGCTCTTGTCATCCGAGGAATCGGGGCTTGAGTAAAGTAGTGGATTGATTGTCATAACTGAAGTAGAAATTGTTTGTGAGTGTTTAATTGCATGAGAATGAAGTTTAGTGAACCTAACCCCAGCTACTTTCATCATATTTGAAAACCTTCTTTTATTGCCTTCCAAGTGTTTGAGAAAATTACAAAAAGAGTTTGTTTTTCTTATGCTGTTAGTTCTAGCTTTTGTGAGTTTAGAACTCTCTTCAATCCAAGAATCGCTTAAATAGTAATTGAATAGGTACGTGCTAGTACTTGTTGCAGTCCTCGTGGGAACGATAGAACGGTCTTACCACCGTATTACTTGCACGACTGGGTATACTTGCCCAGATTCGTCAACAGAAGGTGGAAGGAACGCCAGCTGAAAAGGATACCAAAGGGGGTGATAATAAAAAGGAGGTATCTGATGAAGAGGTCGGCGATTTCTTGAAGTTCATCAAGCAAAGCGAATACAGGGTTGTGGATCAATTGAATCAAACTCCAGCTCGGATATCTCTTTGTCTTTGTTGATGAATTCTGAGCCACATAGGAGAGTACTGATGAAGGTGTTGAATCAAGCTCATGTATCTCATGACATCAAATTGATAAGCTTGATAACATCATGGGTAATATCGTTGCCGATAATTATACCACTTTCACTGATGATGAAATTCCAGTTGAAGGAATAGGGCACAACAAGGCGCTACACATCTCTGTGAAGTGTCGAGATCATGTCATGGTTAGGGTTCTCATTGATAATGGTTCTTCTTTGAATATAATGCCAAAGTCAACACTGGCAAAGTTGCCTTTCGATGGAACTCATATGAAGCCAAGTACAATGATTGTAAGAGCTTTCGACGGCACCCGAAGGGAAGTCATGGGAGAAATTGAATTACCCATTCAGATTGGCCCTTGCACCTTTGAAATACTCTTCCAAGCAATGGTCATCACACCAACTTACAGTTGTCTCCTAGGACGACCATGGATCCATTCGTCTGGAGCTGTACCTTCCACATTGCACCAGAAAGTGAAGTTCATTGTCGATAGTAAGTTGATAATTGTTTCTGGAGAAGAGGATATGTTAGTGAGTAAGCCATCAACAACCCCTTACATTGAAGCTGTCGAAGAAGCTCTTGAGACCGCTTTCCAATCACTTGAAATTGCCAATGCCACTTATGTCGGGGACGACGCTCCACTCTTAAAACCTCGGTCATCTAAAGAGTCCGTTATGATGGCTAGGGTTATACTCGAAGGAGGATACCGACCTGGAAGCGGTTTGGGGAAGAATAGCCAATGTGTCACTGACATCCTCATGCTCACCGAGAACAAGGACAGGTTTGGGTTGGGATATAAACCCACCAAGACCGACAAGATGAGGGTTATAGAAGAGAAGAAAAGAAAAAGGTTGGCTCGACTGGAAAATCGTGAATACGAGGCTGAAAGGGTTCCCATCTGTGACATTCGACAGAGCTTCCAAAGTGTAGGGTTCGCATCCTTGGACCAAGCAGCAGCTGTTGAAGATGATTTTCTCGTCGATCATGGTGTCAATTTGGTGTATGCATGCCCTCCGGATACAGAGCTCAACAATTGGGAGGTCATTGAGTTCCCCAGGACCATAGAGTTTTTTTCAAAGTAATTCTGTAATGCTTATCCTTTTGCTCTGCCCAAGGCTTTAGGATTTTTGTTGTAATGGGCTTACTTGTTTCCGTTTCAGTATGACTTATCAATAAATGCATGCAATCAATATCTTTATGTTCTTATCCCTTTTATTTTTTTTACTTTCGATTTTATTCATCGTTCCTCACAAATAAATGCAGTTTTCCATCTTTAACCGTTATTCATTCATCTTTCCCTGATAACTACCAAAATGCAGATCTAAGAGTGACTCTCTTGAAAATGACAGTGTTAATAACTCAGCATACAATTTTGACTATCCTAGTGATCATGCTGATGAGGTTGTTGATGATAATGGGGAAGTCCCTCCTCAACTATTGAGGTTGATAGAGCAAGAAGCCAGGGAAATTCGGCCCCATGAAGAGCCAAGTGAACTAATCAATTTGGGAACTGAAGATGATAAAAAAGAGGTCAAGATCGACCTTTCCCTGAAAGAAAAGGAGCGAAGTAGGTTGATCAGGTTGTTGATGGATTATAAAGATGTTTTCGCATGGTCGTACCAAGACATGCCAGGGTTAGACCCCAGTGTAGCAGAACACAAATTGCCATAAAAGTCGGAGTGTCCTCCAGTAAAGCAGAAGCTACGAAGGATGAAAGTAGAAATGTCTCTAAAGATCAAGGAGGAGGTCAAGAAACAACTGGATGCAGGTTTCCTAGAAGTTGTAAAGTACCCTCAATGGGTTGCTAACATCGTTCCTGTTCCCAAGAAAGGTGGAAAGGTTCGAATGTGTGTTGACTATCGAGATCTGAACAGAGCTAGCCCAAAAGATGACTTTCTTCTGCCTCACATTGATGTTCTTGTAGATAATAATGCTCAACATGCATTATTCTCTTTCATGGATGGATTCTCGGGATATAATCAGATCAAGATGGCACCTGAAGATATGGAGAAAACTACATTTGTCACTCCCCAACCTTTTTCCGCAATTCCATACTCCATTGTAATATATGCTTTGTATACCTTTTCAGTCCAAATATAATGACATTGACTCCCAATTCTCTTTCTCTTAACTTTTGTCAATTGTGTGTGTGCATTCATCATGATAAGTATATACTGAAATGTGAAACATGTATTGATGTCTTCAAAAGTATTTAGAATTTCTTTGGAAGTCTCAAAAGGCCGTAAAGGACAAGATGGTCTCCCAACAAAGGGTGCTGTGGTCTACTGACAGGAGGCATTAGAACAATCATCGCAAAGGAAGCATACCATTGCAGAGTACTCAACCGTTTGTCTCCACGAAGACAGGACTTGTTTTAATTCATCTCAGAGCTTGTCTGTGATCTCAACACTTTAAGGGGTCAAGGGTGATAATAAAAACCACCTAAGAGATGAAAAAAATTAAAAATAGTAATGTGTTACGAGCTTTCCTTGTGTTGCATTGAAATCATTTAAGGTTTTCATCAAGCATATAGGACATTTCTGGCATCATGCATTGCAAATGTTTATCTCTTGTGAGCACAAAACCCAGTAAATTGCACAGACATCGTAGGTTTTTACCTTTCATGTCAAGCTTCCGCGGATAACTGACTCCGCGTGCTTTTTATTTTCTGCCAAGCTTCAGTGGATAACCGACTCCGCAAGCTTTTAATTCTTTTGCTTTCAAGCTTCAGCGGACAACCGACTCCCTAAGCTTTTAACATTTCTTTTCAAGAATCAGCGGATAACCGACTCCGCGTGCTTTTATTTTCTGTCAAGCTTCAGTGGATAATCGACTCCACAAGCTTTTTACCTTTCCCCGCCAAGCTTCAGTGGATAACCGACTCATGCAAGCTTTTAATCCTTTTGCATTCAAGCTTCAAAGAGACAACCAACTCCGTAAGCTTTTAACATTTCTTTTCAAGTTTCAGCGGATAACCGACTCCGCGTGTTTTTTATTTCTGTCGAGCTTCAGTGGATAACCGACTCCGCAAGCTTTTAAGCTTTTAATTTCAAGCTTCAAAGGAGATCGACTCATGAGCTTTCTATCTTTTGTCCAAGCTTCAGCGGGCACCATACCCCGTAAGCTCTTCCATCTTTCTGTTCAAGCTTCAGCGGGCACTATACCCCGTAGGCTCTTTTATCTTTCTATTCGAGCTTCTATGGGCAATCCATCCCGTAAGCTCTTTTTAATTATGCATCCTTTTACTTGTCAGCAAACCCCGGTCAAAATTGGAGTTCATGTCTTTACTCGTTTCTTATAACGATAATAGGTTAACTACGGTTATACCTACTACCTAATAATAAACAAGTAAAGAGGGGCAACTGTGAACACCTAATTTTGCCCAGATTTTTGAGAGTCTGACCTAATTTTATCCAGGTTTTCTTTCTTTTGATTAATATTTTTGAAAACAAAAAAATATATATAAAAATTCAAAATATTAAAAATATTTTTGTTTTTGGCCCATTACATGATCAACTGTATCCCATTTTCGTTTTTCCAAGATACCTTTTAGGTCCATGATCCAAACAAAAAAAGAGAAGAAAAAGGACCATTCTGATTTGAAAAAAAAAACATATAAAAATAAATTCTGAATTTTTTGTCTTCTTCTCCCCCAAGATTGCTATCTGTCTCCCTTCATTTTAAGTATAAACCCACTTTGTTTTTATTTCCCCATTTCTGTTTTTGTGTTTTTTTCCAAAATAAGGGGTAACAACCCCTGCACCCACCTCAGCCACACAGAGTAGTGGGAACACCACTATGACACCCTCCCTATGTACCTCCGTCCTTACCTCTCAACAAACAAATAACAAATGGCATCATCTTCCCCATTGTCAATGAAGCATCATCATCTAGTGGGGGTGGGGTGGGGGGTGGGGTGAATCAATCAAGAATATACCTCAGATGTCTTTGCTCGATTCCTCTCCATTTTTGGTTTCATTTTCCAAAAACAAACAACAACAACAACAACAAAACAGAAAAAGCAAAGTGAACCCCACGCACACACTCATCTTCTTCTCTCTACACTTCTCTTCCTCTCCCTTCTCTCTAGCTCAGTCGTGCCACCACCAAGGAAGCCAACTCCTGTCGCCGCTCAACATAAGAGAGGAGACCACGCATTCTGGCCCTGCACCGTCGGCCGTCCAGCTCTGTCGCCCCCCTGATCTCCATGCGAAACGACGCCTCGCCGTCGTGAAGTGTCATTCGACAACTGTTTGAAGGGGAGACATCGATCATACAACCTAGATCGCAGATCTGTACGCTTTGGTTCCATCGGAGTTCGTGTGGCCACTGTACCGCCGCTATTCGTCGCTACTGCCACCTCGAACCGTACCTCTCCGCCGCCCTCCACTCACGAAACGCCCCTCTGCTTCGCCGTGAGCCCATCACAACGCTACCAGAGCCTCCGCCTCGCCGCCATAGATGGGCACCGCCCACGCCAGCCCGAACTCGAGCCCCTTCATCGTGCCTCGCCCCGGAAACCGCCGCACAAATAGCCGTCCGCCCAAGTCCCCATTGTGTTCTTGATTTCTACTTCCTGCGTCTTTTCGGTGGGTAAAGAGACACAAGCTCCTCTGCTACTTCTCCTATCTTATGGTTTATCGTCTATTTATGTTTTCTTTTCTTCTTTTGTTTTATTTGCTTTTAGCCTTTTTTTACTTGTTGGATTTGGGCTTATGGGGATATTTGGGGTTCCTGGTGGCGTGATGGATATGCTTGCCTCCTTCCTTTTTTTTAGTTACTGATATGTTGTGTTTCATTTGGGTAAAAAAAAAAACGGGTTATAAAAATAAAAAGAAAGAATCTTTTGAGTTCACGCAATAATCTGTAATGTTGATGTATGATTTTTCATCATCAAGTATTGTATGAATTGTAAGGATTTATCGTATAATTCTGCTATCTTTAACCCTGTGCAAGAGTGAATTTCCTTTTGTAAAAAAATAATAAATGTTTTTCAGTTTACACTTTTAACCAATTTTACCCAATTTAATTTTATAAAATATCTTTTGAATTCACGCAACAATCTACGTCGTTGACGTATGGACTTATTCATCCTCAAGTGTCGTATGAATTGTAAGGGTTTATCGTATAGCACCGCTATCTTGGACTCTGTGCAAAGGTGAATTTATTTTAAAATAAAATTCTCTTTTAAAACAAAAAAAATCAAAGAAAATCAAATCTTCATCAAAATTAAAATCAACCCACCAATCAAACTTTTTTCAAAAGAACTACGTGGCTTTGAGTTTCCCATCGCACCCGGGAATACGTAGGAGCAAGATAAATCATCTTGTCAAGCCAAAACTAAATTTTTCTTTTTTGTGTCTCTTTTATGTTAAATTAATTAATCAAAATAATTAAACTTTTCTATTTTTATGGGTGCTCTATGGACACGGTACCATATCCAGACCCTTAGATTTGAGGTTACCCTGTGGACTCACGTGCCATGTTCAACCTCATTTAGTTTTTATAAACAATAAATTTAAAAATATAAAAATTAATAAAAATTTAAAATATTAAAAATAAAAAATAATCCTCTTTTGTAAATAATTTTTGGGGTAAAATAAATATTTAAAAGGTTATTAAAATGTTTTTTGCACAATTAACTTGAGGTACCATTTTTTTAAAACGGGCGATGTGGGGTGCTAACACCTTTCCTACTCGTAACCGACTCCCGGACCCATCTCTCTCATTTTTAGACCAGTTTACCTTTAAATAATTGGGTTTTCTAAGATTTTCCCAATAAAAAATTTAGTGGCGACTCCTCTATTTCTGTCTTTTTCCCTCTTCCTTTCGCGGCGCCCGAACTGGACGGTCGCGACAACATCAAAGAAAAGAGGGACAAGGAAATGAGAACAGGATGAGAGAATTGCAAGATTTGATCTTGTACATTTATAGTTCATATTAGGGGTGGCAAAATGATCCATTTGTCCACCATCCATCCAGTCCATCCATGAAAAAATCCATCCAATCCATCCAATCCATCCATTCATAAAAAAATAATATAAATGGATTGGATTATTTTTTTAGTGGATGATTTATGATCCATCCAATATTTTTTAAAATCCATTGGACCAACAATAAAAAATGTAATGGATCAACTTTTATCCATTCCAAAACCAATTTATTTTTTTCATATTATTTTTCACCAAATAAAAGAAACCTCCATTTGTAACCAAAAAAAAATCTCCATCTAATTTTCTCTTCCGTTCCCTATTATTTTTTCTTCACTATTTTTTGTTTTATTTATCTGCTTTTTTTTTCTTTTTTTGTTACATTAAGTATTAACTAATTAATTGGTCTCAAGCACCAGTTGTAGTCCACGCTATCGTACGTTTTCTTTTTTCGTTGCCTTTTTTTTGCTGAGAAACTTAAAAAAAAAGTATTAACTAATTGAAAGCAAATAAAGTCGTAATAAGTTTCGTAAAACAATATCAAGGAACGTTGTGGCAAAATAACCTTTGTAGATACACATAATCAATAACTCCCATATAATAATAGAAAAATAACCGTGATACAAAATGGTGAGATATAGTGGAGAGAGAGTAAAGATAGAGAGAGTAGGAAAAAAAGGGAGAGAGAGAAAGGGTAGAGAGAGGAAGAAAGAGGAGAGCGGGGGTGAGATAGAGATAATATTTTAAATTTTTTTACAAATTATTTTATTTTTAAAAATATTTTATGGATGGATAAAAGAGATATAAAATTATTTAATTTCTTGAAATAAATTTTAGTGGATGGATTGGATATACATCCATGAAAAGTTGTTAATGGATGAATCGGATGGATTTTATTTAATGGATCATGGATGGATTGGATTTTTTTTGATGAATTTTTAATGAATTATAATAGATTAATAGATTGTTTTTAATCCATCCATTAAGATCCGAATAAAAATTTATCCAATCCATCCATTTGCCACCCTTAGTTCATATCCTGCAATTCAATCATGTGAGCTAACTCAGGTGGAGAAATATTCATATTTGTAATATAAATACATTGCATTAGATAACAAGAAATTGAAAACAATATCATATTGATTGTACTAATCACTAAATTTTATTATGGTCCGTTGCTGTTTTTATTCTCACCGCTTTATTTTCTTAAATTTTTTATGTTTTAGCTATATAGTCGTGACATATTCAAGTTTTCTGCTATAATGATATTTGCACATAAAAAAAAATATGTACTATTTAAAATTTGGATTTAATTGATATATATTTATAATATAAAGTTTTTTTATACTATCAACCAATCAGAAATTGATCTATTATTACAATTTTTTTTAAAAATTTTGCTTTAAAAAAAGTAAAAGACAGAGCCAATATATATTGAAAGTTGAAACATGTGTTTTTTTTTAATGAGTTTAATTTTGTTAGACTGACAACTAATCATAAAGTTACCATACGAATCAAATATTATTAATGATACGATAATTTATGATTAATTGATAGTATAAAAAATAATTACACTAACAGTATATATCAGTAAAATCATTTTTCCACTATATAAATTAAAAGTAATCAAGGAATATATAAAAGAAAATCTTATTAATTAGTCTCCATACATTAAGAAATAAAAAATAGATAAATTTTAGGATTTAGTTTATATATATTGTCAGTGTAAATTTTTTTGTACTCACAACCATTTATAAATCATCACATTATTATAAATATTTGGCTTTATCCTAATATTTTTTAAAAAATTTATGTAAAGAATGATTTGTGATTGATTGACAGTATAAAAAGGTTTACACTGATAAGGCTTCTTCGATATTGAGAATCTTGGAGAGGGATTTAACTACAGAATTAAGTAATGTGCCTGGAATTGATAAAACTCATGATTTAGGTGTTTACCTTGGTGCTCCTCTTCTGCATCAAAGAGCCAATAAGAACACCTATTCATTTCTAATTGATAAAATGAGAAAAAAAATTGTTTGGTTGGAAAGCTTCCTCTCTTTCCTTTGCAGGTAGAATCACTTTGGCTCAAGCTTCCCTTTCAAACATACCTGGATATGTTATACAGACTAGTGTAATTCCCACAGGAGATTGTCAAGAAGCTTCTGCTCTTTGGAATAGGGTGATTGATGCAGCAAACTTAATGCATTTCATTAATCAAAAGATGACCAATACAAATAGAAGGAGAATTAAAAATTTGGAGACTAGCAAAAAACATAGATGCCCTAAATAAGCAGTGAGTCACTACATTGGCTTGTCTCCTAATAAACTTTACTTGAAAGTTTTGAACAATGTCCAAGATGTTTCGACAACTAGATAGGATATTACCAAATTCTGAAAAGCTTGCTTGCTGACTTTTTAGGGAATCCACCATAGTCTTATTGTCCATTTTGAAGATAGCATGAGAAATACCCATAGAGTACACCCAACACATTGCATGAAGGAGGCAGAGTGCCTTTGTTAGTTGATATTGTTAGTCCTTTGTTAGGGTTGTTGGTTAGTAAAGATTGTAAAGGGTGCTCCATTCCTAGACATGTTTTGAATTAATAAGATAAGGATACCATTTATATCAACAAAAAAAGAAAGAAAGACTCTAAATCTCAATTGATAAACTAAGAACTTAATATTTTTTTTAATATATCAAATATTTTTTTCAATTTTCAATAAAAATTAAAAACTTATTTATTAACTAAATTCCTTCCTCACGAGTATTTATCATAAAAAAAGATTTAATTGTAAATCTCATCATATATTTTGTGATGCACCCAGCATAGAAGAATGTCCCACGTAGGTAGGATTTAGGAACAAAATTTATATGTGGATTGAAAGTGACTAGTAACCGTCTTGTGGCCTTGTGGGTCATCCGACGTAATCATCGATCCTTAATCCTTACTACTCTCTAAAACAAACAAAGTTGAATTGGAAACCAAATCGATGGAAAAGAAAAACATCACTTCATGGGGAAGCTCATAACTACTTCCAAACCTCTCATCCTCCAATCGAAGCTTCTCTGTTTTTCTCTGTTCTATCTCTTCACCACTCTCTTCCTTGCTCTTTACACCACTTTATCTCAATCCAAATGCTTCTTCAGATCATCTCCATTGGATCCCATTCAAACTTCTCTCTTCTCTTACCCTTCTTCCTATGGAGAACACAAGTATGCTGTCTCAACCACTCGTTCCACCTGTTCTTCCCCTGTCTACTTTTCAGGTAAGGCACACTACCCATGCTAAAAAAAAGTGATTTTTTTTTTGTTTGTTTATATGATCAAGATAATAACTTTTTGTTAATGGGTTTTTGTTAATGAATTCAGATTACTGGGATGTTGTGAAGGAGATCGAGAATTCCCACGAGACTCATTCAATTCCCCTGCGGTATATGCAGGGGAATTCTGATAGTTTTGGTGGAAATCTCAGCACCCTTGTGAGGTTTTCTTATTTTGATCATCAAAATGATAGCATTGAAATTCCCTGTGGATTTTTTAAGAAATTTCCCATCAGTGATTCTGGTCAGTTCCTCATGAATTCACTTGTTATATGAGTGTGTGTGTCCGCGAGTCAGATCTCAATTTACGTAAGAAATTATTCAACCATCAAGTTTTATTGATTATAATGATTATAATTTGCCACTGAAATTCATAGATATGGAGCAACAACATTGGCCCCAAAAATTATTTACATTAAGGAGGTCACAGAGCCAATGAAATCAATAATCATTTTCAAGTATTGTAATTATAATTTTATAGTTTGGTTTTAGATAAAAATATGCTTATCAGCTTATGTTATGTGCTTTGTCTCTTGATGTAGATCGAATTGCCATGGAAAAGTGTGACACTGTAGTTGTAGTTTCTGCAATCTTCAATGACCATGACAAAATCCGGCAACCAAAGGGCCTTGGGTCCAAAACACAAGAAAATGTGTGTTTCTTCATGTTTGTAGATGATGTTACCCTCAAAGGACTTGAACATCATGGATTGATTTCAATAAATTCCAGAGAATACAAGATAGGTGTATGGAGGATTGTGAAGGTTGCAAAAGAGGATTTGTATCAAAACCCAGCAATGAATGGGATTATACCAAAATATTTAGTACATAGGCTATTCCCAAATTCTCAATTCAGTATTTGGATAGATGCAAAGTTGCAACTTGTGGTTGATCCATTGTTGTTGATTCATTCACTCGTTATATCTGAGAATGTAGACATGGCCATATCAAAACACCCTTATTATGTTCATACCATGGAAGAAGCAATGGCAACTGCGAGGTGGAAGAAATGGTGGGATGTCAATGCCTTGAAGGTGCAAATGGAGACATACTGTGAACACGGAATGCAACCATGGAGTCCTGGCAAGCAGCCCTATGTGTCAGGTAACTAACTAGTCATTTTTTAATGTCATGAACTTTAGGTAAGTTTAAAGTCTGCAAATTAGTTGTCAGGGTAATAATCTAACCCAAATTAACAAAGCATGTAAGTCTATATAATATCATTAACTTATAATAAGGTTTTATACAACAATATAGCATTTGACTGTTGCAACTTGCAATTGTACACTTAAATTTAACTAGTTCCAATCTAGAAGAGTGTGGTGAGATTGGAACCCTTTCTGTCTAGTTATTATTTTTAAGGAACGTGAAAAGTTTTGCACCGCGGTTGACAATAAAATATAGTGTGGCCATTAAGCCCTGCAATGTATGGGTAAGGCTTATCCTAGGAAGGTTTCTTGACTTTCTTCCATACGGGGTAGTTTACTTTTGTTAGCTTAGTTGTTACTTCTGTTGGCTTCCTTTTTCTAACTTCTAACCAATTATTTTCAATGACAATTGGGCTGTAAACTCGTCCGAGGTCTTACCTAAGCTTTTTGGCACCTATTCAAGTAGGAAGAACTAATCACATGGATAATACCTAATAGCCTCATATATTTTAGAGATGTGGACCAAAAATTTTTTTGGATGAAACTATTAATAAGAATGTAGACCTAAATGACCTGTCAAAGAATTTAATTATTAATATAATAAAATGATATAGTTTAATCCATGTATCTCATCCCACTGAATAAAAAAAATACTTTTTAACAGTGGTAGCTCAAGCTCCCATGCATTATAGGGTTGTTTGTTTTTTGCCTAATCTTGTCCCTTCACTGAATCATAATGAGTTTCATCAGAAATGCTAACAATATACTCTCTAACACACACGTTCCAACATACTCCTTCCTACTGATTGAAATTCATGTGGGTC
Organism: Sophora flavescens; assembly: GCA_030762895.1. Taxonomy (NCBI): domain Eukaryota; kingdom Viridiplantae; phylum Streptophyta; class Magnoliopsida; order Fabales; family Fabaceae; genus Sophora; species Sophora flavescens. The sequence continues at coordinate 100,651,500 of CM061062.1, forward strand.
TTACAAAATTCAAGTATGACCCACATGAATTAATGGGACTCACATGAATTTTAACCAATAAGAAAGAATGTGATGAAAAATATATGTTAGAGAATGTGTTATTAGCACTCCTCTTAGTTTCATTTGGCTCTCCCTGTGTTAGCTAGCTATTTATTATTTTGCATCGGTTCTGTTTAATATTGGCCCATGCAGATAATGAGGGGATATCAATTTGCACACAAAATGATGTTCTTTTGCATGTGCACAAAAAATTGATGGTTTTCTCTTTTAATTAATTGGTTTTGGCAGATGTGCCTGACAGTGCTCTAATATTGAGGAGGCATGGATTGGGCAGTAACCTCTTCTCCTGTCTTATGTTCAATGAGTTGGATGCATTTAACCCAAGAGACCAATTACCCTTTGCATTTGTTAGAGATCAAATGAAGCCCAACCTGAAGCTGAACATGTTTGAGGTGGAAGTTTTTGAACAAGTGACAGTGGAGTATAGGCACAATCTCAAAAGCAGTGATGGGACCACTACTGCCAAGCAAGTGTCCCCTTCAAGAAGAACCAAAAGGGCACCCCCAGATTTGTTGTATGTGAATGGCAGCTGCTGTGGCAGGTGCCAGAAGTATCTTTCCACAATGTGGGGTGATGAATCAAATGATTGATGGCCCCATAAGTGCAGAAAAAATAGTCAAAATCAGAGCAGAAAAGAGGTCAAATAACAAAAAATTAAAGAAAGATAAAAGTACCTAATAGTTGAATTTGTCTTTAAACAGGGGATTAACAATGAAAAAGAGAAAAGGAAAACAAAATTCTTTAATTAATAGAGAAAAGCTGACAGCCTGTTAAAGGTTCACAGGAATGTTTCCTTCGTTCTGACATTTTGTGTTTATTTTCCAAATATTCTATATGCTCAAATTTTATAATAAGGTAGTATATGTTGCTGTTATAAGATGTACAAAGAATAATGGAATAAAAGGTTCCGTAACCCCAAGGTAGCTTAGAACGAGGAAACTTTGCAAGTTCTCGAATTAACGTACCCTTCACTCTTCCCGTATCGCTCTTGCAACATCTACGTAAAAGAAACGTAATAAAACCTTTTAATAATTTTAATAATTTGAAATCATAATGAACTCTAATTATGTTCCAATATGATGACGTTTATATTAACTGAACAGATATTTTTTGATCTGACTGAACAGATATATTTATGGATTTAATTGGTGTGCACTGATAATGTAAAGGTTTTTTATACCGTTAATCAAACAGAAATTGACATATTATTACAAATCTTTGATTCTTATCCTAATCACCTTAATGAATTAAACTCTATGTTTATACATGAAAATATTTAGAATATTTTTCTGTGTCCTTGCCTTTAATTATTCTTACAGCTCATGCAGCTTTTGCAATTCGCAAAGGATTTAAAAGGACCACAACGATAATTTAATATTTACTATTCATTTGATAAAAATATTAGTGCAACAGTGTCCACTACTGGACTACTAGTTTAGGAAGCAAAAAATTAGATTAAGTTAAAAGTTTTATAAGCAAACTATTGAACTTATAAATATCATGCTGATAAGTAATATATAATACCATATAATTAAAAAAAATGGTCATGCTAACGAGGATTTTTAGGGTACTTTTTAAGTAATTAAGAAAATCAAGTTTTTATTGGAAAAATAATTATTTCACTTTTTCAAATATTAAATGCATCCATTTTCAATGAAAACTTTCTTTTCTTGGTTCCTTAATGAATATCATATGGGCACAAATCACCTTAAAGAGTAAAATCCCCATGTTTATGTCATTTGACGCATGGAATTGGCTTGAAATTGAGCTCTCAAACTGAAATGAAAATTTCCAATTCCGTGTCCCTGTTAGAATTAAAATTATAAACTTCAAATTGAATTCAATAAATCTGCAAAATAACTATTTTATATTTTTTTCTTATTAATTTCTAGCCTGAATCCTTAAGAATTAGTTATTTCTTTTTTTTAAAAGCTAAAGATATATATATATATATATATATATTTGACTCTAAGAAATAATCAACCCATATACAAAATATAAAGTGTGAAAAAAAATGAATACATACTTCACAACCATAAGTTGTATCTATATATCACAAAAATCATGAGCATAGTTCACCGGTTTCTCATCATAAAAATGTGATGTGATTTGACTGATATAACTCTCCCATCCCATTATCCCAATCCAACTACCACAAACATCGGTCCAACACAAGGATCATTAGCCCCACAACATTAAAAAAAAAGAAAAAAAAGAAACAGCTTCCAATTCTTAATCATCTTGGAAATGACCTAAAAACTTTGGTTCTATTCCTCTACTATCAACATGGCAACCCAACAAATAGCACAACACAGAAACCAAGCCGAGATCTACCAAGGAGAAGGCATATGCATGCAGAAATCACGTCTCCTATTGGACGAGATTATCCTCCCGAGAGGGTTGCTCCCATTAGACGACATCATCGAGATGGGTTACAACCGCACCACGGGATTCGTGTGGCTGAAGCAGAAGCAGAAGAAGGAACACAGGTTCCAAGCCATTGGTCAAACGGTGTCGTACGAGCCGGAGGTGACGGCGTTCGTGGAGGAACGACGCATGAGAAGGGTGACAGGTGTGAAAAGCAAGGAGCTCTTCATATGGATCACCATCTCTGAGATCTTCGTCGATGATCCTCGTTCCGGTAAGATCTCGTTTGCAAATTCCACTGGGATTGCAAGGACTTTTCCTCTCTCAGCTTTTGCTATACAAGAGGATCACGACCAACAAAGACAACACATGAAGGACCGTAATACTCGCAAAAAATTATGATATATAATTTTACAGGTTTTCATGCATTTTGATCTTATGTTATCTTTCGAATGCGATATAAAATAATTATCTTTTATAATATGATGATCCTTGGGGCTTTGTCCCCCTCCGTTACCAAACGGAGAAAAAAATATCCCAATTGAGAATTATTGAACTTGTAAGTCGAAGAGAGAATAAGAGAAACTCCATGAATGGAATGATCCATTCAATCAGAAAAATGTACAAGTGTGTAATGTGATCTAGCTAAACAAGGCATCAGAAGTTAAGAGAATTTTTAGATATTTAAAAGGTACTACTTACCTTGGTTTTTGCTTTAAGAAAAATGAAGATTACAGATTAGTTGGTTTCTGTGATGCTGACTATGCTGGAGATAGAATTGAAAGAAAAAGCACTAGTGGAGGATGTCACTTCATTGGAGCTAATCTTGTCTCATGGTCAAGCAAAAGACAAAGTATCATTGCTTTATCAACTGCTGAAGCTGAGTATATATCAGCTGCAAGTTGTTGCTCACAACTTCTGTGGATCAAACATCAATTGGAAGACTACAATGTATTTGTAAGTAGTATTCCGCTTATGTGTGGTAATACTGCTGCAATAAATCTATCTAAGAATCCAATTTTGCATTCTAGAGCTAAGCATATAGAGATTAAACATCATTTTATTAGGGATTATGTGCAAAAAGGTGTGATTGATATTCAATTTGTAGATACTGACCATCAATGGGCAAATATCTTTACTAAACCTCTTGCAGAGGACAGATACATCTTTATTTGGAAGCATCTTAACATGATATGGGTGGATTAGTTTAGGCGTCCAGCCTCAAGAAAAATTTGTTTTGCTAATTTTGCGTCTATTACCTATGCTCGTGTAATACATAGTTAAAGTTGTGCGTCTATTGCACAATGTATTGTACGTCCTTATGACACGTCCACTGATATTGATTATTGCGTCCATTGTATAGTTTCAGATGAGTTCACATCTGCCTATGATTAAAAATATTCTTTTTGTGTGTTAATAAATGCATTTATTTTGTCTCAAGACAAATTTATCCTTTATTCTCTTTTCTGAGTCAGTACTTCCATCAATCCCATCAAGACCTTTTTATGGTCCCAAGTTACCAATGCCGTTTTATCATAATGACATGTCATGTCAAAAGTTTTTTTTTAAAACCTTTTACATTCAAAATTCCTTTAAAAGAAATATTTTCCCTCTAAGAAAAACTTTACGCTTCCATAACCTCTCGAGCTATCTCTCTCTTTACCTCTCTTTGCTTTCAAACCCTAAGCTCTTTGATCATCTACAATGGTTTCTTCAACATTTAACGTGGACAAACTCAACTTAGATATAGAGCATCATTTCAACCTTAGTGTGCTAAAAGACTACAATCTTGACATAAGCAAATATGTCAATGCAGCTGGGTGGGAATGATACTTCACGGAGAAAGTCTCTATCTTTCCCAACTTAATCAGGGACTTCCGGAGAAACATCCAACCGACAAACTGACTTCTACTCAACAATATTAAGAAAGAAGTTTACAGTCTCGGAGAAGACTATTGTTGATGCAATCTTCTGTGTTCAGGAAGGTCTAGTCTTCACTGAGTCATGGGAAGAAGACTTGGGTGGCTCTGAGACTATAGAAGTCTGTCTCATGAAAGAGGACACGGTCAGGACTCACTCTTGGAAGGCTGTTGAAATGAAGGACATCGTTCGTATCCTTCACCAGCTTCTCAACAAAGTGGTGCTTCACAAGGTTGGATCCAAGGACAACCTCTCATCTCTTCACAAATTCTGTCTTTGCCATCTTCTCACAGAAACAAGAATTAATAAACCATGATAGAGGAAACATCAATCTAAAATGCTCAAAGAAGTTCACTGGTGAGGCATGCCAGTGCTCTATATTCTGCCTCTGTAGAAGATCGTGCAACTGTAGGTTGCTTTTTTTTGATTTCCAAGAAATCAGAGAAAATCCCAGATAAACCTGTGGTTGATCTTCTAGTAACACTGCAATTGCCCCAATCAGAATCAACTATAGAAATTTTAATTGAATGAATACAAAGTTATACAGTTGGAATGAGCTAGTTTTTATTGGAGACTCAAGTGGCCAATTTAATTATACTGAATCTCTAGTATAGTATAATATAGAGAGCTTCATGGTCGATCAGTTTCAATATATGATCTCTTTCGAAAGCCATTGGTGAGATATTACCTTTTTATCGAAGCCATTAGTGATATGATTGTTCATGTTCAAAAATCTACTTGATCTGAGCACCATAACAAATTCATACAGGTATTATTGAAATAGTCATCTTTCTCGTCATAAAACTGCAGAAAAATTCTAAGGAAGATAAGGTTTACAATATAGTAATATACATCTATACAAATACAACCCATTTACGTAAATGGCGAGATTGTTTAGTTGTCACCAAGCAACCAATCATTGTGCATTTGTGCATCAACAACCTCCAAAAGGGGACATGCATGCCAACATGATACAGCGAAACCATAATTTTTTAACATATTAATTATAAAGCATAATGGATGCAACTATTTCAGTTTTTTTGTTGTCTAAGCTGTACTGCCAACATGCCAACGTGAGTTATTTGTTACTTACTTGCTTTGCCTTACATAATGGATGGTTGTTGAAGGTACCCCAACACCTATCCCTTTGCAAGAATCTCATGACGTCACATCAAAAACATGCTTGTATGCCCTGTTGCAGGGACTTTAATCATAAATCGCAAACACTCCCAATGAAACAATTCAGTAATTTCCACCACAAGGTTTTCCTCAGTTTAATTAACTGAACATCAATGAAGTAATTTGAAATCTTTTGCCAATAAAGACTATTCTTTGACTTAATAAATGTCACACAATTTTGTACCCACGATGTCATACAATTAGTCGATGGTGTGATAAAAGTCGCATGCAATTTTATGAATTGTGAAAATGGATAACGATTTACAATCTCATTTTAATATATCACATGCGTATATCTCCATCAATCATATCTTGTGACCTATTTTAACTTTTTTATAATTATAAGAAATTTCAACTTATATGATCAAGTATGATTGATGGAGACAAATGTGACACACCAAAAATATGACAACAGATTTTCATCCTAAAAAATTGAAATACGTGTGCTTGATAAATGATGATTATAAAATGAATTAAAAGATGGAGGTTCGAATATCAAAAACCAAAAATCTAAAATGTACTTAACAAGTATACCACGATACAAATGAATATATAAAAGCAAAGGCTTTCCCATTCTTGAATCTTGAAGAAGGAGAGCTAAGCTAGTCGGATTTTTCTTAACAAATGCTAACCATTGGTTATGGATGCAAAGATGGAAATTATATACCCAGAAGTCATGTATTCCAATTTTTCAAAGTTTGAAAGTTAACATTTCACAACGCAAAATTTCTATTTTTTGATTCGGTTAGAAAGACCCGTTTATCTTTATGAGAAATTAGAAGGGCGTTGAACGATCATAAAAGGAGCTAATTAATTCATGTTGACTATATTTAAGAGCTATACATATTCTTGTTTTTGTGTTCAGCGCCCGCCCATTATCAAAAAAGAGTTGGACATATACTGGCCTTTATACGTGATTGATGTTTCCTATAAACAAACTATATATAGATAGGGAAATGTTAACCAATGTTTATGGTCAAAGAATCCAAAATAGAAAATTTATATTGAAAAGTGATATATGTGATACTTTAAAAATTCAAAAGTTGCACATTTCAATAAAAAATTTCTATTTTTGAATTTCTTAACCAATATCCTTAGGACATTGGTTAACAAGACCTATATACATATACTGATCAAAATTATTGGTATTCATCGATACTATAACTTGGTTTGATCAATAAAAAACAAAACTTGGTTTGAAATCTTTTACCGACCAACACGTGGTTGATCCGATAAGTGGTAACATGTTCGGACCAATTAACTAAGTGGTTAAGATTTCGACTCCTGGCACTTGTTTACGGAGAACAACTTGTTGGGAGTAGGAGTGTAAATGAACCGAGGTTTTCATGAGTTGTTCTACCTCGGCTCATTAAATACTCGATCAAACTCGTTTGATTAATTAAATAAACAAATTCATGTTTCATATTGAGCTCGATTATTTAAATGTATCAAGCCCAAACATTCAAGGCCCGACATTAACGGCTCATGAATAATTTATATATATATATATATATATATATATATATATATATATATCAAAAAATTAAAATTATACATATTTTACTTTTTGTATGAAAACACTTTAGTATAGTTTTCTAATGACAATTTTCATGAAAAAATATTTTTTAATTGTGAGATAAAACGCATGGTTATAAATTTGTTTCTATAATAAATAATAAAGTAAAAAACTAGTGTTTCACTTGCTATTAAAATCTTTATTAAATACTAAATTGATAAACTTGAAAAATAATTTAAGGAAATTTTTTATAAAATTCAAAAATACTTAGATTCAGGATCCGTTGACACCAGGTGTCAAAATATACATTTACACCAACTTCTAACCCTTGATTTCAGTTTGATCTAATTATATTATCATTTTTATTGAAGAGAGAGAATAATTAAAAGTAACTTTAATAATGTGACAAAATTAAATATATTTAATAGAAAGTAATATTAAGCATATTTACTTTTCCTTAAAATTATTACATTTATATAAGAAATTTTAACTTATGTGATCAGATACGATTGATGGGGACAAATGTGATACACCAAAATATGACAACAAATATTCATCCTATAAAAATCGAAAAGCATGCACTTGGTGAATCGTTATTATAAAATGAATTAAATGACGGAGGTTTGAATAACAAAACCAAAACTCTAAAACGTATGTACTATCTCTGTTCTTTTTATTTGGTAATTTAAGGTTTCTACACAAAAATTAAGAAATAATTAATGTGTTTATATTTGTATCAAAATACCCTTATTTCTACCAATAATTATTTACAAATTCCAACGACATTTACTTCATACTCCACTAACCATTTATGTCTTTGGTTTATAAAACACTCATTGTTTTTGAACAAAAACAAATTACTAAAATTACCAAAGAAAAATGACGGAGGGAGTAATTGACAAGTACACCACGAAATAAATGAATATGTAAAAGCAAAGGCTTTCCCATTCTTATGGCACGGGTTAATGATACAAATATGAAAATTAATTATGTATTGGAAGTGATGTATTCCGTTTTTTTAAAGTTTAAAAGTTATAATTCTCAATATAAAATTTTTAACTTTTGATTTCTCAATAAATGTTCTTAGGATACTGATTAGCAAATCATAAAAAGAGCTAATTAATTCATGGTGACTGTATTTCAGATCAACTAATTCATGTTGACTGTATTAAAGAGCTATACATATTCTTGTTTTTGTGTTTAGCGCCCGCCCATATTACCAAAAAAGAGCTTCTATACATACATAGGGAAATGGGGGAAATGCTAACTAGTGTCAATTGATTAAGGAATAAAAAAATATAGAAAATTTACATTAAAAAGTGATATATGGAATACTTTAAAATTCAAAAGTTGAACATTTCAATATATAAAAAATTTCTATCTTTGAATTTCTTTATTAATACCTTTACGATATTGGTTAACAAGACCCATATATATATATATATATATTGATCAAAATTATTATGCTGGTCGATACTATAACATGGTTTGATCAATAAAAAAGGGTCTTGCTAGCTAGTGCCTAAGTAAGGTTTTATTGAAAAAAAAACAATCACACTTATCAAAGCATTAACGAAATCATTTTCCCTTGAAAACTTGTCATTTTAATTCCTTAATCAGTATCATAAGGGCACTCGTTAACATATCGCATAAAAAAAATTTGGTTTGAAATCTTTTACCAACTGAGGAGTGGTTAGTCAGATCAGTGGTAACATGTTTGGACCCATTAAATAAGTGGTCAAGATTTCAACTTCTAGTTCTTGTGTATGGAGAAAATATAGTTGAAAGTAGGAGTGTAAATAAGTTAAGTAATTCATAAATTATTCTGCACTGACTCATTAAATATTCGATTAAACTCGTTTGTTTAATTAAATAAACAAATCCAAGCTTCGTATTGAGCGCAATTATTTAAATGGATAGAGTCCAAGCTTTCAAGGCTCGCATTAATGGTTCGTAAATAATTTATATATATATATATATATATATATATATATATATATCAAAAAATTAAAATTATACATATCTTTTTTTTTTATGAAAATACTTTTGTATAGTTTTCAAATGATATTTTTTTATGAAAAATACTTTTTATTTGTGAAATAAAACTTATGGTCATAAATTTGTTTTTAAAATAAATAATAAAGTAAAAAAATTAGTGTTTTGCTTGTTATTAAAATCTTCATTAAACACTAAATTAATAAACTTGAAAACTAATTTAAGAAAAAAATTATAACTTTTAAAACTCTAAGTAGAGTCAGGATCCGTCGACACTAGGTGTCAAAATATATATTTACACCAACTTCTAATCGTTGATTTCAGTTTTATCTAATGGCTGGAGATTATCATTTTTGTTAAAGAGGGAAAATAATTAAAAGTAACTTTAATAATGTGAGAGATAATTAAATATATTTAATGGAAAGAGATATTAAGTATATTTATTTTTCCTTAAAATTATATCATTTATATAAGAAATTTCAACTGACGTGGTCAGATATGATTGATGGGGACAAATATGGTACACCAAAATGGGACAACAGATCTTTATCCTAAAAAAAGAAATGCACGCACTTGGTGAATGGTGATTATAAATGAATTAAATGATGGAGGTTCGAATAGCAGAAAACTAAAAATCTAATTAACAAGTACACCGCCATGAGACAAATGAATATATAAAAGCAAAGGCTTTTCGAGAATCCCATTCTTGAATATGGAAGGAGAGCTAAGCTAACAAGGATTTTTCTTCGCAAATGCTAATAAGTGTCCTTAGGACATTGATTAGGGATTAAAAAAAATGTATTGGGAAGTGTTGTATTCTATTTTTTTGAAGTCTGAAAGTTAGCAAGACCTATTTTTCTTTGAGAATTGAAAAGGCCATTGAAATATCATAAAAGGAGCTGTAGAATTTGGCTTGAATTCTCTTATAAAACTAAAGTCTGTTACAATTTGTTCATTCAGTTATGCACTTGTAATCTGTTAAAGGACTGTCAGTTATGGTACTTAGAACAAGGGCATCTATCTTAGCATAGCTCAGGTTAGTTATAGTGGTTTAGGCCTCCTATTAATAGAAGGGGGTTTTCTAAACTGAAATGGAACGAGTGTTGTAGAGCTGAGATAGCATTTGATCCTTGTTCAATCTGGTAATTCTCAAGTTCATAGTGAAATCAATTTACTCCTTCTGCCCGTGGGTGGATGTAGCCAAGTTGGTGAACCACCCACGTAAATTATTGTGTTCTAGAGTGTGTGAAAGAATTGTGCTTTATGTGTGTGCTTCTCTATGCATCATCTTCTCATCTCTGCATAACAAACTGGTATCTAGAGCTAGACTAGATCAATCTTTTCCGCGTCTGAAATCAGGAATCAAAGATAACTCGTGCCGGGTGATCAAGATTCAAACAAGAAGATGGCTAGCACCATCAAGATTGAGAAGTTTAATGGGAGAAACATTTTTAATCTCTGGCGCATCAAAATGTGCGCTCTGCTGAAGGAACAAAGAGCATGGGCTCCTCTTTCGGGTGAAGGTGGCAAGTCTGCTAAAGTTGTCACCTTGGAACAAGAAGACAAGGCTCATTCCCTGATCCTTCTTTCCTTGTCCGATGAAGTGCTCTATGAAGTCTCTGAAGAAACCAAAGCTGCTGGATTAAGGCTAAAATTGGAGAGATTGTATATGACAAAATCCCTGTGCAACAAGCTATTTCTTAAAAGGCGGCTATTTGGTCTTCGAATGAAGGAAGGTACACAACTTAAGGACCATCTTGATGAATTAAATTCCATTTTACTAGAACTTAGAGATATTGATGTTAAGATGGATGATGAGGATATAGCTATGATTCTGTTAGCATCTTTACCTCCTTCACATGAAAACTTCGTTAGTTCTTTCACTATTGGTAAAGATTCTATCACTCTAGAAGATGTAAAGTCCAATTTATACTCTAGAGAACTTCATCTCAAAGAATTTAATAATGGTGATGATAGTGGAGCTGCTGGTTTGGTAATTACAAACTCTGCAAAAGGTCAAAACAAGAAAAAGGGAAAGGGCAAGAAAAGATTCAAGGCTAATCCAAAAGACATCTGTAATTACTGCAAAGAACCTGGCCATTGGAAAAAGGATTGTCCAAAGAAAAGAAAGAATTGGTTGCAGCCACAGTTCAAGAAGATTCCATGTCAGAAATTGAGTTAGTGCTATCTATTGTGGAACAACATCAACAACAAAGTGATCAATGGGTCCTTGACTCAGGATGTTCCTACCACATGAGTCCACACAAAAGCTGGTTCATGACTTATGAAAAGAAGGTTGGAGGTAATGTCTTAATGGGAAATAATAATCCATGTAAGACAGTAAGTGTTGGTTCAGTGCAAATCAAAATGCATGATAGAATTGTTAGAACTCTGACAAATGTAAGACATGTCCCAGAGCTGAAAAGAAACCTTATTTTTGTGGGAGCCATTGATTCAAAAGGTTTCAGATGTGCTGTAGAAGGTGGAGCAATGCAAATCAAGAAAGGAAAATCTGTTGTGATGCAAGGCATAAAGCCCGAAAATCTGTATGTGTTGCAAGGGGACACGATCACATGCTCAGTCTCAACAACAACACAATATGAAATTCAAGCTACTAATGATAATTCTCTGTGGCATATGGGCCTTGGCCACATGAGTGAAAGGGGAATGAAAATTCTCAGCAAACAAGGACTTCTTGGAAACCATAAGGTGATACCTTTGAAATTCTGTGAACACTGCCTATATGGGAAACAACATAGGTTGAAATTTCCTAAGGCTATTCATTTTACTAAGTCTACTATGGACAACATTCATTTTGATTGTTGGGGTCCCTCTAAGGTCCCATCTCTTGGGGGAGCAAGATACTTTTTGTCCATCATAGACGACTACTCAAGGATGACATGGGTATTCATGATGAAGCAGAAGTCTAAAGCTTTCAAATTCTTCAAGCATTGGAAAATCCTTGTGGAGAATCAAATAGGAAAGAAAGTAAAGAGGCTCAGAACAGATAATGGCTTGGAGTTTTGCTCAGAAGAATTCAATGAATTCTGTAAAAATGAAGGCATTGCTAGACATCACACTGTTAGGAACACTCCTCAACAAAATGGGATAGCTAGAAGGATGAGTAGAATGTTACTAGAAAAAGCTTGATGTTTGCTATCAAATGCTGGATTAAACAGAAGTTTTTGGGCAGAAGCATTGAGTACAACATGCTATTTGGTGAACCGTTCTCCATCCACTGCCATAGACTTCAAAACTCCTTTTGAAATTTGGTCCAATAGACCGACTGATTACTCAATACTGAAAGTCTTTGGGTGTCCAGCTTACTATCATGTAAATGAAGGCAAGCTAGAACCTAGAGCTAAAAAGGGTGTTTTTGTAGGCTATGGAGATGGAGTGAAGGTATACAGAATTTGGTCTCCATCAGAAAGAAAGGTAATTCTAAGTAGAGATGTCATTTTTGATGAAAACTCTACCTTGCAATCCAAGTCAGAATCAACAGATCCAAGTAAATCCAAAGAAGGCACAAAACATGTGGAGTTTGATGGTTCTAATGATTCTACAACATGAAATATGACTGAACAACAACAAAAGGGTGTATTTGAAACAATTCAAAAGCCTTTGAGACAACCTGAAATTCCAGCAACAAGAAAGTCACAAAGGCAGATCAAGCCACCTGAAAGATATGGTTTTGAGGACATGGTATCCTATGCCTTGAAGTAGCTGAAGATATTGACATACAAGAGCCAAGCACCTATCATCAAGCTATTTCTTGTTCAGAATCAACTCGGTGGTTCACTGCAATGCATGAAGAGATTGAATCTCTACAAAAGAATCATACATGGCATTTGGTTAAACTACCTGAAAATAGAAGAGTGGTTGGATCGATGCAAATGGATATTCAAGAAGAAACCTGGACTTTCATCAAATGAGGCCATTAGATGCAAGGCAAGACTTGTGGCTAAAGGTTTCAGTCAAAGGGAAGGTGTTGACTACAATGAGATTTTCTCTCCAATAGTTACACACACCTCAATTAGAGTTCTCCTAGCTCTTGTTGCAAATATAGATATGGAATTAGAACAACTTGATGTAAAAACAACCTTCTTGCATGGAGAATTGGAAGAAGACATTTTCATGAAGGAACCAGAAGGATTTGAGGTACAAGGGAAGGAAGAACTAGTCTGCAAATTGAAGTGATCTCTCTATGGATCGAAACAATCTCCTAGACAATGATATAAGAGATTTGATCAATTCATGATCTCTCATGGATACAATAGGAGCCCTTATGATTCCTGTGTTTATCATAGAAAGGTGGAGGATAACTCCTATATCTATCTACTGCTTTATGTGGATGATATGCTTATAGCATCCAAGGATAAAATAGAAATCCTCAAGCTAAAGTTGAAGTTAACACAAGCAAACACAATAAGGGTGGGTTGAATTGTATTTGTTAATAATTTTCGAAAACAACCTTTAAAACAAATTTTGCACTCAAGGAGATTAGAAAGCAGAAGCACTCATAAAGAAAAAAAATATCCTTTTTAAAAGACTTTAACAAAAGCAATATCAAAACCCCACACTTATTATAAGCAAATAAAAATGAAGGTTTTAGGGATAGAAGATTCATGCAAGAGATTTTATCCTGGTTCACTCTCTTCCAACCAAGAGCTACGTCCAGTCCCTTCGACTTGAAGGATTTATCCACTATTTCTCCAAATAGATTACAACCAAGTATTCAATACCTCTCCAGGCTTACAAGTATTTCTTTCTTACCAAGCATCTTCAGGCTCTAACTCTAACAAAAAGATATAATGTTTGATCTTTTTAACTCACTATGTCTGAGAATATGACAGTTTAAGATCAGATGAATATTTTCACAATACTCAAACTAAGAAATACTGACTCTTGCTCTCTAAAGAAATATGAGTATGAGTAAAAGTTGAGCTCGTAAAGTTGTCATTCTTCTTAACTTGTATTTCTTCAACGGTTACTTAGAATAATCCCGTTTAGAGATAGCATTTAATGCATGATATCCGTTGTGACTGAGAGCTTGATTGTGGCAATGCTGAATAGTACTCTTGGTTATCGAGGTAGCATGAAATTGGAGGCTTACTCCTCTGAGTATTGCAACTTGAGCACTTGTTGTTCCTCCTTTGTGTATAATCCAACTTTTTCAGCCATAAAGTTGTCATCATACAGATTGTTTTGCAGTATCTTATTGTATGATTCGGCTTTTTGTATTTCTTGATGGTACTATGTTTCTTTTACAACATGGTGAAACATTAAAGCAGATAAAACAAATGTGAAGAACAAATATTCTATTGAAATGAATATCAATCATTTGAAATAAATTCAAGAGATTCGGATTGCATTTAATTCATTTCAAGGATGGAGTTGTCTAAAAAGAAACTCCGTCTACTTAGTTATATGAGAGACTAAGTCAGTTCAATATTTTACTTTGCTCGTCTGATGACGTGGCATATCCTCTTGTCTATGAAGTCTTCGGACTTGCTATTCCTCAATGAGTTATAAAGATCTTCGTCTGGTGACGTGGCGGTTAGAGCTCGTCTACTAGATTACTTTATTTTTCAGTTCATTTACGTCTACTAATTACTTCTGTCTGCTTACGTGGCAAGATGGACGTGCCTATTTATCAAATCTTTGGACTTGCTCTACCTAACAAGTTATTTAGGTGTTCATCTAGCAAATATTTAGAGCTTCGTCTACTTAAGTAAACCAGTCTACTCAATTCAATGACTAAGTAACTTTACCAAAGTATTTGAGCAGACCGTCTACAACGATGGACGCGTATTTTTCAATTAGAACTTAACCCATGTTTCTTTTACTTATATGTAAATATTCCTGCATAACTGAAAGCACATATTAAATCTCAACTAACACTTTGCCAAGTAAATTTAAAACTTTTGTTAACATCAAAACTTAGAGATTATTAAATCCAAAACCACTTTGGTTCCAACAAAAGTCTCTCCTCAGTTCTGAGTTTCAAATGAAAGGCATGGGAGCTGCTGCAAAGATATTAGGCATGAAAATCTACAGTGACAGAAATCAGAAGAAGCTTTTCTTGTGTCAAAAGGATTACATTCATAAGATTCTAAGCAAGTTTGGTATGATAACAGCAAAACCTGTATCCACACCACTGATAACTAGCATCCGAATCTCTGAAGATCATTCAACTCAATCTGAATCAGAAAAGGAACATATGACAAGAGTTCCCTATGCAAGTGCAGTTGGAAGCCTCATGTATGCTATGGTATGCACAAGGCCAGACTTAGCACAAGAAGTTAGTGTGGTGAGCAGGTATATGAGCAAACCTGGGAAGGAGCATTGGCAAGCTGTAAAACACATTTTCAGATATCTGAAAGGAACAGCTGATATAGGTCTCATATATGGAGGAAATTCAAGTAGTTTTCTTTCTGGTTATTCAGATGCAGACTATGCTGCAAATCTGGACACAAGAAGATCAACAACAGGGTATGCTTTCACAGTTGGCAATTCTCTGGTTAGCTGGAAAGCAACACTTCAGCCTACAAGTGCTTTATCTACAACTGAATATGAATATATGGCTTTAACTGAGTCAGCAAAGGAAGACATATGGCTAAAAAGGTTAATCAGTGATCTAGGCTTCCTACAGGATCATGCTATCATTTTCTGTGATAGCTTAAGTGCAATCTGTTTGGCCAAAGATCAGGTACACCATGAAAGAAACAAACATATAGATGTTGGGTATCATTTCATTCGTACAGAGACGAGGGTCGAAATTTAGAAAATCGATACAAGAGATAACGCTGCAGATATGTTCAAAAAACCTGTTCCTAAGAGCAAGTTCATGCATTATTTGGATTTGCTCAATGTTGATTACTAGAAATGACAACAATGAAATGGCAGTATAAAAGGAGTCATTTGTACAAACATTATCAATAAAGAGAAGCTTCAATCCAAGGTGGAGAATTGTAGAATTTGGCTTGAATTCTCTTATAAAACTAAAGTCTGTTACAATTTGTTCATTCAGTTATGCACTTGTAATCTGTTAAAGGACTGTCAGTTATGGTAGTTAGAATAAGGGCATCTATCTTAGCATAGCTCAGGTTAGTTACAGTGATTTAGGACTCATATAAATAGAAGGGGGTTTTCTAAACAGAAATGGAACGAGTGTTGTAGAGCCGAGATAGCATTTGACACTAGTGCAATAAGTGCTTTTTACGTTAAAATTGATTTTTTACGTCAGAATACTGACTGACCTAAATACAGCTGACGTTAAAAGTTAAAATTTTAACGTCAGTTGAGAATTGACGTTAAATATAAAACTATTAACGTCGGTTCTTTAACACAACTGACGTTAATTTTGTCAACATTAACGTCAGTTCTTTAACACAACTGACGTTAATTTTGTTAAAACTAACGTCAGTTGTTATAAAGAACTGACGTTAAAGGTCTTAATTTTAACGTCAGTTGTAATAAACAACTGACGTTAATAGTGTAATGTATATTTTATAAAATACTATTAACGTCAGTTGTATCATACACATTACAGAATTGCAAAGGAAAAATGGAACAATGATCCATATGTATGCCTGTTTAGAAACAATATATATTTATTAACATAGGTTATAACTAAAAATAAATACAAAAATATAAATAAAAATAAATGTATACTAAGTTGAAACTACATATATCAATATCCCTTCGTGATGATCATCACGAGTGGCATGTACATCGTCCACCTGTGTCTCCTCGATTATAGTAGGCATGTTTGTTGAAAAAGAAGGAGTCTCAGGAATATCAAGATTTGAATCTTCATTTTCATCACTACCATTATACATGTTTTTTCCTTGGAGAACCACGGACAACCTTTTGTTAGAAGGATCAGTGATGTAGAACACTTGTTTTGTTTGGGAAGTCATTATGAAAGGCTCATTTATATGACCTAACTTGTTGAGGTCTACCAATGTGAACCCCAATTCGTCGGTTTGTACACCACCGTTACTATCAACCCACTTACATTTAAATACCGGCACCGTAAGCTTAGTGTAATCGAGCACCCAAATATCTTCAATATATCCAAAGTAAGGTCTCGGTGCTTTAACGGGTTTTGTGTCCTTTGCACTAGAGAAGTGCATTGCTTTAGCCACGATCATAACCCCACTATTTTGCATGGCACTCTTGTTATCTTGTTCCTTTGTATAAAAGGAAAAGTTATTTATGTCGTATCCGCTCCAACATATGACGTTGAAGCTAGGCCCACGTGCTAGCCATCTTACGTCATCAGAAGCAGTACTACCATCCTTAAGCATTTCTTCCTTGAACCATGGTAAGAAAGTCTTGTTATGCTTGTTCAACAACCACCTTTCGCTCATTCGAGGGTTTTCTTGATTGACTTTTCTTTTATGTTCAAATAAGAAAGGCTGAACACATTCGATGTTGTTCAATACATACAAATGTTCTTGAAGCACTTCCTCCCGATCCTTCCTATTAATTCTTAAGCCATGTGTACCCTTACCTTGACATCTGATCTCATCATGCCGAGGCTTAGGAACCCCTATAGGATCCGTGTTATGAAGGTAGTCCGAACAAAACTCAATAGCTTCTTCTGCAACATACCTTTGAACAATAGATGCTTCCGGACGATGAGGATTCTTCACGTACCCTTTCAAGATCTTCATATAACGCTCAACTGGGTACATCCATCTCAGAAAAACTGGCCCACATAATCTAATCTCCCTCACCAAATGAACAATTAAGTGAACCATTATGTCGAAAAAGGAAGGAGGAAAATACATCTCCAAATGGCATAAGATTGTAGCAGCCTCAACCTCCAAGTCATCCAACATACGGGGGTCAACGAGTTTGCTACATATAGAATTGAAGAATGAGCACAACCGAGTAATGGCATGTCTCACATTTTTTGGAGCAATACCACGAATAGCAACGGGCAGAAGTTGTTGCATCAAGATGTGACAATCATGAGACTTTAAACCAACCAATTTAAGATCACTAGAGACAAGCCTCTTCATATTTGAAAAGTAACCATGTGGAACTTTGTTGCCCTGAAGACACCCGCAGAAACTTTGTCTCTCTTTTTTTGACAAAGTATGACATGCTGGCGGCAAATAAGTCCGCTTACCATCCTCAACAACTGGAGCTAACTTCTCTCGTATACCCATAGCAACGAGGTCGAGATGAGCATTCACACCATCCTTTGTCTTGCCCTGAATGTTGAGAAGCGTCCCGATCACACTATCACACACATTTTTCTCCACATGCATCACATCAATGCAGTGTCTGACATCAAGCTTGCGCCAGTATGGAAGATCAAAGAATATCGACCTCTTCTTCCATATGTTTTTCTCAGCAGCTTTACCTTTCTTTTTGGACTTGCCGAATATAACATCGATGTCCTTTACCCTCTGATAAACCCGCTCTCCAATTAAGGTCGCCGGCGCTTCTTCTGTCTCTTGGCATCCATTAAAAGATTTTTTCATCTTACGATATGGGTGATCACGTCTAAGAAATCTCTGATGCCCAAGGTAAACTGTCTTCTTTCCATGATGAAACTGAGTGTAGCACGTGCCTTCTTCACATATAGGGCATGCTTTATGCCCCTTGACACTGTACCCGGACAAGTTACCGTATGCTGGAAAGTCGTTGATGGTGCAAAATAACATTGCACGAAGCTTGAAAGTCTCATGAGAATACCCATCAACTACATCAACACCTTCCACCCACAGCGTTTTCAAGTCTTCAATCAAGGGACCTAGATAAACATCTAAGTCATTTCCCGGTTGCTTTGGGCCCGAAATCATCATAGACAACATCATGTATTTGCGCTTCATGCACAACCAAGGGGGCATGTTGTAAATTACCAACAGAACAGGCCATGAACTGTGAATACTACTCATGTTACCATAAGGATTCATTCCATCCGTAGCAAGTCCAAGCCTTAGGTTTCTTGGCTCATCGGCGAAATTTGGAAACATAGTATCGATATTCTTCCATTGAATAGAATCAGCAGGATGACGAACCTTTCCATCACGTTTCCTCTCATCATTATGCCATCTAAGATTCTTCGCATCTTTCGCATTGGCAAACAATCGCTTGAACCTTGGAATTATTGGAAGATACCACAACACCTTCGCAGGAGGACCCTTTTTTCTCACATCATCAAGATCATCATCATCATCATCATCACCACCCTTCACTTTGTATCGTGATAACTCACATTTGGTGCAATCGTGATTGTCTTCATGAACACCGGTGTACAATATGCAATCATTGGGGCATGTGTGTATCTTCTTATACTCCATACCCATAGGACACAATACCTTCTTGGCCTCATAGTTACGGTCAGGCAATGTGATGTCCTCCGAAAGCAAGTCTTTCAACACTTCAAGCAATTCCGTGAAGCTTTTATCGGTCCAACCATTTCTCGCCTTCACACAAACCAATTTTAGCACCGCCGACAACCGTGTATGAGTAGTACACCCTGGATATAAAGGATTATCCGCATCACCTCACAACCTATCATACACATGAGCTCGATGAAAAGATTCTTGTCCAATATCACGGATCATGTCCTCTACTCGATCATCCTCCATATCTACGTCAACGTCCTTACTTTGGGAGACACTTGCCATACTACTCAACAACACATCACCATGCCATATCCATCTTGTATAACTCAAGCAAATCCCTTCACAAATCAAATGAGTACGTATATCCTTCACCGTACATTTCCTCGTATTCAAACACTTGACACAAGAACAACAGAACATTCCATTACTATTAGGAACATTCCTTTGAGCAAATTCTATAAATTCTCCCACCCCCTTCAAATACTCAGCACTAGTACGCTTACAAACCATCCAACTACGATCCATAACTAGATAGGTCCTGTAGATATACAAAACATATATCCAATATAAGGACAATACGGGAGATTGAAAACTATAGTTTTTGAAGATTGCCAAGCACTGGTCACGGCCTGGCAGTGATGTCCATCACGGCCGTAACGTGCCAACTGAACCAGACCATCAAAGGAAGAACTGATCACGGCCTAGCCGTGATGAGCATCACGGCCGTGATGACGATCAACCAATGAGCAACATGCACTCAAAACCAAAAATAGAGACGTACATTCCAAACAACTTTAACTCACGGTTTCAAGTTTCAACTACTGAGACTACAATTTCAACATACACTCAAAACCAAAAATAAAAAAATGTGCCCTAAAGACTCACCAGAAATAGGTGCTCGCGTGGTGGTGGGGAGGGGAGCTCGAGTGGTAGCCAACGTTCGATGTGGTTACTTAGAGTAGAGGGACAAGGAGAGTTAGTGCGCGGGAAGGGGAAAGAGAGATGTAAAGTTATTGCAAAGAATGAATGGAAAGACAGAGTTAGGGTTAATAGTGTACCTCACGGTGGTGGCGAAGAAGCCCTCGCGGTGGTTGCGGTGGAGATGAGCTCGCAATTAGGGCAGAGTGAGAGTGAGAGTGAGAGTGAGAGTGAGAGTGAGGGTTGAGAGTGAGGGTTGAGCGTGATGAAAAGAGAAAAGAGACGTACAGAGCGAAGTGCGAGGAAGCGCGGGTGTAAACCAAAATAAAACAACATTTGACGTCAGTTGTTTGTAAAGACTGACGTTAAAGGTCGTATATTTAACGTCATTTGTCTTAAGAAACTGACGTTAAAAGTGTATACCTTTATCCAAAAACATTAATTCCTTTGACTATTTATTTAATTGAAGTAAAAATAAAACTTTTAACGTCAGTTGTATAAAAAACTGACGTTAAAAATAAATATTTTTTATTTTAAAAGCACTTTTAACGTCAGTTTTTGAAGACAACTGACGTTAAAAGTGTATATCTGCAAAAAAATTCATTCCTTTGACTACTGTGCTAATCCTTGCAACTTGAAACTTAATCCTATTAATGAGCATTAAGTTTATAGATAAGTTTTCAAGAAAATCAGAGAGAGACTATTCTCTATATAAAGTGACATTCTTCTGTATCAGTATGTAAATACATCCTCTGCTTTTCCTCTATATTTCGTGCGTTTTCTATTCCTTCACAATATGGTTCTATCACATTTGAGACTTTTGTTATTTCTTCCTATACCTATACTTAAAGGTCTCTGTCTTAATGGTAAAAAAACTTCTGAGGTTGTGTAAATCACATAATATGACTCCCTCACTTTATTCCATCTCCTCCCCAAGCGACTGTGGATAAAGCACAGATGGAGCATCAAGGACTTCAAATGAGCAGGGAGGGGATCGATGCATCCATTGGAGTTTCTGAGGACAGAACTGAGAAGAAATTGATGTTGAAGCAGAAACTTTTTAATATTTTAGTGCTATGTTGCAGAAATTTTTTATCTTTTAATCATGTAATTGTAACTTATGAATCGCTTCAACGAGATACGATTTGATTATACATATAACACTTTTATGTTAAGTGTTTATTTATTTTAATTTTCACAAGAATATGTTTACTAATTCAAGCTAATTAATGTAGATTAAAAATAAACTTGTTTAATATTTACACAAGTTCTTTACACAACTGACGCAAATAGTGATTTAATATTTACAAATTGCCACCACCTCATTTTTAACGTCAACATAATTTATGACTGCAAGTTCCCGTATATTACATTATTTCCAATATTCATTCTGCACGTTTATAATTTATAGGATTATTTACGTCAGCTATTTATTATACTGAAGTAAAAAACCACACTTTTAACGTCAGTTGTATAAAAAACTGACGTTAAAAATAAATATGACTGCCAAATTGCCACTACCTCATTTTTAATGTCAACTTAATTTATGACTGCCAAGTTCCCGTATATTACATTATTTCCAATATTCATTCTGCATGTTTATAATTTATAGGATTATTTACGTCAGCTATTTATTATACTGAAGTAAAAACCACACTTTTAACGTCAGTTGTATAAAAAACTGACGTTAAAAATAAATATTTTTTATTTTAAAAACACTTTTAACATCAGTTATATTAAACAACTGACGTTAAAGGTGTATAAGTTTCTGCAAGAATTCATTCCTTTGACTACTGTGCTACTTACCCATGCACCTTGTAACTTAATCCTCTTAATGAGCATTAAAGTTTATAGGTAAGTTTTCAAGAAAATTAGAATAGCTTAGTAACTTCATCCCCTGCTCCTATAAATAGCTTCCTTCCATCCTTTTAATTTTCTGCTTCACAATATGGCTCTGCCGTGGAGATTAACTTCATCACTCTTTCTTCATATTCCTAGACTCAAAGGTCTTTGTCTTAATGGTCAAACAACTTCCGAGGTTGTGTAAATCACATAACATGGGTGATAAGGTTGTGTAAATCACATAGTGTGAGTTGCTCACCTTATCATCTTTCTGGAGAATCGGCTGCTACAGCACCAGAACGTCAGCTTTGGAAGCATATGACTGTTCCAAGACCATTGCTGAAACAGATCGGGTGCACCCTTGCTCAGCCGCTCTGGAAAACTCGGTCGCTCGACTCTCCTCTCTTACTCACCCGTGAAGGGAACGAAGCCTCAACAAATGTTTAGGATTTTAAACCTTTCAATGTAACTTTTTATAGGATTTTAAACCCTATCAATGTAACTTTTTATAGGATTTTAAAGGATTTTAAACCCTTTCGATGAATGAGATCCGGTTTGGGTTATTGATTCAACTTATACTTCGCACATATATTTTAGTTTTCAAAACAGAAACACAAAACATCAAAGCAATTGTGAAACTGAAACTTTGAGGAAGGCAATGCGGAAGGGTACGTATACTAGATAAAAAAATTATTAAAATAACCTTTAACGTCTGTTGATGAAAGAACAGAAGTTAAAAGTGAAGTGACTCACTTTTAATGTCAGTTCAATGAAGAACTGACGTTAAATGGTTCACTTTTAACGTCAGTTGTTTATTGAACTAACGTTAAAAGTGAGTTACTTCACTTTTAACGTCAGTCCTTAAAACAACTGACGTTAAAATTGAATTAATGAAGTCTGATATTTACAAAACTGCCACCGCCTCCTTTTTAACGTCTAGCTTTTGGTTAACTGACGTAAACCTTTATCATGTAATGTATATTTTCCACTAGTGTGATCCTTGTTCAATCCTGTAATTCTCAAGTTCTTAGTGAAATCAGTTTACTCCTTCTGCCCGTGGGTGGATGTAGCCAAGTTGGTGAACCACCCACGTAAATTGATGTGTTCTTGAGTGTGTGAAAAATCCGTGCTTTATGTGTGTGCTTCTGTATGCATTATCTTCTCATCTCTGCATAACAGGAGCTAATTCATTCATGTTGACTGTATCACAGATTAATTCATGTTGGCTGTATTAAAAGCTATACATATTCTAGTTTTTGTGTTCAGCACCCGCCCATTACCAAAACAGAACTAGACATATACTGGCCTGTTAAAAGGGATTGATGTTTCCTATAAACAAACTATATATACATAGGGAAATGCTAACCAGTTTTGATTGGTTAAGGAATCAAAAAAAAAAATTTACATTGAAAAGTAATACTCCCTTCGTTTTTTTTTCTATGGTAGTTTAATGTTTCTACATACGGATTAAGAAATCATTAATTTATTTACATTTGTACCAAAATGCCCTTATTTATAATATTATTAATTATTTACAAGTTCTAACCATATTTACTGCACACTCCACAAGCCATTTATGTACCTTGAAAAGAAGCATTTACAAAATTAAATAAAAAAAGACATTTATATGCAAGGTGCAATGATACATGCCACTTTTGTTTTGGAGCATGCAACATTTATGGTTGAATTTAAGTAGGGAAGATTTAGTGCATTTTCAAGGCATTACAATTTAATTATATTATAAGGGTATATATGGAAAAAAATTTGTCAAATATATCTTGGGTTTATAAAAGATCCATCGTTTTGGAACAAAAACAAATAGCTAAAATTATCATAAAAAAAGAACGGAGGAGGTATATGCAATACTTTAAAAATTTATAAGTTGTGCATTTTATATAAAAAAATTATATCTTTGAATTTCTTAACCCGTACCCTTAGAAAATTGGTTAATAAGACCCATACATTTACTGATCAAAATTATTGATGTTGATTGATACTATAACTTGGTTTGATCAAGAAAAAACAAAACTTGGTTTGAAATCTTTTACCAACCAACACGTGGTTGGTCCGACTAGTGGTAACATGTTCGGTCCCATTAAGTAAGTGGTCAAGATTTCAACTTCTAGCTCTTATGTATGGAGCCATCTAGTTTCGAGAAGGGGTGTAAATGAGCTATTTATTCATGAATTAAAATGTATGGTTATAAATTTATTTTCTAAAATAAATAACAAATAATAAATAACGAATAATAAAGTAAAAAGCTAGTGTTTCACTTGTTTTTTGGAAAGTAAAAGTTTAGGTGAGTTGGGTCCCGGGGACTCGTCAGGGTCAGGACAGACCTCAAGATTCAAATAGCGCTTACAGATGTACTTACAGATTATCAACTAACGAGATTATCACAACGACAGTGAGATATGAACTCACGACCTTGTGGGTTATAAGCCTTGTACCAATTGGACAAACCTTCGTTGAGTGTTATTTAAATCTTTATTTAATACTAAATTGATAAACTTGAAAAAATAATTAAAGAAAAACTTTTATAAATTAAAAAATACTTAGAGTCAGGTCCATTGACACTAGGTGTCAAAAATCAAAATATGCGTTTGCACCAACTTCTAACCGTTGATTTCAGTTTGATATAATGGTTGAAGATTATCATTTTTATTAAAGAGAGAATAATTACAACTAACTTTAATACTGTGAGATAAAATTAAATATATTTAATGGAAAGAGATATTAAGTATCTTTACTTTCCTTAAAATTATATCATTTATATATTAAATTTTTTATATTTAAGTTTCTAGATATTTAATTGTTGTACATTGTTAGTGTAAAGTTTTTTATACTGTCAATCAATCAGAAATTTTGAATGACTTTTAAGGTGGTTATGATAAGAGTCAAAGAGTTTTAATGATTTATAAATTTCTGATTGATTGACATTGTAAAAAATCTTTACACTGTCAGTATATATCAATTAAATGCTAAAAATATTTATGCTTTAATATTTACGGACCAAAGCTTTACAATATTTGATGAATTTAAAATCTTATAATTATTATTAATTATCATTTTTTCTGCATATAAAATAAGTTTTTTTTTACTCAAATATAAAATAAAATTAGATAATTGTTTTTACTAAAAATACAATAATGTCAAGGAGTAGAATTGTTATCTTTATAATTAAAATTTTCTAATGTGTATTTACTTTGTTTTGCTAAATTTTATATAATAAAAATATTTAATTTTTAACCACAAATTAAAATTTAATAATTTTTTTTATGAATTTAGAGTCTTATAATTATTTAACGGAAATTGTATATTTAGATTAAAAAAAATCAAGATTAATCAGGATATATTAATATGATAACTTTAACGAAGTTAGAATATGCTTTATCTACAACTGAATAGGAATATATGGCTTTAACTGAGGCAGCAAAGGAAGGCATATGGCTAAAAAGGTTCATCGGTGATCTAGGCTTCCTACACGATCATGCTATCATTTTCTGTGATAGCTTAAGTGCAATCTGTTTGACCAAAGATCAGGTACATCATGAAAGAACCAAACATATAGATGTTAGGTATCATTTCATTCGTACAGAGACGAGGGTCGAAATTTAGAAAATCGATACAAGAGATAACCCTGCAGATATGTTCACAAAACCTGTTCCTAAGAGCAAGTTCATGCATTATTTGGATTTGCTCAACGTTGATTGCTGGAAATGACAACAATGAGATGACAGTATAAAAGGAGTCATTTGTACAAACATTATCAGTAAAGAGAAGCTTCAATCCAAGGTGGAGAATTGTAGAATTTGGCTTGAATTCTCTTATAAAACTAAAGTCTGTTACAATTTGTTCATTCAGTTATGCACTTGTAATCTGTTAAAGGACTGTCAGTTATGGTAGTTAGAATAAGGGCATCTATCTTAGCATAGCTCAGGTTAGTTACAGTGATTTAGGACTCATATAAATAGAAGGGGGTTTTCTAAACAGAAATGGAACGAGTGTTGTAGAGCTGAGATAACATTTGATCCTTGTTCAATCTAATTCTCAAGTTCTTAGTGAAATCAGTTTACTCCTTCTGCCCGTGGGTGGATGTAGCCAAGTTGGTGAACCACCCACGTAAATTGATGTGTTCTTGAGTGTGTGAAAAATCCGTGCTTTATGTGTGTGCTTCTCTATGCATCATCTTCTCATCTCTGCAGAACATGAGCTAATTCATTCATGTTGATTGTATCACAGACTAATTCATGTTGGCTGTATTAAAAGCTATACATATTCTTGTTTTTGTGTTCAGCACCCGCCCATTACCAAAACAGAACTAGACATATATACTGGCCTGTTAAAAGGGATTGATGTTTCCTATAAACAAACTATATATACATAGGGAAATGCTAACCAGTTTTCATTGGTTAAGGAATTAAAAAAAGAAAATTTACATTGAAAAGTAATACTTCCTCCGTTCTTTTTCTATGGTAGTTTAAGGTTTCTACACACGGATTAAGAAATCATTAATTTATTTACATTTGTACCAAAATGTCCTTATTTATAATACCATTAATTATTTACAAATTCTAACCATATTTACTCCACACTCCACTAGCCATTTATGTACCTTGAAAAGAAGCATTTACAAAATTAAATAAAAAAAGACATTTATATGCAAGGTGCAATGATACGTGCCACTTTTGTTTTGGAACATGCAGCATTTATGGCTGAATTTAAGTAGGGAAGGTTTATTATATTTTCAAGGCATTACAATTTAATTCTATTATAAGGGTATATATGGAAAAAAATTTCAAATATATCTTGGGTTTATAAAAGATCCATCATTTTGAAACAAAAACAAATAGCTAAAATTACTATAGAAAAAGAACAGAGGGGGTATATGCAATACTTTAAAAATTTAAAAGTTGTGCATTTTATATAAAAAAAATTATATCTTTGAATTTCTTAACCAGTACCCTTATAAAATTGGTTAATAAGACCTATACATTTACTGATCAAAATTATTGATGTTGATCGATACTATAACTTGGTTTGATCAAGAAAAAACAAAACTTGGTTTGAAATCTTTTACCAACCAACACGTGGTTGGTCCAATTAGTGGTATCATGTTCGGTTCCATTCAATAAGTGGTTAAGATTTCAACTTCTAGCTCTTATGTATGGAGCCATCTAGTTTCGAGTAGGGCTGTAAATGAGCTGAGTTATTCATGAATTAAAATGTGTGGTTATAAATTTATTTTTTAAAATAAATAACAAATAATAAATAATGAATAATAAAGTAAAAAGCTAGTGTTTCACTTTTTTTTTTTTGGTAAGTAAAAATTTAGGTGAGTTGGGTCCCGGGGACTCGTCAGGGCAGACCTCAAGATTCAAATAGCGCTTACAGATGTACTTACAGATTAACCACTAACAAAGTTCTCATAACGGTAGTGAGATACGAACTCACGATCTTGTGCGTTATGAGCCTTGTACTAATTGGACAAACCTTCGTTGACTGTTATTTAAATCTTTATTTAATACTAAATTGATAAACTTGAAAAATAATTAAAGGAAAACTTTTATAAATTAAAAATACTTAGAGTCTGGTCCATTGACACTAGGGGTTAAAATATATGTTTGCACAAACTTCTAACCGTTGATTTCAGTTTGATATAATGGTTGAAGATTATCATTTTTATTAAAGAGAGAATAATTAAAACTAACTTTAATAATGTGAGAGAAAATTAAATATATTTAATAGAAAGAGATATTAAGCATCTTTACTTTTCCTTAAAATTATATCATTTATATATTAAATATTTTATATTTAAGTTTCTAGATATTTAATTGTTGTATATTGTTAGTGTAAAGTTTTTTATACTGTCAACCAATCAGAAATCATGATTTGAATGACTTTTAAGATGGTTAGGATAAGAGTCAGAGATTTTTAATAATTTATCAATTTCTGATTGGTTGACATTGTAAAAAATCTTTACACTGTCAGTATATATCAATTAAATCCTAAAATATTTATGCTTTAATATTTACGCGCTAAAGCTTTGCAATATTTGATGAATTTAAAATCTTATAATTATTATTAATTATCATTTTTCTGCATATAAAATAAGTTTTTTTTTACTCAAATATAAAATAAAATTAGATAATTGTTTTTACTAAAAATACAATAATGTCAAGGAGTAGAATTGTTATCTTTATAATTAAAATTTTCTAATGTGTATTTACTTTTTTTTGCTAAATTTTATATAATAAAAATATTTATTTTTTAACCACAAATTAAAATTTTATAATTTTTAATTATGAATTTAGAGTCTTAAAATTATTTAACGTAAATTATATATTTAGATAAAAAATCATGATTAATCAGGATATATCAATATGATAACTTTAACGAAGTTAGAATATGTTTAATAAATAGTATTATACCTTTAATGGAAAAGGTATAAACATTTAATTTATTTTAATATATTTTATTAGTATCCATTGAAAAATCACTATATATATATATAATTATTTATTAGTATACCATTAATAAATATCTAGAAACTAAAATGTAAAATATTTCATATATAAATGATATAATATTTTAAAAAAGTTAAGATACTCAGTATCCGTCTCCATTAAATATATTAAATTTTTTCTTACCTTATGAAAGTTATTCTTAAGTATTATGTCTCTTAAACTAAAATTGATAAGCTTGAGTCATTAGATCAAACTAAAATCAATGGTTAGAAATTAATATAACTGTAAAATTTGACCGTTGATAAATGAACTAAACTAAATTATAAATGAGTTTCTTTACAATATTTGATGAATTTAAAATCTTATAATTATTATTAATTATCATTTTTCTGCATATAAAATAAGTTTTTTTTGACTCAAATATAAAATAAAATTAGATAATTGTTTTTACTAAAAATACAATGATGTCAAGGAGTAGAATTGTTATCTTTATAATTAAAATTTTCTAATGTGTATTTACTTTGTTTTGCTAAATTTTATATAATAAAAATATTTATTTTTTAACCACAAATTAAAATTTTATAATTTTTATTTATGAATTTAGAGTCTTAAAATTATTTAACGGAAATTATATATTTAGATAAAAAAATCATGATTAATCAGGATATATTAATATGATAACTTTAACGAAGTTAGAATATGTTTAATAAATAGTATTATACCTTTAATGGAAAAGGTATAAAAATTTAATTTCTTTTAATATATTTTATTAGTATCCATTGAAAAATAAGTGTATATATAATTATTTATTAGTATACCTTTAATAAATATCTAGAAACTAAAATATAAAATATTTCATATATAAATGATATAATATTTTAAAAAAGTTAAGATTCTTAGTATCTGTCTCCATTAAATATATTAAATTTTTTCTTACCTTATGAAAGTTATTCTTAAGTATTATGTCTCTTTAACTAAAATTGATAAGCTTGAGTCAAATCAACGGTTAGAAATTAGTATAACTATAAAATTTGACCGTTGATAAATGAACTAAACTAAATTATAAATAAGTTTAACAAGTCAAGCTCAAATTTTATTATTTTTTGATAAATCAAACTCAAATTTGAAGTTACTTTTATTTGAGTAACTCATTTTTTCATGAGCCAAATTCAAGTTTCAAGTGTTTTGATTCGACTAAATTTGTTTACACCCATAGTTAAGTGGGAATAACCCTTAAATATTGTCTAAGTCCTAAGACAAAGATTAATCACTGTTTACGACAAGATTAGATACTTCCTACTAATAACATGATAAGAGGAAAAAAAAAATTCAAAATCTTTTACCTAAGATTATAATAACTCCTCAAAATCATGTAATGGGGTGGCGCGCTAACGGCAAATTAGGAGAGTGTGTAGACCCAAAAAAATGCTCTGATTAAATAATTTGATCTTAACATTTTAAATTAGGCCAATCCATCAGCACCTTCCTTCCCTATAAATAAGTCTATCACACATACAGCCATAATAAAACATAAAGAAAACAATGGCCTTTCGTGATTGCAGCTTCGCCTTCTTTCTAGTCTGTTTTCTAAGCCTGTCGTCAACACTTGCTTGGTCACGTATCGTGGTTGACATACTAAACGACTTGCCCCACAACAATTCGGACCAACTGTTTCTTCGATGCGGCCAAGGTTCTTCGTTTATTCTGAAACTGGGTGATCATTACGACCAAACTCTCACAACGGATCAAGATTTCGAATGCGTTGCCACGTGGGCGAACTGGTTCACCACTTGGAACGCATACGATGCCAAGAGTGACAAAGGCCACGACACCGTTTATTGGTTGGTGAAAAGGGAGGGTTTCTACCGCAGCTTCGATGGATCAAAGTGGGTGCTCGCGGAACACTGGTACAGCGAGTAATGTTTTTTTATATTATTGATTGATGATTGGGAAACTCCATGGAGTGCGGTTAGATAATATATAATGTGATATGTGACCGTGAATACCAATTCCCAGTTTAGTGTTCATTCATCAAATAAAAACGCACCTATACTTATACTATGTCATATCCATTTAAATTTGCAGATCAAGGTTTACGGTTTACCTCATGTCATGTATAAGCACTTTCCATCTAATAAATCTTGAAATGGCGTTAACGTTAATAATTCATCATAGTTTAGCACATTCAAACTTGAACACCACGGCCTTAACCCAATACTATTCTAATCGCCTTTGAGGCAATAGTAAATTATTTTAACTAAACTCATTTTTTTAATAGCAACCACTATAATCCCGAAGAAACCAACATTTTTTCACCTGACTCGTACTATTTATTTTCTAGCCCCGTCGAATGTTTTAGGAACAATGACTTAAAGTCAACCTGATTTGAAGCGTAGGCATTTAGGGCACAAATTGTGAGCAATAGTCCCAAGTGGGCTTCTAGTTTTTTCAATTTGAGAACATTTTTGTCTATTTTTAATTTGAGTGACCCACTTGACACCACCTATAATTTCAGGATCAAAATGATGATTTATTTATGAAAAAGTTCTCCTATTCATCCAATTGTAACCCAAGTTACTGATCACACGTGTTGGGTCAGACAGTAGGCCCGCTAAATACTGTTAAACAATGATAAAATATCATTAGGGGCAAAACTATTTATACTTTTCTATCTAACCAAACAAATTGAGAGAAAACTCAAGTTTTCTTTCTCTTCTACTTCTTTCATACTTCTTCCAATCCAAACAACCAATAAATCTACCATTTTCTACTCATTCTCTATTCTCTCCTACTTCTTTCCTCCATAGTTCTTTCCTTATCCAAACAAAGCATCAATTTTCTGCTCATCGATGGAGAGAGAACTTTTTGGGGTGGGTCCCACCAAAAGTTTTCTCTCTTCCCTGTTTTCTTTGGGCTACCAAACTGAAGAAAATGGAATTTTATCCGACAATTCTCTCATCCTAGGTTCTCTTGATGAGTGTGATTTCACCTCATATTTCTTTATCATTTTACATGTATTTTCAATGTAGATTAGGCATTTTTATTTTGATATTTGTTAGTTTTTCCCTTTAGAACGGGTAAGGTGGTTCTGTGGTGTTTATGTGTAGGAATTCATGATTAAAATGCTCAAGTCCAGTTAATTTGGAGTTTGCATGAAGATGGAGCTTGAAAAGTAAGAAAAATGAGCAATGCAGAGACCATCACGGTATGGGTGTGACAACCATCATGACCATGATCGCGTAGAATGAAGAAAAAAAAAAGGAAGCAAAACTCGGTCAGAAATGCTGTAGTGGCGGCAAATCAAAGACAAGAATTCACAAAGCGTGTTGTCATGATCTGCCTCGACAGCGTATCACACGGACCGTGACGCATAAAATCTGGGATTTTGGGATGTGTTTTTGATCTGATTTGTAATTGGTTTAATCCCAAGTTACCCTACAATATAAATAGGATAATTAGGCTCGAAAATAGGGATACATTGACTGGTATCTTTGGCTTAATTTAGGATTTTTCTTCTTCTCCAATTTCTTCTCCTTCTCTTAGGATTTTTGTGTTCTTTTTAATCAAGATTGCTATGACCATGACAATGCTTGAGTAGTCCTTTTATTTCTAGGAATTAGGGCTACGACAGAGACTCGTTTTATGTGATGAATTGATGTTTTTCCCTTTTTGTTAATTTTAATTTGCTTTAGATTTGGTTCTCATTGTGCTTCATCCATGTGAATCGACTGATCACCTATTTGTATGTCTTAGATATTCTAGGGAGGAACTGAGAAGTGAACGTATTGGATCCATGAGAATTGAACTTAGGACTTTAATCACGAGAATTAGAAGTGGTCCTTCGAGGGTTCATTGAATTGTCACAAATTTCAATGGGTCCAATTTAAATACAATTACCACGAGAGTATGAGCTGGTTTAATTGAGCACGGTTCTTGTATCTCGAGAGGGAACATTAACATTATTATGATAAATTCACCTTCAAAACATTTTGATAATTAAGTAGCATAAGCAGTCTTGTTGGTAACCCAATTCCTGAAAATCTCATTTGATTTGAAAAACAATCGATTTGATTTACTTTCCTTTTTTGTTGATTGTGATTTTAATAATTAATTTACTAATTAATTCTAATTTTAAAATTAAAATCTTTTTTTATTTAATTAAATTGATTTAATAATTAATTATTGTTCAAGATCACAGTTTCAGTGTCATCTCTCTCCTCGTTCTCACCCGCGAACTAAACATAGCGTAAGATTGAGAAATGAATAGCAGCAGAAAAGTTCTCTCTTGTGTAGTGTGATACATGAGTCAAGGCCGATAGAGGGGTATGGGTTTCTTTCTTGTGCATTGTGCAATTTTGAGGAGTGTGCTATCACATTGAAAAAATAAGTTGACCGACCAACTTCATCTTGGACCCAAAGAATAGTTTAAAAATGCATGTATATGAAGTATCTTTCAGTCGGTATGAGTTCCGACGAAGAAAAAATTTCAGACCCGCACCCGACCATTTATACTCACAAAAAACCGATTCTTTCACCCTCTTTTACCCGCTTAACCGACCCGACCCACCCACTCACTCACTCACTCATTTTTCCCGGTTTCTTTGGTTTTAAGCCGGGTCTCGATTTGTTGTACAACCCTATTTTTTTGGCATAAGACACTGATATTTTGACGGCAAATTCTAGGGTGAGAAACGTGACAAGTCTCTCACCGTGGGCAAGGGTTCTTTTAAAAAATAAAAATTTATTTTCCTGTCCTTTGCTCATTTTCTCTTTGCACATCCGTCCTTCACTTCATCTCCCATGTCGTATGCTACTTCACTGCAGCACTGCCCTTCCTCCCTTGCTTCGACAGTGTCGTCATCGGCATCATTGCTCTACGACAAGAAGATTCCCTTCACTTCTGTCCAAACGCAAACCTGGGTGCTCACCTCTGCTGGTATCATTCGTGAAGGTGCCGCCACTTGCACCAAGGGCAAGGCCGACAACGACAACATCATTGAGGCCAATAAAAAAACTTTTGCACGTCTTTTTTGATACTTGCACATCATCGAGGCTGGCACCGACAACGTCATTGGGTTTGTGATTTTATTTTGTGTTTCTGCTACCTGGTGTTTTCATACAAGGGGTTTGTGAAATAGATTTGGGGCCATGGATCTAAGGAAAGAACATATCTGATTTGTCTTCATCAGCGGGGCCATTCAGGCCACGCCGCCCCGGGTCCGGATATCGACAGAGACGCGCTCTAGAGTCATGGTGGCGCAGGCCCTGGTTCCTTCGACAATGCGGGTCGACTCGATGTTAAGGACTTCCACGATAACACCAGGACATAACAGTTGTGCGATGGGAAAGAAGAAAGGTGGGGTGATGAGAAGTTGTCGACGCAGTGGAGGAAAGGAAAGTGGTGGGGGTGTGGGTAGCAAAAAGGGAAAGTAAACGAAGGTCAGAAAACGAAATTTTTATTGCACAGATACCCTTACTCATGGTGGGAGACCCTAGCCTTCGCCACAGTCTAATATATACATACATAAGCCGGAGGATCTCACAGGCATATGTCAAGACTCGAGAGTTAGATCACAACATACACAAAGCCTGACATGGATAAATCAGGAGTCATCGTGTATGCGGATTCATGCAACAATGTTCATGTAAGGGTTCTATGTCTCAAACCTTTGTTGGAAGCACAAGGGTGCAAGCAGAATCAAAGAAAACACAGAACAGAAAAATAGAAAGAAGAAAGCAGTAAAGTGGTGACACCAGAAATTGATGGTTCAGCTATATTTTCATATAGCCTACGTCCATGTGAGGAGAGCAGTGATTTCCACTATGATCAACAACCAAGAAACAAGAACCAGAGTTCTTTTACAAAACAGAATCACCCTCTTGAGTATTCTACCCTTAGCCCCTTGTACAACCAAGTTTCTTCACACCCAAGTTCCTAACTCTCAGTTTCTGTTTTTCACTCAAGAACTCTTCCTACTTCTCTCCTTGATCTTTTCCTTCTCACTGATTTCAACAAGTTGCAGAAGAATGTATCAAGTTTTGTTTCTTACTCTGTGCCTATACAACTAGTCGACCTCATATATATAGGCACACAAACCAAACTCAGCTAGCTAAGGAGTTAGTTAGATTAGATCCAAAAAACCATGAGATGTTAGTTGTGATCAGTAACTAACATCCAAATGAAAAAAACTGATTTAACTAACTTAACTACTAACTGATTTTGGAGACACTTCAACAATTCTCCACCTTGTCTCATAAATCAGTGGAAGCTTGGTCATAGTCTACCCCTGCCCGCCTCAAAACTACTCACTTCTCTTCAAAACCAATCAAGTCCAAGCAATGCTTGAACTTTCCAAAAGGCAGTGACTTTGTTAGAGCATCAGCTGGATTCTCCTCTGAAGCAATTTTCTCCACCTTGACCTCTTTAGATTCAATCACATCTCTTATGAAATGCAGCCTCACATCAATGTGCTTTGACCTTTCATGATAGACTTGAGGTTTTGATAAGTGTATA
The DNA here is from genome assembly GCA_030762895.1 of Sophora flavescens. Taxonomy (NCBI): domain Eukaryota; kingdom Viridiplantae; phylum Streptophyta; class Magnoliopsida; order Fabales; family Fabaceae; genus Sophora; species Sophora flavescens. The sequence continues at coordinate 100,686,648 of CM061062.1, forward strand.
GCACTTTGGCTATCACAGTATATTGTTATACTGTCTTGAGTTATTCCAAGTTCACCAATAATTCCTCGGAACCACATAGCTTCCTTGACTGCTTCTGCAAGAGCTATGTATTCTGCCTGTGTTGTTGACAAGGCTACTACAAATTGAAGAACTGATTTCCAGCTCACAACAGTACCATACAAAGTAAACACATATCATGTTAAGGACTTCCTTGTGTCTATGTTCCCTGCATAATCTGAGTCCACATAGCCTTTTACTGCTACTTCTCCTTGTTGTGCCCTTTTGAACTTCAAACCATTTGCCAAGGTTCCATTCAGGTATCTAAGAGTCCACTTTAAAGCTTTCCAGTGGGGCTGTCCAGGATCTGCCATGAATCTGCTAATGACACTTACTGCATGTGCCAAATCAGGTCTGCTGCATACCATGCCATACATTATGCTGCCAACTCCACTTGCATAAGGAACCGATGCCATTTATGCTCTTCCTTCTTCAGACTGAGGACCTTGCTGTTTTGAGAGCTTATCATGTTGTCCAAGAGGTGTGGTAACTGGTTTAGCTTCATGCATCCTAAACCTCCTGACTACCTTTTTCATGTAGCCTTCTTGACTTAGGAACAATTCCCCTCTAGATCTGTTTCTGATAATGTCCATTCCCAAAATCCTCTTAGCTTCACCCAGGTTTTTCATTTCAAATTCTGCATTCAATCTTGCTTTAAGATTGTCCAATTCTTCATTACTTGAGCATGCTATCAATATGTCATCAACATAAAGAAGTAGGTATAAAATGAGTTCACCATGCTTTCTTAATGTGTAAACACAACTATCATAGCTGCATCTTTGAAAGCTTAGATTCATCAGGAAGTCATCAAACCTTTTATACCACTGTCTGGGACTTTGTTTAAGGCCATATAGGGACTTTTTGAGAAGACATACCTTGCTTTTGTCTTCCACAAAGCCCTCTCAGTTGATGCATATAGATAGTTTCCTCAAGATCACCATGTAGAAATGCTTTTATTACATCTAATTGTTCTATATTCAAGTCAATCTGAGTTACTATCTTTGAGGAGGATTACGATGGAACAATGCTTCACAACAGGTGAGAAGATTTCATGGAAGTCCACTCCCTCAACTTGTGTGAAACCTTTGGCCACAAGTCTAGCTTTAAATCTTGCATTTTCGATGCCTGGTATTCCCTCCTTTCTCTTATAGATCCACTTACAACCAATAATTTTCTGGTTTTTAGGTGGATCCACAAGTATCCAGGTTCTGTTCTTCTCCAATGATCTTAATTCTTCGAGTCATTGCTTCTAGCCATTCCTTGTTGTGAGTGCTACTCATGGCCTCCTTGTAGTTACTTGGTTCGGATTCTTGAAGCTCATCTCTCTTTGTGAGAGCATAATGGATTAGTTCAAAGATAGCCAAATCTCTCGGGTGGGACAATGACTCTTCTTGCTCGATCTCTGACAAGGTTGTAATCATTTTCTGTATTTTGACCAGAATGATCATCAACTGCTTCATTTGGCTGGACTGCTTCATTACTTCTCTGATTAGGTAGCAGCTCCACCTCAATTTGAGTATCATCAAAACTCTTAACTTGCTGATTCTGATTTTTATCTCTGCTGGCCATTCTTGATTCATCAAATACAACATCTCTGCTGATTAAGCACTTAGGCTTTCCTGGCTCCATCCTCCCAAGTTTATAACCTTTGATGCCATGAGGATAGCCAATAAAGGCACATCTGATAGCTCTCGCTTCAAGCTTGTCTTGCTTGATATGAGCAAAAGCTAATGCTCCAAAGACTCTGAGCTTTGAATAATCTACAGGCTGGCCACTCCAAAGTTCAATTGGTGTCTTAAAGCCTACTGCTGAGGAAGGACACCTGTTAATTAGGTAGACAGCAGTAGTGGCAGCTTCACCCCAGAAGCTTTTCGATAATCCTGAGCTAAGAAGCATGCATCTAACTCTTTCAAGGATGGTTCTGTTCATCCTTTCTGCAATGCCGTTTTGCTGAGGTGTTCCAGCAACTGTTCTGTGCCTAGAGATGCCATTTTTCCTGCAGAATCTGTTAAATTGCTCTGAAACGAATTCCAGGCCATTGTCAGTTCTTAAACACTTTAGATTAGTCCCTAGCTGATTGCTTATTAGAGTATGCCACTCCTTAAACTTGTCAAAGGTGTCACTCTTATGTTTTAGAATATAAATCCACACCTTCCTAGAGTAGTCATCTATTATGGTGAGGAAATAGAGGCCTCCTCCATGTGTCATTGTCCTAGCAGGCCCCCATAAATCTGAATGAGCATATTCAAAAGGTTTACTCGTGCTATGGAAAGCAGAACCAAAGGAGATCCTTTTTGCCTTGCCTGCTACACAATGATCACATAGGTCCAGCTTCTCTATTTGATCACCATTTAGGAGATTCTGTTTAGCTAACTGGACTAATCCCTTTTCACTGACATGACCTAACCTCATATGCCACAATTGAGTTTTATTAGGTTGCATTTGGCTAGCAACAGCTGCCTGTGCAATTATAGTTGAGCCACTTAAGATGTATAAGCCATTTCTTAGATTTCCCTTAGCTATGATCTGTTTTCCATTTAGGATCATCATGTTTCCATGTTCAATTTTAGTCACATAACCTAAACAATCAAACATGCTTAAAGATATTAAATTTCTTTTGAGTTCTGGCACATACCTGACACCTTGCATCACAGTTTCTTGACCATTAAACATTTTCAGTCTAATAGATCCAATACCTTGTACCTTGCATGGTTTGTTGTTGCCAAGTAGAACCACTCCACCTTCTTTGATATGCAAGGACTCAAAATAGTCCTTCCTGGGACACATGTGATATGTGCAGCCCGAGTCCATAACCCAGTCTTTCTCACTTTCAGTGTTTGAGACCACCAGGCTTTCTGCAGTTTCATATCCCTCAGATGCTATGGCTGCATCACCTGATTCCAGAGGTTTCTTGAAACCTTTGTTCTTTCTTTCTGGGCAGTTTCTTTTGTAGTGGCCCCTTTGATGACAGTGGAAGCATTTGAACTTGCTTTGGCCTTTGGACTTTGATCTATTCTTGGATGTCTTGCCATTCCTTTTATCTGATCTTCCTCTGGAGACATTCAGACTTTCTGCATTGCTGTCAGTCTTGATTTCTTGCCTTCTCTGCAGCTCTTTGGTTCTGATGGAGGATTGAACCTCTTCAAGTGAGATGGTTTGATCCTTGTCCCTTCCAAACATGATTGCATCTTTAAAATGCTCAAAACAGTTTGGTAATGCACTGAGCAGTATGAGTGCTTTATCCTCACCATCCAATCTCACATCAAGATTTTCCAAATCATCCAAGATCTTATTGAACTCAGATATTTGTTCTGATAGAGGCAATTCATCAGTCATCTTGAATGAGTAGAGCTGCTGTTTTGAAAACAGTCGATTAGCCACTGATTTGGTCATATAGAGTGACTCTAGTTTGAGCCAGAGTGCTGCAGCAGTTTGTTCCCTGGCCACCTCCCTTAGAACTTTGTCTCCTAGGCATAGAATTATAGCACTCCTAGCCTTTTCTGTCAGTTCCTTCCTTTCCCTTTCAGACAAGGTCTTGGGAAGAAGCGACATCCCCCTTCAAAGCATCGGCCAAGCCATTATGCACCAAGATGGCTTGCATCTTGATTCGCCACAAGCCAAAATCATTTGAGCCCGAAAACTTCTCTATGTCGAATCGTGTTGATCCCATTTTTCCAGCTTCCTTTTTTCAAAGAATGCTTCCCACAGACGGCGCCAATTGTAAGGGTTCTATGTCTCAAACCTTTGTTGGAAGCACAAGGGTGCAAGCGAGAATCAAAGAAAACACGAAACAGAAAAATAGAAAGAAGAAAGCAGTAAAGTGGTGACACCAGAAATTGATGGTTCAGCTATATTTTCATATAGCCTACGTCCATGTGAGGAGAGCAGTGATTTCCACTATGATCAACAACCAAGAAACAAGAACCATAGTTCTTTTACAAAACAGAATCACCCTCTTGAGTATTCTACCCTTAGCCCCTTGTACAACCAAGTTTCTTCACACCCAAGTTCCTAACTCTCAGTTTCTGTTTTTCACTCAAGAACTCTTCCTACTTCTCTCCTGGATCTTTTCCTTCTCACTGATTTCAACATGTTGCAGAAGAATGTATCAAGTTTTGTTTCTTACTCTGTGCCTATACAACTAGTCGACCTCATATATATAGGCACACAAACCAAACTCAGCTAGCTAAGGAGTTAGTTAGATTAGATCCAAAAAACCATGAGATGTTAGTTGTGATCAGTAACTAACATCCAACAGAAAAAACTGATTTAACTAACTTAACTACTAACTGATTTTGGAGACACTTCAACAGTTCACCTACCGTTTACTCTGGAAAAAGTTATGGAAATAATTATGTCTTGCTAATGCTCAACAAGCTTTTGTATCCCTCAAGTGTGTAGGCAAACTAAACTGCGCCAGAGATTCAAAGGTAGACAAGAAAAATGAGACGATTTTCGGTCTACAACATGCTATTCAACTCTGATAAAACAAACACGGTAAAAACAATTTTATGATTAAGAAAGAAAAAAGCAGCATATATCTGTTTCCAAGTTACAGAAAATATACCACCTAGTACTATATTCTGATGCAGGGAGGGAGAGAATCCCAGCATACATGAATTTTAGCAATTTCAACAACCAAAGTCCAACAAATAATCCAGCCTGCAGCAGATAAAAATACCACTATTGTAGATGAAATTGCAGGCTTCTTAAGGAGACCCACCACCTTGTGTGAAAAAAAAAATAAAAAAAAAATCCTCTTGAATACTTCATTAATATTCCTTTCAAGTAATTGAGGTCTGTAGGCAAACATTCAACTCAGATCTAATGATATATTGTTACAGTGCTTCCCTGGAGATGTAACCAGCTAAAAACTCTTTATTGATATCTAGAACAATATCCTCGAGAATTCACAATTTCACACTGATATATTCTCTCCAGGAAACTCCAACTTCGATCCATATAAATTCTAATGAAAAAAGTCACATATTACATGTAGTTCAACAATGCAGAAAATTCTTTCTCCGCCTGTTGCCACGTTCTATATTGTCAGTAGCTTAATAACAACCCCACCTGAGCTGCACCCTTTCAATGGATGCATTCTACCCTTTCTGTAGATAATGTCACTATGTCAGCATGGACAAACATTCTTGTGAGAATAGTATTTAAAGGGCTTTTACACTCAACATAGAAAATGGCTCAGATATGCACATAACCATGTTTTTATGAGATAATAAATTTGAAACAGAACCTTGATATATAGAAGACTCCATTAATTTTGGATCACTGCCAAACTTACCCACTTGTCTCCTTTTAATCAGTTTTTATTTCTTTATCTCCATCAGAATGAAAATATCGAACCCCAGAAGTTTTGTAGTCCCATACCATTTGAGATATTTCATCTTGAGGAAGACTTGAACCTTTTTGCTTGACAGATCTGAGCAAGTCACAGAAAAACTTGGGATTTTCAAGTTTTATATACTCATACAAGACCCGCTCGTGATCTGGGATCCAGTTCCTTGGGAATGGAGTGTAATCACATGATGGAATTAAAGACATACGTGAAAACTGAACACCTTCAATTGCATCAACCAGCCCCATCCTCAAAAGATCTGAGTATTCAGGTGCAGAATTGTTACTGCTCTCCCTCAGAGGATGGCTGAGATTTCTTGAAGCTATCCCATACACTTTGGCACGAGACTTTAGCCTGTACCTAGCAGCATACAATTTAGCCAAAGAGCTACGAATTACATAGGCACAAAAGCCAACAACTTTTTTGCGATTATCAGCGTATCTATACCAATCAGCCATGGTCTCAAGGAATTTATTCATTTGGGAGTTTGTATGAGCTTGACCTGAATACAACATAGGAGTACACGGCAATGGCTCAGGGTCTTTATCACCCTTCACAAGCTCAAGCCGCCTAAACTGACGAATGCATTGTTGTAAGCTAGCAGTAACTGAAAGCAAAGTTCCAACACCCTTTTCACTCACTATGTTACCTCCAGAACCTGTGTAACGCAAGGTTGGGTGTATCACCCTTCTACATATTATATGATCCAAGAACTGGATCCCCCTTGTAATATGTTCAATCTCTAACTTGGAATTATCCAACCTTATACCAAATGTAGTGTCACAAAAATTAACAATTTTCTTCCTTATTTCCACTGCATCCTCTCTAGGCCCTCGGATCCCGATCAAGAAATGACCCCCATATCTTATGTAATCCATCTTCCTAGTTTTTTCTTTCCCACTAGATGGAACAAACTCTGGCCATGCCGGGTTATGACAACCATCACCAATTGAATATTTCCATATTGAATCAAACTGACAAGGCCTAAAAAACTCAACAATCATTTCCTCCATAACATGATCCAATTCATTAAGGCAAACATTTGCAAGTAAAGGACTTAAAATTCCACAATGACCATAAGAGGGTACCTTAGCAGCCTCCTCAGGAGAAAAACTGAAGAATGTTCTTAACCAATAAGGATCCGGTTTCGGCTCATTTTCATTAAGAATCTTCTTCTTAGTAGCTTTCCTTTTCTTATGCTTCTTCAACTCTTCCTTCTCTTCATTTTGTGACACACGAATAATGGGTTCTTTGAGTGCAGATTTGATCAAACCCAAAACTTTCTTATCCTTGGTGCCCTTTTGAAGACACCCCATCACCAAATTTGGATCCACATTGTGAAGAATCTCACTCAAATCACCCTTCAAAAACCACAAGTAACCCGCAAAGTTACTCCTAATGGTTCGAATCACGGTGTGGGCGCTTCGACCGGGTCGAAAGGCGTGCGATTTCTGAGAAAACCGGGGTTCAAAAACAGGCTCCAGAATCATCAGCAGAACCTCCTGAACGACCCTGTCCTGAAAACAGGGCTCGTTGGAGTCGAGCATGGCTTGAAGTTTGCGTTTTGAGATAGGTTTGAGGCAGGTTTTGTCGTTTGGGCTGCGAATGAATTGGTGGGTCTTGTCGTTCCATGCGAAACGGCCACGAACGACGGCATTTCGAAGGGAGAGAAGGTTTTGGAGGACGTGGAAGTGAATGGCGTTTCGGGGAGGGAAGGTGCCGGTGGTGTGGGCGCAGGAACGTTGGTAAGCGAGGAGCCATAGGTCGAATTTGGAGAGGAAACCGGTTAGGTTAGGGAATGGAGTGTGTTTGGGGGAGGAGAATGTTTTGACCCAGAGAGAGGAACATATTTCGATTGGGTCCTGTGTGAGCAGAGAGTGAGGATCTTGTTCTTTCTCTTGTTCCTGTTTGAGTTGGAAGTGTCTGTTGGAAGGTTGCATTGAAGAGGTGGAAAGAGGGGAGAAGGAGTGGAAGGAAGAGAGGGCGGCATGGCGGGAGTGAAGGTGTTTGATGATTTTCCTCACTGACATTTTTCACATGCTACTTGGATTGGAGGACAGTACATATTGGCTACCACAATGACTTCGTGCAATTCCCACATGTTGTTTTGCTCACAGCAACAAACACTTTATTTCGTATCAACATAAAACTGAAGCATGCTCCTCCTAGTTCCTACACATTTATAGATCATTTTACACCTTTTTCATTGTTTAAGGATTTGGGTCCCTCTTTTTGCACGGACGGAGAAAGAGATAAAAAAAATTGAATGGATTAATTTGTTTTTATCTCTTTCTTTTTAATAGATTAATCTATTTTAAAGTGAGTAAAAATATAAAATGAAAGAAATAAATGTGTTACACCCTTAATTAGTTAAAATAGATTGATATCTTAATACACTTTAATTAATTAAGGGTAAATATGATCCTTACTTTTTCAGCTGCCGCTTTTGCTTACTTTAAAAAAGTTTTATCCCTTTCTAATAATATAAAATAAAGAAAGTGGAAGATCTAATTCCATACTTTAATTATAGTTAGGGTCACTTTATTTTTTAACATGCCTGTATTATAATTCTGCCAATATAGAGATGTGAAAGAAAATATTTATATGTTTTTACACAAATCCGATCGAATCATTACCCATATCAAGTTAAAATTGGACTAATATAATAAGTAAACATAATATATGAGTTTGAATATTATAAATATTTGGGGTATAAATTATAGAAAAAAATAATTAAAATTAAGGTATATTCTATAAAATATATTTAAAAATTGAACCAAAGATTGAATCATTGATGTTTTCGAGTAATGGTTCAATTGGTTCAATCAATTATTGAATAAAAAAAATATTTAAATCGAGATACAATCAATTCATGGTTCAATCGATTTAACCAACTCCTTACAAATCAACACGAGTTTTTTCAGCGTGCTAGGCCACCCATCCTATAATTGCTCCAAGCCAAGCACGTTTAACTGTGGAGTTCTTTAAGTGATGAGCTCCCGAAAAGAAGATACATCTTGTTGGTATAGGCAGTATACAAATCAATTCATATAAGTCATCCTCATCTGTATAGTCTTATACCTATACAGTCTTAGGATCCCTCTCATTCTGGTGTGTTATCTCGGTTCTCTCATGTGTCACTTTGCCTAGAAACCTGTCAGGAACCGCTCCTTATCCGTGTCTTCTTGCACCGATGTCCACTTCCTGTCCGGAGTGTCACACCAACCAATTAATTTAATTTATTTTGGAAACATCACTTTACTACTGTAAATAAAGGAATCCAAGGTTAAAGATATAATTAAAGATTTTTTTTAAGTAAATTAGGTGATTCCTTTTTAAAACAATGGTAAAGAGGTTTTCAAATTTCAACTGACGAATCATAACTTATAACTTGTTTTAGGTGGAATTAGGATGGTGTGTGAGAGTGTGCCTCCAAATTGCGCCACCCTATTTTTTTCTTTCTTATTGAGCATGGCTGATTAAATCTATATACATACATTCATTGTTGTGACATGGATCCGTTTTGTGTGGCACATCGTCTAAAGAGCCATCCCTACAATGCATTGCATGCATGAACAAAGTAAACGCCACGAAACTCAAAGTGCCTTTAAAGGTTAAACATCGTATTTTTGCTTTCCCCAACGATGCACATTCACATGCTTTTCTCTCATTCTCCGGCACTCGTGCATCTACCACAGATTTAACCAAATCTCAGCATCCACCTTCCGATCATCAATTCTTTGAAATACATTGAAAGAAACAAAACATATATGCTTCAATAACAGATCACATCTCTCTGTCTGTAACTGATTTGCACCCTTACAATATATATTGTGTATATATAGATAGGACGAATCTAGGTAACGAAAAAGGGAAAAAAGAAATAAGCTGATAAAAAACAAAAAAGGGAAATATACTGCGTAACATTCTAATTACCAAGAAAATTAAAAAGAGGGGGAGGGGGGGACACTTTTGCAGGTTCATGCATAAATGAAGATTGAAGAGGAAGCAACCAAAAATATTGGAATCAAAAGCTTCACTGATTTATTGTAGTGCACCTTCTGTTAATCTCTTGTCTTCTATTACAACATCGGTTTGGTGCAACACCTAAAATTTACACCATCTATTGCACCACACATGTAGCAAGTATTGAACCAATCATCTTGATACCTAAACATTTGGCTTTAATATATGGTGAATGTTTGAAAATTTGACTCATCCATATAATTATTTGATTGGCTCACAACTTACCACATAGGTGGTGTAAATTTTGGGTATTGCAATTTACCCCAAACCTACAACATCAACATAAAGTAAGAAAAAAAAAATGAAGGAACAGCAACAAAAAAAAAAAAAAGTCACCAAGAAAGTGATGCAATGCAAGAGAATGATCAAAAGCAATGACCAATTGTATAGCAGCTTCCTCATCTTTCTGATCACAGTAAACTGCTTACGTACGTATATATAATATAACTGTATATATATTGTGACCACCACAATTTTTCAATTGGACCTTTTCTGTCCCTCAAGGTTCTGCAGCAGTGAGATGACAGTGGAAGAAGGAAACTGAGTTTGGTTGATCATTGTGGCAAGGTGAGGAACCAGAAGGAGGGACAAAACCCTTTGGGAGCATTACAGAGAAATTAGGCCTTGACTTGAGGTTCTTGACCATCTTCTTCTTCTTCCAGTGCTTCTTGTTCTTGTTCCTGTTCATCTTCCTCTTCTTGATCATACGCTGTTGTCTGCTCAATAACTTATTAGGTTCGGTGTTCTTGAGGTAGAACACTTGGTGGTAGTGGGCAAGGGTTGTTGGAGAAGGATTTTGGGGTATGATTTCTTGGTTGGGAGATGGTGAAGAAGAAGCAGTGTAAGAGACTGCTAGGAAGAGAAAGAACAAGGTGGTGATGCACAGACACTTGAAGGGTTGATTGAGATTGGCCATGATACATCAGATTGGAGAGGCCAGTGAGCTGTGTGGAGCATTTGTTGTGTGGAGATCGAGGGAAAGTGAAGAAAATGTGAATTTGAGGATTAACGGGAATTCCAATGGGTTGTTGTAGCTTTTGAGATAAAAGAGAAAAGCCAAGATGAGTGTGGAGATCGATGTACTTAACAGTTAACACACTATTATATATAGAGTTTGATTAGATTGTGAAAAGAGAGAGTAAAATATCAAATCGATCAGTTATCAGTCTCAACTTGTCAGATCCATCATATTATTCCACCACTTTACGGGAAAAAATGAAATCAGTCCCATGATTTTTGGCAATCGTCACTAGCAATAGGAACGAGCTTTTACGGACCCTACCGATCAAAGGTCGCGATATCCATAAATTTAATGAATTATGATTTTATTTTATTAAATAATAAATTATCAATCGTAGGGATAAAAAATATAATTGAAAAATGGGGTAGAAGATATCGCAACACATACACTTAAACGATGATGTATTACGAGCCACATTAACTACTAATTTGGCACCTACATGATAAATCATACCTAAAATGTTGTAGTTTATAACATATATTTAATTTAATCTTTCCAATTGTCACAATAGACATATTAGTTCTCGACTTTATAAAAAAGAAAAATTAATTAGCCCTTGATTTTGATAATTGTCCGTCGATTTAATCCCTAATCGCTAATATTAATGTATGTCAAGTTACACTTGATGAGTGACTCATCATGGTGTACATTTAAATGCCACTTTGGTGCATACAAGATAAACGGCATTAAGAACAACGTTATTTGTACTTTGTTTTTGTTTAGATAAAATAAGATGTAAATCTTCATCCTCCAAACTCACCTTCTTACTTTCACATTCATGGTCGGAGTATGAAAAATTTGTTCTTTACGGGTTCCTAATTACAATCAACCAATACCCCCAAATTTCCTCAATTCACCTCCTCCAAATCTCTAAAAACCAAAACCCCAAAATTGTCCCAATTCGTGTTCCTAAAACTTAAAACTAAAAATCTCAAATCTTTTTTATGCAAAAAAACCTTTTACAGAAGGATCGTGGTTTGGAAGGTTGAGAAATAATGGGTCGTGGAAACTTGTCTGACTTTGTCTAATCACATATTGGGCTCCATTACAAGGGAGCTAAGGGTAATGTAAGCTATCATGATTTGAAAAAATTGACAAATTGTGCTGGTTAGAGACCTAATAGGCTCCTTTACAGAGATGGGCATAAAAAAACTATTATAGATCGTTTGAAAGAGAACATCCAAATCTAATGGCTCATTCAATTCACAGTAGGTTAGTGACCCACAATAGCATACTCTATTATTAGCTACCCTACAGTGGAGCTCATCATTTGATCTGGTGCACTTTCATGCTAACTTCCTTCAATATGCGATAAGCCATTGAGGCAAGTTTCTACCATTTGTCATTTCTCAAACTTTCAAGCAATTTGATCCTTATTTAGGCTTTTGTAGAAGGAGACTTGGGACAAATTGGGGATTTAAAGGACATGAATTAAATCAACTTTGAGGTTTTGGATTTTAGGGATTAAGGGAAGATTATTCGTTAGTTGTTATTGAATTTCTCATGCTCCAACAATAATTTTAATTAAATTTTTTTTAATTAAATGACACTCCTTAATAGTTTGTAACAATACTTTTGTCAAAAAAATAAAATAAAATAAAATTGTTTGTAACAATACTTTTTCCAGAAGGAAATTGCTAATTAGTACGAAACGGAAATCCGTACATTGATTGTGGTGATTTTTGTCAAATACATATTTTAGTTTCATATCTTGATTTGGAAATTGCCATAATAGAATGAAATATCTATTGTCACGTTACTTCGTAAAAAGTTCGTAGGAAATGCTTCGCACTATATAGCAATACAGATGCATTGGGAGCCTTCTCCTATGGGAACAGTTAAGCTGAATATATATGGTAGTTTCCTAATTGATTCCTCCCGCATGGGCTCGGGTGGGCTTAGTAGATCGGACTCTGGCAGTTGGTTAACAAGTTTCTCTAGCTTGGAAGGTGATGGAGATGAGTTGTTGGCCGAGATCATAGCTGTCGAGAAAGGTCTCACTCTTTCTTGGGATATGGTATATAGGTCAGTTTGGTTTGAGACTGATGTCCTAGAAGTGGTTAATCTCCTTCATAATTGGGAGAGCATTGCTTTTCAAGTACATGCTGGGCACTTATTGAAGATTGTAGCCATGCTAAATAGAGAGTGGAGTCTTAAGATTGATCATGTCTATCGAGAAGCCAATGTTTGTGGAGATTTCTTGGCTAAGTTAGCTATCAGCAATGGTCGAAGCTTTTCTCTTTGGGAGGATCCATCCTCTGATCCGGGTTCATTGCTTCTTCGAGACATACTTCGAGTCCCTAGTTTTAGTTAGTTTGGTGTTTTGTTAGCCTCTTTGTTTTTATTTCTTCTCTGTATTTCAAAAAAAATATATATATATAGCAATACTCTTTTTAGAAAGAAGAGTAGTTGCAAGATTATCACTATTCATATTTCAAAGCAAATCATTTGATAACAACTGGATCACATAACTTTATTAAATGATGCAAATTATACTCACAAATCACATAATTTATTCAAGTATATTTTCTTTTACAGCTTACTATATACATTATATCAATTGTTTGGAGATTAATTAGTTATAATATGTATTTCTGATTGAAATTCATTTAGTCTTACATATGCAAGTCTCATAAGAATAAGTAATTATATGGGAAATTCCCATTTTGTCAACCAAGCGACAATTATTGACATGTACAAATATGTCTCCCTGTAATTGCAAGAAAAAGTAAAAGTCTCCTTGTAATATTATTAAATTTATATGGAAAATAAAAAAAAGTGCATTTTAAAGTTATTTTAAGACAAATTGTAATGCATTGTTAAAGATAGGGGTGAGCGTAGTCGGGTTAGGCTTGTCCTTACTCGATCCTAAATATTAATAGGATCAAATTTTTGAACCCGAATCAGTCCATAGACCCAAAACAACCCGATTATATGCGGGTTGGTTTAAATAGATTTTTTGTAAACAAAATTTCTATGAGTGAAAAAATGTTAATTTTTTTTATAAGGCAAAATATAAGCAAAATATGCTATCTAAAACGTATTCTAGGAATACATAAAAATATAATTTTATTAAATGTGAGTAATTGATGGGTTAAGTAGTGGGAAGGTGAATTCGAACCCGTTTCTAACCCGGTGGCAGCCGGGTTTTGCACACCCGTAGTTAAAGAGAAAAAATAATGAATAACATGAGACACTAATTGAAACATCCATTTCGCCGAACGCATCGAAGCTTTGTTGGATCTCATCTCATGATGCTACATAGGCATAGGCAAAGACATACCATCCTTTGCATTCGAATTTGGATCCAATTGTGGTGAATTTGATGATCGGTTCCACCAACATGTCAAAGTCCTTGCCCTACTCCAGGAAAGATGTTGACTATGATAACGCCAAGTTTCGTCCCCGTTCTTTCTTCAAGGTGATTGAATTGAATCCCTTTTCCACTGTTATTAGCTTCTTCGATTTGATGCATCCAACTCGATCCACGATTTTATTCATAATTTCTGTTACTGGGTAGCTGCAAAATAGCGATTTTAGATTCACAGTGAAGTTTGGTTAGGGACCCTTTTTTGTAAATGCTGAATTTTTATAGATAGCTTGTCTTTTGGTTTGCAATATTATGTAGATTTCTTTGTGGTGTTTAATTTGGTGGACAGTGAGTTATACTTGTTGTTGGCTTTGTTGCAAATTTAATTCTTGTTATCTTTTTTTTATCACAGTGAAGCATCTTATTGTGTCTTCTTGATCATTGCCCTTCTTTTTAAACCACATTCTGGTTTGACTTTCTAGAGATGATTTTGATTTTGCTAACTTTTGAGAATTTTGGTGTTAGAATAAGACCAAAATGTGGTACATAGATTAATCTGCAACGTTTTGGGGGGCAATGTTCAGAATCCATTGCTTTTGCAATTTTTGCTGCTATATAAGTTGCCATCTTCTTGAGCATTCAGAAATACTTCTCGAACATAGGTTGCTTATGTGCTTCTAGTCTTCTGGAACTTGATGTTGCATATCCTTCTGTATGATATTGATATTAGTTTATCTCGACATGCCTAATAATTTTTATCTTTGAGAATTGTTTCTGAGCTGCACAACTTTTCTAATGAACATCATACATGTATCTGTTGTACAAAAATGGGCCCATTATATGTAAAACTCAGTCTAAACTCTAAACTTAATCCAATATATGCATAACAAAAACCTAAAATCTGTTTTCTCTTCCCTCCTTGATCTTATCTTTAAATTTTCTTGACATATTATATAAGTTTAAAGTATGATTTATTCTGAGTATGACCCTTCTTATATATAACGTTATTTTCTGTCTTTTACTAAAGAAAAAGGACAAATATTTAGGGTGTATTTTACTCATGTCTTTATTTTCCAGGTTATTACTCAGAGCTTCCTCACCAGTAACGTAAAGCGTGATTGTATAAGCTGTAGTACAGGAAAGTTTCTACTCTTGCTACTGATCTTTGGTGTGGCATATCTTATGCTGACACATACAAGTCCTGGTCGTGTAGTTTCTCGTGATCAAGCAATTGGGAATAGAAACACTGAAGGAGATAGCAGATTAAAAAGGTTCTGGAGACGGCCTCCAAGGCTTCCTCCTCGATTACCACCTGATGCTAAGGGGACTAATAATGGTATTGGTCGTGTACCTGGAAATCTAGATGTCAGATCTACATGGATTACTAGGCAACAAAAAGTAAAGGAAGCTTTTATTCATGCATGGTCTGGGTACAAAAAATATGCCATGGGTTATGATGAACTCATGCCGCTCAGCCATCATGGAACTGATGGATTAGGAGGATTAGGTGCTACAGTAGTCGATGCTCTTGATACAGCCATGATAATGGGTATTGATGAAGTTGTTGCTGAAGCAGGATCCTGGATTGAAAAACACCTTACTGAGAGAATTAGCAAGAAAGGCCAAGTAAATTTATTTGAAACCACAATACGGGTTCTGGGTGGTCTTTTAAGTGCATACCATCTAAGTGGTGGGGAAAAAGGACTGAACTTGACTCATTCAGGACCTAAACCAGCTGTTTATCTAGAAACTGCTAAGGATTTGGCTGACCGTCTGCTATCTGCTTTTACAGCAAGTCCAACTGCTATTCCATTTAGTGATGTTATTCTTCATGACTTGTCAGCTCATCCAGCTCCTGGTGGACTGAGCAGTACGTCAGAGGTTTCCACTTTACAGCTTGAATTCAACTATCTCAGTTCTGTATCTGGTGATCCGAAATATAGTTTGGAGGCAATGAAAGTCTTGGATCACATAAAAACTCTTCCAAAAATTGAAGGGCTAGTTCCTATCTACATTAGGTATGGAACTGCATATAATTTAATTAGTCTAGCTGGTCATCAATTTTCACATGGAGTAATGCTTGATAAGCCTTTCAATTTGTTCGTGTTCAATTGCTTCTTTGTTTAGCACAATATTTTTAGTCACTTTCAGGCCATTGTGGAGTGTGCCTTGTTTTTTCTTTTATTATATTTCAACTAACATTAAGATATTTCTATTAACTTTATGCAGCCCTCAATCTGGTCAATTTAGTGGAGAAAACATCAGACTGGGATCTCGTGGTGACAGTTACTATGAGTACTTAATTAAAGTATGGCTTCAGTGTGGGGCTAGTAGCAATACTAATACATCATATCTACATGAAATGTATACGGAAGCAATGAAGGGTGTCAGGCATCTTCTTGTTCAGAAATCAATTCCAAATGGATTAGTTTTTGTCGGAGAATTGCCTTATGGGTCGAAGGGTGGTTTCAGCCCAAAAATGGATCACCTGGTATGCATTTCTTCTTAATTTGAAGTTTGACACTGCACGAAATTTATTTAGTGCTTTAGTTGCTTGAAAATTTCATTCAGTAGAAATAGAGAGGGATTTTTTGTTATAAAATATTTACTTGTCTGACAGTCCTAAACATGGTTTGGCTTGTTATTAGAAATTATTGATTTGTGTTGGGTGTACTTGAAATATCAAATGCAAATATTTTATCGCTTCTGTAATCATGATGTTCCCATTCAATGGTGTCGTAAGGGAATATATAAAATTAAACAGCAGATGTTCCTGCACAAACAACCTTTATCCAACGTACCATGGTATATTATATGCCTGCATAATGCTAAGCCATGCTATGCTGTGTCTATGGTTTAAAAATAATTCCATAAACAACATAAAATATCTATATGATATGTTTTATGTATCAAGAACTGCATTTACCTCATATACTTCATTATACATTATAGGAAAGCGTTTTGGTTTTTTACAACTTGAGCATATAGTCATATTACATTTTGTTGCATGAGGATGTCATAATTGTACTCAACAATGGCATTTGAATAAAAATTGTTCCTATATTCTGTGGCAGATATTACAAAAGAATGGTGGGAAAATAAACAGTCAGCACAGCACCATCATTTACTGAACTGTGGATATTCTGATTGGTCCAAGATACTTACTTTTACATTTGCAGTATTACTTCAGAGTTGTAAGATGGGTTTATATAATGGCGTTATGCTCTTACAAGGGTCTTTGCACTAAACTTTTGGTGATACTTTTGATTTTTATAGATGCCCTTCAGTTGTGAATTTAACACTTCGATTACAAAATGTCGATTAGCAACTCAGTTAGTAGAAAAGGATGTTCCCCTTGCATTTTAACTGATTATAAGTTTTAGTTATTCTCTTTTTATAATTATTTTTCATAGCATTTTATTTCCCTGAAAGCCAATTATGCACTTTGATCTTAATTAACCGTTATGTTGGTACCTGTTTGATGTTGGCATTGACCTACAAACATTGATGTAAAATTTGATGTTGCCCATTCAGGTGTGTTTCTTACCTGGCACTCTTGCACTTGGTGCTACTAAAGGCCTTACAAAGGAACAGGCAATGAAAAACAATATGCTTAACTTCGAAGACCTGGAAAATTTGAAGCTTGCTGAAGATCTGGCTAAAACATGCTTTGAGATGTACTCAGTAACTTCTACTGGTCTAGCTCCTGAAATTGCTTACTTTCATACTGAGGTTAGTAGGATTTTTATGGCCTTTTGCTTTAATTAGTTGATAACAGATCACACCCAAATACTGCAACGCATCTCATTATCTCCTTTTGTCTTCTGCTCTATGGTGCTGTATGTGCAAATTATTTATTTATTTTATTGAATTTTTATATTGTGAGAATGGAAAATTGACATCTAGTTTCTGGTTTACCTAGGAATTTTCTGAACAAGGTCTTGATGGAGGAAATAAGAGCTCAGAATACGTGAATGACATCATAATAAAACCTGCTGATCGTCATAATCTTTTGAGACCCGAGACTGCGGAGTCGTTGTTTGTTTTGTACCGTATTACAGAAGATTCAAAGTACGCTTTTCCCCCTCTTATGTATAAGGTTAATTTATTTTTATTTCTTATGACCAGACACAAGAAACAGTTAATACAGGCTTACCTTTTCTTTTCATGATTTTTCTGAAATAATCAGATATATATATCTTGTCTTACAGATACCGTGAATGGGGTTGGCAAATCTTTGAAGCTTTTGAGAAGCACACAAAGGTTGATACTGGTGGCTATTGTTCTCTGGACGACGTAACTAGCGTCCCTCCTCAAAGAAGAGACAAAATGGAGACTTTCTTTCTAGGAGAAACACTTAAGTATTTATACTTGCTTTTCGGGCACAACTCTGTTATTCCATTGGATAAATTTGTTTTTAATACAGAAGCACATCCTATACCAATCAATTTGAAGAAATGAGTTTTATTCATCAAAAGCTTTCAATAGACAGATTTTTGAAATCCAGACTGTGGTGGCACAAAGCGAGATGCTTCTTTGAAGATACTGATGCATCTCTTACACTGAGCAAGGGCACTTCTGGTTGTGAAGGCACTGATTAGCTGGGTTCTCAGATATCATAAAAAGCATCAAATACTGTTTGAATCATACAATACATCAGCAAACACATTTCAGGGCACTTGATTATATGACTTATTTTCTTGGACTTGTAACCAGCCCTATCTTGTTGAGATTGTAAAATTTTGTTTCAACAATCATAAACAAAGAGCAACTTTTGTAATTGAATTGCATGAGTTTCCAAAATCTTGCTGGATGCTTAGCTTTTTTGAGTATTTGAATATTTGATTACAACATTATCATTACCTTCCTAAAGGTCATATCATCTTCTTGTCTACATTGGCAACATCATGAACTCAAATATTCACTATTGCTGCAAAGAAGAAAGAGATGATCACCATCTCGAATGACATTTATGTCATCTATCTCTGCATTCTCTGTATTAATTACTTTTGTGGGATTGAAGCCTCCAAATTTCTCACCTGCAATTTTGCAAGTTAATATAAGTTAGAAGGAGGAGGTAAGAGAAGTGCAAAGTTCTACTGTCGTGTGTTCAGAATATTGCATTTTGCCAGATCCCCCCACCCCTCCCCAGGAAAAAATAAAAACGAAAAAAAAAATGACTGATCCTTTTCTGTATATGTATTTAACTTTTGCTAAAAAATAACTATTATTGCTTACCTGCAATCTTGAGCAGCTCTTCTAATGAATCAGGTAGGATTATCAGCTTCCCATGCTGTCCCTTTGAGGGACTTCTGCATCCGCTTAGCAAGTGGATTGTTACTCTCTTTTTGATGAACCTTACCGCTTCTCTACCACTTGGACTGTTAGAATTTCTGGAAAAGGAGTTTGTATAATTTTTCTCTAATGGGAAGTTGATATATCTAATACCATCTTGTTTTCTGTTTCTGGTTGAGTCATTCCTGTCATGGCTAAGGATTTCTGCCTCTGCCAACTCTATCCTACATTCATCTGATTTCTTCTCATTTTCACAACTCATTATTTGGTCAGAAATGCTCTTGTTTTTTAGCTGTTCTACCAGAGGTTTTTGTGTGTACCCTATGGCATTTGGGTTCTTTCCATTTGCGTTTCTTTCAAGCAGAATTTCAACAATGTCAAGATTCTCTCTGTGTGAAGCAGCATGAAGATCTCTTTTGCCATCCTCAGGAATCATGTTATATTTAGTGATTAAATGATCATCATTAGTCACATTAAGCAAGCTGGCCTCCGAGTCTCTGAGATTTATGTACCTCCCTTCCTGCATATGAGAATTATTTGTCCAGGCATGAGAAGAGCTTCTTCTTGTGTTGCCTCCATCAAGCTGTTCATGTAGAACCAATCCAGGATCTGTACCTGGATATTCAAAGCCCAAATCTTCATGTCCCTTTAATCTCTGTCAATATGGATAACAAATGATTAGGAACCTTTTATTAATTGAGGATAGGGGATATGCAACAAATGAAGTTTATATAATATTTCTCCCCATATTTAATATTCTCATTACCATGATCAGGTTTTCCATTATAATTTGTGCATCCCCTGGATTTGCTTGCAAAACATTCATTAAGGATTTTCTGTTGAGTCTTAAAATTTGAGAAAGCTCTTTAGTCCGAACTGTGAAAGGCTGTGGTATATGATACAAAATTCCAATCTCTCCAAATGTATCAACTGCAGTTGCCTTCCCGAGAACCTGAATTGTTGATGTAGGGATAGGAAGTTACATTCAGTTGTTTCATTGTGTAATTTGAAGGGAAACTATGTGTAGTTTGATTGAATACATGACTGACATACTTGATCATGCCCATCAATGCAGCGAACGAGATCCTGCAACAAGTAATCATTTGCAAAGAATTTTTTTATCAGTAGACATTATTTAACATTCTCTCATGGTTACTAGACCATTCATGCTGTAGCTAACTCACCACTGCACCTGAAACCAGAATGTAAAGGTCTGTAGAAGGCTCATTTTGCAGTATCACATCTTCCTTGGGTGGGAAATACTCAGCTTCAATTTCTGAAACCTGTTATTACAGAGTTACTTGGCTCAGATATTGCAAACATTAGTGGATAATAATAATAAAAAGGCTTGTGAGGTATTACCAGTTGGAAAAGGAAGTCATGGGAGACTCCTTGGAAGAGGTACACCTTCTGCACAACAGGAAAAAAGAGATGGTGTGCAATGCTTGAACGAATTGCCTTCGGCAGATCATTTATTGTTTCTTGCTGCTTCAATCCTTCTGTTTTAAACCTCAAACATATGTGTGACAACATTTGATTATGTATGTGATGGGGCAGATGATTTCTTGTAGCAAATTCAGAAGCTGTTCTGACTGTATCTCTCTGTGGAACCAAAACCAAGGCTCTCTTCATTAGAATGGAAGAAATATTGTTCCTCTTATCTGAATGAGTTTTCTTTTTAAGAAAGGAAATAATTAACTATTGCTAAAAGTAAAATTGAAGGGCAACATAATATTAAACTTTCTGCAAGTGTCTAGGTTTGAACTCTGAAGTTTCAAATGATATGTCATAATGTGGGACCTACAGAATATTTAAAGCAAACTTTTGGAACATTGTCCTTGATAGTGACTTTTAAGGGTATTGTTTATTGAGAATCAGAGTTTAGTTTAAGCATGTAGCATATAAAACTGTCTTAGCAGGTGAGTGGCAAATTGAGCTTAGTAGAAGAAGCATAAGTTTGAGACTACATACAAAATTTCTGGTGCGGCTGCTCCAATGAACCACAAGGTTAGTCATGTTTCCAATGATGTATGATGTTAAACCCAAGTTGAACAGCATGTAAAAGATATCAAACAGCATCTCCCTGGTGTTCTCAGCATGTAAATCCCCATAGCCAGTGGTAGTAAGTGTGACAATGGACCAATATATTGCAGTGACATATCTGTCCCAAAGACTTATTTCTTTGAAATTTGGGTACATTGCACCAATCCATGTTCTTTTGGAATCAGAGTACCTATCTGCAATTAGATAGTTAATGCATCCTGCACAGTGTACTGCAAAAAGTGTTACCTGAAATTCGGTGGAAGGGGCAATTCAGTTCAAGGAATCACCTTGAAAATGTAGAGAAAACAAACATATGAGCTTTAAAATGGCTTACAGCAATGAGCTTTGTGCACCTAGTCCAGAAGTAATTGAAACGAATGTCCTTCTCTAGTCTGAAGCAAAGAAAAGGAGCTAGAAAGTAAGCACTGTCCTATTTTCTTATAGCTAGAAGTGCTGATGAAAACCAGGTTCAGAACCATAAAGTTAAACATGATATGATAGCAAACCTTGCAAACAAAGAACCGACTCGTCTCAGACGCCATAACCGAAGCATGTTTAGGACTTTGAAGCCAAGATTACTGCTGTAATTAGTGAAGAGGAGGGTGATGGGCTGAAATGGCGCCGATGAGCAGACATCAAACACAAACCAGGTAGATAAGTACCTGTAAGTTTGGTGGAGGAGGTATATGAAGTAAGAAGAGTTTTCCAAGGTTCATTTTAGTTTGAAGGAAGAAAAGTTGATTACATTCTTCACCTGATTGCAATTCTCTTTGGATCATCAACAAGAAGATAAGAATGGTTATCTAGATAAGCCACAAAGAATGTGAGCATGATGTCAATGGCAAAGAAACCATTGACAATGTTGTCTATGATGAATAGTGTGCCTTGCTTGTAAGGCAGAAAGGCAAACTCAAAGGGGCAAATCCATGCTGAGTATATGACTAGAACAACCAGTAACATCTCCCAAGCCCTGTAATATAAAGTGTTATGAGAAGAAGCAGACACACACAATATTCAAAAGAGTTATCATTTTGTGACTGTGCAAAAGGGTGATGAGTGATGACATTACCTATAGTGGGGATTGAAAGGGGAGACTATGTATCTTCTAAGTCTAGTTTCTTGGTTCATTCGGGCTCCAAGAGATGGCAAGAGATCATTGGACAAAAAGCTGCTATGAGCATAACTTCCCATTTGAAATTCATCCATCCAGAACCTCTGGAAGAAGTTTTTGGCACAAGAAAGTGACATGTTATGAGTTTGAGTCCTCAATCTCAAGGCTACAGTAGAGGTAGTTAATTTCATGGGGTTGAGTTGAATCCTCAGGAAATGGCCATATATATAGTCAGGCTATTGTTGACTTGGATGTTGAAACCGGTTTTAGACCACTTTTTTCTGACTTTTTTCCTTTTGAAGCATGTGATAAAGGCATAAACAAAAGAATAAAAGAGTGGTAAAAACGTGTAGGGAAAAATCATCCATCCTGTCTCAATAAATTAAGTTTTGAGAAAATGGAAGGGAAGAGGAGTGGCAGACAGGATGAAAGTTTCTTGAATGCAGTTAGCTGCAGACAATTTTTTTTGTGCATATGGAGGTGGAAATTAATATCATTATATGATAAATATAGGTAGCTCCTTGCTTTGGAAGAACACCTTTAGGAATTAGGATGAAGCAAATTGATTAGTGTTTACATTTCAAATCCAAATGTCTACGGATTCCATACAAGTGTGACATGTGGACCACTAAGTAGATTCTAAGGGATTGTAACACACTAGCTAGCACTTGTCCAAAACTCACTAACAAAAAATCCTAGTAATTGTTAACTATGCTGATAATCACAATCCCCTCCATATGTTAATCCATCTCCCTTGATCTTTTTTTATCTTTCTATTCTCTGATTTGAATCAGCCGACATTGAAATGAGACTGATTACTGCATGCCGACCTTAATTTAACCTTTGTGATTATGGACTTTGTGGCCCACATATGATTTGTTGATGATAATATATTGGTTATGGAATAATATATTATGAGGTAATGTAGAGAAAACTTTTAGAATTATTAGAAATATTTTTGTTTATACATATCCTCTCTATTCATTCCTTGTTATCCTTAAGCAACCTGGTAGGAAGTTTTCATTGCATAGCAGCCAAAGGAACTGTAGTTTTGTGTGAAGGTTGAAGTATTTGATGGAAGGGAATAAAGTTAGTATAAAATATGAAGGCTGAATTCCTTGATATCTCTCATATATGCATTAAATCACGAGCATGTGAAAGATGGTCATTATCTGAGTACTGGTCCCGTATGAGTAACTTAGAAGAATCTTTCCCAAGAGATAATGGATGGGAGGGAGAGCCACTTGCTGGGGTTCAAAGGTTGTAGCAAAAAGAGAATTTGTTAAAAAGCAGAAAATGTGCTAGCCAAATAGGACATTTACTCTAGTCTTGTAACTCTATTCTCCAAAGTTGGAGTAGCATGCTGCTACAAATTAAATAAAACTAGCGTTCTTGACCCGCACAAGATGCACGGGGATCCGTTAGATAATTATTATCGTAATAATTTATTATAAATAAATTCAACATGACCAACATTAAATGTATTATTTTTTTAAATATAAAATAATACTATTGTGTGCAACAGTTGGATTTGTATATTCAATAGTTAATCAATAACAGGCTACATGACAAATTTGTATGATAAAAATTTTAGTAGATTTTATAAAAGCTTGACTTTTCATTACGGATATGAGTTCATGATATGTAATATGTTAATCTTTTATATTTAAGAAAAGAATATACAATTCCATGATATTATATGTTATTGTATTGAACATTTCTATAGCAACAACAATAGAAGAAACTTTGATGAAAAAAAAAGCAATCATAATTTGATATTCAATAGTATTTTAAATCTGTACGATCCTGTTATTTAGGGTAAGTTATAATCTTGGATTGTTATGTTCAATTTAAATATCATAAAGCTATTGTAAAAGAAATCAATATTACGAATCAAAGGTAAAGAAAATGAAAAAAAAAATCCATGAGGCGTGACACAATGATTTTATTTTTTCATAAGTAAGTGACATGTGCCGTCCGTTAATTCGTCCACAATAAAATCATGCTACAATATAAATTTAAGAAAATGCCCTAGTATGAATAACACAATAATTAAAATAATTATATTTTAAAAAAATGTCAGATGACTAAAATATATGTGGATTCCATCGGTGACACGTGTTGCCCGTTTATTCGCCCATGAAAAATCAAGCTACCATTTGTTTTAAACAAAATATCTAATATTTAACAATTTTAAAAAAATATTTTTTAATTTAAAAGTTTTTTTTAAAAAAACTTAATTTAAAAATTAATATTTTTTAAAAAATGCATTAAAAAATGTTTTTATTAATTAAAAAGATTTCAGTTAAAAAAATAAATTTTTGATTAAAAAAAGGTAAACGAAAAATTTTGTTTAATTTTTAAAAAATCTAGTAAAAAGTTTATTTTTTAATAAAAAAATGCAAAAAAATTAATGCCGAAAAAATAATTTTAAATAAAAAAGAAGTTTTCGACTTTTTTTTTAAATAATAAAATTTTTAAATAAAAAAAAGTTTTTAAAAAAAAGTTGCCAATTTTTTTTAAAATAATATTTTTTGTGATTAAAACAATATTTTGAATAAAGAATCAATTTTAAAATTTTTTTTTAATTTAAGAAAATATTTGCCTAAAAAAATAAAGTTTTCAAAATAAAAAAGTTTTTTTTAAAAAAAAATTCGACACTTTTTTAAATAAAATTTTTTTCTAATGGAAATTTTTAAATTAATTTTTTTGTCAAAAATAAAAACAAAAATTTTAAAAAAAATCGGATTTTGTTTTTAAATAAACAAAAATTTTAATTAAAATCAAGCTACCATTTGTTTTAAACAAAATATCTAATATTTAACAATCTAAAATAAATATTTTTTAACTTAAAAGTTTTTTAATAAAAAAAGTTTTTTTAAAAAAATAATTAAAATTTTTATTATTTTTTTAAAAATGCTAAAAAAAATTTATTACAAGAATGTTTTTGTTAATTTAAAAAAATTTCTGTTAAAAAATTATTTTTTTTAATTAAAAAAGTTAAAATAAAAATTTTGTTTAATAAAAATGTAAAAGAAAAATTAAAAAAAAAGTTTCGGAAATTGTTTTAAATAAAAAAAAGTAATTAAAAAAATATTTTTAATATCTTTTTTTATTTTATTTTAAAATGAAAGTCAAAATTTAAGCTTTTTTTTTTAAAAAAAACGCTACATTTGCGCTATTATTTTTTTAACAAAAAAATGTAAAAAAATTATTTTAAAACAAAAAATCGGAATTTTTTTATTAAAAAAATAATTTTTAATTAAAAAATATTTTAAAATCAAGCAACCATTTGTTTTAAACAAAATATCTAATATTTAACAATTTAAAATAAATATTTTTAATTTAAAATTTTTTTAACTTAAAAATGTGTTTTTTAAAAAAACTTAATTAAAAAATTATTATTTTTTAAAATTGCTAAAACAATGTATTACAATTATTTTTTGTTAATTAATAAAAGTTTCAGCTGAAAAAAAAATTTAATTAAAAAAAGTTAAAAGATTTTGTTTAATATAAATGTAAAAAAGAAATTATTTTTAAAAATAAATTCGGAATTTTTTTATATAAAAAAATTAATTAAAAAATACCTTAAATATTTTTTTTCCTTTTAAAAAGAAAGACAAATTTTAAGTTTTTTATAAAAAAACAAAAAAACACTAGAGTGGCACTATTATTCTTTTTCATAAAAAAATCTAAAATAAATTTATTTAAAAAAGATTCGGAATTTTTTGTATAAAAAAAGAATTTTTAATTAAAATAATATTTTAAATAACTTTTTTATTTTATTTTAAAAAGAAAGACAAAATTTTAAATTAAAAAAAAAGATACTGTAGTACTACAGTAGTGCCACGTGTCAACTTCTCAAGAAACCTGTTATGAATAGTGAACATGCGATCCACACCTATTATATGTATATAGATATAGATACCCCAATTTGAATAGAATCAATCGCAAGCCCCCTACCCCAACAAACCAATATATTACTAACTATAAATAATTTATATAAAGTTGATCAGCATAAAATGTCGTATAGAAAAATGACGTGTGAAAAAATCAGGACTCATTTGGGTTTTTTTTTTTTTTTTTTTGGTGAAAGACTCATTTGGGTTTTGATGCCCTGGAATCAGAAAGAATCCTTAATGTGCAATGAGTATGCTATTTGTACATCTAATTTGAAATACTTTTTCGACAACTTTATTTTTGTAATGCAAAGTATACATATTACTATCATTATATATGGAAAGTCGTTGAAAATGATTGTTGATAAAACATTTTCGATATACAATTTGGTATTTAGATGGAAAAATAGAAAAAGATGGTATACAAATAGGATAGTGCAAGTGATGGACATGGTTCTTGTGTTGTGTTAATATAACTATTATTATTAGTTCAGACTTTAGGGAAGCCCCACCTCTCGTGGGAGGCATGTTACCAGGTAGACAAGGTACAATACAAGGATATCAGGTAAACACGGTTGTCAATGTTGGCAGACTAATTAAGAAGTGATTTCCTAGGCTAATCATCAATTCAATTCTCGATTTTATTTTTTTTTGAAGCGAATTCTCGAAAAAAATTAAAACATACTTGATTAGTCCTTTTAAGAACTTAACTAATAACACAAAAAAAAAAAAAAAACAAAACAAATTTAACATTCTTTTGAGAAGAACTGAATTGAGGATTTACTCCTATTAACCATGAACCATGCATCCTAAATCTTCTTACAATTATGTGGTTAAGGATTATTGTGTGAAACTCTTGAGTGTGGTTTTTAGCTCACTATGAATCATGATGGTCGTGAAAGTACACTCTGCCAAAGACTCAAAAGATGGTGACAGTGCAGGGGCATATCTCTTGTTCATCCGTCATATAATTAAGCAGAAATATATCTCACCAACTCTCTACCATATGTATTAGTCTCAAGTTGTGGTTTAGCTTCTCCTAGTAGTTAACTAAAGCAAAATTGCATTTGGGGAGCATGAACTTTGTGAAAAGAATAAAAAACAAAGAGGCACACATCAAGTTCCTGACTTCCTGGTTGTTGCCTTGTTGGGTTTCTTACGTGGTAATGAAGTCAAACCAATTTTCTAATCATTTTCACGAATATTATAGAGTCCTAAAGAGACTCGCTTGGAAAGTATACATATAGTATAGAGCAGTATATAATGTCATTAAAACATTTTTTTTATAAACAGATATGTTAATCAGTTAATAAATTAAGGATCTTAGTAACGAGTGTCCTAAGGACATTGGTTAATGAACTCAAAAAGGAAAAGTTTGTATTAAGCAACTAAGTGTAACACTTTTCAAAATGTTATATGCATTATTTTCTCATACAAATTTTCTTTCCTGATTCCTTAAATAATGCTCTAAGGATCCAGTCATATATTTTGAAAACTTTTCTAGTAAGTTTTGAACAAAGTTCTTTTAAAAATGTAGAATGCCTAGGCCATAGGAATTAATATACTTGAATTT
Organism: Sophora flavescens; assembly: GCA_030762895.1. Classification (NCBI taxonomy): domain Eukaryota; kingdom Viridiplantae; phylum Streptophyta; class Magnoliopsida; order Fabales; family Fabaceae; genus Sophora; species Sophora flavescens. The sequence continues at coordinate 100,714,336 of CM061062.1, forward strand.
CATGAAATGATTTTATGCATTTTAACTATGTAAGAAATTTTATATTTGATAATTAAAAAAGTGTGTAAAATGTAAATATCTTTTTACATAGAGCTTAGTCAATTTCTCCTTACTCCAATTATCACATTTTCTTTTAAAAACAAGATAATAACATGTTTAAAAAAGTTAAAAGAGAAAAACACACGTTTCTATATGCATTATGCAGGACTTATGGACTCCTGTGGAAGAAATGATGGGCTAACGCGTAGAATTTATTTTGTGCCTTTCTCTTTATAAAAAGTAAAAGATCCAAATCTAATCCTTAATCAGCATTTTACCTTTAGTATCAAAGGGGGTCACTTTTGCAAGCATTTACCACGGGTATCAAATGGGGCTCACCATCTTGGCTCTGATCAAGATATGTACAAAATGAACCTCAGCCCCCATTTGATACCCGAGCAAATGCATATGATTAGTTTAAACTAAAATGTTTTTTATTAAAAAAAAAAACTCCCATTTCAAATGAATATGATATGTTTGATAGTTATGTCCCAATATACTTGTATCCTTTTATCTGTACTTTTTTCATATCATCATATGTCAAGATAGTAGAATCCACTCCTGTTCATGTAAGATTTATTTAGTTTTACACATGTTTTTTTTTCTCTCTTAACATGTCATGATGTGAAAAGTTAACATAAGATGAATCAATCTTCAATCTATATATTGCCTCTTCTTCTCATTGGTTCAAAAAAAAAGTAGTTTGGATAATGGAGAAAGAAATTATGTACGTGCTTATCTTAAAATTATCTGAATCATCAATCCAATCACTGTGCATTAGGCAATTCTAATGGCACTTGGCAATAATCCATGTTCAATATACTTATACCAACTAAACAGGAACATTATAAATTTACAATTAAAAAAAATAAGACACAACCCTGCAAAACAATAACTACACAGGAACATTACAATAATAATAAAAAAAAGACAGAACCCTGCCAAGAAAGAGAATATTTGTCTTGTGGCCATTGGAAGGGCCACAGACAAACTGCAAACAAGAGTAGGTCGATGGTCCTGTAAAAGGATGTTCACAATTCATCATGTATTGTATGTATCCCCAAAATTTTGCAATGTTTGTTCATCACCATCTAGTGGTCCTGTTTAATTATTAATTAGCAGTTAGCACTACCAAATTCTGTTATTTCCAGCAAAATATATTGTGAACTTCCGGTGACGATCAACGGATTTGGGTTTCCATAGCAAAGGATCGATATTGGTTTTGTGTCCCTTTCTAGAGAAACGGAATATTTGGCATCTCTAGGTATATTGTGGTTGTGGCCATATGTACATTGTACTATTCATATGGCAAAGTTGTCATTTATGATGGGTTGAGTATAGTGGTGCTCAAAAATTTAAAAATTTATAGAGAAAAAACTAAAATTTTAAATATTAAAAAAGAAAAGATAATTATTAAGAGACTATATCCTTTCCATCTAATATTGTTCAGCTCTTTGTACATTTTGTTGTAGTTAATTAAGAGGTCTATTAAGTTAGGTGGGTGGATAACGTGGAATGCTGTTTTTTTATTTATTTATTTAAATTTTATCAAAGCCAAATCATGATATTTCATTCATAATAATGTCTGCAATACAACTAGAAGCAATATAAAAGAGACAGGAGCTAGCATACAACGTAGATGCTCTAGCTAGAGAGTGAGCAACTTTGTTTGCTTGCCTCCTAATAAACTTAGTTGAAAAGTTTGAAGAAGAGGAAATAAGTCTCTTGCAGTGGTTAATGATGACACCGAACTTCGTGAAATTATCATGAGAAGAAGAGAGCTCATCAATTACTCCTTTGCTATCAGATTCAAAAAGAACATTGTGGAATCCAAGCTCGATAACCCATTGAATAGCATGCATCAAACCCAAAGCCTCACCAACTTTCACATTTAGAACTGAGTTGACCCAAAGAGATTTGGCTTGCACAAAGGTTCCTTCATGATCACGAATACACATACCAAAGCCAGTTAAGTTAAGATCTTCAAAAAAAGCAACGTCAACGTTGCTTCCAAAAGGGGGAGGAGACCATCTTACCAAAGCATGGCTGCTGGAAGGGGAGGGAAGATGAGACCTCTTCTTTCTAGATAAGGTCCAGCTACTCAACATATCCTTTGCACGCAAAATAACCTGCTGACAATTCACCGGCTCATTATTCCACAACTTCTGATTTCTTGCCTTCCAGATAGACCATAAAATCACCACAAAATGGGTTCTTTTTGTTGAGTCTAACAAGGAACAGACTGAGAAAAATAGATTAGTGAAGTCGTTCACCTAAGGAATCAACGGGTCAATGGAAATTCCAAAGCCCAGCACGCGACAAAATCTCCTTGCTGGAATCACATTGGATCAGAATGTGGCATTGAGTCTCCATGTTGGATTCGCACATGGGGCACTCACTATGACATAGTACTCCATGTCCCTACAAGTTGATCCGAGATGGGAGTACGTTTCTGCATGCTCGCCAAATAAAAGCCTTGACTTTGGGAGGCACTTTCAGGTTCCACAACATGCGCCAATCACCATCCTTTTTCATGCTACCTGTTTCAGCTAAAGAATACATGCACATGCGATAGCATGATTTGACCGAGAATTTCCCATCTTTGGTGAATTTCCAAATGAGTTTATCATGGGTGGTAGCATCTAAAAGAGGGGCAGATAAAATATCATGAGCTGCTTGAGGAATAAAAATTTCACGTACCAGAACTTCATTCCAAGCTTTGTGATCAGCATGGAATAAGTCTCTAACCACCCAGCTAGGAACCGAATTGGGATGAGAGTTTTGCATCATCAGTTTTCCACCATTATTGAGCCAAGGTTCATTGAAAACATTGATGTTGTGACCGGAACCAATCCTCCATCTAGAGCCATCCTTTAGCAAAACCTGGGAATTCCAGATGCTACGCCAAACATAACTTGGGTTATTACCAAGTGAGGAATCCAAGAACTGACATCTTGGGAAATATTTAGCTTTGAATATCCTTGTAACCAGAGCTTCCGGGTTAGAAATAAAATTCCAACCATGCTTCCCTAGAATTGCCAAATTAAAAGCTTCTAGATTTTTGAAGGCCAGCCCACCAAACTCCTTTCTGACTGTCATCTTGTTCCAGCTCAACCAGTTAATACCACATTTTGTGAATGAACGCATTCTCCAAGTATGACTTGGATATTTGAAGTACAAAGTTTTGAAGATGACAAAGGACAACATGTCAACTATATCAAGTTTTGAAGACTTAGATCTACAAAGGGTAGTTCTTAAAGGTTTATGTTTTTATTAGTACCTTTGTAAGATCATATAAAGTGTTTGAATGAGACGCAAATAAAATGAAATTAAAATCAACATAGGTTAATATAATCAAGCTGAATTCATGCATTCATCATGTTGAAATGTTTTAAATCTTTACTTAATGCATGAATATATAATACTTGATCATTAGATGAGTTTCATGTTGAAAATCTAAGTTTAAATGAAATAAGATGATTGAAACCTTAGTGTAAATATGTTGTGAATAGATTCATTGATTGGTGTGAATAGATTCAAAGCATTTTACTCTCTGCGAATAGATTCATGAATAGATTCACGATGTATCAGTCTCTGTGAATAGATTCATGGTGTTTCAGCTTTCTGTGAATCGATTCAAGGGATCTGTGAATCGATTCACAACTGTTAGATATGGTTTTTAATGTAACAAACACCCCTAATAAATAGATCTATTCATCTCTTTCATTCAAGATCGTTAGCTATAATTTCACAAACTCAAAATAACACGAAATCTCACAAGATCCTTGCGTCTCATTCTCTCAATCTTTCATTGTGATCATTAGAGCTTCAAGTTGTAATTTCTCACTTTCAAGAGTGATTCAAACCTCTTCTACTCTCTTGTTTTTGACGTCCTTGGTTTGGAAGAAGTGAGGGATCTTCTTCTGGGTTGGATTCAGGGTGTGGAATCCCTGGATGTGTATAGGTTGCAGAGTGGGGTATCTCTGGTGTAAAATTTCTTGAGCTTTGTACTCAAGATCCTGATTAGTGAAGGAACTCTCATATCGGTTTGCAATTTTCCTTAACCCTTCTCTCTTTAATTTCAAATTGCATTACATATTAGGGTTTGATTGATAAAGAATTGAATTGCATTTGTTATAATCTTCTTTAATTTTCAATTCATTTACCCTTACATCATCTAAAGATTCGCCAAGCCCTCTTGTTAAATACGTTATACCTTCATACAACAAAATTTTTTGAAAAGTTTGCGAAAATCTTTTGAATCCTATTCACCCCCCTCTAGGATTCCAACGCTTGTTAGAGGCCACTTGGGCTAACACGTTTATCTCTACCTTTCGAGCCCCACTAAAAAGAATTCATCATTCTCTCTAGCTCATCAGTCAAAGAGTGGGGGAGGAGGAAAACACTCATATAGTAAGCAGGGATTGCCTGGACGACAGATTTCACTAGCACTTCTCTACCAGCCTTGGAGAGATGTCTTCCACTCCAGGAATTTAGTTTCTTCCAAACCATGTCCTTTAAATAGTTAAAAGTAGCCCACTTGTTTCTTCCAATCATAGAGGGGAGACCTAGGTACTCGCCCTTACCAAGAAAAGTGCGGACACCCAAGAGATTAGACAAAGTAGCCTGGTCCTCAGTATTCACATTTCTATTATAAAAAACCTCAGACTTGCTAAAATTTATGGCTTGACCAGAAATAGCTTTAAAAGTAGCAAGGATAGATTTCATCATGTTGCATTCCCTCTCATTGGCTCTGAAAAATAAGAAACTATGATCTGTAAACAAGAGATGGCTAGTAGATGGAGCACCACGACAAATTTTAGTACCATGAATATCACCTCTACTTTCAGCTTTCTTTATCAGGCTAGAGAGACCTTGAGAACAAATAATAAATAGATATGGAGACAGAGGGTCTCCTTGATGAAGACCTCTACCCGGAACAATGGGGCCAACAGAGTCATTGTTAAGCAAAATAGAATTGTTAATTGAAGAAACGCATAGCATGATCCAACGAATCCATTTATCACTGAAACCCATCTTCATCATCATTGCACGGAGGAAGCCCCAATCCACTCTGTCAAAATCTTTGCTAATATCAATTTTTAGATCAACCTCTCCTTTTGCACCCTTAGTTTTGCACTTCATGTGGTGGATGACTTCAAAAGCAACAAGAACATTATCCAGAATAGATCTGTTTTCAACAAAAGCAGACTGTTCTTCCGAAATGCAGTTTGGGGGAAATTTCTTCAACCTATTAGCCAACACTTTAGCCAGGACTTTATAAAGCACTTACATAAAGAAATAGGGCGCAGGTCTCTCATAGAAGCGGGATTATCAACTTTAGGGATCAAAGCAATGTTGGTATCATTAAGAGATAAGGGGAAGTTACCAATCTCAAGCCAATAACAACAAGCTGAAAAGATATCCTTGCCACAGAGCTTCCAAAAGTACTGATAGAAGGCGGGGTTCAACCCATCCGGACCCGGGGACTTGTCAGGATGCATTTGAAAAATGGCAACTCGAAATTCTTCTTCAATGAAAGGAGATTGCAGGCTCTGATTATCAGTTTCTGAAATAGAGGGTGTGACAACTTCAATTACTGGATCATAAAAACCATGCTGCTCCTGAAAGAGATTTTCAAAATAATTTGTAGCAAGCTCACAGAGATCCACTTGATCCTCAATCCAAACATTATTATCATCCTGGAGCCTGTCAATAATTTTCCTTCTCTTCCTAGCTGTTGCTGTAGAATGGAAGAATTTAGTGTTGGCATCCCCATCTCTAAGCCAAAAAGCCTTGGCTCTTTGCCTCCAATAAGCTTCTTCTTGCACAAGAATAGTTGCTAATCTTTGCCTTTGATTCTCAAAATAACTGGCCATTCCTGGATTATCACAATCTCTATTAATTTCCAGTTGTCTCTTACACTGATCCGCTTCCTTATTATAATTGCCAAACAAATTTTTGTTCCAAGCCTCGAGGTCGTGACTACAACGCTGGAATTTGGAAAGGAGATCGTGCCGCCCATCTTCATTATAACTAGATCTTACCACTTCCTCAACATGCAACTCTTCTAACCAACTGTTCTCAAATCTGAAATTTCTCCTAAACCTCCAATTTATGCGTTGTTCAAGTGAAAGCATGATAGGTGAATGATCTGAAATAGGCGTAAGCAAGTTCTTCAACTGAGCATCTGGAAATTAACTCAACCACTCTTCAGTAGCCATAGCTCTATCTAAGCATTCTTCCACAGTGTTAGGAAAGCCAAGACTTTTAGCCCAAGTAAACTGGTAGCCACAGAGAGGAAGGTCTATTAAATTGCAATCTCTAACTTCTTCTCTGAAGCCATTCAACAACCATGGTGGATGCAAGGCTCTACCCTTTTTATCCTCAGTCATAAGAATCCCCAATGACACACCATGGACTCGGATACATGGAGTCCAAGTTATGTAGTAAGTTCCAAGACTCCCGTCTCCTGGTACTGTCCGGAATACCATAAAAGCCAGTGAGTCTCCACAAACCCCTAACACTGTCAGAGACTTCTAGATTAATGAAGTTTATAGAATAATTTAAGATGCGGCAATTAACAGATTGTCTCCAGAGCACAGCAATGCCACCACTCTGCCCCTCTCTATCAACAGTAAAAGAGAATTCAAAACCAACACGTATTTCTTCAATTCTGTTGGCAAGACATAAAGTTTCAAAAAGCAAAATAACATCCGGCTTGTGATCCCGGATGAGGTCCTTCAAAGTGGGAACTGCATGCAGGTTACCCAGGCCTCGACAGTTCCAACTTAAAATGTTCATAATCCCCAGCGGGCCTGGGAGCCAGGGCCGGCCGATAAAAAAAGAATGTGAAACAAAACTGTCATTGATTTTTGGTTCAGGTTCCATGCAGGTTGTTGGGGACGCATGCACGTGAGATGCTTCATCGGCTCTATTTTTTCTTTTCAAATTTTTGTCTTCTTCTTTTTCTCTCTCATCATTAGTGCCATCACTCATCATAAAATCAGGTTCTCTCACTTCATTGACTTGCCCCTTATTTTTTGGAAACATGATATTTGGATCTTTAAAGATATCAGCAACTGTAACCTTCCTATTATTTGGCATATCTGATATATCCCTATTAACTGGTCCTCGAGAATCCAGGTTGACTGTTACCAACGGATTTATGGGCGTAACTCCCTCCTGGATCGGTGCCTCCTAGTTTGTATCTCTCTCCTCCCTCAGCCATCTACCACCATCTTCTCCGATGCTCCGCCTCTGTTCTACTCGGAGCTCCGGGCCCCAGAGACGCATTCCATCATCATCCTCCAACAGATAAAGGTTTTCACAGAACTCCTCAACATGTCCCAGCATCCCACAGAGATAACAAAAGGCTCTCCCAATCTTTCATACTTGAAGCGGACCTCTTTAACTTCTCCACCCGCCTTCTTCACCCGTTTCATTCTTTTTAAAGGTTTCCTCACATCAATGAGGACTCTGATTCGCATGAATGATCTCAGGTGCTCAATCATGTTCTTGGCATCATATTCCAAGAATTCACCTATGAAGTTAAGTAGGTGTTCACCCACAACAGATGTCATGAAGCCCAGGAGGGCACTTTATACAGATCCACATGCTGAGGGGATTCGCCAACCACCATTGATCCCAGAATCAAGAGGTGACCATCAAACGACCAAGGCCCCCCTCTTAACACTCTCCGAACATCAACTTTGTGATAGAATTGGAACAAGAACCTGCCTCCTTCTCCTTCTTTGATGGTTACACCCTTTTTTGGCTTCCAAATTCCAGCCATTCGCTTCTTCATGATATGGACTCTAATAGGTCTGGTTGTTAAGAACCTCCCCACAAGACATAGGGTTAACTCCACATTCTGCTCGTTCTGCACCTCGTCACTTGGTACCTCCAAATCCTCCTGCTCATCCTCTAGGGTTAGCTGCGCAAAGCTAGAGGATGCCATGTTACACACAAGACACTCAGCACTCAGAAAGGTGAAAGAAAAAACGTCTCACAAATGAGAGAAGCTTCTCACAAGGAGAGAGTTTCAATTTTTTTTTTAATGTGGAATGCTGTTGTACAGTACATTTGGGAGCTTAAAAATTGGATAATATACCGAGACTATATTGATTGATATATTTTTTTTTGTTAGATATGATTAAAGTGTGCTCTTGAAAATAGTTCTTAGCTAGATCTTCGACTGTTAAGTGCTCCTTTTCGGATTGATGTATTGACCCAATCAAGCATATTAATTTTTAGTTGGGTGGTTGCTTTGTAACTATCTAACTGATGTTGTATTTGGTTAGTTCTTGAGTATTGCTTGTAAATGAGTTTTTGACTACCCCTTGTAGTCATTATAATTAATGATATATTTTACCTTTTAAGAGAGATAGAGTTTTAGTTGCGACCCTATACATGAGAGTTATAGTTTCGTAACTATACTTTGAGATATATGTCAAAAATAAATAGAGTTTATTTTGATCGTTGTCGCTGTAAAGATTTTTATGTCATCAATCAATCATGCATTATCTCATGTGTGTATGACTTTTAAAATAATTATTATAAAAGTAAAAGCTTTTTAATGATATGACAATCCATGAGTGGTTGACAATCTAGAAAACCTAATTTAGTGATTTACATTATTAGTGCATTTCAATTAAATCCAAATACAAAATAGTAATGTCACATAAATTAATGAAAAGATTTAATTGGTATTGGCCAGCACTTTCCCTTACACTTTCGGAGAGACACAAAAGAAGAGAAGAAGTAGAGCAGTACGTTTCTCTTCTTCCCTGTTACATATATCTTAATTATGTGTGTGCCTCTTCATTTTCGTAACTGTTGCATTAAGGACGTCTTTTTTGCTGCTGAAGCCAAGTGTTGTAACTTTTTTAGTTTTAAATCCCTTCATACTTTAATATAGGCTAAACAACCATCACATTAGACCCCTTTTCATTAGAGTAGTGAGGGCATAAATTAGATGGATCACTATAGATTATTAAAATATAATCTAACAATTTGCCAGTTATATATACGTACATCGTATTTATGTTTTTTTTATAAGCCAAAAATTGTATTAGAGAGAGTATTAAAGATACTTTAACCCTTTTACAAGTATACATTAACACCAACAACCATAAAAGTAAAGACCACTCACACCGGCCCACAACAAAAACCAGCATAATAAATGTTAGAAAAATGGGGTCTGGTCTGCAACAAAGAAGAAGAAAACAATGGTAATGCGCAATCTCCAAGGCGTGTAGGAACACTAGGCTTTAGGTTCGATTCGCCCCCACCAAGCTCTCCTCGTAGATTGGATGCAACAGGTAAAACCGGCAAATCCCCTTCAGGATACAATGGAGTAACCTTGGTTTGGTTTGCACACCCTAAACCAAGCGTATCGTCAATGGCAGTTTCCATAACAATAGTCTTCCTAACTCTCTCTGCGCACAAGGGAGAAAAGAAGGTGATTTGGAGCGAAGAATGGTTTGGGAAATTATGAGATTTCCGTGTCAATTACTGCATGCAGATGGTTCTATTTATAGACCAACTCATGTCACTTGGTGAAAGGAAACAACTCTTCAAAAGTTTCACAAACGGTCAAATTTGATACATAAGTATTATTAACGTTCATTAATTGACACAAGACATCAGTTGGCCTAGTGGCCAACAGATGTGTCCCTTCCCTCATGAAGGAAATAGGATTCGAACACTGACCAAGGCACCCAACCAAGGGAGTCACTACCGCTAGGCTACGCGACCAAGTAGTGACAATTAAGCGCCATTAATTATATTTAACCGTTTAAGAATTTTGAAAATTTCTCACAATCCCCCACCATTTTCAAAATAAATCCAAATCCCATTATTCCGGAAATCGCATGCTTTCAGACAAAGGTATCTTGGAGATTTGAACCTTTGCTTAGTAAGCCATGGGTTTCACTCATCCCCGAATAATTTGGTAGACAAGCTTTGAACCAAATATTCCTTAGAACAAGCGTGCATGACTTACACATGAAATCTCGGTACCATTGAACGACGTGGTAGTGTGACACATTTGATAAGGCCTTGTGTCGTGTATCCTTTTCATGAGAGCTTACAGAGTCAAGCCCAACTCTAAGAAGCGGCCACACTTCACTCTCACATAGGTGGACTTTACCAGAAGCACCCCCATAAGTTGGGCACCTCAGCATATATATGCTATAGGTCCATTAAGAGCAAAAGCTCACCTTTTTCTTTTTGTCCTTATGGTTTCCAAGTACTTTTAAACCTTGGGATGTATCTATTCGTCAAGTACTTGCAATCACTCTCATAGTGTACTTTGGCCACATTGAACTCAAGACTTGATGCTACTCAAGTGTGAGTTGGGTTTCCACCATTGATGATCATGTAGATATGGGCTTGATTCCCATCCCTAATGATGTTTTTCCACATCATATCACTTGTCAGTCCTTTCGTCAAAGGATGCAAGATTTCTTTCCGTCTTATAAAGACCCTGGATATTACTCCATTTGCAATTTGTTCCTCGACATAACTATGTCTTAGCCTAATGTTCCTGGACTTTCCATTATAAACCTGGCTATATGCCCTTGATAGTATTGACTTACTATCCCATTGTATGGATACTGGCGCCATTAAAATTAGTATCCCATACAACAAATTTCTAAGCCATTCGATCTCTTTATTACTGCTACCAATGCTATGAATTCTGTAGCCATGGTGGAACCGGCAATGCCGTCTTATTTCTCGAAACCCCAAGGAATAGAACCCCCACCATTTGTGAAGACTCAACTGCTTATTGAAGCATGATCTTCTTGTATATGTCACCCAACTAGCATCCATGTAACCTTCTAATACCGAAGGATACCCATTATAGTTTAAATTTTAAACTATAGTTCATTGTCCCTCTCAAGTATTTCAATACTCTTCAGACAACATGCCAGTGGTCTTTGCTTGGATTACCTGTATACCTACTTAGTCTCCATACAACATATGCAATGTTTGCTCGGGTACACGTCATGGCATATATAAACATCCAATTACTTTTAAGTATTCAAGTTGTGCTACTAAACTACCTTTATTTGGTACTAAATTAATGATATGATCATATGGAGTAGTGATAGGTTAACAATCAAAGTGATTAAATTTCTTTAATACCTTTTCTACATAGTGAGATAGGGGTAAACCTACATTCTCACCATCTCTTATTATTCTAATTCCTAGAATCACATCAGCTACCACTAAGTCTTTCATATGAAAATCTCTACATAAGAAACTCTTAGTTTCTTCTACCACCTAGACCAGTACCAAATAACAACACATCATTAACTTACAAACAAATCATGACCCCTTTTCTACTATTGAATTTACTATAAATACACTTGTTAGATTTATTTATTTTATATCCATTAGCTAGCACAACTTGATCAAACTTTTGATCACATCGCTTAGGATCTTATTCTAGTCCATACAATGACTTATTCAATTTACACACTTTCTTTTCCTGACCATTATCCATAAACCCTTCAGGTTGTGTCATATACACCTCTTCATCTATTTCCTCATTTAGGAATACCACATCCATTTGATGGATGACAAACTTATAGATGGATCCAAGTGCCAATAGCACTCTAATTGAGGCAATTCTTGCCACAAGTGTATATGTATCAAAATAGACAATCCCTTTTGTGTAAATCCCTTAGCAACTAATCTTGTCTTAAACTTATCGATGGTTCTGTCTACCTTCATTTTCCTTTTGAAAACCCATTCACAACCTATAAGTTTAGAACCAGGTGGGAGGTCTACTAATTTGAACATTTTATTCCCCATTTATTGAGTCTATTTATTCTTGTATTGCCTCCTTCCAGAAAGCGACAACTTGAGACTTTATTGCCTCTTCAAATGTCTATGGATAACTTTCTGTATAATAATATATTGGCCCATAACTGTCTATGGACTTTCTTGTTCCTTCAACAAGAAATATGAGAAGCTTGGTCTCTACGTTTTCTCTTTTCTACCTCTCTAACTTCTCCTAAGTTATGAACTCTCCAAAGTATCTTTATTAGATACATTGTTCTCCGGATTATGTGCATTACTATGAACATTATCATGTGACTTGGAATTAAGTTAAACCTATTTCCTTGAAATATTAAATCCCCAGACTCAATCACTGTTGTAACAGGATAAGTCACTAGATTCCATACCTATGAATCTATATGCTTTGCTAATTTTAGCATAGCCCGGGAACACTCACATTCAATTCCCCTTTCACCTAATTTCTTTCTTTTGTTTCAAGAACTTTTACTATTGCCCTACAACCTCAAACTTTGAAAAATATGAGAACAGAATTTCTGTTTTCCAGAGCTCATATGGGGTCATCTTGTTCCATTGTTTGGAACCCTATTTACTATCTAACAAGCCTTCAATATGGCTTCTCTCCAATATCATTTTGCTAGACAATCATAGGATAACATGGTATTTACCATTTCTTCTAATATCCTATTTTTCCTTTTTTCAGCTATACAATTTGTTGTGGGGAACAAGGTGTAATTTGTTTGGTCGACTATTCTAGTAGACTCAGAGTAACTAGGGTTATAGAATTATCCTATTCGTATAACTCCTAAAGCATTTAATAAATGGCCTTTGACAAACAATTTCAATTTACCCACATTATATATAACAACATATATAAGCATCAAGACTTCGGGGTAATTAAAAATAAGTTTATAATCTAACAATTATTTTCCTTAAATTTGTTTACTAACAAACAATTCATAATAAAATTGGATTAAATGTTCAACAAAAACATTCATTAGCACAACCTAACTTGCTTGCACTCAGATACTGTGTCCAATATTCAAATCCCATAGGCACCCATGTGCAAACCGAAAGCATTTGAACAATACAAAAAATCATTTCCTGTCATTATGTTTAATTTTCTGTTCAACTGTAATTGGATTTTTCAAAAATACTAAACAAATAAATATATTTAACGACCACTGCATAACACAAATGCATGTTGTCCTAGTGGTCAGCACCTGTACCTAACAGCACCTGGTCATGTGTTCGAACCCCATCAGGCACGTCCTCTTGTTTATTTATTTTTTAATTCACAGCCTGTTTAAAAACGGAAATAAAATTTCAAAATTGCCACCGTTTGGAGTTGAACACGCAACCTTAAAGAGAAACAAGAACTGAACCACCACCAAGCCAACGTACTAATTTGTAAAATTACCAACCGTTAAATAAATATAAATACTATACAAAACGCGTTCTTTTCAAAAGATACAACTTTTGGGGCGTCCCCTGCAACCTATCAGATTAACTAGACCCTCTTGGCAGAGAACCGGGTTCATTTGATCCATAACCATTTTTGGGCATTCAACCCAAATCTAAACTTATTTTCATTGTCTTCATTTATTGGATTTATGTTTAAACATGTTATATCATAAATCTAAATAATTATCATAATAGAAAACAAACAAACAATAATCAAATATCATTTTCCAGTTTTCTATATCATTCCTCTATGGAAATCCATGTTCATTTTGACAACATAGAACAATTCAAAAACACATCCAAAACATACTTTCTTCAAAAGCAATAAACAATTTTCATCTTATATTCACAAAATCATGCCCTCATAATATAAGGTTGTCTGTTTTAAAATTAATTGGTTCTTACATGGATCAAATTCATTAATACATGCACTTGATATAATCATGTATATCTAAGACCTTTATATCAAAATAGAGCAACATGCATGCATGCATCATAAACCAAACATATTAATGTTCATTAAAACTCACATACTTGAGTGGATTCTAAGAATCATGCATCTAAGGCTCTAATACCACATGTTAATTTTAACACAAACAAAGAATGCCTTTAGCATTGTACACACATGAATTTAGAACACCAAGTATAACATAGCCATGAAAAGTAATTGTGTACATTTCACCTTGGTCACAAATAAACATATTTTGATGAAGCATATGACTAATCATCTATTTTTTCTTGTAAGAAGACCATGCATCTCTTTCTCCCAACGAACAAAGTTTCCATCCTCGAACCTCTCCACATTAACAATGTCAAATGTCATCTCCCTCCAATGTTGCAACCACAATTATATAACGAAAATCGAACCTAAAGATTGTTAGAAAAATGGGGTCTGGTCTGCAACAAAGAAGAAGAAAACAATGGTAATGCGCAATCTCCAAGGCGTGTAGGAACACTAGGCTTTAGGTTTGATTCGCCCCCACCAATCTCTCCTCGTAGATTGGATGCAACAGGTAAAACCGGCGAATCCCCTTCAGGATACAATGGAGTAACCTTGGTTTGGTTTGCACACCCTAAACCAAGCGTATCGTCAATGGCAGTTTACAGAACAATAGTCTTCCTAACTCTCTCTGCGCACAAGGGAGAAAAGAAGGTGATTTGGAGCGAAAAATGGTTTGGGAAATTATGAGATTTCCGTGTCAATTACTACATGCAGATGGTTATATTTATAGACCAACTCATGTCACTTGGTGAAAGGAAACAACTCTTCAAAAGTTTCACAAGCGGTCAAATTTGATACATAAGTATTATTAACGTTCATTAATTGACACAAGACATTAATTGGCCTAGTGGCCAACAGATGTGTCCCTTCTTTCACAAAGCCAGGTTCGAATCCACTCAACAGCACTTTATCATTTTATTTTTCCAGAATGTTAAACAACAGTCATAATATTCAACAAAAATGAAGGAAATAGGATTCGAACACTGACCAAGGCACCCAACCAAGGGAGTCGCTACCGCTAGGCTATGCGACCAAGTAGTGATAATTAAGCGCCATTAATTATATTTAACCGTTTAAGAATTTTGAAAATTTCTCACAATAAAACCTCTTCTAGGTTTCCGGAACACATTATATATCCTCAATGTAGGTAGAAAGTGGCTAAACGCATTTGTGCATATCTTGAAAAATTCAAAATATGTCCTCATTCACCAGTCACTCCCCACGAACTGCATGTGCACATGATATGTCTGAGTGGCTTTTTGTTCTCGGAAGAGCCCTCGTCCTCGTCCAAGTAGTGATGAATTGAATTGTATGAAACAAAAGAACAAAACGAGGGCAAAACAGGGAATAGTGGAGGAGTTGGTTGCGTTCAATGGGTTAGGAATTTAGGATATAGCTCATAGCACATTCACATGCTAATTGCTGTAACACTCCAGACCCCTCATGAGACCTTCAGAATTGCCCTACCCATAAAAAACATACCTGATCATGTGGGTCACACGTTTTTTTTGTTTTTTTTTTCTGACAACTAAAAGATTGCCTCTAAGATTTTAAATTAGGATTACGATTGCATTACGTTTTTCATTATTATAAATAATTGGAAAAAAAATATGATCAATGTGATGGTAATTGCAACAGTTTCAAAATATTAAAATGACAAAATCATAACGTTGCGGACTTATTTATGATTGTTACCTTGAGTGCTTCTATGCATAATTCATGTATGTGCAAAAATCTCAGCATAAACTTTAGAGGAAAAAATAAATTCACTGCATAGCGCATTTAAGCCAAATATGTGCACAAAAGAAAAGTCAAAAAGCTTTCACGTACGTCCTCAAAATTGTTGGTACAAAATCACACGGGGCAGATATTCTTCTCAAAGTGGTATTGGCCAATAAGGCCATTAATGAATGACATATGGGACCAAGGAGGGAAGATGCTGGATGCCCTTAAGCCTGACGCCTCCCATGACCTTGTGGTTTGAAAGCCAGTTGCATTTGCATTTAGTATTCTTTCAATCAAGTCTCTGCCTCTCTTATCTCGTGTGTGATTGATGCATTTGCTTTCTGTTTTGGTCCACATCAAGATGTGGCTTGGAGGCTAAGCACTTATCCTATTTATTATTTTACTATATAAGCCATCACTCACTTTGTTGTAATTCAGATATTGAAGAATATTTAACATCCTCTAACCAATTTTATAAAGGGATATTAATTTAACACCCTACAAAATATAGAGTAATTGCAGATATCAATGTTGAAAAAACTTTTATGAACATAAAAAGGGATGCCATATAATGTTTCTTTGATTATCTGATATATATTTTTAAGATATGTATATATAAAAAAAATAAAAATATATATGATATCAAATTTGATATTCAGAAACTAGGATTCAAATCCGACCACTAGTGGAAAAAAAACTTTCTACAACGGTTGAAAAATGCTTTCTACAATGGTTGACCAACCGTTGTAGATATGCTCGATGTAGAAAATATGGACTTTCTACAATGGTTGTCCAACTGTTGTAAAAAGTATGTATCTACAACGGTTGGAAGATACAACTGTTGTAGAAAGTATGATTTCTACATCCAAAGTGTGGACTCTGGTGAACTTTATACATCGGTTTTTTTGACCAACCGATGTAGAAAGTCTTGTTTTTTTAATAAAAAAAAAATACCATGTTTGTTTCTTCCCCCACTTTCTTTCCATGTTTTCGTTCAGTCTTCACTATGCATCAACAGAACCAATAACATTACAGAAATCAACAACAACTCAACAGTTAACATTAACATCCATATATATAATTCAATATCCATATAATTAACCAGTACTAATCTAGCTATATCAACAAAACAAAACAAAACTTAACCTATATGAATGTCAATATTAACAAATCAAATAAAACAAACATAATTTAACTAGCTCTTGTACTTAAAAACACTATTAATTATATTAATTGGTTGGGCAGAAGAGTGCATTTCTACATTTGACAGCCTGTGCTGATCATACTTGATTAGAGTTACTAGGACCTAGCAAGTCATCACACTTTGTTCCTTCACAGAGGCACTCATGAGGGTTGGCATAGAAATAATCCTCCTCCTTTGGCTTGTCTACAATAAATCTACAATGAGTTGGCTGTCCCATTCTCTTTTCATGAACCTGGTTTCACAGCATCTGCAAACTCATTCCATGGAAGGGTTCCATTCTGATGCATGTTAAGCAATTCTACAAGCTTTTTCCTATCCAATAAGATGGATTTTTGAAACCAGAATACCTGCAAGAGAAATAATTAGAAGTTTTCTGTAGATTTTCAAGGCTGCTTTGAACCTTATATATAAAATCTGTTGGGGCAAGAAACTCACAATGCTTCACACACTCACACTAACACAATAGAGAAATTGAGAGAGAATAGAGAAAGAATAATTGAGATTCTTTATTCACACTTTTTTCACACTTCTAACACTTATACTCTTGCACACTTGCACTTCTTCTACACTATTGTACACATTCACCATTATGGAACTAAGTCTATTTATAGACTTACACATACACTAACTAACTCTCCTAATAGCTCTCTAACTAATCACTCTAGTTACAACAAACTAATCACATTTTAACAAACTCCTAACAACTTACTAATTTGGATTATCTCCAACACACCCCCTTAATTCAAATTAGCTAAAAACAAAATACAAAACACAATTTTACACCCAAATTTGCATTTCTATAATGCATTCATTATTAACACTAACACACACGTGTATTTCCACCTGGATCCCATATCAATATTTTGTAGAATTGGGCTTGACCCACAAACACATGGCCCAATTTCTGAAATTGAGCTCCCAAGGCAGAAAACAATTTCTGCTTTTCCTCCACAACTTGGGCTTGGCCCATTAGGTCATAAAATGAACCTAATTTTCAAAATTCCATCACTGTCCCTGCAGTCATCATCTTCTCCTCCACGACAGCAACACGCAGCTGCCTCACCTTGACATTACACCACTGTAGCTCACCGGAAAACGCTCGATGAACCACCGCACACTACAAAAAAACAATTGTTTAGCGACCGTAATTTTCGGTCGCTAAACCATGTAAATCGGTCGCTATTTGTTGTAGCGACCGAATCAGAGACCGATTTATGATGGTAGCTGAATACCTGGTCGCTAAGGTTTTAGCTACCGAATTATTATTTCGGTCGCTAATTAGCGACCGTAAATTCGGTCACTACATAATAATAATCGGTCGCTATTTGGTTGGTCGTATTTTTGGGGTAACCATTTCTAGCGACCGATAATCGGTTGCTAGTTCGGTCGCTAATTTTGGTTACTGTTAACCTATATTAGCGACGGATTTTCGGTCGCTATACCTCATCTGTAAATGTTAAATAAAGTTTAGCGACCGAATTATTGGTTTCTAATTCGGTCGCTAAACTGGTTATTTTTTTTTAATTTTAATTTTTATAATAATTTTTTTTCTGATTTTCTTTAAACGTTAAAAAAATTACTAATAGAACACACCAAATAACTTATGAAATATACAATCATAAAAAATAATAAATATATATAAAAAGAATAATCCAAAATGTCGTACAAGAATCGTTTAAAGTCAAAAATATGGAGAGAAAAAATCAGTCATGATGAGGGGGAGATGGAGGAATCCAATCATCCTCAGCGTCCGTACCACCGACATCTGCTAGCTGATCGTCCTCTGCAGTAGCAGCATCAGTAGCTGGCGGCGGAATTGGAGGAGCGGCAGCAGGCGGCACAACCGCCGTCGAGCATCATCCCGAGCAATCGAGTCTGGATCTCATCTGCTCCAACACCAGCCGCAGATGTCGGCCTTGCTCGATGCTCGCCGCATCATCGCTTGGTGTGCCGAAGTCATCTCAGGTAACTGGTTCGCCATCTGCTGCTCTCTCTCGCTCTTCTCCCGAAGCTCCGCCTTCAGCTGCGTGATGGTGTCCTGCATTTGGTGGAACTGCTCCTAAGGGACGGTATCGACGCAGCAAGGAGCAGGCGTGCCGGACGATGAAGCGATGAACTCGGCTCCCAGGTGTCCGAGGCCATACACGTGCCCCTTCTTGTTCCTGCCCCCGACGACCTCCAAATAAATGGCATTATCGTCGACGAAGACAGGAGAGCAGCCATCACCAGTCAAAGCCTCATCTTGTGACTGTGAGGCACGTGATATGGCATCGTCCTTCTTCTCGTTGAAGCCCGCCTACAAAGTATAGTTGAAGAGATTTAGTTAAAATAATTATATCCAATATTAACAAATCATTTATAATAAATTACAAGTAAACACTAAATTATTTTTTTGCTTACAAAGATAGTTTCGGGCCTTGTCGTTGACCCATGTCCCCGACTTCAACTTCTTCATCCTCTCCACCAACTCCATAGCAATCGGGGCCCATTTGTTTCAGTGCTTTCATGATAGAATAATATAATATTAAATTCATAAGAATAATTAAAAATGAAAACTAATTAATTAAATAGTATATTAAGTCAAAAGTTTAATGTATTACCAGCTCGTCGTAGTGGGCGGCGGCTGATTTAGACCCACCGGTCCAAGCACATGCGCCACCATCGAAGCTCGATTCACGCCGAGCCGTGGCCTGGATCTCCTGGAACTTCTCGGTAGCCCATCTTGGTCCAGCTGCCTCTTGATCTCGGGATCCACCCACCTCCCATTATTCCGCCCCTTCCTCAGCTTGTTCATCAGATTCTTCATGACCAGTGAGCCTTTATGCTCAAATATGTCCCTGACGAGAGCCTCTAAAGCTAAGTCCCACCTATACTCTTTCTGCAACTTACAGTTGTTAGGAAATTCGTGTGTATATATATAATGTAAATTTAATTTAAAAAACCTAATAAATTGTTACCTTAAACTCTAGAAACAACCGATCCCTATGGCCCAGTGGGATGGCCTTCCATGTAGGCCATGGACCATCAAACTTGCGTCGCAGGATCTTCGATATCGAATCAGAAGGGCCCTTCGCGGGCAGAAAGCTGCAGCAAAATTAGAGCATTAATAAATGATAATTAAATTTTAAAAACAAGTAAATAGAAATTAACGATACTTTATATATATTAAAAAATTAAATTAGCATACTCGTTATCCCCCCTGGGGATAAGAAGAATCCTCCTGTCGGATGGACCACGACTCTCCTGTCCCGATGATGATGATGGTCCTATCGTCGTAAGTGTGGATGATGAGGGTGCATCCTGTGTCCCGACCACATGAGGATGGGTGGGGGGTGCAACTCCATCACCCTGAGGTGTCCCGCCAACAGAGGTGCTGGTAGGATGGTCTCGATCTGAAGGCTGTGGGTCGGCCGGCGAAGGGACTCTCGCAGCACGACCTCCACGACGACCTCCACGACGACCCCTACCTCTGGAGGAATCTGCCATCTGTGAAAAAAATGAAAATATGATTACACAACAGTGTAAATAATACAAAAATAAATTACCTAATAAGTAGAATGACATTCACACAATGAATTATGACATAAATAAATTACCTAAGTAGAATCTCCGTCACTAAATTCACCCTCACTCTCATCAGTATCACTTGATCGGAATGTGCCTTCGCTAGATGCGTCCAACTCGGATTGATCCAATAACTCTCTTTCAACTTGTTCCCCATTTTCGGAAATGTCCGCCAGAGAATTAACAATAATGTCTGGCGTAATTTGCAACGGTACGTGGGGTCTTGAAAACTCATCATCTTGGTACGGAGCATCTTTTTCAGGCTGGTTGATTACATTATCAGTAATTATACTGCGAGCCTTTATCTTAATAACATCCAACCAGCCATGATGTCCTTCGGGATATGGCGAGTAATAAACCTGCTCTGCCTGTTGTGAAAAAATGAATGGGTCGTACGCCTTATTATACCTTCGAGACAGCCTAACTTGAACAATACCATAATTTTTATCTATTTTTGTCCCTACGTCAAGAGTAGGATCAAACCAATCACACTTGAAGATAATTAATTTCATCATGGGGAAACCGGTATAATCGAGTTCAAGGATGTCAGTTAGAACCCCATAGAAATCATCCTCTACATTGCCATCAGTGGTTCGCACACAAACACCATAGTTACACGTCTGCATTCCTTCATTCCATGTTTTTGTGTTAAATTTATATACATTTACAATATAAGTATTCCATGATGTAACCCATCTGTTAGGCCCCCATGCCAAATTTGTCAACAATGGATTTTGAACATTGTTTTCTGGATCTAGTACCTAAACAATCAAATATTATATTATTCTTATACATGCTATATATTTAAGGAGACAAAATGTATGCTTCCAAAAATGAAGATGCTTAACCTACATATTTACTGAAACACGTAGCAAAGTGAGAAGTAATTTCTCGATCAACCTGATCGTTTGAAATGTCAGGTTGGAGATCCCTTAGAAAATTGTCGTACATCCTACATATGGAAGATTAACAACAGGACGATTAATAATAATAAATGTCAATTGAACTTATTAAAGACGTTGTAGAAACTTACTCTAAATATGGCGCCACCTCTTCACAATTTTGAAGGATATACAGATGAGCAGCATTAATGTCACGCTGCTCCAAGAAATATTCTTTTGATTTGCCACTAAATCTGCCCGGATAGTTGAATATTGATATAGGAGGACTAGTTGAACATCCTTCGCCCGAATCAACGTTTCTAGGCATCCTTGTCCTTCTCGTGTTAACTTCGTCCGGATAGTAATAAGAGGCAAAAGTGGAAGTCTCCTCTACTAAGTATGCTTCACAAATGGAACCCTCCACTCGTGCCTTGTTCTTGACTTTGTGTTTAAGGGAGTGCAGGAACCTATTAAAGAGGGATACATACAAATAATTACTAGTTTTAGGGAAAGCTAAACTACGCTCTCGTGTTCGTGAATTTCATATGTATTAAGTAAAATAGTTGATGTTGTTTACCTCTCAAATGGATACATCCAGCGGTATTGGACTGGGCCACCAACTCTTGCTTCGTAAGGTAGATGAACTGGCAGGTGTTCCATGGAATCAAAGAAACTCGGCGGGAAGATTTGCTCCAGCTTACATAACAAAAAGGGTATCTCGACTTCCATATCCTTTAATTGATTCACATTTAGTATTGTCGATGTAAGCTCCCTGAAAAAGTGGCTAAGCTCAACAAGTGGGTTCCAAATTTGCTTCGGTAATGCGTCGAACGCAATTGGAAGCAACCGTTGCATGAACACGTGGCAATCATGACTCTTCATTCCATGTAACTTTGCTTCCTTAATGTCAACATATCTACCCAGATTGGAAGCATACCCATCTGGTAACTTTAGTTCTTTAACCCACTTACAGACGGCCAATTTCTGTGCTTTGCTTAGTGTATAACTTGCCTTCGGTTTGATAAGTCTGCCACGACCACCGTCTTGCAACTCAAGCTCCTTCCGATTACAAATGTCAGCCAGGTCCAATCGGGCTTTATTTGTATCCTTTGTCCTCCCCTTGATGTTCATCACAGTGTCAAACACATTCAAAAACACATTCCTCTCAGTATGCATGACATCAATGTTGTGACGGAGTAGCTGCGTCCTCCAATACGGCAACCTCCAAAATATACTTTGTTTTGTCCAATTATGGTTGACTTCATAATCAGGAATATGTTCTCCTTGGGTTTCATGGACGAGCGGTAAGTACTGTACTCTGCGCCATACATTAGGACCAGTCAAACGTGGTGGAGGCGGTGTTCTCTCCGCACAACGCTTCTTGAATGCATTCTTGTTCCGCCTATAAGTATGATCTTCTGGAAGGAATTGACGATGACAATCAAAATATGAGATCTTTCGACTGTTTTTAAGCATGAATGCCTTCGATCGCTCCATACATATTGGGCATCCAAGCTTCCCCGCGGTCATCCAACCCGACATCATCCCATAAGCAGGAAAGTCGTTGATTGTCCACATTAAAGCTGCTTTCATGATGAAATTCTGCCTCAAAGATACGTCATATGTCAACACACCATCATTCCATAGCATTGTCAACTCATCTATCAGTGGCTGCAAGTACACATCAATCTTACCTTTTGGATTAGACGGACCCGGAATTATAACTGTTAGGAACATAAACTCCCGCTTCATGCACATCCCCGTGGGAAGATTGTACGGAGTCAGGATAACCGGCCAACAAGAGTATGCTTTTCCAGACTGCCCAAAAGGATTAAATCCATCAGCAGATAACCCCAATCGGACATTGCGAGGGTCCTGCGAAAATGCCATATGAACCTTATCAAAATGCTTCCAAGCTTCTCCATCAGATGGATGACACAAGATATCTTGCTCCCTCTCATGCTCACTATGCCACCTCATGTGAGCTGCAGTGGCCATCGAAGAGTACAATCTTGTAAGTCTTGGCACGAGCGGAAAGTACCACATCTTTTTTAGCGACCTCTTCTTCTCAATGCCCATCCTAGTGGTTGTCTTATACCGATCCGCACCACAAAATCGACAACACGTTATGCTTTCCGCTGAATCATCCTTATAGTACAACATACATCCATTCGGGCAACAATCAATTTTCAAACACCCCGCACCCAAATTTTCCACGGACTTCTTAGCATGATAAAAACTTGTAGGCATCCGATTGCCTTCTGGCAACGCCTTGGACACTGACCTGGTGAGGCGATTAAAACAGCCTTCTTGCATATTGTAGTCATATTTGATACTCAACCATTCCATGCACATCGACAACTCCGTGTACTCCTGACATCCTTCCCACAATGGAGATCGTGCAAAGACCTCAAAGATATCATAGAATCTTTGAGCTTCGGGATTCGGATTCTCCTCTATGTATTGGGAACCCATTCCACCATCTTCTCCCCCATCTTCTTCTAGTACAACACCAACCGATGGTCCAGCATGATCCATTATCATCTGCTCGTATGGATTCAATTCTTCCCTCCCGTCACCACTTCCATAGTACGAACCTTCAGCCACATTCGGGTTTAAGTCAGGCAACGTCTCACCATGGTTACTCCACCAATAGTAATCAGGCATGAAGCCCTTCTCATAAAGATCGGCTACAACTCCATCTACACTTTTGAAAGATTGACACTTGCATCTTTTGCAAGGACACCTCAATTGATCACCGCCCAGCCGTATAAATCTCTCCTGGCTAACAACAAACTCTATAAACTCACCCACTCCAACTCTATACTCTTCCCTAAGACGTTTATTCCGATCCAACCTACGATACATCCATTTTCGATTCTCCGGAATATCCATTGCTGGCAATTAAATAGCCTGACCAATCCTGCAATAACACTTATATATTACGGTGCATTCCAATAACTCCATCAATCTCGTTCTTATGACAAGGTATGAACCTATCCCATTCGAGAAGAAACCTTTGTCACACTCGGCTACTAATAGTTATTCCCATATTCAAATACCTTATACTTGACAAAATTTCGGCTGCATTTCCCATCGGTCTCCAATTTACAAGACTCGAGCACGGTCAGAATCACCGCGATCAAGTATGCACTAGGAGAACAAAAGGAAATGCATCAGACCGAGATTTGAACAAGTATATAAGGCATTTGAACATTGAAATGACTATTGTACGAGTGTGAAAAAGGTTTTTTCCCAAACCGTCTCACTTGGACAATTCAAGATTCAATACAATGAGCATGCATACCTTGATAAGTTACGCATGCTCATTAATATTGAATCTCAAATAGGAAACTAAGGCTTTCGTAAATTAATTATTAACTCTAACAGAAAATAAAACCATTAACCTATAAATATTGCAACATTGTTGAGTTTATATAAATTGCAGCATAAATCAATACAAACTTAGATTAAATATTGTAGCTAACATCCTATTGAGCTCCGCTCTCTACTAACAATTAGCAGTTAATTGTCAAACACATGCATAATTTCTAAATTATCAGCACACAACCAGCATCCCGCCTTTCGGACAGGATCACATCCTATTGAGCTCCGCTCTCCACTAACAAACAACACATATTGACAAACACATGCATAAACATTAAATTATCGATACAACGATCACATCCTATTGAGCTCCGCTCTCCACTAACAAACAACACATATTGACAAACACATGCATAAACATTAAATTAATTATCATCATACAATCAGACAAGATCACATCCTATTGAGCTCAGCTCTCCACTACCAAACAAGACGATAATTCACTTAATACATTACACTGAGTGTTCAGAGAACTGACCTGAGAGAGAAAACACAACTGAGCAAGGATAAGTGGAGGAGCCGGTAGAAGAATATGACAACAACGACCTATCGTGCATAAATGTTCATGTTAGTAAACATGACAGTGCCCATTAAAATAGAAAATAATAGAGAGAAAACTGAAAGGTGTAATTGATTGAATGAGAAAGTTTATTACATCAAGTCATATATAAAATTGACTTATATTATATGTAAGATAAAGCAACTGATTTGTAACTAACCGCTAATTAACTATATTAATTATATGATCTAATAGTCTATTCTAGATAGATATAAATAAAATAAAATCAATTTACATTAATGAGGTTCTTAGCATAGAAAAAAGACCTTGATGAATTTTTCATCCCTTGCTTCACTACATTTTCATCATCTCCAATATCATCTATTTTGCATGAATATTGGTGGTGTTCATGTATTTTTATACTAAAAAGACCTACGAATTTGTGCCTTAAAAGCTTGCACAAAAATGGTTTTAATTTTTTACTTATTGATTGATTCATCCACAAATTTTAACTCAAGGGAATTAAGACAATGAATGTGCCGTAAATGACAAGGTTTTTCTATACATTAGGAGTTTGAATTTTGAAACTTGATAAACAAGGTAGAACCTTAGAAGGAAGCTAATAAATATGTAACTAATAAGTAACATGACCATTTTTGTATATAGGCCAGCTTGCATGCGACCTTTTTGACTCCACAGTTGAATTTTCATCTCTGTTCCCCTATTACATATTACACCAGTAACAATGACAGACTTTGCATTTCATACCCAAATACTATATTCTTCCTACAAAGAAAAACAACTAGGCAAGCTGAGCTGATGATGGATGATCAGGAGGACAAGCCTTCCTTCATCACAGTCATCAAGGAAGGCATCAACACCCAGAAAATGGTGATGGTTTTGTTTTACTTGTTTTCCCATTGATCTTATGCTACAATTTCTATTCTTTTCTAGTGAGAAATACTTGTCTTACTTCCTATGTTGGGACCTGAGAAACTAGATCAAAACAGGATTTTTAGCATTAGCATTTAGCATTCTTATTATTCTATATGTTCTATTTTATTTTATTTTTAATATGACTTTTGTTTAAGCTACTTGGGCATGGCCATAACTTTGTCTTGCAGATAATCCCACCGAAGTTTCTGAAGGATTTGGATGAAGACTTCTCAAGTAACGGAATTCTTATAGGTCCTTCGGGGACCAATGGCAAGTAACTATATTCAAGAAAGAAGATAACATATATATGCAAAATGGGTGGCCACAATTTCTCAAATACTATTCGATAGTGCTCGATGACTTCTTGCGTTTCTTGACATATATAAACCTTACAACGAAATCCTACTTCCAATGTGGGATTCAAGTCACCTTGCAATTGATACCTACCCCTATTTGTGAAAAGGAAGAATGTAAATTAACGTTAGGCATAAGAACATGTGTATCCTTGCTTAAATCTTTGTCATTAACATGACATGTTTACATGGGAAATAAACGTGAATTTCTTGTCAAATTCAAAAGACAATCGAGCACTGGTTCAAGCAAACAATCTTTCAATCTACATTCATGCTGTTGCTGAGATAACCAACATTGTTTTATTATTCTAATCCAGTTGAATTTAGTTCTCCAGTCAATAAATTATACTATCGAATAGCATGTCTACACAAAGCAGTAGCTTCATTGCCTTGTATCATGTAGCAAAATAATTTGTCATGTAGTAAGAGACCTATAGTCATAGACAACCCTAATTCAATAACAAGTTTATGACTTCGTGTATCATAGTTTCTTCATACGGGTTATTTTGAAATCAATCCAACCATAAAACAGAATTAAAGAGGGAAATTGATGGACTGAAGAGAGACAAATGAATTGTAACATTGAGATTATAATCTAAATTTCAATACATTGAAATATCCATTACCAACCAAAAATAAACCATATCAGCCACAACCACAACCAGCAGAGCTAAAAAGACCTAGAAAAAACCTCTCCAAACTACCTACCAGTCCAAACAAGAAGTGAAAAAAAAAAAAAACAGAATGAAAAATCATCTAGTCACCACCTCACCCAACACCTAAACTACAAAATGATCCTTGCAAATAAGTTTGACCACACCACATAAACAAACCAAAATATACAAGACAATGCCAAGATAGCACCTCCAAATTAATGCACCAACCAGAGAACAGGGAACATATAAATTCCAAAGAAATCAATGGAAATTGAATAGAAAAACCAAAGAAAAAAACATGCACTTCATAATAGTGAGACAGTGAGACAGAGAGAGATATATGCGAGAGAAACAGAGACAGAGAGATGGAGTAGAGGAGAGCTTACCTGAGCAGAGGGGAGATGACGGTGGTGACCGGAGGTGTCTTGGGGCGTTGAGGTGGCCGGAGCGCGCGCCGTAGAAGAGAGAAACAGTGGGTGGAGAGAGAAACCCGACGGAAAAAATGAGGAAGAAGGAGGTTCTGTCGAATTTAGGGATTTCAGTTTTATCGACCGAATTAATTCGGTCGCTAATTCGGTCGCTAATATGGTTAGTTTTAATTTGAATTTGTAATTTTAGCGACCGATGTAAATTTCGGTCGCTAACACGCGCAATTTTATTTTTTTAACGCGCCATTTAGCGACCGAATTAATATCGGTCGCAAATATAATAAATTTTAAAGTGTTAATTCATAGACTTAGCGACGGATTTCTAAATCGGTCGCTAATCTAAATACAGTTTGACCGTTGCATTTAATTCGGTCGCCATTTCGGTCGCTAACAATTCATACATTTCTGACTTTTACTTTCCTTTGTTTTGCGACCGAATTAGTGACCGATGAATCTGCTACGCTCTATGTCGGTCGCTATTTCGGTCGCAGAATCAACTCTAACCAGTGTTTCATGTAGATCCTGCAATCGGTCGCTATTTCGGTAGCAAAAAGCAACCAAAAAATTCGGTCACTATTTTCGGTCGCTAAATGACCTTTTTTTTGTAGTGGCATGACAGGCTCGGTCCGACGGTTTGGTGACCGGCATCTCCTCTTCCACCATAGCAACTTGTTGTCGCCTGTCATCTTCATCTCTCATGACTTTGCACAAAAATTTCTCCCTCGTCCATAGTAGCTCAACTAGCGGGTCTGGTGGTGACTGATGCGGTGCTTCCGACGACGACCGTTCCAGTAGCTGCGGTGGCGGTGGCCTAATCATTTCCTTCTTCACGGCACTTACCCACAAAATCACCTTGGCTTCTCCGTGCGATGCCACCCCCTCTGCTCTTGTCGCCGCCGCGTGAGGAACCAGGTCCTTCGGTTTCGGTGATATCCTGGTCAAAAATAGCCCGTCAGCCTTCCAAACGACTTTCCATGGCATCCAACCGGAAAAACTCCTATGAACCTCAGCGTGACTGGCTCGATCCGGTGGTTCTGACGGCACTGTGACCGGACCTGATTCAATCATCTCCGGCTGAACCTCCACTGGCAACACGGCTCTGGCTGCTCGTCGTTCCTGCAGTGACGGCAGTGATGGTGATTCTTGCGGCGGTGTCGTCACTTCCGAATCGACATTGACCCCGTGTTGTACTTCGACCTCTGTTCGTCGTTCATCTTCGCCCTTCTCACTTGCTCTAGCAATCTTAACATTTGTCTCCAGCTCCGGCACCACCGTCTCGACCACCGTCTCCAGCGACTGCGATTTCTCACACCCTGTTCTCTCTGGTGTGCCACCTTCTTCCTTAGCCGCAAGAAGCACCTCCGATTCCAGAGTGTACCGCTGAGGAGCAAGAGAAGTTTCAACACCTAGCTCTTCTCGATCTCTGTCTCCTTCTTCTTGAACGCTTCTCTCTGTTTCCACCAACTCAGCATCACTTGCATTGTTGTGCACCAAATGCCCAATTTCTTGGGTTTGCTGGCTTGCTGCCATCACTGTTATTGCCTTCTTGTTCTTGCCACTCCTTGCAGCACCATGGACTTTGTGCAAGATATCCCAAGCTTCTTTTGTATTCTTGGCAGTGATAATTTTCTCAAGATTTCCTTCATCCACACATTGATGAAGAATCAAGAGAGCTTTGTAATCTCTCCTTTTGGAAGCACAATCTTCCACACCTTGCATTCCCTCTTGCACAATTTCTAGCACCTCATAGAAATCAAAGATCACATGCATCTTCACAACCCAATGATTGAAGTTCTTGCTATCAAGAACTAGTAATGGGATTTCAAAATCCCCACTCACAATCTCTTCAATTTCCACCTCCATGGACCCATCACAAGTCCCTAATCTTGTAGCTCTAGATACCATTTGTTGGGGCAAGAAGCTCACAATGCTTCACACACTCACACTAACAAAATAGAGAAATTGAGAGAGAATAGAGAAAGAATAATTGAGATTCTTTATTCACACTTTTTTCACACTTCTAACACTTCTACTCTTGCACGCTTGCACTTCTTCCGCACTATTGTACACATTCACCATTATGGCACTAAGTCTATTTATAGACTTACACATACACTAACTAACTCTCCTAATAGCTCTCTAACTAATCACTCTAGTTACAACAAACTAATCACATTTTAACAAACTCCTAACAACTTACTAATTTGAATTATCTCCCACAAAATCAAATTGCAACTAGAATGAGAGGAAATGCATACCTGTGGTGGCCTTCCACAAGTTTTGCCATGTTCCCATCATAGGTAGGAATAAATGTGTTACTGGCGACTGAAACCATAAAATCCAAAGCTGCCATCTGCGATGAATGATTCTGAAGACAAGTAGAAATTATTATCCGGATGAGAAAATGAGTAATTTAGATCAGGTTCCATTCCACCATTCCGAGAGCTACAGCAAATTTCAACCCAAGTGCTGAAAAATGTAAACTTTAAAGAATATGAAATTTCTTTCAAAAGTGTTTAGTTGAATCTGCTATATAATTATTTGCAATACAATTTGTAAGGGGAAAATTTTGCATAATCCCCAGTAATCCATTAGCACAAGTCAGAATCATTCAGCAGCATTTTATTTTACAAATATAGAAGATCCAAAAATAAATTGAAAAGGGGAGGGGGCAAAAATATATAAATGGTGACCAAAAAGTGGCAGAATCTGCATTGTAGAATCAATAGCATTGATCAAACTCAATGTACTAATGAAAATATTAGGGAAAAGAAAAATAATAAAAAGGAGAATTTTATTACTTTCACACACTAGATTACTAAGTGCTACTTTGGAACCTACTTTGGGTTTTCCTACATCAGAAGCAGCTCAGTTTAGTTCCTAAAATACTAAAAGTAAGCCATATCTTAAAATCGTACTTCTCCTGATACAAACTGATCCTTATTTCAATTTGATAATATAACTAATGGATTCTGCTGTGTCTTCTTTTGTATCATGTATTTTCCTTTCCTTCTGTCATTTTCTATTTGAAAAACAGGTCAACAATAATGCATCTATATATAGTTTGCAAGATACTAATTCTCAGCTCATAAGTGATAACTACCAGCCCAGATGATGAAGAAATCAAATTTGCAGAAGCTCGTGGACATTTATTCATAGAGACACACAAGAACTTTGGAAGAAAAAAAGTATCATATGAAAGAAAATATTTAAGTTAGCCATTGTCCCCAATTCATGTAAAGAGACAATTTATTATTGACAGAAACACTAGCAATTTTGCTGAACTCAAGTTTATATACAAGTTATCACTGCTTTTTAATCTAGGTGCATCTAATAACCAGATCAATATTAATCATACTACAAGTCCACAACACAACTAGCAACTAGTAACATGGCCTTCCCTTACACTGAAAAGTTAAAGAATCCATACCGTGCTTAAATTCGACCACCTAGTTGTATAAAATCTGGTCACATGCAATATAGACATATGTCATAGTTATTGTGGGTATAAGAAACACCTCCGAGAACATGGAGTTCTTAGGATAGGTGCGTATGAAACAAATAATTATCCATCAAATAATCAATGAAGTTAACATGCACACTTCCTCCATTTTTAATCCAGCTCTACTCATGGCAACCAAATTTTGTAAGTTTAGTTCCACATATTATAATGAAAAAAAATGAGTGTGTTTTCATATGGTAAGCACCAAGAAAATATTGAATTTGGGTATAACGCCAAATCAAACAGATTTTCAAATTGAGTTGGTTGAAGAAATGAGTTCCTCTCAATGTGTGAGTCTGATAATAACATAACCATATCAATTAGTATGAGATTAATACGTATTGCAAATCATGTATACTTGCCAAGACGAGATAGAGATTTTGGAAAGCAAAACAGAAAATAATCAGGGCTATATCACCTGGGCATTTTGTCGAACATTTGGTGTGGATTAAGAAAGCTGACTTGACCCCTTTCTGACGAGCAGCTTGCACTACAAAAAAATCAGGGATTACCAACAGTCAAAACCCGTCGGAAAAGCAAAAAATCCGTCGGTAATGCACTTTTCTGACGGAATTTCCGACGGACCAAATCCGTCAGTATCCGGCTCGTAAGAAACGGTTTCCGACGGACGAGCCAAGTCCGTCGGAAAATTACCAACGGATTTTTCGGTCGGTAACGTTTTCGACGGATTTTTCCATCGGTAACCAGCATTCCCGACGGATTTAAATTTTTTTTAATTAATAATGATTTTTTATTTACTTTTTCTAAAATTAGTAATTCTTTTTTGATTTGAAATATTACATTTTTATTTTATTATAATTAATTTATTATATTATTATATTAGATCAACATAATAGAAATAACAAATAATTAAAAAGGCAATTAAATTTAAGATAACATAAATATTCCATACATAAAATATCCGTCTGTCTAGAAAACACAAGTAAATATAAAACTATCCTAATAATCATCATCATAATAACAGTCATCGTCATCCTGTAGGGGGAGTTCATCAGCGTCAGTTGACCATCATGCTGTGGCGCAGGAGTCACACTGGCATCATGTGGCTGCGGTGGTGGCACGGTAGAAGTAATGGAGGGCTGACTGGCATGGATGACCCCCCTGTAGAGTGTTGTGCCTCTCTGGTGGAAGCAAATCGAGCCACCCCTCTGCTGCTGCATGCGCTCTGCATTCTGCTGCATGAGCTCTGCATGTTGCTGCATGCGCTCTGCAGTCTACCTCTGCTCCTGCACCTCCTGCCTCAGCTGTCGCACATCCTCCGTGTCCTGTGAGCCGGAGGATGTAGGCTCCCGAATGTTCAAGCTCGGCGTCGAGGCTCGAGTGATGGAACGAGCCATAGTCGCGGTACCGAAATGCGACCCTTCTTCTTCTCGCCCGCCGCTTCCATCCAGACCTGGGTCTGTAGTCGATCGACCTCGATGGGGTCCAGCTGGGAAGGATCCGAGGCACCAGAACAAGAGGCAGCCTCAGACACTACCTGACTGAACATGGCATTGTACTCTGCCTGCGTCAATACATGAAAAAATTATATTATTAGACTATAATAATGAAAAGATACACTAAATGTAAAAAGATACTTTAATTAGCTCACCACTGTTTGCCTCAACCTTTCATCAACAAACTCGCCGGTGTCTGAGCGAGTATGTGTTTGCTCAAACACAGTAGGGTCATCAACAGAGTGGACAAGCTGTCCTACCTGGAACCGACAAAGAATAATTATAAAATAATTTTTTAATAAAAATACAAATATACTATTATTTATATGTGCATACCATATTAATGGCATGCTGCATATGACTAATCGAGCCACCGGTGTGCATGCTCCCACCCTTCTCTGAAGCCCGATTTCTCTTTGCTTGCTCACACTTCGCCTTGTACTCTGGAGTGTCCCATTACGCACAAAGCTGGGCCCCAATTTTGGGGCCAATGTAATATGGGAGCACACGACTTTCCCTAGCCTTCCCGAGCATGTCCCTCAGTCGATTAGACGCTCTGTCATCAAATATGGTGTGTATCTATGAAGCATGCTCTGGTAACCAGCGCACAAGGGCCTGTTAACAAAGATGAAATATCAATACCATTATACAAAAAAATTAAAAATATATAAAATGCGTGAAAAATAAAAATATAAAAATACAGGGAAAAATAAACAAGTTACCCCGAATCGTTTGAAGATACGATCCCGGTCATCCTTCGGTATCCTCCCCCATGATGGCCAGAAGCGATGATATTGCGCCTTGAGGGCGTATGTAACGTTCTTCGATCCCACTTTCGATGGGCTGAAGTTGAAAGATTTAAAAATTGATTAATTCAACAATATGACAATCAACAAATATATACTTATTAGATAAATATAAAATAGTCAAAGTTAAAAATTTCTTACGATCCAGAAACAGGTGTGACCCATGGTCGATCCTCAGCCCTGGGAATCCTGGCCCACTTAGGCAAGTTCTCTGGCGCGACCGAGTGCTGGCCGGAAGTTGTGGATGGAATGTCCGTACCGTGATCATATGCGGTCGCGGATGATGAGGATGGAATGGTAGGGTCAGGCTGTGCCGGCACACCAGGAGTCGGCATGAATGATAATCCTGCTGGCTGTGTGGCATATGCAGCTGATGATAGTGGTGCTGGGTGTGGGTGTGGTGTAAGTCCAGTAGCGAGCGACGAGTAGCCGGCCAATGAACCTCGTGGGCCAAAGCGAGTGGGTGGAATATGTGTGGAGCATAGGGTAGTGTGGGTCGGGGATGGTGTGGTATGGGTAGGGGATGGTATAGTATGGGTCGGAGAGGGTGTAGAATGAGTGGGGGAGGGTGTAGAACGGTTAGGGGATGCTCCTGTAGGTGCCACTGGAGTGGGTGTGATGGGTGGAGAGGAACCTACACCGAGGCGGGCAAGCACCTGGGATTTAATGGTGTATCGTCCTCGCTTACCCTTCCCCTTCCCTTTATCACCGCTAGGCGGTGGGGGGCGGGGCGGCTCTCCTCTTGATGCTCACATATCTATTTTTTTATCACAATTATAAGTCAATGTAAAAGCAATAAATCAAACGACGATATTGCGGAATAATCTAATAAGCAAACTTTTAAAATATAACAACATTACAAAAGGATTACATTTAAATGCATAAACAAATATACAAAATACATGATACTATAACTTAACAGTAAAATTCCTATTCAGACTCGGTATCATCATCTGATTGTAAGTCTGACTCATCTTCTTCTAGCATTGAGTCATCACTTTGGATTTCTTCCTCTGATGATGCATTCATCGATACCGACGGATTAGCAATGGCCACTTCTTCCCCATCATCAGCAGATCCCAACATGCCAGTAATACGCTCGACCTCAATTACTTCATTAACATGTGACGATTCATCCGCCTGGAAGGATATATCATCCTCTTCATTATCGATTTCTATGCGACCCCTAGGTTTGGTAGTGATAGCAACACACCAACCTCGTTTGTCCGTTCGCATTGCTGGATAAGGGACATAGTAAACTTGTTTGGCATTGTGAGCAATGATAAATGGATCAAATTATTGATATTTTCTATCCATGCGAATGTACCCCGCTATTAATGGTCTTTGTTCCAACGTTCCATCCATCTGTGTGGAATTTGTACCCATTAACAAATTATGTATGCCATAATCTAACACTGCTATAGGGGTCATACGCCAAATCTCTTAAGTGTTGATTTAGCACAGTTAATGGTTGCTGATACACCTACAAATTTATAAGTCATATTAAATAACTACTTTTCAATTAGCAATTAAGCTTAAAATATTGTTTGCTAAGTTATACAATATTTACTTGTTGCTTGAACCATTGAGGAAACTCTGCATGTGTACAAGCAGAAGTATCTTGGTCACTAATTTGATTAATCTGCAGGAACACACTGACAAATTAATAAAATCCGTACAATGCGTTAAAAATAGAATATGATAATACCATATGATACATCATTTAAAATATGAGTCTTTCAAACTTACTCATGGTATAGTTTCACCTCTGTGCAATTTATCAACACATGAACATGGGCCGACTCATACTCCCTTCACTTAACCAGTAAATAAGCTCTTTGCTCGCATGACGACCAGGAAGATTAAATACAGATAGCATATAAGGATACCCTCCACCATCAGCATCTATCTCGTTCCTAACATTTCCCGGTGCCAACATGAAGCTGTTGAAATAGTGGGAACAGAAATAGATTGTTTCACGGTGTGAGTAGGACGCACAGATTGATCCTTCCACCCTAGCCTTGTTTTTCACTGATCGTTTAGAGTCGTCCATGAATCTAATTAATAAAAACTATTAGTGACAATTCATTATTCAAGGGACGTTAATTATGTAAATGTGAAAATATAAAAATATTACCTTTCAAATGGATACATCCACTACAAAAAAAAGGTTGTTTAGCGACCGAAAATAGTGACCGAATTTTTCGGTTGCTTTTTACGACCGAAATGACGACTGATTGTAGGATCTACATGAAGTACTGATTAGAGATAATACTGCGACCGAAATAGCGACCGAAATAGAGCGTAGCAGGGTTATCGGTCGCTATTTCCGTCGCTAAATAAAGGAACTTAAAAGTCAGTAATTTATTCCTTCTTAGCGACCGAATTAAATGCAACGGTTGAAAGTCAGAAATTTTATGTATTCTTAGCGACCGAAATAGCGACCGAATTAAATGCAACGGTTAAATTTTATTTACAGTTGCGACCGATATTAATTCGGTCGCTAAACGGCGCGTAAAAAAAATTAAAATCGCGCGTGTTAGCGACCGATTTAATACTCCGTCGCTAAATTTATGAATTCAAA
This sequence comes from Sophora flavescens, assembly GCA_030762895.1. Taxonomy (NCBI): domain Eukaryota; kingdom Viridiplantae; phylum Streptophyta; class Magnoliopsida; order Fabales; family Fabaceae; genus Sophora; species Sophora flavescens. The sequence goes on from CM061062.1 coordinate 100,750,131, forward strand.
TTTCAAATTAACTCATCCCGCGACCGAATTTAGCGACCATTTTTTATTTAAGATAATCGGTCGCCAAATTATAAATCCATAAAATCGTGAAATCTTTCCCTTCTTCCTCATTTCTGCCATCCCTTCCTTCCTCACCCATCTTCTTCTCCCTCGCGTTCAGGCCGCCAGTACTGGTCACCATCGCCACCACCGTGCAGTGCGCACCGCCACCACCGCCGTCTCCGGTAAGCCTCCGTCCTCCTCCTCCTCCTCTTCTTCCATCTCTTCCCTCTTCCTCTCCTCTCTTCCTTTTCCCTCTTCCTGCTCTGTTTTTAATTCCCCCCCCCCCCCCTCCGTTTCAGGCCGCCAACCAATACTCCGGCTACCAACACGCAGCTCTCCGGTCACCACGTACGCGCAGAGCTCCTCCTACCCTCTTCTCTCCTCATTTTGTGCATTCCCTGCTCTGCCTTGAGGTAACCATGCATGGACTCTCTATGTATCATTTTTTATTTTGCTTCATTGTTTCATTGCTTGCTTTATTGCTTACTACTGAGAAGAGCTACTTGTGTATTTCATGTGAGTTGTTATGATCATTTGTTTTCATGTGTCATTATTTAATCACTCCTATTAGGATTAGGAAGCTCTCATTAAGAAAGCACGGGAAATCTGTTTTTGTAACTTTTTTTTGAATGCATCGAAATATCAAAAGTCAAGACTGTGAGATTAGAATTGATGTTTACTTGAGCCATAGAATGCCATTGCTGCCTGTGAGACTGCGAAACATAAACAGATTTTGGTTTTTTGTTGATTATTGACGTACCAATTTAACGGGAAAATTTAATCTGAGAACCCTTATGGTTTGGTTTTTGTTGAATCAGCTGTGAAATTACCTTCCATTTCAGCATCTTAGTCTTTGCTTAGTCTTTGATTTAGATTCAGTTCTGCTTTGTGAAATGCATCTAAATTGGTTAGTGAGGATGTGTGCTATGGATTTTCAATTTGTTTTGTGCTAGGTGTCTACAATTTCAAACATGGATAGTTCATGGCTATAGTTCAAACAAATGACCAATACTGAGGCAGTTTTTGAAGACCAATCTAGTTTAACATGTCCAGTAACAAGATTGTCCCTGTGTTAATGATGTGTTTTCTATTAAATATGGAACTTGTAATTTCTGGTCTTTTTATCTTTCCATATCTTGGCTGAATTTATGTCTTTGAATATCTCACAATAGTATGATCTATAGCCTCTGTGATGCAGCTGTTTACTTGCTGTGAATAATTTCATATCGTATTGTACGTGTATGCATTCTGATTGTATTGTATTTTGATTCGTTTGGAATCCATGAATTTGTTGGTTCTTGTATGAATCTGTTTCAAAAATTTCAAAAGAGGGTTTTAGGGATTTCAAGTTCTTGTTCACTTCTTTGTAAACAAAAAAATATTCTTTGTTGGAGTATGAAATAATCTAAAAACATTATTGTAGCCTGTAATTCCAAGAGAGCTTTTCACTCATTTTGAATCGGATTCATTTGGTAATTCTACTTATCTCTTTTCAGTTTGATGATGTAAATTTATTGAAGGTTGGTACTTATATCTGAGCATGTTCATACATTTGGATTGCTATGAAGAATAGTTTATTCTCTTTAAAATAAAAATCTTTCAATAACAATGAATCAATGTAATTAGAATAATTTGATATGTATTTATTGATAACTTGTTTGGAAATGATTATGGAATCATATTTGTATATATTTACGTTATAAGCATTGGAATGAATTGATAAAGTGTTATTAGTTCGTAAATGGCATGACTTTATTGTTGTTAATATTCATTTACTAATTTAAAGTCCATGAGCTTAAATAGAAAGTATCTTCTTGAAGCCAACAAAAGCGAGTCTCTTAGATAATGAAGGATTAAGTATAGGGTTAGATAAAATGAAGGGCTAGGCACAGTTTGCCAGGCACATGCATGATGTGCCGTCATCATTAAAACATTATTCACATTAGAAAGCAACTTTGTACACAATATTATGAAAACAACTCTGGTTTTTTACTCATTTGTTTCATTAGGAAATGGAGCTTTCCAGAAATAGTTGATTATGACCATCCTTACTAGGTTATCTAGGCACTTCCGGTAGGAAAAGTCCTCTCTATGACCATCCTTCAAAACGACGTAAAAGCATCTGCTTTCCAGAAAACTACTATGTTTGCTAATCTGTAAAGTTGCATGTGAAGTTGCATTTCTTTGTTCTATTTTAACATGATAGTATGCTACATGGATCTTTCCATCTTTTCTTATTATCACTTGATGAAGTTTAGATATATGACTTGTTTTCCTTATCGTTTTATCAGAAAATGGACCCGACTAAATGTTTTGAGACAGCCATCCATATAGACCAGGTACATTATCTCATCAACTTAAGAATAACGATCGGATTCACGTAATGATGGTTAAGGCATAAACTAATCATTTACTAAATTGTTCTTGTGTATTTGCAGGATTTGATTTCAATCCCGCGATCATTCTACCGTCATTGGGGACAACAAATACCGCGTGTTGTGACTATTGAAGACAAAAGCGGAAATCTGTTCAATGGGAATATAGTAATCCATGAGGATCGCCCATATTTTGCAACAGATACAAATGGTATCAGGGAGTTGTATTTGTTGTCCACTGGTGCATTGACAAAGTTTAAGTACCTTGGGGGTTCTCGTTTCTACATGTTCATCCCTTTGGAAGATTGATGAGTTTTGATATTTTGATTAGTACTTATTGACTGTGGTGTATTTTTATGTTTTGATCGTTAATTAGTACTTATTAAACTTTTTTTTATAAACCATTATTAAACTTGCGTTAATTAATGTATATGTTTTCTTGATCATATTGACTGTGGTGTTTTGGATCGTTAGTACATCATATTTACGTTTTCTATTTATTTTAAAAAAATATTGGTGTATTTTGTTTATATCAGAAATTAAAAATCAATGGGGTAATAGTTGAAAAACTATATTTGGTCGGCAGGATCGTTACAGGAAAATTAAAAAAAAAAATCAAAATTTGCGACCGAAATAGCGACCGAATATCGGTCCCCAAATTAGGCGAGCTGGGTATGCGACCAACTATACGGCGACCGAAATATATACTTTTGCGACCGAAATATCAGTCGCAGATTTGCGACCGAAATATAAGTTCGGTCGCTAAACATTTAGCGACCAGGGTTTCTGCTACCCCCTTAATTCGGTCGTTAATTCGGTCGCTATACAGTATAGCAACCGAATTATCATGTTTAGCGACCGAAATATTCAGTCGCTAAATAGGTTTTTTTTTGTAGTGATCCACCTATATTGTACTGGTCCACCAAGCCTCGCTTCGTATGCAAGATGCACAGGGAGATGTTCCATTGAGTCAAAAAATCCTGGGGGGAATACCCTCTCCATCTTGCAAAGAATTATTGGAATATTTTCTTCCAACTTCTTCAGACCATCCACGCTTAATGTTGCAAAGCATAAATCTTTGAAGAAATGACTGACTTCTGTGAGCCGATTCAAAATGACCGATGGCAACGAGCTGAAAGCAATAGGAAGCAAACACTCCACGAATACATAACAATCATGACTTTTCATCCTATGAAGCCTCCCGATTCTTACATCAGCACGTCGTGCCAAATTAGACTACAAAAAAAACCTATTTAGCGACCGAATATTTCGGTCGCTAAACATGATAATTCGGTTGCTATATTGTTTAGCGATCGAATTAGCGACCGAATTAAGGGGGTAGCAGAAACCTTGGTTGCTAAATGTTTAGCAACCGAATTTGTATTTCGGTCACAAAATTATATATTTCGGTCGCCGTATAGTTGGTCGCATGCTCAGATAACCGAATTTGGTGACTGATATTCGGTCGCTATTTTGGTCACAAATTTTGATTTTTTTTTATAAAAAAATTCCTGTAACTTAATCCTACCGACCAAATTTTGTTTTTCAACTATTACCCCATTGATTTTTAATTTCTGATATAAAAAAAATACACCAATATTTTTTTTTGAATAAATAGAAAACGTAAATATGATGTACTAACGATCCAAAACACCACAGTCAATATGATCAAGAAAACAGATACATTAATTAATTCAAGTTTAATAATTGTTTATTAAAAAAAGTTTACTAATGTACTAATTAACGATCAAAACATAAAAACACAGCACAGTCAATAAGTACTAATCAAAATATCAAAACTCATCAATCTTCCAAAGGGATGAACATGTAGAAGCGAGAACCCCCAAGGTACTTAAACTTTGCCAATACACCAGTGGATAACAAATACAACTCCATGATACCATTTGTGTCTGTTGCAAAATATGGGCGATCCTCATGGATTACTATATTCCCATTGAACAGATTTCCGCATTTGTCTTCAATAGTCACAACACGCGGTATTCCTTTTCCCCAATGACGGTAGAATGATCGCAGGATTGAAATCAAATCCTGAAAATACACAAGAACAATTTAGTAATGATTAGTTTATGCCTTAACCATCATTACGTGAATCCGATCGTTATTCTTAAGTTGATGAGATATTGTACCTGGTCTAAATGGATGATTGTCTCAAAACATTTAGTCGGATCCATTTTCTGATAAAATGATCAGCTGCTGGCTCATATAGTTTTATGGCTAGTATGACCGTGGTTTTGTGCTAATTATATCGCATTTTCGCCCAAATTAGACTTGATTGTCTTTAAGCAACATTTTGAGTCTGTAAAGTATTTTTAGGCTAATTTAGTTAGTTTTGAGTCAAATAAAGCATTCACTGCTATTTCCTATTGTTTCAGGTTAGAATAAAGCACTTAGAGCCAAGGGAATGAAGAAAATATTGAAAAAATGCAATTCTGGAGGATTCGCCTCGCGAGAGGATGCTCGCCTCGCGAGCCCGAAGACCAGCACGATTAGCAACAGTCACCCTCTCTGGCTAGCCTCGCGAAACCTGTTTCGCCTCGCGAAAGAGCGACTGTTCATAATATTCGCCTCGCGAGCGACCGCAACCCAGAATCTGTATTTATAGTCTGTTTAGGGCAGAACTGAGGGATCTTATCTTATCTTCTTCTTTTCTTTTCATAGGCGGCTACGAAATTAGGTGTAGGTTTATGTTTGTAATGGAGAGCTAGTCTCCTTTGATTAATCTACTGCGATTGGGTTCCATTTACGCTTGAGGTTTTGTAATTTTTGAACTTTATGCTATTCTCTTTCAATACTTGTTTTATATATTTCTGTTTGCTTAATTCAGGAGTGTATAGAATTTGTGTTGATTTGTTTCAATGATGTTATGTTCCTATACTTAATCGTGTTTTCTTAATTCACGTGTGTTCGTTCTTGTTCGCTTAGTTATTGAGTGCTTCACCCTATTTGCTTAATTCGGGAATAGGAACATATGTCTCGTAGCATTGGTTTCGCTTGTTAATTGATGTTACAATCGAAAAGAGAGTAGAATCCGCTTAGGGCTTGGAATTATATGAACCGATGATAGTGGGAACCCGAGAACAGTAGGTTAATCGCTTTAGCTTATTTGGTAATTGTTTAGTTTACATTGTCTTTCTGCTTTGTTTTCTTTATTCAATTCCAAATCCAAAACCCCCCAAAACTGATTTTTGTGTTAATAACAACAACCTAAGAGTCCTTGTGAGACGATATCCGAGTTGTCGCCCTAAACTACATTTTTACAAACCGCTCGCTTTTTGGCACGTGCGCGACAGCATACAACGATAAGGAAAACAAGTCATATGTCTAAACTTCATCAAGTGATAATAAGAAAAGATGGAAAGATCCATGTAGCATACTAGCATGTTAAAATAGAACAAAGAAATGCAACTTCACATGCAACTTTACAGATTAGCAAACATAGTAGTTTTCAGGAAAGCAGATGCTTTTACGTTGTTTTGAAGGATGGTCATAGAGAGGACTTTTCCTACTGGAAATGCCTAGATAACCTAGTAAGGATGGTCATCAACAACTATTTCTGGAAAACTCCATTGCCTAGTGAAACAAATGAGTAGAAAACCAGAGTTGCTTTCATAATATTGTGTACAGAGCTGCTTTCTAATGTGAATAATGTTTGAATGATGACGGCACGTCATGTGCCTGGCAAATTGTGCCCCACCCTTCATTTTATCTAACCCTATACTTAATCCTTCATTATCTAAGACCTTGGCCTTAAGGCAGAATTAAAGAAAAACCTCAAACTTCAAGAATCCTTCAAGCACTTCCAAAATATTGAATGAGCATGCGTGCCTTGAGAAGGTACGCATGCTCATTAATATTGAATCTCAAATAGGAAACTAAGGCTTTCGTAGCTTAATAATTAACTCTAACAGAAAATAAAACCATTGACTTATAAGGATTGCAGCATACTTCAACAAATATATATTGAAGCATATTTCAATACAAACTTAGATAAAATATAGTATTAAACATCCTATTGAGATCCGCTCTCCACTAACAAGTAACACATAATTGTTAAAAACTTGCATAACTTCTAAATTAGCAACACACAACAAGCATCCCGCCTTTTTGACAGGATCACATCCTATTGAGCCCTGCTCTCCACTAATGGCAATCAAGGCATAGAATTGACACATCCATCCTATTGAGCTCTGCTTTCCACTAACAAACAACATATAAAGTTTACAACCACATGCATCAATTTTAATCTACCAGCACACAACCAGTATCCTATTGAGCTCAGCTCTCCACTAACAAGCAACATATTCAATTGCAACCACATGCATAATTTCTAATCTACCAGCACACAACCAGAATCCTATCGAGCTCAACTCTTCACTAACAATCAACAAATCAATTCAAAGTCTTCAAGCACCACTAGCAACAAAGAAAAAGATAGAGTATTTGACCTACCTCAACTCCAAGCAAATAGTGAAAACGGGTGACGACTAGAGCGGTTGTCAATCGACAAAGAAAACTGTAAGAAAAAATAATAACATCATCAAAGGCTCTTGTGATAAAAGTATAAACTTGGAAATCATTAACCTACTTGCACACTTGCCACTCTTGAAATTAAAAACAAAACATTTTCATTACATATCAGATATCTACTCGTGGCTGTACATGCTAATGTAATGGGAAGTAATATCTACTAGCTAAGCTTAGGAAAATGTAAGAGCTAAGCTATTATTGAAAAATACTAATTTCATTCATCATCTTTCTTCTCTATTATTCATTCATCAGATATCTACATATATATAGCACCCTGAGCATAACATAAAACAAGCCTAATCAAGAAGTTCATATATGCAACTGAATCTAATAACAAATGCAAAACAGAATTGGTGACTAGTGTAGTGCCTCATCATAACAGAAAGCCTGCAAAACCTGCAAACAGAGCCTGCAAACCGAATCAAACCTGCAAAGAGAGAGAGACAGAGGGAGAGAGAGACGTGAGTGAGAGAGAGAAGGAGAGGGAGAGAGACGCGAGTGAGAGAGAGAAGGAGAGAAGGATAGGGATAGAGAGACACGAGTGAGAGAGAGAAGGAGAGGGAGAGAGACATATGCTTACCGTGTGGAGGAGGTAGTGGCCGGAGAGGAGCTGGAGGAGGTGGTGGCCGGAGCTCGCGAGTGAGGAAGAAGGAGAGAAACAGTGGGAGAGAAGGAGAGATTCAAGCGAGTGAGGAAGAAAGGGGGCTGCACTGGTTTTAGGGATTTCATTTTTAGCGACCGAATTATTCGATAGCTAAATCGGTCTCTAAATGGGTTAATTCGAAATTTGAATTCATAAATTTAGTGACCGATTTAAAATCCGGTCGCTAACACGCTCTATTTAATTTTTTTTGCGCGCCGTTTAGCGACCGATTTAATATCGGTCGCAATGATAGATAAAATTTAACCGTTGCATTTAATTTGGTCGCCATTTCGGTCACTAAAAAGTCAAAATTTTGGCTTTTACTTTCCTTTATTTTGCGACCGAAATAGAGATCGATAACTTTGCTACGCTCTATTTTGGTCGCTATTTCGGTCGCAGTATCAACTCTAATCAGTGTTTGATTTAGATCCTACAATCGGTCGCCATTTCGATCGCAAACAGCAACCAGCAAATTCGGTCACTATTTTCGGTTTCTAAATGACCTTTTTTTTGTAGTGAGAGGATTAACCATCAGGCGTCCTAAGGTATTTTAACCATCGACAAATTGACCTTGCTTCATCAGCTGTTAGTGTGTAACAAGCTTTTGGTTTGACCATTTTTCCATTAGGCTGCGGCTTCAGCTCCAGATCCTTTCGTCTACAGTACAGTGCTATGTCCATTCTTGCCTTCTCATTGTCTTTCGTCTTTCCAGACACATTCATAACCCTGTTAAAGATATTGTCAAAGAAATTCTTCTCAATATGCATCACATCAAGGTTATGTCTTAATAGATTATCCTTCCAATACGGTAGTTCCTAAAAAATGCTTTGTTTTGTCCAATTATGCCATTCTCCATACCCCGCTAACTTTGACACACCAGTTTCAGTGACTTTAGGAAGATCCCTAACCCGACCCCATATTTGTTCAGGAGTCAATAAAGGCGGTGGACCTTCCTCTTCTGTCTGATTCTTTTTGAAAGCTAGGGTATTCCTTCGGAAGGGATAGTCAGGATCTAAGAACCGACGATGAAAACCAAACCAGGAACTTTTGCCACCATATCTCAGGGTAAAAGCCTTTCCATGGTCCATGTAATACAGGCACGCCAATCTACCATGTGTCCCCCAACTAGAGAGCATGCCATATGCAGGAAAATCATTGATAGTCCACATCAGTGATGCCCTCATCATAAAGTTTCGCTTCTTTTAGACGTCATACGTCAACACACCATCCCACAACTTCTTCAGATCATCGATCAGAGGCTGTAAATATACATCTATCCCGGCCTTCGGATTAGATGGTCCCGAAATGAGACAAGAGAAACATGTACGGTGTTGACATGCACATCTCGGGATGAAGATTGTACGGTGTAACAATCACTGGCCAACATGAATACGGCAAGGCTGACGCCTAAATGTACGGGGTAAAACCATCTGAACACAACCCAAGTCTAACATTGCGAGGATCTGCTGCAAAATCAGGATGTACCTTATCGAAGTGCTTCCAAGCATCACCATCAAAAGGGTGGCGTATAAGGCCTGTATTTATCCTATTTTCATTATGCCACCTCATCTGTCCAGCAGTTTGCGATGATGCAAATAGTCTTTGCAACCTTGGAATTATTGGCAGATAGAACACTGACTTTGCAGGAACTGGTTTGTTCTTACTATGGTCACTGCTTTGAACACGGTACCTAGGTGTCTGACAAAATTTACATTCTTCCAAAATGCCATCATTTGTACCCGAAGCACTGTCATAATACAACATGCACCCATTCAAACAACAGCCTATTCTTTTAGCCCTTAGTCCTCGCTTCGACACCAACCGCTTCGCATCATAATAACTTTTTGGCAACAAGTCTTTGACGGGTGTCACATATTGAAGCACTTTACAAAAAAACTCCAAACACTGCTCGGGCACATTCTAATTGGACTTGCAAGCTAGAAGCCTAACACAAATTGATAATTTTGAATCTGACGCCCCTTCAAACAACGGCTAATTTGTCTCTAACAATAGATTGTAGAATCTATGTGCCGATTCATTAGGAGGCTCTTCCATGTCATCAGACTCATCCACCTCGAAGTTCCCACATTGCCCAATACAATCGTCCACCATCATATGCATTGACTAGAGTTGCTCGACATAGTCGTCATGTAAGACACTGCTAGATGCACCCATGTGAAGATCGTCAGCACCGACATCATTCAGATTAATATCCAGCAACTCCTCACCATGATCAGTCCATATCCAATAAGTAGGCTTGAACCCACGTCGATATAGATGTACCTTCACTTCATCATCACTCCTCAAAACTGTCATACAATTGTACTTTATGCACGGACATCGAATCCCCCATCTTCTGCATAATCACAATGTTGTTTGGCTTTCGATATAAACTCCGCAACTCCAACTACAAATGATTGTTTTAGAAGTCGTCTCCCAGGCTCTTGCCTATCATACACCCAACTACGACTCGGGAGATAATATTCCATCCTTCTGCATATCCAGATGAATTGACGTATTTTTAAACATGATACTATTATAACCTCAAATCTCTTGATAGTGTGATTTTCATGATGTTTTCTGTATACTTTTGCATGCATTTTGCATATAGATTAGGCATTCTTTATTTGATTTTAGTTAGATTTTCCCTTGGAACGGGTGAAGCGGTTTCTGTGTGTTGTTTTGCAGGAAGTCAATGTAAAAATGATCAAAATCAGCCATGATGGAACCTGGATGAAACAGAGCCTGAAAAGTAAAGAACATGAGCTAAACAGAGCCTATCACGGCCTGGCCGTGATGACCATCACGGTCGTGATCAAGCAGAGCAGAAGGCAAAAGTCAGAAATTGTCACGGCCTGCCCGTGATTCCAATCACGGCCGTGACAGGCTAAATTTTAAGGGCTCGCGTCGCAAACAATTCTCTCGCCTTGCGAGAGTCAAAAACTCGAAAACACGTCTTGGACAGAACGCGTCACGGCCAGGCCGTGATGGACATCACGGCCGTGACGCGCAGCAGATCTATAAATAAGAGCACAGCAGACAGAAAAAGGGGACTTTTGGCAGAGGCTTGGAAACCCTAAAGAGGGCTGATGGCTGGGGGAAGGCTAGGATCTTAAAGATGACATCTCCTATGCTCTTGGATTGGAAGAAGATTGAAGGATTCGTCATGGAGTTTTCTTCCTCTCTTCTCTCTTTCTCTTTTGTAGACATTATCATGTGTAGCTAATTCCCCCATTGTTGGGTTTAGATGTAGCTTTTCTGAACTTGATTGTTAATTGATTTGATTTCAATACAAGTTTCTATTTCTTTATGAGTATGTGATTCTGTGTTTAATGCTTTCCTTGGCTTAGCTACCCATAGGAATGATATGTTGCTTTGATAGATAACTGAAAGGTTGGTGTTAAGGCATGCTCATGAATCATATGCCAAGTAGTTCAAGAATCTAGACATAGGTGTTGGCTGCTTGCAATCTTATAAGTCTTGACTTAATGCAAAATCTCAGGTTAATCCACCTAAGACATTAGGGTTTAATTTGGGGTTTTAGGCTCAATGCACCTAAGACATTAGGCTTGAGTATTTTAGAAAAGGCTTGATTGGCATGATTGAATTAGGACTTGTGTTGTTAGCCATTTCATTGCAATTAAGGGAGGATTAGTGTAATCTAAACCTGACAATCTCAACCATTTGTAAATTCTGCACTCCAAGTGTTTGTTAAAAGTCCAAAAAGACAAAAATATTTTATTTCTTTATTTTATGATCTCTTCATGCCATAGTTTAGTCTAGATAGTTGTTGAGTTTGCGAATTGGTAATTGACAACCGATCCCTGTGGATACGATATCCGGTCTCACCACCGTATTACTTGTATGCGACAAGGTGCACTTGCCTTTATTCTAAAAATACGCATCATCTCTCCATTTCCTTCAAAGGTGTGGCCCTATCCCATTCGAGGAAAAACTTTTTCACCACTGTATTATACTAGTTACTCGTCGCTTCTCATGTCTTATAGCTGACGAAAGTTCGGCAGCATTTCCCATTGGTCTCCAAGTACACGACTTGACCGCAGTTAGATACCACAATCAAGCATGGACCCGAAGATGCTTTGACCCGAAATTTCATCAACTATATAACAGATGAGAATCAATGAGTGATTAGTATATCAGTGGAGATCGAAATAGTTTTTTCCCAAACTGTCCCAATTTGACAATTCAAGATTCAATAAAATGAGCGATACCATGACCACGAGTACATATGCTCAATAATATTGAACCTTGAACGAGAAGCTACGATTTTTCTCAATTGCATAAATATTTTTTAATTAATTATCATTATATTAGTTAATTACTTAAATACTAAGATTTTTTTAATTATAAGTATACTATTTAATTACACAAATACTAAGATTTTTTAACACAACGACAAGGCATGGAGTAATCATTTTAAGAGGCATATAACAATTTACCTAAATTAAGTATTAATTTAAGTTTTGTAAAAAAAAAAAACTATTAATTTAAGTTTTATACGACATCAAAGCTAACGGTGAATTTTAAACTACCATAAACCAGCATTAAATGACACATGTTTCTAACCACAATAAAATTCTAAATAACAACATCATAAATAAAACAAAACCAGCATATGCATTTACAATCCAAACCACAAGTAGATAAAAATTTACTAAATTGATCCAACATATATAACAGTCCAACACACTTAACAATTTACAATATAACAGTACAATACACCTAACTGTCCAACACAGTTAAAAAAATCGATCCAACAATACATTCCAATACATTTTATCATTGTCCTAACAATTTACAACATCATAATCAACAACTATCCATTCAACATTTAAATTAATAAACAAAAAAACTAAAAAAATTTAAAATTAAATTGGAATCTCACTGAAACAACCGCACTGGTGGCTGGTGCTCCAAACTGGTAGTTGTTCCCTGGAGATGACAAAGATTGAGTTACTAGCTATAATGCACAAACAGAGAAAGAATACTTGTAAGCCTAAAGAGGTGTTGAATACTTGTAAAGCTATTGGTTAATAGTGGAGAAAACCTTCAGGTAGAAGGGACTGGACGTAACTCTTGGTTGGAAGAGAGTGAACCAGGACCAAGCCTCTATGTGAATCTTTTATCCCTATCTTTTACAGTCTTTGTTTATACTAACTGTGGGAATTTGAACTTGAGTTTGTTAACTCCTTTGAAAATATATTTTATTTGTGTGTTTATCTTCATGTGCTTGCAAAAAGGTAAAAGCATTTTCGAAAATCTGTTAAGAAATACAATTCAACCCCCCTTCTTGTGTTTCCTTGTATCAACTTCAGTATTTACCCTTAGATTAAAATGTTCCACGTGATAATTTCATGGATCGTCTGCATCATATTTTTTCCCGTTCACTACCTTCTCTCTCACTTTCGAAAACACTCCGTTCACCAATGAAAACGATCTCTCCACCCCTCCTCCGCCACCACTGACACCGTCCCGATTGCTAGCAGTGGTTATGGAGCCGGACCCAAGGAACCCTAGATGGGGTTGATTCTACATAAAAAATAAATTCCAAAATCAAAATAAAACCCATACAAATACCCAGAACTGACATCGACGCTGTTGGGAGAAAGGTTTATGTGATTTTGATCTAACAACAACCAATTTCAACCAGAACAGAGGTATATCCCCAATTCCTAAATCGAAATTAGAAGAAGATTGGATTATGAAAAAGAAAAAACCTAGGCAGCATATCCAACCAAGCGTCAGGCTAGGGTGAGCCGATGTCTTCAATGGAAACCAAGCGAAATCGGAATCGACTCGAGTCGGAATTGACCACAACCGTGTTGTTGGAGACCGGCACTAGTGTAGAAAAGGGATTCTACATCGGAGTTTACACATCGGTTTTTCAGAAACCGATGTGTAAAACGAGGCGGTGGCATTTTTGAAATTAAAACCAAAGTATTACACATCGGTTTCTAAATAACCGATGTAGAAAATTATAAAGAAAAAAGAAAAGAAAATAAAATATTACTTTTACACATCGGTTTCTATATAACCGATGTAGAAAATTATAAAGAAAAAAAAAGAAAAAAATATCTTACTTTTACACATCGGTTTCTATATAACCGATGTAGAAAATTATAAAGAAAAAAAAAGAAAAGAAAATATTACTTTTACACGTCGGTTTTTATTAACCGATGTATAAAATTTAAAAGAAAAAATCAGAATTTAAAAGTTTAATGTTTACACATCGGTTCTGCTATAACCGATGTGTATAAGATGTTTAACACATCGGTTTTTCATATAACCGATGTGTAATAATCCCAATTTTTCTTTTTCCCTCCTTCTCTTCCGCGCACTATCCCATTTTTCAGATTATGAACCCTAGCTTAAATAGAAAACACTCCCTCCCTCTGCTAACGCGCGTTCATCTCCTCCGTCATCTCCTCCCTTGTCTCCAACCCTACCGCTGCCTCCCTAACACTCCCATTCTTTCTCTGCTAACGAGCGGCTCACTTGTCCCTCCCCGAAAACCCCATTCCTCACCTCCATTGCCCCTCACAGAGCTCCTCTCTTCTTGCTATCACCCCGTAAAACAGGTGTTCATTCTTTTTGTGGTGTTTAAATCCTTCTTCGTGTTTACATCTGACTTGACTTGCTTGCTCTATTTATCAGTTGGGCTGGTGATTTTCTCGCAACCTTGTGATTTGTGTTCGTGTGCTACTATCTTTTGTTGCTACGGTTTTAGGAGTAATGATTTTCCTGTTTTTTATTTGTGTGTCTCGTAGCTGGGGTGTGTATCTCTATATCAGCATTTGCCCCTACTTGTTTTGTATTTGCTAGTATCTTTGGTTTTATGCAGCTGTTTTACTGTTTGGGTGTCCTTTTGGTGTTCTGTTTTTGATTATATGTTTTTGCAGCTCTTTTTATAAGGAATGTTTTGCTCATATATTGTCACCACTTGTGCTGGTTCTTGGGCTTTGATTTATCATTTAATACAATTTTGCTTATAAAAAAAGATCCTTATGATACCAGGGCTCATAATTCTCAATCATTATAACTTATTTTTGGTTCAATTATGATGATTATGGTTTACATTTTACAATTATATGATCCATTTGGTTACATATGAATGGTATAATTTTTAGGGAGAAAGGTTTTGATATTGATAGTCTAATGAAATTGATTAAGGTGCTTAAGTTTAGCTCTTTTTATATATAACAGGAGAGTATGCATGTGTCATGTGACTTCCATGCATTGATGTAAATGAATTTTGTATGTGAAGTCTTGATGAATATGCTGTCTTGTTTCTTATTGAATGGATAAAAGTCTTGCCAAAGTTGTCCCCAAGGCGTTTGGACTATGCTGTTAGGCAAAGTTATTTGAACTAAATTTTGAATTTTTGGAAATATCTGAAGCCTCGGATGCTTGCCTGATAGTTGTTGTATGCTTGATTTATCCATTTGGTTCAATGCTAATTTTCTCTTCTCAGTTAGCATTTGCATAGTACTTTCTGGGATATGTAATTGAGTTAAAAGTTGGAACATGCTAAAAATTAGAGTCACAGAACAAATAGAGAACCGGACCACCTACCACATATTTCTATTTCCTGGGTTGCCAAAATACACATGCTCTTATAATGATGCACGCCCGCTGCTTATGTTTCTTCACTACTTTTTTATGAACTATCCTGACTCATATCAACAACTATTAATGAATTACATATGCATTTTTTATGAACTCAATCAAGCAAGCTCAACATTTGTCAGAAAATCTTCCTTGCATGTACCATGCTTTTGTTTTGGTGCAAGTGAATATAACGTACGTGTCTTTGTGGGGTGGAACTGTACGCGAATTCTCATATAGATTCTTATATTTTAAAATTTGTAATTGCGTCCTTGAATATTTAGAAAATTTGTAATTGGGTCTTCGTATACTTTTTTGTTAGCGTTTTGTTAAGTATTCGTTAAGTGATTCATCTACTCGTCTTTGTGCGTTCTTCATATTATTGCTAAATAGCCAGCTGCATTTTATGTTTTAGAAATGGAAAAGTCAGTTCATGAAATATGACTTTTTGTATAGGTACACTCAGTTCGAGCAGAATATTAAGCAGAATATTCATCAATTATTCATTACGGTTTCCTTTGAGTGTTCTTCCCACACCCGGTAAGCTTTCTCCTCTAAATTTTTATCGTTTGGTTTTTGTTTGCATTGGACTTGGGGATTGGAGTGTTTTATTATTTTTATTAATGTTAATTATTCAGTAAAGCCTTAGTTTCCCGTTTGAGATGCAATACTAATGAGCGTACGTGTACGTGCTTAATGTACCGCTCATTGTGTTGGATCTTGAATTGTCCAAAGTTGGACAGTTTGGGAAAAAACTTTTTCTTAATTCAGTTAAAATAGTTATTCATTGATTCTAATGTTATATACTTGATGAAAGTTCGGATTGATACATTTCCTTTCGTTCTCCGGGTGCATACTTTATCGTGGTGGATGTCATCGCGTTCAAGTAGTGTACGTCGGAGACCGCGGGGAAATGCTGCCGAAATTTTGTCGAGTATGAGCATGAGAGTTAAGGACTAACTGTTAACCGAATGTTGAAAAAGTTTCTTCTCAAATGGGATAGGGCCATACCCTGTCATAAGAAGTGGTTGATGAATATGTTGGACTAAGTACGAAGGTATTGGTTTAGTCATGGATCGCGGTTGGATGAATGCTAGACGGACAAGTGATGAGTATGAGAATGGAGTGGAAGATTTTCTACAGTTTGCAAAAACAAATGCTCCTGATAGTGGTAACGGAAGGTTTTATTGTCCTTGTGTTAACTGTTTGAATGAGAGACGACTAGAAGGCGAGGAGATACGTGATCATCTTATTTGTGAGGGGATTTGCAAGAGTTATACAACATGGATATGCCATGGTGAATCGTTAGACAGGCCGAGGGTGTCGGATAGAGAGGAAGTTGATGACGTGGAAATGGACGATGGACTAGAGGACATGATCCGTGATGTTGGGCAAGAGTCTTTTCGGCGCGCACATGTGTATGATACTTTGTGCAGTGATGCGCAAGTGGCTTTGTATCCGGGGTGCACGAATTTCACACGGTTGTCAGCGGTGTTAAGATTGTTCAATGTGAAGGCGAGAAATGGGTGGAGCGATAAAAGCTTTACCGAATTGCTTGAGTTGTTGAAAGAAATGCTTCCAGAAGGCAACACATTGCCATCTCGAAACTATGAGGCGAAGAAGATATTGTGTCCGATGGGTATGGAGTATAAGAAAATACACGCTTGCCCCAATGATTGCATATTGTACAGGAAAGAGTTTGAAGAGATGCACGAGTGCCCCAGGTGTGGGGTATCACGCTACAAAGTGAAGGATGGTGATTCTAGTTGTGATGCGGTCACCAAAGGTCCTCCTGCGAAGGTGTTATGGTATCTTCCCGTGATTCCGCGGTTCAAGCGATTGTTTGCTAATGTAAATGACGCAAAGAACATTAGATGGCATGCAGATGAGAGGAAGTGTGATGGACAGCTTCGCCATCTGGCCAATTCTTTGCAATGGAAGAGAATTGATAGTTTGTTTCCGGATTTCGGCAATGAGCCCAGAAACCTCAGGCTTAGACTTGCTACCGATGGAATGAATCCATATGGAAACTTAAGTAGTATTCATAGTTCATGGCCTGTTCTCCTTGTAATTTACAACCTGTCTCCTTGGTTGTGCATGAAGCACAAATACATTATGTTAAGTATGATGATTTCGGGTCCTAAACAGCCAGGAAATGATATTGATGTTTATCTGAGTCCCTTGATTGAAGACTTGAGAATGATGTGGGATGAAGGCGTTGATGTGATCGACGGGTATTGCCGTGAGACATTCAGATTGCGTGCCATGTTATTTTGCACCATCAATGACTTTCCAGCATACGGGAACCTGTGTGGGTATAGTGTTAAGGGGCATAAAGCATGTCCAATATGTGAAGAAGGCACATGTTACCATCAACTGCAACATGGAAGGAAGACGGTTTACCTTGGGCATCGGAGATTTCTCCGACGTAATCATCCTTATCGTAGATTGAGGAAAGCTTTCAATGGACTTCCGGAGAATGAAATTGCTCCGGTGGCCTTGACTGGAGAACAAGTTTATGAAAGGGTGAACAACACTAATGTTATCTATGAGAAGACCCAGAAGAAGGCTACAGAGAAGAAAATATGGAAGAAGAGGTCGATCTTCTTTGATCTTCCATACTGGTGCAAGCTTGATGTAAGACATTGTATTGATGTGATGCATGTAGAGAAAAATGTGTGTGACAGTTTAATCGGAACGCTTCTCAACATTCAAGGCAAGACAAAGGATGGTGTGAATGCTCGTCTGGATCTAGTTGCGATGGGTATACAAGAGCAGTTAGCTCCACTTAAAGTGGGGGATAAGAAGACTTATTTGCCCCCAGCATGTCATACTTTATCAAAAAAGAGAAAAGAAGTTTCCGTGAATGTCTACGGGGAGTCAAAGTGCCACAGGGTTACTCTTCAAATATCAGAAGACTTGTCTCAATGAAAGATCTCAAATTAGTTGCTTAAAGTCTCATGATTGTCATGTCTAGATGCAACAACTACTACCGGTGGCCATTCGTGACATATTGCCTAAAAAAGTCAGACATGCCATTACTAGGTTATGCTTATTCTTCAATGCTATATGTAGCAAGGTCATTGACACTAAAAATTTGGATGAGTTGGAAAATGAGGCAGCCATTGTATTGTGCCAATTGGAGATGTATTTTCCACCTTCATTTTTTGACATCATGGTTCATTTGATTGTTCATCTAGTGAGGGAGATTAGATTGTGCCGTCCCGTTTATTTAAGGTGGATGTACCCAGTTGAGCGATACATGAAGATCCTGAAAGGATATATGAAAAATCCACACCGTCCAGAAGCATCTATTATTGAAAGGTATGTTGCAGAAGAAGCTATTGAGTTTTGTACAAACTACATGTCAGAAGCGGAACCTGTAGGGCTTCCGAAGTCTCGTCACGAAGGAAGATATGATGGTAAGGGTACACGAGGTATCACTGCTGAAGTATGCTGGAGAGCGTTGGAGGGCTTTTAAGACCGACCTGGGCAGATACTATATATTCAATCCAAAAAGTAAAAAGAACCCACTTGAGGTGTATCCGTTTCTTGACAAGGCGACGTGGGATCGCTTTGTTCAGAGCCGACGTGATCCCAGCTTTCAGGTTAACTTATTTGATTTGTCTCTAAATTTATGTAATTGCATTAATTTCATTTACTTATGTAATTTAATTGTCTTTTATTTATAACGGGAGAAGAGGAAAAAGGGGCAGGAAAACCAAAGCAAGAATGTCTACCCCCATGTCATGTCTCGTGGGGGATATAAAAAGCTTGTTAAGAAAATGGTTGAAGAGGAAAAGAAAGCACTTCAGCAGGCAGCATCTCAGGCGGATCCTAATGCTGAAAATCTTCCAGAGGTTGTTGATCCACCTCCACCCCCACGCCATCGTTCATGGAAGAGGGGCCGACAAAGAAAAACGGGACAATATACATCCGAGGAGGCCCGCCAAGTAGCTGAGAGGATTGTAAGTATAGTTTGTTGTAATTGTCATTTTAAGATTGTTACCGAATTGTAATGTGACCTGATATTTTTATGTGATAGGATGCCTTGGATGATCAGCTAACCCAAGGAACCTTTGTTCCTAGAGGACGCAATGATATCTTATCTACTGCCATCGGTAAACCAGACCACCCGGGCCGTGTCATTGGTGTTGGATGGGGAGTCGGCATTCGCCAATACCATGGTTCATCTTCACGCCAATGCCACAGGGATTCGGTTGCAGATAGAGCACGACTAAAACAGGAGATTGCAGCTGAGCTTCGACAGGAGATGGCCGAGCAGTTTGCCCAGCAGATGGCAATATTGACTTCTATGTCCCAGCAGATGACAATGTAGGTGTCCAACCCTCTCGTCCAACCCTCTGTCCAGGTGAGCACTAAGGGCTCATGTGATCCTCCTCATCATCCTGAAAATGATGATGATGGTGATGCTGCTGCTGATGATGGTGATGCTGATGATGATGATGATGATGATGATGATGACGACCCTGATAGGTGTGAGCTGTATGTTGATGATCATCATAATCATCGCCGCTTAGTGGCATTGGGTAGGGCATATAATAAGTTAGGTAATATCATACACCATCTGTTATTACCGGATGATCAGCTGAGGGTGTCTGTTGAGATTATTCGAGATGCTGATGCTCGAGTCCCTGTGCCCACTGATGAGGTTCAAACAGTGGGTCAGGCCCCCGATAACTTCATCCTCTGGCCAAGAAGACTGGTCAACTTTCTTGTTGCATCTGAGGTATTCGGTTAGTTGTGTTTTTCTATATTCATAGTTGAAATATATTTATTATTGTTTAAAGATAATGCTTTATTTTTATTCGTTATAGGATGTTGGAAATGATATTGTGCCTAAAAGGTCGGATCTAGGAAGACCAGAGATGTCTGCTCCTGCCAAGGTATTCATTTGACCATTTAGTTAATAACGAATTAAATAACTTAATTATCCGTGATTACTAATATATATCTATGTTGTTTAGGGGCACCTGGCCATGGTGATGTTTTTAAAGTTCTGGCTATACAGGTTGTCACCATGGAGGATGATGCACCCTTGGTAACGTTGGAACATGATGCCAGCCCTGGTGAACTGTATATACCAAAGAAGGAACTTATGGAGATGGCACTCAATAAAGAAATGGCCAGTTCTGCACACATATCGTTTTGGTGCACGTAAGTACATTTTATTTATAAGTTAAGTACGTAATTAATTTTTAAATACTATGATAATTAACATGTTTTTCCAATATATTAGGTATCTGCATCGTATGTTAGTCGATCAGGGTAACCTCGCCCTTTATGGGTTCATTGACCCCATGTTCATTCAGGGTGATGTTCTCGTAGCATCGGAAGACCCGGTCACTACCATACGTGATATACTTGCCCGAGACGATCATCAATTCTATCTTGCGCCTTATCTCAATAAGTAAGTACCTGTTATTTAAGTATAACTATATATGACTTAGTCACTAACTGTGACGCAAATACCGCCGGCATTGGCAACTGTTGCTCTTGTACCCAAGAATGAACGTCGTGGTCTTCTTCTGCTCATTGGGAAATAAGCCGGCGAATCAACTGAAGACGATCATCGAAACGTAAGCATTTAAATACTTTATAATCAGTAATGCAGTTGTTTTAATTATCTGAAATCTATTATATATACTTTAATTAATGTTTTTGTCATGATAGGTCTATTAATGCATCCCACGTGTTGCGTGGTGAAAGGCGTACTCGGGCTATCAGATGGATTATTCCCAGCGTAAGATATTTATTAGTTCAAATGCATCAAATGCAGTGGGTACAATAATTGATTTCTATTTTATTTAATTCCTCATATTCTAATTGGGTTTCATTTGTACGTAGTCACGTATACAACGTGGGTCATGGGAATGTGGCTACTATGTGATGCAGTGGATGTTGGAAATTATCTCCTCCGGGATCACTGAAAGATGGAGTGAGGTAAATGTTAATTGACACAATTAGAAGTAATAGTATAGATTCGTTATATGTTTTATGTTAGTTTATTACTTAAAAGATATAATCTTTTGTCCAATTAAACTTGCAGATATTCAACAATCCAACTCCATTATCTGATTCTGACATTAACATCATAAAGAGGCGTTGGGCAACTTTCTTTCTTGAAGTGTACCACCCATAGTTTGTATATATGTAGTTAGTTTAAAAACTTATCATGTACTAGCTATAGTGTACCTTTGACTGATGATATGTATTAGTGCTCGTGTCGTGGTTCAATTCTTCTTCTCTCGTGTTTTGATGTAGCCTTGATAAAGTGTTGTTTTCATTCATTCGAAATTAATTAGGCCTGATGCCCTCTGTTTTGGTCTGTGCTCACCTGGGTCATTTGATGAAATGTCGAGTATTTTTAACCATATGTGTAAGAGCTGATTGTTTGTGCTAAGAAAATTGAATGAAGTATGTTTTGCTTTTGAATGATTGTGTCAAAACTGGTTTGGTGTTCTGTTGTTGTTTCTTGTTTGATCAGTGGTACTTCTTGGTTTGTTTATTGATCTGCATTCATCAAAACAGGGGAAATGAATGATTGAAATGTAAATAACAGATTAAAAAAAATGAGATTTTACACATCGGTTCATCAAAAACCGATGTGTAAATTTAACTTTCTACATCGGTTTTCCGTAGAACCGATGTGTAAATTTCACTTTACACATCGGTTCTATTTAAAACCGATGTAGAAAGTTAAATTTACACATCGGTTTTAGGCAAAACCGATGTAGAAAGTTAAATTTCCAACTGCTTATCAATTGATAAATTAATTTTCCACATCGGTTGATAGAAAACCGATGTTTAAAATATACTTTACACATCGCTTTTTTAACCGATGTGTAAAGTGGCAATAAACCACATCGGTCGTTTCCACATCAGTTTGAAAACCGATGTGGAAAGCCAAAAATAACCGACGTGGAATCCCTTTTCTGCACTAGTGCGGGGTTTCGAGGAGGAAGGGTCTGAGACGCATACCTGATTCGATTCGGTGCCAGTCAAGAGCTTGAGATCTTGAAGGGGTCTGAAATCTTGTGCCTTTTGCGGTGGAGGTCATCGACGACAGTGATGGGATAGGAGGTAGGGGAGATGGAATTGGAGGAGGGGGGCGAGGGAGTGGGGGCGTCGCCGCCACGAGGACCGCCATGACGGAGACTGGTAGGGGGAGGGGGCAATGGAGTTGAGGGAGTTGAGGGATGATATGGTGTAGAGGGTATAAGGTAAGGATGTGGACATGAGATGAATCTAACGGTGATATGAGGTTTCTCACCAAGAAAGACTTGGGATAGTATCGCACTGTAGAATCCGCCCTTGTTTGGTTCCACTGTGAAAAAATCGAACTCACTTTTTCAACGGTTAAAATGTGGGTTTAACCATTTTTTAAGATTTTGCCTTTTTTATTTGAAAGTAATTGTGCATTTCAGAATCAATTTTGCCTGAAGCTTGAGGTAGCTTCTGTTTTTGTATTGAAAAAATTTTTTATAAAGAAAAAATTTAGGATGAGGGGATGATGCCCCAGTTTAAGGCAGGAAAAACCTTCGGGCTCTATAAACACTTATAAATATACTATGCAAATAGTAAACTAATATTTAATCAGTAATTATCTGATTTTCTTTTTGTATTGGTTTAGATATGAATACCCCTATAATATAACAATAGTATAATAATATATTCAATTAATTTAATACGATGTAACTAAATTTTTTCAAAATTTCCTACCTCAAATAAAACTCATACTAAAAACTTATTCTCTTTATTATACATATATTTTAAATTTAGAAATATAAATTACAAATTATATAAATAATATTATCCATACTCCGTGCATCGCACGAATACTAGTACTAGTAATCTTTTTATTTTTTTTTCACCGAACTTAAATTGAAGTTTTCAACTATTATTTTAATGGAAATATTACTTAAAATATTTAATTATGTCTTTAGTATTTATACCACAAAAAGTTGATGATTACACATCTAACACTCAAATTAATTGAATACTATTCAAATATTGTACCCCTTTGTTTAAAGGTTTTTCTCGAAAAAAATATTTTAAAAAGTTTCGGAAAACCTATGAAAAAATAGAATCCTAAATAAAAAATATCACATTTTAGATAAGAATATCCTTATGGGAGAGGTCAACCCCTTGAATGAATCTCAATACTTCGAGGGATTAGTCTCTGGATCCCAGTCAGAGGATACCTATGTTCACCAAAAAAAAGTATTGCCCTTAACAAATTCACATAGTAAAATATGTTTTTATAATAGCGACCGATTTCTTCGGTCGCTAAACACCCTTTTTTTTGTAGTGAGAAGAGGGTTGGAGAACAAGGTAGCTCACCTGAATGGGTGGCGGCGAGCGGCGGGGCAGGCGACTGAGCTAAGGCAAGCGGCGGCGGCGGCTGTTGGGAGGTCGGGGAGAGAAAAGAGAAAGGAAAGAGAGGGAGAAGAAGGAGAAGGAGAAAGAGGAAAGGGAAGGGGGCGGTAAGGGGCTCAGAATCAGAAATTTGAGGGTGGGGGGGTCCGAAATCGGAAATGTGGGGGTGGGGACGGGGGACGCAAGGGAGACAAATGGGGGGGGGGGGGGGGGGGGAACCGGTTTAAAAAGACCATGGGGTTACCGACGGACCAAGCCATCGGTACCCAAAAACCGATTCACGTTACCGACGGCGGGATTCGACTTTCCGTCGGTAATATATTTCCCGTCCATATTCCTGAATTTCTGACGGAAATTTCCGTCGGTACAAAAACATTTCCGACCGAAGTTCCGTCGGTAACGCGTTTCCGATGGAAATATGCCTTTGTCTACTCATCACCAACGGAAGTTTCCGTCGGTAACTTACCGATGGAAATTTTCATCGGAAATCCGACTTTCCCTACTCATTATTGACGGAAATTTCCGTCAGTAATTTTTTCCCGCCAAATTTCCCGCAACTTTTTCGATGGAATTACAGACGGCTTGTCCGTCGGTAATGTTTCCGACGGCTATTTCCGTAGGAAATGACGCTGATTTTTCCCTTCCATATTTCCGACGGTTTTTTCCGTTGGTAATAATAAAATTTCCGTCGGAAAAATGTCCATCGGTAAACGACCATCGGTAATTCCATGTTTTCTTGTAGTGTTGTGCTTCATGTTAGTGGTGCCTTTGCCATTGCTCTGTATCTTCAATTTTGGCGGAGATAACAGCTCCTGAAGGAAACCAAACTTAAACATTCAACTTTAGCATACATAAAATTGGAGGAAGCAAAATATGATAAATAAGATAGGAAAAGCGATTTCTATGGCAGATCTAAACGCGATTTGAAGATCTGAAAATGGTTTGAAGATAATAGATGGCGGTGCTATTTCAATTTGTTCCTTAGGTGGTGGTCGGCGCACTAGCCGTGATGGGGAATGCAGCATCAAAGCGGACTCACGCTCGCCAGTGAGAAGGTTTTGCATGTTTATGTGTTGCATCAAATGATTTAGGCAATTTTCTTTGAATAACTACTTGGCCTAAAGAGAACCATCCCTAATGCATGTTCCCTAGTTAGCCCCGTTGAGCTTTCACGACGACGGCGGCGGCACGGTCGCGAGCAACGTCGGAGAAAAAGGGGAGGGTCCAGTTCCGGCATCGTCTTCCCTCTCTTGTCCATTTCTCAAGATTCACACGGAAGAATGGCTCTCTAGAGGATTCGGGATCAGTGCGAATCTGCCGGAGTTTCGCCATTGTGGCGGACGAAGCTCGGGTTTGACAAATCTCTTCATGAGCAGAATAAAGGTGAACGCGGGAACGAGCGGGTTTGGATCCATGGGATAGGGTTTGTGAAAATAGTAAATAGTAAATCGTAAGACTTTCTACATCGGTTTCAAAAATAACTGTGGTAGAAAATCATTCTCATAGTTTATTGTATTACAAAAATGCCACCACGTTATTTTATACAACCGTTCATTTTGTAACCGATGTAGACAGTCATTTTCAGAATTCATTTTATTACAAAAATGTCACCGCGTTATTTTCTACAACGGTTTTAATACAATTGATGTAGAATCCATGATGTATAATGCATATTTTCCACCAGTGGATATTCCACCAGGAAAAAAAAAATCACATGGTGCCAAGTATTGAACTACCGCTTAAATAGCAAAGTCATTAAGTATTTCACGTATGTAAATATTGTTAGATACTTTTTCGGAAGAGATGTAGTATTATTTAGCACGAAACGATAACACACGAATTTAAAAGTCAGAAAAAGAGGCCAGATAGATGGCAATAATGAAAAATAGTTGCTCTAAATAAACCCTCATGCAAGACTTACGAAACTGAATTTGTAATATCTAGCAATATTATTTCTGGAAACTTGAGACAAAGGGGGGAGGAGAGCAAGAGAGTTTTAGTGACTCCATTAGTTGTTTTTGCTAAAAACAGTTTGACAGTCATTAATTTCCTTGAGTGAGAATTAAACTGCTAAAATAATGTCAGGACAAAAGAATGAATGAAAACATCATCACCGCCAAATCTTTCGTAAGGAGAGAGGATGGAGAAAAGTTTTCGATCCTCACGGCCGGTGGTGCCAAAGCTAGCTTCCTTGCTAGAAGTAGTGTGGTCCATTTAATTCTTCAACTTTACCTTTTTTAATTTATCACACATTTCACTAGTCTTTTTTTTTTGGTAAACCAAAGAATATATATAATAGAGAGTGCAAGGGGTAATTCCTTATTATTAACTTGGTTCATCTGAGATTAATTACTTGACGAAGCTTACTACGATTTTAATGATAGTATTTCTGTACTCTTGATTATAATCAACAATAATTAAGGACATGTTTCCTTTACATATGTTAATTAGAAGGGAGGAGTTCGGGAGGAAAGGGATAAGGAATTTTCTTTAAAGTAAACATTTTTTATTGAGGGTTTATTTAGAGCATTGGTAGATTTTGGTTTAGTCAAAATATCCCAGCAAGCTCAAGTGGTGAAATTGTGGGAAGTGTAGCTTGGTAACGTATTCCTTCCAAAAAAATGGATGAGTATCCGTCGGCAAATACACTCTTGACAGCAATATTGTGAGTTGCCACCACGTAAGGCTATTCTCGATGCAGTACAAGGAAATACATAATTGCATGTTTCCACTTAATAGTTGCTAATAATATACTTTTTTTTCTTCATTCTTCAAATAATTGGTTCACGTCGTGGCTGCTTGCTTGCACTTTTCTGTCAATTGATCTAGCTAAAAGCATAAACTCCCTCTCCTCACCCAAACTTTATTCTATCTTTGGTATTCTTTTTGTGTGGTACTGATTTAGTATGGTCTTTTCTTTTCTTTCGGTGAAACTGTAATTCATTTGTTTTCTTCTCATTATTTGGAAAATGATCAACACCATGCATACATTAAATTAATTAAATGGGTCCAATTCATGTCATAAAAATCAATATGATTATGTCCAATTACAAGTTTTTTTTTGTTTAAGCAGTGCATGCGTCATGACTCTTGATAGCTGTCATGCATCGCTTAGTTTACGTAATCTTTAAAATATTTAAATGTTGGTATTTAATATACTCCAGTCAAGTGATGACGGAAGTAAGAGTAGTTCTCAAAGTTATCGTCTACTTGATGATTATGTAAAATATATACACTATATATGCCTACTCTGTTACACTTGCAACCGTGAATAGAAGTTGAATATTCTTTAGTTCTTTTATTTTCTATTCTGCTGCAAAAAGCCAACAGTGTAACTGTGGAAGATGCTACAGCCTACAAGAAAATTGTATTTGAAAGAATCTGTACTTCAAAGGGATTTGGCATATGCACGATTATATTATTAAATAGGTGGTTTATTTCATTTTAGAAATTAACATAGTAATTAGTTCCTAGAGATTTCAAGATCATGAAATGAAAGGATATACTTCGTGAATTCTTATTACCTTGGTAAAGCAAAATGCTTATTAGTTTGTTACCATCTTTCATTTTATGGCGCCTTAAAAGCTTTGACTGAAGGAATTATACTACCTATTGGAAAGTTAATGTTGATCTTTGCATTTAATCAATTAATTAGTATTCTTATATCTTTATTCTTTAAATTCAAAAAAAATAATTCAAATCATTTTTCCTATGCATGCATGTACATATTCAAGAACTTGCAGTTTTTAGAACTTGTGATTTCAATGCATATAGTTAAGTTTATCACATGCATCGATCATAAGGTGTTTAGAGCATCTATAAATACTTATTTAAATTACTAGTTCATTTTTAAGCAAGCAAATTGAAGGAAAAGAGTAGGTCAAATCAAGAAATCAATTGAAGTGATGAGCTTCTAAGAGAGTTCTTTTTCTCTTCCTATCCTCTCCACTATTTCCTTGACTGCATGCCACCATACAATATCATACATTTTGGTAAGAGCACAGCAGCACCTTCGGTAGTGCTCTCCATTACTCCGATTCTGAATCACTCCGGTTAGGATCTTCAGATCAATGATGACTTGCTCAACATACTATCTTAATTATGACTGATACATAGTTTCTCGTTCAGAATTTGAATAGGAAGAAAGGAAATAAGATTTTAATTATTTCTGACAACTCCAACCTGCTCTAATAATGAAAGAGTTGAAAATCAGATTTTCCAGTGCAATTTTGTGCAGTGAGGACGCACTCGCCTGCCCTCTTGCTAATCACAAAAATAGAAAGCATCTAGCAAGCTACTTGCTGACAACCCACTTGGTGGTGCTTCGGTGGTGACTAGCTATTACCATGTTAGTACAACTCCGAGAATAAATCTTGTCAAGTATGCGTGCTTTCATGTTGATGGTGATTTGTGATGAGTTGATAACCTCACCGCACTTGTGTTTGGACGAGCGTTTGATAAAAGTAATTTTGAGTATAATTGATTTTGTAAAATTGATTTGTTTAGAATTGAGTTTGAAGTGTAGTGATTTATGTTTGAATGTTTTTATTTTGAAATCAAGTTTAATGTAAAACTTAGTGTAAATTTTTCAACTCAACTCAAAAGCTACTTTTTCTAGCTTCTAGTCAGAATCGCTTCTGGAGGTAAAATCAATTTTAGCCGACGGTAACCAAACATTTTATTTTTACTAAAATCACGTTTGATAAATGACATAATTAATTCTGGAGATTTCCAACGTGAAACCAAACACACACGTAGTAATGGTTCATGGTTGTGCAAACATTAACTCAATAAAAATCATGTCTACTTTTGGCGTACATATTGCGTAGATATGAAGAAGCAAACGAAAAATGTTTTTGGGAAGTACATTCTGATGCAACGTACTAATATTGCATATCACTTCTGTCTCAAGTCTTAACCTTGGTTGTTTGGTATCTATCAACTCAAATTTTGAATTTCTTAAAGAATACATATTTTACTTATATCAACGTTACATGGAAATATCGTATAATAGTAATTTATGTCTTGCTTGTATGTATGTTTCCGTTCCCCTCCAATAGTCGGCAGCTACCATTACGAGGGGAGGGTTTGAAGACAAGGCTCGGGAAGAGCGGGGGGCCCCCCCCCCCCCCCCCCCCACTCCCTCCTCCCTCTCACCCCCAACCACAAGGGGGGGGGGAGGACAGACCCTTAATAAAAGTTTGTTAGTTGTTATAAAACTTGCTTTGAATAAGTATGGACTATGGAATGAAGAAAAGCATTGGATACAAAAACCAGATCAAATAAAATATCAACCATATGTAAAATGCCAAAGACCAAATTATGATAATACATACTTCTAGGGATAAGAATTATTACATGCTATAGCCTTTAGCCTTTGCAGTTTGCATGCTGCCGGTTTGAATTTTCATCCAATATTCATTCATAACAAGGATAACAAAAAAGAATCCCCTAAACAGAAGGTGGCCTATTGTTGGAAAAATAACGTTGAGTGGTGAGTGTGTGATGGTGATGGGGGTGAAGTGATTAAAGCCCCGCGTTGAAGAGATGGGAGAAGGAATAATGGTTTGTAAACTAGGTGGACTAAGAATCATTAATGGATACCTTTAAAGTCTAAAGGTTCCGATCCAAGTGTTTTGTGTTTCGTACCATAGTGGTTCAACTTCAACGAATGCGAAACTTACAAAATATTTACTAATCAATTCATGGGATATGTAAAACACCACTTCCCCCATTTCTGAAAATTTGCAAATTTTCATTGAGAGATATACTGCTTTTGACAAGTATGTAATTCTGCATTAGTGTTGAGCATTTTATGTATCAAATGCTTCAAATGCTAGTGCAAATTTCGTTGTTCTTGTATTAATAGCTCCTATAGAATATGACTCTAGATCTAACTACACCCCAAAAACTAGCTTGTAAGTTGAAGGTTGTCCCTTACTTATAAGCATTCTTCATATCATATCATTATTCAATGTGGGACTCCAACACACCCGTCAAGTGAACATCTAGAACATGAAGTTTGCAGGAGTGGACATCCGCCGGTGGCCCAATGAAAGCTTAATTAATTTCACCATACATCCCATTATCCCTCCTCGAGGGGCATGTTCCAAGAACTTGAATTCAATTTCAACTCAAACAAGTCAGATAGTGCTTGATAGCTTCTGAAATTTGTGGCATTGCGCACTATATGATATATATCGACATAAAGGCAAGGATATCGTTATGCCCGACACGCCGTATCTGCTATCTTTCATGGAATTGCAGATACTTACAAATGCGCGCCGATCATGAAGCTTGTGAAATATGAGATGACAGAAAGTGACCCATTTAATTTGAGGTACATACAATTAAGAGGGCTAAGACTAAAGAGGTACGTTGCATTTTGCTAGCACCGATCCCAGCACGGAATATGCGTTAACATTCTGTTATTTGCACGGATCAAACTTCTGCTTAGTGGATAGAGCACATAACAGACAGGATTAGAATTAGCGCTTCTTCCGGAGTTTGTATGGGGTGGGAGTGTCAGGTATTCTTCCTAATTTCCAATTAGATTAATGTGCCAAATCAAGATTAGGGTCCTTCCATCCATGTACGATCTTAATGATATTCACCCATATTATATTAGCACATGCATATATATATGTGGAAAACGATTCTGTTATTTGTACACCAAAACTTTGTTTATGATGAGATGAGATTTGGTTTGATAGACTACGACAATGATTTGCCAACCATTTTCAGAATTTGATGTAGGCTTCTAGGTTTCTGTGGTAATCTTGTTCAACAAAACCAATGACTTTTTGACAAAGAAAAAGTATATTGGTAAATTGTTGAAACACTGATAAGAATTAAATTCAAGTAAAGATTTGCTTGTCTTGTTTCCTATTTTCATTTGTTTTTGTTTGGTATATATACTATATAGAACTAAAATTTCAATTTTAAGTTTAATCCCATGGAAATAAAAAATAATTATTTTATATCATTTCTAAATTCTAATTCTTATCTTAAACTGTAAGAATTACTAATTTCAAATATAAAAATTGAAAGTAAAATGTTATAATTATTATTTATTAGTTATTTTTGTAATCCTTATTACCAATTTCAAATAAAAGATTTTATTTTCATTTTTATAAAACGTTGGTAAAAGAGTAAATTAAAAACATTTTACTATTAAGTTCTTGGTCTCTTTTTTGCCATTAAATGGGTGATTGGAGTCGATGATGATAAAGTTTTCTACCAAACTCTTATGTTGTGTTCTCTAGGAGGCTAGCTAATATGGTTGCTCATAATCTAGCAAGACTGGCCACTGATCATGCTAGTCCTCATTGTTTCTTGGATATCCCTACATGTATTGCTTCTTTAATTATAAATGAAATGAAGTAGTTTCCTTTTGTCACAAAAAAAAAACATTTTACTATTATTATTATTTACTAAAAAAAGGATAATTCACCCATGCACATGATTAAAGATAACCAAATTATATGATGAATCCTTATAATTTATATGATACTTGGGTACGAAAAAAAGCATACATCAACATCATGACTGTTGCGTGAATAAAAGATATTTACTTTTCAAATAGGATTTTTTTTATATTTAAAAAGAAATTAAAACCTTTATTTAAGGATTTTTTTTTCAAATTTTTGTCGTGTTTTAAGAGGAGAGAAGTAAGAAGGGGAAGGATAATTAAATAATATTATTTTAATTTTAATATAATATTTATAACAATATTAAACAAAAAAACAACACCAATTTTACACAATTTTTTTTTTTAAATTAAACTAAATAAATATAAAATAGTAAAACAATCTTATTTTTTTTTTTTAAGGGGATTCGGTTTTAAGACTCTTTTAAGAAAAACAAAGATACAAAGGGGGCAAAAAAACGAAGGGGTTTTTCATTAGGGCCCAACTTTTTACACCTTGCTTTTTTCTACTATATACCTTGTTTTCCTTTTTTAAATTCTTCCTTCCAAAAATATCCTCTCTCTTTTTTTACTTTTGCACCTTATTATTCATTTTATACATCCAGAAATTAAATTCTGGTAACTCTAAAAAATACGAAGAACCATTTTACACGTTCGGATAAAAACATACCTAAGGCCATTTAACACGTCCGGAAATTAATTTTCGGAAGTGTTCGAAAAATAAATTCCG
Source organism: Sophora flavescens (assembly GCA_030762895.1). Classification (NCBI taxonomy): domain Eukaryota; kingdom Viridiplantae; phylum Streptophyta; class Magnoliopsida; order Fabales; family Fabaceae; genus Sophora; species Sophora flavescens. Next base: position 100,781,924 of record CM061062.1, read on the forward strand.
GTCGTGTAAATTTCACACGTCAAAAAATTAATTTCCGGATGTGTAAAATTTTACACTTTCGGAATTTATTTTCTGGTAACTCTAAAAATATACGGAATACCATTTTACACATCCGAAATTTAATTTCTGGAAGTGTTCCAGAAAATAAATTTCGAACAATACAAACATAAAGATTCCATAGGATGAAGGGCATTTTTGAAAAATAAAAATGAAAATTTTCACATTAGGTGCGTAGTGCAAAAAACCAAGTGTCAATAGCAAGGCCCTTTCATTATTAGAAGTGAGTTACATTACCTCTATAGGCCCAAAACAAACGTGGCCCAAAACTTCAAAGGTCCATCCTAGCTTCCTTGTTCTCTTTTATATTTTTACCATTCCTGATTTTTGTTTTATGGCTTAGCATACTATATATTCAATTTACTACATAACAAAATTTTGTCCTTTGCAAACACGTGTCACGTTTTTATCAAAAAAATCTCCTATTTTTTCATTTTTCCGCCCAACCATCAATGCTTTCTCCCTTTTGTTATTTTTCAAAAAAATTCCCGCTCATTGTTTCATTTTTCCGCCCAACCATCAATGCTTTCTCCCTTTTTATATTTTTTTTCTCTCTCTCTAAAATAGTAACATTTTCTTATGTTTTCTCAAAGCTTCTAATAGAGGCTTGACCTTATACAAGCTCACTGTACCGAACAAAAGTTGGTACAAGCTAAAAATCTTCTCTGCTCTATATTTTCAAGTTTCTTTTGCTGCTCATTTTTCAACATTTTCAATTTTGGATGCACACTCAACCCTCCTCTTTGGTTCAACTTTCACTACAAAAAATAACTGTTTAGCGACCGGCATATTCGGTCGTTAAACTTTCTAATTCGGTCGTTATTTATTTTAGTGGCCGAATTAGCGATCGATTAATGATGGTGGCTGATAACCTGGTCGCTAAGATTTTAGAAACCGAAATATTAATTCGGTCGCTAAATGGCGACCGTAATTTCGGTCGCTAAATAATAAAAAACGGTCGCTACAGGGTTGGTCGCACTGTTTGGGTAACCATTTTTAGCGGCCGATAATCGGTTGCTAGTTCGGTCGCTAATGTCGGTTACTGTTAACCTATATTAAGGACCGATTTTCGGTCGCTAAACCACAATCTTTTAATGTTAACTAAAGTTTAGCGACCGAATTATTGGTTTCTAATTCGGTCGCTATACTGGATTTTATTAATTTTTAAAAAAAATTGATTTTTAAAATAATAAATTTTTTTGATTTTCTTTAAAGTTTAGCAAAATTACTAATAAAACACACCAAATTACTAATGAAATATACAATCATAAGAAATAATGAATATATATATATATAATAATCCAAAGTGTCGTACAAGAATCGTTTAAAGTCAAAAAAATGAAAAGAAAAAAAATCAGTCATGATGAGGGGGAGGGGGAGGAACCCAATCATCCTCAGCGTCCGTACCACCGACATCTCGCTGCTCGATCGTCCTCTGCAGTGGCAACATCGATGGCGGCGGTGGAACTGGAGGAGCGACAACAGGTGACGCAACCGTCAGAGCATCACCCTGAGCAGCTGGAGTCTGGATCCTCATCTGCTCCAACACCAGCCGCAGTGTCTGTCCCTGCTCGATGCTCGTCTGCATCGATTCTTGGTGTGCTCGAGTCAATCGTGTGTATACTGTTCGCCATCTGCTGCTCTCTCTCGCTCTTCTCCCGAAGCTCCGCGTTCAGCTGCTTGATGGTGTTCTGCATTTGGTTGAACTGCTCCTGAGGGATGGTATCGGCATTGGAAGGAGCAGGCGTGCCAGATGATGAAGCGATAAACTCGCCTCCCAGGTGTCCGAGGCCATACACATGCCCCTTCTTGTTCCTGCCCCCGACGACCTCCAAATAAATGGCATTATCATCGACGGAGATAGGAGATCTGGGCCCATCACCAGTCAAGGCCTCATCTTGTGACTGTGAGGCACGTGATATGGCATCGTCCTTCTTCTCGTTGAAGTCCACCTACAAAGTATAGTTGAAGAGATTTAGTTAAAATTATAATCAATATTAACAAATCATTTATAATAAATTACAAGTAAACACTAAATTGTTTTTTTGCTTACAGCATAGTTACGGGCCTTGTCGTTGACCCATGTCTCCGACTTCAACTTCTTCGTCCTCTCCACCAACTCCATAGCAGTGGGGCCCCGCTGTTTCTGTGCTTTTTGCACAGAAAAATATAATCTTAAATTCATAAGAATATGTAAAAATGAAAACTCATTAATAATATACTAAGTCAAAAGTTTAATGTATTACCAGCTCGTCGTAGTGGGTGGCGGCTGATTTAGACCCGCCGGTCCAAGCACATGCGCCACCATCAGAAGCTCGATTATGCCGAGCTGTGGCCTGGATCTCCTGGAAATTCTTAGTAGCCCAATACTGGTCCAGCTGCCTCCTGATCTCAGGATCAACCCACTTCCCCTTATTCTTACCCTTCCTCATCTTGTTCGTCAGATTCTTCATGACCAGTGAGCCTTTATGCTCAAATATGTCCCTAACGAGACCCTCTAAAGCTACGTCCCACCTATACTTTTTCTGCAACTTACAGTTGTTAGGAAATTCGTGTGTATATATATATATATATATAATGTAAATTTAATTTAAATAACTTAATAAATTGTTACCTTAAACTCTTTAAACAATTGATCCCTATGGCCCCCTGGGATGGCCTTCCATGTAGGCCATGGACCATCAAACTTGCGTCGCAGGATCTTCGATATCGAATTAGACGGGCCCTTCGCGGGTGAAAAGCTGCGGCAAAATTAGAGCATTAATAAATGTTATAAATAAATAAAAAAACAAGTAAATAGAAATTAACGATACTTTATATATATTAAAAAATTAAATTAGCTTACCCGTTATCCTTCCTAGGGATAAGAAGAATCCTCCTGTCAGATGGACCGCGGCTCTCCTGTCTCGGTGATGGTCCTGTCATAGGTGTGGATGATGACGGTGCAGCCTGTGTCCCGACCACATGAGGCTGGGTAGGGGGTGCAACTCCATCACCTTGAGGTGTCCCGTCCACAGAGGTGCTGGTAGGGTGGTCTCGATCTGAAGGCTGTGGGTCGGTCGGCGGAGGGACTCTCGCAGCACGACCTTTGCCACGACCTCCACGACGACCCCTACCTCTAGAGGAATCTGCCATCTGTGTAAAAAATGAAAAGATGATGACACAACAGTGTAAATAATACAAAAATAAATTACCTAAGTAGAATGACATTTACACAATGAATTATGACATAAATAAATTACCTAAGTAGAATCTCCGTCACTAAATTCACCCTCACTCTCATCAGTCTCATTTGATCGGAATGTGCCTTTGCTAGATGCGTCCAACTCGGATTGATCCATTAACTCTCTTTCAACTTCTTCCCCATTTCCGGAAATGTCCGCCAGAGAATTAACAATAATGTCCGGTGTAATTTGCAATGGTATGTGGGGTCTTGAAAACTTATCATCTTGGTACGGAGCATCTTTTTCAGGCTGGTTGATTACATTATCAGTAATTATACTGCGAGCCTTTATCTTAATACCACCCAACCAGCCTTGATGTCCTTCGGGATATGGCGAGTAATAAACCTGATCTTCCTGTTGTGAAAAAATGAATGGGTCGTATGCCTTATTATACCTACGAGACAGCCTAACTTGAACAATACCATATTTTTTATCCATTTTTGTCCCTACATCAAGAGTAGGATCAAACCAATCACACTTGAAGATAACTAACTTCATCACGGGAAAACCGGTATAATCGAGTTCAAGGATGTCAGTTAGAACCCCATAGAAATCATCCTCTACATTGTCATCAGTGGCTCGCACACAAACACCATAGTTAAACGACTGCATTCCTTCATTCCATGTTTTTGTGTTAAATTTATATCCATTTACAATGTAAGTATTCCATGATGTAACCCATCTGTTAGGCCCCCATGCCAAATTTGTCAACAATGGATTTTGAACATTGTTTTCTGGATCTAGTACCTAAAAAATCAGATATTATATTATTCTTATACATGCTATATATTTAAGGAGATAAAATGTGTTGCAACAAATGAAGATGATTAACCTATATATTTACTGAACCACGTAGCAAAGTGAAAAGTAATTTCTCGATCAACCTAATCGTTTGAAATGTCAGGTTGGAGATCCTTTAGAAAATTGCCGTACATCCTACATATGGGAGATTAACAGCAAGATGATTAATAATCATAAATGTCAATTGAACTTATAAAAGACATTGTAGAAACTTACTCTAAATATGGTGCCACCTCTTCACAATTTTGAAGAATATACAGATGAGCAGCATTAATGTCACGCTACTCGAAGAAATATCCTTTGATTTGCCACTAAATCTGTCCGGATAGTTGAATATTGATATAGGAGGACTAGTTGAACTTCCTTCGCCCGAATCAACGTTTCTAGGCATCTTTGTCCTTCTCGTGTTAACTTCGTCCGGATAGTAATAAGAGGCAAAAGTGGAAGTCTCCTCTACTAAGTATGCTTCACAAATGGAACCCTCCACTCGTGCCTTGATCTTGACTTTGTGTTTAAGGGAGTGCAGGAACCTATTAAAGAAGGATACATACAAATAATTACTAGTTTTAGGGAAAGCTAAACTACGTTTTCGTGTTCATGAATTTCAGATGTATTAAGTAAAATAGTTGATGTTGTTTACCTCTCAAATGGATACATCCATCGATATTGGACTGGGCCACCAACTCTTGCTTCGTAAGGTAGATGAACTGGCAGGTGTTCCATGGAATCAAAGAAACTTGGCGAGAAGATTTGCTCCAGCTTACATAACAAAATGGGTATCTTGACTTCCGTATCCTTTAATTGATTCACATTTAGTGTTGTCGATGTAAGCTCCCTGAAAAAGTGGCTAAGCTTAACAAGTGGGTTCCAAATTTGCTTCGGTAATGCGTCGAACGCAATTGAAGTAACCGTTGCATGAACACGTGGCAATCATGACTCTTCATTCCATGTAACTTTGCTTCCTTAATGTAAATACATCTACCCAAATTGGAAGCATACCCATCTGGTAACTTTAGTTCTTTAACCCACTTACAGACGGCCACTTTCTGTGTTTTGCTTAGTGTATAACTTGCCTTCTGTTTGATAAGTCTGCCACGACCACCATCCTGCAACTCAAGCTCCTTCCGATTACAAATTTCAGCCAGATCCAATCGGTTTTTATTTGTATCATTTGTCCTCCCCTTGATGTCCATCACAGTGTCAAACACATTCAAAAACACATTCCTCTCAGTATGCATGACATCAATGTTGTGAGGGAGTAGCTGCGTCCTCCAATACGGCAACCTCCAAAATATACTTTTTTTGTCAAATTATGGTTGACGCCATAATCAGGAATATGTTCTCCGTGGGATACATGGACAAACGTTAAGTACTGTACTCTCCGCCTTACATTAGGACCAGACAAACGTGGTGGAGGCGGTGTTCTCTCCGCACATCGCTTCTTGAATGCATTCTTCTTCCGACTATAAGGATGATCTTCTGGAAGGAATTGACGATGACAATCAAAATATGAGATCTTTCGACTGCTTTTAAGCTTGAATGCCTTTGATCGCTCCATACATATTGGGCAACCAAGCTTCCCCGCGGTCATCCAACCCGACATCATCCCATAGGCGGGAAAGTCGTTGATCGTCCACATCAAAGCTGCTTTCATCATGAAATTCTGCCTCAAAGATACGTCATATGTCAACACACCATCATTCCACAGTATCGTCAACTCATCTATCAGCGGCTGCAAGTACACATCAATCTTACCTTTTGGATTAGACGGACCCGAAATTATGACTATTAGGAACATAAACTCCCGCTTCATGCACATCCCCGGGGGAAGATTGTATGGAGTCAGGATAACCGGCCAACAAGAGTATGCTTTTCCAGACTTCCCGAAAGGATTAAATCCATCAGTAGATAACCCCAATCGAACGTTCCGAGGGTCCTGCGAAAATGCCATATGAACCCTATCAAAATGCTTCCAAGCTTCTCCATCAGATGGATGACACAAGACATCTTGCTCCCTCTCATGCTCATTATGCCACCTCATGTGAGCTGTAGTGGTCATCGAAGAGTACAATCTTGTAAGTCTTGGAACGAGCGGAAAGTACCACATCTTTTTTAGCGACCTCTTCTTCTCAATGCCCATCCTAGTGGTTGTCTTATATCGATCCGCACCACAAAATCGACAACATGTTATGCTCTCCACTGAATCATCCTTATAGTACAACATACATCCATTCGAGCAACAATCAATTTTCAAACACCCCAGACCCAAATTTTCCACAGACTTCTTAGCATGATAAAAACTAGTAGGCATCCGATTGTCTTCTGGCAACGCCTTGGACACTGACCTGGTGAGGCGATTAAAACAGCCTTCCTGCATATTGTAGTCAGATTTGATACTCAACCATTCCATGCACATCGACAACTCCGTGTACTCCCGACATCCTTCCCACAATGGAGATCGTGCAGCACTTAGCATATCATAGAATCTTTGAGCTTCGGGATTCGGATTCTCCTCTATGTATTGGGAACCCATTCCACCATCTTCTCCTCCATCTTCTTCTAGTACAACACCAACCGATGGTCCAGCATGATCCATTATCATCTGCTCGTATGGATTCAATTCTTCCCTCCGATCACCACTTCCATAGTACGAACCTTCAAACACAATCGGGTTTAAATCAGGCAACGTCCCACCGTGGTTACTCCACCAATAGTAATCAGGCATGAAGCCCTTCTCATAAAGATCGACTACAACTCCATCCACACTTTTGAAAGATTGACACTTGCATCTTTTGCAAGGACACCTCAAATGATCACCGCCCAGCCGTATAAATCTCTCCTGGATAACAACAAACTCTATAAACTCACCCACTCCAACTCTATACTCTTCCCTAAGACGTTTTTTCCGATCCAACCTACGATACATCCATTTTCGATTCTCCGGAATATCCATTGCTGGCAATTAAATAGCCTGACCAACCCTACAATAACACTTATGTATTACGGTGCATTCCAATAACTCCATCAATCTCGTTCTTATGACAAGGTATGAACCTATCCCATTCGAGAAGAAACCTTTACCACACTCGGCTAATAATAGTTATTCCCTTATTCAAATACCTTATACTTAACAAAATTTCGGCAACATTTCCTATCAGTCTCCAAGTACACGACTCGAGCACGGTGAGAATCACCGCGATCAAGTATGCACCAGGAGAACAAAAGGAAATGCGTCAGACCGAGATTTCAACAAGTATATAAGGCATTTGAACATTGAAATGACTATTGTACGAGTGTGAAAAAGGTTTTTTCCCAAACTGTCCCACTTGGACAATTCAAGATTCAATACAATGAGCATGCGTACCCTGAAAAGGTACGCATGCTCATTAATATTGAATCTCAAATAGGAAACTAATGCTTTCGTAACTTAATAATTAACTCTAGCAGAAAATAAAACCATTGACTTATAAGGATTGCAACATACTTCAACAAATATATATTGAAGCATAATTCAATACAAACTTAGATAAAATATAGTAGCAAACATCTTATTGAGCTTCGCTCTCCACTAACAAGTAACACATAATTGTCAAACACATGCATAACTTCTAAATTAGCAACACACAACAAGCATTCTGCCTTTTTGACAGGATCACATCCTATTGAGCTCCGCCCTCCACTAACAAACAACACATAATTGCAAATACATGCATAAATATTAAATTATCAGCACACAATCAGCATCTTGCCTTTCAGGCAGGATACCTTCCTATTGAGCTCCGCTCTCCACTAACAATTAACACATAATTGTCAAACACATGCATAACTTCTAAATTAGCAACACACAATAAGCATCCCGCCTTTTTGACAGGATCACATCCTATTGATCTCTGCTCTCCACTAACAAACAACACATAATTGCAAATACATGCATAAATATTAAATTATCAGCACACAATCAGCATCTTGCCTTTCAGGCATGATACCTTCCTATGGAGCTCTGCTCTCCACTAACAAGTAACACATAATTGTCAAACATATGCATAACTTCTAAATTAGCAACACACAACAAGCATCCCGCCATTTTGACAGGATCACATCCTATTGAGCTCTGTTCTCCACTAAAAAACAACACATAATTGCAAATACATGCATAAATATTAAATTATCGGCACACAATCAGCATCTTGCCTTTCGGCAGGATACCTTCCTATTGAGCTCAGCTCTCCACTAACAAACAACAAGATATATAATTCACATAACACATTACAAGCACCATACAATCAGAACCTTTTAGACAAAGCAGAACCTTAAAAGAGAGTATTGAGAGAACTTACCTATGCGACAAAATGCAACAACAAGTAAGGATAAGGGGAGGAGCTGCAGATAAGAAGATCAGGAACTGGTAAATATAATAAGACAATATGAAAGCAAATTAATATCCTTAGAGCCAACTTAATTGTATTCAAGTTAGTAATATAAAAGTTCAACAAATTGCCATTACGACCAATTGATTACATGTGGAGATGGAGAGGGGGCGAAGGGACTCGGTTTCAACTCACAAGAAATAGAGGAATGACCTATAATGCATAAACAAAATTAATCCTGTCAAATACTAACATTTAAGAAACTAACATTTAAGAGTTTGTTGAAAGCCATTAGGCCTTTTACTTTTGTCCTCTCTTTCTGTGTTTTTTAAATCATTGCTATATCGGGTCTTGATCTCTTTGAATTTCTTAAGGATATACACATGATTAACATATTTGAACAGAGAGAGAGTTGTACATAAAGCAATGCAAAATAGTTGATTAAATGAACCTTTAGCAAACTTCATGCAAATGAATCTATTTATGCATTCGTGATATGAATAGAACAGAAATGAATTAGATAACCATGTAAAAAATAATCTATCATCAATGACTTAATGCACCACTTATAATATTTAAGTCATGAAGTATATACCACTTGGATGTGGAGCATAAGGCTTGGTGAAACAGCCGTACTTCCTAGCAAGTTGGTTTGTTTATACAATACAATATATATCAAACAAGTTCAATGTAGAGTTTACCATTCAAGTCCAGACCGTTTGATAATCAGGCTTCAGATTATAACTATTTAATACAAAAAATAGTGACTTGATAACCTACCAACAACTAACATGTCAACTACTAACATTTCAACAAACTGACAAATATTTGGTCGTTGGTGGGTGTCTGCTTGTTCCTTGAATGCTTGTTATTGTAGTTATAGCTCACAAGCATCTAAGTCAATACTTATATTTATAATAATCTATTCTGATATCTAATTTCTTATCAATTTGTCATTGAATTGGTCTTCAAACTCATATTAACATAGTCTTCCTTATGTCTAATACAATGTGCATGTAATTTACTAATTACATTCTTGGCTTCATATTTGCTTATTTTATGCAGGGATGTCCATGAAACTTATAGTAGTCCTACTTCCAAGCATTACAGTCTTAGAGGTAGTGAATCAAGAGGAAGATAACTTATATTATCTATCCAATAAGTTATTTAAATCAATACACCCTTACTATCAGAATTTCTCTATTCTGGATTTCACTAGAACAACATCAATGATTAATTTGACAGCATAAATACCCATACTGACAGAACTTCCCTAAACCCTAACCTGAGACAGAACTGATCAGAGGAGACTGTGGGTGTGGTGGTTGAGCGAACAGAACCCCTTGAGATGGTGGTGGTGGCCGGAGGAGGAAGAGACAACACCTGAGAGAGACATTGAGAGAAACTGAGACAAAGAGAAACGATCAAGAGAGAGCGAGATAAACAGAGAGAGAGGAGAGGAGACCTTACCAAAGAAGGAGGTCACGGTGCTACAGTGGTGGTCGTGGTGGCAGTGGTGGCACGGTGCTGCTGGGAGGAGGAAGAGAGAGTGAGAGACAGAGCAGGAGAAACACAAAATGAGAAGGATAAGAGGAGAACCTTACCAAGTGGTGGCCGGAGGAGGACGAGATGCTAAGAGGTGGCGATGCACGGCCGGAACAGGGAAGGGGGCGGAGCTGCGCATGAGAGAGAAGAGAAGAAAAGAGAGAAATGGGGGAATAGAGGAAGGAAATCACGATTTAGGGATTTAATTTTTATCCACTGAATTATTCGGTCGCAAAATCGGTCGCTAAATGGGTTAATTTGAAGTTTGAATTCATAAATTTAGCGACCGATTTTAAATCGGTCGCTAACACGCTTTATTTTAATTTTTTTACACGTCGTTTAGCGACCGAATTAATATCGGTCGCAAATATAAATAAAATTTAATTGTTGCATTTAACTCGGTCACCAGTTCGGTCGCTAAAAAGTCAGCAAGTTTTGGCTTTTACTTTCCTTTGTTTAGCGACCGAAATAGCGATCGATATCTCTGTTACGCTCTATTTCAGTCGCTATTTCGGTCGCAATATCAACTATAACCAGTGTTTCATGTAGATCTTACAATCGGTCACCATTTCGGTCGCAAACAGCAACCAACAAATTCGGTCACTATTTTCAGTCGCTAAATAACCTTTTTTTGTAGTGTTTTCATATATCTTTTTTAAACTCAATCTTTAATATTTGAAAAACCCTTCTTTCTTCTCTATTTTTATGTCTCAGAATCTTCCTCTTCTTCACCATGTTCTTCCTTTTTTTTTCTAATCACCATGTTCTTTAATGCCAAGATGGACTGAGTTTTGGATGAGCTGAAGAATGGTATGAGAAAACCTTCACGGCCGTCGATGATTGATCTCCCTTGATTTTCACTTCATATTAGGTTGGGTTTCTCTTCTCTAATTTGTTGTTCTAAAATAAATTTCATTCTAACAAAATATGATATCCCATTTGGCATTATATTTTGGAAATGTTTAAGGAAAAAATAATTTACTGTAGCAAACAATTTTTTCTCTACCGAGGCGATGGTTTTCATTTAACTTTCATTCACTCATTAATGGCATGGTTCTTGGTTCTGTCTCAATGTATTGTGAATCTTACCATGATTCTGCGAACAGGCATAGTGAGCATTGCAGGGCAGTTAGCATTGAAAGTGCATGATCAATATTAGGTGCAAATTGTGCAGCAGACTTCTTTGAGATTCTCGTGTTGTATTAACTTGCATTTTGTCTTCATGATTATGATTATAATTCAAAGAGTAAGCATATAATAATCGAAGGAAATCCATTTAATCTATGCATACTAACTATTAGGATTAATGATTTTTGACTGTATGAAAAGTTATATCATCTCTCTTCTATTTAGGTGCTTTATCTTCTCTTGGTCATTTTCATCATTTCCATCTGACAGATATTAGACAACAAAGGACTTATCAAAGGGTAAGCCTACATTAATACTTAACAACATCATTCATAGTTCAACTTCAAGGAATGTTTTGATAATTCAAACACTTTTGGAATTGGACCTGATGGTCGGTATAGATGTAAAAACCAAAAATTCACCAATGGCAAAGATTGTTGGAACCAAAGTGGTTTTGGATTAAATAATCTCTATGTTTTGATGTTAACAAAAGGATTAAATTTGTTTGGCAAAGTGTTAGTTGAAATCTAACATGTGCTATTTAGTTATGCAGGAGCACTTAAAATTATAAGACATGAAAACTTAGAATAAGTTTTCATATATATCTGCTTGGACTCATAAAGAGAAATGCACGTCCACCCGTGTAGACGGACTACTCAATGTTTTAGTAAAGTTATTTATTTATTTAATTGAGTAGACTGGTTTCTTTAAGTAGACGAGGCACCAAATGTTCACTAGACGGATTTTAAGTTTAAAATCAAATAGACGAGTTTTAACTTGTCACGTCAGTAGACGAGTTCATTGATCGAGTAAACAAACTCTAATTGTCATGTCACTAGACGGAGATCAAGATAATTCACTGAGATATAGCAAGTCCAAAGACTTGATAGTAGACGAGAGAATATGCCACGTCAGTGGACGAGTTAAATGAAAGTGTGAATAGACTTCGTTCTTACACATAACTGTGTGGACGAAGATTTTTTAGTAGACGAGCTTCTATCTCTTATGTATATGTAATTGTAAAAATGAATAAATGCAATCTGACCCACAATGAATTTATTTCAAATGATTGATATTTAATTCAATAGAATATTTGTTCCTTCCATTTGTTTTATCCGGTGAATGCTTTGTTTCCTTGTGAGAAAATCATAGTATCATCGAGGAAATACAAAAATTAAATAGTACAATGAGGAAATGAAAATTGACTTGTACTATTCTTCTTTACTGCTGGAAAAAGTTGGATTGTACACAAAGGAGGAAAGAAAGTTTTCAAGGTACAAATTGCTGAGAAACAATGACCCTCGATCCTGTGCAAATGTGATAACCAAGAGTACATTTAACAAAGGCCACAATCAAGCTATCAGTCACAACGGATATCATGCATTCAATGCTATCTCTAAACATGACTATTCAAAATAATCGTTGAAGAAATACAAGTGAAGAAGAAGGTCACTATAAATAGAAGACCTCAAGTTCTGAAGACCAACTTTTGCCAATCGATAATCACTCTTTCTAATATTCTTTCAAGAGCAAGAGTCTATATTCTTTAGTTTGAATATTGTTGTAATATTCAACTGATCTTAAACTTTTATATCCTCACACATAGTGAGTTAAGAAGATCATAAGTTAAATCTCTTTGTTAGAATTAGAGCCTGAAGAGGCTTGGTAAGAAAGAAATACTTGTTGCCTGGAGAGGTGTTTAATACTTGGTTGTAATCTATTTGGAAAATAATGGAGAAAAACCTTCAAGTAAAAGGGACTGGACGTAGCTCTTGGTTGGAAGAGAACCAGGATAAAACATCCTGTGTGAATCTGCTAACCCTAAACTCTTACAGTTTTATTTGTTTATACTTACTGTGGGGATTTGATATTCCTTTTGTTAAGTTTCAAAAGTTGTTTTTCAGTGTCACTACAAAAAAAAGGTCATTTAGCGATCGAAAATAGTGACCGAATTTGTTGGTTGCTGTTTGCTACTGAAATGGCGACCGATTGTAGGATCTAAATCAAACACTGATTAGAGTTGATACTGCGACCGAAATACCGACCAAAATAGAGCGTAGCAGAGTTATCGGTCTCTATTTCGGTCTCAAAATAAAGGAAAGTAAAAGCCAAATTTTGCTGACTTTTTAGTGACCGAAATGTCGATCGAGTTAAATGCAACGGTTAAACTTTATCTATCTTTGTGATCGATATTAAATTGGTCGCTAAACAGCACACAAAAAATTAAAATAGAGCGTGTTAGCGACCAGATTTTAAATTGGTCGCTAAATTTATGAATTCAAATTTCAAATTAACCCATTTAGAGATCGATTTAGAGATCGAATAATTCGGTCGCTAAAAATGAAATCCCTAAAACCAGTGCAGCCGCCTTTCTTCCTCACTCGCCTGAATCTCTCCTTCTTTCTCACCGTTTCTCTCCTTCTTCCTCACTCGCGAGCTCCGGCCACCATCTCCTCCAGCTCCTCTCCGGTCACTACCTCCTCTACACGGTAAGCATACGTCTCTCTCTCCCTCTCCTTCTCTCTCTCACTCGTGTCTCTCTCTCCCTCTCCTTCTCTCCTTCTCTCTCTCACTCGCGTCTCTCTCCCCCTCTCCTTCTCTCCTTCTCTCTCTTACTCACATCTCTCTCTCCCTCTGTCTCTCTCTCTTTGCAGGTTTGATTCGGTTAGCAGGCTCTGTTTGCAGGTTTTGCAGGTTTTCTGTTATGATGAGTCACTACACTAGTCACTAATTCTGATTTGCATTTGTTATTAGATTCAGTTCCATATATGAACTTCTTGATTAGGCTTGTTTTCTGTTATGCTCAGGGTGCTATATATATATATAGATATCTGATGAATGAATAATAGAGAAGAAAGATGATGAATGAAATTAGTATTTTTCAACAATAGCTTAGCTCTTACATTTTCCTAAGCTTAGCTAGTAGATATTACTTCCCATTACATTAGCATGTACAGTCACGAGTAGATATCTGATATGTAATAAAAATGTTTTGTTTATACTTTCATGAGTGGCAAGTGTGCAAGTAGGTTAATGATTTCCAAGTTTACACTTTTATCACAAGAGTCTTTGATGATGTTATTATTTTTTCGTACAGTTTTCTTTGTCGATTGACAACCGCTCTAGTCGTCACCCGTTTTCACTATTTGCTTGGAGTTGAGGTAGGTCAAATACTCTATCTTTTTCTTTGTTGCTAGTGGTGCTTGAAGACTTTGAATTGATTTGTTGATTGTTAGTGAAGAGCTGAGCTCAATAGGATTCTGGTTGTGTGCTGGTAGATTAGAAATGATGCATGTGGTTGCAATTAAATATGTTGTTTGTTAGTGGAGAGCTGAGCTCAATAGGATACTGGTTGTGTGCTGGTAGATTAAAATTGATGCATGTGGTTGTAAACTTTATATGTTGTTTGTTAGTGGAGAGCAGAGCTCAATAGGATGGATGTGTCAATTCCATGTCTTGATTGCCATTAGTGGAGAGCAGAGCTCAATAGGATGTGATCCTGTCAAAAAGGCGGGATGCTTTTTGTGTGTTGCTAATTTAGAAGTTATGCATGTGAATTATGTTTGCGAAAATTATTAACAAACACAATTCAACCCCCCCTTCTTGTGTTTGCCTGTGTCAACTTCAGTCGGTATCAGAGCTCAGCCTCGAAAGGGTTGAGCATCTAACAAGTGCTGAGGGAGTACGATCCAACAACCATGGATGCGGAAGGACAAGCTATCAACAGACCTCCTCTCTTCGATGGTTCTGATTATGACTACTGGAAGAAGAGGATGATGGCCTTTTTGTATGCACAAAGTCTAGACATCTGGGAGCTCATAGAAACTGGTTATAATGCCTAGAGATGAAAATGGAGTTGTTGTTGCTAGAGAAGACTAGACAGTAGATCAAAAGGCAAAGCATCAACTAAATTTTAAAGCTAAGCATTATTTGATATGTGCCATCACCAGATCTGAACATGAAAAAGTTCGCAGCTGCAACACTGCCAAAGAAATCTGGGATACTCTTGCCCTAACTCAGGAAGGTTCCTCACAAGTGAAGGAATCAAAGATCAGCATGCTGGTTCATCAGTATGAGCTGTTTAAGATGGGTGAACATGAAACAATAGACCAAATGTTTGGAAGATTCCAAAGCATAACCAACAATCTCAGATCTCTTGGAAAAGTCTATGAGAATAAAGATCATGTTAGAAAAATCCTGAGAAGTCTATCCAAGCAGTGGAGACCTAAAGTTACTGCTCTTCAGGAAGCTAAAAACCTGAATACTCTTTCTCTAGAAGAGCTTCTTGGATCTCTCAAGGTTCATGAAATTGAACTGAATGAAGAAGAAAGCTCTAGAAAAGGAAAGACTATTGCCCTAAAGGCAAGGAAATCAAGTTCATTAAAAATCCTCAAGGCTGCTGAATCCTCAGATGAAGCTGGAATCTCCGATAGTGATGAAGGATCAGATGAGGATGAACTATCTTTCATCTCCAGAAAGATTCAACATATGTGGAGAAGGAAAGGTGGTTTCAAATGGAAGCAATTCAACAAAAAGTTTTCCAAGGAGAAGTCAGACTCCAAGGAAAAAGGTCCACCCTTGTGCTTTGAGTGCAAGAAACCTGGACACTTAAAAGTTGATTGCCCTGAGCTGAAGGATAAAAAGAAATTCTTCAAAAAGAAGAAAGGTTTAATGGCTACATGGGAGGATCTTGATCTGTCTTCATCAGATGAAGAAGATGAAGCTGAGAAAGAGGCAAACATTTGTCTTATGGCTGACACATCATCAGAAAATGAATACACCGATGCTGAGGTAATGGACTCTGACCCGTGCACCCTTCAAAATGCTTTTGATGAATTGTTGCATGAGTCTTCCATACAGTCTAAAGAGTATAATAGTCTCAAAAAGAAACTTTCTAAATTGTCTAGAGAATATGATAGGGTTTGCACTGATAAACAAAACCTTAAAGATGAAAATGACATACTAAAATCAGTGAATGTCAGTCTAGCTGAAAAAATGGAGTGTGAGCCTAATGTTTCTTGTGAAGTTGTAAAACTGAAACAAGATGTAACATATCTGACAGACTCTATGTCAAAGCTTGTAGGTGGCTCAGATAAGCTTAGTTTCATTTTAAGTTACTCTAGGTCACCACATGATAAATCTGGCATAGGTTATGGCAAAGAGAAGCAAGAAGCATCTCAACAAAAGTCAACACCACATACTCAGCACAGAGCTTCAAAAGTTCAAGCTAAACATGCTAAAACAAAGTATGGCCCGTCCAACACCTTTTGCAAAGTGTGTGGAAAGAATGGGCATACTACATCTAGATGCATACATAATAAGCATGCCAAGCATACTCGTCCAGTGACTACTAACAAGAAAGGACCCAAGTCAGTTTGGGTACCTAAGGATAAGATCGTACCTGTTGCAGACTTGTTTAACAACAGGAAAGAAACAAGCATCTTGGTACTTGGACAGTGGGTGCTTACGACACATGACAGGAGGAAAGTGTATGTTCCAAGAACTTAGAGCCAAAGATGGTGGCTGGGTTACATTTGGAGGAAGCCAGAAAGGAAAAATCATTGGTATAGGTAAAATTGGTAAATACCCTTTTTCCTCCATTGACAATGTTCTATTGGTTAAAGGCTTAAAACACAATCTGCTAAGTATAAGTCAACTATGTGATAGTGGATATGCTCTTTCATTTGATAAGAACATGTGTAATGTCAAGAAAAATGATGGATCATTCTTGTTCACTGCTAAGAGGTAAAACCATCTGTATAAGATTGACTTGGGAGGACCTTACAAATCAAAGTGCCTCATGCCTGGTGTCCATTGAGGATGAGCGCTGGATTTGGCACAAGAGGCTAAGTCATGCAAGCTTGAGGTTAATCTCAAAGCTAAATAAGCATAACCTCGTAAGAGGGCTACCAAACCTTAAGTTCAAATCTGATGCTCTCTGTGATGCATGTCAAAAGGGAAAACAAGTCAAAGGTTCTTTTGAATCTAAGAATGTTGTTAGTACCAATAGAACACTAGAAATGCTACACATTGATATCTTTGGTCTAACAAGGACTGCTTCTGTCAGTGGTAAGAGATATGGTCTTGTCATAGTAGACGACTACACTAGATGGACATGAGTTATGTTCCTAGCTCACAAGGATGAGTCTTTCCAGGTCTTTTCTGTATTCTACAAACGTGTACATAATGAAAAAGGCATGTGTATATCTTCAATCAGAAGTGACCTTGGGGGAGAGTTTGAAAATGAGTTATTTCAAAAGTTCTTGTGAAGTTGCAAAACTGAAACAAGATGTAACATATCTAACTGATTCTCTATCAAAGGTTGTAGGTGGCTCAGATAAGCTGAGTCTCATTTTAAGGTACTCTAGGTCACCTTATGATAAATCTGGTCTTGGTTATGACAAAGAGAAGCAAGACGCATTTCACAATAAGTCAAAACCACTTAAACAACACAGCTTCAAAAGCTCCAAATAAATATACCAAAGCTAAGTCTAGCTCAACCAACACCTTTTGTAAAGTATGTGGAAAAAGTGGGCATATTACATCTAGATGCATACACAATGAACATGCTAAGCATACTCGTCCAGTGACAACTAACAAGAAAGGACCCAAGTCAGTCTGGGTACCTAAAGATAAGATAATACCTGTTGCAGATTTGCTTAAAAACCGGAAGAAAACAAATGTCTTGGTACTTGGATAATAGCTGCTCACGACACATGACGGGAGAAAGGTCTATGTTCCAAAACCTTAAGCCCAAAGATGGTGGCTGCGTCACATTTGGAGGAAATCAGAAAGGGAAAATCATTGGTATAGGTAAATTTGGTAAACATCATTTTCCCTCCATTGATAATGTTCTTTTAGTAAATGGCTTGAAGTACAATCTACTGAGCATAAGTCAATTATGTGACAGTGGATATGAAGTGTCTTTTGATAAGAACATGTGTACTGTCAAGAAAGATGATGGATCATTTTTATTCACTACAAAAAGGCAAAACAATCTCTATAAGATTGGCTTGGAAGACCTCTCAAATTAAAGTGTCTCATGTCTAGTGTCCATTGAAGATGAGCGATGGATTTGGCACAAAAGGCTAGGTCATGCAAGCTTGAAATTAATTTCAAAGATAAACAAGCATAATCTCGTGAGAGGACTACCAAACCTTAAGTTCAAATATGATGCTCTCTGTGATGCATGTCAAAAAGGAAAACAAGTCAAAGTTTCTTTTGAATCTAAGAATGTTGTTAGTACCAATAGACCACTAGAGTTGATACATCTTGATCTTTTTGGTCCAACAAGGACTGCCTCTGTCAGTGGTAAGAAATATGGTCTTGTCATAGTAGAAGATTACACTAGATGGACATGGGTTATGTTCCTAACTCACAAGGATGAGTCTTTTAAGGTTTTTCCTGTATTCTGCAAACGTGTACAGAATGAAAAAGGCATGTGTATCACTTCAATCTGAAGTGACCATGGGGGAGAGTTTGAAAATGAGTTATTTCATAAGTTCTGTGAATAAAGTTGTATTCTTCATAACTTCTCAATACCTAGAACACGACATCAAAATGGTGTTGTAGAGAGAAAGAAAATATCTCTTCAAGAGATGGCTAGGACTATGCTCAATGACAACTTTGTCCCTAGACACTTCTGGGCTGAAGCTATTAATACTGCCTGCTACATTCAGAACAGAATATACATTAGACCCATCCTGAATAAGACTCCTTATGAACTGTGGAAAGGACGAAAACCCAACATATCTTATTTTCACCCTTTTGGTTGTAAATGCTATGTACTGAATACTAAAGATCAACTTGGTAAGTTTGATGCTAAAACAGATAGTGGAATACTATTAGGATATTCTGAAACATCTAAAGGCTTTAGAGTCTATAATTCTAGGACTCTGATAGTAGAAGAAAGTATTCATGTCAAGTTTGATTACAAACAGCCTGATAAGAAATTATCGGAGCTAGATGAAGCTTTTGCAGATCTTGATCTAAATATTTCTGAAGATAAAACTGAAATTAAGGCTGATGATCAAGAAGAAGACTTCCCTCAACAAGAACCAGAAACCTCTGCTTCTCAACAAGATAATGTTCAAAGATCTTGGTACTTCAAGAATTATCATCCACAAGATCAGATCATTGGAAACCCCAATGACAAGCTAAGAACCAGATTAACTTTCAGAGAACAAGATAATTCTGCACTAGTCTCTGAGTTGGAACCAAAGACAGTGGACGAGGCTCTGTTGGACAATGGCTGGATTATGGCTATACAAGAAGAACTTAATCAGTTTGAAAGAAGTGAAGTTTGGACTCTGGTTCCCCTGTCTAAGGACAAATCAGTTATAGGAACAAAGTGTGTTTATAGAAAAAACTTGATGAAAATGGTAAGGTGGTGAGAAATAAGGCAAGACTTGTTGCTCAAGGTTACTCTCAAGAAGAAGGTATTGACTATACTGAAACCTTTGCACTTGTTGCTAGACTAGAAGCAATTAGGATTTTACTTTCATTTACTGCACATCATAGCATTATGCTTTTTCAAATGGATGTTAAAAGTGCTTTTCTAAATGGATTTATTAATGAAGAAATATATGTAATGCAACCTCCGGGTTTTGAGAGTGAAACCCATCCAGAGAATGTTTACAAGATTAATAAAGCTTTATATGAACTTAAGCAAGCACCTAGAGCATGGTATGATAGGCTAAGTTCATTTCTAATGGAAATGGATTTAATAGAGGAAAGGTTGATACAACCCTGTTTAGAAAGTCCATTAAGTCTAATTTCACAGTTGTGAAAATATATGTTGATGATATTATTTTTGGTGCTACTAATGAATCTCTGTGCAAGGAATTCTCTAAGTTAATGAAGAAAGAATTTGAAATGAGCATGATGGGAGAACTCAAATTCTTCCTTGGACTTCAAGTTAAGCAATCATTGGATGAGGTGTACATTCATCAAACAAAGTATATAAAGGAATTATTAAAGAAGTTTAAGATGGATGACTGCAAGCCAACGAATACCCGTATGCACCCCACTTCCATACTGAACAAAGATGATAAAGAGAAGAAGGTAGGCCAAAAGGTATATAGAGGTATGATAGGATCTCTCCTATATCTTACTGCGTCTAGGCTTGATATTATATTCAGTGTATGTTTGTGTGCTCGATTTCAATTTGATCTTAGGGAATCTCACTTATCAGTAGTTAAGAGAATTTTTAGATATTTAAAAGGTACTACTAATCTGGGTTTGTGCTTTAAGAAAAATGAAGATTAAAGATTAGTTAGTTTTTGTGATGCTAACTATGTTGGAGATAGAATTGAAAGAAAAAGTACCAGTGGAGGATGTCACTTCATTGGAGCTATCCTTGTCTCGTGGTCAAGAAAAAGACAAAGTACCATTGCCTTATCAACTGCTGAAGCTGAGTATATTTCAGTTGCAAGTTGCTGCTCACATCTTCTATGGATCAAACATCAATTGGAGCACTACAATGTGTTTGTAAGTTGTATTCCACTTATGTGTGATAATATTGCTGCAATAAATCTATCTAAGAATCCAATTTTGCATTCTAGAGCTAAGCACATAGAGATTAAATATCATTTTATTAGGGATTATGTTCAAAAAGGTGTGTTTGATATACAATTTGTAGATACTGACCATCAATGGGCAGATATCTTTACTAAACCTCTTGCAGAGGACAGATTTATCTTTATTAGGAAGCATCTGAATATGTTATGTGTAGATTGATACAAGCGTCCAGACCTGAGAATGTTGTTCTGATAAATATACGTCTATAGATTTTTTTTGTCCAAAGCACGTTAAAAATTTTACGTCCAGAGCATGATAAAACATATTTGCGTCTATTGCATACTAAACTGCGCGTCTACTGCATAACGCGTCTACTACTTTTGTTTGCCGCGTCCATTGCATGTTAATATGCGTGTCCATACTTGCTTATGCTTGAACCCGTCTATGCATATATTTGTTAAATGCATTTATTTGGTCTTATAGACATATTTATCCAGTATATTCTCTTTGCTGAGTCAGTAGCTTCCATCAATCCCATTAAGACCTTTTTTTAGTTTCAAAATACCAACGCCGTTTTATTCTTTATGACATGTCTTGTCAATTTATTTTAATTAATTTCCAAAAGAAAAACCTTTGAAATTCAAAACCTTTTTAAGTAAGTTTCTTTCCCTCTGAAAAACCTTTCGCTACCCATCTTCCCTAACATCTATCTCTCTCAAACTCTCGAGCTCTCTGTTTCCCTAGTCTCTGAACCCTAACCTTCAAACCTCAAAAATGGCTTCAACTTTGATCCCTATCCATTCCTACATCACCGATACTCTGAATATGGCGGTTGAACACCACTTCAATTTCGGAATTCTGGAAGAGTATAACTTGGATGTTAGAAAGTACATAAATGCTACTGGATGGGATGATATGTTCTTAGAGAAAGTCTCTATCTACCCCAATCTCATTAGGAACTTCTGGACGAAACCTACAATCATTAAAACTGAGATTATTGGCTTCGTGTTGGGAAATAAGGTGATAGTCTCTGAGAAGATCATTTCTGATGCTATTGCATGTGCCCAAGAGGGTTTGGTGATTTCTGACACTTGGGAGGAAGACCTAGGTGGTTCTGAGACCATTGCTGTTACCCTAATGAAGGAAAACACTGTAAGAACTCACTCCTGGAAGTCTGCTGAGACTGTCCTACATAAGACTTGCTCCAAGGACAACCTCTCTGCTCTTCACAAATTCTGCCTGTGCAATCTCTTCTTTGAAACCAAAATCAACCTTCCTTGGATTATGTTTGAAAGATTCAAACATGCGATGCAAAATAGAAAAAATCTCCTGTCATTCCCTATACTTATCTTCTGTCAAAAATCTTCAGGCGTCAAGGTGTTTATGATGTCCTTGCTGCTATGTCTGAGGAAGAGCAGAACTAGATTCTAACTGAGAAAGGGATGTCAGCTGCTGATTTTGGGAGAAGCGATCTCTCAGGCATGCAACTGAGTACTTACAAGCAAATTGCTCTGGCCAAGACAGAAGAAGCAATGAAGATCAAGGAAGAAATGATTGAGGCCAACAATGCTGAAGTCCTAGGTATGAAAAGAGGAACTAGGCAGAAGACCACTGCAGCAAGGAAACCTGCCCCCAAGAGGCCAGCTAGTGGCATTGTAATTAGGGAACCTACTACTGCTCCTGCTCAGAAGAGGCAAGGAATATTAATCATCTTCTCACACAATGAGGATGAGGAAGCTGATGAGGACAGAGTTCCTATCAGTACCATCCCGAAGAAGCAGGAGACTTCTGCTGATACTGCTGTTGTCACTGCTGCTGAGGCCTTTGTGCCTGTTTTAACTCAGACCAGAAGGCAACCAGTCAGGAAAGCTAAGTACACTGAGGTAACTCTGCCTGCTAATGACCCAGTTCAATTAGCAGTAGATGCCCTAGTGTCTAGTCTTGAGTCTTTGCCTGTTAATTATGAAAATAAGAATGTTGTTGATGATGTCTACATTACATCCCTACCTTCACCACAAACAAATTCCTCACCAGACCAACCACAAACAGCCTCACCCACAAGACCAATATTCCAACCTATCATCCCTGCCAATGACCCCTGGTTCAACCAACCGGATAATGGAATCATACTAGGAGCCCCATTTCCCAAAAATAGAAAAACCAGATTCCCCTACATTCCACCCTCTATTTACTATGATGGCTAAGCTGAAAACTGGGCCAAAGTAAAAAGAGATTGGTGTTGGAACCAAAGTGGTTTTGGATTTCATAATCTCTAAGTTTTGATGCTAACAAAAGGATTAAATTTGCTTGGCAAAGTGTTAGTTGAGATCTAACATGTGCTTTCAGTTATGCAGGAATACTTTAATATAAGTAAAATAAACTTGGGATAAGTTTTCATTGAAAAATACGCGTCCATCCTTGTAGAAGGGCTGCTCAAATACTTTGGTAAAGCTACTTAGTTATTTAATTAAGTAGGCTGGTTTTCTTAAGTAGACGAGGCTCTAAGTGTTTGTTAGATACAGCAAGTCCAAAGACTTGATAATAAGCACGTCCATCTTGCCACGTAAGCAAACGGAAGTAATCAGTAGAAGTAAATGAACTGAAAAATAAAGTAATCTAGTAGACGAGCTCTAACCGCCATGTCATCAGACGAGCAAAATAAAATATTGAACAAACTTAGTTTCTCATATAACTAAATAGCGGAGTTTTTCTTAGACGAGCTCTATCTTTGAAATGAATTAAATGCAATTCGAATCTCTTGAATTTATTTCAAATGATTGATATTTATTTCAATAGAATATTTATTCTTCACATTTGTTTTATCTGCTTTAATGTTTCACCTTGTTGTAAAAGAAACATAGTACCATCAAGAAATGCAAAAAGCAGAATCGTACAATAAGCTACTGCAAAATAATCTGTACGATGACAACTTTATGGTTGAAAAAGCTGAATTATACACAAAGGAGGAACAACAAGTTCTCAAGCTACAAAACTCGGAGCAGTAAACCTCCAATTTCACGCTACCTCGATAACCAAGAGCACTATTTAGCATTGCCACAATCAAGCTATCAGTCACAACGGATATCATGCATTAAATTCTATCTCTAAACGGGATTATTCAAAGTAACCGTTGAAGAAATACAAGTGAAGAAGAAGGTCACTATAAATAGAAGACCTCAGGTTCTGAAGAATAACTTTTGCCAATCGATAATCACTCATTATAATATTCTTTCAAAAGCAAGAGTCTGTATTTTTTAGTTTGAATATTGTTGTAATATTCAACTGATCTTAAACTGTCATATTCTCACACATAGTGAGTTAAGAAGATCAAACATTAAATCTCTTTGTTAGAGTTAGAGCCTGAAGAGGCTTGGTAAGAAAGAAATATTTGTAGCTTGGAGAGGTGTTGAATACTTGGTTGTAATCTATTTGTAGAAATAATGGTTAAATCCTTCAAGTCGAAGGGACTGGACGTAGCTCTTGGTTGGAAGAGAGTGAACCAGGATAAAATCTCTTGCGTGAATCTTCTATGCCTAAACTTTTCGGTTTTATTTTATTATACTAACTGTGGGGTTTTGATATTGCTTTTGTTAAGCTTCTAAAAGATCTATTTGTGTGTGCTTATTTTTGTGTTAATCTCCTTGTGTAAGAAATTTGTTTTGGAAAAAGGTTGTTTTCGAAAATTATTAACAAACACAATTCAACCCCCCTTCTTGTGTTTGCCTGTGTCAACTTCAGTTGGTATCAGAGCTCAGCCTCGAAAGGGTTGAGCATCTAACAAGTGTTGAGGGAGTACGACCCAACAACCATGGATGCAGAAGGACAAGCTATCTACAGACTTCCTCTCTTTGATGGTTCTAATTATGACTATTGGAAGAAGAGGATGATGGCCTTTTTGGATGCACAAAGTCTAGACATCCGGGAGCTCATAGAAACTGGTTATACCGAACCCAGAAATGAAAATGGAGCTGCTGTTGCTAGAGCAGATTGGACAGCAGATCAAAAGGCAAAGCATCAACTCAATCTTAAAGCTAAGCATTATTTGATGTGTGCCATCACCAGCTCTGAACATGACAAAGTTCACAGCTGCAATACCGCTAAAGAAATCTGGGATACTCTTGCCCTAGCTCATTAGGGTTCCTCGCAAGTTAAGGAATCCAAGATCAGCATGCTGGTTCATCAGTATAAGCTGTTCAAGATGGGTGAACATGAAACAATGGACCAAATGTTTGGAAGATTCCAAACCATCACCAACAGTCTCATATCTCTTGGATAAATTTATGAAAATAGAGATCATGTCAGAAAAATCCTGAGAAGTCTACCCAAGCAATGGAGACCCAAAGTAACTGTTATTCAGGAAGCCATAAACTTGAATACACTCTCTCTGGAAGAGCTTCTTGGATCTCTCAAGGTTCATGAACTTGAACTTAATGAAGAAGAAAATTCCAGAAAAGGAAAATCTATTTCCCTAAAGGCAAAGAAAGCAAGTTCATCAAAAGTTCTCAAAGCTGCTGAGTCATCTGATGAATCTGAATCTTCTGATGATAATGAAGAATCAGATGAGGATGAATTGTCCTTTATCTCCAGGAAGATTCAACATATGTGGAGAAAGAAAGGTGGTTTCAGAAGGAAGCAACTCCACAAAAAGTTTTTCAAGGAGAAGTCGGACTCCAAGGAAAAAGGTCCACCTTTGTGCTTTGAATGCAAGAAACCTGGTCATTTCAAAGCTGACTGCCCTGAGCTAAAGGATAAAAAGAAATTCTTTAAAAATAAGAAAGGCTTAATGGCTACTTGGGAGGATCTTGATCTGTCTTCATCAGATGAAAAAAAAATGAATCTGAGGAAGAGGCAAATATCTGTCTCATGGCAGACATTGCATCAAAAAGTGAATACACTGATGCTGAGGTATTAGACTCTGACCCATCTACTCTTCTAAATGCTTTTGATGAACTGTTGCATGAGTCGTCTATACTATCACGAGAATATAAGAGTCTCACAAAGAAGTTCTCTAAATTGTCTAAAGAATATGATAGGGTCAACCTCAAGAATGAAAACGACATACTAAAATCAGTGAATGTCAGTCTAGCTGACAAAATGATGTGGGAACCTGATGTTTCTTGTGAAGTTGTAATACTGAAACAAGATGTAACATATCTAATTGATTCTCTTTCAAAGCGTGTAGGTGGCTCAGATAAGTCGAGTCTCATTTTAAGGTACTCTAGGTCACCTTATGATAAATCTGGTCTTGGTTATGACAAAGAGAAGCAAGACGGATTTCACAAAAAGTCAAAACCACTTAAAAAGCATAGAGCTTCAAAAGTTCCAAATAAATATACCAAAGCTAAGTCTAGCACGTCCAACACCTTTTGTAAAGTATGTGGAAAAAGTGGACATATTACATATAGATGCATACACAATAAACATGCTAAGCATACTCGTCCGGTGACAACTAACAAGAAAGGACCCAAGTCAGTTTGGGTACCTAAAGATAAGATAATACCTGTTGCAGATTTGCTTAACAACAAAAAGAAAGAAAATGTCTTAGTGCTTGGACAGTGGCTGCTCACGACACATGACGGGAGAAAGGTCTATGTTCCAAAACCTTAAGCCCAAAGATGGTGGCCGGGTCACATTTGGAGGAAATTGGAAAGGGAAAATCATTGGTATAGGTAAAATTGGTAAACATCATTTTCCCTTCATTGATAGTTATTTTATTAAATGTCTTGAAGCACAATCTACTGAGCATAAGTCAATTATGTGATAGAGGATATGAAGTGTCTTTTGATAAGAACATGTGTACTGTCGAGAAAGATGATGGATCACTTTTATTCACTACAAAAATTCAAAAGAATCTCTATAAGATTGACTTGGAGGACCTCTCAAATCAAAGTGTCTCATGTCTGATGTCCATTGAAGATGAGCGATGGATTTGGCATAAAAGGCTAGGTCATGCAAGCTTGAAATTAATTTCAAAGCTAAACAAGCATAACCTCGTGAGAGGACTACGAAACCTTAAGTTCAAATCTGATGCTCTCTGTGATGCATGTCAAAAGGGAAAACAAGTCAAAGGTTCTTTTGAATCTAAGAATGTTGTTAGTACCAATAGGCCACTAGAGTTGCTACATCTTGATCTTTTTGGTCCAACAGGGACTACCTCTGTCACTGGTAAGAAATATGGTCTTGTCATTGTAGACGATTACACTAGATGGACATGGGTTATGTTCCTAACTCACAAGGATGAGTCTGTAAGACTCAATGACTTAGAGATTTTGATATATGACAAATACAACTTAATGTGTGTGCAAGTGTTTTAGTGTTAAATTGCAAAGACAGGTATCAACCAGTGATCAACAAATTCATTAAGCAAATTCAAGGAAAATATTCAAGGAAGAACTTGAGGAAATCAAAAGAGCTACATGGAGGAATCAAAGAGCAAAGACAAAGATCAAGGAATCATCAAGACAAAAGCTTAACGGTGAATTTTAGATTTAAGTCTTAGATGATTTGTAAGAGAAAGAAATCTCTTAGTCACAAAAAACTCATCTAAAAAGATGCATGAAGAAAATCAATTTTCATAACCTGCATTAAAAGGAATAAGTTTTTGTTAATGAAAATGATTTTTGGAAATAAGAAAATTCTTCTAATTCTACAACCCTAGCAGGGATAAATCATGGAATTGAAATGGTTGCAATTGCTGAAGTGAATGAAAGGATAAAAAGGGCAGAAAAGGACATTGATAAACTCAAAGATAACCCAGGAGTGGACTTTCATTTTCCTGCACCTATCCCTCTATCATGAACAATTTTATATGCTATGTTTGAATGTTTAAATGCTTGCCTTCTCTATTGCTTTGAATGTTTCTTTTCTTTACCTTTTTGATAATGCCAAAAGGGGGAGGAAAAAGTATGATATAGAGAAAGGGGATAATAACAAATTATACATGCATATGTTGAGGGGGAGCTTATAAGCTTACATGATTAATGGGGAGTAATTCAAATTCTGCTCTGATAATATTTATTTTGCTCTGATATACTTCTGCTCTGATACCATGATATAAATCTGTCAAAAAAACTTAGCATCTGCTACACTTATACTCTGATCTTATAATTTGTCAAAAGATTTGTCATAATCAAAAAGGGGGAGTTTGTAAGACTCAATGACTTAGAGATTTTTATATATGACAAAAACAACTTAATGTGTGTGCAAGTGTTTTAGTGTTAAATTGTAAAGACGGGTATCAAGCAGTGATCAAATTCAAGGAAAATATTCAAGGAAGAACTTGAAGAAATCAAAAGAGCTACATGGAGGAATCAAAGAGCAAATACAAAGATCAAGGAATCATCAAGACAAAAGCTTAACGGAGAACTTTAGATTTAAGTCTTAGATGATTTGTAATAGAAAGAAATCTATTAGTCACAAAAAACTCGTCTAAAAAGATGCATGAAGAAAATCAATTTCATAACTTGCATTAAAAGGAATAAGTTTTTGTTAATGAAAATGATTTTTGGAAATAAGAAAATTATTCTAATTCCGCTCGTCCAACACAAGTGACAGAAGCGCTCGTCCGCTGAAGTGATAGAAGCGCTCGTCCACTAAAGTGACAGAAGTGCTCGTCTACTAAAGTGATAGAAGCGCTCGTCCACTAAAGTGATAGAAGCGCTCGTCCACTAAAGTGACAGAAGTGCTCGTCTACTAAAATGATAGAAGCACTCGTCCACTAAAGTGACAGAAGTACTCGTCCACTAAAGTGACAGAAGCGCTCGTCCACTAAAGTGACATATGGAGCTCGTCTACAAGGTTACGTTCAACCAGTTAATGAGAAGCTCCGTCCAATGACGTGGCATATGGAGCTCGTCTACTAGCTCGTCCGATGTAAAATATTAATTCAAAATGGCTAGACGAACACGCTTATTTTCAAGATGGACGCGAATTCTATAAGAACCGATGTAGAATCTTATTTCAAAAACCAGAATCAAGAAAACAGATTCTGTTATCAAAACCAAATCTGTTTTGATTGATCCCAACGACTATAAATTGTTTTCTATATAAAGAATGATCAAAGGAACACTTTTTACGAATAACAAGAAACATATCAGAATTACACGAAATCAATTGAAAAAATAATTCATCTTCTTGCTTGAGCTTATTGTGAAAAGAGTGTTTCATTCTCATAAGTGCTTCAATTTGTTTATCTGACTATTGAGAGTTAGGGATCAATTTTTGTTCTATTTTTATTGTAAAGAGAGAGGGGATCCCTCTGAGTGATTAGGGTGAGGTATCCCTAAGGAAGAACATTGAGGCTCTTCACAAGAGTGTGGTATCTCGAGGTGAAGGAGTGCTCTCTGAGTGATTAGGGTGAGGTATCCCTAAGGAAGAACATTGAGGCTCTTCACAAGAGTGTAGTATCTCGAGGTGAAGGAGTGCTATGTGGTGTAAAGGTTTTTCAAGCTACCTGACTAAAGCTTGTTGTGTTAGTGTGTGAAAACCCACAGGTGGAGTGGGGACTGGATGTCAGTCACGGTGGTGGTGAATGAACCAGGATAAATCTGGTTGTGTGGTATCTCTAAACTCAAACTCTTTAATTTTTGTCTTGCGCATATAACTGTGATCTTGATGTTCTAAGTATTCAATTGATATCAGTTCTTGATCTGCATAATCAGTATTGAATCTTGAGTAAACTGTAATAATAACTGTGTATTCAATTCTATTCTCAAGGATCAATATTTGAATTGAATCTTGCATCATATGTGATCAAAATCAAATAGCTTCGCTCCTGATTCTTAATCACTGAAACTGAAACTTGCAAGTTTGTTCTTGATTGTTAATGCTTGTATCTGAAACTTGCATAACTTGTTCTTAATCTTTAAAGGCTTAATCAATTTCTGTATTTTGTTATTATTGAGTTTTGAACCTGAACCTATTCTGTGATCTATTAATTCTGAATCAATCTTTCTTATCCTCATCACCTTCTATTCAAGATTTTGTAAAAGCCCTTCATTGTTTTTGTAAAAGACCCTGAGGCCGCAACTCTGATTTGAAAGTTTTGTGAAAAGTTTTTAAGAGGGAAATATTTTAAGAAAATTCAATTCACCCCCCCCCCCCCCTCTTGAGTCGTTGAAGCCAAAACAACAGAGTCTTTTAAGGTCTTTTCTGTATTCTGCAAACGTGTACAGAATGAAAAAGGCATGTGTATCACTTCAATCATATGTGACCATGGGGGAGAGTTTGAAAATGAGCTATTTCATAAGTTCTGTGAAGAAAGTGGTATCCTTCACAACTTCTCAATACCTAGAACACCACGGCAAAATGGTGTGGTAGAGAGAAAGAACAGATATCTTCAAGAGATGGCTAGGACTATGCTCAATGACAACTCTGTCCCTAGACACTTCGGGTGAAGTCATTATTATCTTGCTGCTACATTCGAAATGAAATATACATTAGACCTATCCTGAATCCTGAATAAGACTCCTTATGAACTGTGGAAAGGACGAAAACCCAACATATCTTATTTTCACCCTTTTGGTTGTAAATGCTATACATTGAATATTAAAGATCAACTTGGTAAGTTTGATGCTAAAACAGATAGTGGAATACTATTAGGATATTCTGAAACATCTAAATGCTTTAGAGTTTATAATTCTAGGACTCTGATAGTAGAAGAAAGTATTCATGTCAGGTTTGATGACAAACAACCTGATAAGAAATTATCAGACCTAGATGAAGCTTTTGCAGATCTTGATCTAAGCTTTCCAGGAGACTCACCTGAGATAAAAGTTGAAAATCGAGAAGATGACCCCACTCAACAACCAGAAGCTTCCACTTCTCAACATGGTACAATTCAAAAATCTTGGTACTTCAAGACTTATCATCCACATGATCAGATCATTGGAAACCCCAATGACAAGCTGAGAACCAGATCAACCTTCAGAGAACAAGACAATTCTGTACTAGTCTCTGAGTTGGAACCAAAAACAGTAGATGAGGCTCTGCTAGATGATGGTTGGATTCTAGTTATGCAAGAAGAACTCAATCAGTTTGAAAGAAGTGATGTTTTGACTATGGTTCCATTGCCCCAAGACAAATCAGTGATCAGAACAAAGTGGATTTACAGAAACAAACTTGATGAAAATGGTAAGGTAATAAAAAACAAAGCAAGACTTGTTGCTCGAGGTTTCTCTCAAGAAGAAGGTATAGATTATACTGAAACTTTTGCACCTATTGCTAGATTAGAAGCTATTAGAATTCTACTTTCATTCGCTGCACATCATAGTATTATGCTTTTTCAGATGGATGTTAAAAGTGCTTTTCTAAATGGCTTTATTAATGAAGAAGTCTATGTTATGCAACCTCCGGGTTTTGAGTGTGAAACTCATCCTGAACATGTATATAAACTTAAGAAAGCTTTGTACGGTCTTAAGCAAGCTCCTAGAGCTTGGTATGATAGATTAAGTTCCTTTCTTATGGAAAATGGATTCAATAGAGGAAAGGTTGACAAAACCTTATTTAGAAAATCCATTAAGTTTAATTTCATAGTTGTACAGATATATGTTGATGATATTATTTTTGGTGGTACTAATGAGTCTCTATGCAAAGAATTTTCTAAGTTAATACAGAAAGAGTTTGAAATGAGCATGATGGGAGAACTCGAATTTTTCCTTGGACTTCAAGTAAAACAAACCATGGACAAGGTGCTCATCCACCAAACCAAGTATACAAAAGAGCTTCTGAAGAAGTTTAAGATGGAT
The DNA here is from genome assembly GCA_030762895.1 of Sophora flavescens. Lineage (NCBI taxonomy): Eukaryota > Viridiplantae > Streptophyta > Magnoliopsida > Fabales > Fabaceae > Sophora > Sophora flavescens. Next base: position 100,813,310 of record CM061062.1, read on the forward strand.
GACTGTAAACCAATGAATACTCCTATGCACCCCACTTCCATACTAAAAAAAGATGATAAATAGAAAAAGGTAGGCCAAAAGGTATATAGAGGTATGATAAGATATCTCTTATATCTTACTGCGTCTAGGCTTGATATTATGTTAAGTGTATGTTTATGTGCTTGATTTCAATCTGATCCTAAAGAATCTCACTTATCAGCAGTTAAGAGAATTTTTAGATATTTAAAAGGTACTACTAATCTTGGTTTGTGCTTTAAGAAAAATGAAGATTACAGATTAGTTGGGTTCTGTGATGCTGACTATGCTGGAGATAGAATTGAAAGAAAAAAAAACTAGTGGAGGATGTCGCTTCATTGGAGCTAATCTTGTCTCATGGTCAAGCAAAAGACAAAGTACCATTGCTTTATCAACTGCTGAAGCTGAGTATATATCAGCTGCAAATTGCTGCTCACAACTTCTCTGGATCAAACATCAATTAGAGGACTACAATGTATTTGTAAGTAGTATTCCGCTTATGTGTGATAATACTGCTGCAATAAATCTATGTAAGAATCCAATTTTGCATTCTATAGCTAAGCACATAGAGATTAAGCATCATTTTATTAGGGATTATGTGCAAAAAGGTGTGATTGATATTCAATTTGTAGATACTGACCATCAATGGGCAGATATCTTTACTAAACCTCTTGCAGAGGAGAGATTTATCTTTATTAGGAAGCATCTTAATATGATGTGTGTGGAATAATTCAGGCGTCCAGTCTCGAGAAAAATTTGTTTTGTTAATCCTGCGTCTATTACCTATGCTCGTCTAATATTTTTTAAGCTGTGCGTCTATTGCATATTGTATTGCACGTCCATATGACGCGTCCACTGATACTGGTTATCGCGTCCGTTGTATAGTTTCAGACGAGTTCACATATGCCTATGCTTAAGCATTTTTTTTTTTAATAAATGTATTTATTTTGTCTCGAGACAAATTTATCATTTATTCTCTTTGCTGAGTCAGTACTTCCATCAATCCCATCAAGACCTTTTTATAGTTCCAAGTTATCAACGTCGTTTTATCATAATGACATGTCATGTCAAAAGTTTTTTTTAGCCTTTGATGTTCAAAATTCCTTTAAAAGTAATATTTTCCCTCTGATAAAAACTTTACGCTTCCATAACCTCTCGAGTTATCTCTCTCTACCTTTCTCTGCTTTCAAACCCTAAGCTATTTGATCACCTAAAATGGCTTCTTCTTCAACCTTTAACGTGGACAAGTTCAACTTGGCTATAGAGCATCATTTCAATCTTGGAGTGCTGCAAGACTACAATCTAGACATAAGCAAATATGTCAATGCAGCCGGGTGGGGAGGACTCTTCACAGAGAAGGTCTCTGTTTTTCCTAACCTGATCAGCGATTTCTGGAGAAACGTCCAAGTAATTGATACTGACTTTTTCTCAACGGTGTTAAGAAAGAAGATTACAGTCTAGGAGAAGACTATTGCTGATGCAATCTTCTATGCTCGGGAGGGTTTAGTTTTCACCGAGTCATGGGAAGGGGACTTGGGTGGCTCTGAGACTATTGAAGTCTGTCTCATGAAGGAAGATACGGTCAGAACTCACACCTGGAAGGTTGTTGAAATGAAGGACATTGTTCGTATCCTTCATCAGCTTCTTAACAAGGTGGTTCTTCACAAGGTTGGATCCAAGGACAACCTTTCCTCCCTGCACAAATTGTGTCTTTGCCATCCTCTCACCGAAACACAATCTTCCAAGAATCCTGTATGGAAGATTCAGAGACGCTGTGGTGAATGAGAAAAGACCCTCAACAATTCCTTTCTACCATCTTCTTTCCAAGATTTTTAAGGCTCGAGGAATTCATGAGATTCTTGCTGCAAAGACTCCTGAGGAGCAAGCTAGAATGTTAACTGAAAAGCCAATGTCTGCTGCAGACTTTGGTAAAATGAATATAGCCAACATGAACCTAAGTACCTATGTTGCTGCTGCAATGGCCAATACTGAGGAGTTAATGAAGGCTAAAGAAGATATGGTGGAACAAAATAATGCTGAAGTCGTAGGAGTTAAAAGGGTAACTAGGCCAAAGACCACTGCTACAAGGAAGCCTACCCCCAAGAGACCAGCAAGTGGCATTGTTATCAAGGAACCTTTTGATGCCCCTGCTACAAAGAAGCAAAGAAGAGTTATCTTCTCTCACATTGAAGATGAGGAAGCTGACGAGGACAGCATTCTTATCAGCACAATTCTGAAGAAGCGGAAGACCTCTGTTGCTGCTGCTGAGGCAGTTGTGCCTGTTCCAACAAAACCTAGAAGGCAACCAGCAAGAAAATCTAGATCAACTAAGACTTCTAAGGTAACCATCTCTGCTAGTGATCCTGTTCAAATAGCAGTAGATGCCCTAGCGTCTAGTTTAGAAACTAGGATTGATGGTGTGCTCTCCTCTCCAAATGATGTGTACATTCCCACACCCCTTTCCCCCCAACCAACACAAATAGCCACTTCACAATTTCAACATATTATCCATGCCGATGATCCCTGGTTAAATCAACCAGATGATGGCATTTCCCTTGGTGCTCCTTTTCCCCAAACCCTTGAGAACCGTATTTCCCTTCACCCCAACTTCTGTCCTTTATAATGGTAAATCTGATGATTGGGCCAAGGTAAAAAGGGTATGAAAAGTTCTGTTTCATTCTCACCAACCTGAACCCGATTACCCGAACACATTCCAACCAGATGGTATCCTCTACCTGAGTATGAGGAAGAAATTAACCCATCCGTTGAACCCCTTTACCTACCTCATCCTAAATGTAAATTAATCAAAAATGTGCCCTCTCAAATGCACAATAACTTAGGGCCATTAGTCACTCACCTACCTCTAAACAAATTCCCCCCGGGAAAAATTTACCCTAACCTTGTCAAAACTCCTCCCTTCTAACCCCTCACTGATGGAGTTGAGAGATATATCATATATGTCTGGGAGACTGACCCTGATAGGAAAAATCTTCCTACCATCCCTGAGAGAAGAGCAAGATCTTCAAAGCATGTTACCATGATCATGCCAAGAGAGACAAAATGGGTGTCTTTTGAGCATCCCAGAGTCTATGGGAGGGCCTCTGACTTCTTTCTGGATCAGCACTTCTATGAAATACTGAAGTTGGAATTCAATCATTTAAGAGTTGATAGAGCCGTGCATTTTGTCCCTCCATCCTGGCTGAGGCATAATGAAGCAACCAGAATTGGAATCATGCCGTATAGGATCTGTCCAAGACTGCCTATGTTAGATCTAAATAAGGACAAGGACGTGAAAAATAGAAGATTCAAGGGAGTGATGCTTCAAGCTGAATCAGCAATGCTTGATCTTGATCAAGAAACCTTTGACTACTCAATGCTGGATTTCTTTTTGCATACTGAATCCATTGAGTTGATCAATGAACATAGAGCTTCTGAATTCTAGAAATCTCACATTATCCACTGCACCAGAGAAGCATCTTCCTCTGGTCTGTCTAAAGAAGAGAAGAAGGATATTCCCAAGGTCAGAGGGAAGTGTGATCTTTCATACTTTAGATATATGATCTATAAAGACCTCTGGGGACTTCCTAAAAACTGTAGGAATGTGGAATTCATATACCCATTAGATGGGCAAAGGAAATCTCAGTGATTCATCCATCTACTCCAGAGCCTATCACAGATGAACCTGTTGCACATGGTCATATTACCACTACTGTCGGCTTAGAGGAAACAGCTGAATCAATTCACCATCAGAGCTCATCAGAAAAACAATCTTCTCAACCTTTAGCTCTAGTTGTGATGCACCCTTCAGATCGATCAAGAACACTGAGCACATTCTAAGAGCCAGCAGAAAGCTCAAGGCAATAGGCTCTGCCATATAATATTGAAGAGGTTCTTGAAAAAATAGTTGATGAAAGGGTTGGCAAGATAGTTGATGAGAAGGTTGAAAAGATAACTGAGAATATTAAGGAGGATGCCCATCAGTAAGTTCAAACTTCAATGGCACCAACCTTAGAGGATGTAAATAAAATGCTTGAATTCCTCATGGACTTCAAGAACAGTCAAGCTCAGAACCCTCCTCCACCACCTCCTCCTGCTTAACCTTTACTTAATATTTTTTTTCTTATACTGACAATGATGGTCCTCTTCTTTTTACCTTTTTGGCTTATGACAAAAAGGGGGAGAAAGGAAAGAAAAGAGATTTGTGTATATTCATATATATATATAATTAGTTTTTGAAAAGCTCATATTGGTCTGCATTTGCATATTCTCTTTTACTTACTAAATGCTCTGATACTTATGATTGCTTATTTGTTTTGATATCTGCTGCTCTGATATTTATGTCTATTTATTCCCTTATATATTCTAAGTATGATAAGCTATTGCACCTAATTGTTAGCTTACATGCAGTTGTTTTTTCATATGCTTTTTCTGCTTAAATTTTTTTGAATGCTTTGTCTTAGGGGGAGCCCTGCAAGTTCTCATAGACTTTGCTTTTCAAATTTAGTTAGTTTTGTCATCATCAAAAAAGGGGAGATTGTTGGAACCAAAGTGGTTTTGGATTTAATAATCTCTAAGTTTTGATGCTAACAAAAGGATTAAATTTGCTTGGCAAAGTGCTAGTTGAGATCTAACATGTGCTTTCAGTTATGCAGGAATATTTTAATATATGTAAAATAAACTTGGGATAAGTTTTCATTGAAAAATACGCGTCCACCCTTGTAGACGGGCTGCTCAAATACTTTGGTAAAGTTACTTAGTTATTTAATTAAGTAGACTGGTTTTCTTAAGTAGACGAGGCTCTAAGTGTTTGCTAGATGAATACCAAAATAACTTGTTAGATACAGCAAGTCCAAAGACTTGATAATAAGCACGTCCATCTTGCCACGTAAGCATACGGAAGTAATCAGTAGAAGTAAATGAACTAAAAAATAAAGTAATCTAGTAGACGAGCTCTAACCGCCACATCACCAGATGTAGATCTTTATAACTCATTGAGGAATAGCAAGTCCGAAGACTTGATAGACAAGAAGATATGCCAATTCATCAGACAAACAAAATAAAATATTGAACAAACTTAGTCTCTCATATAACTAAATAGCGGAGTTTTTCTTAGACGAGCTCTATCTTTGAAATGAATTAAATGCAATCCGAATCTCTTGAATTTTTTCAAATGATTGATATTTATTTCAATAGAATATTTGTTCTTCACATTTGTTTTATCTGCTTTAATGTTTCACCTTGTTGTAAAAGAAACATAGTACCATCAAGAAATGCAAAAAGCATAATCGTACAATAAGCTACTGCAAAATAATCTGTACGGTGACAACTTTATGGCTGAAAAAGCTGAATTATACACAAATGAGGAACAACAAGTTCTCAAGCTACAAAACTCAGAGCAGTAAACTTCCAATTTCATGCTACCTCGATAAACAAGAGTACTATTCAGTATTGCCACAATCAAGCTATCAATCACAACAAATATCATGCATTAAATGCTATCTCTAAATGGGGTTATTCAAAGTAACCGTTGAAGAAACACAAGTGAAGAAGAAGGTCGCTATAAATAGAAGACCTCAAGTTCTGAAGAATAACTTTTGCCAATCGATAATCACTCATTCTAACATTCTTTCAAAAGCAAGAGTCTGTATTCTTTAGTTTGAATATTGTTGTAATGTTCAATTGATCTTAAACTGTCATATTCTCACACATAGTGAGTTAAGAAGATCAAACATTAAATCTCTTTGTTAGAGTTAGAGCCTGAAGAGGCTTGGTAAGAAAGAAATACTTGTAGCCTGGAGAGGTGTTGAATACTTGGTTATAATCTATTTGGAGAAATAGTGGATAAATCCTTCAAGTCGAAGGGACTGGACGTAGCTCTTGGTTGGAAGAGAGTGAACCAGGATAAAATCCCTTGCGTGAATCTTCTATCCCTAAACTCTTCAGTTTTATTTGCTTATACTAACTGTGAAAGGTTTTGATATTGCTTTTGTTAAGCTTATAGAAGATCTATTTGTGTGTGCTTATTTGTGTTAATCTCCTTGTGTAAGAAATTTGTTTTTGGAAAAAGGTTGTTTTCGAAAATTATTAACAAACACAATTCAACCCCCCTTCTTGTGTTTGCCTGTGTCTACCAGACCTTTCTATCCCCTGCCTGAGTATAACTATTGTGAACACCTAATTTTGTCCAGGTATCTCCTCAATTTCATTAATATTTTGAAAAGAAAAATAAAAATTGTCAAAAATTAAAATAAAATCACTTTTGTTCTTGCTTTGAGCCCTATCTTTGTTTAGTCCATGTTTGAGTCCATAGTCCAAATCCAAGAAGAAAAAAAGAGTTTCTGAATGTTAAAATAATAATTAAAAATGAAAAAAAATTGTTGTCTCCTATATTTTTTATTCCCACGGTAATGTCCATTTTCAAGTATGAACCAAGTGTGATTTCTTTGGTCTTTTGGCTTTGACTCCTTTTTACACAAAAATGGTGCCTAATCCTCCTGTTCTCTGCTTCCCTGCACCATCCCAGCAACAAAGCTGATTTGCCCCATTGCAGCAACACCCCAACAGTGTTGTCCCTCTCCACACAGCTGGCTTATTGAGATGATTGTCATTTTTCTCCCTTGATGCTAATATAAGTTCACACAACATAAGCAAAGGGGGAGGGGGCGTAAAACATAAAATGATCTGATGAGAGTCATGAAAAAACCTCTCCCTCTCCACTTCCATCACCATTTTCTTTTCACCATTTTTCTCTTTACCAACCAGCTCAAGTAAATAAACCATAAGCCTTTTTCACTTCCCCTACCCATTACCATCTTCCATCTCAAAACACCATAACCACCACACTAGTAACATAACCTCTCATCAACCTCAAAAACTCACAAAACTTCATCTTCACCATCATCCCAAATCAAACAACAAAAGAGAAAAACCAATACAAAAAAAAAGCAGATCAGATCCTCATTTCAAACTCCTCCTTTGCGAATCCGCCGTCGTCATGAGACCCGGAACCGAACCCTGACCACCACATATCCGGCCTCTGCCTCGCCGTTGCCGCTAGCCAGAATCCCGGCCACCGTAAACCGTGCAGCCATTCCGCCATGTCGTCTTCCACTCCAGTTCCGCACGCAGATCTGCCCAAGTCGTCGTAATCTCCGCTACTTTGAGCGCGTCAGTCACGGACCACCGCCGCAAGCTGCCGATGTTCGCGTCTTCCACCTCGCTGTCGTAGCACCCTTCGCCTCGCCGCTGTGCTCAGACCTCTGCGTAGAGAGCTCCATCTCTAACCACAACTTGGTGCTTTCTTCTTGAACGTTCTGAAGGTTGATTTTCTCATATTTTTAACTTGTTAATATTTTTTTTTATCTTCTGACTTGGGCTTTGGTTTCAGCTAGGCCTCCCAATAAAGGTTTTAGGAATATTTCATAAAAATAAAAGTTGTTTTCAAATTTCTAAGTTAAATAAAAAATCCTTTTCAAAAAAATGAAAAATGAAAAACCGTTTAAAAATCAGAAAACCGTTACAAAAATTAAAACCAGTCAACCAACCAAACTTTTTTAAAGAACTACGTGGCTTTGAGTTTCTCATCGCACCCGGGAATACGTAAGAGCAGAATCAATCATTCTGTCAAGCCAAAACTATATTTTCCCTTATTTTAGTGTTTATCTTTAGGGTTGCCCAATGGACTCGGGTGCCATGTTCAATCCCTTAGATTTGAGGTTGCCCTGTGGACTTATGTGTCATGTTCAACCTCATTTAGGTTTTATCAATAATAATTTTTAGAATGCAAAACCCTATAAAAAAATAAAAAATATTAAAAACAAAAATAATCCTTTCTTGTAAATAATTTTGGGGTAAAATAAATATTTTCAAAGGTTGTTAAATTATCTTGCATATTTAATTTGAGGTACCGTTTTTAACGGGCGATGTAGGGTGCTAACACCTTCCCTACTCGTAATCGACTCCCGAACTCGAATCTCTCTCTTTTTTTTAAAAGACCAGTTTCCTTAAATAAATGGTTTTTCCAATGTTTTGCCAATTTAAAAATATTGGTGGCGACTACTCTGTCTTTTATTCTTTTTCGCGGCGTCCGGATGGGACGGTTACGACAGCTGGCGACTCCACTGGGGACTTTTGAGAGTCAGGCCTATCACAGTTGGTTGTGCAACTTCTTTAAATAGCTTTGAAAATATTAGTTTTACCCCTCTTTTTTTTTGTAAATTGTTTTATATGCTTTAATAATTGCCTTTGTATATTATTGCAACCCTAGGATAGAGAATTGTTATGTTGTTGCCTGATCTTTTTACGTGTGTGGTGTAGTTTTCGTTTTAATAGATTTTGTGCAGGTTTGTATGCTCCCAGCACACATATCACTTATACTTATTTCACACACTTTTAGCTCTAAACCCGAGCTTGTGGAAGCTTAAGGATTAGGCGGTGTCTCGACATTGTCATTGAAGAGGTCTTGTACCCCCCCTGATATTTGTCGATTCACCACTCAGGTTGTACCCAATATCATGAGATGGTCATATTGAGAGGGTTTATCCCTACTTGTGGCTAGACTAATGAGTCGGATCCTTATCTTTCGAGGTAGGGGCAATCTGGGAACCATGGATTTTAGAAGTCTAGACCCTGCCCAATTTTCGCTGATATAGTAAGCTTAGGGCCAACCAGTTAGAGTCATAACTTTAGCCGTGTCCAACCCTAAGTCTTACCCGTCTTAGGATACAAAGGGAGCATTTTTTCTCTTTACTCATATTCATGTTTTTTCTTTCATTTTTGTCAAAAAATTCACTTTTTAGTTTTTTCTAAAAGTAAAAATGATTTAGACAAGTCCTTTTGATTTAAAAAACAAAAAGAAAAAAATTAATAAATCATTTTCATATTTTATAATTCATGCATTTCTTTAAATAATAAAAAAGGCCTTGTGTAAATCATCTTTTTGTAACTCATCCACGTTTCCTGTAAAAAGAATAAAAAAAAGATCATTAATCTTTTTTTCATCACATGCATTAATTACTTCCTATGTCAACCACATGGGAAAAAAAATTAAAAGAAAAAATTCTTGTCATGCATATGGTGAAAAAAATAAATAAATAAATAAATAACTCAATCTTCTTCATGCATCTTATGCATTGACCTCTTGGATAAAAAAGAAATAAAATAAAAATTCATTAATCTCTTTTTTTTTTTCATGCATCTCTCAAAAAAAAATTGATAAAGGATAATCCATTACATGCATTTCATACCTCTTTGGGTCAATATAAAAACAAACCATTCATTTCATACATTAAAAAAAACGCATGCATTGTCATTGTTATAAAAAAAACTCTTTTTTCATACAATTCTCTAATTAAAAAAAATAAAATAACATAAAGAATTCATTTCATGCATCTCACGCATTAGTACTTGACTCCAAAAAATCTTTTTTTTTTTTTTGCATCTCATATACTCATTTCTTTTTAAGTTGAACATTTATTAAAAAAAAATCATTCCATCATTTCATGCATTGTGCTCCTTTCTTGGAGAAAGTTGAACCACTGTGCTTTCAATGGAAAAGAATGTCATCAATCAAACCTGGGATCATGAGGTGGAACTGGAATCAAGACTTGCTCAGGTGACCGAAAAGTACGGGTCACAACCTTTTGCCTAATCATAGAGGTTCAGATGTCAATGCCGTAGAGAGGTTTCAAGTAGTCCTGCAGAAGTCATGTGACACATGTTCAGGCTCTTATGAGGTGATCTTCTGAGAAGAGTCAATACTTTGTGATCCCCGTCTTGAAAATTTCAGAGCAACCGAAGCTAGTTGTTTATCAGCGATTTACCATGAAATGATGGTTACGTTGTATTCTACCATGAGATACTTGAACCATGTTCACTTTCTTGAAGCATCAATGTAATGGATTTGCATGCATACCTTGCCTTATCATTTCTTTACATTTCCATCCACATCATTATGTTTCTCTCGCCTTTCTCGAATCATATCTCATCCCTTTTTTCTTCTCCAAGTACCTTTTTGGTTTGGTTAATAAGGCCCACTTTCTTGAAAGCTCTTTGTGGACATCAATGAAGCCCATATGTGCCCATGCCTTTTCAAAAAAAATAAAAGAGAAATAAAAATAAAAAAGGAGCCTATAAATAAAAACTTAGTGAGCACCATCTTTTTGTCTCTCAAATAAAGTTTTCAAATAAGCAATCATAAATTGAAATGAAGATTGACCATCTTTCTTTATCCTTAATAAAATATCATGATTACCCCTACTTACCCCTTTTGAGCCTGAAAATTTTCTTCAATTAACCATGGACAAAGATCACCCCCAAACAAGGAGCAAGCAAGAAGGAAATGGTGATCATGAAGCACAAAATGAAAATAAAAGAAGAAGAAGAAGCAGGAACTAAAATAAAGATAGGGAAAGAAAGAAGATAAAAAAAACTTCATGCAAATGCAAAAAAAAAAGTAAAAAAAAAAAGAGAGGAAAAAGTTAGGGGAAAGAAAATGTTCATAAAAAATCCAGAAAATAAAATAGCATGGATCCTTGGTCCTTTTCAACCCTAAAAGAACTTTGTTTGAGCCTTATATCCTTTCTTTCACGACCCTCAACCATTGGCCACGTTACAAGCCTCAAAAAGTCCATTCTGATCAATGAATGATTGCTGTTTTCTAGCAACTGGGATAAAAGTTTGTGCTCTTCTGAGTTTTTAATTAATTGCTCCTAAAATAAATATAAAAAATTAAAAAAGAAAGGAAAAAAACTCGTTAGGCTGAAAACCCTCATGGGCAGTCTAAGCAAAAACTAGGGCAAGATCTACATGGGGCAAAACTTTGCTTTCAATGGCCTTATTCCAGAGCATTTCCATTATTGGATGCCCTACATTGGGGCAGCACCATTCCCAAGTTTTCCATATCAAGTGCCTCAATGGGGCAATTTCATTCTGAGAACCCAACATTGGGGCACTTCATCCTCAAGGAAACTACTCTGGGGAAATTTTGTTCTTAAGAATATTGAGCCAATCGCCATGATCAAATCAATCCAAACTGGGGCAACACCCTTCTGACCTTCATATCACCTCGTGTGCATCTTGCTTCATTTCTGTCCTTTTGAATTCCATTTGAGTTGTCAAACTTCCAACACAAATCGAGAAGTTGTTCAGGTCATATTGTCCTTTCCTGTCAGACTTTTAAATCCATGCATGTTTGTTAGATGATGCTTCAAGTAAGGTAAACAATAGTTCAAGTACAATTTAACCATCTAATGGTAAATCTTTGATGAACAACTTTGGTTATAAGAATTCTAAATACAAGAAAGAAAGTGGCATCCTCAATGGGGAATTCAACCAAGAGCAATGATCCTCACAAATAAGGGTGGTAAAATTGTCCGCATCCCAAAAAAGAAAGAAAAAAAGAAGATAAATCAAAAGCAAAAAAAAAGAAGAGTAAACTGAAAAAGGGCTCGCTAGGCTGAAAACCCGAAAAGGTAGCCTAGGCAAAAGTTAGAGTGACCCGGTAGGTTGAAAACTCGTAAAGAGCGACCTACGCAGAAATTAGGGTCAAATACACGCAAAGTACTTGAAGTTTCCTCAAACTAACAAATTGGGGCAGTTTACGAGGACAAGTCATGAAAGGCTACCAATACATGAGAAGTGGGGCAAGTCACATCCTTGAAAGTGATTCGCCAACCCCACCATTTGAGATAATAATTTTGAAAGAAGCATATCTGTTGACGATTCTGGACAAGTATACCCAGTCGTGCAAGTAATACGGTGGTAAGACCGGTTATCGTATCCACAGGGATTGGATGTCAACTACCAATTCACAAGCTCAGCAGCTATCTAGACTAAACTATTAATCAAGAGAAATCAAAATAAACAAAAGAAAAGGAATAAAATCTTTTTGTCTTTTTGGGGACTTTTGACAAACACTTGGAGTGCAGAAATGATATGTTGGGACTAGACTTCACCAAACCTCTAACTCATGCACTATCAGGACTAGATACCTCCCATTCATGCTTCAGATATTAAAATCAATCCACTAAATTACTCAAACCCCGATTCCTCGGATGGCAAGAGCCTAAATCCACTAATAGACCCTAATTCCTTAGGTGGCCTAGATTAATGAATTTGCATTAAGATTAGGGATTACGTGATTACTAATAAACCTAGTTCCATTCCTAGATACAAGGCTTACTAGGTGATTAAATTCAGTTCCGGTTATGATACGAATGTTCCCATTGCATACCAAAACACAAATCAAGTCATGGGGGTGCTAGCCACAACAAGCATTAAGCACAGAAAAATAACCACTAATATGAAGACATGAACATAGAATAATCCGTCAAGATAAATACATAAACATAGGTTTGATTACATCTAATCCCAACACAGGGATTTAACTACTCATAAACAAAGAAAACCAAACCAGAGAAATAGGAAGGAAGAGGAGAGAAGAGGCTCCATGTGAGCTTTCCTTCTTCTTCAAAGCAACCCCTCTTGGCTCCCTTCTAGGGTTGAAACCCTAGCCCAGCTGCAGCCTCCAAATGCCTTCAAATGCCTCCCTTCTGGACCCAAAAAACTCCTCTGTTCTGTCTGCTGCGTTCTTATTTATAGGTCTGCTGCGCGTCACGGCCGTGATGGCCATCACGGGCAGGCCGTGACGCTTTCTGGAGTAGGCGCATTTTCCACTTTTGAGCTCTCGCGAGGCGAGCTAGGTTTCGCGACGCGAAACCCTAATTTTTTGGTTGGCCACGGCCGTGATGTCTATTACGGGCAGGCCGTGACAGCCTCTGACTTTTGGTTGGCCAGACCGTGATGGGCTCTGTTTGGCTCATATTCTTCATTTTTCAAGCTCTATTTCATCCAAGCTCCACCATGGCTTATTTTGATCATTTTTACATTGAATTCCTGCATAACAACACCAAGAAATCGCTTCACCCGTTCCAAGGGAAAATCTAACTAAAATCAACTAAAGAATGCCTAATCTATATGAAAAATGCATGCAAATATGTACAGGAAACATCATGTAAAATCACACTATCAAATCACCCCAAGCTTATTCAATTGCTTGTCCTCAAGCAATCACTAAGGCCAGAAGAATAAACAGAACATTGATAGTGAACCAAGATCCCGAGCATATAATCCAAGCAATAGGCAATTCAAACAATTCAGTATGAGACAATCAATTCAAGTCCAATTAGAGGCTTAGGTTCCTTAGACTCATGTTCTCACTGATTTGGGCACTCTTTCTCACATGAAGCTCACCCCAAGCTTGTTCATTTGCTTGGCTCTCTTTTCTCCCTCACTCAAGTGTTTAGGGGCATATAACATTTCACTCAATTTTCCTCAAGAGATGAATCCTACCATAGGCTTGACTATCAACCAAATCTCTACTTTATTAATGAAAACAATTTAGAATCAAGAGGTCTTTACTTTGGTTGTAACGTGGCCATGGGATTAATCGTTAGGTGGGGATAACAATAAAAGGACTTTTCAAAAGGCTAAACCAAATATCAAACATTTCACACATGACACCTTCTAAAATACCTTCTTGGGTTTTCGATTTATTTTTCCACCTTTCTTTCCTTTCTTTGCTTTTATTTCTCATTTTCTTTTTATCATCCCCCTCTCTATTTTATCTTTTTCTTTTTCTTTTGTTTTTATTTTTGTTTGGAGAAGGGGAAATTTTTCAACTCAAGAGAAATAATGATTCTTTTCATCCCAAACTCTTTCTACTACATTTCTACCCTTTTGTAATACTTTAGGAGGTATCCTACCAAGCATATTTATCAAAATCTTTTCGGGTACCAAGAAAAGCATTTTATTCTTTTGTAGGCTCAAAATTGGGCAACTAAGGATAGCATTTACACATTCAAAGCTCAGAAGGCCAGAAAAATACCTATTGCCTCAATCATTTTCAAAAATGTTTTCAAAAATTTTAAAGTTTTAAAATGGTTTCAAGTCAAGTTCTAGAGAAAACAATTCAAGAGGAATAACCACTCTAACACAAAGAATGGGGTAAAATTTTGTGAGTACCCCTTTGGCTCAAAATCTCACATTTTATAGTTCAGAATCAATGAAAAACACAAATCCTCAGAACCATATGCTAATTATCAACTATCCAAGATTATCTCAAACATTTTTATTTGCAGCCATATCACAAGAATGAAAAAATTGGGTTCAAAAATTCACTATCTCAATTTAATAGGCACTTAGTTTTCACAATTGGATACAAAATCTAAGCAAGGGCAATCTAATCGTGTGATCATGCAAAACTATCATGCAAGACTATATGAATGCAAATGTAAAATCAAAATACCCCTACCCCAAGCTTAAAAATTTACATTGTCCCCAATGTAAACAATCAAGTTGGAGAAAGGAAAGAAAAATAAAATAAAGCAAAAAATTGGAACGGCTTACCGAGGCGGTAGCAGGTGTTGGCTTTCATTTCAGTCAGAAACTGCTTGAAAGTTGGGTTGCTTTTTCTTGTCTTCTTGCTCTTCCCTCCTTCCTTCTTACCCTGGAATCACTTGGCAATTTTATTAGTAAAAGAAAACTCTTGATCTTCTCAAATTATTCAAGAGTTTAAAATCAAAAATCAAATCTAACTAAACAAAAAGGAAAAAGGAAAAGGAAAAGAAAAATTGGGTTGCCTCCCAATGAGCGCTTCTTTAATGTCACTAGCTTGACTTATTAAAAAGCATCCAGTTGGATCCTCCACCCGAATCAAATGGAAATTGGAGTGGAGATTGTAGCAGTAGGATAACTTTATCTTCAAATCCACCCAGCCAGTGTGTGAAATTCCATTGACCTTTGCAATTATAAATTCACTTCCTCTCGGGTCAAGTGGAATTTTCAAGAGGAAGTGTGACATACAAGTGGAAGGGGCTAACTTACCATTATCCACACATGCATGCAAGCCAACATATTTATTTAATGCAGTAAATTCAGCAAGCATGGTGGAGGGAGTGCTTTCCAAATGCACCGCCTTCTCACTTGTTTCTCTCCAAGGATGTGTGGAAGGTAATTCCTCTTGTTGTTGTTCACTTACCACCACCACTTCATCTTCAATTTGATCCATTCCCACAACCAGATTTTTCTCAAATGCTGATTCTTGTGGCTCTATGGGAATCATACATGGTGGTGGAGGTGGCAAATATGAGCAAAAGGTTTCCCAATCCTCCTCGGAGAAGTTATATATAAGCCTTCCCGTCGTATAATCAACTTGTGCGGGAGTAACATGATCCATCAAGTCCATGACATCTCCCAAACACCAATTGTCCTCCAAAGCGTGACGTGAGGCTTCCTCATCAGGTGGATAATAAAAATTTTCCATGACTTTCGTCCACCTTGCACAAACACAACTCAAAACAAAAAGATCGAATATATACAGAAAAATAAAAAAGAATAAAAATGTCTAAATTAGTTGCCTCCTCTGTTACTAATGATATTGGCAAAACCAATCCTCGGCAACGGCGCCAAAAACTTGTTGGATGAATCTGGGCAAGTATACCCAGTCGTGCAAGTAATACGGTGGTGAGACCGGTTTATCGTATCCACGGGGATTGGATGTCAAGTACCAATTCACAAACTCAGTAACTATCTAGACTAAACAGAGAAATCAAGAGAATTCAAAATAAACAAAAGAAAAGAATTAAAATCTTTTTGTCTTTTTGGGGACTTTTGACAAACACTTGGAGTGCAGAAATGATATGTTGGGACTAGACTTCACCAAACCTCTAACTCATGCACTATCAGGACTAGATACCTCCCATTCATGCTTCAGATATTAAAATCAATCCACTAAAATACTCAAACCCCGATTCCTCGGATGGCAAGAGCCTAAATCCACTAATAGACCCTAATTCCTTAGGTGGCCTAGATTAATGAATTTGCGTTAAGATTAGGGATTACGCGATTACTAATAAACCTAGTTCCATCCCTAGATACAAGGCTTACTAGGTGATTAAATTCAATTCCGGTTATGATACGAACGTTCCCATTGCATACCAAAACACAAATCAAGTCATAGGGGTGCTAGCCACAACAAGCATTAAGCACAGAAAAATAACCACTAATACGAAGACATGAACATAGATTAATCAGTCAAGATAAATACATAAACATAAGTTTGATTACATCTAATCCCAACACAGGGATTTAACTACTCATAAACAAAGAAAACCAAACCAGAGAAATAGGAAGGAAGAGGAGAGAAGAGGCTCCATGTGAGCTTTCCTTCTTCTTCAAAGCAACCCCTCTTGGCTCCCTTCTAGGGTTGAAACCCTAGCCCAGCTGCAGCCTCCAAATGCCTTCAAATGCCTCCCTCTGGACCCAAAAAACTCCTCTGTTCTGTCTGCTGCGTTCTTATTTATAGGTCTGTTGCGCGTCACGGCCGTGATGGCCATCACGGGCAGGCCGTGACGCTTTCTGGAGTAGGCGCATTTTCCACTTTTGAGCTCTCGCGAGGCGAGCTAGGTTTCGTGACGCGAAACCCTAATTTTTTGGTTGGCCACGGCCGTGATGTCTATTACGGGCAGGCCGTGACAGCCTCTGACTTTTGGTTGGCCAGACCGTGATGGGCTCTGTTTGGCTCATATTCTTCATTTTTCAAGCTCTATTTCATCCAAGCTCCACCATGGCTGATTTTGATCATTTTTACATTGAATTCCTGCAAAACAACACCAAGAAACCGATTCACCCGTTCCAAGGGAAAATCTAACTAAAATCAACTAAAGAATGCCTAATCTATATGAAAAATGCATGCAAATATGTACAGGAAACATCATGTAAAATCACACTATCAATATCTCAAGCAAGTAGAAAAACATCTGTTCAACAAGCAAGTGATCAAGGAGTCTCACTCTATCACATCCTCAATCTTGATTGTGACCAACACCTTGTGGAGTCAAATATTAGGCAATGATCTTGTAAAAAAAATTCACAATTTTCATCGAAAGCATATCTAACATCATACAATCACAGTTTTCATCAAAAGCATCTCATGCATCATACATTAATAAAAAATTATCACAGTTCTCATCTCATGTATTGCCACTTCATTTCATTTCATCAACAAAGTTAACATCTTTGCATTGCATTTGTTCGTCTTCAGTGGGCACAGGGCCCCAACAGTCACGCCTTTGTTAGCTTTAGCAGACATAGGGCCTCGTAAGCTTCATTTTTGTTCAACTTTGGCGGGCATAGGGCCCCAAAAATCATGTCTTGTTAGCTTTAGCAGGCATAGGGACTCTTAAGCTTTGTTTTGTTGTAGTTTGGCTTTAGGGAGAATAGGGCCCCAAAAGTCATGTCTTTGTTAGCTTTAGCAGGCATATGGCCTCATAAGCTTCGTTATGTTTTTGTTCAGCTTTGACGGGCACAGGGCTCATAAGTTGCGTCTTTATTGGCTTTAGTAAGCATAGGGCATCATAAGCTTTGTGTTTGTTTTCATTTAGCTTTAACGGGCACAGGACCCATAAGTTGTTGTCTTTGGTTAGCTTTAGTAGGCATAAGACCTCGTAAACTTTTTATCTTTCTTTTCAAGCTTCGGCGGGAACCAGACCCCATAAGCTATTTTTGTTTTCAAGCTTCGGCGGGTACCAGACCCCGCAAGCTCTATCTATTCGTGCTTCCGACGGGCAATCCACCCCGTAAGCTCCTTTATCTTTATTTTCGAGCTTCTGACGGGCAATCCACCCCATAAGCTCCTTATCTTTCTGTTCAAGCTTCTGACGGGCAATCCACCCCGTAAGCTCTTTTTTATCCATCTTTATGTTCGAGCTTCTGACGAGCAATCCACCCCGTAAGCTCTTTTTATCTTTCTGTCTGGTCAGCTTCTGACAGGAAATCCACCCCGTAAGCTCTTTATCTTTGTTTTTAAGCTCAGCAGGAAATCCACCCTGCAAGCTTTTTACGTGTAAACCTCAGTGGGCAATCCAACCCACTGATTCTTTACTAGAAATCACTTTGTAGTCACCTGTCTTTTTGCTTGTCAGTGTACCCCGAACAACATTGGAATTCATGTCTTTACTCGTTTCTTATAACGATAATAGATTAACTACGATTACACCTATTATCTAATAAGAAACAAGTAAAGAGGGGCAGATGTGAACACCTAATTTTTTTCAGGTATCTTGTCAATTTCATTAATATTTTGAAAATAAAAATAAAAATTGGCAAAAAAAATCACTTTTGTTCATGCTTTGAGCCTAATCTTTGTTAAGGCCATGTTTGAGTCCTTAGTCCAAATCCAAGAAGAAAAAAAAGAGTTTCTGAATGTTAAAATAATAATTAAAAATGAAAAAAAAATTTGTTGTCTTCTATATTTTTTATTCCCACATAATGTCCATTTTCAAGTATGAACCAAGTGTGCTTTCTTAGGTCTTTTGGCTTCGACTCCTTTTTACACAAAAATGGTGCCTAATCCTCCTGTTCTCTGCTTCCCCGCACCATCCCAGCAACAAAGCTGATTTTCCCCATTGAAGCAACACCCCAACAGTGTTGTCCCTCTCCACACAACTGGCTAATTGAGATGTTTGTCATTTCTCTCCCTAATGCTAATATAAGTTCACACAACAGAAGCAAAGGGGGAAGGGGGCGTAAAATATAAAAAGATCTGATGAGAGTCATTAAAAAACCTCTCCCTCTCCACTTCCCTCACCATTTTCTTTTCACCATTTTTCTCTTTATCAAGCAGCTCAAGTAAATAAACCAGAAGCCTTTTTCACTTCCCTTACCCATTACCATCTTCCATCTCAAAATACCATAACCACCACACTAGTAACATAACCTCTCATCAACCTCAAAAACACACAAAACTTCATCTTCACCATCATCCCAAATCAAACAATGAAAGAGAAAAATCAATACAAAAAAAAGCAGATCAGATCCTCATTTCAAACTCCTCCGTTGTGAATCCGCCACCACCGCGAGACCCAGAACCGAACCCCGACAACCACATCTCCAGTCTTTGCCTCGCAGTCGCCGCCAGCCAGAATCCCAGTCACCGCAAACCGCACAGCCATTCAGCCATGTCGTCTTCCACTCCAGTTCCTAAAGCAGATCTGCCCAAGCCGTCGTCATCTCTGCTACTTCGAACGCGTCAGTCATGGACCACCGTCGCACGCCACCAATGTTCGCTTCTTTCTCCTCTCCACCGTCTCACCCTCCGCCTCGCCGCTGTGCTCGGACCTCTGCGTAGAGAGCTCCACCTCTAACCACAACTTGGTGCTTTCTTCTTGAACGTTCTGAAGGTTGATTTTCTAATATTTTTAACTTGTTAATATTGTTTTTTTTTAGTCTTCTGACTTGGACTTTGGTTTCAGTTGGGCCTCCCAATAAAGGTTTTAGGAATGTTTCAGAAAATTAAAAGTTGTTTTCAAATTTCTAAGTTAAATAAAAAATCCTTTTCAAAAAAATGAAAAATGAAAAACCCTTTAAAAATCGGAAAACCTTTTCAAAAATTAAAACCAGTCAACCAACCAAACTTTTTTAAAGAACTACGTAGCTTTGAGTTTCTCATCGCACCCGGGAAGACGTAAGAGTAGAATCAATCATTCTGTCAAGCCAAAACTATATTTTTCCTTATTTTAGTGTCTATCTTTAGGGATGCCCTATGGACTCGGGTACCATGTTCAATCCCTTAGATTTGAGGTTGCCCTGTGGACTTATGTGTCATGTTCAACCTCATTTAGGTTTTATCAATAATAATTTTTTGAATGCAAAACCCTATAAAAAATAAAAAATATTAAAAACAAAAATAATCCTTTCGTGTAAATAATTTTGGGTTAAAATAAATATTTTCAAAGGTTGTTAAATTATCTAGCACATTTAACTTGAGGTACCGTTTTTAACGGACGATGTAGGATGCTAACACCCTCCCTACTCGTAATCGACTCCCGAACTCGAATCTCTCTCTTTTTTTTTAAAAGACAAGTTTCCTTAAATAAATGGTTTTTCCAATGTTTTGTCAATTTAAAAATATTGGTGGTGACTCCTCTGTTTTTTATTCATTTTCGCGGCGCCCGAACGGGACGGTTGCGACAACTATGAACCTGAAACTGTCATCTACCCCTGGCATTCACCTCACTCTGACGTTCCCACTGACCTTCCACCATCCAAACTGTACAATCACCTTGGACCACTCATTACTCACTGAAGGAGTTGAGAGACACATCATCTCTGATTGGCACACAAACCCTGCCAAGAAGGATCTCACCAATGTGATTTACAAAAGATCCAGATCATTCAGGCACATTCCTTTCATCATGGACAGAAACACCAAGTGGACTACCTTCAGACATCCTAGCACCTATGGCAGAGTTGCTGACTTTGTTGATACATTGATGTATGAGATGCTGAAGTGGGAGTTCAGCCACTTTAGAATTGACAGAGCTGCAAACTTTGTCCCTCAAACCTGGCTAAGACATAATGAGGAAACCAAGATTGGGATCAGGCCATACATGATCTGTCCTAGGCTACCCATGATTGATCTCAATAAAGACAAGGACTAGAAAAAGCAGAGAAACACCGGCAAGATGCCTTCTCCTGACACTGCATAATCAATCCAAAACAATCAATCTCACTGACCAAAATGTGATTGATTACTGGTTAACTCAACCAACTGAAGATATTCAAGAGGATGTTGTTGTGGACATCTGGAGGACTCACATGGTGGCATGTGCACAGGAAGCTTCTTCCTCTGGACTGACTGTTGAAGAAAAGAAATTTATTCCTAAAGTCAGAGGGAGGTGTGGCCTTGCTTATTGCAGATTCCTTATCTATAAGGATATCATTGGCATTTCTATCATAAGTCCGATTTTTGAAGAGGATCCTATCCATTGGGGAAAGGAGTTGCCTCCACCAGTGCTGCAATATGTTGCTTCACCTCTATCCTCTCCACCATCAGAGCACACAAAAGAAGAAATCATCATTGAGGACATGGCAGTTGAAGAAGTGAAGTCCGATCCTCGAGTGGAAGTGGTTCAACCTGCAACTGAGGTTGAAGAAGTTCCTGAGTCCATTCCTAGACAAAGCACTTCTGAGAAGCACTCTTCTCAACCACTGACTCTAACTGTCATTCATCCAACAGAGCAACCTCAGACTTCAAGAGCTTTAGATATTGTTCCAAGTCAAGGCTATGCTCAGGATAGTGCTGAAAGCTCAAGACCCTCACTCTCACTGCCTCCAAACTTTGAAGAAATTATTGGCAGAATTATAGATGAAGAAGTAGAGAGTAAGGTCAAAGAACAAGTGAAAGAGCATGTAGTTGAAGCCCTGGTTCCAACAAACATCATGATGAACCAGATGATGAACATCATGCTTCAATTCCAACAAAGTCAAAATCTACCAACTCGGATTGATCCTCCTCCACCAAATCCAAATCCAAATCCTCCACCTCCACTCTTTTCTTAGGCTTTTCCTTTATTGTTTCCCATACTGACAATAATGGTCCACTCTTTTTACCTTTTTGTCTGATGACAAAAAAGGGGGAGAAAGGAAAGAGAATTAAATTTTATATGAAAAGTCAGATTTTGAAAAGTATATACTTGTCTGCATATGCATGTCTCCTTCTATTTATACTTTGACATGATTTGCTATGCTAATATAAATATTGTTCCGATACATCTATCTAGATTGCTCTAATACTGTATAGCTCTGATACCGTTTGATATGATATACTTTCAACTGCTCTGAAATTTGTTTAAAGTTGATAAAGAATTTAAAAGGTCTGATACTATACTTAACTGATAAGAAGTTGCACTGATCTGATAAGTTATTACATGTGTTGCTGAATTTCTGTCTTATGTTTTTCCTGATTAAAAGTTTGAATGCTTTGTCTTAGGGGGAGCTTTGTAAGCTCTCTTAGACTTTGCTACTCAAATTTAATTAGTTTTTGTCATCATAAAAAAAGGAGGAGATTGTTGGAACCAAAGTGGTTTTGGATTAAATAATCTCTATGTTTTGATGTTAACAAAATGATTAAATTTGCTTGGCAAAGTGTTAGTTGAAATCTAATATGTGCTATTTAGTTATGCAGGAACACTTAAAATTATAAGACATGGAAACTTAGAATAAGTTTTCATATGTATCTGCTTGGACTCATAAAGAGAAATGCACGTCCACCCGTGTAGACGGGCAACTCAATGTTTTGGTAAAGTTATTTATTTATTTAATTGAGTAGACTTGTTTCTTTAAGTAGACGAGGCACTAAATGTTTACTAGACGAATTTTAAGTTTAAAATCAAATAGACTAGTTTTAACTTGCCACGTCAGTAGACGAGTTCATTGATCGAGTAGACGAACACTAATTGTCACGTCACTAGACGGAGATCAAGATAACTCACTGAGATATAGCAAGTCCAAAGACTTGATAGTAGACGAGAGAATATGCCACATCAGTGGACGAGTTAAATGAAAGTGTGAATAGACTTCGTTCTTACACATAACTGTGTGGACGGAGATTTTTGAATAGACGAGCTTCTATCTCTTATGTATATGTAGTTCTAAAAATGAATAAATGCAATCTGACCCACAATGAATTTATTTCAAATGATTGATATTTAATTCAATAGAATATTTGTTCTTTCCATTTGTTTTATCCGGTTAATGCTTTGTTTCCTTGTGAGAAAATCATAGTACCATCGTGGAAATACAAAAATCAAATAGTACAATGAGGAAATGAAAAATGACTTGTATGAATTCTTCTTTACTGCTGGAAAAAGCTGGATTGTACACAAAGGAGGAAAGAAAGTTTTCAAGGTACAAATTGCCCAGAAACAATGACCCTCTATTCTGTGCAAATGTGATAACCAAGAGTACATTTCACAAAGGCCACAATCAAGCTATCTGTTGTTTTGGCTTCAACGACCCAAGAGGGGGGGTAAATTGAGTTTTCTTAAAATATTTCCCTCTTAAAAACTTTTCACAAAACTTTTCAAATCAAAGTTGCAGATTAGTGGCCTCAGGATCTTTTACAAAATCGATGAAGGGTTTATAAAAAATCTTGAATATAAGGTGATGAGGATAAGAAAGATTAATTCAGAATTAATAGAGAATAGATTTAGGTTCAATAACTTAGTAATAACAAAATACAGAAACTGATTAAACCTTTAAAGATTAAGAACAAGTTATGCAAGTTTCAGATACAAGCATTAACAATCAAGAACAAACTTGCAGGTTTCAATTTCAGTAATAGTTCAGTTTCAGTAATCAAGAATGGTTTTAATCAACTCAGATTTAAACGCAGATAACACAGACTTGATTACAATCGAGCTCAGGTTTCAATACAGTTTATACAGATCAAGAACAGAAATTATGTTGAACTTTAAACATCAAAGTTGAAGGTTCTTGATCATAAACAGAAAGTAAGGAGTTTGAGTTTAGAGATACCACACAACCAGATTTATCCCGGTTCAGTCACCTCCACTGTGACCTACATTCAGTCCCCACTCCACCTGTGAGTTTTCACACACTAACACACAAGCTTTGCCAGGTAGCTTGAAAAACCTTTACACCACAGAGCACTCCTTCACCTCGAGATACCACACTCTTGTGAAGAGCCTCAATGTTCAACCTTAGGGATACCTCACCCTAATCACTCAGAGAGACTCCCTCTCTCTTTACAATCAAAAGTAAAACAAAAGTTGATTCCTAACTCTTAATAGTCAGATAAACAAATTAAAGCACTTATGTGTATTTAAACACTCTTTTCACAGTAAGCTCAAGAAAGATGATGAATGATATGTGTATTGTATTTGATATGTTATATTCGTTGTTCGTAAAAAGTGTTCCTTCGATCCCTCTTTATATAGAAAACAAGTTATAGTTGTTGGGATCAATCAAAACAGATTTGGATCTGATTAACAGAATCTGTTTTCTTGATTCTGGTTCTTGAAATAAGATTCTGATAGTTCTTGTAGAATTCGCGTCCATCTTGAAAATATCCGCGTCCATCTAGCCATTAAGATTTTACATTCGAACGGGCTAGTAGACGAGCTCCATTTAGTAGATGAGCTCCATATGGTAGACGAGCTCTATTCAGTAGACGAGCTCCATATGGTAGACGAGCTCTATTCAGTAGACGAGCTCCATATGCCACTTTATTGGACGGAGCCTCTCATTAAGGACTTAGTAAGTCCAAAGAGTGTAACCTTAGTAGACGAGCGCTTCAGTGTTGGACGAGAGCTTCTATTACTCCAGTGTTGGACGAGCGCTTATATTATTCCAGTGTTGGGAGAGCGCTTCTATTACTCCAGTGTTGGACGAGCGCTTATATTATTCCATTGTTGGACGAGCGCTTCTATTATTCCGGTGTTGGACGAGCGCTTCTGAAATCTTATTTCCAAAAATCATTTTCATTTAACGAAAACTTATTCCTTTTAATGCAGGTTATCAAATTTGATTTTCTTCATGCATCTTTTTAATTGAGCTATTTGTGAATAAGAGATTTCATCTCTTACAAATCATCTAAGACTTAAGTCTGATTTTTCCTTTAAGCTCTTGTCTTGATGATTCCTTTGATCTATGTCTTTGCTCTTTGACTCTTCCATGTAGCTCTTTTGATTTCTTCAAGTTCTTCCTTGAATAATCTCCTTTAATTGCTTACTGAACTTATTGATCACTGCTTGATACTTGTCTTTGCAACTTGACACTAAAACACTCGCATACACATTAAGTTGTATTTGTCATATATCAAAATCTCTAAATCATTGAGTCTAAAACTATTAGTCAACACGGATATCATGCATTCAATGCTATCTCTAAACATGACTATTCAAAATAACCGTTGAAGAAATACAAGTGAAGAAGAAGGTCACTATAAATAGAAGACCTCAAGTTCTGAAGAACAACTTTTGCCAATCGATAATCACTCATTCTAATATTCTTTCAAGAGCAAGAGTCTGTATTATTTAGATTGAATATTGTTGTAATATTCAACTGATCTTAAACTTTTATATCCTCACACATAGTGAGTTAAGAAGATAATAAGTTAAATCTCTTTGTTAGAGTTAGAGCCTGAAGAGGTTTGGTAAGAAAGAAATACTTGTAGCCTGGAGAGGTGTTTAATACTTGGTTGTAATCTATTTGGAAAAGAGTGGAGAAAAACCTTTAAGTAGAAGGGACTGGAAGTAGCTCTTGATTGGAAGAGAGTGAACCAGGATAAAACATCATGTGTAAATCTTCTAACCCTAAACTCTTACAACTTTATTTGTTTATACTGGCTGTGGGGATTTGATATTGTTTTTTTTAAGTTTCAAAAGTTGTTTTTCAGTATGTACATCTGTTTTAAATATCCTTGTGTGAGAAAATCAGTTGAAAAAGGTTGTTTGAGAAAATTATTAACAAACACAATTCAACCCCCTATTGTGTTTGCCTGTGTCAACTTCAAAGATGGCCAGCTAAGCAATCCTGTTGCATTTTCATTGTATCTAAGAGGATCTTAATGAGGTAAAGATTTGCAAATTGTTTTGGTTTAATAGCTTTCAACTCTCCCAATGTTAGTTCATTTGATAGCTCAAGTTTTTGTTTAAGATATTTAGAGTATAGTTATCAAATATCTTGCTAAATAGAGGACTCTATTTAACAAGCACAAGTCACAACCATGCTTTTATTTAATACATGCTATAAGATCTTTTATCCAAGCTTTTATATTTTCTTCCAAAATAATCATTCTAAACTTTTATCTTATTTGAAGGCTATCATTTCAAGTGTTTGGATGTACTTTGTTCAAGTTTAATCCTTGGTAGCCATTTGAATCCATCGAAACAATGGTCCTTTGCCCATCCTTCACCATGTTCTTCCTTTTTTTTCTTTAATGCCAAGATGGATTGAGTTTTGGATGAGCTGAAGAATGATATGAGAAAAACTTCACGGTCGTCGATGATTGATCTCCCTTGATTTTCACTTCATATTAGGTTGGGTTGTTAGAAATTTTTGGGTCACACTTGTAATGTTTAAATGTGTTAGGGCCATTATTTTTAATTAGTCAAATTAAAGTGATCTAATTCAAGTAAGGTTTATGGCTATGGACATAATTGTTATGAAAATTATTGTGTAGATACCATAAGGTCTTATTTCTATTTTTATGATGGGCAAAATTAGAGATAAGAAATGTGTGGATAGTCATGACTCTTCATGAAAGAGTTTGAATTCGAAGGGATATCACTCTTCATGAAAGGGCATGCAATTCTTATAAATAAAGGGTTATGGTCCCCAATTGTAGACATAAAAAAAAAAGGAATTTCAATTCTCTTCATCCCATTAGAGGAGGAACTAAGTCTAAGGAGAATCTACAATTGGAAGATCACTACTCTATCAAGAACATCATCATTTCCATCAAGACTTCATGGATCCTCCGGGTACGCTTCCGCATTCATTAGTCATCTTGAATTGGCATGAGATTATTGGTTTTGGATTTGTGCTTGATGAAGAACATGTTTCTTGTTAATATTGACTTTGTCTACATGATGTTTAAGGAATTAGAAACATGTCTAGGCATAAATAATTAAGTCTAACAAGTGGTATCAGAGCCACCCATGATCAATTCATGTATGATTTAAAGAATTTTAAGGTTTAGTTTGATCAATGGAGTTTTCTAGTTTTTGTGAAGTTTTTTATTTGTGATCTTCCATGATGAAATTTTTTCATGATTCTGGTAATTTAATATCATTTTGGTCAATAAAGATGCATGATTATGGTTTTAATTTAACCACATGTCCCTGTGCCAGAGTTGTATGTTAAACTATTTTTGCGAAAATGTCTTCCATTTTACGTAAATGCATAAGCGTAAAGGATATTGCTAGGCATTTTTTTATGGGAATTTTTTCCTATCAATAATTGTCCCATGATACGTAATGCACTATCACATATATATATATGTTCCCTTAACATATGATGTGCAATTACGTAACACTTTTGCTTTCAAGAATCTCTATATCCTCCAGTCCGGTTCTGGATTATTTATGGGCATTTTTTTTCCTTGCATGCTCTTATGTTGTTGACGCACTGTGGGTTAATCTTTTGATTGAATGAAACAAATAACGGAAATGTTATTGTTTGTCTCATGTTTGAACACTGCTGGAAATTACAACCTCAAATGAAGTATTGCATTGTTTTATTAATTTAAAGTTGTTGCAACTTCTGTGACTGTGATGGTGCGATGCCTTTATATTTTAAAGTTCCCTGTGACAAGTAGTGTGTCCCTTGGTCCATAGGTTGAAGTGATGCATTGTTCTGTCAGTCGGAAGGGTTCAATTCCTATTTATGTACTTTGGTCGTTTTTTTTTAAAAAAAAAAAAGAACCATTTTCTGGAAAATTGGATAAAACTGTTAAATTTGCCACCACTGGGAATCGAAACTGAGACGTTTGGTTTTAAAGCGCAACACTGACCGCTGGACTACAATTTCGCTTATCTTACTGCGTGTTCAAATATTTGACTTACGGCAATCAGATTGAATTCAAATATATGGTTATAATTGTTTAACATTTTAAGTGAGCCAATTGAAACAAGAAGTCGCCAAAGTGGCATCTCTTGTGTAGATTTCTCATGAGAGATGTTAAATGCTAGTGTGTATATGTATCCATGCGAGTATTAATTGGGCCAAAGGAAGGTTAATATTTTGGCCGGATTATATGTACACCCGTGATGGTAAACATGTGATAATTATAAGGTTGTATATGTGAATGATAAATCATTCCAAAGAACGGTTTATTATTTGACATGCATTATTATCAGTGTTTGATCATTGCAATAAGAGTACCACTAGCAATTAATATTACTGTCCAAAGACTTGATATTGATGTTGCACTA
The DNA here is from genome assembly GCA_030762895.1 of Sophora flavescens. NCBI lineage: Eukaryota > Viridiplantae > Streptophyta > Magnoliopsida > Fabales > Fabaceae > Sophora > Sophora flavescens. The sequence goes on from CM061062.1 coordinate 100,841,122, forward strand.
GGTATCTTGAGATGAGTTATGCCATTATTTGAATTTGTTTATGTTTGAATTTAAATTATGATGTGAGTATATTTATGTTGTTTGTTTTGTTCTCTTTCCAGCTAATATTGCTACTGTATCTGCTAACATGAATTCGGTTCCGGTCCTTAATGGTACCAACTTTAAGGACTGGAAAGAGAACATTTTTATTGTTCTGGGCTGTATGGATCTTGACCTTGCACTAAGGATGGAGCAACCCTCTTCTCTTACGGACTCCAGTACCTCTGAAGAGAGGAAAACTTATGAGAAGTGGGAATGCTCCAATCGTATGAGTCTCATGATCATTAAGCGCGGCATTCCGGAGGCATTTAGGGGTGCTATATCTAAAAAGATAACAAGTGCCAAAGAATTCCTTGCCGAAATCGAGAAACGCTTTGCCAAAAGTGATAAGTCAGAAACAAGCACACTCCTTCAAAGCTTGATTTCTATGAAGTATAAGGGCAAAGGAAATGTAAGGGAGTACATAATGGAAATGTCTAATATTGCTTCCAAGCTTAAGGCTCTAAAGCTCGAGTTATCAGATGACTTACTCGCACATTTGGTGCTAATATCTCTTCCTGCACAATTCAGTCAATTTAAGATCAATTATAACTGTCAGAAGGAGAAATGGTCTCTTAACGAGCTCATTTCATATTGTGTGCAAGAGGAAGAGAGGATAAAGCAAGAAAGGACAGAAAGTGCTCACCTAGCAAGCACCTCTAAAGACAAGGGCAAAAGGAGGAAACATAAGGATACTAAGAATGAAGCTTCTAAGGGTCCAACACAAAAGAAGCAAAATAAGGGTGACAACGGTTACTTCTTTTGTGGCATGACTGGACATGTCAAGAAGGAATGTACCAAGTATCATGCCTGGCGTGAAAAGAAAGGTATGTTCCTTACTTTGGTCTGTTCTGAGGTAAATTTAGCTTCAGTACCTAGAAACACTTAGTGGTTAGATTCTGGGGCCTCTACTAACATCAGTGTTTCAATGCAGGATTGCCTGAGTTACCGAAGGCCAACTGATGCTGAAAGACGCATTTATGTGGGAGATGGCAAGTCGGTAGAAGTAGAGGCAATAGGGCATTTTAGGTTGTTATTATGTACTGGTCATTATTTGGATTTAATGGATACTTTTGTTGTACCGTCCTTTAGACGGAATTTAGTTTCTGTTTCTTGTTTGGACAAATTTGGTTATCATTGTTCATTTGGAAACAATCAATTCAGTTTATCTATTAATTCAAATGTTGTTGGAACTGGTACTCTTATGGTGTATGACAATCTATATTTGCTTGACACTATTGCTTCCTATAATGAAAACTTGAATGTGGAATCACGTGGTACTAAGCGCAAAGTTGACAATGCAAATTCAGGAGCGTTGTGGCACAAGCGTCTAGGTCACATCTCTAGAAATAGAGTTGAACGACTTGTGTCAAATGGGATCCTTGATTCCATTGACTTTACAGACTTTAATGTCTGTGTTGAGTGCATTAAGGGCAAACAGACCAAACAAAAGAAATTGGGAGCATATATAGCTACAGATGTCTTAGAATTGATACATACGGACATTTGTGGGCCATTTCCAACACCATCTTGGAATGGTCAACAATACTTTATATCATTCATAGACGATTATTCCAGATATGCGTACCTATTTCTTATACATGAAAAGTCTCAATCTTTGGACGTGTTCAAATCATTTAAGGCTGAAGTTGAAAATCAACTCGATAAAAGAATTAAGAGTGTCAAATCTGACCGTGGAGGTGAATATTACGGTAGGTATGACGGTTTAGGTGAACAACGTCCGGGACCATTTGCCAAATACCTTCAGGAATGTGGGATCGTCCCACAGTACACCATGCCGGGGTCACCTAGCATGAATGGTGTAGCTGAAAGATGAAACCGGACTCTTAAGGATTTGGTAAGGAGTATGCTATGTCATTCTACTTTACCGGAGTCACTCTGGGGAGACGCATTGAAGACTGCAGCTTACATTTTGAACAAAGTGCCAACTAAGGCAGCTGCCAAAACACCCTATGAGCTTTGGACAGGTAGAAAGCCTAGTCTAAATCACCTTCATGTATGGAGATGTCCAGCTGAGGAAAGGCCTTATAGGTCAAATGAAAGGAAATTGGATCCCCGAACAGTGAGCAGCTACTTTATTGGCTATTCTGAACGATCCAGGGGCTATAAGTTTTACGATCCCAAATTAAAGACAATTTTTGAGACGGGAACTGCCACGTTCTTTGAGGATATTGAGTTTGGCGGGAGAAATAAGGTTAGAGACTTTGTCTTTGAGGAAGAATCAGTTTCAATTCCAGGACCGGTTCATACAGTTGCTTCTGATGAAGCAAGTACGGAACCTCTCCAAGACATTGTTGTTCAAACTCCCATTCAAGATGAATTAGTTGTCCCAGAAGAACAAACTCAAGATCCTCAAGAACCAGTGCTTCAAGAACCAAAGGCCGCTTGCGACGATCCACTAGAGAAAGAAGAAATGCTATTCCGGATGATTACCTAGTATTTCTCCAAGAACATGAGGAAAATGATGGTATGATGGAAAATGATCCAATCAATTTCCGTGAAGCCATGCAAGATTCCAACTCGGAAAAATGGATTGAAGCAATGAATGAGGAGTATAAGTCCATGCAAGACAATAAGGTTTGGGAACTTGTCCCATTACCAGAAGGTGCAAAACCCATTGGTTGCAAATGGATATTTAAGACCAAAAGGGATTCTAAAGGTAATGTGGAAAGGTATAAAGCTCGTCTTGTAGCCAAGGGCTATACTCAAAAGGAAGGGATTGACTTTAAAGAGACCTTCTCTCCGGTTTCATCGAATGACTCTTTTAGGACAATCATGGCTCTTGTTGCACATTATGATTTGGAGCTTCATCAGATGGATGTTAAGACAACGTTTCTCAATGGCAACATTGATGAAACAATCTATATGGTGCAACCAAAAAACTCTGTGTCGGGAGACCCAAAGAAAATGGTTTGCAAATTGACAAAATCCATCTATGGACTAAAACAGGCGTCTCGTCAGTGGTACCACAAGTTTCATCAGGTAGTTCTCTCATTTGGTTTTGAGATGAATGCGGTTGATGATTATGTGTATCACAAATTCAGTGGGAGCAAGTATATTTTCCTGGTATTGTATGTTGATGACATACTGCTTGCCACTAACAATATAGGCATGTTGCACGAAACCAAGAGATTTCTATCAAGAAATTTCAAGATGAAAGATCTTGGTGACGCCTCCTTTGTATTAGGGATCCAGATACATCGAGATCGATCTCGAGGTATTCTAGGATTATCACAAAGCATCTATATCGATAAGGTGCTCAAAAGATTTGGCATGCAGGACTGCAAACCAGGTGATACCCCGGTCGCTAAGGGAGACAAATTTAGTCTCAGTCAATGCCCAAAAGGAAATTAAATATTGAGATTCAGGAGATGCAAAAGATTCCTTATGCATCAGCTGTAGGGAGTCTAATGTATGCCCAGGTTTGTACGCGTCCGGACATAGCGTACATTGTTGGAGTTTTAGGCAGATACTTAAGCAATCCAGGAATGGATCATTGGAAAGCAGCCAAAAGAGTTATGAGGTATTTGAAGAGAACAAAAGATCATATGCTCACATATAGGAGATCAGACTCTTTGGAGATCATTGGGTATTCTGACTCCGATTTTGCCGGATGCCAAGATAGTAGAAGATCCACTTCGGGCTATATCTATCTCATTGGTGGTGGTGCGCTTTCTTGGCGCAGTGCCAAACGCTTATTGCTTCATCCACCATGGCAGCAGAGTTTGTAGCATGTTATGAGGCATCAAATCATGGGATTTGGCTGAGGAATTTTGTCACTGGGCTGCGAATTTTGGAAGGGATTGAAAGACCACTTAAGTTATACTGTGACAACAAATCAACCGTCTTATACTCCAATAACAATAGGAGCTCGACAAAGTCGAAACACATTGACATCAAGTTCCTAGTTGTCAAGGAGAGAGTACAGAGTGGACAGATTTCCATAGAACACTTAGGGACAAACTCCATGATAGCAGACCCTCTAACAAAGGGCCTTCCACCCAAGGTCTTTCATGAGCACACTGCTCACATGGGTGTCATACAGTTTGAGGATTCTTTGGTTTAGTGGGAGTTAGTCATTGCTGTAATTCATGTTCTATATTTGAAATTATGTATGCATACTATTATATTTGGATACTGTTTCGATCGAAAATAAATTTTGGTATTTAGTTTATTACACTTTGTACGATAATGTCTTTAATGATCTCACTAAAGTAAAGTAGGACCAGTTGAAAATCGACATGTACAGATCACCTTCATGTGATTTTCATGCTGCACATTTCATGATTAATCTATGTCATTTGGTTGTGTTAATATTAGTGATCATTGATGGATTTAGTTATGATTGATATAACGAAAGCCGCTTTGGTTCTATATATTGATATAACTAATGGACGGGATAGGGATATGTCCAAGGTTTATAATGGCAAATTTGGAGCTCATAAAGTATAACACATTTATAAGCATACATATGTGACCAGTGGGAGATTGTTAGAAATTTTTGGGTCACACTTGTAATGTTTAAATGTGTTAGGGCCATTATTTTTAATTAGTCAAATTAAAGTGATCTAATTCAAGTAAGGTTTATGGCTATGGACATAATTGTTATGAAAATTATTGTGTAGATATCATAAGGTCTTATTTCTATTTTTATGATGGGCAAAATTAGAGATAAGAAATGTGTGGATAGTCATGACTCTTCATGAAAGAGTTTGAATTCGAAGGGACATCACTCTTCATGAAAGGGCATGCAATTCTTATAAATAAAGAGTTATGGTCCCCAATTGTAGACATAAAAAAAAAGAAAGAAATTTCAATTCTCTTCATCCCATTAGAGGAGGAACTAAGGCTAAGGAGAATCTACAATTGGAAGATCACTACTCTATCAAGAACATCATCATTTCCATCAAGACTTCATGGATCCTCCGGGTACGCTTCCGCATTCATTAGTCATCTTGAATTGGCATGAGATTATTGGTTTTGGATTTGTGCTTGATGAAGAACATGTTTCTTGTTAATATTGACTTTGTCTACATGATGTTTAAGGAATTAGAAACATGTGTAAGCATAAATAATTAAGTCTAACATGGGTTTCTCTTCTCTAATTTGTTGTTCTAAAATATATTTCATTCTAACAAAATCTGATATCCCATTTGGCATTATATTTTGGAAATGTTTGAGGAAAAAATAATTTACTGTAGTAAACAATTTTTTCTCTACCGAGGCGATGGTTTTCATTTAACTTTCATTCACTCATTAATGGCATGGTTCTTGGTTCTATCTCCATGTATTGTGAATCTTACCATGATTCTGCGAACAGGCATAGTAAGCATTGCAGGGCCTTTAGCATTGAAAGTGCATGATCAATATTAGGTGCAGATTGTGCAGCAGACTTCTTTGGGATTCTCGGGTTGTATTGACTTGCATTTTGTCTTCATGATTATGATTATAATTCAAAGAGTATGCATATAATAATTGAAGGAAATCCATTTAATCTATGCATAATAACTATTAGGACTAATGATTTTTGACTGTATGAAAAGCTATATCATCTCTCTTCCATTTAGGTGCTTTATCTTCTCTTGGTCATTTTCATCATTTCCACCTGACAGATATTAGACAACAAAGGACTTATCAAAGGGTAAGCCTACATTGATACTTAACCACATCATTCATAGTTCAACTTCAAGGAATGTTTTGCTAATTCAAACACTTTTGGAATTGGACCTGATGGTAGGTATAGATGTGAAAACCAAAAATTCACCAATGGTAAAGATGGCCAGCTAAGCAATCGTGTTGCATTTTCATAGTATCCAAGAGGATCTTACTGGTGTAAAGATTTGCAAATTGTTTTGGTTTAATAGCTTTCAACTCTCCCAATGTTAGTTGATTTGATAGCTCAAATTTTTGTTTAAGATACTTTGAGTATAGTTATCAAATATCTTGCTAAATAGAGGACTCTGTTTAACAAGCACGAGTCACAACCATGCTTTTATTTAATACATGCTATAAGAGCTTTTATCTAAACTTTTATATTTTCTTCCAAAATAATCATTCTAAACTTTTATCTTATTTGAAGGCTATCATTTCAAGTGTTTGGATGTACTTTGTTCAAGTTTAATCCTTGGCAGCTATTTGAATCCATCGAAACAATGGTCCTTTGCCCATCCTACTCACTGTATTCTCAAGTTTTGAAATCATTCCAACTATTAATTGTTAATTGATAATCTAAATGCTGATTAGTTCTGCAGCATTTAGCATTAATTTGCATTATCTATTTGTGACAGGTAATGGCTTCATCGTGTCTAATAGAAGCAACTAAGTTTCCCTTCTCCTTCTTTAAGCAAAGCAATGAAACTGTTTAGTTTGAGCGAAGCTCATCTTATCTTACCAAAAATGATTTTTTTTTTAAAAAGTTTTTTGAGGTATTGTTAGTTTATTGATTTTAGAATTCTATTACCTGTTTTTGTTGAGATATCATAAGATTCGGCATGGTCTAACGCTTTAATCTGTTTTTGTGGTTAAATTATGGGTAAAGGGATGGTGTTAATATCTTATAATTCATGTACTTGAAATGGATAACAATGCAGACAAAATAAGCATGTGAGAACTTGAAAGCTTGGAAACAAGTATGACAAGCTTGCAGAACTTTATGCTTTTGGAAGTTGAAGAGTTAAAACAGGATAACAATGTTTGATGAATTCCACGTCTCAATAATATCATTTTATTTATCTTTTTTCTTTTATCTTTTTCCCTCATTAATGTTATTTTATTACTTTATGTTGTGTCCTCCATAATATTTCTTTACTACTTTGGTCATTTCATGGTTGAAGCTTATTTGCCTGGGAATTGTAAGTAAAACTTTTTTGTGCTTGATTGATCAATATATTGCTGGCAACTAGAGAGTTTACATTCATACTTGCAATCATGTTTAAATTACACTATTCATTTATCATTATGTATTTATGTTATTTAAATAGATTTGAGTCCACAAGCTGTCAGCTGGATATTGTCCAACTGTTGAAGGAGTGAAAATATCTCAAGTGTAGCTGAAGAAGATTTAAAAACTCTCTCCAAGACTAATGCATCTGGACTGTTAGAAGTATAGTTGAAACTGTGAATGAATGTCTAGCTGAAGCGTCTCGATTTGGAGTTCAGAATCCAAAACCAGCTCAACTTTAGAGGTTGTTGAAATTATTGCTTTACTTTTCATGAGTCTAGCTTTCATTGAGATCTTAAGTTATATTTAGGGGTTAGAATTTGCTACTACTAAGCTTATTCTATTGGGTTGATTATAATCAAAATTATATGTTCTTGGCTCTTCTCAAATACTACATTGTATACCATGGATAGAATGCATTATGAGATTAAGAAGGATAAGGTGTGGATCGGATCCTCTACATATTAACCAAAAGTTGACTCCATAGGTGTGGATATTGTATCTTTCATTATGTGAATTCCTTAAATCCATCAAGTTTCCTTCTGTAGTTATCGTACTTTTGCACCCAGTTTCTTTCCATAAGTTCGAGCCAACTACACAAAGTTTGAGGACATACTTAGTGGAAATCTATGTTCTAATTTGTTAGTAGGTAATGTTTATCTACTGTATGCAAACCATGTTTTTTTCATTTCTATGCACTTACAAATTTTCTATGTTGATATACATGTGATTGGAGAGTTCTATGAACTTGGGTGATCCCAGCCTCACACAAAATGAAAGAAGGTTGTGTTTACCATGAAAGACTGATGCGGACACAAAGCCCAATAGGTACAAGGTTTATGAAAGGGGAAAATGGAAGCCCATTAAGTGGAGGAGAATGTCAGGAAATACTTGAGCTGAGCATGTGTGTGCGTGTAACTAACTATTGTCTTGCTGGCAATAGTGGTGAGGTGAGGAGTGAGTGTGTGCCTTTCGGTTACTGAGGGAATTCTGTTATAAAAGTGAGGTGGGGAGTAGAATGAGGTAGGCTAGAATTGGAATTGGAAACCCTTGGGAGAGAACTAAGCCTCTCGAAAGCTTAGTCTCCAATTGTAGCCCTTTGCTCTTTTCTTTCTGCATTCCAGACTCAGTGTTACTCTGATACTGGCTGGATAATATCAATAATACTACAGTTTCGTCTATTTCCCTCTAATTCTCTGTTTGATACTCAACAACTGGTATCAAAGCTCACTTTCCTGGAGCTTATGGTTCAGACGCGCTTCGGAATGGACACTCGTGTTGAAAATGTGGAGAAGGGAGTCGAGTCCTTGCAACAAGGAGTGGGTGACTTAACCCGGGTCGTCGAAGAGATGCGACAGCTCCTTCTGAAGAAGGATCGTCGCCGTCGTGGGCGTGACCGGCGAAGGAGAACTCCGGTGAGTGATGAAGATGACGACGACGGCGGAGGGAACAGATCATCCGAGTCGCACTCCGTCGTACGATCATGGCGGAAGGAAGTTGGAGGTACCGGTGTTTAAGGGAGACGAGGCGTATGGGTGGCTGGTGAAGATGGAACGTTATTTCAAGATGAATTCTATACGTGAGGGAGATAAGCTCAACGCGGTGGTGATAGCTATGGAGGATCGCGCCTTGAATTGGTTCCAATGATGGGAGGAGCAAGCCCATTCCTCCAGCTGGGAGGATTTCAAGGTTGTTGTGCTGCGTTGCTTTCAACCCGGGCTTGCCCAAAACCCATTGGGTCCGTTACTGAGTATCCGGCAAACCGGAACTGTCATGGAGTTTCGCGACCGATTTGAGTTGGTGTCGACGCCGTTGAAGGGGGCAGAGAGGTCGATGTTAAAAGGGATTTTTATCAATGGGCTCAAGGAGGAGATTCAAGCGGAGTTGAAGTTGCATGCCTCCGAATCCCTGGATGAGTTGATGGACCGTGCCCTGCTTCTAGAAGAGAAAAACATGGCGCTGAGGAGGGGTGGCTTGGTCGCAGAGGACAAGAGGGGGTGGAAGGAAAAAGAAGGGGTCATGGGTCGAAACCAAAGGGACTATTTTAGGAGTAAGACAATCACTCCAAGAATAGAGCCTTCAGGAAGGGAGGCAGGGGATGTGAAATTAATTGAAAGTGGGAACCCCGAGAAGAATACATTTGGAGGAGCGAAGAATCACTTGAGTCAAAATGAATTGAGGGAGAGAAGCCGTAAGGGGCTGTGCTTCAAATGCGGAGAAAAATGGGAGCCAGAACATTTGTGTAAAATGAGACATTTTAAGATCCAATTGGTGGAGCAATCGGATAGTGAAGGGGAGGAATCAGTTGGGGAGAAAGAAGAAGAACCGACTGAGATGGAGGTGAAGACCTTGCAATTGTCATTGAATAGTAAGGAGGGTTGACTTCCAATCGGTCATTCGACTGTGGAGCCACTAGCAATTTCATTTCTAAAAAAATTGTGGAGGAGCTGAACCTAAGGGTAAGTGATACACCAGAGTATGTAGTGGAGGTGGGGACTAGAGATAAGGTGAGGAACCGGGGAATTTGTAAGAAGGTGGAGTTAGTAGTTAAGGGGGTAAAAATACAACAACATTTCTTCTTGATGGAGTTGGGAGGCACGGAGGTGGTGTTAGGAATGGAATGGTTGGCTAGCTTGGGAAACATTGAAGCAGATTTCAGGCACCTTGTTCTGAAATGGGGAAAAAAGGGAGAAGAAAAGGAATTGAGAGGAGACCTTTCCCTTTTTTAGAAAAAGAAGCATCTTGGAAGGCCATGTTTAAAGCCTTACAAGATGAAGGGGAAGGGTATTATGTGACTTATGAAGAGGGGGAGAAAGGGGCCAAGTTTGGAGACCCTCCTCCGAATGAGCTAAGGGGCTGTTTTGAAGGAATTTGTAGGTGTGTTCCAAGAACCAAAAGGATTACCACCCCCACAGACCATGATCATGCCATCAATTTAAAGGAAGGAGCATCCATCCCCAACATCAGGCCTTACACTAAATCTTATTATCAAAAAAATGAGATAGAAAAGATTGTAAGAGAGATGTTGTTAGAAGCGGAATTATCGGGCCTAGTATCCCCTTTTAGCGTATTTTAGTAAAAAGAAAGATGGAGGGTGGAGATTTTGGGTTGATTATCGAGCTTTAAACAAGCTTTTGGATAAGTTTCCTACCCATCCTAGATGATCCGTTGGATGAGTTGGGGAGGAAAGGTTTTTCAAACTGGACTTCAAGGTCCGGATATCATCAAATCCGGTTAGAATCTCTCATTCCCAAAACAGTTTTCACAACAGGCACTATGGAAATTTTAGTTATGCCTTTGGGCTAACAAACGCCCCTCACCTTCTGAGGCCTTATGAATCAGATCTTAAAGCCATTCCTAAGAAAATTTACGTTGGTTTTCTTTGATGACATTCTCATTTACAAAAAAAGATGTGAAAAGCCATGGGGGAACACTTGAAAATGTTATTGGTGTCGGGTGGATAATGAAATGATGGTGAACCGGTAAAAATGTTCTTTCTGGGGTGGGAGTATTTGGGGGCACATTGTCTCGGGTCTAGGGAGTGGTTCAGATACAAGATCAAGGATATGCTGGTTTGGCCAATTCCAAAGGATGTGAAGGGTTTGAGAGGGTTCTTGGCCTCACAGGTATTCACCGGAAATTGTTAAGAACTATGGAAAAATTGACTTGGCCACTAACTCAACAACTCAAGAAGGACCAATTTCGGTGGGATGAGGAATTTGCTTGAGCATGCTGTAGCAAGTGATGACTACCATCCCTGTGGGTTGGTTCCGGATTTTGAAAAATGTTTGTAGTGGAGACGGTAGATGGTTGAAAAGGAATAGGGCTGTCTTGATGCAAGAGGGACGTCCGGTGGCTTATATGAGTCAAACCATCTCGGAGAGCCCAAAATAAGTCAATTTATGAGAGAGGTTGATGGCGCTTGTATTAGCTATTCAAAAATGGAGACATTATCTCTTGGGGAGGCATTTTGTGGTCCACACCGATCAAAAGAGCCTCGATTTTTGGCGATCGTAGAATAATGGGTGAAGAACAGCAACGTTGGGTGTCTAAATTGTTGGGGTTTGATTTCGAGATCAAGTACAAGCCAGGAATAGAGAACAAGGCAAGCGATGCACTCTCTAGGAAGCTGCAGCGTTTTCATCCTTATCTACTAGTGACAGTTTGTGGAGTGGGATGATTTGGAAGAGGAGATTTCAAAAGATGACAAACTCAGGAAGTTAGTGCATGAGCTTATGCTGGACAGCAACGCTTACAAAGGCTATTCGTTGCGAAAAGGGAGATTGTACTACAAGGGTAGATTGGTAGTGCCCAAAGGATCCTCTAAAATTCCCTTAATACTTAAGGAGTTTCATGATTCCGTGGTGGGTGGCCACTCGGGCTATTTTAGAACTTTTAAAAGGATAGCAGGGATGTTTTATTGGGAAGGAATGAGAGGGGAAATTCAACAGTATGTGCAAGCATGTGAGATATGCCAGAGAAACAAATATGAAGCTTTAAGCCCTGCTGGGCTGCTTCAACCTTTGCCCATTCCGGTTCAGCAATGGTCAGACATTTCTATGGATTTCATTGGAGGGCTACCAAAATCCGGGGGGATGGATACCATCTTTGTAGTGGTGGACAGGCTCACTAAGTATGCGCATTTCATTGCATTAGCCCATCCATTCACGGCAAAAGAGGTGGCAGAAGTTTTCATGAAGGAGGTGGTTCGGCTACATGGATTCCCAACCTCCATAGTATCAGACCGTGATAGAATCTTCATTAGTTCATTTTGGACTGAACTTTTTAAAATGGCAGGAACCAAGCTGAAATTCAGTTCAGCTTACCATCCCCAAACCGATGGTCAAACGGAGGTGGTTAACCGATGCTTGGAGACCTATCTGAGGTGTATAACAGGCAGGCGGCCTAAACAGTGGCACAAATGGCTCAGTTGGGCCGAATTATGGTACAACACCAACTACCATTCAGCCACCAAAATGACTCCGTTCAAAGCGTTGTATGGCCGAGACCCCCCTGCAGTGATTAGGGGAGATGTGGGAGGGACAGTGGTGGACGAAGTGGAGAGGCTAGCTTCCGAACGCAATGCTTTACTAGAAGAGTTAAGGAAGCAACTGGTGCAAGCACAAAATCGCATGCAACAGCAAGCCAACAAGCACAGACGCGATGTGGAGCATCAAGTGGGGGATATGGTGTATTTGAAAATTCAACCTTACAAGTTGCGGAATCTCGCAAGGAGAGTGAATCAAAAATTGAGCCCTCGGTTCTATGGTCCTTATGAAATTACCGAGAAGGTTGGTCCGACTGCCTATAGATTGTTGTTGCCCGAAGGAAGCAAAGTGCACCCTGTCTTTCATGTGTCCTTGCTGAAAAAGTCTCAGAATAAATTGATGCAAGAGTGCAGCCATTACCTCCTTTTGTATATGAGGATTGGGAGTTGCAAGCTCAACCCGAAGAGGCCTTGGCGGTTAGAGGAACTAATGAGGAAGACCAGGAAGTGCTAATAAAATGGAAGCAACTTCCAAGCTGTGAGAATTCTTGGGAAAAAGTGGCTGCAATAAAAGACTTATTTCCAGAATTTCACCTTGAGGACAAGGTGGTTGTTGAAGAGGTGGGTATTGATGCGGACAAAAAGCCCAATAGGTACAAGGTTTATGAAAGGGGAAAATGGAAGCCCATTAAGTGGAGGAGAATGTCAGGAAATACTTGAGCTGAGCATGTGTGTGCGTGTAACTAACTATTGCCTTGCTGGCAATAGTGGTGAGGTGAGGAGTGAGTGTGTGCCTTTCAGTTACCGAGGGAATTCTGTTATAAGAGTGAGGTGGGGAGTAGAATGAGGTAGGCTAGAATTGGAATTGGAAACCCTTAGAAAAGAACTAAGCCTCTCGAAAGCTTAGTCTCCAATTGTAGCCCTTTGCTCTTTTCTTTCTGCATTCCAGACTCAGTGTTACTCTGATACTGGCTGGATAATATCAATAATACTACAGTTTCATCTATTTCCCTCTAATTCTCTGTTTGATACTCAACAAAGACCATAGATAATTAGATGCAAATAGTTATTCAAATAAGTTATTTGGTTCTCAAATATTTTGGTCTTGCACCTATTGTAACATCTCAAATTTGCAAAGATCAATGAGTCAGAAGGCTATAATAACCTGTCATATCTTGCTAATTCTTAGCTGTTTGGATTTTAAATTTCTATATTATTACTAGATTATAATATTACTGGATTGCTCATGTTTAGAAGTTTGAGTAAGAAACCGAGGAATGAGTTAGAACAAGAAATCAATGGAAGGTGACTATGCTGTGATGAATTGGAAGGTTTCTTAAGTACTCTTGGTCAACTTGTGGTGAAACAAACAACATGGTTTATATCTATGCATCAGTTCATCAGTGGGATTTGGGGATATTATTATAGAGAAATTTTTGAAATGGCTGCTCTTGGTACAAGGTCTTATTCATTCTCAAATGATGTGGAAGTTGGTTATTAAAGTGGCTAAATCTGCTTATGTGTTGTCGTTAGTTTAATTTGTTGGAAGAACATTACATGTATTGGTGATATTTTTTGTGGTGTGCCTTTGTAAATAGGATACTGTGTTATAGGTTATGATGCAGTTTTAAATTTAGATTGCCTTGAATTTTTTATGGTTTCTATTGTATATGGGATAGAGTAAGTTTATATAAAAAAAGACTATACTCATAGATACAGATTTGACAAGTATTTTGGATTTTCATTGCTAGCTGGTAGAGTGAAAAAGTCATACTTTGCTTATATTGTTGATAAGATAAATGGGTGCCTTGCAGGTTGGAAAGGGAAACTTCTAGATAGAGCTGGCAGGGTTACTTTAGCTAAATCTGTCCTCTCTTCTATCCCTATCTACACCATGCAAAAAATTTGGTTACCAGAAGGCACCTGTGATAATATTGATGCTTGTGTTCGCAGATTTATTTGGGGTGGAAAATCATTCAACAAGGTGAGTTGGGATGTGATTTCTCAGCCTAAGAACAAAGGCAGATTAGGCATTCATATGGCCAGAGAAACAAACATTTCCTTGCTAGGTAAACATACCTGGGATCTACAACACAACAAGGATAAACTTTAGGTGAAGTTATTGTCTGATAATTCTGATGTTGCTTTTGCTACATGGAATGACTGCCCACATCAGTTGGACTCTCTTCTGCTAGCTGATGCAATAGGCTTTGTTAGACTTAGATAATCTTTTGTTTTCTATTCTATTGTTTTCCATTCCTACTGATAAAAAAAAAACAATGCTTTAATACAAGATTCACAAAGTTCTTATGAATCTAGATAGTAGAAGAAAATCGAAGGTTCCCAGATCACAAATCTTATAAAAGTATATAGTATAAGAAAAATGCACTTGAGCATAATCACAAGCCATTACCAAAAAGGGTCTGTAATTGGAGATTTCACGGGACTTGAGTACCACTTCCCCAGCTCATAAATTCTTTAATGACATGAGGCATAAATATAGGGAAAAAAATACATAAGGCATAAATAAGTGTTTTCTTACTTTTGGTGTTTAACATCTCTCTTTTTTTTTCCATTTTTTTTTATATTGTGTCTTGGAATGTATATATGACATGATCAACCATGCATTCAACTGGTGGTTTGATTAACCATGTATTAGTGGTTTCTGTTTCCTGTGTAGTCTTAGAAATAAGCACTAGCCGATTAACTAAATTTGAAAGATAGTAGTTTTTGGAACAAGAGAGAAAGGTATGTTGTGGGATGGTTTAAGACTAATTTCATGATTTTTGGTCTTATGGGTGTTCAATTTTTGCATTATTCTTATTGCTATCTTTTTTAGTTTTTAAATTTTGCTTTGATTATTTATGCTCTTCTTTCGAATCCAATTATTTTCATACTCTTTTTTGGTAAACAATTATTTTCATACTCTATTGGAAGTGTCAAGACATGCATGAAATGTTTCGATAAAGTATTATTGCTAACATTTTTCTTAATATTGGATTTTGAAAATATGATTTATTGTTATATTTTTTGACCTAGGGAAGTGTTCTCCTTAATAAATTGAGAGCATGTAAAATTTGTTTGTTTAGTTTTTTCCCAGGATAAATTTATATGGAATTTGAGCTATTCATGCTATAGCTTAACATAATTAATATAATAGTTGTTTTGTCAAGATAAAAGAATTAATATATAATTTTAAGTAAATATTTAATTATAAATACATGTAGTTTCAAAACATGCGTAAAAATCAATATGACATATATCTTACTGGTTTTAGAAGAAATCTTACTCAGGTGACCCAAAAACCAAGCCCATCATACTCTAATTTTGCATTTTTTTTTTATAACATAAAAAGTAACAATAAAACATGCACTGATGCACACACATGGAGAAGACAGATCGGGCCGTAAAACACTCAATAAAACAACATTTCTAAAAGGCCCATAGCCCCATATCGCAACAAAAGAAATAAACCATGCCATCATGCAGAATCTTCAAAATAAGAAAAAAAATAATAAAAAAAAGGCATAAGACAAAAACGCACTGCAACTAGTGAGACAATATCAAAAGTCTATTTAACAATCAGAAAGCTTGTTTTCCTTTTTGTTTTGTTTTTGTTTTTTTTTTCTTTTTCTACTTTTTGTTCACATAGGCTTGGATTATGGGCTGAAAATTCTTGCGACAAAAAAGATTAATCTTGGGTTACAATATAATAATGTAATTGGACCAAGAATCAAGATCAAGAAAATTGATTTTTTATATTTTGGTTTTTTTTTAAAGAAAGAAAAAGAGTTAAAAACATCATGACAAAATTAAGGGTTCCCATGCTTCATATACAAAGTGAAGTAATCATGTCCCCTTACTGGAATACATGATAAATAAGGGAAATGCTCCTTGGTACGGATTCAAATTCATACTTACATCCACGAAATGAAGTGATTGATCAGTGGATTAATATCATTGTCAAGTAAAACAAAATTCTGGCTCACCTTGTATTTACACTCTTATAGCTTGTTTGAGAATGATTGATTTTTAGACTTTCTTTTTTCTTTTTTGAAAAAACACTATTTTATTAGAAGATTGTGATGTTTGGTTCACTAACGACATAGGATTGTTGACTAGATTATTTCTGATCATGCTTTACTGAGAAAAGTGTTTTCCTGTATGACCCTCAGTTGTGGGTCTGTACTTATTGCATTCTCAATTTAAATTTATAAGTCATGTGGGTCTCTACTTGTTGCACTTGCATTGTGATATTAATTTTTATACATTACTGCTTCCTGCACGTAAGAGATGTGTGTATTGAAATCATATATTATTTTTATTTGACTGAAATATATATTATTTTTATCTAACTATTGTAAAAAATAATATATTTTCACATGTTTTCCACGATCATAAAAAATGTTAGCAATTTTATTCATTTTTTTATAAATAAAAAAATCGATAAAAAGATATATAAAAAATAATAATGCTAAAAAAACATCAACATTATTCACTTTTCCACCAAATATTAAAAATAAATAACTTCGTACATTTTTTCGTAAGTTATTATATAAAGGTGATTTTTTTGCACCGCCCAAAAAAATATATATTCTTAAATTATAATCGATTATCATAATAATCAATTATATAAAAATCGATTATAAGCATTTTTTTTTCAGCTTTCCCAAACACATTTTTACTTGATTGGCTAAAAATTATTTTTCGCAGTTCGGTTTCGTACTAAAGATCTGTGCTCAATAAATAAAGCCACCCACAAAAACATGTTAACTGATGTTGCTTATCAAAAGTAGGGGTGTTCGTGGTTCGATTTGGATCGGTTTTGAGGTAAAAAATCATCAAATACAAAGATAAAAAGTGCATGCGGTTAGGTTCGATTTGGATGACTTCCTTAGAAAAATCCAATCCAATTAAATGCGGGTTGGATCGGTTCGGTTTATTCGGTTTGTACCGACATAAAATTACATATTTATATTACATCAAATAATCAAGATTACGAGTTAAATTGAACAAAATCTTAAACATGTATATAGTTGTTTATATATTTATGTAATAATTTCATAAAATATGTACAAAATAAATAAATATCCATCAACAACTAGTTCTATAACATCTTTTTTTACGTTTGGAACTTAGAAGTAGTAAAAAAATTATGTCAAATCAGACTAGTAAGTATTATTAGGAAAAAACCAACAAATAAAAAAAACAATAACACAAAAAATAGAATAAATATATATTATATTTTATATATACGATTTGGTTCGGATTGATTCGGTTTAAGAAAAGAAATCCAAAATCCGATCCAATCGGTTTTCACAAAACAAGATCCGGAAAAATCCTATAGACATCAATTTTGTTCGGTTTTCTTTTGGATCGGTTTGGATGTGAACACCCCTGATCAAAAGTAACACATAAGTGTTGCATATCCATACTAAAGAAAGACGACAATTTCCTTTTTACCCACATGAAATGTATTATGTATACAACATTAGTTATAAGCTAATGACCTAAAACTTCATGCCCACATAATATGCAATCTTTTTGTAGCATTTTGTCGAATCAGATGTGCACAACTAGAACACAGATGGTAGTATTAATAAGATTTAAAATCTTGAAAGCAACATATAATTTTCCAACCTGATAATTGGTGAAAGATGGTGTGGATAACTCAATAACTTCACGTATGAGACCTTGAAGTGGATGAACATCTTCTATTCACTTTCCTGTCATATTTTATGTCCCCACCTTATGAATTAGTTATTTAATAAAATAAAATTATTATTCATTAACACTAATACATATCCCTAACCTTTGATTGATAAGGAACATCGAGACACTATTTTTTTTTAAAATAAAATGTTGTTCGTTAAGGTGAGACCTAAAACAGCGTCAACACCCTATAAACTTCAAAAATACATTTTCTTCCCTAGCAATGTTTTCTTGATCAGATGAATCAAGAAAATGTGGTTCTTGATTCCATTCGTCCTCTACTCTGCTCCCCTTTTTTCTTAATCTTTTAATTCTCCAAGAACCCGGATTGACACCACTTTGTTACGCCATCTACGGTCTCAATTTTCATGAATTAGGTGAGGTTTAATTTGTTTTTGTTTTTTTGGGTCTGATTGTTTTTTATTTTTTTTTAATTAACATCAATATACATATACATTTACTAATAAACATGTATGATAAAATTCAAATATTTGTTGTGGTGTCCAATAGAAAAAGGGGCATATAAGTCAAGATATTATACAGAAAGGCAGCATAGGATTCGAACTTTCGCTGAGCTAGAGTGGAAAATTGTCTGTTTGATGGAGGGGGTACTGTCATAAGATTTTACTTGTGGAGACCGAAAAGAGAAAGCACTTTATTTAAAGAAACCAGGTTAAGAGGGGGAAAAAAAACTAGGTTAAAAAAAATTATTTATTCAAAATGACTCTCAAAAATATTTCGGGGGTGCGGGTGTGAATTGGTGATTGCGGCCACAGCTGCGTTCCTTTTTATTTTAAGGTACATTATTGCCTTTTTCTTTATCAGAAGGAAAAGGATCTTGGATGTTAACGCAACAAACAGCAAGCATAGTGGAAACAAAAGAAAATTGAGTAAAAGAAAATCGGAAAAGAAAACATGAATTAGGCAGAAACATGTATCTCAAGATTTGATTTTGGGATTCCATGGTATATCTCATGCAGTGGCACTGTAACAGCGTAGCAAAGTCTGTATTAAGTACTATTAACTTTACAGAGTTACATTATGTTAAGGATGAGTTTTAATGAGTCCGCAACTCTCAATTTATATTCCTTCATATCGTTCACTTCCAATGGTTTTCATTCACAAATAAATAGACTATATAGTCATCTAACAGTACTCATATTTGTTATCCATTCGAATAAAGTGTGGGAGATAAAACTCAATATAATGCGACACTCACCAATGGTTTAGTAATGACACAAGTTTTCATTTTGAATATTTCCAACCACAACGTACAACTCAAAAGCAGTGGATCCTCTATCCAATGTACCCCAAAAGAAAACAACAAACATTGAAGGTAAGTAGCTGGAACCCAAATCATTGGGTGAAGATAGAAGACTCGGAATCTCCACACTAATTTCAAGGGACCCCAATCCACTGCTAACAACAGCAATAATAGTGCAAATGAATAAAAGGGGGAAAAAAGTTAAGAACTTATACAAATTAATTAATGTTTTGGTAAATCGGGGGAAAGATGGTAAAAATGAGGGGGTAAAAAAGAAAACAAAAGAAAAATGAACCATGCCCAAGCCCACCTACATTATTTCAATATGATTTAGCCCACTTAAGAAACTCCTTCACAGGCCCACCCAGACTGTTGGAACGTATACCAGCCTTTACTTAGGAATAGGATGAGAATATCGAGGATATGATTTTACCACCCCATAAATTACTATTCTAATCCCTCTAATTTTCATTTGTTCCCTAAATATCCTTCTTCATTCTAACCATTTATTTCATCAAAAAATAAAATCTAACCCTTTATTTCCCTTCCCATCTAACACACCTCATTCTTGATTAAATTTTTTTTTCTTCATTCTATTCTCCCTCGTTCTCGAACTTTGCATCCTTGTTCCGATGAAAAGCAGTCACAAGTATGTATAATTCTTCATTATTTTTTGGTTCGTTTTACAATTTTCTTTAATTAATTTTTAATTACATTTATAGGAACTAATTTTCGTAAATATAAAATTTGTAAACACATATGAAAATAAATTTCTGTAAGTGTAAGATTTTTGTAAGTATAAATTTCCGTAAGTATACGAATTTATCCGATTCACTTTTTCACTTATGGAAACTATTATTTTCGTAAGTGTTAAACTTTTTCCACTTAAATAGTGTTTGATATCTATAATGTTTTATTCCCCGATAAATTACATTTCTAAGAATATGATTTCCGAGAATAAAGTTTTCTCACCTTCATGTTGGAGATAATCCAAATTAGTTAGTTGTTAGGAGTTTGTTAAGATGTGATTAGTTTGTTATAACTAAAGTGATTAGTTAGAGAGTTATTATGAGAGTTAGTTAGTGAATATAGTGTATGTGTAACTCTATAAATAGACTTAGTGCTATAGTGTAAATGTGGAGAGAAAGTGCAAGTGTGCATAAGTGAAGTGAATGTGAATTAGTGTAGAATAAGTGATTGATATTC
Organism: Sophora flavescens; assembly: GCA_030762895.1. Classification (NCBI taxonomy): domain Eukaryota; kingdom Viridiplantae; phylum Streptophyta; class Magnoliopsida; order Fabales; family Fabaceae; genus Sophora; species Sophora flavescens. Next base: position 100,861,330 of record CM061062.1, read on the forward strand.
AAGTGTTATTTTCTTCTCTCTATCTTCTTTCTCTATTCTTTCTCAATTTCTCTATTGTGTTAGTGTGAGTGTGTGAAGCATTGTGAGCTTCTTGCCCCAACAAATGGTATCTAGAGCTACAAGACTAGGGATTTGTGAGGGTCTATCCAAGAGTGCAGAGATTGAAGAGATTGTGAGTGGGGATTTATCAATCCCATTACCGGTTCTTGATGGCAATAACTTCCATCAATGGGTAGTGAAGATGGAGAACATTTTCAATTTCTATGAGGTGCTGGAGGTAGTGCAAGAAGGGGTGGAAGATAGTGCTTCCAAAAAGAGAGACTACAAAGCTCTCTTGATTCTTCATCAATGTGTGAATGATGTGAATCTTGGGAAGATTGCTTCAGCCACGAATGCAAAAGAAGCCTGGGATATCTTGCACAAAGTCCATGGTGCTGCAAAAAAGGCAAGAACACAATGATGGCAAAGAAGACAAAGAACCCCAAGAAATTGGGATTTTGGTTCATAACAATGCAAGTGGTGTTGATGGAGATTATCGGTGTAGCACCACAACAAGAAGATGGGTCTTCAAGGAGCCAAGAGAGGATGTAGTAGAGTTAGGCGATGCACACAAGACCAAAGAGAAGTTTGTTTCGGAGGAGAAATGTGTTCAAGAATTCAAAAAAAAAAGAACAAACAAAGAGGCAGAGAAGTCTCATGCGAAGGAAACAGAGAACGATGTCTTGGGTTTTCTCGTTGTTGATGTAGGTGAGTTGTTAGATGATGGGGTTCCAATTTGTGAAGGTAGCAATGAAAAATATGATGTTATGTTCATTGGGTCACTCCATCAAACACCTTGTGAGCAACCTCTCTTCCAATCCAAAGGTTCTCAGAAAGAAGGGTGGTGTGGTTCTTTGAAAGCAGAGAAAGAGAATGATCGTGAGAGAAACTGAGCAATCGATGAGGGACGCGATCGAGAGGTTTGGACCTGGGTCGGTCACAATATCGCCGGAGCCGCCATGGATGTGCAAGGACGAGTTGTGTTATAACAGAGAAGATGAGTTGCGGCTATGGCTAACCATCGTGAGTATATAGATAATACAAGAGGCGTTTCTGACTGAGTCTTCATGGTCGTGCAAGGAGGGGGTGCGCTGTGTCCAAGAAGGTAAGTCACTGGAAGTGACGCCACCGCCAGAATCGCCGAGCTGTGGAGGTGGAGAGGTTGATCGTTTGGAAGTGTTGCTCCCACCAATCATCGAGAAGAAGGAAAGTGGTGATCTTGATGGGAAAATGTTGAACAGAGGTGGAGCAATAGATGAGATGTGCAATGAATTTCTTGTTTATGGTGATAAAGGTGTTTCCGAAAATTCTAATCGTGCTCAACGAAATGAAGAAGATGAAGTTTTATGTTTCTGGAGAAGGGAGAAATTTCGACAAGGTAAATACAATTTGCGATTGGTAATTGGCATCAACGGTTGCAGCAGCCTAGTGGTGAAGCTCCGGAGCCTTAACAATTATGTCATGTGTTAAAGTCTTGTTTTTACAGTTACTTAATGTTTCTGGTCTTCTGGGAAGACAGAACTACAAAAGGATTTTTGTGTGGCAAGGACAAGGATCAATTCTTGTTGAATTTTCCATGGGATCCTGGTGGATAAATATGTGTGTTAGTGTTAATAATGTGTGCATTATAGAAATGCAAATTTTGGTTTAAAATTGTGTTTTGTATTTTGTTTTTAGCTAATTTGAATTAAGGGGGTGTGTTGGAGATAATCCAAATTAGTTAGTTGTTAGGAGTTTGTTAAGATGTGATTAGTTTGTTATAACTAAAGTGATTAGTTAGAGAGTTATTAGGAGAGTTAGTTAGTGAATATAGTGTATGTGTAACTCTATAAATAGACTTAGTGCTATAGTGTAAATGTGGAGAGAAAGTGCAAGTGTGCATAAGTGAAGTGAATGTGAATTAGTGTAGAATAAGTGATTGATATTCAAGTGTTATTTTCTTCTCTCTATCTTCTTTCTCTATTCTTTCTCAATTTCTCTATTGTGTTAGTGTGAGTGTGTGAAGCATTGTGAGCTTCTTGCCCCAACACTTCATATATGAGAGTAAAATTTTTCCAAATTTATAACTATCATTTACTAAATTTATTCTCATAAATCTTTAATACCTGAAAATAAATTTTTAAAATTTATAATAAATATGAGAAAACTTTATTTTCATACCAATATTCTTGAAAATACTTTCTTAAAACTTATTCCATGGTCCCTACAATGCTCGATATGCGTGACTTATGATCACATCAGTTCCTTCATATCTTATTCGGTGAGAGACGCTCGGTACTAGCTCACACCACAAGGCAAGGTTCAACAGAAATTACTATCTTTCAGAATATCTTGTATACACCACCAGTGGCAGCGAGGCTTATCTCAATGAGTGGGAAAACCACATTTGCTTACAAAGAACACGATCACAGTATCAAGTGTATACGATTAGCAATTAGAAGGTTGCATCTTCATGAATGTATCAACATATTCCAGTGCAGTTAGAGATTCACATAGCCAACTCCTATCATATATATTAAAACACTAGCTAAGATTCAAATTGATACAAACAGCTTACGGTTTCACCAACTGGGTCTAGCCCCGCTACCGCCGGTTTTCCTCTTTGAAGATTTCCTGTAGCTTGTTTCTGATTTGCCCTTTCTATCTGGTTACAAAAAATAATTATTTTCACTTTATAACTTTTAATTTTCATAATATTTTGTGGTGATTCAACAGTTCCCAACTGAAATTGCCAATGCGAAATGGAAAAGCAGTCAAAAGAAATATATCTACATCGGAGCAAGACAACGGTGGAACATCCAATATTTCATTTCATTTAAAGAAAGAACAAGAATGCTATTTGACCGTGAAAGTTGCAGAAAAAGAAAGGGAAAACGTGAGAAGGGGGGTGAGGATGAGCTGAGCTGGGTAATAGAGTTTACCCTAGTGGGTAAGTGGGTTGGGGCAAAATCGATAAAGTATAAAAATAATTGGTAAATGAGAGGTGGGAATTTTAAAGTGGGAGGTGAGAATATCACATCCCAAATATTGATTCAGGAGGATTTTTTAAAATATTTTCCTTCATGAAACATATAATCATAAAATATTTTGAATACAGGATAAATGAATACAAATACACAGTATTCTTTTTTTTTATTAAAAAATATATTCATTCATTCAAATTGATAAAATACATCGAAAACAACATAAATTCAACATCGTTAAAAATTGAAAAGGATGAATCTGCGAACAAACTCACAACACCCAGTCTAATAGCATAACACGGCAAGATGCCTACAAATGTAACAAAATTAAAGTGACCGGAATACACATACCTCCGGATCTGTAACGTTTACACCCAAGCCTTGATTGAATCTGTAATGGATCGAAGTAATCTGTCAATCTGAACCAAGCGAACACCGCAACAAGATGGGAAACCAAACGACGCCGCAAGAAGACGACGAACAAAACACCACCGCACACAGACGACGAAAACACGAAAAAACACGAAAGAAAAACTAGATCTACGTGGAAAAACCACTTATTTAGATAAAAGGAGAGAAAAACCGATGTAGATGGGTGATTCCAGATCAAAAAATACCCGAAACCACCCCTTTCGATGGATGAGAAAGAAGGAAAATTGGAGTAAGAAAGGTTTAGAGAGAGACGACTCTAGATTAAAAATCTTTATGATTTTTATAGGTTAAAAATCTCCTTTTTCTTAAATTTAATAAGAAAATGATAACTATTTTCTGCTACATTTTACCTTAGTGAACAATTTACAAATAACTAAGATAATCAATTAGTAATCACTTATTGACATGTCATTTATATCAACATAAATTTTTTTATATAATTAATGAATCACACACAATGCAATATGTGACATTTAAGATAATAATCGTAACAATCATTATAATGAACTATCAAAAAAAAATTTGAAACAGAACAATCAACAATCAAATGTTTTTAATCATATAATTTACTGAACTTTTTATATAACCAGAAGAAAAACAATTGTATCAAGTGGGGATTATGTGAACACTGAACACTGTCGAGTGCCGTAATACGGCGGTGGGGGCGGGCCCGCCGTGAGACCGGGGTCTCAGAACCCATAAATAAAAGTCTAGAAATTATAAATTAAATAACATAAAATAACACTCTTTTCTATAATAATAATAATAATAAAAAGAAAATCTGTGTCCACACTATAGATGAGAAGAATTTTATAATCGAACTTTATTTAAATAAAGTGGTTTTAACTTAAGCATAAACAGCAAAAAGACCATAGTCCTGCTGCTGAGAATCTTGGATAAAAGGACACTCACTCCCCTTACCCTCTTTGCCTCTCTGCTCCTCAAAAACAGAGTACTCAGATAAGCACTGCTAGAGAGAGGGAGAAAGAGAAAGAGAATATTTTGGGCGTGCAGATGGATCGGAGCTTCACAAGAATGAAATGGGTACCCATGTTCATGCTTCTAGTCCTGCCCCATTTGGCCCTCACAACCCCTGCAGAAGATGGTAATGACTCTCTTCTTCAATATTTACTCTTTTCTACCTCTTTTGCTTAATTTCCCTGCTTTACATCCAAGTGTACATAGAATTTGGCTACCTTTTCAAGCTTTCCTTTTTGTTTGCTGAGATCTGATGTACAAGTGTTGGTTTAGCATTTGTTGCCTGACATATGTGCTTCAATTTGTGTACTATTGTATGATTTTGGTGGGTTTTTAGTTTTTTTTACCTTCCCATTGTGTGGTCTAGTACTATGGTACGAAGATAATATGCTAGTAATTCATAGCTCTAAGTTTATTTTTTCTTACAAGACCTTCTGGGTGTGGGTGGGGCAAATTCTGGGTCTTGTTTTTGCCACCTGACTCTGCTACTATTTTTAAGTGTTGTTAAGCCATTAAGGATATACCAATTATAGGAACAATAGAGTGATCTATTGGGTTCAAACTAGAACTGTTCCCTCTTCTGATGCTTCTTGAGCTTGTTTAATGTTTAACTTGTTGGCAAGTAAACATAGTTATGCTGTTTGACTTTGTCAAAAGTTTAAGGTTTTTTACTTCTACTTGAAGTGAACTGAACTCTTCTATTCTGGTCATGAATTTTAACCCAAAAAAGCCCCCACCTTCCTCTTTGCTATGGCCTATGAGTGTTTTTTTTTTTGGGTGATTCACGCTTTTCTAACCACCCCATGGTGTTTTTTTCTTCGTTTTCCACCGACTCTATATTTTAATTTCATTTTTTATTTGGTGTAGGGAGCTTTTGATTTTACGTCATTCCCTATTTCTTCTTTCTCCATACTACACTGTGTCTGGAATGAAGTTAAATTTGTACCAAAATAAGGAATGAAATTAAAATGCCCCTAGGTGTAAGTGTTTTGAAAGCGAATGCGTCGTATAAGCACAGATAGTTTAAAAGAAAGGTAATTTTTAAGTTTATGTTATGTTAATGAAATTCAATAGCAAGTATGGGAAGTCTCACCTTGATAAATAATATTCCAAGTAAAAATTATATAAAAGGAAAGATTATAAATTAATTTTCTCAAGATTTTAGATTAAAAGGTAGTGTTAAGTCCATTTATGGGATTATTTTATTAGCCTACTGGTAGAGATATTCCGGACCTTTGGGTCCACATGAAGCACAAATACTTGAAAAGAAAAATAATTTTCAAATATATGTGGAAATTCAGCTACTATATAAAGTTTCTGATTTAGCATTTAGGTATTTTAAAAGTCATTTTATAAGTAATATTATTTGCACAATTCTTAAAATTAGTTAAAAGCAGTTCTATATATTTCTACCAAAAGAAGGTAGCATTAGCATTATATAATTGGCTATACGAATTTAATGAATATAGCTAAATTAACTGATTATTTGAACTAAAATAAAATTATCTAAAACACACCGTAAAGCATCACCATCCTGCAATAATTGACGTTTCTCGCATAAAAGACTAGAAAATCAGCAATCTTCTATAAGATAAAGGAAATCTCTCCCAAAAAAAAGTGTCGATCGATATAGTTAGTGTTTGTTTGGTTTAGCTACTTCCTAACTCAAACGGAAGTTTTTTCCGTTCCAAGGCAATTTTGCAATTGTGTTTTTGTTTGGGTAAAAAAAACATGCCGAAAAAAAATGTGTTGGAAAGTCCGAAATTGAGTTTTGTGGATTAAATTTTTTTTTGTTTTTTTTATGAGAATAATTGATTCTAAATATAGGACCTATAAAATTTTATATATTTATATTTCAAAATTGATTTTATTTTATTATTCAAATAAAATTAATTATTCTAAAGTTATTTTTAAATTATTGTTATCAAATATAAATCAATTTTTTTAATTTTATTTTTTTAAAATCAATTTTATGAATATCAATTTTATCAAAATTTAAAATAAATTAACACTTAGGGTTTTATTATAGGATGACCCTAGTAGAAGAAAATCATAACACCAGCATAGAGATACACCAAAGTAGGCAAGAGAAGTCAGCATATGGGTCCCAAGTAAAAGAACTGTGTGTTACTTTGTGTTAGCCTAGGGATGCGAAATGACCTTATTGACAAAGTGTTCCCGCCACTCAACGCATGCTTTATCAACCAATGTTGACAAAAGTGCAAGGACCTTTCCGTAAAGGACGCAAGCAGCCCAAGATACTTTTACTATTATTATTTTGTTGTTTAGGTCACTATCATTTCATCTATTCCCATGCCCAATGCCCAAGTCATGTTCCGTTAAATGATATATTATATATGAAAAAAATACTGTAAGTAAAATAAACCCTTTCTCTTTCCCCCTCAGTCAAAGTAAAGGAGGTGGGAGTGGAGTGGTTACTTGGGACTCCACGCACTCAACGCGGTTTCTGGTTCATGTTGGATTGGATTGGACCAGACCTCAATTTGTTCCCGGTCAGCATCAAACTTTTGTCGTTTTTGCAATTGGGAAAATCGTCCTTCTAATCTTCCCCATGCTGCATGTCATGGCAAGTTGTCATATACAATGAGAGGTTTTCTGAATGCATGCTACCTTATTTTGTTCCCTTCTTGTTACTACTCATTTTTTTGCATCTAGTCAACTTAGTCGGTGTTTGGAAAACCGGTCATCCACCTTCAGAATTGCGTTTAGAGATGCAAAAACAACTATTAGTTGCTTCACTGACGTGCTTCCAACCCTTTCTGCCGTACTCCCAAACAGGCTTTAAGCTGAGTTTGGTTGAGTTAGAATTCAATTGGATGAATGATATGAATGATCTTAGTCTGTTGGCCCAAACTTAACTCGAGCAACTGCAAGTCAATATATGTCCATTCACGATATAAATGAGACAATTATTGATCATTCAATTTATGAATGGTAATGATATAGGTGGTGGTAAAGCTGTGGGGTCACAACACCTTTAAGTTTTAAAATTATTGTCTACTATTAGTAAGAAGAGTGGAGACCATTTGACCAATAAAGCAACAATTTGGAAATGATGTAAATATTAACTAAAGGGTGTGGCTATGGTGTACCACTCATATTTTACATCACCCACTACACCACTCATGTGGTAAATTTTGGGCCAATCAAATTGTCGCATAGGTTGGTCAAAATTTTAAACTTTCTAGTTGTATTATACTATAGTCAAACTATATGAATACAGTATATTATAGTATAGTATATGTACTCTTTGTAATATTCGTAAATTTAACCTATATTAAAATAATGCTTTTTGATTAAAAAAACTGATTATATTGCGAAATATTATTGACAATGAATATTATTTTAATTCATATTAAAATATTATTTTTTAATATAATCAGTTTTTTAATCAAAAAACATTATTTTAATATGGGTTAAATTTGCGAATACAAAGAATACATATACTATATTACAATATATTGTATTCATATATTTGACTACAGTAGAAATATAACTAGAAAGTTTAAAATTTTGACCAAACCCATGTGGCAATTTGATTGGTTCAAAATTTGTCACATATGGGTGGTGTAGTGGGCGGTGCAAAATATGGATGGTGCATCTTAGTCCAACCCTTAACTAAAAGGTGCGTAAGTTATGGAATAAACATGAGGTATGGAATAAAAAAAATAGTTTGGAGCTAAAATTTCGAGATCAAAACCAGCTAATGAGTAATGAGGGTAGTTTATTAATTAACAAGTCAACAAACCAAGCTTTAAGTGGCTCGCAAGCTAACTTTTTTCCTAAAGGAAGCTTATTCTGTTCCTTGGTTTATTTATTGTTTCAATGTGGGCTTTCTCATTCTTGAGGCCCATTTTTGGATAAGGTTATCCAAATTGCACCAGCAGTCTACCACTGGTCTTTGGTTTCTCGTTGTTTTTGTTGTGGAAGACATCAATTCGAAAGAATGGTGCAATTACAACAATACTTTATACAACGCAGATATTTCATATTTGGTACGTTTTCGTTCATAACATAAATTGATTGCCATTACATTTGGTTGGAGTTGGGTTGGGTTGGGGCATGTGCCTGTGGAGACAGACCTTGACAATGATTCTGCTGTCCCTCTTAACTGTTTGAAAATACCTTGAGAACGAAATGTGGCCCCGCACTCATCACAATCACTTTATTATTGGCAAATTTCATAAGAATAAATTATTCACATGATATGCTTGATTCTTCTGTCTTGTGTGCTGCTGCAATTGCATGAAACACTAATTGCTGTGGAGTAATTATTTTGGATTTGAGGATCTATATTTTCATCAATTATATAAAATGGTCAATTGGTATGATCATTGTTAGTTATAATGAGAAATATAAATCTAGTCAGCACTTGAGTTAATGAAAGCTCAGTCTCACACCCTGTTTCTTTTTAAAGGTAGAAAGAGATAATATGGATGTTACTTGTGTATATAAACAATAAAAAAGGATAATGCTTTCTATAGTCTAATGATTAATGAACATATTCAAGTGTAAGAATAATCTTTTGCTCCTTAATTGTATATACTTTATGTACTAAAATGTTTAATAAATTACAGGGCTAGTGGCTAATGGGGATTTTGAGGCATCCCCATCGAACGGGTTTCCTAGTGAGGCAATAGTAGAGGGTCCCACAGAAGTCCCCAGCTGGAAATCAAACGGCACCGTTGAGCTAGTAGAGTCTGGGCAAAAACAAGGTGGGATGATCCTCATCGTACCGCAAGGTAGACATGCAGTGAGGCTGGGCAACGACGCTGAGATCAGTCAGGAGATACAAGTGGAGAAGGGTTCCATTTACTCGGTCACGTTTTGTGCGGCTCGCACGTGCGCCCAGTTGGAGTCCTTGAACGTATCAGTGGCACCTGCATCACAGACCATAGACCTGCAGACACTGTATAACGTGCAAGGGTGGAACCCTTACGCGGTTTCTTTCAATGCGGAGGAGGACAGTTTTAGGTTGGTGTTTAAGAACCCCGGTATGGAGGATGACCCTACTTGTGGGCCTATCATTGACAATATTGCTATCAAGAAGCTTTTCACTCCAGATAAGCCCAAAGGTATCATGTTTATAATTGCATATTATATCTTTTAATAGTAGATATGGTAAACAATACACTTACATTTTGCCGACAAAACAAGTGAGTTTGTTTGGTGATTTCATGCACTCTATTCCTTTAAATAATTTATAAAAAAAAAAAAACTATAAAGAAAGCTCCTAGCAAATGAATTTTGTATGACAATATAACGAATTTAATTAGAGGATTTTGAAAGCAGTCTTGTTTGGTATGATGTCCTTTGGAGAGTTTTATACTTCTATTTATAAGCGCCCCACAGGATAACAATGGCTTTACATCCTAATATATAGTAAGAAACACTTTATTTTTGTTAAGCTTTTTCTTTTTGTTATCATCATGAGTTCATAGTTATTTTATATTCTTATAAATAATAAATAATTTTGGAGTACAATAAATAAAATACCATTTGTAAAATAGGCGATGTGGGTGCTACCACATTTTCTTCTTTTAATTGGCTCCGAGGTTCTGTGTATTTTTTTCAATACGAGTTTTCATATGATAAAAGGCTTTTAAAAACTTTATTTAAATAAATTTTGGTGGTGAGTCCTTTTATATTCAATCCTTATTTTCGCACCGATAGGTGGGACAGTCGCAACAATTATTATTATTATTATTATTATTATTATAATAATAGTTGTTTTTGTTAAAGTTTTAATTTGTGAGTGTTATTGTTGTTGTAACATGTGTCACTTTACCTCGCCAAGTTAAACTAAGGATACATTTGTTGAATGACATTAATATTGAACTGTGTAGATAACGCGGTACTCAATGGAGATTTTGAAGAAGGTCCATGGATGTTTAGGAATACTTCACTGGGTGTCTTGCTTCCCACCAACCTAGACGAAGAAACTTCCTCGTTGCCTGGTTGGATAGTTGAATCCAACCGAGCCGTCCGCTACATCGATTCCGATCATTATGCAGTTCCACAAGGCAAGAGGGCCATTGAGTTGCTATCGGGAAAAGAAGGCATCATATCTCAAATGGTTGAGACCACACCTGACAAGCTATACAGCTTAACCTTCTCATTAGGCCATGCAGATGACAAATGCAAGGAACCTCTTGCTGTCATGGCTTTTGCAGGTGACCAAGCTCAAAACATTCATTACACCCCAAATTCCAATTCCACGTTCCAAATTGCTAACCTCAATTTCACTGCCAAGGCGGATAGGACTAGAATTGCTTTCTATAGTGTTTATTACAATACCAGAAGTGATGATATGAGTTCTCTGTGTGGACCTGTGGTGGATGATGTCAGGGTATGGTTTTCTAGATCCAACAAGCTTGGTGGGATGGGCTTAGTAAGGCTTGGGCTTCTGATTTTGGGTTTAGTTTGGGTTCTGGTTTAAAGGGTTTTTTTTCTTTTCGTTTATTTAGCTAATTATACTATTACTATGCCTAATAGCTATGTTGAATTAGGGGTACGAGTAAAGTCACATTCTCCAAATCTGTTGTATTGTAATTTGTATGTGAACTGGCCTTGAGTTTTTGCTATGAGAAATGAAAATGTATTATCTGTGTCATTTATGCTTTGTGGGTAAAGACATTGACTTTAGAAGAAGGTTGTCTTTGTAGCAAACAATGTGACTAAAAAGTCGAAAAGGAGTTTGATGCTTCTTAAGTGCATCTCCATATATACCCAAAATATACTCGCTTTTAAGATTTCGCTCATGGGTCGAATCAAACTTCTAAATGAATCTTCATAGGATATAACGTGTGATACATGGAATGTGGTAGCTGATGTGCATCTTGGATATTGTCGTTTGGGGAATTGATTCTCTACGATGAGACGAAAGTAGGCTTGAATTTTGCTATTGCTTGAAGGTAGGAGTGGAAATGAGTTGAGTTATTCGTGAACTGTTTGGGTATGACTCGTTAAATGTTCGATCAAACTCGTTTCTTTAATTAAATGATTCAAGCCCAAACTTGAGATTGAGCTTAATTATTTAAATGAGATAAGTTAAGTCTTACAGACTCGATATTAAACGACTCGTGAATAGCAGGTGTTGTGGTCTAAAGTTGTTGTAGTGATTTTTTGTTGGGTGAAGTTGCTTTGCTAGCATTAGACTAGGGGTGCGTTTGGGTAAACAACTTAATTAAGAGCTTATCACATAAGAACTTATCGCATAAGAGCTTATACCATAAGCGCTTAAAGAAAGAAAAAGAAAGGGGCACGGGAGGATTTGAATAGTGAAAAACACGGAGAGGGTGTTTAGTACATAAGCTCTTATGATAATTCCATAAGCCTCTCCCAGTGACTTATGAAAATAAGTCAAAAACTCATTATGGGATGACATAAGTTATTTTTATAAACTCTGTCAAACACACTGTATAAGAGCTTATATTATCAGATAAGTCAAAAGGAGCTTAAATAAGCTCTTCCAAACGCCACCTAGATATCTCAATAAATAAATAGCGGTCATTTTTTTTTTTTTGGACTCATGCTTTTGTAATGGTTAAGCTTAAATTATATATTTCGACTTATGCTTTTGTAATGGTCAAGCTATTATATATTTGGACTCATGCTTTTGTAATGGTCAAGCTTAAATTGTATTTGGTAAGTGCATGTTTTTATGATGTTTTAGTCAAGTTTTTGATATATATATATATTGGTCAATAAATCTTGAATTTCACATACCATATTATAAGTACACATCTCTATTTTTATAGATTAACATATAATATTAAAATCTTTATTAAATACTAAATAGATAAAATTTAAAAAAAAAATTAAAAACAATTTCATAAATTAAAATTAATAATAATTATAATTGGAGTCTAACATGATTTATGAACATTGAAGATCTTGTTGATAAGTTGGTATTTTATAGTCTTAAACTAAAGGATTACACTAGTGCAGAAAAGGGATTCCACATCGGTTATTTTTGGCTTTACACATCGGTTTTAAAACTGATGTTGAAACGACCGATGTGGTTTATTGTTACTTTACACGTCGGTTTTAAAACCGATGTTTATAATATTTTATACAGCGGTTACCTTTTAACCGATGTGGAAAATTAATTTGTCAATTGGTATCCTATTGGGAAATTTCACTTTACACATCGGTTTTATATAAAACCGATGTGTAAAGTGAAATTTCCACATCGGTTTTATTAAAACCGATGTGTAAAGTCTCATTTTTTTTCCTATTATTTACATTTCTATCATTCCTTTCCCCCTGTTTCAGTAATGCAGATCAATATATACCAGAATAACATACTGTAAATATTCTCAACACAACTAATATATATTGAATTTATTACGAACAATACATATATATATACGTTCAATTACATTCAGAGACAACAAAAATAATTAGAAACCAAAAAGCTACATGATATATTATAGATTTCATATCAAAATACAAATGATTAGTCAAAAGTACACTATAGCTAGTACATGATAAGTTTTTAAACTAACTACATATATACAAACTATGGTTGGTACACTTCAAGAAAGAAAGTTGCCCAACGCCTCTTTATGTTGTTGATGTCGGAATCAGATAATGGAGTTGGATTGTTGAATATCTGCAAGTTTAATTGGACAAAAGATTATATCTTTTAAGTAATAAACTAACATAAAACATATAACGAATCTATACTATTACTTCTAATTGTGTCAATTAACATTTACCTCGTGCCATCTTTCAGTGATCCTGGAGGAGATAATTTCCAACATCCAATGCATCACATAGTAGCCACATTCCCATGATCCATGTTGTATACGTGACTACGTACAAATGAAACCCAATTAGAATATGAGGAATTAAATAAAATAGAAATAAATTATTGTACCCACTGCATTTGATGCATTTGAACTAATAAATATCTTACGCTGGGAATAATCCATCTGATACCCCGAGTACGCCTTTCACCACGCAACATGTGGGTTGCATTAATAGACCTATCATGACAACTAATTTGAGATCTTTCATTGAGACAAGTCTTCTGATATTTGAAGAGTAACCCTGTGGCACTTTGACTCCCCGTAGACATTCACAGAAACTTCCTTTCTCTTTTTTTGATAAAGTATGACATGCTGGGGGCAAATAAGTCTTCTTATCCCCCACTTTAAGTGGAGCTAACTGCTCTCGTATACCCATCGCAACTAAATCCAGACGAGCATTCACACCATCCTTTGTCTTGCCTTGAATGTTGAGAAGCGTTCCGATTAAATTGTCACACACATTTTTCTCTACATGCATCACATCAATACAATGTCTTACATCAAGCTTGCACCAGTATGGAAGATCAACGAAGATCGACCTCTTCTTCCATATTTTCTTCTCGGTAGCCTTCTTTTGGGTCTTCCCATAGATAACATTAGTGTTGTTCACCCTTTCATAAACTTGCTCTCCAGTCAAGGCCACCGGAGCAATTTCATTCTCCGGAAGTCCATTGAAAGCTTTTCTCAATCTACGATAAGGATGATTACGTCGGAGAAATCTCCAATGCCCAAGGTAAACCGTCTTCCTTCCATGTTGCAGTTGATGGTAACATGTGCCTTCTTCACATATTGGACATGCTTTATGCCCCTTAACACTATACCCACACAGGTTCCCGTATGCTGGAAAGTCGTTGATGGTGCAAAATAACATGGCACGCAATCTGAATGTCTCACGGCAATACCGTCGATCACATCAACGCCTTCATCCCACAACATTCTCAAGTCTTCAATCAAGGGACTCAGATAAACATCAATATCTTTTCCTGAGTGTTTAGGACCCGAAATCATCATACTTAACATAATGTATTTGCGCTTCATGCACAACCAAGGAGACAGGTTGTAAATTACAAGGAGAACAGGCCATGAACTATGAATACTACTTAAGTTTCCATATGGATTCATTCCATCGGTAGCAAGTCCAAGCCTGAGGTTTCTGGGCTCATTGCCGAAATCCGGAAACAAACTATCAATTCTCTTCCATTGCAAAGAATCGGCCGGATGGCGAAGCTGTCCATCACACTTCCTCTCATCTGCATGCCATCTAATGTTCTTTGCGTCATTTACATTAGCAAACAATCGCTTGAACCGCGGAATCACGGGAAGATACCATAACACCTTCGCAGGAGGACCTTTGGTGACCACATCACAACTAGAATCACCATCCTTCACTTTGTAGCGTGATACCCCACACCTGGGGCACTCGTGCATCTCTTCAAACTCTTTCCTGTACAGTATGCAATCATTGGGGCAAGCATGTATTTTCTTATACTCCATACCCATCGGACACAATATCTTCTTCGCCTCATAGTTTCGAGATGGCAATGTATTGCCTTCTGGAAGCATTTCTTTCAACAACTCAAGCAATTCAGTAAAGCTTTTATCGCTCCACCCATTTCTCGCCTTCACATTGAACAATCTTAACACCGCTGACAACCGTGTGAAATTAGTGCACCCCGGATACAAAGCCACTTGCGCATCACTGCACAAAGTATCATACACATGTGCGCGCCGAAAAGACTCTTGCCCAACATCACGGATCATGTCCCCTAGTCCATCGTCCATTTCCACGTCATATACTTCCTCTCTATCCGACACCCTCGGCCTGTCTAACGATTCACCGTGACATATCCATGTTGTATAATTCTTGCAAATCCCCTCACAAATAAGATGATCACGTATCTCCTCAGCTTCTAGTCGTCTCTCATTCAAACAGTTAACACAAGGACAATAAAACCTTCCGTTACCACTATTAGGAGCATTTGTTTTTGCAAACTGTAGAAAATCTTCCACTCCATTCTCATACTCATCACTTGTCCGTCTAGCATTCATCCAACCGCGATCCATGACTAAACCAATACCTTCGTACTTAGTCCAACATATTCATCAATCACTTCTTATGACAGGGTATGGCCCTATCTCATTCACTTCAACCTAATGCACACTAACTCCTTAAGGACCTTTTCTGCACCAAGGTTGATAAATTGCATTCCCCCACATCCCAAACAAATCAAGCTTGAATTAGTACAATAGCATAAGTCCTAAACATTCAAAACCCTTCCAACCCTTTTTTGTCATTCAAACCAGATTTAAGGACAACTAATTTTAACCTTTTAACAATTTTAATCATCTTGAATACTACCTCTTTCAAAACAGTAAAACAGTCCACTAGTCAGTATGTGCTAGTCCATCAATATGCAGTATAACTTCCAAAATCAGATTGGTGTTACCCAGGCCCAGCGAAGCAGAACAACAACAACAAATCAACGACAAATTTTAGAGTGACTTAGGAGCAATGACTCTAACCAAAGACAAGAAAACCAAAGCGAGATAGATATGCCCAAAGAAAGCGAACATCAAGACAACATCAACAACAAATTATATTGAATTAGGAGCATTTACTCCATCCAAAGACAAGATAAAACAAGAAGAAATCGGTGCAAAGTTTAGAAATTTTTCAAGTGCAAATAATAAATTATAATTACAATAACAATACCCAAACCAATGCTAACACCAATGGCCATCATCACCACTACCACCCAAGAAACCCAAACCCACATAGGAACAAGACCAGCGGCACCCCCACAAGCATAGAACACCATTCTATAGTTGTTATAGAAATAAGGACCAAAAAAAGCCTCTAATGGCAACCCTTTCCGCGATTGAACAATGAGAAGCAAGGAGAGAAGAAAACATACCAGCGGAGGCAGCGGTAGGGTTGGAGACAAGGGATGAGTAACCGGTTTTATGAGTAATGTGAAGTTCACGCGGAGGGAGAAGCAAAAGCAGAAGCGGAGACAGGCCGGCGAGCTGGGAGGCCGCGCGTTAGCAGAGGAGATGAACTTCGAGCTGGGATTGCGTGAAGGAAGAAGCCGCGCGTTAGCAGAGGGAGGGAATGTTTTCTGTTTTAGGGTTAAACTGAAGAATGGGAGAGGGCGCAGAACAGAAGGAGGGAATGACAAAAATTAGGAATATTACACATCGGTTATATGAAAAACCGATGTGGTTAACCATATTATACACATCGGTTATGGTAAAACCGATGTGGAAAAAGTAAACTTTTAAATTCTAAATTATTTTTTTATAATTTTATACATCGGTTAGATAGAAACCGATGTGGTTAATCACTATTTTACACATCGGTTGGTAAAGAACCAATGTTAAATGTTAAAAATTCTGACTTTAAATTTTTTTTATTTTAATTTTAAACATCGGTTAGAAATAACCGATGTGGAAATGTTTTACACATCGGTTAATCTCTAAACCGATGTGTAATACTTTGATTTTAATTTCAAAAATGCCACAGCCTCGTTTTACACATCGGTTTTCAAGAAACCGATGTGTAAACTCCGATGTGGAATCCCTTTTCTGCACTAGTGTTATAATGATTATTTGTTGTTTTTCATTTATTTTTGAATGTATGTTCGTCATTTGTCTTTGATTTTTGTAGATTAAAAGAATTGTTGCACTTCGAGTAAAATCATGCAAAAAAAAAAATTGCATTTTTTAAACTAAAAATGGTCACTATGATTTAGATAGAGTCATGTGACATGTCCAAAAGTAAGTACGGAGTTAGAACAGGGCTCTATCTAACTCTCTAATAGTTTCTTAGAGACATGATCTTATCATGGAGACACTCTTATAAATTTTTATCATGTCACCAAGTATCTAAAATAATAATTACTTATTTTATCATCTTCCAAATAAATTTACAATTAAACACATGTATTCCATTTTATCATTTATTATTTTTAGGCTAAAATACACTCTTGATCTTCTACTTTTCTTCTTTTATGGTTTTAATTTAGTCTTCTAAACATTTCGATTAGATCTTTTAAGTTGCCAACATTACATCAAGTTAATCGCTGCTGTCAGATTTGCTTATAGCGGCATTAGATTTCAATTGTTAGTGGGCGAAATCTCATCAAAGACCCCTATTTTTCCTCTTCTAACGTGGAACCTCGGATTCTTCTTCATCTTCAACTCTACGTGGATCACAACCCATGAAGATCTTCAAGGGATAGTGCCTCTTTTCCATTGCTACTCAATAGGGTGGATTTTATAGTTTCTCCAACTCCTCCCCTATTCAAAGCACAACAAAAGCAATGCATAACTTGGAATATGATCAAAATGACGAGTGCCTATTTGTTTCCAAACAAAATAGTAGAAAAACAAACTATATGTAGTGTGTGTCCCTTCCCGGGAACAATTTATAATTTCTAGCATTCCCTAACATTATATTATATATAGATAGGCAAAAATTTAGCAACAAAAAGGGGAAAAAAACTCAAAAGTCATTGCTCCATTTTGGGTGCCAGTGTTTGGCTGAATAAAGTAAAACCAAATTTGAGGAAATAAGGCAAAGAAACGAATATTTGGCGTAGGGTAAATGGAGAGTGAAAGACATGAATTTAGATGGCAATAGGAGCAGAAGCTTGATTGAGAATACATATATTGAAGCACACGACTAAAGTCACTGCTCCTTTTTGGGTGCCAGTGTTCTTCGGTTCCGATTCCAAGGCCTCATTGTAGTCACAAAGAGAAGAAGAAGAAAAGGAAGAGGACAACAAATCTTTTAAAAAACCAAATCTATGAATCCATAACACAAGATTATGAGTGTCTGAAAATGTTCCAATTGAAGTATATAAAAGTAGACCCAGTAGTCGCCTTCTCGTCGAAGACCCATATTCCTCTTCTTCTCTTGTCGGAATTCGTGCTTCATCTTCATTTTCATTTTCATTTTCATATATCCGTTTCCGAAAACCCTAGCAAGCATATGGTGGTGCCTTGTTCGTCATACAAAATTCAACATTTACATATAGTCCATTTATTTCTCATCATAGAAAGTGATGGAAATGGCGAAAATATCGAAATTGGTGAGTATTAGTTTTTTTTTGTCTGTTCCATCTTTTTACAGCTGTTTTATTTATGAGTGAAAATGTAGGTTAAAGTAATGTTTTGGTCCCTATACGTGACATTGATTTTCAATTTGGTCCCTATACGTAAAAAGTTATCAATTTAGTCCCTATACGTGCCACCGATTTTCAATTTGGTCATCACCGCTAATTGGTCCCTATATAAGAGGACTAAATTGCAAATTATTGTCACATGTAGGGACCAAATTGAAAATAATTATCAGATGTATGGACCAATTTCAAATTTTTTTTGTTGAATTGGTCCCTACATGTGACAATAATTTGCAATTTGGTCCTCTTATATAAGGACCAATTAGCGGTGAGGACCAAATTGAAAATCAGTGTCACGTATAGGGACCAAATTGATAACTTTTTACGTATAGGGACCAAATTGAAAATCGATGTCACGTATAGGGATCAAAACATTACTTTAACCGAAAATGTATTATTGTTATAGCAAATCCAATGATAAGGACAAATGTAATAATGTAACATTTACAATTTAGAAAACCTAATCAAAATATATTTATTAGAAAGAGAATAACTTACAAAAAAAATAAGATAAGGATTATAATTGTGTTCTAGTTGCGGGTGGGGTGACTCAACTAATTTGAGCTAAGGGTATAAGGAGTTGGATAGAGATGACAATGGGTTGGGTACTATAGTCCCCGTCCTCATACCCGCGTTTGAAAAAAATAATTGAAGTTGACACAGACAAACACAAGAAGGGGGCT
The DNA here is from genome assembly GCA_030762895.1 of Sophora flavescens. Taxonomy (NCBI): domain Eukaryota; kingdom Viridiplantae; phylum Streptophyta; class Magnoliopsida; order Fabales; family Fabaceae; genus Sophora; species Sophora flavescens. Next base: position 100,880,445 of record CM061062.1, read on the forward strand.
TGAATTGTGTTTGTTAATATTTTTCAAATACAACCTTTTCTCAAAAGGTTTTCTCAAGCAGAAGATATATAAACACACACAAGAAAATGAACTTTGAAAGATTAACAATCTCAAGTTCAAATCCCCACAGTTAATCTAAACAAAATACTGTAACAGATAGAGATAGAAGAATCACACAAATGATTTATACTGGTTCACTTTCTTCCAACCGAGAGTAACGTCCAGTCCCTTCAACCCGAAGGTTTTCTCCACTATTTCACCAAATAAATTACAAGTATTCAACACATCTTCAGGCTACAAGTATTATTTCTCTACCAAGCCTCTTCAGGCTCTAACTCTAACAAAGAGATTTAAGATATTGATATATGAACTCACTGTGTGTGAGAATATGAAAATTTAAGATCAGGAAGAATACAACTGAAAATATTCAAATGAAATTTGTTCAGAGATTTGGCCTTAAGAAAATTTCACAGCATCAAGTTTTTTTCTTCTCTTGGGGTCGTCTACTATATATAGACACCTTCATCTTTTCTTCAACGTTCTTGAGTAAATATCCGTTTAGAAATAACATTTAATGCTGAGATCCATTGAGACTGATAGCTTGATATGCCTTCTGAGAAATGTGCTCTTGGTTATCAGTTTTCCTCAAAGTAGAGTGTCACGTCTCTGATCTTACAAAAGTTTATTTCTGACTTTTCCTTCTTTGTGTGTATCTCAGTTTTTCAAGTCATAAAGATGTTGGAGTACAAAGTTTTGTTCTTCTCAAAGGTATTACGTTTCTCTTACCAAGAAACAAAGTATTAAACAATGTAAAAGCACAAGAAAAGACAAACATTCTTTTGAATTAAATATTCAATCATTTGAAATAAATAAGCAATATTGACTAGACAGGTTCAACATTTAAGTCTAGTGGACGTGCTAGTCTTTGGACGCGTAAGCTTAATCAAATAAAACATTCAAGGTTGTTTTCTGATGATGTGTCTATATGACTCTCATCTAGTTACAAGTCTTTGGACTTGCTATTATCTTAACTTATTTTTAATAGCTTGTCTACTACTTGTTTTCAGAAAGACTAAGGTACTCATCTAGTTATATATATCTAACATACTTAAAACTTTAATACCTCGTCTATTGATAACATGGAGACTTAGAGATTTTACCAAAGATTTTTGTTGGCTCGTCTAGAGAATCAAATATAGAATCTGATTTGATTCCATAGCAAAACGAATAAACTTTTTCTAAGTTTCCCTGTCTAGTATTATTCAAGCAGTCCTGCAATCTAGAGTAAACAAGTTAGATCTCAACCATACTTTGCCATACAAATTTAACCTTTTTGTTAACATCAAAACTCAAGAGATTATTAATTTAAAATACTATGGTTCCAACAATCTCCCCCTTTTTGATGATGATAAAAACCAATTAAATTTGAGTGAGTAAAGCCTGAGAGAGCTACAGGACCCCCCTAAGACACAACATATTTAAACTTTAAATATTTAAAACAGATAAGCAACAGCACATATCATATATATCTTATCAGAGCAGTATGCATAAACTCAGAACTATCTATATTCAAAACATAGTATTAGAGCTTTTAATAGAAACTTTAAAACAAGTAGCTACAAAAACATAGAGACAGATCAGTCATATCAAAAGCAGCAAACATAGTATCAGAGCATATAAAACATACGTATGCAACAAGGCAACTTAAGAATATGCATATGCAGACAGATACTTATAACCCAAAAACTGACTTTTGTATATATTAAATAAAATTTAAGTCTCATCCTTTCTCCCCTTTTTTTGTCATTAGACAAAAAGGAAACAGGAGTGGACCATCATTGTCAATTAAGGATAAAAGAAAACTAAGAAGAGGGTGGAGGTGGTGAAGGAGGGTTCTGATTTTGAGGAGGTGGAGGAGGTTGAACAGAAAGTTCTGACTTTGCTGAAAACTGGTGAGAAGGTTAAGCATCTGGTTGATGAGAACATGGGTTGGAGCCATGGATTCTTCTACTTGTTCCTTTACTTGCTCCTATACTTGTTCTTTCACTTGTTCCTTCACTATCTTGCCTATAATTTCCTCTAAATATGGTGGCAGAGAAGGTCTTGAGCTCTTAGCAGTATCATGCAAATTTCCTTGACCTTGCAAAGTGCTTAAAGCTTGAGAGTGTTGAGGATGGTCATGTGGATGCACAACTGCCAGAGCCAATGGTTGTGAAGAGTGCTTCCCAGAAGTTTCTTGTCTGCTCGCAAACTCGGCAACGTCTTCACCCAAAGGTTCAGTATGGATAGCTTCTGTGTTCATATTGGGACCTTCAACAATTATCTCCTCAATTTTCTCATAAGAATCTTCAGAAGCTTGTGGAGTTGGTGCAGGGGTAGGCAAATCTGGAGCCCATTGTACAGGATCTTCTTCATAAACAGAGCTGATAAGAGGCGCTGCTAATATATCAGCATGAATGAAATGCCTAAAATGAGAGAAACCAAACTTCCCTCAGATAATGGGAATGGTTCTTTTGTCTTCATCACTTAATCCAGAAGAAGATGCTTCTTTTGTGCAAGCCTTCATATGGCACTCCTAGAAACCAACAACATCCTGATCATGCAGATTTTCTTCAGTTTGAGACATCCAATAATCTTCCATATCTTGATCAACTGAAGGATCAAAGTCTAGCTCAAGTATGCAAGAGTTGCCTGCTGGTTTTTTGTATGTGCTTCTTTGCTTCTTGAGATCCTTGTCCTTATTCATGTCAATCATAGGCAGCCTTAGACAGATCCGGGGAGGTTGAATGCCTATACTCGTGTCTTTCAAAGTATGGAATAGCCATGTAGGAGGCACAAAATTGGCATCTCTGTAGAATCTTGGCAATTCAAATTCAGCTTTGAGATGTGCATACATTATGTGGTCACACATATCTGCAACACTCTCGTACTCCCTAGGGTGCATAAATTTCTTCCATTTTGTGTTTCTGTCCATGATGAACTGTTCTCTGCCATAAGTCATGGACCTTTTGTACTCAACTTGTTCTGCAACAGCTTTGAGAGGAACTGTAGTCCAATCGGAAATAATGTGTTGATTTACACCTTCTGTGTGGGGTTCGAAAGGTGGGAATTTGATCAAGTTTGAATAAATCTTTTTGGGTGGAAATTTCTGTTTTGGAAGGTAACCGAGGGCAGGTCCAACATCATTGTATAGGTATATGGTATAGGTTGATACCAGGGATAGTAAGTGGATTCTGGTTCGTACTTATACTCTGGTAAAGGGTAGAAGGTCTGGTTGACTCTGGTTCAGGTTGGTGAGTGTGGTAGAGTATTCTCCAATCTCTTTTGACCTTTGGCCAGCTCTTAGCTTTGCCATCAAAGAGAATAGAGGGGTCAGTGTAAGGGAAAATGGTCATTGGGATTTTAGGAAAGGGGGTATAACACCCTTCGTTACATTAGTAACCCAACAAAAAAAAATGTAATAAATTTATTTTAAACATTTAATAAGGCATAAAACTCCAATAAAAAATACACATATTGTATATGTCTGAAAATGCCTCAATAATTTTATTATAAACATTGGTAAAATAATCCTTACATAAATAAATTCATTTGCCTCAAAACCGGACGTTTACTAATAAACCCAACAATAAATAAATAAACATGTCTAACCACAAATAGCTCCTTATTCAGGAAAATACTAACCAAACTAGGAAATAACTAAGAAAATTCACTAAGTCTGCAAGCATCTTCAGTCTCAGTGACGTCGTACTCGCTCTCTGAAAACAACACTTTTAATGAGATATAATCCTAGTGAATAAAAACAAGTTCTAAACATATTTTCACAAACAGTGTTGCTCTCAACCGGCACGGTAACTGGAAAAACATCCATGGTACTTGCTAATTTTCAAAATAATAAATATACTAAACCTCCAAAATAATGACATATAAATTAAACAATATCAAACATTTAAAACCACAAACTCATAAAAATCAACTACGGCCACATCTCATTACATTTAATCACATTCACCATGCAAACTCTATGCAAGGCAACTCCATGAACATGACTCGGTGATTCCCAGAATCACTTGACTTGACTCTTTGGTTCTCAGAACCGGTGTGAATCCTAGATCCACTAAGGTCTATGAGCTTATATCCATACAATAACATCCCACTGCCTTCCTCATCCCAGATGTGAATATTTTCATAATTTGATATCCCATCCCAGATGGTGATATCTCTCATCCTATTCCCGAAATAGAATGTATACCATCATCCATTCCCGGAAGGTGATAACCAACTCATGCATAATGCAATATGTCATCCCATATGACTATCAATTTTTTCAAACTTTATATGTCAATAACAATGGCATAACGTCATGCCAAGTCAACACTATAACATCATAAAATACATATAAGCATGTCAAACAATCATAACTTATACCAATCAAACATATTTGTTAATAATAATTAAAGTGTGATTTGATATATACTATAATTTAACATCAATAACTTGGAGTCCAAATAATATAAAAATTAAAATAAATAAAGGCACCTCAACCCTAAACTATGCATCAGGACCTAAACATGATTTCATATATTGACTTCAAAAATAAAAGTTGGAAACATGAATTGGAGCTGATGCACGGTGGAGCAAAATTTCCATTGACAATCTTGTCATCAAACAATTAAAGGAAGAACAAGGAAAATATATTCACTAAATCAAATTCATCAAATAAAATCAATATATTTTAAGAATTCTCATAAACCCCAAAATATTTTAAGAACCTCAAATCAATAATCAAGAACCTTAAAGTATTTTAGTATTTAGAATAGACGCATCTACATGTAGAAATATCAAATAAACCGTACCATGGAAGAGTTAACAAAAATTATTTTTACCCACCTCTTGTAGATCTCCAAAAACATTAAGAATTATTTAAGAAAAAAACATCGATTAACCAGAAAGATCCTTTTCTCCTTGCTTAGTGCGCAAACGATAACTAGCCACATTCTCTTATTTTATTTCATTTTTCTCTTTCCTTCACAAGAGCAGTGCGGCGATTTTTTTTTGTTTTTGATCAAGAAGAACAGTGAGAAACCCTAACAGAGTTTGTTACTTTATATCCTTTTCATTAAATGTATCACTTAAGCCTAATAGCCCAAACGTGATGGCTACCACTATTAGAAATTCATGGTTTACCTGTAGATTTTCCTACGGATTTTTTCCACGAGAATTTTCTGCGAATTTTGCTGCAATTTTTCTAGAAATAATGTTTTTTCCTATATATTTAAATTCGTAGGAAATTTTCTAGGAAATTTTGACATTTCCTGCGAATTTAAACTTTTTCGCAAGAAGAAATTTCCTACATCTTTTAGAATTCACGGGAAAAATTACTCACAAAGGTATTACCTATAGTAGGAATTCGTGGGAAAATCCGCATGAAACCTGTTTCTTACGAATTTTTGAGCAAAATCTGTAGGAAAATTTATAGGTAATTTCTAGTAGTATACTATTCACGTTAGTTCTTTTTTTTTTTTCTTTTCTTTCAAATCCTTGTATTCCTTTTCTAACTATTAGCCTAATAATAAGTATGCTAACTGTAATGATAAAAGGCAACATCCCTGACTTGGCATCATTTTGTTTCAATTTTAAAGTTCTGTATCCTTTTTAATTATTAAACACTTTCAATAAATTTTTATATTATGAATCTTTTACACTAAAACTCAAACTAGCTTAATCTTTTTATTAAAAAAAGTATATTGAAATCATATTGAAATTTTAGGATGTTACAAGGGGCACCAGGATTGATCCCTACATCATCTGGTTGATTAAACCAGGGATCATTTGCAGGTATGATTGGTTGAAGTTGAAGTCTGGTTAGGGATGTTTGGATTTGTGAGTGAACAGGTGAGTTGACAGGTGAGGTTGTTTCTGTTGTGGTTTGAGATTCAATCAGGAGTTGTGCACTACAAAAAAAAAGGGTGATTACCGACGGCCAAAAACCGTCGAAAAAGTCCAAAAGCCGCCAGAAAACAGCGTTTCCGACGGACCCATTTTCGTCGGTACTAGGTGCGTAGGAAAGTGTTTCTGACGGATATGGGAAGTCCGTCGGAAATTTTGGACGGAAAAGGCCGTCGGAAACACATCACACGAGACCTCTCCTTACCGACGGATATGTCCGTCGGAAACTCTGGTGTATACTTACTGACGGAAATGTCCGTCGGTAACAAGGATTTATCTTTTTTATATTACATTTTTTTATTTTTTTATATTAAAGAAGTCAAAATCAACCTTTCAACCAAAATCAAAGGGAGATGAGGGTTCAGAGAAGAATAGAAGAGCAAAATCCAACAAAAACAAACCCAAAAAAGAAAAAAGAAAACTTGAATAACAGATACAGAACCAGTATGAATGTGATTGAATAGAAAATTCCACTATGAAGAACAAAAAATCCAGAACCATATTTCGTCGAAAAGATTCAAACTTTTTATAAGTATCAATTTTTTTCCAAAATGCACCAATATTTCAACGAAAAGCTTCAACCTTTTTCAGTATCTTGGGCAGATCGATGCTTTTCATTGAAGCTCTGCATCTTCATTGAAGTTCTTCATCTTCTCCTTCGTTGAAGTTCTGAGCTTTTCGTTTGTAGATCTGAACATGCAGCTGTGTGGCTGGGTCGGAGATCTTCGACGGCGGGGTTGACGGCCTTCTCTGTCACGACGACAAGTCCACGAACGTACTCTGCCACGACGACCGGTGGAGGAGTGATGAGAACGAGAGAGAGGCGGAGATGACAATTAACAATGACGGTGGTGATCGAGTGGGAGACAGTGACAAGAGAGATAGAGAGAGAAGAGAAAAGGGAAAGTGAGGGGGAAATGGTTTGTTGTTCTGATTTAATGAACCTTTCTGACGGACGTTCTCATTTCCAACGGACTTTTCTGTCGGTAATTCAAATTTTTACATTTCCGATGGACTTTTACGTTGGTAATTCAATTTTTGCGTTTCCGACAGACATTTCCGTCGAAAATGCAAAAATTGAATTACCGACAGAAAAGTCCGTCGGAAATGTCTGGCACCAAAATTTACCCTTCCCGCCACCATTTCCGATGGAAAATCCGTCAAAAACTTTACCGGCGGGCTTTCTGTCGGTGAATTTGAAAACTTTTCGTATCCTTTATTACCAACGATAAATTTCGTCGGTAAAGTCTTAATTACCGACGGTCAAGGAGTCCGTTGAAAAAAATCCGTCGGTAAATACTATAACACCCGGGTGCCAACGAGGGCGGGGAGTGGTCGTCGGTGCAAGGTGACACGGACAAGGAGCGTCTCCTGGCAGACTTCTAGGCGGAGGGACGCATGAATGAACCAATTACACACCGAATGAGAGGGATCCTGAGACCGTGTAGGTATGGGACTATACAGTTGAGGAAGACTTATATGAATTGATTAGTACTACCTATACCAACAAGATGCATTTTCTTTTCGATAGCCCATCACTTATGAACTCCACAGTTAAACGTGCTTGGCTTGGAGTAATTCTAGGATGGGTGACCTCCTGGGAAGTTTTCCCAGGAAGCGTGTGAGTGAGGACAAAGCACGCTGAAAAGACCAGTGTTGGTTTGTGGGGACAGTCGTCAATCCATAGAGCAGCCAGGGATGTTACAAATGGTATCATAGCGACATCTCTCCCAGTATGGCGTGGTTCGAGGGCGAACCAAGCGGAAGCTGGTGGGCGTGTAACACCCGGGTGCCGACGAGGGCGGGGAGTGGTCGCCGGTGCAAGAAGGCACGGACAAGGAGCGGCTCCTGGCAGGCTTCTAGGCAGAGGGACGCATGAATGAACCGATTACACACCCGAATGAGAGGGATCCTGAGACTGTGTAGGTATGGGACTATACAGTTGAGGAAGGCTTATATGAATTGATTAGTACTACATATACTAACAAGATGCATCTTTTTTTTTTCTGTAGCCCATCACTTAAGAACTCCATAGTTAAGCGTGCTTGAGTTGGAGCAATTTTGGGATGGGTGACCTCCTGGGAAGTTTTCCCAGGAAGCGTGTAAGTGAGGACAAAGCACGCTGAAAAGACACGTGTTGGTTTGTGAGGACAGTCGTCAATCCATAGAGCAGTCAGGGGTGTTACAAATACGTCTTTTCTTGTAGCGGTGGTGGCAGTGTAGGTACATACCCATCAGTGTGAGGTGGTGAAAGTAATGGTGGTAACACAGATTGTACAAGTGCACTATCTTCTTCTCAAAACTTTCAACAAGAGCATCTACTGCTAATTGAACATGATCATTAGCAGGGATGCTTACCTTAATAGCCACAGCAGACTTGACCTTCCTTGAGGGTTGCCTCTTGGTTTGGCTTGGGGCAACAACAGAAGCAACAATTTTCTGTTTCTTCAACACTGAGCCAATGAGGACATTGTCCTTATCATCTTCTTCATTGTGAGATAGAACAATCTTCCTTGTTCTTTTTTGTGTTGGGGCAGGTTGAGGGGTATCAACAGCTTGTTCTTTGATCACCGTAAAAAACAACTACTAACATTTACTTATAATTTTTTTTGTGTTTTAGCCTTTTTTTTTTTTTAATAAATAAATTGTTTTAGCCTTATTTTTAAACGGACAACATTTAACCCACAAATGATTAGCCTTATTTTTAAACGGACAACATTTAACCCACAAATGATTAAGTGGAACAAATAACGAAGTTTTGCACTATAAAATGATGTGAGAAGTGTGGAGAGTAGAGAGAGAAAATTAGTGAGGGCGGGGAAAAATTCTTCCGAATTCCCTTTCTCCTCTCATCACCTCAATGGAAGGCGGCCAAGAGGGTCTCCCCTCCGCCGCTGCCTCGCCTCCTCTCCAAGGTGGTCCCGATCCCGATGCTCGCCCTGACGATCTCGCCGAGCCTGATATTCATGCCCTGATTTCAGACGAAGAACACGATCATGTCCATGACCACCATGATCACGATCACGATCACGATCACGAGCACGAGCAAGAGCACGAGCACGACCATGACGAGGAACATGATCACGATCAAGTGGCTGATACCGGTGTCTCCTTGGAAGATCTCAAACTCAAGATCATCAAGCAGGCAAGCACCACCTCTTTCAACTATTTTCAACCGATTTCTCTCTTTTGTCTGTTATGTTTGGGAATTTTTCCGTCAACGCTTGATTCTGCTGATTCAAAATTGAGCCAATTTTGTTGTTGTTTTTCAAAACTGTGATATGATATGTTTACTTTGAAATATATATCTTATGTTTAAATGTTACTAGGTTTTGCATTTTGGATATATCATCTCTGCTTATATTAGTTTTACTCAAGCTGATTTGTTGAGATAAGTCATTTTTCAGGTGGAGTATTATTTCAGTGATGAAAATCTGCCAACTGACAAGTATCTGTTGGGTTTCATTAAGAGGAACAAGGAAGGGTTTGGTAAGTGATAATTTTTTTCAGTAATGTGTTGTAAGAACAGGATGTCTCTTGTTTGCTTTCTGCTATAATGAAGTATCTATTCCTGTTTTTGCTTTATTGTTATTATTATTGTTGCTGTTGAAGAAATTGGGTTGTTTGGGGGTTAGGGAGTAAGGAAATGAGAGAGAGTGACCAAGGTTTTAAATTGCAGTCCGCGACCGCAATTGAGGCTGTGATATTGAGGTTTTGCTAGCCTTTGTGATCGCACAACTTCTGCAATTGATGTAGCAATAGCTGCATTTTAAAACCTTGAGAGGCCATTGTAAAATGAGAAGTGAGAATATTATCGAAAGACGCAATGTGATTGATGTGATGACACAAAAGACAAACTTAGAATCCTAGTTCTAATTAAATAAGGAAACAAATTAGGAAATATATATAAGAAATGAACTCTAAGAAATCTTGTAAGGTACTCTAAAATATTTTAGGATTCAATAAAGATATTGTGATATAGTTTTCAAATATTCTAACAATTATTATCCCCGTTCCATATTATTTATGGAGTTATCATTATTATTCGCCCAAAGCACCATGCATGTATTTATTTATCCTGTTATGTAACTCCTATTTATGCTGGTCATGCAGTTCCTATATCAGTGATTGCTTCTTTTAGAAAAATGAAGAAGCTCACTCGAGACCATTCATTTATAGTTGCTGCAATGCAGGAGTCTTCACTACTTGTATAGTTCTATCTTTCTTTTTTTCCTTTTTGTTAACATGAACTGCATTGCAATTGTCTTCAAGTTCTAAGGAAATTTTTCTCTCACTTGGACTACAGGTTGTGAGTGGTGATGGTAAAAGGGTTAAGCGGCTGAATCCACAATTTAGAGATCATAAGGTATCTACTTCGAGGAGTATGATACTTTTTTTATTCTGTTCTTTGTTGTTCTGCATCTTATTCTTGTACTCTAGTTATATACTGTTTTGGTAGAGAATTTGCCAGAGGATCATTCAAAGGAGAACATTAATCGAATATTCAGTGAAGCTGGAAAGTATGATTTCTTCCTAAACTTGGCTTTTCTTTCCAGTTTCATTAAGGATGTTATATTTGTCCTTCCAAATCTCTAATGATGTTAATAATCTGTTCTAATATGCAGTATAAAGAGGATAAGCATTCATGACCCGCGTCCTACTACGGAGTCTTCAAGGCATATCAAGCAAGAAAAGTTCATTAGTAATAAGGTGCGGAACTGTCTTATGCTAACAGCTAGCCTTAAATATGGAGTGATTTTACTTCTTTCATTGTATTGTTTTACTAGATATTTCGTTTTGAATATTTGAGTTGTCTCAGTAGTTAAATATAATATGGCTGTCTTCAATGTTTTTTCCCTTTTAAAATTTCTATGATGCATTTTTTCTTTTAAATATGGATTTGATTACATGTTTAGTTGGTTACTTGGTTTCATATTCTCTAAGTCCAGCTATAGGGTACTAAGTCAACAATTGCATTCTCAAGTGATGCATATTGCATATTAGGCTGCAAGAATTGCATCTCACAAGCCCTAATGAACTCAACTTCCCAAAACAATTAAAAAAAAAATCCCTTCTCGTTCTTGCTCATGAACATGATTCATTCACTCCACCAATTCTGTTGTCGACATTGTAAATCTTTAAGGTCACTTTGGTGATGACTCTGAAAACTTCCTGTAGCCTTGATTCTTCTTGTTGTTTTAAGGGCGGATGAAAAACAAAGGTTTACAGGTTTCTAGTTTCAACCCCAAACCAAGTGAATGTCCACCTTGTAATAGCTAGGGTTTTTAGAGCTTATTCATTATTTACTTTTTTCCTGGTTAAGTTGGATAACAATTTTGTTGATTGATTGGATCTGACAAAAGAAATAGTGCTATACTGCAGCTTGAGCTCCATTTGCAGAGTGTCATTCACCTTCCACCTTGATTTAGTTATATAAAAATATTCTTTGTTGCAAAAAGAAACATTGCTTTTATTTTTAACTTTCTATCAGTAACATCAATATTGCTGATTCCTGAGCAGGACTGTAGTTTGTAGACTGATGAATGTTTGAATTTGTCATCATTATTATTCTTGGGTTAATTTTTCATCTCTTTGGACCTCATTTTGAAATGGTATTAGATTGATATAACTATCCTGAGTTCTTTCTTAAACTACCCATAAGATGATCTCAGTCTTGTTTTGTTAGCTCATACTTGCTATATTCTTCTCTGCCGTTGGTGCCTTTATTTCCTTATCTAATTTTGCTTTCACTCTCATTGTCTGTCTATTTTACTTCTGTCTAGTTACATGCTCTTGTGGAATATGAGACCATTGAGGCTGCTGAGAAAGCTGTGAGTTTCAGTTTATATATAATAATTAATAATTAATATTATCATTGGTCCTTTATTTCCTGGGTGGTTAACTTAGTCTTTGTGAATCCTGGGTTAGGTGGCTATGTTAAATGATGAACAAGACTGGAGAAATGGCATGCACGTCAAACTTCTCAAGCGAATGGTTAGTCCCAGATTTTTATTTTTATTTTTTTTGCTTCATCTTATTAAGTAACAGTAAGAGGTGTTGATGGTGATTTTATGATTTAGGGGAAGTATGGACACAAAAAGCAAACTTGGAAGGGATCTAATACTGAGAAGAACAGCTCTAGCCATGTCTCTGAACAAACAGGAGATGAGGAGAATCATAGCTCAAATGAGCATCATGAAGATACACCTGATGAAGAGGTATCTATTACATTTGTTTTTTTTACCACTGGCAGCATCCCATAATGTATCTATTAGTAATTTGAAGCCTGAATATTATTCGCCTTGGGTATGTGTGTTAAGGATAAAAAGCATAGTGTTGATTATATTTTCTCTTAGTGTGGATATTACAGTTTCTTGTAACCAAGCATGTGCAAAGACATATGTGATCGTATCACAGTTATTAATAATGCAACTTCTTGAGTTATGTTTTCAATGCAATTTTTTTATATATAATTACACGATTTTATTATTTTCACATTATTTCTCCTGTGTTATGTTTAATACAATCATGTCATCTATCCATGTCATAATGATTCTGAGTCACTAAATATATTTAAATATATAATGTGCACTATATTGAGTGCTATGCAATGTGTCATTCATTTGCTATAAAAATGAATTGCCATGTCACTGTGATTGCAATTTTCTTATTACAAATTATGGATAGTATTGTTGCCTTTTGTCTTCTGTTCAACCATTGTTGACTTTTTTTTTGGTGAATTCCGTTGTTGCCTTTTTTTATCCCCCCAGAAAATTGCAGAATTCTAGTAAATGCAACTAACCTGCTGCATATCCTCTGTTTTTTGCAAAACCACGAATAGTGGCAATTGGCAAACTTATTAAATATGAATTAGCTTACATTGGTCCCCGTGTCTTTCCTTTCACTACAGGATGGTGAGCATTTGTCAAAGGATAAAGGTGGGCAGAGGTGTAGAAATCAAGGAAGATCAAGAAAACACAAATATCGTGCCATAAATGGAATGGGTATCTTTTCTCTTATTGTTGCCTGTTTCATTGTATTAATATTTTATTTTTATTTGAGAATCCTTTCTCTTTTTGATAACTTGTCGCATTGTTCCACCAGGCCATGGAAGTACTTCATCTACACGTGCTGTGGAAGCATCGAAGCCGCCTCCTGGACCAAGAATGCCAGATGGAACACGGGGCTTCACAATTGGACGAGGTCGGCCCCCTGTCCCTGCTCCAAATTAGCCAAGATTTGGCACCAGACATAAAAGATTGTATTTAACAGTATTTGTCAATTGTTGTAGTGATGTACTAGTTTTAATTTGGGTCGAAGTGTGTTTGCTTGAGTCGACATTGAAGGGTTTGTTGGACTGTTAAATGTTGTGGCTCAATCTTGTGAAAGCTGGTGGTGTTGGTGGAGCACAATGCACATACCCTTTTTCAGATTTATTAGGCTGGGAAAGACAAAACTGTATTTTTGTTGTGGCAATCCTCACCTTACGAGGAATCTGTGTTGCAAAAACTCCTTTATGAGAGTTCTGTTAATTGGAATGAAAGCAACATATTTTGAGATGGATTGAAATTTTCTTGGTTTACATTTAAATGTTCACTGTCGTTGAAACAGTGGGACTGGCTGGAAAAAAGTCACCTCTAAAGCAGAACCCTCCTACATAAGTGAGAAAGGAGACAGGTAAATCATGCACTACGCCTTATTATGCTCTTGAACATGGAAAAAGCTTCACAACATGAACAAGTAACGTTTTATTTTAATTTAAAATGTAGTGAAATCTTAATTTGTCAAATGGCGGATAAATTTTTACTTGCTCGAGGGGGAGCGACGGATGAGCCATCCCCATGATCTCAAATCTCTAGGTTTTATTTGCGTTTTACACTAATGGAGAGGGTTGTTTATTTTCCATATTTTGAAGATTCGAACATAAAGTAGTAGAAGTTAGTTTTTTCTTTTGAAACAACAAAACAAAGAACAAAAACTTGTGATCATTATATGTCATAGTTATATATATTTATATGTGTGTGTGTGTGTGTCTCGTAGTTCTTTGCAGATTCACATGAGCTACCTTTTATCGAAATTGTTACGCTTCGTTAATTAGTTTTTGGTCTATATGACAATTTTTTAAAAGTTTTTTAAATGGCTTAGATTTAAGTATCTCTGGACAAGATTTATCCTTTCATTCCATTTAATGAGGATTTACTTTCTGATGACAAAGTAATATGATATTGGAAAATACTTATTTATTATAAATGATAATTTATTAACCTAAACCAATAAGTAGAATATCAGAGTTCTATACCAAAAGAAAATAATTGAATATCAGAATTCAGAAAGTGGGCTACTGAGGTTTCCAAAAATTGAGAGTTTTACCAAACTCTGCTTGCGAGCTTGTGAGGTCACAGAACAAAAAGAAACCTCCATCAAAGAAAGAATAGAGAGCAAATAGTCGGAAGATGTATTCAGCACATATATATCCATTTGATTATTGACATTTGATAACCAAACGCAAATAGAAGGCAAGTGACCTTGGAATGAAAAAACAATAAAATGCTTTGCTTTCATCGAAAGCACGTAAGGTGAGGGGTCCAGGCGGATAATAATGAAATTATGAAAATGAGGAAACAGTTTTTATGCGATCGCGATGCGATGATATCGAAGTAGGCGCAAAGACAAACCAAGAAATTCGCAGTTAAGTTGTTTAAGCACCGCCATTTGACACTTTCCCTCCTTTCTTATATAAATAAGTGCTTCTACCTCGAATATCCCTTTCTCCATGTCCATGGCCATTTCCTTTCCTTCTCCCTCTTCTCAGATCTAAAATGGCTTCTCATTCTCGTTTCCTCCCTCTCCATTCCTCCCTCAACCACCTCTGTCTCCCGCGATCCTCTTCCTTCACCCACTTCCATTCTGCCCCTCCCAATGTATTCTTCTCTTCATCTTATTGTTTATTATTATGCGTTATTTATGTGATATTGTTAATGGCTTAATCGCGTCTTTAATTATTCTGCAGTTGCATCTATTGATTTTCAAACAACAATACAGGTGTTGTGCTCGACGTAATGCTCTTATTACGAGAGCCTTCGATGAGGTACACTATTATTGCTTCTCTGGAATCAATAATTTTATGGATTTACTCTTATAATAAGTGCTTAATAATATTCTGCAACCATAATCTTATAATGATTTCCTTCCTTCAAAGTTGTACAGTACTACCTCTTGTGAATAGCAGCAAAGGTTGAGTTTCAGAGATATTAATTTCTGACTTTAAAGCGTATCTAAAGAATCAATTGTTGTTTCAACTTAACTACCTTGTGAATTTAGTTTAAATGCATTTTTGTATGCTGGTGCTCTTGAATCTTGATTCTAACACGAGTTACTTTTGTGGAACTCATGGATGAAATATCTAGATCATGTTTATTGCTATCATTTGAGTAAATAACTTAATTAAGTGCATATTTAATAAGTTTTTTTTCGAAATAAGCTAGAAAGAGCTTATACTAAGGTCATATGCTGTTTTAATAAGTTATTTTCATAACTTTATTTTCGTTAACTAGCTCAAATAAGCTTTTCCGAGATTCCCGTATGTCCATCTCCACATGGATGCATTTTCAGGGTTCATATCTGGAATTTAACTTGATGAGTCCCTTTAAGGCTTTTGCTCATTGCTAGTCCCTAATTGTGATTTACCTATACTGATTCAATATCATGGCATTTATTATGTTTTACAGGATTCATTTGACATGCCGTTGCTTGATGACTGGAATACTGATGAGAGTTCTACTGCATATGTGCTCTCCTCCAGTGATGGAGAAGACATTGACGGCGAAGTCTTCCTTACTCCGGTGAATGATGTTGATTTGCCTTCTGTTTCTGTGTCAAATAATGATGCTATAACATTGGCTGCTCATCGCCTTGCAACCCTTGGGAGGGAACGCAAGAAGCACAGGCAAGTATGTAGAACTTATGCAAATAGTTTTGTTTTGGATATCCTTGTTTTTCACTCCGAATATTTTATATATTATTAGATATAATATCGAAGCTCTACAACATATATTATACTTTATGATGAGGATTTGAAGATTACTAGATGTCAAAGATGTGCATGAGCTAAATGAACATAAGATTTCATTTAAGGTTTAGGTTATTGTTAGAGCTGGATATTCAATTTAATATAGTTGCCTTCCATTTCTGTGTGATGTTACATTAACGCAGTTCAGTTTTTTTAATGTATTTGCAGGATCAAACTTGGTGTTTTCATCACTGTGGGGCTTATAATTGTCTTGACAGTGCTGCTTTTATATGTAGATTGGTGTGCGTGGAGAATTGTTAGACTGCCCTTATCACCTTTTTACTTGACCCGTCCATTTCTGATATCAGCCATTTTGGTTTCTTTTGCTGGCTATGTTTGTGTCCCAATTTTTCATGTCTTTAAAGTTGTCCATGTAATCAAGCAACAAGGGCCTGTTAGACATCGCTCGAATAGGAGGACACCTACATTGGGTGGTTTGTTTTTCGTTCCTATTGGTGTAATTGTTGCTCAAGTCATTGCTGGTTCCTCATCTATAGAAGTGTCTGGGGCAGCTGGTGTGACAATTGCATTTGCAGTAATTGGTTTACTTAATGATATGTTAAGCCTCACCAAGAACCATAGAAGAGGTTTGCCTGCACTAGCTGAAGTTCTGTTGGAGGTGACCACTTTTTTTTATTAAAAAACTGTTTTTGGAGTTTTAATGTTCTTATTGACTTGTTTACTTTTGACACAAATCCTTTTTTGGTCCCTCCCTGATAGTCTCCCCTTGATTTAGTCCCTCTATCAATTTTTGCAACCTGATCCCTCACTAATCAAAATTCGCCTTGATTGGAAATATTAAGTTGATACAAATTTTTATATGTGAGACACTAGATTTCAAACATTGATCTGTGAGGGACTAAATTGAGAACAAAAAACTAGTACAGACTAAAATAAGTTTTTTCTCTTGATTTTTTAATTTAACAATTTTTACAATAATTTATTTTTATTAAATCTGCATTTTGATACCACACAGGTAGCTGTTGGAACGTGGTTTTCCTTTTGGTTGGACATCACTAGTGTATCTTCACCCTATGGCATGTATACCTTCTTGCTACTAATCTGATCAACATTTTTCTGATGGTAACTCACATATCTGTTCTCATCAAAAGTATTTTTACAGGCAGTTGCTGACGTGACTTTTTGCCCCTTCTATACCTGAGTTAAACCAATAATTAAAAAAATGACATGAAGATTTTCTTTTTGTTCAGTTAAATACACTTCAAAGGTTTTTAATCTTTCTTGTCAGACATGTTTTTAGTAGAATGTACAACATGAAAGGTTTTGGCTTTAAACAGGGTTTTGTCTTTAATGATATAAAATTTTGTTTTCGTACAACCATCATTTGGTCTTACCCATTCAACTGGGAAAATGTCAAAAATGGTTCTAGGTTTGGGAACTAGTTGGTCCCTTGTCTCTTCGTACTCTCTACTCTCTTGACTCAAATTGAGACTTCTGTTCACTAAGTTAAAGTAACATAAGTACTTAACATCTTTATTCAGACATTCAAGTTTCATAATTATTGAAAAGGAAAGAGGTGAAAATCAAACAGTAATTATACATTTTTGTTTTTAGATAGAAAGTTACAATTCATAACTCCAAATATCCATCAATATTCAGTAACCAAGCTCGGTTTCAAAGGTTATACTACCAATCATAATATCTTGAGCAAGTACTTTCAGCATATTAGATTTAGTTTTAGTAGAATATATTATTTAATATAGAAATCTGCTAATACAGTAGGCTGTTAAGTCATTAGTTAATATACCTAGGTTGCATAATCTATTATGTAGTGTAGCAGAATATTTTGGGCAATCTTAAAGGGGGATAGATAAAGTGACAGTTTAACTTATTTAGTTTAATGAGCAGTTGTGCGACTTTATCTTTAGATCATGAACTGTCTCTATTTGCTGAATGCTGTGTTCTGTTCTACTTTGTTTTTATTTTTGGTTACAAGTTACCTACTTATTTATTTGAATGTTAATGTATTTTTGTTCATAACTGGTATCTTTGCCTTTTGTATGATACTGCGTAAAATACTCTCATGTGTTAGAACTAGAGTTTAGGTGCTACCCAACAGGGAAAAGTGAAACTATTTTATTGTGCCGATGCTCTGTGATTGCGATGATTTCTGCCTTTTGTGTGTCTATCATTAATCCATTGGCTGTTGCAAAAATGCTACTTGACAATTTCTGCACTTGAAATATGAGTACAAGATAATTGTCTTTAAAACAATTCTTGGAAAACTAAAAAAATTGACGTCTTCTAAGAACATTTTTTATGTTAAATCCTTTTAATAGGAAAATTAGATGATGATGCCCATAAGGGAGATTCTTGTTTATTTATATATCTGTTTGATTGACCTGGCATCAAGTAACTCGTGCCTCTTCCTTCCCCTTATTTCTTTACTTATATGCAGGAAGATGTTGGTTCCACTACCACTGGGCCTTGTGCATTTGGGACGATATTACCAACTCTTGACTTCATTTTGTTTTGTTTCCTTGGGACACGGTGTGAAATTAGCAGATGCTCTTGATGGACTAGCTGGAGGTACTGCTGCATTGGCTTTTACTGGAATGTCAATAGCTGTGCTTCCAATATGTTCTGGTTAGTAGCATATCTTTTAAGTCAACTATAGACTTCGAAACCAACTATGGCCAGACATTTATTAGTTATTCGTTTCATGTTCAATATATCATAATAAAAAAAAAACAAACAAATAGTATATGTAGTAAATAATACTCCCTCTGGTCCATTTTACGTGTCGTTTTGGTGAAAATTTTTGGTCCATTATAAGTGACGTTTTTTCATACCAATAAAGTATTAATTTCTGTTTTTTCAGCATTGTCCATAAAAAAATCTTTCAAGTCTCAGCTACTCATGAAATTTAGATTGACATGAAAGTGGAGTAATTAATTGCTGGAAATTAAATAAGTATTTAGTGAAAAATTCCCACAATCAAGGCTTACTTGAAGATGCTAATGCGATTGGGAAGAATAATTCACTTGATAAATTGCACGTTGACTTTGACCATTATCTCTCATCACCATCTGGATCTAAATACGTTTTGTCTTTTTTTCTTTAAAATATATTATAGTACTGCATGCCTGTTGTCACTTGTCACTAGTCAGAAAGGGAGCCTCAGTTCTGTTTTTAAGACTGATGAACAATGCGTTGCCTCCTTTTTACTAGGATAATAAAAATGGTCTTTTTTTAGTACTATATAATGAATTATTAATTATAACATATATTTTATTTGATATATTTGTTATTGATTTTTAAACATTCCAAAGCAGAGCTTTCTATATTTGGAGCTTCGATGGCTGGATCTTGTGTTGGATTTCTTCTTCACAACAGATACAAAGCATCTGTATTTATGGGTAATACAGGATCTTTAGCACTTGGTGGTGCATTAGCTGCAATGGCTTCATGTACTGGAATGTTCTTCCCGCTGTTCATTTCTTCTGGAGTTTTCATTGTTGAGGCATCATCAGTTATCATTCAGGTGATTTCCATGCTTATAATGCTTCCATACATTTATTTTGTCAGAATTACTTTCTGTTTTCCGGGTAAAACATGCTCTGTAGTCTCCAGTGTCCATCTAAGAAATAAGTCCTGGTATTTGTTTCCATACTAACTTTAGGCTCCTCCACGTCAAGTGCATGTGACAATTTCCCTGCTCTGTGGGACTGCCACAATTGAGATGGAGGGGCAGTGGTATTTCAATAGTGCAACACTACTTTGAGTTCAAACTTTTGTCACTCTCTAATTTTAACATAGGTTACTGGTAAAAAGAGTGTGAGAAGGGGGGAAGACACAAAAATTCATAATCTGTTTTGGTTGCACCTGTTACGGTTCTAATTAAATTTGCTTTTTTTTCTTCCCATGTCACCTGTGGTCTAAACTCAACTGTTAAAAGGTTCAATGTCACTTTCAAAAACAAAACTATCTATTTTCATTGTACCTGTTACAGCTGAAATTTAAATTGCTTCTTTTTTCATATCAAATATGGTCTAAACTCAACCGATAGTGTATTTTGTCCAAACAGAAGGAAGTATTATTTTCTCTTGCTTCTCTCTGACATAACAATGATGGGATATTGGTATGCTAAATTTAAAGGTGCCTTCTAACGTGCTAATTCCGAATTGTGGGCTGCATCTAGAAATATTATGATAGGAGCCCAAGTGAGAATTTGAGCCCAAATAGGCAATCAACACAGCAGCTGGCCTACTGTGTAGAGAGTCATGTTAGGAAAAAATAGGAAAGGGGAGGGCAAGAAGGTGACGTGGCAGAGGGAGAGAGGGGTGAACCAATTGTGTGATCAATTTCTGTTATAAAGGGGACGTAAAGAGAGTGAGGGGGTATCTTGGAAAATCATTGTGAGTGAATATGGGCAGAGAGCATTGCTCTTAGTAGGAGCTTAGCTCTGTGGCAGTAGGAATATCCGTTCAACTGTAATTTCCTGATTTCCAGAAATAATACACAGTTTTCCTTCCATTTTTTATTCATCTTCTGTTTCATTCTGCTGTGTGAAATCTGGTTCCTATCATATTATTTCCACGTTCACATTCATTCCTTTTGTTTGGGTTCTGACTTCTCGCTATGTCCTGTAAATATCATGCTTCTAATCCCTGGTTGTCTGACCGAGAGAGTAGGTTTCTACATTG
This sequence comes from Sophora flavescens, assembly GCA_030762895.1. NCBI lineage: Eukaryota > Viridiplantae > Streptophyta > Magnoliopsida > Fabales > Fabaceae > Sophora > Sophora flavescens. The sequence continues at coordinate 100,901,130 of CM061062.1, forward strand.
ACATCCTTTTGTTTCGAAGTCTCTCTTCCATGGCACTTAGGGAATGTCTCTAATTTCTCCTGACAAAACGTCCAGCTATTTTCAGTTGTTATTGAATGTATAATGTATTACCGTGTCCTTACTATAATGTATTCGTCTTGTGTGGCATTTATTCGTCCTACCTGGACTATTCGTTTTGTTGTTATCATGCTATGTGTTGCTTCCTTATATTAGTTTCTGTACATGTAGCATGTAATTTATACACTATTTGCCACATCATATACTCTTCCTGATCTTTCTTTATCACCACACCAATGCCTCCAAGTCTTTGTACACTGAAATTGCAACAATCCAAGTAACGATAATTTAATTTGTTAGACAACGATTAAAAGCTTCTACTGCATTTCAGCACCTGTATCATAAAAATTTAAAAACACTAGTTATTTAATGCAATAGCAGGGCAATACCATTTCTTTTATGCATCAAGTTGGCTTGAAATGACCATTTACCTCTCGTTACCTAGTCTTACTTCACATTGTTTTTCAATTCATTTTCCCTTTTGCTCGCTATGGTGTTTGCATTTTGCTCCGCTAGAGCTATGGCACTGAGAAACTTGGAGTGTGTTTGGTTTGATAAAAATAAAAAATGGAAGGAATGAAAATGGTGGAAGAAGGAAAATAATATGCTTGTGCTACCTAGGCATAGCCAGTGGATAGTGGAAAGGGGTGCTTGGTGTCTGAGTTTTAGGTTTGACCCATTGTAAATTAAACAAAGAAAAAGGAGACTATCCTGCCCCAGCCTCGAATCTCTTTCCGTCGGCGACCACTACTCTGACCTCTCCTACCTGCTTGGCGCTTCGGCCCATCTTCTGGCTGCAAACATAAAGCTAATTCTTTAGCATGTCACATGTAGACAGTCATTTTGTACTAATGTGTATCTTTTTTGACTTCATTCTGTCCCTTGAATAATTATTCTCTCTTATCAAATATATTCTTAAAATGTATTACTCTAGACTCAATTATAAGCAAAAAAAAAAAGCTATATTTGATGGACTCAAATTAAAGCAAAATCCAACTCTATTTAATGTCATTGTTCCAAAAATACTCTTGGTTAATTAATCTCCTTTACTTTTCCAAGAGCAATGCACACTCCCAAGAATTAAATGTGGTGATTGTTATAAGTAAGGGTAGTTTAGTAACTGTAACTCACTTTTTACATAAATCAAGACAATTAAACTAAATCAACTAACTTTAATAAGTGTGAAGTTAGTTAATTTTGCTTATAATTGACTTAAGGAGGGATTACACATTTATGTGTATCTATTACCGGTGTACTTTTCTTGTTGGCTAAATTGGGAATTGAAAGATGGTATCAGTTGTAATTTTCATGGGTTGAAGTCCATATTTTAATAGGTTATTGCTTTCTCTTCTATTCATCAGGTGTTGTACTTGAAGATAACCAAGGGCTGGCGGTTTTTTAGAATGCCACCCTTACATCATCACCTCCAGTTACGTGGGTTCAGAGAACCAAATATTGTATTAGGTGCATATCTTATATCATCTGTATTGGCTTTGCTTGGGGGCTATGTGGGTCTTGTTTCAGCATAAAAATCTTGAGTTTCATGTGAAACCTCTCATTCTGACTTGATAAGAGTATCCTGATTTTCTTCTTCATCTGCGTATGTGCCGCCAGACGTGTGTTTGGTGCCAAGCTACTTTTGATTTTCGCCTTATAGCATTTTGGGATTATATAGTTTGCAGGTTTGGCCTAATATAAAAGTATTTTTTTAATGTTCAAACATATGCATGGTGGCTTCTATTATACATCTTACTATAATGCACCTAAGCCATGTACTTCAAAAGTTACTTTCTGTTACAAGTTTATATAGTATTTAGCATGTTTGGAATTGCTTGCGTTAAGATTGGAATCGTGTTTTGAGTGAAGCTACTTAGAATAGCTTTCGCGTTAAGAACACACGTTTTCCTGAAATGGAGTTTTTTAGTCTTAATTGCAAAAATATTTCTAATTTGTTTTAATTTTTTCCCCAACAGCTACCTCCTCCTCCATTTAATTTTTTATATTTTTTTAATATTATTCTCCACCACTGCCGCAACTCCACCATAGAGAATGGCAACAGCAACCACTTGAACGTTTGAGAACCAAACATACTAGAGATTGATTGTGTTTATGTAATTTAGAACAAACCTCTATCTAAAATTGGCAAGCCAAGGTCGCGGTGATCCCCTAGGATTGATAGGCCCTGTTGCTCAAGGAATCCAAACTGGACCACAAGAAAAATTAACAATATCAAACACAATGGAAACACATCACTCCTGAGATCCTTAGGTTTGAGGCCGAAATCAATTGGGAAGGAGGATCTCAGTGGCGGCATGGAAGAGATCCTTCGAACCTGTTTCCTTATTGTGTGCACTATAGAAGGGATTATGGGAAGGACCCTCCCTGCCACATTTCCTGATGGTGATGTTTATGAAATTAGAGTCAAAGCGCTTCAAGATACATGCCCATGTGGCCGCATGGCTGGCGGCGTCAAGGATTGAAGGAATAGACAGCACTGCAGATACTAACGTTAAATGGAATGCAAAAGAGGATATTAAAATGAAGTTGACATCAGCAAAAAAGACTTTATGTACGATAATATATTTTTTAGTTTAAATTTACAAGTTATCGTTTATCTATTGCAGATAAGTGGTCATCAAATATAATGATTAGTTGATGGTTTCAATCTATGATATATTTAATCATATATTAATAATTAATTTATTTGCAAAGTACATCATAATTTAACAAGGTTCATAATAAAACCCACTTCTAGAGCAACATTCAAGAATGCAAGGTGCCAGGGGGGACCATTACTTAACTCGCGGCTGATACACATTCAACTCTCGCCAATGAGAACCGAAATGAAATATATTAAAAAATAAAAATAAAAACCATTCTCAAAAGAATCTCTATTTTGACTTTTGAGGGAATTATATTATAAGAGAGTCCATATAGTTGCGTGTCAAAGCTAGTTTACAAAGTCATTAGCGAAAAAACGATAATTCTCTCATATCCACGAAATCAAACTTTGTCTTTAAAATTACAAAATTATTTCTCTTCTTAGCTGAGTATAATTATTTTGGTCGCGCTTTAGGTGCTTAATCCTCGTACTGTGGGACTTTTCTTTTGGTTTGCTTGGCATAGTTTACTTGACATTTTCATATCTTCAAGAAATAAATCTTTCAGTTTATCAAAAAAAAAGACAGCATACACCCGGTCGTCTTCTACAACACAATACACAACTCGGGTTTTTTGTTACTACTTAAACTTAAAAATCGTGACCAACGGTTAGGTTATTTTGTTTCATCTATATGCATAGATTCAACAATTGAGCGACGGCTAAATAAATATACATGCATCAAGTAATTAGCATTCTCAAAAATAAGAATTTATCCTTGGGAGCTCGTTTGGATGTTGTAGTTTAAATAAAAAAAATACTTTTTAAAGAAAGTATTTTCTATCATCGGTTCAATCATGTTGAATAGTTAAATTTTGAACCAGTATCTTTAATGATCACTCTAATCTTTAAAACATTATCTCTCTCAATGCAACTTTTAGGGTGCGTTTGATTCGCTAAAAGGGCAGGACATGACAGAACAGTACTGGACAATGGGGTACAGTACAGGGCAATTTTTAGTGTTGTATGGTGTTTGTTAATCAATGTACAGAACAAATAATTTTATACCAAAACAACGTGAATTTACTAAAATATCATTTTTCATCTCATTCTTCGTCCTCCCTGCACCCCATTCCCACTGTTCAATTTTTTTTTGTTATTTCCCCCAATCCATTTCGAGCTTCTGCATGCCCCGCCCTAAACACCTCTTCTTCCTTTTCTTTCCACAAGTAAGCACCTTTTTCAAGAGCATCTTCCTCTCCTCCACTACAGCACCTTATTCATTCCTCTCCTCCCCCAATCCGTTTAAGCTACCCCTTCACTTTCTCAACAACCCACCTTTGTTTCGTTTTCATTTCCGGCAACGATGAAGAGAGGTCCAGGCACAATACTGAAGCATAAAGGTCGAAGAACGGTGGCGATGCGCGAGTGGCTACGTGACGGATCTTCTTCGCGTGAAGAACAGCGGAGTGACGGAGCGGATCTGTTTGTAGAGGACGATGGAGCGGCGGAGTGGCAGAGTGCGTGGAGGACTGCGGAGTGACGGAGTGGCGGAGCGGCGAAGTACGTAGAGGATGGCGAAGTGAGTGGAAGACGGTGGTTTTGTGGTTCATATGAAGATGGGTTACCGGGAGTGAGAGACGTTATGAGAAAGAGGAGGATAATTTTGACATTTTATTCGCTTGTACATGGGACAAAAAGTTGTCCCTAGTTAAAGTGAGTAACAAATATTTGTATTTTTGTTCTGTCCTTTGATCTGTTTCTTATGCTGTCCCACATCTATTTTAAAAATCAAACACAGAACAAGTAATGTTGTGCTGTGCTGTCCCTTGATTTATTGCAAATCAAACGGACCCTTAAGGTACAACATTAGGGTTCGTTTGGTGGTCAGGATAAGAGAGACGGGATATGATAAGCTATCATATCCTGCCTGAAACTATTGTTTGGTGAGTCACTAGGATAGGATAAACCAATCTTTTCTCATATCCTATCCTGTCCATCTAGTTAAAATTCTATCCTGATGGGGGACTGAGTTAGAACTCAATAGGATATGATAAGGTGATTTAAAGTATAATAAAGTATAAAAAAATGTATACATAAAATAATTAAAGTATAATAAATTATAATATGGTTACCGAAAAAAGGTATAATAAAACATAAAATAATAAAAATATTAATAATTAATTTTAAAAATTATTATTTCTTCTTACAAGGCTAATTTTGTTACTTTATATTATTTTTAAAAACGGAAAAATAAATAAAAATATTCTAATAATTTAACTATATGTAAAGTAAAAACTAAAAATGAATATTTAAAATTATAAAAAATTTAATTTAAGTTAAACAATATTTTAAATTTTTAAATATTATATGTAATTTTATCACAAGGACAATTTTGTCTTTTTATATAATCATAAAAAAATGAAAATTATAAAAAAACTAAAATCTAATAAAATATGAAAACATTCGGAACAAGAACGAAAATTTTAAAATTCATACTAAATTACAATGCTATCCAATTGGTTATCTGGTGGACACCAAACGTCGGATAGGATAACAGCTTATCTTGTTCATATCCTATCATACTCCTATCACGTTCCTTTATTCTATTCGCTCTTATCATATCATGATCACCAAACGGATTCTGTCTCTCGTTTTTTCTCTTTTTTTTTTTTTTTTTTTCTCTATTTGAAACATCTTCCCCTAAAAAACATCTCCCCTCCTTCGTTTCATATTTCAAAACCCCTCTCTCTCCCCTTTATTTTTCTAAGAACCGGATTCCAAGATTCCATTGGACTCTTCAATCACGGGAATCCTTATCTGTTCTATGGACTGTTTCATTCGTCTGTAAACAGAAAAATTAAGAGTACTGTAAAAGCAAACGAACATTAATATTTTTGTCCCCGACATAAACGAACGTTTTGGCCAATAACTTCAGATTGGTTTGTGATTATGGTACGTCTCATCATGTGCAGCTTTCCTTTTACTTTCTTGTTTTACTTTTTACCTTCAGATTCTGGCAGGCTACGATCCAAGCTTTCACTCGGAATTGAGGACTAGATTTCAGGGCGGATTCCACGATGCTCCAACTGTTGAGTTGAGTTTTAATACTCCAGGGATATAATCGGTATATAAATAAATAAAAAATAAAAACAGAAAAATACTGAATCATCTCTCTCTTCCCCTAGTTCACACAGCTACATTCTCCAATAGTAACCACCGTCCAAACACTGACCGTCGAGCCACGATGGACTCCATGTCAAGTGGTGGGGTTGGATGGGGGTGGTGCCCGTTACAGTTTCGGAAAATCTGCTTAGATCCTTCTCTTTCACTCCTCTCTCTCCCCTCTCTCACCGCCATTACGATCGAAGCCAGCGATGCCGGTTGGTTCGCGGAAGGTATCGTTGGGCTTTACCAAATGTGAAGTTTTTTATACTTGAGTTTTTTGCTATGATCTTAGTGGGGTTTTGTTCTGATAATCTAATCTGCTTTGTCTTTGTTTTTTAATTTTAAAATCTAATCTGCTTTGTCTTTGTTTTTTAATTTTAAAATCTCAAGTTACCTTGTCAAAATAAATGGGTGCAGTTTCTTTATAAAAAAGAGAGGCACTTGCTAGGCATCAAAACCACCCAACAATGGAGATGGTTCCGAAAATACACAAGGTTGCTCCATTCAGTTCCATCAAAACCAGGGAAGTAAGGAAGGAAGCAACATCTTGCCCATAGTTGTCGTGGACCTCCATTACACCTCGTGCCGTCTTCGCCGCTTTCGACTTGCTGCCACAAGAAATCAGCCGATGCGTCGATGGGTGGCATTAATATGATGATGGTGATGCCAGTGGTATGATTGAGAGAATAATATTATATAAGATGTGATTATTGAAATGGCAGAAAGAGTACAATTATAAATTGATTGTTCTTCAACCTCCCAACCTTCTTCCTTTGTCATTTTTCGTAAGTAGAGAAGAATTATTACCTTGACCGTTTTATCCTTTTTAATCTTGACCGTTGAAATATTATAATATTAAGTCTAGGGTTCAAAATGATGGAGGATGCAAACTCCCAATTCACAGTGGAGTATTGAAGACAACGCCAGCTTTCAGAGTTTAGGTGAGTAGGCTTCAGAGTTCATATAAAAAGTACTATCAAGTAAAAGTAATATATAATTAGGGTAAAAATATTAAAAAGATTATCCCCTAAAAAAATACATTTTCTCCATTGTTTCTCAAATTAATCATCTTTTTGGGTCATCATGGTGTTGTTATTTGAGAAATCGATTTTCTTTCTATTTTTTATTTTTGCATGTTGATAAGTCGGTCTTGTAACTTGCTTTTTTTAATCTCATTTTGGGAAATACAGCTTTTTTTAATTTTGAAATTATTAAATAATTTTGATAATTAAAAAAAAATAGAAGAGAAGTTGCCTTTGGAAAAATCAACTTTTAAGATGAGTAGTTTGGGAAATAATGAAATAATTTGTATTTTGGGAGATAATTTTATGTGATTATTTAAATATTTTCACATATAATTAGCTAAAAATAAGTTGAAGGTAAAAATAAGGTAAAACCTGATAATTAAAAATTTAATTTCAATATAATAAATATTATACTATTAATTGATTATATACTATTATATATTATATATGATTTTAAATATATTAATGTACTGGCCGAAAATATAAGGTCGAGGATTTGTCAATACGACCGAGCTTATTCTTGTAAATGGGCCTTGACCGACCCGAACTCCCATAAAGCCGAAGACCTATTAATGCACTTGACACCCGAGGATAACTACTCGGGCCTATTCCACAGTAGACCATGGATGAAGATATCTCGGCCCCGAGCTACCCAGCCACAACTGATTGGGCCGAATATCTCGCTGGTCCAAATATCTCTCCGTATAACTCAGAGCCTTATCCTTATCATTGTCTAACGGCAATAACAATCCGATCCTAATAAATATGATCTCAATAACAGTCCTACCCAAACTGTTACACTAAAATATCTCTATAAATAGGGGTCCAAGCCACTCACTTAGAATTACGTTTGCTTTGATTCCCATTTGGATACGTAGGAGCGGAATTCCAATTCTGTCAAGCTAATTCCAAAACACTCCCGCTAGACCTTCTCCGGCCGAGTATCTCCCATCTGAGATATTTGGACGGAACATTTGGCGCCGTCTGTGGGAATCGAAGCAAATTTTCCCATACCACAAACAATGGTGAGAACAAGGAGCGGAAACTGCAGGAGAAAAGAGCCAGAGAATGCCAACAACGGGGATAATGGAGAACGATCCATAGACCCAGCAATAATGGCCGACAATCCCGTTATCCAAGAACTTATCGCACAGATTGCCACGCTGAAAAGGGAGAATGAGGAGATTCGGCGGCAGAACAGCCGTCGTGAACAAGGACAGAGCAGAGAAAGGTCCGCCTCTTCTCCTCCCGAGAGAGAGCGTCGGACAACCGAGAATGAAGGATCCAGAAACATACGCAGAGAAGGAGGCCCACAACCCCAGGCTTCCCATCATATGGACCGAGCAGACGAGGAGGAATTTCCTAGGCAGGCCCCTGAACTTTCACTTCAGGCAAATAGGCCTAATGAAAGGACCGGCGTGCGGAGGCCGAGACATCCCTTCACAAACGCCATCATGGAGGTTCCCCTACCAACCAACTACAAACCAATAAGCATTGATAGGTATGATGGCACCTCGGACCCGGAGCGTCACTTAGATGCTTTCACTACTCAAATGTACCTCTTTACCGATGATGATGCTGTCATGTGTAAAGTCTTTCCAACTACTCTAAGAGATGCTGCGTTGAACTGGTATACCCAGCTACCGCCAGCGTCAGTTGACTCCTTTGACACATTCATGACTAAGTTCAATGCTCAGTTTGCCACAAGCCGAGCTCGTCAAAAAACCTCGGCCTCGTTGGTAAACTTTAAGCAAGAAAAGAACGAGTCTCTGCGTTATTTCATGGCTAGATTCAGCAAGGAGACTGTCCTCATCCGGAATCTCAGTGCCGATGTTGCACTACATACTGTCTTGACCGGGTTACGACCTGGCCCTTTCGCCAGACACTTAGCTCGGAAGACACCAACCAGTATGGATGAGCTGAGGAGAAAAGCTGCTGGGTTCATTAATATGGAGGAGATTGAGGAGTCTAAAAAAAGAGACAGAACCGAGGATTCTGATAGACGAGAAGGGAGAGAGAAGAGGAGGGTTGGAGGTGATAGGCAGAAATTCAGAAGTACATCCGAGCATTTGCATAGGGGACCGAAGTATGAGCACTATACCCCCCTTAACACCAACCGAGCTCGGGTGTTTGAGGAAGCCTACAACGCCGTGCTTTTGCAGCTCCCCAACCGTGGCCACACGCCCGAGAATGTTGATCGACAGAAACATTGTCGGTACCATCGTAACTACGGGCATACCACCGAGGAGTGCTGGGTCCTGCGGGATAAGATTGAAGAGTTGGTGCAAGCTGGCCATCTCAATAATTTTGTTCGGAGAAATCACAACAGTGGTGAGGGGCGTGGCAGAAGTAGAAGAAGAGGAGGTGGCCAAAGCCCGAGAAGGGGCGACGGTCGACAAAATAATGAGAGAACAGAAGCTAGGGAGGACTAGAATGAACGGCGAGAGGAGGATAATGTGGTTCGAGGTGTGATAAACACTATTTCAGGTGGATTTGCAGGGGGAGGCACAACAAGTTCAGCTCGGAGAAAGCACCTGCGGGCTATTCGTTCTGTCAACTCGGTATCTGGCAAACCCCCGAGGGTTTCCCCATCAATTATTTTCTCCGATGAAGACTTCTTGGGTGTGGATCCTAATCAGGATGACCCAATGGTAATCACAGTGCAATTGGCCAACTTCTCGGTCAAGAGAACTCTCGTCGACCAGGGAAGCTCGACTGATATCCTATATTATTCAACATCCCAGAAGCTCGGGATCCCAGAAAAATCTATTCAGCCATACGACAGTAAGATCGTCGGCTTTGCTGGGGAACAGGTGGATACCCAAGGATACATTGACCTCCTAATTTGGAGATGGCAAAGGGTCCAAAACTATTCTGGTTAGGTACGTGTTGGTTAATGCAGTAACATCGTACAATATCCTGATCGGAAGACCATCTTTGAACGAGTTAGGAGCTGTGGTCTCTACTCCCCACCTCACAATGAAGTTCCCTTCCAACTCGGGAGACATAGTTGCTGTTCGGGCTGATCAGAAAATGGCCGACAAAGTCTTATCTTGATAGTTTGCGTGTAAGCAAACTCAAACCCACACCTGCAGAAACACTAGACAGGGGAAAAGACAAGTCTGTGAATTCTGTTAACTCTGTTGAACTGGACCCGAGAATGGACATGCAGGAACAACGAACACAACCCATTGAGGAGTTAGAAAAGTTCCAGATCGGATCACAACCCGATCAGTGCACCAAGCTCGGCGGGCAACTCGAGCCGAATTTAAAAAAGAGAATAAAGGAAGTGCTCCGCAGCAACGCCGATTTGTTCGCCTGGACCACATCTGATATGCCGGGGATTGACCCCGATTTCTTATGCCACAAACTGGCAATCTGTCCTGAGGCAAAACCAGTAGCCCAAAGGAAAAGGAGGCTTGGTGAGGAGAGGAGAAAGGTGGTGGAAGAGGAAACAGCGAAGTTGGTCAAAGCCAACTTTATTCGAGAAGTGGAATACACTACTTGGCTGGCCAACGTGGTTCTGGTCAAAAAAGCAAATGGCAAGTGGCGCATGTGCACTGATTACACAGACTTAAATAAAGCTTGCTCGAAGGATTCTTATCCTTTACCGAGTATTGATAGGTTGGTGGATGGTGCCTCCGGGTACAGAATTTTGAGCTTCTTGGATGCATACTCGGGATATAACCAGATCCGAATGTATCCCCCAGATGAGGAGAAAACAGCTTTCATAACTGAAGGCTCTAATTATTGTTACCGAGTAATGCCATTTGGATTGAAAAATGCAGGAGCTACCTACCAAAGGCTCATGGACAGGGTGCTTGAAAAACAGATCGGAAGAAATATGGAGGTTTATGTGGATGATATGGTCGTAAAATCTGATGACCACAACAACCATCCGAAAGATTTGGAGGAAATTTTTCAGCAGCTGAGGAAGTATAATATGAGGTTGAATCCGGAAAAGTGTGTTTTCGGTGTTCAGGGTGGAAAATTCCTCGGTTTTATGTTGACGCACCATGGAATCGAGGCCAATCCTGATAAATGCCGAGCTGTGATTGAGATGCGAAGCCCACAAAATATTAAAGAAGTGCAAAGACTTGCAGGGCGGCTGGCATCATTATCTCGATTTCTCCCCAGATCTGCAGAGAAAGCTCGGCCTTTCTTTAAATTATTGAAGAGGCCTCAAACCTTCACGTGGGCCGAGGAATGCGAGAAGGCCTTCATCGATTTCAAGGCCTTTTTGTCTTCACCACCGATATTAACTCGACCCATCCCTGGGAAAGAGTTATACTTATACCTGTCAGCCACCGAATACGCCATCAGTGCGGTCATTGTATAAGAAGTAGAGAAAGTTCAAATGCCGGTGTACTTCATCAGCAGGGTTGTTCATGATGCCGAAACCCGGTACCAAGTCATAGAAAGGTTGGTTTTGGCCCTGGTAACTGCAGCTCGGCGATTGCGTCCGTATTTCCAAAGTCACCAGGTGATTGTCAAATCCGATCACCCGATTAAGCAGATCCTCAAAAAACCCGAGTTGGCAGGCCGTATGATTGCTTGGTCGGTGGAGTTATCCGAGTTCGACCTGAAATAGGAGTTGAGAGGTCCTCTGAAAGCTCAATGTATCTCCGACTTTGTAGCCGAGCTCAATCCGCTGCCGGAAACTGAGGATATATGGTGGAATTTGTACGTTGATGGATCCTCGAATGTCAGAGGCAGTGGAGCTGGGGTGATACTGGAAGGCCCGGGAGAGCTGATACTGGAGCAGTCACTAAAGTTTGAATTCAAAACCTCAAACAACCAAGCCGAATATGAAGCCTTGATAACGGGGTTAATGCTGGCAAAGGAAATGGGGGCAAAGGCTGTTAGATGCCGAAGTGATTCACAGCTAATCACAGGGCAAATCTCTGGAGGGTATCAAGCGAAAGAGCCTCAGCTTACCCGGTATTTATGTAAAGTCAATCAATTAATTTCTAGCTTTGAGAAATTCGCCATTGAGCACATTCCCAGATAAGAAAACACTCGGGCCGATCTGCTGTCCAAATTAGCCAGTACAAAGAAGCCGGGCTACCATAGAACAGTTATTCAAGAAACCCTAAATGAACCGAGTATCACGTTTGGGGAGGTGATGGCCAACGAACCGGTTGACCGAGAATGGATGACACCCATATGAGAGTATTTATCCTCAGAAACTCTGCCCCCAGATCACGCTGAGGCCAGGAAGATCAGGCTCAGAGCAAGTCACTTTGCTATCGTTTCCGGAGAATTGTATAAACGGGGATTCTCGGTACCGTTGCTAAAATGTCTGACAAAGGCACAGTCAAAATATGTCATGGAAGAGGTTCACAGAGGAATCTGTGGTTTTCACTGCGGGGGCAGATCAATGGCATCCAAGGTAGTCCGAGCAGGGTACTATTGGCCTAACATCCGAGCAGATTGCATTGAGTGGACGAAGCAATGTGATGAGTGCCAAAGATTTTCCAATGTAAGTCGTACCCCACCCGAAGGACTTCACACATTAAACTCGCCTTGGCCTTTTGCTATGTGGGGAATGGATATACTGGGGCCATTCCCTGTAGCCAAAGGTCAATTCAAATTTCTCCTGGTAGCAGTGGACTGCTTTACAAAATGGATTGAAGCAGAGCCTTTGGCGAAAATTACCGCCGAGAAGGTACAAAAGTTTGTGTGGAAAAGCCTCATTTGTAGGCACGAAAATCCCTTTGCAATCGTCACAGACAACGGAAGATAGTTTATAGATAAGACATTGCGAGAATTCTATGTCAACCTCGGTGTTAAACACCACGTCACATCGGTTGAACATCCCCAGACCAATGGGCAGGCCGAGGCAGCCAACAAGGTCATTCTCGGAGAACTTAAGAAGAGAGTGGGAAAATCCAAAGGAGCTTGGGCAGAAGAGTTGCCAAGTATCCTCTAGGTCTACCACTGCACGCCTCAATCCACTACTCAAGAAACACCCTTCAGGCTGACATATGGAACAAACGCCATGATCCCAGTGGAGATTGGTGAGCCGTCTTTCCGACGTATGCAACATGAACAGAATAAGAATGAAAGCAACTTAAGGGTCGAACTTGACTTGGTAGAAGAAATCAGGGAGGAGGCTAAAATCAGGGAGGAAGCCTGCAAACAAAGAGCAACTCGGAGATATAATTCAAAATTAAAACCTAGGAGTTTCCTGCGTGGAGACTTGGTGCTGAGAATGAAAGGAGAAGCCAGGAAGGATCATACAGAAGGCAAACTAGCGGCAAACTGGGGAGGGCCATTCCGAGTGGTAGAAAACTTGGGAAACAGAGCATATAGGTTAGAATAATTGTCAGGGAATCCTATCTCGAGAACTTGGAATGCTTCTCATTTAAAATTTTATTATAGTTGATGTATATAGTCAGGTGATGTACTCTTTTTCCTACCTCGGTATTTTGTCCCAAAAAGGGTTTTGACCGAGAAGGTTTTAACGAGGCACACCGTAGACTTCCTTTTTTATCCAATAAAAGAATTTATTATGGACGTTGTTCTGTTTTCTTAATTTGCCGATGTATTTATTCCGCTAAGATTAAATATTAAAGGCCGAGTTCAAGCCAATTAAATTGTTAAAGGCCAAGTTTGAGCCTAAAGGCCGAGTACGAGCCACTAAATTATTAAAGGCCGAGTACGAGCCATTAAATTGTTAAGGACAAGTTTGAGTCTAAAGGCCGAGTTCGAGCCTAAAGGCCGAGTACGAGCCATTAAATTATTAAGGTCGAGTTCGAGCCAATTAAATTGTTAAAGGCCAAGTTTGAGCCTAAAGGCCGAGTTCGAGCCAATTAAATTGTTAAAGGCCAAGTTTGAGCCTAAAGGCCGAGTTTGAGCCTAAAGGCCGAATACGAGCCATTAAATTGTTAAGGCCAAGTTTGAGCCTAAAGGCCGAGTTTGAGCCTAAAGGCCGAATACGAGCCATTAAATTATTAAGGCTGAGTTCGAGCCAATTAAATTGTTAAAGGCCAAGTTTGAGCCTAAAGGCCGAGTTCGAGCCAATTAAATTGTTAAAGGCCAAGTTTGAGCCTAAAGGCCGAGTATGAGCCACTAAATTATTAAAGGCCGAGTACGAGCCATTAAATTGTTAAGGCCAAGTTTGAGCCTAAAGGCCAAGTTCGAGCCTAAAGACCGAGTACGAGCCATTAAATTATTAAGGCCAAGTTCGAGCCAATTAAATTGTTAAAGGCCAAGTTTAAGCCTAAAGGCCGAGTTCGAGCCAATTAAATTATTAAGGCCGAGTTCGAGCCATTGAAGTTATTAAAGGCCGAGTTTGAGCCTAAAGGCCGAGTACGAGCCATTAAATTATTAAGGCCGAGTTCGAGCCATTGAAGTTACTAAAGGCCGAGTTTGAGCCTAAAGGCCGAGTACGAGCCATTAAATTATTAAGGCCGAGTTCGAGCCATTGAAATTACGAAAAGCCAAGTTCGAGTTATTGAATTATTAAGGCCGAGTTCGAGCCTTGAAAATACTGGAAATACGAAGGTCCACGTGGCCGAAGTATAAGCTCGGTTTAATACTTGTCAGCTTTTTCGCTTGTTTAAGCTCAGAGCTCGATGGGCTTGTGTACTGGCCGAAAATATAAGACCGACGATTTGTCAATACTGGAAATACGAAGGTCCACGTGGCCGAAGTATAAGCTCGGTTTAATACTTGTCAGCTCTTTCGCTTGTTTAAGCTCAGAGCTCGGGGGGCTTGTGTACTGGCCGAAAATATAAGACCGGGGATTTGTCAATACGGCCGAGCTTATTCTTGTAAATGGGCCTTGACCGACCCGAACTCCCATAAAGTCGAAGACCTATTAATGCACTTGACACCCGAGGATAACTACTCGGGCCTATTCCACAGTAGACCACGGATGAAGATATCTCGGCCCCGAGCTACCCAGCCACAACTGACTGGGCCGAATATCTCGCTGGTCCAAATATCTCTCCGTATAACTCGGAGCCTTATCCTTATCATTGTCTAACGGCAATAACAATCCGATCCTAATAAATAGGATCTCAATAACAGTCATACCCAAACTGTTATACTAAAATATCTCTATAAATAGGGGTCCAACCCCCTCACTTAGAACTACGTTTGCTTTGATTCCCATTTGGATACGTAGGAGCAGAATTCCAATTCTGTCAAGCTAATTCCAAAACACTCCCACTAGACATTCTCCGGCCGAGTATCTCCCATCTGAGATATTTGGACGGAACAATTAATATAAAAATCAAATATTTTTAATCACATAATAATATACAAGTATGATTATCATCACGAGACCAAATTCTGCCTTCAAATGGGACAAATTACTTGATCATGTGCTGCCAATTACATTTAGCTACAAAAATGTTACCGGTATATGTTTCATAATAATAAATTTTTTAAAAATAAAAATAATTTTTTTTTTAAAAAAACTTACTAAGAGAATTTTGATTATATAAATACAGACTAACACAAATCATCCCTCACACATATACGTTTTTTATTATTTAATCATACTCAAATTTATTTCATTTTTTATATGTTTATATTTTAATTTTGCTTATGCTTATACGTTGATGTAAAAAATGTATTTTGCATACGAGATATAAAAATGTAAAAATGTAAATATTGGCAAGGACTTGGTGTCTGGATTTGACAAGTGGTAATAGGTAACTTTAATAGCACATTTAAAGCATGAAAAAGAACTCAAAGTTACAGGAAAATAATTGAAAACTTGTAAATGACAATGAAAGATAAACGACAGTAAATTAAAGGAAGAAATCAATTAAAGAAAGGCATTTAAATGGAAGTAAAAGAAAGCGTTTACATTGCATAAAATTAAAAGAAAGCAAGTAAAAAAAACATGAAATTAAGATAAATTGCAAAAGATGTAAAATGTAGAAAAGTAAAGACATGAAATAACTTGAAGATGATTATAAATAAACTGAAAAATGCATGAAAAAATATTGAAGAAATATTAAAATTAATAAAAAAATTAACACAAAAATAAGATGAATCCGCCATCACAATATTGATGGCAGTAAGATAAAGAAGTGTAAGAACACTATGAAGAATATGATGAATAAACTGGAAAGTGTATGAAGAACTTGAAGGAAATGAACCAATATTGAATTAAAATTAAACATTGTATTGAAGATAAAAGGGTGGAAGGAGTACTTGAGTTAATCCGTCAGTCTGCTGTGTGATCGAGACGTGTAGGATGTTTCAAGTTCCAACCTCTATTACATTGTAGTAACTAGTATTTATAGAAAAAGTAAATAACTTTCTAAAGGTAACTTCCTAAGGGTAACTTTCTATTCTACTTTCTGACACGTGTATGGCAGTTTTGCCATATTCAAATTCTGACTATTTGACAAACAAACTTCTCCAACTGCTCAATTCTTTGAACCGCTCCGTGTCAACTTGCTTGTTGTCAACGGTCTGGCTGCTTGACGGCTTATCTTGCTGATGCCTTGTCAGCCTTGAGGACTTAGCCATTTTCATACTTTTGTACGTTTGACAACTCTTCTTAACACTTTGTAAAAAAGCTGGGTTGTCAATTTATCCTTTCTATCGGCCAGTATTTTCTTGTCAACTAAGTATAATACTTAGAAAATATCAGTCATTATTCTGGTTCCTTTGTCAGCCAGTCAAATGCGTCCGTCAATAATCAGAAATTTCACCATTGACAGATGCGCTCTAAGTTTCGCCTTTTTGACGGTTTTTCTTGTCTGACATGTCAACTGAAGAACTTCTTGTCAATTTCACACTTGTCAATTCTTCTATAATCTTCAGAATTTGACGTTATTCTTTATGTACATTCTTCTGTCGACTTTATTCCTATCGACGTTGAACTTGGTCAATTTTCCTCTCTTCGATCCAACTCTTGTCTACTTTGGGAATTCCTTATGAATTCGACAGTCTTGCTTTTGACCAATTTTTCTGTCAACTTTCCGTCTGTCAACTTAGTACTTGTCAGCTTCGTCTACTATGGGAATTCCTTATGAATTTGACAATCTTGCTTTTGACCAATTTTTTCTGTCAACTTTCCGTCTGTTAACTTAGTACTTGTCAACTTTCTTGACCAATTTTCTGTCAACTTTCCGTCTGTCAACTTAGTACTTGTCAACTTTCTTGACCAATTTTCTGTCAACTTTCTTTTAGCCAAACCAGTATATACCAATTTTGGGACTTCTTCTCAATTTTCATGGAGCCTCTTTCTGCTTGTCTGACAAAAACTCACATGAAAATTCAAATTCACTCCTAACAGGACCACATAAACTACTTGTTATAACAAATCAAACATGTTACATGGTATGAACCGAAAATCGTAAAAGACGTATGAAACATCACTCATTAGTTATGTTGTGCATGCCTTTGATATAGGAATGAGGGAATACTCTTTAAGGGATTTTTTACGAGTTTTGGAAGAGAAGGTAGTGAAAGATTTTGGGAGGAAGAAGGGGGAAAGAGATGGGGGAGGGAAATGATACTCCCCCACATTGCAAGAGATTTATTTTTTAACAAAAGAATCAAAATCCTCCAATTTGAGAAACTAAAAAAATAAACAAAAGGAGGATAATAGAGGGCTATCTTCATTTCCCTCATTTCTTTCTCTCTTCTTTTTCCCAAAGACTTTCCTTCCCCTCCTCTCCCAAACTCACAAACAAGCCCTGAGAATTAAGACTATGTTTGTTTCTGCATTTGTATAAGTAAACATGAGATAGCGGTATTTGAGTTAGAATACCCCTTATATTCCCGTTTAATATACGCTCTCGCTTATATATATATATATATATATATATATATATATATATATAATTCGGGTGAATCTCCAATTGGCTAAGTTTGTTAGTTATGCCATGTACATATTTAGCTATGTGATAACAGTTGTGATAGGAAGTGTAGCTAGGAGATTATTTCTGTTTTGACAGTTAGAAAACTAAATGTAACTACCTTGCATATGCACTGCTTATATAAAGTCATAGCTAGGCATTAGCACATAGAATTCCCTTAATGAGTGATATGTGCTAGAGGAGTAAGTTGAGTGATTCACAAAAATACAAGTGAGTGCAAGTATAGGAGTGTGTGAATTCATACCTTGAAGATTCTTGTACTGTAAAGTCTTGCAATAGTGTATGAAAGTCTCAACTACAGTGTGGATGTAGGGGCTATTGATTTGTGCCCTGAACCACGATAATTCTTCTGTCTTCTTCTTCTTCTCTATCTCTTCTTCTTTTTCTGTTTTCTTGCACCACAAGATAACCAAGCAGCAATTCGGCATTTATGTCAGAACCCCAATTCGGTATTTCTGTCAAAGCAACAATTCTGCATTCTTGTCATAACAACTGGTATCTAGAGCCTCTACCGGGAGGCGTTTTCCGTGATGGGGTCAGCCAAGTTCGACATAGACAAGTTCAATGGTGAAAACGATTTCAGCTTGTGGAGAATCAAGATGAAGGCACTCTTGGTTCATCAAGGTCTCGAGGATGCATTACTAGGAATAGCTAAGCTTCCGGAGGATCTTTCTGAAAAAGACAAGAAAGACATGCTTAGCAAGGCCCATAGCACCATTATCCTCTCTCTCGGTGACGCAGTTCTCAGGGAAGTGGCTCAAGAATCAACTGCAGCAGGTGTTTGGTTAAAACTGGAAAGTCTCTATATGACCAAGTCTTTAACCAATAAGTTATATTTGAAGAAGCAACTTCATTAGCTCAAGATGGAAGAAGGTATGTCGATCAAGGATCATGTCTCATCTTTTTCAAGAATCATTCTTGATCTGAAAAGCATTGATGTCGAGATAAGTGAAGAAGATTAGGCAGTGATGCTTCTGTGTTCTCTACCCCCATCTTTCGAGAACCTTGTTGATACAATGATGTATGGAAGAGATACTCTCACACTGGAAGAGGTTAAAGCAACCTTAAACTTCAGAGAAATGAAGAGGAAGATCACTGAGAATAGAGGAGAAACAAGTGATGCTGAAGGTCTGTATGCTCGAGGAAGATCAGAGAAAAAGGAAGGAAAAGGCAAGAATAAATCAAGATCAAAGTCCAGGACCAAGAAGAGGTGCTACTACTGTCAAAAATAAGGTCACTTCAGGAAAAACTGTCCTGAAAGGAAGAGAAATAATGGAGGCAGCACTAACAGCAATCACACTTCCAATGACATGGCTGTTGTGGCAGATGGATATGAAAGCTCTAATGTCTTGGCTATCACTGAAGAAATGGGAAGTAATGAGTGGATTCTTGACTCTGGATGTTCGTTTCATATGACTCCAAATCGGGAATGGTTTGATTCTTACAAGGAAGCTGATGCTGGAAAGGTCTTGATGGGTAACAACATTGCTTGTAAAGTAATAGGAATTGGCACTGTCAAGATCAAACTAGGTGATGGAACCATCAAAGTCCTCACTGATGTGAGACATGTACCTGAGCTTAAAAGGAACCTGATATCTCTAAGCATTCTAGACCAAGCAGGATGCTGTTTTACTGGTGAAAATGGAACCTTGAAGATCAGCAAAGGATCATTGTTGATCATGAAAGGAACCAGGAAGCATGGCCTGTACAGACTGCAAGGTAAAACCATTTTAAGCCCTGCCAGCCTAGTCTGTGTCAAAAATAAATTCCACTGCACTTTGGCATTATAGACTTGCTCATGTAAGTGGTAAGGGGCTTGAAGAGTTATACAAACAAGGCTTAATTGGGAATGGAGATTTTGAAAAACTCGAATTCTGTGAACACTGACTTTATGGCAAACAGAAGAGGGTCAAGTTCCTAACTGCATCACACACCACCAAGGCCATAGTGGAATATGTTCACTCAGATATATGGGGACCTGCTAAGGTTCCCTCATTGGGAGGAGCTAGCTATTTCATAACTTTCATTGATGATTGTTCAAGGAAGGTTTGGGTTTATTTTCTAAAACATAAAAACCAAGCTTTTAAGTGTTTCAAGCAATGGAAAGTACTTGTTGAAAATCAAACAGGTAAGAAGGTGAAAGTCCTAAGGACAGATAATGGTCTGGAATATCTAAGTGAAGAATTCACTGAATTCTGCAAGGATCATGGCATAATCAGGCACAAGACAGTAAGGCATACACCACAACAGAATGGCTTGGCAGAAAGGATGAACAGAACCATCCTAGAAAGGGTCAGGTGCATGCTCTCTTTTGCAAATCTGAACAAAAGCTTCTGGGGAGAAGCTGTCCATACGGCTACTTACTTGATCAATAGGTCACCCTCTTCTGCCATAGGTTTTAAAACACCTGAAGAAGTGTGGTCTGGAAAGGCACCTAGCTATGATAACATTAGAATATTTGGCTGTCCAGCATACATTCATGTTAATCAAGGAAAGCTAGAGCCAAGATCAAAGAAAGGAGTCTTTCTAGGATATCCTGATGGGGTGAAAGGCTACGAAGTATGGTTAACTGGCCCAGGAGGAGGCAAGTGTGTGATTAGCAGAGACATTGTGTTCCTTGAAGAAGCTATGCTTGAAAAGGGTGAAGATAAATCCAACCAATCTTAGAACAATGACAAGACAGACAAGAGTGTTCAGTTGGAGGTGGAGCACACTGAAACAGAAAGGCCAGCAGTAACACCTGAACCAGAAGCTGAACCTGAAACTGAACCAGAAGTTGGAACCTCTCAGTCCACAGCAGCATCACCTTCCTACCATCTAGCTAGAGACAGAGAAAGAAGGCAAGTTAGAACACCTCAAAGGTTTGGCTATGCTGACTTAATTGCATATGCTTTGAGTGTTGAAACAGAACAACAGGATTCTGATCCTGGCAGTTTCAAAGAAGCAATTTCTGGCCCTGATCATGAGATGTGGAAGATTGCCATGACTGAAGAAATTGACTCTTTGAGGAAAAACAACACCTGGGAATTGGTTGAAAAACCTCCAAAGCAGAGAATTGTTGGCTGCAAGTGGATATACAAGAAGAAACCTGAAATTCCAGGAGCAGAGAATAGCAGACACAAGGCCAGACTTGTAGCTAAAGGCTGCACACAGAGAGAAGGGATAGATTTCAATGAAATATTCTCTCCTGTAGTAAAACATACAAGCATAAGAGTCATTCTATCTCTTGTTGCTGTTTATGATCTAGAATTGGAACAAATGGATGTGAAAACAACATTTTTACATGGCCATCTAGAAGAAAAGATCTATATGAAGCAACCTGGGGGATTTGAAGAAAAGGGGAAGGAGCATATGGTTTTCCTACTGAAAAGGTCTTTGTATGGCTTGGAACAATCTCCCAGGCAGTGGTATAAGAGGTTTGATTCCTTTATGCTCTTAAACAACTATGACAGAAGCTCATTTGATAGTTGTGTTTACTTCAAAAGGCTGGAATCTGGTTGCTTCATATATCTTCTACTCTATGTAGATGATATGCTTATTGCTAGTTCAGATATGAATGCAATAAGCAAGCTCAAGGATCTCTTAAACACTGAGTTTGAAATGAAGAATCTGGGAGCTGCAAGGAAGATTCTAGGCATGGAAATCATGAGAAAGAGATCAGAAAAACTTCTCTACTTGAATCAGTCCACCTACATTGAGAAGATTCTGCACAAGTTTAATATGCATGATGCAAAAACAGTTGTGACTCCTATAGCAGGACACTTCAGATTGTCAACGGATCAATCACCTAAGAGTGATGAAGAACTAAGATACATGAGCAACATACCATACTCTAATGCTACAAGTAGCCTAATGTATGCTATGGTTTGCTTAAGGCCCCACTTAGCATATCTCGCTAGCTTAGTCAGAGGTTTTATGGGAAATCCAGGCAAGGAGCATTGGCTTTGTCGTTAAATGGATTTTCGAGATACCTTAAGGGTACTAAATCCCTTGGATTGATCTTTGGAAAAACAGAATCGCCAAGCCAGAAATCTTGTAGGGTTTGTAGATGCTAATTTTGCAGGGGGACATTGACAAAAGAAGGTCTCTAACAGGCTACATCTTCACCCTATATGGGAATGTAGTAAGTCGGAAGGCAAATCTTCAATCCATTGTTGCATTGTCAACCACTCAATCCGAGTACATTGCTCTCACTGAAGCAATCAAAGAAGCAATATGGTTGAAAGGGTTTATAACTGAGCTAGAAGGAAAGGATATTTCCTTAACTGTTTGGTGTGATAGTCAAAGTGCAATTTGTCTCTCGAAGAATCAAGTATTCCATGAGAGGACAAAGCACATTGATGTAAGACTGCATTTCATCCGAGACATAATTGCACAAGGGATGGTCGAAGTAAAGAAGGTCTCTATCAAGATAATCCAGGTAGATATATTAACCAAAGTGGTTCCAAACACCAAATTCCAGCATTGTCTAGATTTGGTGAATGTTGGAACCTACTGCAGCAACTAAGATCCTGTCCGGGTCTGATGGCACCTCTAACAACTGATATTGAAGATTCAAGGTGGAGAATTGTAGAATTCGGGTGAATCTCCAATTGGCTAAGTTTGTTAGTTATGCCATGTACATATTTAGCTATGTGATAACAGTTGTGATAGGAAGTATAGCTAGGAGTTTATTTCTGTTTTGACAGTTAGAAAACTAAATGTAACTACCTTGCATATGCACTGCTTATATAAAGTCATAACTAGGCATTAGCACATATAGAATTCCCTTAATGAGTGATATGTGCTAGAGGAGTAAGTTGAGTGATTCACAAAAATACAAGTGAGTGCAAGTATAGGAGTGTGTGAGTTCATACCTTGAAGATTCTTGTACTGTAAAGTCTTGCAATAGTGGATGAAAGTCTCGACTACAGTGTGGATGTAGGGGCTATTGATTTGTGCCCTGAACCACGATAATTCTTCTGTCTTCTTCTTCTTCTCTATCTCTTCTTCTTTTTCTGTTTTCTAGCACCACAAGATAACCAAGCAGCAATTCGACATTTCTGTCAGAACCCCAATTTGGCATTTCTATCAAAGCAACAATTCTGCATTCTTATCATAACAAAATATATATATATATATATATATATAAACACGAGATAGCAGTGATGTAATATAACTTACTTTGAATATGTTATAAATTAACAATTTTTTTGGTCATCGGAAGAAAAAAAAGGGATGAGATTAATGTCTTGACCACGAAAGAGTGTTTGTATTTTTTTACTGGGTTTTCTATCGTGTGTAACTTTACTCAGATTAAGAAATTCAAAAATAGTAATTATTTATTGAAAAACTAAGTATTTCAGTTTCGAAAATATAAAATACACAAGTTTCTATATAAATTTATTCTTTTAAGATCCTCAATCTTTACAAAATTGCACAGGATTGAAAATCCATTTATTTATTTGAAAACAAAGTTGACATTTTTGAATGATTTTGCGTGCTCCACGTCGTTTCTCAATGGGCGATGAAAACAAATGCGCCCAATATAAGAATCCTCATAACTGATTAACCGGTTCATTAGTTAAATTTGCTTAGGAGTTGTTAGTTTTATGACAGAACATACGGAGGAGTAAGAGTAGATACATTGAAATTAATTGAAAAAAAGAATACCCTTTTATTCATCAGCAGCAATTACATTTATAATATTTGTACAAATAATATAGTAATATTGACACACGACACTCATATCATGTATTATATTTTAAAATATAGAATATCTTAATTTCTTTTGACTGGAATATGGAATTTCTTAATATCCATTCATACTAACGTTAATATATTATGAATGCTTTTGAAAGAGCCCCCAGAAAGCTTATGAGAATAATTTCTTATAAAAGAAGGCTTGTTCAAATAGTTTATGAAAATAGTTTATGATATTTATATAAGTTCACTTTAGCTTATTGCAATAAGCTTGTTAGAGAAACTTATGAAAATAAGTTTTTTTGAAGTTACTTAAAAAAACTTATCAAATAAACGATTAATTAAGTTGTTTACTCAAATGTGCCTTATGTCTATACCGGGTGTTTCTCAATAATCAATTGTTCAAAAATATTTTTATTGATTATATTATTTTAACAAGCCACCTAGAGATTAGGTCACCATTTCTCACTACCTGCCGTTGATCTCAATTTAATTTAATCCAGCAACTGTAATTCAATGGTTCGGCCATGGACCATTTAGAGTGTGTTTGGGAAAGCTGAAAAAAAAAGATTATGCTGATAATCAATTTTTGTATAATCGATTAATGTAATAATCGATTATAATCAAAATCTGTTTTTATTTGGGTCTGTTTGCTGAAAAACGATTTTAAGATAATCTATTTCATTTGGATGGTGCAAAAAAATCACTTTTACATAATAAATGACGAAAAATGGTATAAAGTTATTTGTTTATATTAATAATACTTATGATTTATTTTTAACATTAAACTTGTTAAAATATTTAATTTTAACAAAAAAATGTAAATAAATAATGAATATTAATTAAATAAATAATTATATATGTTTATTAGATATATTGCACCCAACATGTGAACCTGTGAATAATTTACCATAATTTCAGCAAGAACGGAAAGTTGCTGGCGCTAGGGTGGGGGCAAAAACGAAAACGCCGTGAATAATCGAAAGTTTTTTCACAAAACAGTTGGATGGAATTGCTGGTCACAACACAATTGAAATTGACGTAAAAAGCTTTTTTAAAAAATAATATTTTTTATCCAAATATAATAACTATTTCAAAAAACAGCTTAATCATCTAAAAACATCAATCTTTCTCAAAGAAGCTCTGGTGGTCCAGGTTATATGGGGCCAGCTTAATGCAGCATATGCATGTAACATTACACCACAGCGTTTATCGCTTTCCTATCTGATCTGTAGACTGTAGCAAACAATTTCGACCAAAGGTGACAGACTCAGATCACCCATCTTCGTTGGATGTTACATGTAAGAAAGTGCTAGAATTTTCACCACTCATGGAAATTTCACTTTACTCTGTTTACATATTAATAAGAAAAGGGTTTTGCTGCACTTTGTTAATGAAACTAATTTAGATTTAAAATGCAAATGTAAATTGAAAGTAAAATAATAGGATACTTGTTAACAAAACTCGTAAGAAAATACTATACTTGTATAATTTTAAGGTCTAACTAGTGTGATAAGAGCATTATTTAAAGAAACCAAATAAAATAATTATTTACTGAAAAACTGAGTATATCTTCCCTTTTTTAAACAAATAGTATATATCTTCCTAATATTTTGGTTACACCACTTTTCATATATAAACTTACCGGTTTAAATTTTTTAAACAATAGACATTTGTTAACATTTGTCTAATTTTAAAACAAAATATTTAGACAAGAGATAATAGCCGAAGCAAGAAATATGGCATTATGTTGATAAATTATGCAGTTGTTGAAAGTTAAGCTGGGTCTCACAATATTCATAATTCATGTTAAAAACATTTGTAATGCAATACTATTCACACACCATTCAATGTATCGATATGATTTAGCATTGCCCCCACACATTCGCATCGTCAGATTAATAAAAGTTTTTTTTTTTAAAAAAAGGTGAATTTAATTCAAGAAAATATAGCTGGTTTCAACTTTCAACACGTGAACTGCTCCCGCACATTGTATTTAATTACTTTGGGTTCACCCATGCAGACCCAGAATCCATAATAGTAGTAACAAAATAATAATAATAATTAAAAAAATCAATGATAAATCATGATTAGTTAATTTTCCCATATGAGATGTTTGTGGGGTCCCTACACCGCATGATATCCCACCTTTTTTTCTGGACGTTGCCCCCTTTTGTTCCCCTCAAAAACAAAATTGTGCTGTCGAAACCCTTTTAGATCATTACACTACAATTCTACAAAAGAGAAGAGACATATATACCTGTATCCCAAAAGATAACAACCGCCACCTCAATGAATTTGGTGTCTTTTTTGTTTTCTTTTTCTTTCTTTTTTTTATTTGATTGCCAATAAGCACCCAATCATCCACCATCCAATGACCTCTCACATTCACATACACAAACTTTAACAAGAATAATAATAACACTTTAAAACCAGCAAATAAAAAATAAAAAATAAAAAACCCAAAACCCCATACATAAATAACACATTTTTCGTGACGGCTGAAAACCATAAAAATAAAATAAAATTAAAGGAATAAAGGGTTAACCTCATATATCCTGTAATTACGGAAGCCAGAAGAATAACGAAGGGCATTGTTGTCATTTCACGAGCTGCTCCACTCCAGGGAAGTTAGGATATCGTGCACAACGCCTAGACAGAAAAACCCTGCAATCGTCTTTAGGGCAAATTGTGGGCACATAAGCTATCTCATCACAGCCGTTCGTTCTTTCCCTCTTGAAATCAATCAACGTCGCGAACAGCGCGATGAAAAGAACCAAATGATTCAAAGCGTACCTCTGGCCCAGGCACTGGTGGGGCCCAGCCCCAAACGCTAGAAAATTCCTTTTATATATCTGGTCCTCTTGCCTCTCCTCCGAGAACCGGTCCGGGTCGAACCGGTCCGGTTCGGTGAACCCTTGAAACGACGACTCGAACGCCGACGGGAACACAATAGTCCCCTTTGGAACCGTGTATGACTCCGACAACGGGAAATCCGCCGCCGCGATGTGCGGGACGAGTGTGGCCGGCGGACGGTACCTCACTACCTCACGCGCCACCGCCTGCGTGTACTTCATCTCCCTCAGCTGCTCCGCCGTTATCAGCTCGTCAGATTCCGGCGACCAGATTCCGGCGACCTCCTCCCTCACCTTCGCGAGCACCTCCGGGTGCGCGTCGAGCAGCGCCACCGCCCAGAGCAGCGACGAAGTCGACGCGTCCTGCGCCGCGAAGAGGAAATCGAACAAGTAGCCTCCAATCTCGGAGTCGGAAGAATACGGCGGCGGAGAATTTTCTCCGGCGAGCATCGTCTCCTCGATCTCGCGGAGCGTGTCCTGCATCCAGTAATCAATGAGGCACGACGGCTCTTCACCTTTCTCCATCCTCGCCTTACTCATCCCGGTGCAGGCGGCTAGGGTTCCGGCGAGACGTTCCACGGCGAGCCTCGCGTTCCGAAACGCCGTCCCTGGAAAATCGACGGGGAGCTTCATGAGTCCAACGTTGAAGAGGAAGTAATCACGCTCGAACCGCTCACGGGCTTTGGGGCCCAAGTAGGGGCCCACGAATACGGTCTGAGAGGTGTCCAGATTCATGTCACGGGCCAGGATTCGGATTGGAATCGGGTCGGGTGCCTGGCGGTCCGATAAGTCGACCCATGTTTTGAGATGGTTGAGGATAATGATCTGCTGCAACGCGGTGTAGGTAGAGAGGGCTTTGGGTGTGAAGTTGGGTGCAATCCGACGGCGGAGATTCTTGTGATCTTGGCCCATCATGTAGATGAGGTTGTGTTCACCGAAGAGCTTCTTGCCGAAGGGGTGGCCCACGAGGAGGAAAGCATCAGGCCTGACATTGGAGAAGACTTTGTGGGAGAGTTCGGTGTCTCTGATGAAGAGAATGAAGTTGCCGATTAAGTAGTTGACTGAGATGCCTGACGGGGTGGACTTGGCTAAGGTGGATTGGAGGTCCCAGAATTTGGTTGGGTCGCGGACCAATGAGATGGCGTTGCCCAAGAAGGGGAACACGAGGGTTGGGCCTGGGATGGAGCGTTTCTTGGTGAGGTATGAGATCTGTTCGAGGAGGATAAGGAAGAGGATCAAAGAGATCAAGTATGGGGTTAGCTGGGTTAAGGAGGAGAAGAGGGAGGGAATGAGAGTGGCCATGTTTGCAATGTCAATCAGGGAATGTGAATTTATTTATTTGATGCTTGGCAGGATAAATAAGGGTACTGATTTTAGGGAACAAAGTTATAAATAAATAAATAAATGAGGTGGGAAAAACTAAACTCAAATAAGGGTCAGAATGAAATGAACAATGGGAATGGGTGAGGCGAGTGTTCAAGATTTCAAGTCAAATTTGAGCTTTCAGAGAGCAAGGAAAGGAAAGGAAGGGACACTAGGAGAGGGTAGGTATTGTGAAAAAACATGGCTACCGCACGTTGTATTATTTTCTTTCATCATTACCCCTTTTCATTGATGCAAAAGCGATAGACAGCTAATTTTATATTTGTTTCTTAATTACTAAAAACCTCTTCTTCCTTTTTCTTTCGGTTGGCACTTGTCTCACTTGTTTGTATTATCGTTGGGTCCTTGCGTTCTGTGATTATCGCCTATTAATATTGACATCTATACAGATAAGCTACTGCCCACATTCTATGATTTTGACCATCAATATCATTTTTTTTCACAATGTTTATTAAAATTCTTTTTCAAGATAATATGTTTTTCATGTCTCCGTTATTTTTTGTTACTGTTAATTAATAATTTATAACAATATTTACAAATAAAATATTAAATAAGAATTATACAAGAATTGAACGGGAAAATGAAGATTTTTTTTACATAAACACAAGTGTATCTTAAGTGTACCCACGTAAGATAGACCTGCCGCATGGTGTGACTCTAAACTAATAATATTATTACTCTAGATAATTTTTTAAGTACGAAGAATGTGAATCAATACTTTAAGGATATTGGTTAAAGAGATAAAAATAATATAAATTTATAGAGAGTGGGTGCATTTGATATTTAGAGAAGCGAGAAATTTAGATTTCTAACAAAAATTTGATTCTTTTGTATTCCTTCATCAATATCCTAAGAATACTAATTAACAAGACTCTTTAAATATTTATTTTTTAATCCAATAATAACGTATTATAAACATCAAGTATCACATTTTAATTGGATTATTAGTGCGATCCTATTGAAGCACACATGCACAACTTTTAAGATATACTTATGTTTGGTTAAAAAAAAAGAAAAGAAGATATACTTACGTCTACGCATGAAATTTTCCATAACTGTCCTTGGTCCCTTGAATATTGTTGATGATGACCCCATGCCCTGCCACTTATCCAAATCCATCTGGAAATCAATAAATAGCAAACCAATTTATTTTTGGCATAATCTCTATGTGGAAAATAGGATAGATTTCAATTTATTTTTGGAGTAAATGTTGTTTGCACCTACATCGAAGTGGTATTTTTAGCTGCTTTGGTCTTTCAAGAAGTTACGTGTTCAGCTGGAGACAGCAGCGCGGCTACTAGCAAAAAACATGTCATCAGAATTAATAACTTAATATAAATTACTGAAATTAGTTAGCATGCACTGGTTTTTTAATACTTTTAGTGTATATTTATTTATTTATTTATTAAATGTTTTTATATTTATTCAAAATATAATTTAATGATATACATAATACATATGCAACATGTTATAACTTTTAATTATTTATTAACATTTAATTTTAAAAAATTATTGTGAAAATTATAATTTTCTGAAAAGAAAAAACCTTTGACTAAATAATGTCACTGTTATGCATGACCTTAATTTTATATTAATTTTTTTGAACAAATCTTAGTTTTATATTTTAATCTATCAACTTTTTTTTCTTTTTGCACAAACCCATATAGTAATTGAGACTAAGATTTCTTATGGATTAAATATGTTTTTAAGACATATTTTGCAATGAAAAATATCGATTTGGGATATTTTAGTTCATAAGAATTTTAAATGATGTTTAAACAGTCTTTTATAGGATAAATTTTAGGGACATTTAGTCCCTACTAGGGACTATTTTGAATATCATTTAAAATTGTTGGAGATTAAAATATCTTGAATCGATATTTTCTATTTCTTGGGGATCAAATATGTCTTAGATGTTTTTTGTCAGGAACTAGTTTAAGTTTTTTTTTTAAGCCACCCAGTACCAACTACAATCATGGCGGGCCTAAGGCCAAAGCAGCCAGAGTTACGCCTTTAGGTCTCTAATTTTTTTTTAGTTTTTTCGATACACACTTATGAATTAAAAAAATTATTTAATATTACTAACTCAATATTTTTTTTCTCTCAAAAAACCTCTTTATTCTCCCTAATTTGATTTCTCTCTGTTATCTTTCATCTTTCTTGTAATCTCTCATTGTCTCTATTTGTATGATCTCTCTGTGATTCAATGATCGTGTGACCACCAACATTTCCACGAGTCATGACCTCGTGATAGCCTCTCTGTGACCGACTAACCATACAGCCTCTCTGTGATGTGGCTAATGTGATGATACCGTCTTTGCGTGAGTTGAGTTCTTAGTGAAAAAATATGTGAGTTTTGTTTTATTAACTTTAAAATCACCTCAGTTTATTTTAGATATCAATAGGTGTTGGCAGGCCGGCTACAATGAGTATAATATTATTTCTCCAATCGTGCTTAAAATACCATCCATTCGATTTTTTTTATCTTCCATTCAGCACAACAGTGTTAACATTCTTCAGGAACACGCCTGACTGCAAGCCTTCCTTTTGGAAAATTCCAGTCCCATCATCCTATTCTTTTTTTCTCGTCGGGGATATAGATTCAATTCTTTCGGTCTGAAATTCCCAACATTTCAAAGGCAAAGCTGATAAGGTTTCAAATTCCCATTCGTGTAGGACCGGTCCTCTTTCTGGAACACCATCTTTCATTTTCTTTAATTCGTGGGTTCCTATACTTGGTGACATCATAAAAAGCTCATAGGGCTCTTCCACATGCAGCAACCATAACCAACCGATGTTACTACATAAGCACTTACTTCAGCAAAAGTCATGGTCAGCATAATGTTCTTCAAAGATATGCTCCGATAGAAATATTTATTTTACTAATGAAATAGAACAAAACACGTGGCAATAGGCTGGAAAGAAAAGGGAAGAATAAAACAAAGTTACCTTTTCCCTAATAATCTTAAAATTAATAAGGAAAACAAATGAAATTTCATTACTTCGTCTGAAAGTAATTGTTAAAGACAGCCCTTTTTTTTTTTAATCAAAATAAAGACAGCCCTTTTGATATTAGAGTTGACCACCATCCTCATCAGCAATGGTAAGGCCATCAAAACATAAAAAATAATAAAAACAATGATATATACGTTATTTCATATATAATCAAAACAGCATTGCGTGTCTGAGTCTCATTAGAGAGTGAGTGGTCAACTCCTCAAATTACCTTTAAGCACATATTAAGAGATACTGGTTAACTAACACACTAGTAAATCATCAATAATTTTTGAAGACAAGATCCGACACCATATTTCTTTTACAAATTAAATTCCGGACAAATAAAATGACTTTTTGATAATTAATTAAATTTTGGATGTGTAAAATGACAATTCGAATGTTTTTATACTTAATGGAATTTAATTTTCGGATGTGTAAAATTTTAGATATCCGGAATTTAATTTACGGATTTGTAAAATTTTAGACATCCGGAATTTAATTTACGGATTTGTAAAATGGCATGTCAAATGTTTTTAGAACTATCAGAATTTAATTTCTAGATGTACCAAATTTTCAAATATGTGAAATTTTATACGTCCGAAATTTAATTTACAGACGTATCGTATTTTTATACGGTGTTTAACACTCACCATGTGTTCAAATTTATATAAACACTGCTAGTAAATTACCACAAGTTGCTCTTCTATCTTCTAGCAGGTAATGGGATCGATTATCAGCTATGAAAAAGGGTAATGTTTTTTTACACAAAATGGGGTTGTTTTTTTAGTATATTTTTGAGAAATGTACTGGCCGAAGAGTGAAACCCGGCCACTGAGCTTGAATACCCGGCCCACTCCGGAAGTTAAGGATAATAAGTTAAAAATCACCTTTAATTATCCTGATATTATCTGAAATAACTGTATCCGGTTAAAAGAGATGACATCCCCTAAATTAAGGGATGGGATATTGATATTATCCTTAATTAAATCCTGATATTATCTGAAATAACCTTATCTGGTTAAAAGAGATAATATCCCTTAAATTAAGAAAATCACATCTCAAAAGAGATTTAAGAGATAAAAGGAGATAAATCCAGATCTTTCAAAGATATGGGAATCATATTATAAAAGGAGGAGTACCCATGAGAGAAACTCACTTTTCACTGAAAACCGGTGACTCTCTCTTAAGCGTATTAGAGAAACTAGCTCGATCAAGAGACTATTGAAGAGTCCTTGCTCGCTGGTATTCATCGGATACAAAATTAAGAGTTCGATATCACTACGGCCAAGGGTTGAACCTAGAACTACGTCTGGCTTTGATTCCCATTGGGATACGTAGGATCGGAATATTACATTCTGTCAAGCCATAGTCTAAAACAACCCCCATTGTTCGTCCTTGGTTTGACGTTCTACGGCGAGATTCCGACCAACCGGATCTCGGCAGGAACATTTGGCGCCCACCGTGGGGCCGAGGAAAAACTTTCCCCGGTTCCACACGAAAGCTTGATGGTGACCACACGGAATGGTCCGCGAGGAAGGGCGAGCAGCATGAATCAGAAAGATCACGAGGCCTCGAACGCCCAAAACCACGGCAATCATCTTTCCTCCCCCGTCAATGAAGACAACCCTTGGTTGGGAGAAATTATGGAACTGCTTAAGCAGCTGCGGAAAGAGAACGAGGAGATACGCGCGCAAAATCAGGGGCTTTTAAGAACTCGGAAAAGAGAAAGGTCCCTGACACCTTATGACGAAGAGCAATCCTCACCCGAGGCTGGCCAAAAGGATCCTCCGGCGCACTCTCCTCGGGAAACTAACCGAGCATCCAAAACCAAACCTCCCCCAGGGGCTTCAGAAGTTAAGTCTCGTGCAGAAAGGACTTGCCAAAAAGGAAGGACATCGGACCGGCGTCCGAGGTTACCGTTCACTGATGACATTGATGAGGTAATCGTGCCTAGCCATTTTAAGCCCCTTAACATCGACAAATTCAATGGTACCACTGACCCAACCGAGCATGTGGAGTCCTTTGTTTCCTCTGTTTACTTGGTGACTGATTCGGAGGCCGTCATGTGCAAAGTTTTTCCAACCACTTTGCAAGGCCCAGCTTTAACCTGGTTAACGAATCTACCACCTCGGTCGATTGATTCCTTTGATGTGCTTATAACTAAGTTCACCGCACAATTTGCAGCAAGACGGAGGCATAAAAGGCACTCGGTCTCGCTGGTAAATTTTAAACAGGAAAGGAATGAGTCACTCAGATATTACATGGCTCGTTTCAATGCTAAGCAGATCTTGATTCCCAACATGAGCTCGGAACTCTGCCTTCACACCGTCATGGGCGGTCTGAAGCCAGGGCTATTCTTCGAGTATTTATCTCGAAAACCACCAAGAGATTTTGAAGAGTTGCAGGAAAAGGCTACAGGTTTCATGAACTCGGAAGAGATGCTGGAATTCAAAAGGAGAGAGAGAGGTTTCGAAGACAAGAGCTCGGTCTCGAACAAAGAAAGAAACAGGGGGGGCTGATCCACAAAGGGCCCAAAAGACCAATGAAAGGGAATTCTCAGAGAGGCAACCCAGGTACCAGTCTTATACCCCGTTAAATCGATCTCGGACAGCCATCCTCCAGGAGGTGTGCAACGTCGAGTTACTTACCTTATCTTGACCGTCCAAAACACCGGCCAATGCTGACAGAAGCAAAGAATGCATGTAGCATCAAAACTATGGTCACTCCACTGAAGAGTGTAGAACAACTCAGAAAAAGATTGAGGATTTGGTACAAGCAGGCTATCTTGATCGTTTTGTCCGCCGAGATGATAATGGTGGCGGACGACCCGATCGTAGACGACGGAGACACGGTTACGACAACCGAAACCGAGATGCAAACCTGCGAGGAAACAATCAGGGCGGAGACCGGTTAAATAACCAATGGACCCCTATTGAAGAATCTGAAGGAGGAATCAGGGGGGTCATCAATACAATCTCGGGAGGGTTCGCAGGTGGAGGAACGACTAGCTCGACTCGGAGGCGTCATGTAAAAGCCCTCCGATCCGTTAACACAGTGTCTGGAAGGCCTCCAAGAGCAAGAGCCCCCATAACGTTCACAGATGATGATTTCCGAGGGGTGGATCCAAATCAAGATGACCCAATGGTGATAAAAGTCGAGCTGGCCAACTTTTCGGTCAGACGAACACTTATTGACCAGGGGAGCTCGACCGATATTCTGTACCTGGCAACCTTCAAGAAGCTCGGAATTCCAGAAAAGCTGATAAAGGAGCAGGAAGACAAGCTAGAAGGGTTCGCCGGGCAGCAAGTCAAAACCCGAGGTTACATAGACCTCTTAACAACATTTGGAGAAGGAAGACTCTCCAAATCCGTATCAGTCAGGTACGTTATTGTAGATGCCAGCACGTCATACAACATCCTAATTGGAAGACCGACGTTGAATGAACTCGGAGCGATTGTCTCTACCACACACCTGACAATGAAATTCCCAGCCGACTCTGGAGAGATAATCACAGTCTGGGCTGACCAAAAGCTAGCCAGGCAATGCTATGTTGATAGCTTAAAGGTTACCCGCCACCAGGACGTCCCAAAGAATGTCGAGAATGGTAAAGCAGAGGTGGTAAGCTCGATTAGTTCAGTAACTTCAGTCAACTTAGTCAGCATGTTTGAACTGGACCCAAGAACGGAGATGTACGAGTCCAGGGCCGAACCAACAGAGTC
Source organism: Sophora flavescens (assembly GCA_030762895.1). Taxonomy (NCBI): domain Eukaryota; kingdom Viridiplantae; phylum Streptophyta; class Magnoliopsida; order Fabales; family Fabaceae; genus Sophora; species Sophora flavescens. Next base: position 100,935,468 of record CM061062.1, read on the forward strand.
TTTAGAAAGGTTCCAGTTGGGATCCCATCCTGAACAATGCACCCAAGTCGGTAGTCAACTTGACCCCTCACTCAAAGAGAGGCCTCACGCGGTCCTAAGAAAGAATGCTGACCTGTTTGCCTGGAATACATCGGATATTCCTGGTATAGATCCAAATTTTATGTGCCATAAGTTGTCCATATGTCCCGAAGCCAAGCCTGTAGCTCAAAGAAAAATAAAACTTGGCGAGGAAAGGCGCCGAGCAGTAGCCGAGGAGACTTCCAAACTGGTCAAAGCAAATTTCATCCGAGAGGTGAAATACACTACTTGGCTAGCCAACGTGGTGTTAGTTAAAAAGGCCAACGGTAAATGGCGAATGTGCACTGACTATACCGATCTCAACAAGGCGCGCCCAAAAAATCCCCATCCTCTCCCCAACATTGACAGACTGGTGGATGGGGCCTCAGGTTACAAAGGTTTGTCCTTTTTGGACGCATATTCAGGTTATAACCAGATCAGGATGTATCCACCCGATGAAGAGAAAATAGCATTTATAACTGATGGGGCAAACTACTGCTATCGGGTAATGCCCTTCGGCTTAAAAAATGCTGGTGCAACATATCAAAGGCATGGACAAGGTTTTCGCCAACCAAATTGGAAAGAACTTAGAAGTATATGTTGATGACATGGTGGTAAAATCCGAGGACCCAAGCCAACACCCAGCCGACCTCGAAGAAATTTTTGGTCAGCTCAGAAAGTACAACATGAGGCTAAATCCAGAAAAATGCTCCTTTGGTGTACAAGGGGGAAAGTTTTTAGGCTATATGCTAACACACCGGGGGATCGAAGCTAATCCGGATAAATGCAAAGCCGTTATGGAGATGTGGAGTCCTCGGAATGTGAAAGAAATTCAGAGGCTAGCCGGTCGATTAGCCTTTCTATCACGCTTTCTCCCGAAGTCTGCAGAAAAGGCAAGACCTTTCTTCCAGCTCTTGAAAAAACTAAAGGATTTCATCTGGACTGAAGAGTGTGAGAAGGCCTTTGAAGATCTGAAACTCTTCCTAGCATCTCCCCCAATCCTCACTCGGCCCGACTTTCAAAAGATCTGTACTTGTACCTCTTTGTCAACGACTGTGCAATCAGTGCAGTGATCATCCAAGAAGAGGAAGAGCAACAGATGCCGGTGTACTATGTGAGTAGAATCCTGAAAGACGCAAAAACACGATATCAAGTAATTGAAAAACTGACCCTCGCCTTAGTTATGGCAGCTCGGAGGTTACGGCCCTATTTCCAGTCACACCAAGTCAGAGTCAAAACTGATCATCTAATAAAGTAGGTACTCAGGAAACCCGATCTAGCCGGAGAATGATAGCTTGGTTGGTAGAATTGTCGGAATTCGGTTTACAATATGAGCCGAGGGGGCCGATGAAAGCACAATGCCTCTCCGACCGAGCTCTCTTCTAAACCGAGGTCGGAATCCTTCATCTGGCTTCTATATGTTGACGGATCATCTAACTTGAACGGAAGCGGGGTTGGAATAATTCTTGAGGGGCCTGATGACCTAATCCTGGAGCAATCTTTAAAGTTTGGGTTTACTGCTTCGAACAACCAAGCAGAATATGAAGCCCTTATCGCAGGGCTAATGTTAGCTAAGGAAGTTGGGGTCCAAGAATTAAAATGCCGAAGTGACTCACAGCTTGTAACAAGACAGGTCTCGGGTAGTTATCAAACAAAGGACCCCCAACTAACCAGATATCTCTACAAGGTTAATGGCCTAGTTTCTGAATTTGATCATTTCTCTATTGAGCATATACCTCGGGAAGAAAATTCCAAGGCAGATCTGTTGTCTAAATTGGCTAGCACCAAGAAAGCTGGCCAACTAAGAACTTTCATTCAGGAAAACCTTCCCGAACCGAGCATCAAAAGTGTCGAAGTAACAATGACCGAGCACTATGATTGTGGCTGGATGACACCGATTTGGGAGTATTTAACCTCGGACAAACTGCCTGATGATCCTAAGGAGGCAAGGCAAATTCGTCTAAAATCTTGACATTGCACCATCCTAGACGGTGAGCTGTACAGAAGAGGATTCTCCAGGCCTTTACTAAAGTGCCTAACAAAGGAGCAGTCCGAGTACGTAATGGATGAGATGCACCGAGGAATCTGTGGAATGCATTCAGGTGGCCGATTTCTGGCAGCTCGGGTCCTCATGAGAGGTGTTTTACCGCCAACCATGAGACTGGATTGTGCTACTTGGACTAATAGGTGTGAGCCCTGTCAAAAGTTCGCCAGAGTAGCACGTGCTCTAGGGGAAGAGCTCCACTCCATGTTCTCGCCATGGTCCTTTACTATGTGGGGGATGGATATAGTCGGTCCTTTCCTAGTTGCCAAAGGTCAAGTCAAGTTCTTGCTGGTAGGTGTGGACTACTTAACCAAGTGGATTGAAGCAGAACCGTTAGCTACGATAATTGTGAAAAAGGTTCAGAATTTTGTATGGAAAAACATCATATGCAGGCACGACCTCCCTTATGCAGTTGTCACAGACAATGGAAAACAATTCATCGATAAAGAGCTTAGAGAGTTTTACTCCAACCTCGGAATAAAACATAAAGTGACCTCGGTTGAGCACCCACAAACAAATGGCCAAGCAGAGGCAGCCAACAAAGTTATCTTAAACGAGCTCAAAATAAGGCTAGGACAATCAAAAGGGGCTTGGGTTGAACAATTACCAAGCATCCTATGGGCTTACCACTGCTCACCACAATCTTCAACGGGAGAAACACCGTTCAAACTAACCTATGGAACCGATGCAATGATTCCAGTTGAGCTCGGTGAACTCTCTTTCCGAAGGCAGCATCACGATCCAAGTAAAAACGAAGACGAACTCCTAGTTGAGCTTGCCATGGTTGAGGAAGTCTGAGATACAGAAAAAATCAGAGACGAGCTATGCAAGCAAAAAGCAACTCGGAACTACAATTCAAGGTTGCAGCCAAGGGAATTCGTGCAAGGTGATTTGGTACTGAGACTGCAAAACGACGCGAGAAAAGACCCCAAAGAGGGTAAGCTCGCAGCAAACTGGTCTGGCCCATTCAGGATAGTTGAAAATCTGGGAAGTGGTGCCTACAAGCTAGAAGAATTGTCAGGAAAGTCGGTTCCAAGAACATGGAACACTTCCCACCTTAAGTTTTATTTTAGCTAAGGCTATAGGTGATGCACTCTTTTTCCTATCTCGGTCTTTTTCCCATGAGGTTTTGGCCGAGAAGGTTTTAATGAGGCACACCAGGAAAAATAAATAAATGGAATCATTTTCAATTGTGCTATTAGGCAAAAATACGGTGTTAGAATAGCTAAAAACCTAAAGAGGCTAACCGAGCTAAAATCGACCGAGTTGAGGTCAAAATGCTGGGCCTATAAAGGTACATAGCTAAAAACCTAAAGAGGCTGTCCGAGCTAAAATCGACCGAGTTGAGGTCGAAATACTGAGCCTATACAGGTATACAAAACCTAAAGAGGCTGACCGAGCTAAAATCGACCGAGTTGAGGTCGAAATACCGAGCTTATACAGGTATACAAAACCTAAAGAGGCTGACCGAGCTAAAATCGACCGAGTTGAAGTCGAAATGTCGGGCCTATAGAGGTACACATCTAAAAACCTAAAGAGGTTGTCCGAGCTAAAATCGATCGAGTTGAACGGGTATACAAAACCTAATGAGACTGACCGAGCTAAAGTTGACCGAGTTGAGGTCGAAATGCCGAGCCTATAAAGGTATATACAACCTAAAGAGGCTTTCCGAGCTGAAATCGACCGAGTTGAAGTCGAAAGGCCGAGTCTATAATAACTTAACACCAGAAAAGGTAGTCCGAGCCAAAATTGACCAAACCGGGGCCAAACGGCAAAAAGGGCCCAAGACGGTAACTAAAAAACTACAAGTATTTCAAGTAAAATCACGTAACGCGTAGATGGAAAAATAGTTGCAACACTTTCTAAGTGAAAAGTAACTCGTACGCATCACATAACTCTATTGAATAAAAAGAGGGCAAAGCCCAGAATACATAAGAGTTCAAAATAAATGTCATTGCCCCCTAGCCTACTAATGGGTATTCCCATAAACAACAATTTCATAAGTTGAAGTCATCCTTGGCATTCGGAGGGAGAGTAGCAGATTGGTCAGGTAGGCCCATCTCACCTCCACCTTCGGGTTCCTCCTCGGCCGCTTGCCCCTCGCCCTCTTCCCCTTGAGATACGGCCTCCTCATCCTCCAGCTCGGACAATGGAACTAGGATTCCATCTCGGTTAAAATCCTTGTCCACGTCAGCACAGGAGAAGTCGGCATTCGGATTAAAATGCTGAAGCTGCTTCACGGCTTGGGAGAAGCCATTAACATGCTCCCTCATGATAGAAGCCTCGGCTTTAGCCAGATCAGAGCGGAGCCTCAAATTCTCCTCCTTCTCGGTCTCAAGCAACTTTCGCAACTCAAGACCGGCCTCCTTCTCGGCTTGAAGCCCTTCCACGACCTTCTAAAGGTTGAGCCGGTCGGCTCTTTCCGTTTCCAGCTCGGCCATGAGGGTGGTATTGCCTTTTTCCAGCTCTACCTTTTGGGCTTTCAGCTGACCAATAACCCCTGCCTGCTCTTCACACTTGGCCACAGCTTGAGCCAAGTCATCCCTCACTTTCAGGACACGAGCTGCATCAGCCTTCATCATTTCCACCCTCTTGATGTTCTCTAAGAACTGGTGATTCCAAAAGCGGGTGATCGAAGCTATTCGGAGGGCATATGCAGCGGCAGCCTCCATGCCTTCACCAGGGTCTTGCTCCAGCAAGAGACGGGCATCAGCGGGTTTGAGTACCTGGCCATCAATGAGTGAGTTGGGGTTAAACTCATTACCCCACAGAGAGCCAAAGCCCGGGTTACAATTCCCGTTGTACCACTTGGTGATCGGGGCAGAATCAGTCATCACGGGAACTTTCCCCGGCCTCCTCTCAACGGCAGGAGTTTCATCAACAACCAGTATGGGAGAAGGACTTCTCCCCCGAACCTCGAGCTGCAAATCCTCCCGAGTCCTTTTGGAGAGGCGGGTGTTCGGGTCCGCGGCATCAGTGACTTTCTTCTTTTTCCCCTTAGCCCCCGCAACCGGAACTGACCCACCCGCAGCTTAGTTCGCTGACTTCTTCAGCAAATCTTTATAGTTGAATTTTCCCATTATCATTGAAAAAAAGAGAAATCTGTTAGATACAAGTACACTGCTTGGCAAGTGAAACACCCACTAAAAAACTACTTACGATCAAAATCGGCTTGCCGAGTTGACGATTTGGGAAGCAATAAAAGTCTACCACAAGGCAATGACCGAGGATAGAGTTTTAGGAGCTCAACGTCAGTTTTTTCTTGAGTTGTCATGCAGCCGACGTCATAGCTGGAGAACTTAGTGGGATGGGGTTGCCAGTAGAAGGGAAATTTTGAGACTCCATCTGAGTCATAGAATAAAGACTCGTTCCCTACAGTAGGTCGGACTTTGAAAAAGTCCGACTTGAAAAATTTATATGAACTCTTATAGAGCCCAATAATGCCTCCCCCCTCAGCCCCACTAAGGGAGATCCAGCCAACCCGATCCCCAAACCTAACTTCATAAAAATAAAGGAATATAGGAGCAGTAGCCACCACTCCTATATGCTCACAGAGGATTTGGAAAGTCTTTAAAAAAGCCCAGCTGTTTGGATGGAGCTGGGTCGGGGCAACATTCATAATCTTCATCACATCACACTCAAATTGGGTAAAAGGCAAAGTGACTCCAATATGTTCAAATAAGGTTCTATATACATATGTAAAGGAAGATTGACCTGGAGCGGAATGAAGAAAGACATGTTTATCCCCAGAACATGGCAAACATTCTACACTACCTCCAAGGGAAGAAACTTTGTTTTTTATGGAGGAAAGAGATTCAGAATTCCTAAAATTTGAATGAAAAGCTCCCACATCCGGCCTTACCCAGAAATACCCAGGTATAGTGATATCTGGGTATGGAACTCTAGGCATCCTAGTGGTATGCTTACGACGCTTGGAAATGGGTACGGCATCAGGAATAGTCGAGCTATTCCCATCAGTGGAGGAAGGGGCACCATTGGCACCACCACCACCGCGAGAAGAGGAGGGAGAAGAACGGGGAGAGCCTCCAATCAGATTGAGTTCAGGCTCCACGATCTGAACCCTAGAAGAGGCATTATAGGATACCTCGAATGAAGTCTCCATGGATGAAAAATCAGAAAATAAACCTAAGGAAGCTTGAAAGAGATGAGTAAGACGTACCTTAAGTAGAAAGGGACTATGAACGCTCGGACTAGAAAGGACTCGCGAGAAGAAAATCTAGGGTTCAAGGAACATGAAACCTCGTCCCAGGGTCTCGTCCCAATTTATAGAAAAAAAGTGCAACGTCCCCTCGTCGCATTAATGATGGTTGTTGGTAGGCGAGAGCAGGGAAACGTCCCTTCAAGTCTGACCGAATTCACCAACTAATGGAAAGGAAACACGTGGCAGAAATGTCAGAATGTACACTGCCATCGCGGGAACTAGGAGCACGCAACTACTGCACAAATCTTGGAAATGATGCCATAAAGGCCACGTGCCTCACAGAGTAACGTCTCCTTTCCATCTCGAGAATCGAGAAAGTATGGCCTCAGCACGAAACAAGTAATCACCTCCAACTCGGCTAGCCTCGGCTCCTGCGAAAAAAGCTTCCACGCAATCGGCTCAAAGCTTGGGGGGCTTGTGTATGAGCCGAGATATAAAGCTCGGTACCTCGAAGCGTCAGGCTCGGTCGCCCGAGCTGCTCATCGAGTTGGAGGATACGTATATATAAACGAAGTATGAAGGTCGGTCAATCACCTCGCCGAGCCGAAAGACAAAAAGATGAAACCAAGTTCCTAAGCTCGGCTAACGTCATGAAAGCTTTTACACTTTATTAGCTCAAAGCTTGGGGGGCTTGTGTATTGGCCGAAGAGTGAAACCCGGCCACCGAGCTTGAATACCCGACCCAATCCGGAAGTTAAGGATAATAAGTTAAAAATCACCTTTTTCTTATCCTGATATTATCTGAAATAACCGTATCCAGTTAAAAGAGATGATATCCCCTAAATTAAGGGATATGATATTGATATTATCCTTAATTAAATCTTGATATTATATGAAATAATATTATCTAGTTAAAAGAGATAATATCCCTTAAATTAAGGAAATCACATCTCAAAAGAGATTTAAGAGATAAAAGGAGATAAATTCAGATCTCTAAAAGATATGGGAATCATATTATAAAAGGAGGAGTACCCATGAGAGAAACTCACTTTTCACTGAAACCCGGGGACTTTCTCTTAAGCGTATTAGAGAAACTAGCTCGGTCAAGAGACTATTGAAGAGTCCTTGCTCGCTGGTATTCATCGGATACAAAATTAAGAGATCGAGATACTTACGGCCAAGGGTTGAACCTAAAACTACGTCTGGCTTTGATTCCCATTGGGATACATATGACCGGAATATTACATTCTGTCAAACCATAGTCTAAAACAACCTCCATTGTTCGTCCTTGGTTTGACGTTCTACGGCGATCGAGATTCCGGCCAACCGGATCTCGGCAGGAATAAGAAACGTGTATATAAAGAAGATAAAAAATAAGTGAAAGATGGAGATAAATATATATGATATCATATAGGTATCCAAAATTTGTGTTCAAATAATATAACCATATGAAAAACAAGGAAGAGGGAAAGGTGCTGTTACATGATTGCATGAGGACATCTATGAAATACGGACATTTCAAATTAAAAATACTAGGTTACCGAAACACAATTTAAAATGAATACACTTTACAATTAATTTTTTATTGTCCATTACTTTACATTCTTACCTAAACTGAAAAGGACAGTCAAATAAAACTATTGTTTTATCATTACAAATAATAAAGATTATAGGCTTTATATTTAACTTCCACGTGATAAATGGCCTCAAACTACTCAAAAAATGACAATTTACAAAAGATGAGTGTTATTTTGACACAAAAATCAAATGTCAATATTTATTTTTATACTTTTTTTTTATATATTTATTCATTATTTCTCTCTTATCTTTCATTCTTTTATTTTCTAGACTCATCATGATTAATTGATGGTGTCAAAAATTGATGTCAAAATATCTTTTTTTTAACAAAATAAAAATTTATATTTGAATGCTTGTTTGGTTAAGATTTTCGCCAATTAACTGAGACGTGATTCTAGATGTACTGGAAGTCATTTTGAATTTTTTTAAGGTATATGTCACAAAATTAAATCCAATATATGGATATTGAATAGTGTAGACTTGATTTTAAATCTAAGAGAAACAATAATTTCTAACTTTTTTTACTGAGTATAATTTATTTTAATTGTGGGACCCACAAGTTCTTTATATATTTAGTGTTTACACCTTAAAAATGATATTCCTTTATCATCTAAGCGAAATCAATTTTTTTAACCTATTTTTTTAAATAAATTCTTTTAACATCAACTTTTTCAACATGAATTATATTAAAATCTAAATCAAACGAGCCCTTTACACATGTTTTCCCTATAACCGTCACAAATAAAATAGCATACCTAGAGGATCTTCACTAAGTGCGTGCCACCACATCCTTCTGTTACAAAACAAGAAATGAATGGCTTAAGCTGTCAAGGCATTAGCATCTTTCTTTATTAAGTGAAAGTTGTAAGTTATTTAACCAGCCGCATCATTCTTCCGATTTTCCAGTGATCATTACACCCCACAATGATCTTAGTCACAATAAAAGTGAATCGCATTGTCAGATGACTTTTACTTTTAATGTGAGAGGTGTGAGAGGTTTGAATTTTAGAATTATTACTTTAAGAGAAATTTTATTCAACTACGACCTTATTCCAAAATTGTGTGAAAAAAAAAATTTACTTGTAATTAAAAACGACGTACTCAAACGAGTTCTTATGAAAAATTGAAGTGAAATGAACATATTGTAGTGGCAACTTGAAACTGGTGGCGAAATAGTGAGGACTCTATTCTCTTACCCCCAATTTCGGTCATAAACCTCATATTATTATAAATAAAAAAAAAAAAAAAATTGGGGTAGAAAAGAATAGATTCCCACAAAAGCAAATTGTCATCGTCACAGCATGCTCAACCATGCATCAAGAATCCAAAAAGCCTTATCATGAAACAATAAAATATGGAATGCCCACAAATCAGGATTGGATTAACAAAGAGCAAAGCTACTTAAAGAAGAAACAGTTGGTCCACGCAAGCGAGAGGCTGCTTGACATTTTATTTTATTTTATTTTTCCTTAATTGATCCATAAGCGAGAAAGAATTATTTATCCATACACATCGAATTGTAATAATTCGCCAATAATGAGCATGCTTGATGGTGATCTGAACTTTATATTTTAAAGAGTGAAAAATGAAATGAACTGAATAATTTTTTGAAATATAAAACATAAGTTTCAAATAGGGGTTCAGTTCATATATATATATATATATATATATATATATATATATATATATATATATATATATATATATATATTTCAATTAGGGTTGTTTCCTATAGAAGTTACTACTTAATTTGTGACGTTCAAGTCACTATTACTTCTTACTAACATGTTCAATTAATAATGCTTAAGGAAGAAGATATTGCCAGAACTATAATCAGTGATATGTGTTACTGCTCCATTCATTAAGATTAAAGATAGGTGCAGATCTCTAGCTTAATTAAGATATAAGCTAATTTATATCATTTATGTCAGATAAATAATTAACGTGACAGGTTTTTTTGTTTTTTATAAACTAATGTGACAAGTTTTTTTTTTTTTTTGACATCAATGTGACAAGTGAGTTTGTTGGGACAAGAAGCTCACAATGCTTCACACACTCACACTAACACAATAGAGAACTTGAGAGAGAATAGAGAAAGAGGATTTGTATATCACTTGCACATATACACTTATGCATACTTGCACTTCTCTACACTTGTATACTTGCACTTATGCACTTCTACACTTGTACACTTTCACATCACACTAAGTCTATTTATAGACTTACACATACACTAACTAACTTTCCTAATAACTCTCTAACTAATCACTCTAGTTACAACAAACTAATCACATTTTAACAAACTCCTAACAACTAAATAATTTGGATTATCTCCAACACACCCCCTTAATTCAAATTAGCTAAAAACAAAATACAAAACACAATTTTACACCCAAATTTGCATTTCTATAATGCACACATTATTAACACTAAAACACACATATATCCTCTAAACACAATTTTTCCAGGATCCCATACTTTGAAGCATAATGATCCAACCTCCATTAAAATGCACACATATGCACCAGGATCCCAGAATCTCAGAACAGTTATGTATTTGCAAAAACAAATCATTAGCACATCTGATTCATTGGTCTGGTGGTCACTATCACTTCGCTGAAACTCTGTGTCACTGGAGTCTTGTGTTCTACTCCCACCTTCAGCAATTTTTATGGATTTTAAACCTTTAAGCAAATTTATCAAAAATAAAACAAGCAACATGCTGGTGACCAGTATCGAACCCACAACACGATGCAAGCACCTCCGACAGCTTACCACTAGGCTGCAGCAAGCACTGATGAAAATGTTCCATCGCAAAATATACTTACCTTGTGCGAAATTCTTCTTTTGCCAAAAACAGAACCCTTTATCTTCTCCTTTATGTCGATCTGCGTTTTCTTCATTCTTGGACAACCATGGCGGCAGATCTGAAAACGACCCCCCTCTTTTCACATCTAGGCTCGCGGTCTCCATCTCCGGTGGTGGTTGGGACATGGACGAACTCCATGGAACCCCAAGCTTCTTGGACATCTCAGTCCACCCATCTTCTTCTTCCATAACTGCGTTGCTGTTTCTGATCGCCACCATCGTCTGACGATGAGGTTCCGGTGGTCCAGTCACTCTTGTCTCCTTCTTCACACCCAATATCTCCTCATTGCTGCTCTTCTTGCGAAGTTTCTCTCGCATCTCCTTCTCCATTTTCTCTGATGGCAAACTCAGCGACTGCAGCAATGGTGGCGGATTCGAAGAGCTCGTCGGAGCTGGTAATTGTGGCGGCATCTCCGGAGACACTGTGACAGACAACTCCTCTATAGGCTCCTCATTATCCATTTCTGAAAATTTCGAATCTTGACCACTCTTCCTTGCAGAACCTTTGGACTGAGACAGAGAGTGCTCACAAAGTGTTTGATGGAATGACCCACTAAACACAACATCAGATTCTTCACTGCGACCTTCATAAATTGGAACCCCATCATCTAACAACTCACCTACATCAACAGCAGAACCAGCACCCTTCTCTGTTTTTGCCTCCACCTTCCTATATTCTTCTTTGTCTTTATTCTTCATCTTGTGATTGATCACGGCTCTTCTCATCTTGTTCTTGCCACTCCTTGCAGCACCATGGACTTTGTTCAAGATGTCCCATGCTTCTTTAGCTTTCTTGGCAGCAACAATCTTCTCAAGATTTGCATCATCCACACACTGACGAAGGATGAAGAGAGCTTTGTAGTCTCTCTTTTTGGAAACACCATCTTCCACACCTTGAACACCTTCTTGCACTACCTCAAGCACCTCATAGAAATTGAATATGTTTTCCATCTTCACCACCCATTGATGGAAGTTCTTGCCATCAAGAACCGGTAATGGGATTGCAAAATCCCCACTCACAATCTCTTCAATTTCCACCTTCATGGACCCATCACAAGTCTCTAATCTTGTAGCTCTAGATACCATTTGTTGGGGCAAGAAGCTCACAATGCTTCACACACTCACACTAACACAATAGAGAAATTGAGAGAGAATAGAGAAAGAATATAGAGAGGAAAAATTGCATATATACACTTATGCATACTTGCACTTCTCTACACTTGTACACTTGCACTTATGCACTTCTACACTTGTACACTTTCACATCACACTAAGTCTATTTATAGACTTACACATACACTAACCAACTTTCCTAATAACTCTCTAACTAATCACTCTAGTTACAACAAACTAATCACATTTTAACAAACTCCTAACAACTAACTAATTTGGATTATCTCCAACAGTTGAATCCTCTAATTTGCCGTATATTTCATTTATTTGTTTCGTATAGCATCAATTCACCGATTAAGAAAGTTTGTTCTTTTTTTGATAGGAACTCATCGTAATTAGGATTTTTGGTTCTTCAGTGGATTCACGGAATATCCACACAAACTTAGATCATTTGGACCTACTATGAGACTAATTTTCACTTGGATGCTTAGTTACAGTTAAGATTCTTCGTTCCTCCCCAAAGATATGTTATGTGGGATTCGAACCCAGGTCCTCCTCCTATAAGCTCAGCTTGCACAATCAACTGAGCCACATCCATAAGGTTTTACGACAGTTAGTTCATGAACATATTCCAAATATGAATACACGATAAACCTTTTTTTTAAAATAGAATACACGATAAACCTATTGCTCGAAGCCTCCAGCAAAATCCAACAACATCCAATTATCCAAATATAAAAGAGGTTTGCTAAACTGACACGGTTTTAGCGACACCGTATTGACACTTCAATAGTGTATACGTGTTACGAGCCGTTGGATCTATGATTCTTCTTGATCTATCCATAAATTTATTTTTTCGATCATAATTTTTATCAAATCTATTTTTCTGTCGTATTCTTTACAATCACAATACTCACAATGATATTCCATATGGTTATTACATGTATCAGTTGCTTCATCTTTTAATTCTTGTACTAAGTCTTTTAATCTATTTTGATTTGTTAAATCTATCATACTTAGATAGTGAACAAATTTTTCTATGTATAGATTACTCATGATTAATTAGCTAGTACTTGGCTCTGATACCAAATCGGTACCACTCTATCTTTTCCCAGGTTGTGGTAGTATTTAGGCATAATCTGGATGATTATTTTCATGCATAATTTGGGTTACTAATAATTCATACCCATAGTCCATTATAGATTCATCTATTTCCATTATATCTTTGATTAATTGATCTCGTTCTTCTTCACAAAATGCCAATTGTACTCTTTGCACTATTTGTTTTAAACAGAGTTCTTCTTGCCAGTGTTGGTGTTTTATTTTGTTAATTATTAATTGCTTGCAGTCTTTGGGTATTTTCATCACCAAAATACTTAATATTTCTTGATCCATTTAATCATCTAATAAATCCCAGTCTTCATATATATCAGATAATGATAGTTTATCATATTCAAAAGATAATCCTATTTCTTCCATATAGTTCCATTCTATATCTAATGAAATAATTGCAAGATAATAATCTTCTTGTCTAACTTGAGTCTTTATTTTTTCAATTATTAGTTGTTTACAATCAATAGGTAAATCCATTACTAGTACACTCATAATTTCATTTTCTGTTTGAATGTCAAACTCAGAATATATTTTCATTTTAATTAGTATCTTCAAAAATTGGTGCTGTTATTTTAAAATAACTAGTTGATAATTGATCTGATTTTTTCGAAATCATTTTTTCTATTTTTTCTATTTTTTTCTATTATTTGTCTTTTGTGTTCTTCTCTTTTGTTTCTTATATTATTTAGTTCTTTTTCCTTTTCTATAATATATCTTTCCATTTGTTTTCGATTTTTATCTTTTTTTATCTTTTTTAAGATGATTATCATAGATATTCATAAAATCCTTTATGTTCTTTTTATCTTGATTTATTTTATTATAAGATTTTTCATAAATATTTCTTAATTCTTTTCCTTTGTTCATATTCTATTTCTCAAATATTGGGCTAGATCTCTTACTTGGTTTGATAATTTATTTATATTTTCGTCTTTATTTTCTTCTGTTTCTGGGAAAGTAATTGGTTTAGGGATCTGCCTAAAACTTAGTGATCTTGGATTTCTTATAGAAATTCCTAATTCCGTTAAGTCATTTCTTTTAGGATAATAAATCTTTCCTATTTCTTCAAATAATCTTGGTATATCAATTCTATCATTATTTCTAAAAGTAATACTATGATGTGAATTTGTTAGTGCATAGTTGACACAATAAGTAATTGAGAAAATCTTGTCTCCTGGTCTCATTAGATTATTTCTTAAGAATCTATGTTCCTTAGTTAGTGATTGGTCTAATCTTTGGGTATCTAATGGTATTCCAATATTTGGGTGAATTTCAAATTTTAGCTTGACATAGGCTAAATTTCCTTCGATTACTCCTAATATTTTATCTTTAGGATCTGTTATTCTATCGTCCTTTAGAATTAATTCTATTGGTGAATCTATTCCTTCTTGGAAAGTTGCTTTAATTAGGACTTGTATAGCTCCTATATGAATATATCCTATTTTCTTTCTATGTGATTCCTTTTTTAAATTCCTTTTTAACTCAATTAATTTCTTCTTATTCAATAATTGTATACAGGTGTTTCCCTGTGTTTCAGATATATCTATTGGTGTTTCGTTAATTATCTTTCCATAATATATTATATTTTCTTTTTGATTGAAACGTTTCATGATACCTCCTAGTTTTTTCATATTTGCATCTTTAGATAAATTCAAGTCCTCCTTCTGAATCTTTTGAAATAATTTCGGATTTATTAAAATACTTCCTTCATAGTTTCCGTCTTCTTCAGTAATTTGTAAATGTTCTACATCAATATTATTAATTATTTCCTTTTCTATCTCAGACATGATTGACTTCTAGTATAGACTGAATAAAACTAAATGGTTTCTGAGTCATACCTGATCTGGTGTTTGAAGTAATTTTGGGTTTCTTGGTCCACCGCAGCTTCCGTCTAAGTTGAAGTTGAAATTTCGACAAGTAGTTGATAGTAATGAAAGTAAAGTAATGATGAAGTAGAGGAATATATGAAAGTAGAGTTTGTTTATTTATAAATAGTAGTGAAGTACATAGAACAAGGTTGATTCCACACTCAAGGAATCGCTAAGCACAGCTTAGAACTTCTCAGAGAGAAGAGAGAGATTGAATTTTTCTTTCAGATGCTCTGCTTTCTATTGCCTCCGAGGGCTTTATTTATACAAGTAGAAGAGCATAGTAATTTACAAAAAAGTCCCTGAACAATACAATCAATCAGACATTTTAATAATTCATGACGACGTCATTGCTTACGTCATCCTTCCAATAATGCTTGATGACGTCAGTGCTTACGTCATTCTTCAATAATGGCTTCGTCTGAATCCTTGTCATCTTGTCGGCAGTCTTTCTGCTTTTCGCATCTTTCGCATGCGTGATTGCCATTTTCCTTAATCATTGAGCACAACAAGTCAAGGACTGCTGGTTGGTAATTCATCGAAAGTCCTTGTAACGTGTAGAATGGTAATTCAAAGTTCGTCAATAGTGTTAGGCCCCTTTCTCTAATCAATTTTCCACTGGTTTTGCTAAGTAGCAAAGTATGTGGACCTTTGTACATGGCTTTTATGAAAGAGTCTTTACCAATTATCTGACATTGAGTAAAGATACTCGCCAGTTGATTTGCTAGGATTGTGACAATCTTTTCTTCGATGTATTCTTCTCCAGTAGGTTCATCTCGCATGGAGAGACTATTATTACTTACTCCAATAAAAATTAAATTCTTTGTGGGTTGTTTGGTGACAAAGTCTGGATAGGTTGAATAGAACTTCAGAAAGATGGTTCTATCCCTTGCGACATTCTTTTGATAGTTCTGGATGGCTTCTTTCAAATTGTATGGAAATAATTTGATTTCTTCCAAGTCTTGACTGAGGTAGAGACATTCAATAAGTCCAGACTGGAACATATTAAATGTAAGAATCGATGTTGCTCCGGGAGTAATTACGGCCTTAACTCCGAAAATATTTCGGTTGACCATATAAAAACAATTAATTTTTTCCTTTTCGGACCAGTTAATTGGTCTTTTTTAGGTTTTCAAAAAAATTTTCTTTGGAAAATTGAACTTGAAGTTCATGTTCTTTTCTTGAAGGGATTTGGTAGTCATCAATGGAAGAAGGAATTCTTCCGAGTATTCTTAATGAAGTTTTTTGAACTGGTGGAGTCTTTATGGTTTCAGAGAAAGTCCTTGGGCCAAGATAAACTTCTTTGCCCTTGTCTTGTTCTTTCTGGTAGTCGATCAAAGCCTTTTCTGCTTCTTCTTTGGTACGAAATCCTTTGTGATGGACTCCGGAAATTCCAATGCAGTGAGGGGCTGCTTTATGCCATTCATTGTAAACACCGGGGTGTGGTCCATTGAAAATAGTGTACTATTTTTCATTAGTGCTTTCTTGTACCTGTTGTTTTATATTTTTCATAGGGTCTTCTTTGATGGGTATTCTTTGTAGTTGAAACTTTAGTACTTCAATATTTGTTCTGATCAAGTCAAGCTCCATTATCTTCTGCTTCTCGAGCATTTCTTGATATTGAATCTGCTTCATTATGTCTTCAGTTGTTGATTGCTCCATTCTCTTGATAAAATATCTGCAAGAACATTTTTATCTCCCTTAATGTGAGAGATTGAGTAATTGTATTCGGCAAGCTTCATTTGCCATCGAATCAATCGTCCTTGTTTGTAAGTTCCTTTATGATTTAAGTTCTTAAAACCTGCAACATAAGTTGAGTCGGTTCGGACAATAAAGTCCTTATCCAGTATATAAATCCGATGTTTTTCCAACATACGGATCAAAGCCAATGTCTCTTTTTCATGAGTGGGATAATTAATCTCACTGTCTGAAAAAGTTCCTGACATATATCGGCATAGTAATTCATTTTTGTATCCAGGGGGTTTTGCTTTCATAACACCTCCCCAGCAGTCATTTGAGGCATCAGTCTCAATAATTATTATATCGTCATCCGATGGATGATATAGCTCAGGAAGATCCCGGCATAAGTCTTTCATTTTTATAATCAGTCTATCATCCTCATCAGTCCAGGTCCAGAGGGCATCCTTCTTTAATTTTTGCTGAAGGATTCTTCTTTCTGCTGCAAGATTTTTGATAAAACCTTCATTTGAAATATATGTTAGTAGTCCAAGAAATCTTTGTAAATCCTTTTTATCTTTTAATGTTGTTGGAAAATTTTGAAGTTTCTCTAATACATGTCGTTGCATTATTATTTTCCCTTTTTCGATTTCTAATCCTAAATAATTAATTCTATTCTGGGCTAGGACAGCTTTTTTCTTGTTTAAGACTATTCCATGTTCAAAACATTTGTTAAGAACGAGTTCTATCTTTTTAAAGTGATCATCTAATCCTTTGTTTGAAAAGATTAATATATCATCAATATAAATAAGACAAAAGTCTTTAAATTCTTTAAGAATTGAATCTATTCTCCGCTGGAAGATTCCAGGTGATTGCTTTAATTCCATTGGGAGTACATTCCATTCATATTGTCCTTGAGGACAACCGAATGCTGTTAGTGCCTTAGATTCTTCAGTCAATCTAATTTGGTAAAAACCTGATTTACAATCGAAGGTGCTAAACCAACCCATGTTTCTAATCCGTTCAATAATTAAATCTTTTCTTGGAAGAAAATGGGCATCTCCTTCCATGGCATCGTTAATTTGTTTGTAATTAATTACCATTCTTCTTTTACCTCTTTTTATTTCATTATGATTTTCTACATAAAAAGCTGGTGCTGAGTGTTTACTATTCGATGGTCTAATTAGTCCTTTTCTACACATTTCATCAATGTCTTTTTCAAATTCATCTCTATCTTGTTTTGTGTAAATCATTGGTTTACATTTTACCTCTTTTGTGGGGTCTTTTAATTTTAGTTCGACTAATTCAGTATTTTTATTTATTTTTGGATCTAAGGGGTTTTTGCTACAAACTTTATCCAAAAGTTCTTCGATATGGGTTGGAATTATTCTATTTGGTTCTAAATTTATAAGTGCATGGCGAATTTTTGTGCAAATTAAGCTAATAATCTCACCACGTTTCAGCTGCTGAAACTTTGATGAATAAGTACAGGTAGAAGTATGGATAATTGGTATTTTGATAATCTCTCGTTTTTGTTTTTGATAAATATATGGGGTTCTCAAAGTAATATATGTTAAATATTGACAAAACGGTTGATATAAGCGTAAGAAATTATTTCCAATAATTATATCTATTCCTGTTTCTTGTTTATATATTGTTGGTATTATAAATATTTTCTCTTGTATTATCAAAGTAATTCTTTTTGCTATCCAATACAAAGAATGTATTGATCCATCAGCAATTTGTATTTTTAATGGTTTTTCCAATCTTTCCCAATTATCAAGTAATGCTTCAGTTGCAAGGCAAAGACTTGCTCCCGTATCTATATAGGCTTATGTTACATTATTACTTTTTTCTATTAATATTTTTATATAGGTACTATTCGAATTCTCCTTCTTCTGAAGATAATTCATCTTCTGTATATTCGTATATACTTATTTCTGAATTACTTAATTCTTCTTCTATTGGTTCAAGTTCATACATCTGAAAAACTTGTTTTATTATTTTTGATTTTTCTTTAAAATCTTTTTCTTTCATTTGAGGGCATTCATTAGCATAATGTCCTTCAATATTACATATCCAACATACGCATTTTTTCTTTCCTTTTGGGCAGTATTTCCTTGGTGTTGATTTCTTTCTCCTGAAATATTTCTTTTTATGATTCTTGTAATAATTTTTCTTTCTAGAATAAGTCTTTCGTAGATTTGGTTTTTTGTAATATTTTTTCTTTCTTTTTATTATTTTATCACAACCATATTTTCCTGATTTTTCTATTTCTGGGATGTCACAACAAATGACAGTACTTCCTCTATTCAATTGTCTAATTGTTTCCCTATTCAAACATTGTTCTCTAAGTTCTTGGTATAGAAGTTTAATAACTCCTCCTAAAGCATTTGCCGTTTCTTCGGGTTTTGATTCCCAAAGTTTATTAATTTTTGAATTTAATGGATAAGGTAATTTATCTATAAAGATATATTTATATATTTCTTTAGTTTCTTCATCTAGTTGATAATATTATTTTTGATATTCGCAGATAAAACTTTCTATCTGGCACATATCACATATTTGCATTCTATTAAGGTGTGACTTGGCATTCTCAATTAGAGTTTTATTTGTCTTTTCTCTTTGTTCCATTAAACTATATCCTAAAAATTCTTGGTGTATTAGAGTCATTATTAATTTAACATAGTCTGCGCTATTATCTACCATTCTTTCGAAGTTAATCCATTCTGCATCATTAATTCCTATTAGAAATTTTTGCACATTCCCTGTTGTTTTGAATGTCACAAAATTTTTGGTTTCTATAAAGTTTAGTTGTTTAAATCTTTCATCAGTTAGGATCATTAGGATTATTTCATTCGTCCATCTTAATAATACATCTTCTTTATTTCTAATACAATCAAGGTCAAGTATATTTCCTGTATTATGGTATCGAGGTTTAAATTCTTCTTGAACTTTTGTCCATTTATTATTATTTTTCCTTGCATACCCTTTATTATACATAACTTCTGTTTCATATTTATCCCAAGCTCCTTCAGGTGTATATTTATATTCTTCCCATTTTCTTTTTGGGTTTTTTACACTATATTCTCCTCTTTCCATTTTTATATGGTTTTCTTCAGATTCTGAAGATGAGTTATAATTTAGAATTATTTCTTCATTTTCCTTATTTTCTGTATTAATTTTTTCAATTCTATGTATTTGATTATTTTCCTCTTCAACTATTTTTAGTTGTTCTAATAATTGTTGAATTTCTTCTAAATCATTTGATTTTCTTAATGTTTTCATATACTCTTCTTTTATCCCCTCCATGAAGATACAGGAGTACGTATCCATGAAGATTCTTGTTCTGGCTCTTGTTTAATTATTATTCCTTTTAATTTTCTGGATTCTAAAATTTCTTCTAGTTCAATTTTTGTTATACATCTATTATTTTCTTCATATTCTAATAGGTTTTCTAGTTGTTCCAAAACAATTTTTATTCTAATAATATCATCATTTTTATCTATCTCTTTTCCTTTATTAATATTATTTAAGGTTTCTTTAATATTTTCTATTTCATTTTTTCATTTTTGTATTTTATTGCAAGTGTAATTTGCAATTTTATCTGTATTTTCGATTAATTGAATAATATTTTTATTTAATTCTTTCAATATTCTTTCTAATTCTTTAAATACTGATTCTATTTCTTCAGATAATCCCATTATCCTATACAATTTTCTAATTCTTGCTTTAATTTTCTTATTCTTTTTCTAACCAATTCTTGGTGAAGAATAATATATTCATTTTGTTCTAATGTTTCTAATATTTTTAAGTATTTTCTTAACTCGTAAATGTCTTGTTTTAATACTAAAAATCTATTCATTATTGAAATAGTATTTTGCTACAGTGATATACGGAGTAAGTGTCAAATTTTTGTGTTCATTTAGCATTTCTGAATATAAAATGACAAGTTTGGAAAAAGAATGTTCGAATACATTTTTTTATTAACTTAGAGATAGTGTTAAACAGAATTCCATAATGCCTCAATTATGATTCCTTCCGTACACTACAAGAAATTCAGCGATTAGCTACGACAAATTTTGTAGTTGATTGGTAGCTAATTTCTAGCAAATAAATTTAGCTACAAATTAACTACAAAATTGCTGTAAAATTGGTGGTAGCATAATTTGAGTGGCAAATTAGCTAGGAAATGTTTTCTATCTAATTCATAGCTAATCTTAAATAGGTGCTAGCTATTTTATAGTTAATCCCTAGTAATATACTATTAAAAATTGTTTTTACTAGCTAAATAGCTACCATATTCTCGAAGCAATTTTATAGCCAATCTATGGCTAGATTTTCTTAGCGATTTTATAGCTATTCCCTAGCTAATTCAAAAAAAATTAACTCACTAAATTGGTCCCAAGCACCTGTCCTATGGACCAATTTAGCAACCGATCTTTTAACTTTATTATCTGGTTGTAGCCGTAAAACAACATACCAAAACCAAAACAACAAAACTTATAACACCATTGCAATTTAGACATTTTACATCGGTCAAAAAAGGTTTTTTTACATCGGTTATAGTCGCCTTATAGAATCAAGTGATATTGAATGTGAGAACTCTTTAAATCAGATACTCACTAGTGTAAAAAGTCACATCTTGAATAGGCACAAACAATCTCAAACATAACAAAATATCTCAAATATCCAAAGTATTGACAAACACGAAATAAGAAGTATCCATAACAAGGGTGATGTTCGAAATGCTGCCTTCAACTCATCCCAGTTCCCATAGCCAAGTTTGTGAACCATACATATCTGCAAATTTTTAAACACAGTAAGAAAACCCTGTCTTAAAAACCAGGGAATACAAGTGGAGCTAGACATAAAAAAAATTCAAATCATTATTTGATAGGAAAATTACCATACCATGAATCTGTCACATTCTTCATTGTATAGCTTCCCTTTGTTTTGTCCATACTGTATCTTCAACTCTAGCCATGGATTCTTGTAGCAGTCCAACTTCTTCCCAATGGCCTTCATGATCTCATCTTTCCGAGAAATTCTAGCCTCCCCCCTCTCAATGTTTTTAATAATTCTATCATAGTCTTCACACGATGATTCAAAATGCACAAATTAGGTAGGACCTTAAAACATTTTAATGAGACACTGATTTCAAGCTACAGTTGATAAATCAACACACACATATTAAAACAAACCAACACAGAAATGTGAAGCATTTTAACTCAACACAACACTAATGAAACAAGCACGTTAATTTTATTTAAAAAGACTAATGCAAACTTACAGATATAAACACTCATTCAGATTCAGCTAAGTATTTTGATTCCATTCTCAAAAAGTACTGCAAAAGACTATCATAGTCACAATGGCTGTAACGTACTGTTCCTGCCGAGATCCGTTTTGTCGGAATCTCGCTATAGAACGTTAAACCAAGGGGGTTATTTTATGATTTGGGCCTGACAGAATTCAGTGATTCCGGTCCTACGTATCCCAGTGGGAATCAAAGTCAGACGTAGTTCTAGGTTCATCCCTTGGCGGGGCGGTGATCTCGATCCCTTAATTTTGTATCGGACGAGTACTAGGGAGCAAGGACTGTTTGATAGTCTCTTAGTCGACGCTAGTTCCTCTAACACGCTTAAGGGAAAGTCACCGGTGTTCAGTCAAAAGTCCTTTTCTTATGAGGGGTACTCCTCCTTTTATAATGGGATTCCCCTATCTCTTAGAGATCTGATTTATCTCTTAATATCTTTCAGAGATTTGATTTATCTCTTAATATCTCTTTTGAGATATGATTTGTCTCTTGATATCTCTTTTGAGATATGATTCCTTAATTTAAGGGATATTATCTCTTTTAACCAGATAAGATTATTTTAGATAATATCAGGATTTTATATCAATATCTTATTTCTTTAATTAAATGATCTTTGATTTATTATCCTTAATTTCCGGACTGGGCCGGGTACTTGAGCTCGGTGGCCGGGTTAATAACCTCGGCCAGTACACAAGCCCCCCAAGCTTTGAGCTGATTAGGCGTAGAAGCTTTCATGATGTTTTAGCCGAGCTATATATCTCGGCCCATACACAAGCCCCCCAAGCTTCGAGCTGATCACGTGGAAGCTTTTTCGAAGGAGCCGAGGCTAGGAACTTGGTTTCACCTTTTGATCTTTCGTCTCGGCGAGGTGAGTGGCCGAGCTTCATACCTTATATATGTGTTCACATCCTCCAACTCGGTGAGCATCTCGGGTGACCGAGCTTGACGCTTTCGAGGTACCGAGCCGAGGTGGGGATGGTTACTCGTCTCCTGCTGAGGCCATACTTTCTCGGTTCCCGAGATGGAAAAGAGACGTTACTGTGTGTGACGCGTGGCCTTCACGGCATCATTTATGAGGCTTGCGCTGTAGTTGCGTGCTCGAACGATAAGTCGAGAGCCGGAGCTCAATCAAGCAGTCGGGAGCCGGAGCTCAACCGAGTGGTCGAGAGCCTGAGCTTCTCGTTTCGAGTTGCCGAGCTTCACATTTCGGCCAATTCTTAAGTTCAACGGACTCGATGGGCGAGTCTAGTAATCATTTCCCTTTGATTGTTTGGGTTTGGAGATCTAGCTTTATTTCTCATCCAATATTTTAGTTTGGTGGGCTCAGTGGCCGATTTTAACATTTCGATCAGTATATAAGCTCTCCAAGCTTTGAGCTCGGAATAAGCGAAAGAGTTTTGTGAATGAAGCTGAGCTTGTCCTTGGTGTTGATAAGGTACTGGATTTGCATAGATCTTCTTACTTCGGTTAATACCTCTCGGGCAGTACCCGAGTTTAGTGGTTGAGGTTCACATCTCGGCCAGTAACATGCTTTGAACATAAGATACTTCAATCTTACCATTGTTTAGGACAAGTTTACAAGCTGGTAGCTGAGATTCGACTTAGCAGTGGTTCAGGTTTGAACCGATCTTTTGAAGAGTCAAGTTCAAACTCGGTCATTAGGAATTTACCTCGGTGCTTGTATTTCATCCTTTAACTTTTGATGCTTTCAAGATGCTTATCTTGAGAGTTTGAATTTGACCTGCCTTTTGCCGAATGTAGCTTGGTCTTTGAAGTTCTTGAGAGCTCTTAACATTTTCTTCGAGTAGCTCATAACCCTTTCATTTGGTGGATTTTGAAATACCCACTAACCTTGAATTATTTTTCCCGATCTTGAAGGTGTGTCTCAGAATAAAATTTCCTAATATCTTTTGTATGAGAAAATAGTTTTCATACAGGTTCTTCGAGTTGTAGGCTAAGGGATATCCTTCCTTTATCCCCGTTAGCCCCCAAGCTCCAAGCTTGAAATAAGCGAAAAAGAGCTTAACACGCCTTTGGTGCCGAGGACTTTGGACTATGATTCGCGGAAGCATTGCTCGGAAATATGTTTTTTGTAGAACCAATCCTTTCTTGGGTTATCGTCTTGCTTGGTTGAAACCTTTGCTCGGATTTTTGTGCGTAGGGAAACATTGCTCGACTTCGACTTTTTCTGGGTGCATAGTGCGAGGAGCATAGCTCGACCTCGGCTTTTTGGTGTGAGGGGCAATGCTCGACCTCGGCTTTCGGGCTTCGCCCTTTGTTCTTAGCCGGATGATTTTAACTCTGGCCCTATAGTGGGTTCTCTAGTTGTTAAGCCAGCATATGCTCGGCTTTTACTAGAATTGGTCCATGATGCGAGCAGGAAAGCTGCGGTCGCTTACGCTCTTCTGAGTCTCCTCCATTACCTGTTTTTCGAGCCGCGAGCTTTCTAATAATGAAAAGTATGAAGGCGGAAGCTGCCCGAACTTTGACCACTGGGGATGAGCTTAAAAAAGTCATGGCAAAGTGTGAAGAGCAAGCTCGGCTAATCGGGCAGTTGAAAGCCCATAAGGTGGAGCTGAAAAAAGGCAATACTACCCTTATGACCGAGCTGGAAATGGAAAGAACCGACCGGCTCAACCTTCAGAGGGTCGTGGAAGGGCTTCAAGCCGAGAAGGAAGCCAGTCTTGAGTTGTGGAAGTTGCTGGAATCCGAGAATGGGGAGAATCTGAGGCTCCGTTCTGATCTGGCTGAAGCCGAGGCTTATCATGAGGGAGGATGTTAATGGCTTTTCCCGAGCCGTGAAGCAGCTTCAGCATTTCAATCCGAATACTGACTTTTCCTATGCTGACGTGGACAAGGAGGATGAGAATGCTCAGGATCTGGCCAAGTGTGAGGAACAAGGCAGGGTCATCGGTCAGTTGAAGGCCCAGAAGGTGCAGCTGGAAGAAGGCCGAGCTACTCTTACGACCGAGCTAGAAGCGGAGAGAACTGACCGACTTAATCTTCAAAATGTAGTGAAACGGCTGGAAGCCGAGACAGAAGCCAGCCAGGAGTTGCGGAAGTTGCTGGAGACCGAGAAGGAGGAGAACCGGAGGCTCCGTGCTGATCTAGCTGAAGCTGAGACTTTAATCATGAGGGAGCATGTTAACGGTTTCTCCCGAGCCGTGAAGTAACTCCAGCACTTCAACCCTACTGCCGACTTCTCCAAGTCTGGAGTGTGGACAAGGATTTCAACCGAGACGGGATCCTTGTGGCATTGGCCGAGCTTGAGGATGAGGATGAGGCCGCAACTCCTGGAGAAGAGGGCGAGGATCAATTTGGACGAGGAGGGACCCGAAGGTGAAGTGGGCCAAACTGGCCAGATTAATACCGTTCCTTCCGAGGCGGAGGAGAACCTAGATTCCTGAAGTTGTATAAGTGGTTTAGAAATATCTTTGTTTTTGTAAGACTTTATGTACTTGGGGACTTGCCCCTAAAATTTCTTATTTTACTTGTGGATTTATTTATACTTTGGTGAATTTTCTGATGTTTTATGGGTTGATCCTGATTGATCACTTATTAACTTGATATATTTATATAGGCTCGGCACTTCGACCCTGATCGGTCGAATGTGGCTCTTGCTTAGGATTCGAGCACCTTTAGAGGCTTTGGTTGACCTCTTCAGGGTTTAGCACCTGCTTAGGAGTCTCCTGCTTAGGAGTCAAGTACCTTTAGAGGCTTCGGTTGGCCTCTTCAGGGTTTAGCACCTTTAGGTGTTATCTCCTGCTTAGGAGTCAAGTGCCTGCTTAGGCTTTATCTCCTGCTTAGGAGTCAAGTAGTTTTTCCTCTTGCTTAGGAGTCAAGTGCCTGCTTAGGCTTTATCTCCTGCTTAGGAGTCAAGTAGTGTTTCCTCTTGCTTAGGAGTCAAGTGTCTGCTTAGGCTTTATCTCCTGCTTAGGAGTCAAGTAGTTTTTCCTCTTGCTTAGGAGTCAAGTATGGTGTCTGAGTACTGAAGCCGGTGGAATTTTATTTTCCAAGGGAGAGCTTGATCTTTCGGGAGCCGGAGCTCAATCACTTTGTAGCCGCAAATCTTGTGACTCTGGGAGTGGTATCAGCCGAGCATCACTTTGCTCGAATAAATAACTTGATATGATGCTTCATAACACAACATTAAAGGCGTGGAGCAAAACATACCAAAACATATTAGTTTTAAGCTAGATTTAAGGAATAATATCACCTGGGCACTTTGCGGCCTCTGATCTAGGCATTCCCTGAAGTTGCTATGGTCGAGCTCTGGGAGTGGTATCAGCCGAGCATCACTTTGCTCAAATAAATGATATGATGCTACATAACACAACATTAAATGCATGGAGCAAAACATATCAAATCATATTAGATTTAAACCAGATTCAAATAACAATATCACCTGAGCATTTCGCGGCCTCTGATTTAGGCATTTCCTGGAGCTACTATGGTCGAGCTCTCCTAGACCGAGCTGTGCTAGCCGAGCTCTCTAAGACCTCTTTTTCAGCTCTAAGGCCGAGCTTTCTAAGACATCTTCTTCCCACTGAGAGCTTCGTCGAACACTTGGTGTGCTTCAAGATAAGTCTACTAGTATCATAGTAATTGAACTTGACTACATTCCTCTTCTTTTCGTCTTGGTTCGCCTTTTTGATGGCTGGAACCCTTTCATCGAACATCAGAAGAGTGACATCTGTATTTGCGTCGCCTTTGTCAGTCTAACAAGCAGCGGGGTAAGTTAGGGTTTTCTCCCATTCGGATTTGCATATTGAAGAATCGTAGACTAGAGATGAAAGGCTTTCCGTGACAATCTTTCTCAATTCGTCTTTACGTTTGAAGCCTTTGCTGTTTTTCTCCACGATCTTAGATGTGTCAGCTAAAAGGTTCCTCTCGGCTACACTTGTACAAGGAATCAAGCTCTTGAGCGCGTCGCTGGCGTCGCCGAATGAACCAGAGGAGACTGATTTACCGAAAAAAACCACCGAAGACGTCGAACTCCTCGTCGGAGCTGTTGTTGCTGTTTCCGTGGAAGCAGTTGCAGCGATTGCGGCCACATTTTGATGCCGCCGCCTCCGATTGCTGCTTCTCGTTACTCTCTTCGATGAAACTCTGCACCATTTTTGCCAAACAAACGGAGCTCGGCTCAAACTCCGTCGCCGCAGTCGTTCCAGAGACAGAGTCTTTATTGGACTGAGGAGCTTCGCCGCTGGCGACAGGTTTCTCCGACGGAGAGGAGGATGTCTTCGGTATCTGCCGCTCGAACATGAAAGGCCTTCTCAGGCGCGACTTCAACACCGGCTTAACGGCGTCGTTTCGAACCACCGGTGTTTCCTTGAGCTTCTGCGAATCGATGTCGATTGGTTGTATCTCCTGTCGCCGGCGGCTGGAAGGGGAACGGGTGGCAGCTTTCTGTTTTCAAGTTTTGGATTGGGTGTGATCGAGAATAGGTCCACCAATTTTTGAAGGCCTTCCTCCCCAAGTTACGTGACTGATTGATAACTCATTCGGTAGATGAAGGATCGCTTGAAGGGTCCTCTGTTGTGGAAGATAAGAGATTGGAGAATCTGTTACTGATGTGTTTCTGGAAAAGCTCGAGGTCCTCTAACACTTGATCGTGGTTTCCGTCCATGGAGGTAACTTAGTTCTTTCGAATGCTTATTCGGCCCAGAAAAGAACCTTGGTTGTTCTCTGTTGTTGCAGGCATGTTTGGTGTTTTTGGGAAATGGTGAGAGAGAATGATCTTTGATTGGGTGGTCGGGGCAAAGTTTTACCCGGCCCCACGGTGGGCGCCAAATGTTCCTGCCGAGATCCGTTTTGTCGGAATCTCGCTATAGAACGTTAAACCAAGGGGATTATTTTATGATTTGGGCTTGACAGAATTCAGTGATTCCGGTCCTACGTATCCCAGTGGGAATCAAAGCCAGAAGTAGTTCTAGGTTCATCCCTTGGCGGGGCGGTGATCTCGATCCCTTAATTTTGTATCGGACGAGTACTAGGGAGAAAGGACCGTTTGATAGTCTCTTGGTCGACGCTAGTTCCTCTAACACGCTTAAGGGAGAGTCACCGGTGTTCAGTCAAAAGTCCTTTTCTTATGAGGGGTACTCCTCCTTTTATAATGGGATCCCCTATCTCTTAGAGATCTGATTTATCTCTTAATATCTTTCAGAGATTTGATTTATCTCTTAATATCTCTTTTGAGATATGATTTATCTCTTGATATCTCTTTTGAGATATGATTCCTTAATTTAAGGGATATTATCTCTTTTAACCAGATAAGGTTATTTTAGATAATATCAGGATTTTATATCAATATCTTATTTCTTTAATTAAATGATATTTGATTTATTATCCTTAATTTCCGGACTGGGCCGGGTACTTGAGCTCGGTGGCCGGGTTAATAACCTCGGCCAGTACACGTACCATTTAATTCCTTATATCTTTCTTTGAAGACCTTTGCATATCTTTCTACTTCCTGCTCAGTTTTTCCTTCCATCTCAGAAGCAATATTTTTTATATCATTTCGCCCATACTTTTCACAGGCCCTAATGAAAGTATTAAAATCCCTCCGGCTCCATGATGAAAATCCCTATATCAACCAAATAACAAGTTCGTATGAAAGCCTAATTTGTTCTTTTTCTCAAATAAAAATAAAAATAAAAATGCTCACCTCCTCTAGCAGGCGTTCCTTTTCTTCCAACTCTTCAGCAGTCAATGGATCTCCCACCTCTAAATAATTCAATACAACATAAAATAAAATTTAAAATTAACAATATACATGTCAAAAGGAAAAGGAGTCAAAAGACCATACTCTGGAGAATACTAATTACCTTCTGGTTCATCAACATCTATTGAATCCTTTACTTGATTCTTCTGATGTGTTTGCTGAAATGTTATAAATAATAATGAGGACCAAATAATCCCTATATATTGAGATAAACCTAAAAAACAAAAATGAGCTATTCATTTTACCTAAAAAACAGGTAATGTTCAATGACATTCACAAAAATCCATTATTGCAATTAACTGAAATCATAAAGAAAATTCAATGAGGCATTTTCTCAAACAGGTAATGTTCAATGACATTGAAAAAAATCCATGAGTGTAATTAACTGAATTTTAGAAATCATATAAACAAAAATTGAGAAATTAGAGAAGGAGAAAGAGTTAGAACCTGGAAAAGTGCTGGATGAGGATCCATCTAGAAAAGAGATACATGAGATTCTGCATCACAAGAGAGAAATTGAAACGAAATGATACAAAGTTAGCGAGTGAGTGAGAATGAGATAGATGATGATATTGGTAGCATAACATAGAAGAGGGTGAGAACAATGCTGGCAGATCAATGGCGATGCAGTTCAGAGCGATGGCGATGGCGATGCGGTTCAGAGAGTGATGGCAATGGCGATGCGGTTCAGAGAGAGACGGTGATGCGGTTCATACGGTTCAGAGAGAGATGGTGATGCGGTTCCGATAGAGATGGCGATGCAGTTCGATGGCAGAGCGAGACTGAATCAGAGAGTTTTGGTGCAAAAACGGTAGGGAATAGAGTGCTGAGTTTTCAAGGGCCAAGACTGTGATGGTGTTGCGCCTGTTGATTTGTTCGGCGAGCTTGGTTTCGGTGAGGTATTGGTTGAACATTGCAAATTCTGGGTATTGCCCCAAAAGTTTTGTGATGTTGAAACCATGAATGGATATTGAAGAGAAAGCTAGCAAAACTGCCAAGCATAGAAGATAAGAGTTTTTGAAACCCATCTTTTCAAGCTTGGGTCATTGTTTTTTGTGTTTCTGCTATGCTTTCTCTTCGGTTATCCGAAACCAAGCCTGAAAAGTATAGGGAAAGGGTGTGGGGGTTATGTATACATATTGATTTATGAGGTTAATATTATGCAGAAAAAGAGAGTTTTGGTGCCAAAGACTGAATCATGCGAGAGAGAGAGAGAGATTAGTAAATAACTAAATGAGCTTTTAAAAATAAACTAATAGAAGTAATATCAAAAGCTATATTATAGTTAAATGACAGCTAATTAACTTGAGATTAACTAGGGATAAATTTGGTAGCTAAATCTTGTAGCTAAATTAAAAATTTCTTATAGTGGCAGCTCATCTATAGTCAACACCAATAAAATTTTAAGATAAATTATACTAACTTTCCTTAAACTTTTTGAAATTATATTCCGCCCAAACTTTATCCAATATATTATTGCAATCCGCTCCATCATATTTTTTTTCTTCCTTGATGGTACTTACGAACCGTTTGATTGGTAGATCCCCCAAAAATCAAGACTTGAGTCATGGGAATGATGATTCTTAAGAGTGTTAAAAATGTGTCTTGTAAGTCTTAGATATTCATGAAAATGTTTCTTGGATTCCCATGTTTGGTTTTAGAGTATCTTTCATGGGTTCGAATTAGCAATGAAATATTGATTATTTTAATAATTGATTATATATACACAATTCTTTATTGTTATAATTGATTATAATAAAATCAATTATATATTTTAAAATCGGACGTGTTTGTTAAAAAACGATTTTAAGGTATTCAATTTCATTTGGGTTGTGTTAAAATTCACTTTTATATATATTAAATTATAAAAAAAATGTATTGAATTATTTGTATAATTTAATAATATTTGTCCGATAGCTAGTTTTGTGTGGGAGAAATAAGACAAATGTTATTGATTCCAAAATATTCTAAAAATTTTTTAAGTATGCTCCAAACTTCTAACTTTTCTAAAAAAACTCATAAAAATAGTTATTTTACAATTTAATCTTTAATGGTCAAAATACAAACTTCTACTGAAAAACAACTTTTACTGTGAGAAACAGTTGTTTAAGTAAAATTTGTTAGAAAAACTTTATGGGAGAAATAGTTAATGATGAAAACCATCATCCAAACAAGACAAGTCATGTTCAATCATCAAGAATAGAAAATGAAAGACAATAGCGGAAGCGTACCCGAATTCATGGAAAATATGATGGAGAAACTTCTGGTTCTTGGTCTTCCAAGTCAACATGCACAATTCTTCTTAAACCATAAAGAGCTTCTCCTTTCTAACGATGGGTGTTAGAAAAGAAAATTGGTTGCATATGACTTGGGGACCATAACCTTTTATAACGAGTCCATGCCTTTTCATGAAGAGTCACGACTCTTAGACTTTTCCTATTTCTATTTTAGCCCATCATAAAAATAGAAATAAGACTTTATGTATCTACACAATATTTTTCATGACAATTATGTCCTTAGCCATAAACCATACTTGAATTAGATCACTTTAATTTGACTAATTAAAATAATGGCAACATTACATATGTGACCCAAAATTTTCTAACAATCTCCCACTGGTCACATATGTATGCTTATAAATGTGTTATACTTTATGAGCTCCAAATTTGCCATTATAAACCTTGGACATATCCCTATCCCGTCCATTAGTTATATCAATATATAGAACCAAAGCGGTTTTCGATATATCAATCATAACTAAACCCATCAATGATCACTAACATCAATACAACCAAATGACATAGATTAATCATGAAATGTGCAGCATGAAAATCACATGAATGTGATCTGTATATGTCGATTTTCAACTGGTCCTACTTTATTCTTTAATGAGATCAATACTCAGAGTGAAAACCAAACCAAAAACTGTATTCTGTAGAAAATAATCATAAAGTATATCTTGCTTAGAAAAGCATTCAAATACAAACTCCCACTGAACAAATGTATCGTCTAGTGATACAACACCCATTCGAGCAATATGCTCGTGAAAGACCTTGGGTGGTAAACCTTAGTAAGTGGATCCACAACTATGGAGTTTGTCCTAACATGCTTTATAGACATCTGTCACTCTGAACTCTTTCCACATCAATAAGGAACTTTATGTCACTGCTAACTTATGGTCACAAAATAACTGTAGTGGTCTTTCAATAAATCTAAAATTCATAACCCAGTGACAAAATTCCGCAGCCATAGTCCATAATTTGGATGCCTTATAACCATAAATAAACATAACCTGATGTGGATTTTCAACTGTATTGGCATCCAACAAAATCAGAATCAGAATACCCAATGATCTCTAACTGATCTGATTTTCCTTATGTGAGCATATAGTTCTTTGTTCTCTATTGAATAAATCATAACCTGTTTGGCTGCTTTCTAACAATTTATTCCTAGATTGCTTAAGTATCTGCCTAACACTTAACAATGTACGCTATGTCCGGATGACTAAGGACTTGGGCATACATTATGCTTCCTACAACTGATGCATAGGAATCTCCTGCATCCCTTTAATCTTAAGATTTCTATTGGGCACTGATTGAGACTAATTTGTCTCCCTTAGCGATCGAGGCATCACTTGATTGACAGTCTTGCATGCCAAACCATTTGAGCAATTTATTGATATAGCTCTTTTGTGACAATCCTAGAGTACTCCAAGATTGGGCTCAGTGTATCTGGATCCCTAATACAAAGGAGACGTCACCATATTTCATCTCGAAATTATCAATAGAAATCTATTGGTTTCGTGCAACATGCCTATATCATTAGTCCCAAGTAGTATGTCATCAACATACAATAACAGGAAAACATTCTTACTCCCACTGAATTTGTGTTGCACACAAATACTAACAACATTCATCTCAAAACTGAATGAGAGAATTACCTGATAGAACTTGTGGCATCACTAACGAGACGGTTATTTTAGCCCACAGATGGATTATGTCAATTTTCAAACCGTGTTCTTTGTGTCTCCCAACACAAAGTTTTACGGCTGCACCATATAGATTGTTTCGTCAATGTTGTCATTGAGAAACATCATCTTGACATCCATTTGATGAAGCTCCAAATCCTGAAGTGCAACAAGGGTCCCGATTGTTCTAAAAGAGTCCTTCAATGAAACCGGAGAGAAAGTCTCTTTATAGTCAATCCCTTTATTTTGAGTATGGTCCTTGGCTACAAGACGAGCCTTATACCTCTCCACATTACCTTTGTAATCCCTTTGGTCTTAAATATACATTTGCAACCAATGAGTTTGACACCTTTTGGTAATAGGAGAAGTTCCCAAACCTTATTGTCTTGTATGAACTCATACTCCTCATTTATTGCTTCAATCCACTTTTCTAAGTTGGAATCTTGCATGACTTGACGAAAATTGATTGGATCATTTTCCATCATACCATCATTTTCCTCATGTTCCTGAAGAAATACTATGTAGTCAACTAGAATAGCATTTCTTCTTTCTCTAGTGGATCGTTGCAAAGACACTTACTCTTGAAGCACTAGTTCTTGAGGATCTTGAATTTGTTCTTCTGGAACAACTAACTCATCTTGAATGGGAGTTTGAACAACAATGTCATTTAGAGGTTCCAGACTTGCTTCATCAAAAACAACTTTATGAATCTATTCTGGAATTGAAACCAATTCTTCCTCCAAGACAAAGTCTCTAACCTTATTTCTCCTCCCCCAAACTCAATATCCTCAAAGAACGTGGCAGTTTCTGTCTCAAAAATTGTCTTTAATTTGGGATTGTAAAACTTATAGCCCTTGGATCGTTCAGAATAGCCAATAAAGTAGTTGCTCCCTGTTCAGAATTCCAATTACCTTTCATTTGGCCTATAAGGCCATGCCTCAGCTGGAAATCCCATACATGAGTTAGACTAGGAATCTAATTTCTTTGTTTGGTCTGTCTGTCCTTAAGGCATTCAACAGAGACATCAAATTCTTTAAAGTTAGTGGAATCTAGGATTCCATCTGACACATGCTACTCCACTCTATTTCTAGAGATGTAACCAAGGCACTTGATGTTCTTGAATTTGCACTATTAACTTTACGCTTAGTACCATGTGATTCCACATTCAACGGTTCTTATAATATCATGAAAATATAGATTGTCATGCATTGTAATAGTACTAGTTCCAACAACATTTGAATTAATAGATAAACTGAAGTGATTGTTTCCAGACGAACAATGATAGCCAAATTTGTCCAATCCAAGAAACAAAAACCAAATTTCGTCTAAACGACGGTACCTAAAAAATATCCATTAAATCCAAATAATAACCAGTACTTAAAAACAACCTAAAATGCCATATTTGCCTCTACTGACATGCCATCTCATTCATAAATGCATCTTTCAACATCATTTGGCCCTCGATAACTTGGGCAACTCTTTCTTTGCACGCCATGCGTGATACGTGGTACATCCCTTCTTGTCATGTCCACTCATGCCACATAAGAAGCAACTTTCTTCACTTTCATTTTGCTTCTTTTGTGTTGGAACCTTAGCAACTTCAATATCAGCAGCTTTATTTTTGCACTTGTCATTAGAGGTACTTACCAAGTGAGTACTTTCTATTCTTTCTTGCTTCATCCTCTCTTCCTCTTGCACACAATATGAAATGAGCTCGTTAAGAGACAATTTCTCCTTCTGACAGTTGTAACTGATCTTAAATTGACCGAATTGTGCAGGAAGAGAAAACAAAACCAAATGCACGAGTAAATCCTCAGATAACTCGAGCTTTAGCTCCTTAAGCTTGGAAGCAATATTAAACATTTCCATAATGTACTCTCTTATGTTTCCTTTGCCGTTATACTTCATAGAAATCAAGCTTTGAAGGAGTGTGCTTGTTTCTGCCTTATTGCTTTTGGTAAAGCATTTCTCAATTTCAGTAAGGAATTCTTTGGCACTTGTTATCCCATTGGATATAACACCCCTAAATGCCTCTGGAATGCCACACTTAATGATCATTAGACTCATGTAATTGGAGCGGTCCCACTTCTCATAAATTTTCCTCTCTTCAGAGGTACCGAAGTCTATAGGAGAAGGGAGTTGCTCCATCTTTAGTGCAAGGTCAAGATCCATGCAGCCAAGAACAATCAAAATGTTCTCTTTTCAATCCTTAAAGTTTGTACCATTAAGATCAGGAACCGAATTTAGGTTAGCAGATATAGTAGCAATAGTAGCTGAAGAGAGAACAAATAAATAACATAAATATACTCACATCATAACCAAAATTCAATCATCAATAAATTCAAATAATGGCATACCCCATCTCAAGATACCTAGTGCAACATTAATATCAAGTCTTTGGACAGTAATATTAACTGTTAGTGGTACTCTTGTTGTAATGATCAAACATTGACAATAATGTATGTCAAATAATAAACCCTTCTTTGGACTGATTTATCATTCACATCTACAACGTTATAATCATCACATGTTTACCATCACAGCTGTGCATGTAATCCGGCCAAATATTAACCTTCCTTTGGACCGATTAATACTCGCATGGATACACATACACACTAACATTCAACATTTCTTATGAGCAATCTACACAAGATAGGTCACTTTGGTGACTTCTTGCTTCAATTGATTCACTTAAAATGTCAAACAATTTTGTAATCCAAAATATAACCAATTATTTGAATTTTGATTGAACACTTAATTCAAAATAAATTTTATTTATTTCCAGAAAAGTCTGTGTGACTGTGTCCCAACTGTGTGCATCACTGTTTTACCGAGAAAAAAAAGTTTATCTCCTTATGCAACAAAATGTGCATCAACCAAATAGTCTTTAAAACAAAACTTTTGGAGACTAAAGTACAGTGGTACAGTGATAGACCGATGGTAGGCCCTTATGTTTGTCATTGCATGGTTTCAGGTTCAATTCCCACGACTCAAAATGTAGGAGTATAATTCGAACACAAGACACTCCAGACAGGTGCCACACGTCTGTTCATGCAATACCTGGCACTTAAATGTAATTAAACATAATAATATTGCAACGTTTCATGATATTCAAATCACCCAAATGAGAATCGAACCCGGTTCCCAAACGATGCGAAAACAGCGGTCATGTCACACAGTCACAAAGTTACACCATAATCAATATAGAATCAATTCATAGTGATAAATGTATGAATTGCATCTTAAACTCAAAACCAAATCCATACAATAACATATTTGAATTCAACATTTATGATTTGACATCATAAATCAGAATCCATCCATGAATTTCTAATAATTTAGTATGAATAAGACATGAATTCAATATTCAATAATATCCATCTTCAACAAAATTATATCCATATTTGTTCTTAAATTTGACATTTTCACAATTTAAATAATCAAATTAAGAACACTCAATCATTCATAAAACAAAATTTTCTCAATGATTCAACATAAACTTGTGGCTCTGATACCACTTGTTGGAAAAACTTTATGGGAGAAATACTTAATGATGAAAACCATCATCCAAACAAGACAAGTCATGTTCAATCATCAAGAATAGAAAATGAAAGACAATAGCGGAAGCGTATCCGAATTCATGGAAAATATGATGGAGAAACTTCTGGTTCTTGGTCTTCCAAGTCAACATGCACAATTCTTCTTAAACCATAAAGAGCCTCTCCTTTCTAACGATGGGTGTTAGAAAAGAAAATTGGTTGCATATGACTTGGGGACCATAACCTTTTATAACGAGTCCATGCCTTTTCATGAAGAGTCACGACTCTTAGACTTTTCTTATTTCTATTTTAGCCCATCATAAAAATAGAAATAAGACTTTAGGTATGTACACAATATTTTTCATGACAATTATGTCCTTAGCCATAAACCATACTTGAATTAGATCACTTTAATTTGACTAATTAAAATAATGGTCCTAACACATTTAAACATTACATATGTGACCCAAAATTTTCTAACAAAATTTACACTTACCCAAACACTCTCAATGCACATCCAGTAATTAATTGTGATTATATGTGTACACATGTGCAATTCTCTTGTTAACTGTAGGAACCATACATGTACACGTTTATATTTCTCAGCTTCTACTCCTAGCACTTAATTTACCTATATAAGCATAAAATATGTACTTCTGAGATCATAAATTTATAATACAAAATTTTCAGCTCAAATTCTTCTATTTATCTTTGTTAATTTGGGTGGTGCAATCAGGGAGAATTCTCCTCTCAAGATCCGGACTTTTGGTTCGAGTTCTGTGCTCTGGTTTACTAACGCCTTTCGCCTAAGTTTTAGGCCAAGTTCCAACGATGCCTTAATAAGCCTTAACCTAACGACGTTCTCTTCATTCTCTAATTGTTCCAAGTAAAACAGGATCTTGATAATTAAGAGGAATTTGTTGTGAAAAGATCATTAGAGGTGAGAAGGGATCATTCTCAGAACGGGTCATCCTTAGGATTGATATATTTTTACGTCATCTTGATTTTTTGGTCGACACCCAATTTTTTCCTTATTCATTCAAGGATTGGAAATTAGAAATGGATTAAAAATGGCCATCATATTAAGTCATAGTTTATGTTGGTTCTTGGAAAGACAACGACTTCTTGATTGACTACATAAACCTGGACAAGTATTGTTAAATATTGTCAGTAATATTCTCCAAGTGTTGAACTGGTAAAAAAATTGTCATTTATGGCGAAGCTCATTAACAAAGAAGTTCATGACAAATATGAAGAAGGGTTTGTGTTAAGGGTGAAATTTTGAATTTTTGACGGATGTTTTTTCGACAGACTGACGAAGGGATCGAAGTAATAACTAAAATTTTTTAAGTATTGAAAATATTTGGTTGACAAAAAAACATAGTCCGACAAAAGGGAAGATTCGACAATCGAGTTCTTGAAAAAACAAAAAGGGAAGACTAGCTTGAAGGAAGAATTGTCAAGAAGAAGAAAAAGTCAAGGAATCGGTTAAGTCCCCAATCCGAAGAATGACTATCAATATAAGTTGTCAAGCAGTCAAACCGTCAAAGACAATTAAGTTGATATGGAGCAGTTCAAGAAACTGAAACAGTTATCAGAATTGTTTGACAAAGCAGTTTAGATTTAAAGTTTAGAAAACTGCCAAGACACGTAGCAGTCATTAAGATAGGAAGTTAGCAATGAGTAGTTACTTTATTTGCCTATAAATACTTGTAAACATAATATAAACGGGGTCGGTTACTTGATACACGTCCTACATATATCTCGATCACACAGCAGATTGACGGATTACATTGAAGTATTCCTTCCATCCTTCTTATTTCAATACTATGGCAAAATTCAATGTCATTTTCATCTATTTTGTTTAAGTTCTTCATTTATTCTTACTTATTTCCAGCATTTCTCTTATGTTCTTCTTTTAAATTCATTTATTTCTTGAAAGTTGTATCACTTAGATTCTACTTTATTTAACTTTCTTTTTAAACTTGTGTTTCTTTTTCATTGTAAACTTAATTCAATCAGGAAGTTATTTTCTACATATAAACTACTTTCTTTTTTTAAATTTCAAATTTACCTTTTCAAATATAAACAGTTTCGTTGTCAAGTTTCATTGTTGACAATAATCCGTACACCATTTCTTAAACTTATATACTTGTCATAGCATCAAGTCATTGCCAGTATATTGGTAGATTTGACTAACTTGTCAAATTCATACTTGGCAGATAGTTCATACCTATTCTTGACGAGATTACCGCATAACTCGTAGGCCCCATATTCGTTTGCTCTTCAATAATTTGTCACGAAGGAATTTTGGTTAAGAACCAAAAACCAACGTTAACAAATTGGCACACCCGGTGGGATGAGTTTAGAGTAACTCATATAGTGTCACGAACTCTGACATACAAATTTATTGTATGCGTCTACGGAGTGGGAGAGTGATTCAAATGTCATCTAATTCCCAAAACTCTGTGAATATGAGTAGTAATGCAGGCGTGGTCAGCACTAACGCCTCTATGTCAATGGTGGATGCTAATCCTATAACCACTGTTGCGCAAGTTGATAATATTCCTGCAACCATGACTAACGCTACTAATGTAGGAAATAATAGCACTAATAGTTTAGTGGCAAGAAGAGCCGTTTCCTATGCTCAAGTTGTCAATAGGCTTGACGAAGTTAGCCAAGGGACACTCCCGTCACCAACTTCCCAAGTTTTACAACAAATAAATCCGTCAACTACCAGATTGTCTCTACGGAGTGTTGTGAATTCAAACCCAAGAGGGACTACACAACCTCTCCCACAACCTATGTATGGAATGCCTTATGGTTCGACCACTGTCAACCCAAATACCCCTTTGCATACATACCATATCCAAATGGAGTAACGACGACCGCCCATACTATTAAGTCTCTAAAATGTCTGATGTGCATTTCCCTAAGTTTTGATGAGAACTAAACATTGGTTAATGAATTAATTAACCTTCATATTGATTGATAACCTGTCTATCTAGTGTGCAGATTAAAACTGTAAGAATCATCTATTTGCTCATCAGTGACTACCTGTCTGGATAAGCGAAAGTCAACCTGTCTGTTGACTATGATTATTGACTTCTTTCAAGATATGTCTTCAACCTGTCTCCCACGAGTTCCTACACTTGTCTAAGGTTACTCGTTGAAGAATCAAGAACCAAACAAGCTTTGGTTGGCTGTCCCATCAGAAAGAGACTTAAGCCTTCTCTCCTACTCAGTCTCACGCCTATCAAGAAAAGTCAGAAGTTACTCTCTCAAGCAACCTTGGTTATCAGAACCAAAGACCAGTTAAAGAATATTACCAACATGCTTTATTCCCTAGTACCTCTGGTCCTTACACGAAATGGGAATTGTACTCAGCAAAGTACAAAAAGCTCTCTGCACAACTCTGATATGGTTGTATCATGATGCATAAAGCCATGATCCTTCATGTTAGAGTACAACCAATGTTCCTATTGCATTGATGACTGCCCAGAACGACTCTATTGCATTTAATGAAGTTCTGCATGAAGCCAACATCTGAGGGAATGTCTCTAACGGATCCTAAATGCTTGAAGACTATAAATACAGAAGTCATTGAAGATGAAGCATAGAGAATACACATAGCATTAAAGAGCCATTACTCTGCGCATTAATATGTTCATTCTTTCATTCTGTATTCTTCAATCATTTGAAGTTATTACGCAGACTTTCCTAAGCCTTACATTTAAACCACTCTGAGTATTAGTGAAAGATCTGTCTGTTTGAAGTTGTATTTATTACAAACCAAATCTCTCAAACAAACTCGAGTGAGCCTGAAGAGGCTAGGTGTGCAAAGAATACTTGTCTTGGAGCCTGATTAGGCGTGCAAAGAATACTTGTCTTGGAGCCTGAAGAGGCTAGGTGTGCAAACAATACTTGGAGTCTGTAACCTGATCAGTTATAGTGGATAAAACTTGGTGCTGCCAAGGACTGGACGTAGCTCTTCTGCTTTGAAGAGTGAACCAGGATAAATAGCTGTGTCAATCTCTCTTTCCTTATAAACTATTTAGTTGCCTTAGTTTTCTTATTCATTTTTCAAGTGGTGTGTTTGTCTAAATCACTATTAAAATTTCATCAGACAGGTCACTTGTCTGTCCTGTACCTTTCCACTCATCTGAACCAAGCTTCTATATGCGAAAAGATTTCAACTTTGTTTAAATTCTGATAAACACAATTCAACCCCCCTTCTCATGTTTATAGTTGTCTATTTCAATTGGTATCAGACCTCAACCTCTGGGTTGAGCATCTAACAGTGTAGAGGTAAAAGGTCCTGAAGAGTAGACATGACTGCTGGAGCTAGTTCAAGTGGAAGTCACCAGACTGAAGGAGCTTCCCTAACCAGAGCTCCTTACTTCAATGGAGAAAACTACAACTATTGGAAAGATAGATTTCAATGGTTCATTCTATCTACAAACTCTGGTCTTTGGGATGTCATTACAGATGGTCCATTCATTCCCAAGAATGATGATGACACTGTCAAACCAAAAGCTCAGTGGACTACTGCAGAAAAGACAAAATGGGAGCTGAACCATAAAGCTAGATATAACATCATTTGTGCTCTCAGTCCTGAGGAGTTTGAGAAGGTATGTGCTTGTGACTCTGGCAAAGAAATATGGGACACTTTAGCTGTCACACATAAAGGAACAACCAAAGCCAAAGAGTCAAAGATTGTCATACTTGTCAGAAAGTATGAACTGTTTGTCATGGAGGAAGGAGAATCTGTTGCTCAAATGATAGGAAGATTTCAAACTATAGTCAACAATTTAAAATCTGTTGGCAAAGTCTATACCAATGCTGAGAAGGTTGCAAAGATTCTGAGAAGTCTACCTAAACAGTGAAGACCTTTGGTCACTGCTATCTCTTAAGCCAAGGATCTCACTACCTTGACTATGGATGAACTTCTTGGAATACTCACTGTTCATGAGCAAGAACTTGTAGATGAAGTTGCACCAAAGAAGGGCAAGTCAATTGCTCTGAAAGCTTATCAAAAGTAAGCAAAAGTTTCGAAGGCTCTAAAGGCAGATGAGTCATCCAGTGATGTTGACCTGTCTGAATACGAGGATTCTGAGAGTCATGAAAAATTGTCTCTCCTAACCAGGAAGATAAAGCTTCTCCTACAGAAAAAGAAGTTCAAGAGGGATAAGCCATTCAGAAGGTTCAACAAGGACAAGAACTTCAAAGAATCCACTCAAACAGACAAAAGTCCAATTGTCTGCTATGAGTGCAAGAAGCCTGGTCACATCAAGGCTGAATGTCCTCAACTCAAGAAGGCCCCTTTTAATAAATTCTTCAAGCATAAGAAGAAAGGAATGATGGCTACTTGGGAGGATCTGGAGTCAACATCTTCTGATGAAGAAACAGAGGAAGAAGCCAATCTCTGTTTGATGGCCAACACTGACTCAGACTCAGACGATGAGGTACATCTTGACTATGAAGAATTACTTGATGCCTATGAGGAGTTGCTGGAGGAATCCAACTGCTTATCTAAGGCTTTCAAATCCCTAAAGAGAGAGTATGTAAAGCTCACCAGTGAGCATAAACAGTAATCTCAAGAGTGTGAGAAGCTGGCTAAAGAGAACAGTGAGCTGAAGACTGAAAAGTCTAGTGCAGCTAAGAACTCAAGTGAAACATCACCATTTGAAGAAATTGAAAGAAAGTGGAAGAGCTCACTTCTGATCTTGCCAAATTTGTTAATGGTAGAGTTAATCTGACTAAACTACTTGGTTGTCAGAGACACTCTCTTAACAAAGAAGGTATTGGATATGTCCATCAGACACATCGTAAAGTATCAACTAAAGCTTCTACGGTATCTGTTAAGTCAACTGTAACCAAGTCTACACCTGTCTGTAACTTCTGTGGAAAAACTGGACATGTTATGTCTAAGTGTATTCATTCAAGGATTGGAAATTAGAAATGGATTAAAAATGGCCATCATATTTAGTCATAGTTTATGTTGGTTCTTGGAAAGACAACGAATTCTTGATTGACTACATAAACCTGGACAAATATTGTTAAATATTGTCAGTAATATTCTCCATTGAACTGGAAAAAAAATTGTCATTTATGGTGAAAGTCATTAAAAAAGAAGTTCACGACAAATATGAAGAATGGTTTGTGTTAAAGGGTGAAATTTTGAATTTCTGACTGGATGTTTTTTCGACAGTCTGACGAAGGGATCGAAGTAATAACTAAAATTTTCTAAGTATTGAAAATATTTGGTTGAAAAGAAAACATAGTCCGACAAAAGGGAAGATTC
This sequence comes from Sophora flavescens, assembly GCA_030762895.1. Taxonomy (NCBI): domain Eukaryota; kingdom Viridiplantae; phylum Streptophyta; class Magnoliopsida; order Fabales; family Fabaceae; genus Sophora; species Sophora flavescens. Next base: position 100,977,799 of record CM061062.1, read on the forward strand.
GACAATCGGGTTCTTGACAAAGCAAAAACGGAAGACAAGCTTGAAGGAAGAATTGTCAAGAAGAAGAAAACGTCAAGGAATCGGTTAAGTCCCCAATCCGACGAATGATTATCAATATAAGTTGTCGAGCAGCCAAACCGTCAGAGACAATTAAGTTGACACAGAGCAGTTCAAGAAACTGAAGCAGTTATCAGAATTGTTTGACAAAGCAGTTTAGATTTAAAGTTTAGAAAACTGCCAAGACACGTGGCAGTCATTAAGATAGGAAGTTAGCAATGAGTAGTTACTTTATTTGCCCATAAATACTTGTAAACATAATGTAAACGGGGTCGGTTACTTAATACACGTCCTACATATCTCGATCACACAGCAGATTAACGGATTACATTCAAGTATTCCTTCCATCCTTCTTATTTCAATACTATGGTAAAATTCAATGTCATTTTCATCTCTTTTGTTCAAGTTATTCATTTATTCTTACTTATTTCCAGAATTTCTCTTATGTTCTTCTTTTAAATTCATTTATTTCTAAGTTAAAATTGTCAGAGGATCATAGGCTATTGAAAGCCCATGAAACAAAAGATCGGAAATATTGTAAGTTTCATAATACTTTTTGTCATGTAACTAACGACTGTATGCATTTCAGGGACATCATCCAGAAAGGTTTGACAGAAGGAAGATTAAAGTTTTCAGACAAGAAACATGAAGATTGATACAGAACCATTCGGTCCTGAAGTTAACAAAACTGACTCCAGGTCCTTATGGGAATAGGCGTGGTCAATATAAGAGTTGGATAGAATATTCAGATGGATCTGACATATTCATTTGATATCTATCCAAATCCAGGGGAACTGCTTGTCGACTTCATGACATGCAAGAAATCCGGCGGTATTTTCAAAGTTTGCCCAAAATGTGTTTATGACGATGCTACTACTAAGACGGCTAGGGGACAGAAAACGCCATCATATCACCCGCAAGACAAGACTGAGTCTCGTGACGGTAATAGTCAAGGCAGGTTTTCACACCCAAATAACCATGCTGGGTCTAACAGTGTGCACATAAATGATACGCATACTGTCAACAGGAAAACAGGTAGTCGTCAGCAACATACGTATCAGACAAGTCCTAGACAAAGTAACACTGGAGGTTGGCTTAAAGATCCAGTCAGAGAATCAGAAGGAAGTAACAGGTCTGTCGGTAGAGGTTTCAATTCTGTCAGGACCAGGAAACCCCCGTCCAATGTAACAATGGATCGATGGGTAAAAAATTCCGCTATGACCTGTTACCCCTAATTACGAAAGCAGAATCGGGTCATAAGAAATAAGTTTAATAATCACAATCCACCCTTCTGGAATGAGGATTACCGAAGGGGGCAACTATTTCAAAACACTCAGATGACAGGACCTGGTTTGTTAGGATCGTCAGGTCAGGCGGCTATGTCTAAGAGTCAAAAGAGGAGGCTACAGAGGCTCCGACAGGCTCAAAAGAAGAAGCTTGCCAAGCAAGAGGGCATCACCATAAAGGAAATGCCTTCACGGGATACTAGTTGTCTGGTAGCAGTGACTGACAACAAAGCTGACAAGAGTGGAGATGCCAAAATGAAAAGCATGATAGTGACCCATCCCATGGAAGTTGATGCGATGGGGCCTATTAATCAAGCCAGGCAGAATAAGACTACGTCATAGGTTTTCACAGAAAAGAAGAAGGCCTTAAAGCAGGCATCGCCACCAATAAGATCCACAGGCAAATGGCCTGTCGGACTGGAAGATATGGAGAGGGTTGCAGGACTCGAGAAAGAGTTTGAGGCGAGAATGAGAAAACAACAGTTGGCAATGTTTAGGCCTGAGTGTGATTTAACCAAAGAAGAATTGTCGTTCGATGCTGTCATCGAAGCACTGAATGATCCAAATGATGACATAAACATCAGTAAGGACATGGACGTGGATAGCCAGAATGAAGATCTAGCTGATATCATCGAGGCATTGGATAACTGTGGCGCAGGAATAGCCCGACCTCTATCGGATACGTCAGGATCAGATGATGAGAATGATTTAAAAATAAATCATGGCAGAATGGTTGGAGGTGCGTTCTTGGATGAGGATCCAGAGAATGCAGTCATACCAGAACCAGGGATGAAAATGAAGATAGGATTGATTTCATTCATTCCAGTAGAATATGAGGGATATCTCGAAGTTGATTTCTCCGACGATGATGATGATGTCATCAACAATGGTAGAAACCCAGGCGATTTTTGGATGTACGTTCAAGAGAACTTGGTTACCGTATTCGACAATGTAGCCCAGTTAGAGAAGCCCACCGATGAGCAAAGAAACCATTTGAGGTCTTTGCATGTAAAGGCCATAATAGATGGAAGTCCTACCAGCAGGGTTTTAATTGACGGGGGAGTTGCTGTGAATCTGATGCCAAGAGCAGTGTTCAAAAAGCTAGGGAAGGATCAGTCGGATTTAATTCCGACAGATATGGTCGTCACTGACTTCAGTGGAAAAACTTCTCCGTTAGATGGTGTCATTTTGTTGAACATTCAAGTTAGCGACGTCGAAAAGATGACACTGTTTGTGATAATCCCCGCCATGTCAAGCTACAACTATTACTTGGCAGGGATTGGATTCATGCTGTGGGAACAATTCCGTCAATAGTGCATCAGAAAGTAATCTTGTGGAATGTGCAAGATCAGGTAGAAATAGTCTAAGCAGATGACAGTGCTTGTTATGCTCAACAATTACATGTTGGTTTCAAGGTATATTCACCAAACGTCAGACCTATAACTGCCAATGAAGGGGTCACTGACAAGGATGCATTGGAAGCAAGTCTTCTCAGTCAATTTGGCATTAAGATAAAGGAAGAGACTGACAAATCTCGGCCAAATTCTAACAATGAGCCTTGAAATACAACTGAGAAGATTGTCGGCCTCTCTGCCCGACAAAGGAGTACACACTTCAGAAAGTGTGTTAGCAGATTGTATCACTGACGACGGCCCTTTGGGTTTTGAAAAGGGAGCCGAAGTTAACCAAAATATGGAAGTGGAAAATCCCCTAGAAGAAATAAACTTAGGTACGAAGGAAAAGAAAAGGCCTATCTTTGTGAGTGTTTTTCTGCCAGAGGATTACAAACAAAAACTTGTCAGACTAATTGCAGAGTATAAAGATTGCTTCGCATGGGACTACGATGAAATGCCTTATTTAAGCAAGGATCTTGTCGAACACCGGTTACCACTCAGGGAGGATTGCAGACCTGTCAAACAGGCAAGCATGAGATTTGCCCCAGAGGTGGTGCATAAAATCAAATAGGAAGTATAGAGACTGCATAAAGCAAAGTTCATTCGAACAACCAGGTTGTAGATTAGCTTTCTAACGTAGTTCCTGTTATTAAAAAGAATGGCAAAATGAGGGTATGCATAGATTTTAGAAATCTAAATATTGCTACCCCTAAAGATGAATATCTGATGCCAATAGCCGACATGCTTGTTCACTCAGCATCGAGAAATGAAATTTTAAGCTGTATGGATGGCCATGCAGGTTATAATCAAATCTTTATAGCCGAAGAAGATGTGTCAAAGACTGCCTTCAAGTGTCCATGAGAAATTGGGACATATGAATGGATTGGCATGCCTTTCGATTTGAAGAATGCAGGAGCCACCTACCTGCGAGCAATGAACACTATTTTCCATGATGTGATTGGGAAATTTATAGAAGTATATATCGATGATGTGGTTGTTAAGTCAAAAACTAAAGATGATCACTCAGAGCACCTGAAGCAAAGGTTTGAAAGGATAAGAAGACACAACCTCAAAATGAACCCAGAGAAATGCAGCTTCGGAGTATCAGCTGCCAAATTCTTAGGCTTTTTAGTTCATGAGAAAGGAATCGAGGTGGACAAAAATAAAGCCAAACCAGTTATGGAAGCCGCATCACCGACAAATAAGAAGGAATTACAGTCCTTCCTAGGAAAGGTTAACTTTATGCAGAGGATTATATCGAATTTGTCGGGAAGAACAAGAGTATTTGCACCATTGGTCAAGTTGAAAGCATAACAAAGTTTCGTATGAGAATCTTGTCACCAAGAAGCTTTTGACCAGATCAAGCAATATTTAGTCAATCCACCGGTCATGATGCCTGTTGTGCCTCGTTGACTGTTGAAGTTGTATATATCATCATCCGAAGATAATATAGGATGTCTATTGGCCCATGATGACTATGACAATGTCGAAAGGGCCGTGTATTATCTAAGCAGAGTTCTCAACGATGCTGAAAAAAGATATAGTGCTATAGAGAAATTATGTCTAGCATTATATTTTTCATGTACCAAACTTAAATATTATATGATGCCTTGCAATGTATTAGTAATTTCCAAGACTGATGTAATAAAGTATATGTTGTCAAAACCAGTCCTTAATGGGCGTATTGGTATATGGACCATTGTTTTGTCGGAATATTCTTTACAATACGTGCCAGCCAAAGCTGTCAAAGGTCAGGCGGTTGCCGACTTTTTGGTAGAACATCCAGGATTGGATGTGCCAAAAGTAAACTTTGTCAGTTTACAACCTTGGAAACTTTACTTTGATGGGTCAAGGCATCAAGGAGGTAGTGGAGTAGGAATCTAAATTGTGACTCTACAAGGAACTCCTACTAAGTTCATGTTTGAGCTTAAATATCCGTGTTCTAACAATGAAGCTGAGTATGAGGCTTTGATTGTTGGATTAGAGATACTAGTGGAGATGAAAGGATGAAATGTGCATATCTTTGGGGATTCTCAGTTAGTTATTAAGCAATTTATTCAAGAATACAAATGTGTCAGTTATAATCTGACAAAATATTGCATTATAGCGAATAAATTGATGAGGAAGTTCGATGACATAATTGTCAAATATATCCCCAGGGAGTTAAATCAAGAGGCTAATGAGTTAGCTCAAATAGCTTCATGATACAAGATATCTCAAAAGACTTTGTCGGATCTAATGGAAATTAGGGAATTATATTATCCATTAGAAGAAAGAGATGTATTGGTCAATGACATAATTCTGCCCAATGATTGGAGGTTGCCAATAATTGAGTATTTGGAAAATCCAAGTCAAAGTGAAGATAGAAGAATAAAACATAAAGCATTGAATTATACTATGCAAGGTGGACTATTACATAGAAGGTATGCCGACGGAACTTTACATAAGTGCCTAAGTGAGCAAGATGCTTATTTGACTTTGTCAGAGGTCCATGAAGGCATATGTGGGGGCCACCAAGCAGGAGAGAAAATGAAATGAGTGCTCCGACGGAGTTTGTATTATTGGACAACTATGGTTAGGGACTGCATTTTGTTCGCCAAGTCTTGTGAGCAATGTCAGAAACATGACCACATACAGAATGTTCAGACCAATGAATTACATTCTATAGTCAAATCATGGCCATTCAGAGGATGGGCTTTGGATTTAATTAGCCAGATACACCCATCTTCATCAAAAGGACATCAATTCATTTTAGTTGGAGTCGATTATTTTACCAAGTAGGTGGAAGCAGTTTGCCTCAAAGCAGTCATCCAACAAGATGCAATCGATTTTATTGAAAATCACATTGTTTGTCGGTTTGGAATACCCCAAACCTTGACAACTGATGGGGGATCAGTTTTTACCGGAAAGAAAATCATAGAATATGCTAACTCTAGGTATATAAAGATGCTCACATCTACTCCGTACTATGCACAAGCTAATGGCCAAATTGAGGCCATAAATAAGATTATTATTGGTCTTATTAAAAAGCATGTGGCATATAGGAACTCACCCAGACAATCGACAGGAACCTCGCCATACAGGTTAGTATATGGACATGATCCTGTATTGCCTGTCGAAATCAATCTTCAATCAATTCATATTCAAAGACAAGATGACTTGCCTGTCGACCAATATTGGGATGCAATGTTGGATGAATTGGACGAATTAAGCGATGAAAGGTTGATTGCATTGGAAAACTTGATTCGACAGAAAGAAAGAATTGAAAAATTCTACGATAATCGAGTGAAGTTTAAATCATTCAAAGTAGATGACTTAGTGTGGAAAGTCATTTTGCCTATGGATAAAACTTGTCGAGAGTACGGTAAGTGGTCACCAAAATGGGAAGGACCATTTAATATTTCTAAAGTATTTTCTGGAAATTCGTATGCACTTGTCGATGTCAATACGGGCCTAGGAATTAATTCAATTAATGGCAAGTATTTGAAGAAATATCAACCGACAATGTTGGAAGTAAAGCTTGACAACAAGTGAAAAGAAATGAGAATATTTTATTCACTAACTTGGCAATACAACCATACATTGTCAAAAGTACAAATTATTCATTGGTTATCAAGAGTACAAATGATCAATCAGAGCTAACTTATTCCTAAAATAACTAAGAGTCCGAAACTCTGATAAGATTGACAGACTTTTCTCCTTCACTCTTCGACAATGCAGCAGCACAACCTAATTCGTTGAGGCTTCATTCCCATTTGATGAGGGTGCGCGGAGTGTAAAGAAAAAATCTGGCACAAGAAGATCTCACCATCATTTAACCCAGAAGGTGGTGGTTGCTTATGGTGTAGTAAAGACAACACCAAGAGAGATAACCACCCTCCGAGAAGAAGATGATGGAACTGGAAACAAATGCACTCTTTCTATTTCAAGTCTGCTCTAACCAGAGGTGGGCAGCAGTAGTCAGCTCTAGTGGTTACGTTGGTTGCTGATCTCTACCGTGCCCATTATGTTGGTTACTGATCTTTACTAGCATGATTGTAACATCCCTGGCTGCTCTATGGATTGATGATTGTCCCCACAGACCAACACGGGTCTTTTCAGCGTGCTTTGTCCTCACTCACATGCTTCCCGGGAAAACTTCCCAGGAGGTCACCCATCCTAGAATCGCTCCAAGTCAAGCACGCTTAACTGCGGAGTTCTTAAGTGATGGGCTTCCGAAAAGAGGATGCATCTTGTTAGTATAGGTAGTACCAATCAATTCATATAAGCCTTCCTCAACTGTATAGTCTCATACCTACACAGTCTCAGGATCCCTTTCATTCGGGTGTGCATCTTGTCTGTGCGTTCTTGCACCGGTGACCACTCCCCGCCCTCGTCGGCACCCGGGTGTTACAAAGATGACCATCAAGACAAAGACCTTGAATCGGAGAGTCAAAGGTTGTAAGGTCAGGCTCCCATGGAAGTAGTAAGGAAAATAAGGTCGTTGATGGGAACATATTTAATGTAAAATCACAAGTGTTCAATAGCATAAATGTTGTGAGAAGCAAGCCTTGCTATTTATAAGGGGTCTGGAGAGACAATAAATTAAATGTAGCGGGTTTACCAATGTTTTGAAACTTACCAAGATTAATGGTAAATTTATATAGGTAAGTTACAAAATTCATTGGAACCAACAGTTGAAATTAAATAAATGTGAAAGTAGACCAAGAGTCATTCTCATTAAATGAATGACAAAATAAGTGTTGAAATCACAAAATTCGTTAGAAAGAAATAAAATTATAGCAAATCAAATTTTGTCGAAGCCAATGTCAAAATACAACTGATCCCATGCAAAGGTAAGATCAACCTTGTTGGTGTTGAGTCTCTAAAATGTCTGATATGCATTTTCCTAAGTTTTGATGAGAACTAAACATTGGTTAATGATTTAACTAACCTTCATATTGGTTGCTAACTTATCTATCGAGTGTGCAGATTAAGTAATAGAATCATCCGTCCAATGCAAGTGATTGAAACGTACGTCCGACACTGTAGTGATTAAAGCTCACTTCCATCTCAAATGTTTGAAACGCACGTCCAACACTGTAGTGATTGAAGCTCACGTCCATCACAAATGTTTGAAGATTGAAGCTCACGTCCATCGTAAATGTTTAAAGAGCACGTCCAAAACGCAAGAGAAAGAAACTTGCGTCCACTAAAGTGATGAAAGCCAGCATCTACTAACGTGGCATTTGGAGTGCGTCCATCAAAGTATCAGAAAAGCCCGTCCGGTGAGATATCAGAATTATCCGTCCAATGACGTGGCATTTGGAGCGCGTCCACTAAGGTATCAGAATGGTTCGTCCAATGACGTGGCAAAAGACTCTCGTCCACTAGAGTAACTGAGACTCTCGTCCAACAGAGTAATTGAGACTCTCGTCCACCGGAGTAACTGAGACTCTCGTCCAGTAAAGTAACTGAGACTCTCATCCACCAGAGTAACAAAGGATCTCGTTCACTAAAGGTGATAGAAGCGCTCGTCCACTAGTCTTTGGACTTGCTGAGTCCTTAATATGGAGCTCATCTACTAGCTCGAATGAAAACTCAAATGACTAGATAGACGTGATTATTTTCAAGATGGAAGAACTTATCTTATGAACGCGAATTCTATAAGGATTATCAGAATCTTAGTTCAAGAACCAGAAAGAGACTTGAAGCCTTCTCTCCTACTCAGTTTCACGATTATCAAGAAAGGTCAGAAGTTACTCTCTCAAGCAACTTTGGATAATCAGAACCAAAGACCAGTTAAAGAATGCTTCCAACGTGCTTTATTCCCCAGTACCTCTGGTCCTTACACGAAAAGAGAAGTGTACTCAGTAAAGTAGAAAAAGTTCTCTACACAACTTTGATATGGCGGTAGCACGATGAATAAAGCCATGATCCTTCATGTTAGAGTACAACCAACGACTCTATTGCATTAATGACTACCTAGAACGACTCTATTGCATTAATGGCTGCCCAGAACGACTCTATTGCATTTAATGAAGTTCTGCTTGAAGCCAACATCTGAGGGGATGTCTCTAACGGATCCTAAATGCTTGAAGACCATAAATACAGAAGTCGTTGAAGATGAAGAACAAGAGAATACACATTGCATTAAAACGCCATTACTCTGCATTAATTTCTTCATTCTTTTATTCTGTATTCTTCAATCATTTTGAAGTTATTACGCAGACTTTCCTAAGCCTTACATTTAAACCACTCTCTGAGTGTTAGTGAAAGATCTGCCTGTGAGAAATTGTATTTATTACAAACCCAATCTCTCAAACAAACCAGAGTGAGCCTGAAGAGGCTAGGTGTGAAAATAATACTTGTCTTGAGCCTGAAGAGGCTAGGTGTGCAAATAATACTTGTCTTGAGCCTGAAGAGGCTAGGTGTGCAAATAATACTTGAGTCTGTAACCTTATCAGTTATAGTGGATAAATCTTAGTGCTGCCAAGGACTGGACGTAACTCTTTATTTTGAAGATTGAACCAGGATAAATAACCGTGTCAATCTCTCTTCCCTTAAACTCTTTAATTGCCTTAGTTTTCTTACGTCTATCAAGTGGTGTGCTTGCAAAAGTCACCCATCCATCCTGTATTCTTCCACTCATCCAAATCTAGCCTTTTTGTTTGCGAAAAGATTTCAACTTTGCTTAAATTCTGATAAACACAATTCAACCCCCTTCTTGTGTTTATAGTTGTCTATTTCAGTTGGCAACTGCGGCATCATATTCGGGTTGTAAAGCACGAAGTTTTCCAACTACGGTTTCAGCTCTTTGGCCAAGTAGGACAGATTCGTCATCAATGACTTTGACTTTATCTATGCTTTTATCCAGAGCCTTATCAAACTTGGCGCACTGTCGGTCTGTCAATTCGATCTCTGCCAATAACTTTTTTCGGTAGTCCAGGAGAGAGTCTTTAGTCTGAGTTCCTGTCAAGATAAGGTCAAGCTCTTTTTGTTTGGAGGCCTCTAGATCCTGGAACTTGGCTAGAAGATTGTCCTTAATCTTTTCCTCCTCTTCATAGGAATGAATGATAGAAGACATCTTCTCTAATTTGTTAGAGAACCGCTCCCAAAATTTGTGGGTTGAGAGGAAGTGAGTGCGGCTAGGCAAAGGAAGATTGGAATGAAGGGGGGTGATTTCTTTAATCAGTCTTGACAGTTCTTGTCGGACGTTAACATCAAAACAAAGAGTACTGAAGGAGTTGTCAAGTAGAGTTCTCAGATCATGCATGAGATTGATAACTCGAGAATCACTAGTGTCATGTTGAGTTGATGAAGAGTTGACAGAGAAATTTGATTCTTTCCGACTGACTTCAGCCAGCATGTTGATCCAAGTATTAAAATGAAGAGCTGGTTTGGATTCGGGAGACTTAGTAGTTGGAGACCTAATTGGAAGCGGAGGAAGGACGACGAGAATTGTTTCAGCCAGTAAGGCCTCCATATCAATATTTTCATCTGGAATATCAATCATGACAGCAGCTCCATCTGGCTCGCTAGCCATAGAAGTTAGAATTTGAAGAGTCGGTTCATATTGTTGAGAAGTGGGGGGCAGTTCCTTAGTGAATTTAGGGTCTGAAGAATTTGTTGTCAGAACATCACCCTCAGGAGTCAACTGCTCTAAATTTTCTTCAACTTGTAAAGGTAAGAAAATCAATGAATCAGAACTAGAATCATTAAATAAAGGGATAGGACAATCAAATTGTCTTATACCTCTTGATCAGAAGGATTTGTGGGTTCAACAGTTCTGCTGACAATTTCCCGGATGGTCATTGTGCCCTCACCTCGAGAAGTTTTTTCCTGATAAAAGAAACAGGGTGAGACACGAATATGATATATATGGAGAATGATAGTATAATAAAAAATATATACCATATTGGAGTCCGAAGACACCAAATCAACATCCACGTCGCGTTCGTGCTTCCTGCAGAGGGATGGGCGATTTTTTTTTTCACAAAATGGAAAAGAAATTTAGAGATTATGGATGAATCTATTTTAATTCGACAAACAGTCATAAGGATTGAAGCTGTACCTTGGACTGATCATAAGGGGAATTGTTGGATGAACCAGCAACGGTGCCTTTTGGTTTGGATGAGGTCTTGGCAGCATCAGAATCTGCTGAGATAGAAGAACTCTTGACAGATCTTGATTTCTTGGAAAGTTAATCAGAGAGTAGAGTTTTTTCTTTTCTCTTTCTTGTCCCTTTTGTTGTCTTAGACACGGGAACTTTTGATCCTTTCTTGGCAGGCTTGGTCTTCGCAGGGATCAAATCTTCCTCCTCATCCGTATCATCTTCAAACATCTCTCATGCTGATATGACAGCTTTAGATTTGCCAGGAAGAGGTTTGTTAAGAGGGGTAACTGTCAAAGAAAATATAAATAAGTGGATCATCAGTGAACAAGAGAAGAAACCTTTATACATACTTGACAAATAAGTACATGGGTTGTAAGTTAACATGTGTGAAAGGTATAAAAAGTCGTCATTAGGTTGAAGAAACCGATGAGCGAAGGTAACCCGATTTGGTTTTTCAAAAAGATCAACGTAAGCACTTACGCTCTCTAGAAAAATGAAGTTACCTCCGTTCGTCGGCTTCCGTGGGTGTGAATCAGCTATACTAAAAGGAGCACAAGGAATAGGCACAGGATCAGGAAAATGAGCTTTTAAACTGTCAAAATATTCTTTGGTCATATTTGGAATTTTCCAATATTTGGCAAGTCTTTCGGATTCGTTATTATCGTGCGTCCTTTTGGCGTTAACTAAAACACTGTTGACATGACGAACCATGTCATGTGGTCTCATGGGATTCCACTTGATTTTGTAAAATTTCTCAAATGCTTGAATTTGTTTCTGAAGTTCACCTTGAGTTTTTGATGCCGAGTCTTGTTCCTGCACAGAAGAATCATCACCATTACCAGCAGCATCCGTAATCCGACTCAAGCAGACTTTTAGACTTGGATGATAATTGGCATAATAATCATCCCACTAGTCAAGAAAACTTTGAGTTGCTCCACGAAAAGTAGAAATTGGGACAAGTTGTAAAGAGCCCACGCGAGCTGTATCTTTGTCACTTATGGCCACGATATCTTCGTATATTGGAACCTTGGCATCAATGAAATGCTCATCCGGGTCTAATGAGTAAGGAGCAGGGATAGATTGACAAAAACCAAGATGATAAGCCGTGGTATTGGGTGAATGAAGATAGATTCGATGGGTTTTAAAACCAGGGCCATCAACAAAAATGACTCTTTGACAGAGAAAATTGGCCCAAATTGATTCATTGGATTTGGACATAGTAGTAATCAGCTTAGTAAACCACTCCGGACCATATTTTCAGTCAACAAAATGGGTGAAATTGATTTTTGAAGAAGTCGACGAAAGAGAATGGAAAATTTTGAAATAAAATTTGATATTGACAGTTTCATCTTTTGACAAAGACTCAGTAGAAACATAACAAAGATAAGAATCATAAGTGTCTTTTAACAATTCAGTAGGAGCCTTGTATGAAAGGCGACGCTCTAAGATGGCATGTAGCCATAATTGGAGAAGCCAAAGAGGACCTCCTATGTTAGTTTTCTTTTTTAATCTCACAGTGTCAACCAACATACTCATGCTATCGTAAAGATTGACCAGAACACATTGGCCTAGGGCCGTCCTCTTGCCAGTAGCAAGAAGGTTGGCAAGAGGAACATAAGCTGCAATCAAAGTGGCAGATCTACTACAAAAGACATAAGCACATAGCCAAAGGAATTAAAAGGCTACAAGATCAGTGTCTGTCACCGGTTCGTTTTCTCTACCTTTGAAATCTGTGACATATTTAGAAAAAGAACATCTCGGGACATAGACATCGATTTGTATCTTAACCTTGACACGAGTATGCATGGAAGGGCCATCCGGACGAAGTCCTGTAATGGCTGACATGTCAAAAAGGGTTGGGCCCATCATTCCATATGGGAAATGGAAATTGTTGGTAGTTTTATTCCAGAAGAAGGTTGATGCCCCAATTAAAGAAAAGTATACCAGTTTAAGGTGACGAGAAAGTTGGATAAATTCAAAGATTCCAGCTTCTTTCCATACCTCACGTTTCAGGGCTTGGACACGATCAAGCCAACCAACGTAGGCATCAAATATAGTAGTAGGGGGCATCCTAAAAATCCTATCGCCCATTTTGAATGCGTAAATAGGAAGTGAAGGTAAAGAGGCTAAGATTGCTTCATCAGGGTTATTGCAAGGAAAGGAACCCCGCAAATTATCAATTTCGTTCTGGATATCTCACATTATCCACTGCACCAGAGAAGCATCTTCCTCTGGACTGTCTAAAGAAGAGAAGAAGGATATTACCAAGGTCAGAGGGAAGTGTGGTCTTTCATACTTTAGATATATGATCTATAAAGACCTCTGGGGACTTCCTATAAACAGTAGGAATGTGGAATTCATCTACCCATTAGATGGGCAAAGGAAATCTCAGTGATTCATCCACCTACTCCAGAGCCTATCACAGATGAACATGTTGCTGAAGAACATGGTCATATTACCACTATTATTGGCTTAGAGGAAACAGCTGAATCAATTCACCATCAGAGCTCATCAGAAAAACAATCTTCTCAACCTTTAGCTCTAGTTGTGATGCACCCTTCAGATCAATCAAGAACACTGAGCACATTCTAAGAGCCAGTAGAAAGCTCACTAGTGCAATAAGTGCTTTTAACGTCAGTTAAAATTGATTTTTTACGTCAGAATACTGACTGACGTAAATACAGCTGACGTTAATAGTTACTATTTTAACGTCAGTTGAGAACCGACGTTAAATATAACACTATTAACGTCAGTTCCTTAACAAAACCGACGTTAAAATAAAACTATTAACGTCAGTTCTTTAATACAACGGACGTTGATTTTGTTAAAACTAACGTCAGTTGTTATAAAGAACTGACGTTAATGGTTTAATTTTAACGTCAGTTGTAATAAACAACTAACGTTAATAGAGTACTGTATATTTTATAAAATACTATTAACGTCAGTTGTTTGATACAACTGACGTTAATAAGTTTTTTTTTTTAAAATTCAGTTTTAAAATATCACTCCCCTCAGCTATCCCTGCATTCAGTCCCAGTAACACAGAATATCACACACATTACAGAATTGCAAAGGAAAATTGAACAATGGGGGACTTAAAACCCAAACCCATGTATATATATAAATAAATTTTAGTTCCAATGTCTAAAAAACAAAACTATCTAAGGATATATATATACATGTTATTAATTAGTTTCTAAAGTCTAACAAAAAAACTATTTATCTAAGTAGTGCGGAGGTATGTTGGCAATTCCTTTTTTAGCCGCATACTTGAAGAAGAATTTGGCGAAGCGCATCCTCAAGTCTCTTAACTCATCTTGTTCAATAGGCGATTGGTCGATAAATGCCTAGACACGTTCAAATAATAACAATAACATCAATGCAAGTCATCTTCAAAACTATAATATATAATTTAACAAGTTGTTTAAATATTACCTTCTTCCATCCATCCGTAATAGATGCGGAGACTATGTTCAGCATATGAAGCATCACATAATAGCCGCACGACCAACTGTCAGGTTGAAATCGAGACTACCAACAAAATTAATTTCAACGTCAGTTGAATATACACATAAATTAGTAATTATAATAATAATTATTTGATAAATAAACTACCAAACCTTGAGGATGTTCCATACAGGATTTGCTTTAGCCTTAGAAGTCCTACTTCTCCCGTTGGCGCAACTTATGCTACTCGCCTTGTTGCATTATAATAAACAAATAATCATGTCGATCAATTAACAAACTCATTTATCATGTGTGTAATAAACTAAAAACAACTGATATTAAAACTTAAATTAAATTTAAGATTAGTTACTTACATATTTACAGCTTCCACCACCTTCGGTGGCGGATCATGGTGGAGAGAACAGAAGAATATGACAGTATGCCTAGACGGGTGAAGTACCAACAACTGCCAATGGTCATTCATACAGTAGGGAGCCAGATATAATTCTTTCGGATTCTCTCCCAACACCTTCCCAATGTATTAACACAATGCATCGCCAAGAAAAGAACTCGGGCGGAAGGATTGACGGATCTAAGAAACCGTAAACCGATGCAACGCCTTTTATCAAGTCAAGACGATGGAGATACCTAAGATATGAAAAGGGTGTGGATGTTAATTACATAATATATATATATATTGAAATTAAAATAAATTATTAAATGGAAAAATACCAAAAATAAATAAGTTATAAAATTAAAATTAACTTACGTGCACCAGAGACTGATGACATTGCTGTTCATCCAGACGTTATTTCTGCAGGCGTTCCCGAGATCGTCACCAACGAAGGAAAATATCCTCTGTTGAACTGGGCTTGCCACCCATCCATCGTGCTCCAATGGACATGCAAAAATCTCATACGCATAATCCTCACCAAGTGAGAACAAACGAGTGATAGGTGACAGCGACACCGACGTCGACTTGGCCTTCAGTTTAGGAAAATAAAATATATAAGTTTTTGATAATTAAAAAAAACACAAGTAATTATTTGACTATTTTGGACATTAATAATGAATAAATACCTTTGCTAACATTTCGAGCTCACGTCGTTTGGAGTCCAACTCAAGCTCACGCCTTTTCATTTCCAACTCATGCTCATGGCGCTGGACTTCCAACTCCCGCTCCCTAGCTGCCAACTCATCGTCCTCCACATGTGCCATACTAAAACTCTCTTTTGTGCTCACATGTGAAGCGTTGGCAAGCCTTGCGGTGTCCTGGGATGTACCGACGGAGGAAAGCTCTCTGGCAAGCGCCTGCTTGAATTCTGGGTTGGCTATTAAGCCCTTGCATCAGATGTGATGTAATATCTGGGTTGGTCATGAGGTACTGAGTAATGTCAGCCAAAATTGATGCTTCATTGACCACCCGCTTTCGTGAAGCAGACTTGCCATAATATTGTTTGATGGTCACGTTCCCAGGAACACCGAGAACCCGACCAGGATGGTCTTTCTTGCCTAGAGCAGTCATCAAGACGTCCTGCGTCGTCGAAAGGGAAGAATGCGCCCTGGGAGGATTTTGCTTTAAGATCCATCTACAATGAAAAAAAATGAAAAAACGTGCAAGTGAAAAGTGTTTCAAGTATCTATACAAATATCAATTGAAATCAAGTTAATTATTTACTTACAATCTTATCTGCCACTTCGCGAGTGGCATCAGCTTTAAAAGATCCCGCCTTTGTCATGAGTCCGGCAAACCAGACAACCACGCGGTCGATGTCCGACGGAGGAATAGATGGTGTGCCCTCGGCACCTCTCCTCTTTCAATCCTAGCAGAGTGCTCTTCCCGCTTCGCCTCGGCCTATCCGCCATCATCTGCTGGATCCGAGTATGGTACCCACCCTGAGACATGGTGTGGCGGTGGACGTTCTTCGCCTGATTCTGCCGACCCTTATTTGCCTTAGCCTATTCAAACAAAAACACATAATTAAATATAGTTAAATGATCTATAATAAGCATACAAAATTAACTTAATCAACCAACCTGAAATTCTTCATCCTATCGACTCCTGGCAAACATATCCCAAGTATCCTGATCAATCCAGGGATAATCCGAGAACATTTTATCAAGCCGCTTCTTCCCAGATAGATAGTACCTGGTAAGATCATGCTTGAACCCATTCCAACGCTTTGATGCCATTTTCATACATTTATGACGATGATCCTCGTCATTTGGCACAGTCCAAGCTACCTACACATTAGATACATATATAACAACTGGATTGATTATAACTCGGATAATTATCTAATAATGTAAATAATACGAATGTAAAGGTAAAATACCGTGATAGCCTCCCAAATCTGATCCTTAACGTTCTGTGGAACGTCATTCCAGTGGTTGTAGTTGATGCTTACGTGCTGCTTCGCTTGTAGAAACACCCACTTATTAAATTCTTTAGCACGGGGTCCCTGGGCATTTAGATTAGCATCGAAGGACACCTCAAGCTTCCGTCCGCTCTACCTGTCCTTCTTTAGTTTCTTCAACGAGGTGGCTCCTCTACCCCGTTTCCTATGAGCCGTGATGTCGTATGGACAAAAAAAAGATAAAATAGAGGGTTGTAACATTATAAACTTACATTAACAAGAAGGACTAAAGATAGTATATAACATGCATGTAAACTTACACTAGAATCGCGGGCGTAGGCGTGATCGGGTCTGCGAAACCCCAAAGTGTCCTCCCGTGCATGTGGGCTATCCGACCGATCCATATGTATGCCTGTTCAAAAACAATATATATGTATTAACATAGGTTATAACTCAAAATAAATACAAGTATAAATAAAAATAACTAGATAGGTCCTGTAGATATACAAAACATCTATATATCCAATATAAGGACAATACGGGAGATTGAAAACTATAGTTTTTGAACATTGCCAAGCACTCAGTCACGGCCTGGCCGTGATGTCCATCACGGCCGTAACGTGCAATCGAACCAGACCTCATAGGCGGGAACGATCACGGCCTAGCCGTGATGAGCATCACGGCCGTGAGGGATCAACCAGCAGAGCAACATGCACTCAAAACCAAAAATAGAGACATTCCAAACAACTTAAACTCACGGTTTAAAGTTACAACTACTGAGACTACAGTTTCAACATACACTCAAAACCAAAAATAGAGACATTCCAAACAACTCAAACTCACAATTTCAAGTTTCAACTACTGAGACGACAGTTTCAAACCAGCAGAGCAACATGCATGCACTCAAAACCGTGAATAAAAAAATGTGCCCTAATTAAAGACTCACCAGAAATAGGCGCTCGCGTGGTGGTGGGGGGGAAGCTCGAGTGGTGGCCAACGTTCGATGTGGTTACTGAGAGCAGAGGGACAAGGAGAGTTAGTGCGCGGGAAGGCCAAGGGAAAGAGAGATGTCAAGTTATTGCAAAGAAGGAGCGGGAAAGACAGAGTTAGGGGTTAAGAGTGTACCTCACGGTGGTGGCGAAGAAGCCCTCACGGTGGTTGCGGTGGAGATGAGCGCGCGATTAGGGCAGAGTGAGAGCGAGAGTGAGGGTTGAGTGTGATGAAAACAGAAAAGACGTAGAGAAGTGGAGAAGGCGCGCGGGGGTAAACGTTATAATTAAAATAAAACAACATTTTACGTCAGTTTTTGGTAAAAACTGACGTTGAAGATCATATATTTAACGTCAGTTGTCTTAATAAACTGACGTTAAAAACTCTCACACTTATTAAGTCAATTGTTAGTAATAACTGACGGTAATTGTCATATATTTAACGTAAGTTGTATTAAGAAACTGACGTTAAAAACACTCACAACTTCTTACGTCAGTTGTATTACACAACGGACGTTAAAGGTTTATTAGTTTCTGTAGAAACATTCATTCCCTTGACTACTGTGCTACTTACCCATTCACCTTTGTACCTAATCCTCTTAATGAGCATTAAGTTTATAGATAAGTTTTCAAGAAAATCAGAATAACTTAGTAACTTCATCCACTGCTCCTATAAATAGCTTCCTAGCTTCCATCTCCTTTTAATTAATTTTCTGCTTCACAATATGGCTCTGTCGTGGAGATTAACTTCATCACTCTTTCTTCCTATTCCTAGACTCAAAGGTCTTTGTCTTAATGGTCAAACAACTTCTGAGTTTGAGTAAATTACATTGCATGGATATTAAGGTTGGGTGAATCACGTAATGTGATTCTCTCACTTTATTTCATCCCCGTCATCCCTTTCACTTTGCTTTGGAAGCAAGTGATTGTGGATTCAAGATGATGCATCAAGGAACTCCACTGAAGAAGAAAGATGCAAAGATCCATTTCACTTTGCTTTGTTGCTAGTGACTGAGGATTTACTTTGCATCTTGGAATTCAAGTGAGGGAGGTGATGCATCCATTGGAGTTTCTGATGACAGGATTGAGAAGAAAATGATGTTGATGCAGAAACTTTTTTATATTTTAGGGCTATGTTGCAGAAATTTTTTATCTTTTAATCATGTAATTTTAACTTATGAATCGCTTCAATGTCATACGATTTGATTATACATATAACTTGTTTTATGTTAAGTGTTTATTTATTTTAATTTGCACAATAATTTGTTTACTAATTCAAGCTAATTAATAAAAATTAAAAATAAACTTGTATAAAAAAAGGTTTAGAAATAAACTGCAGTACTATATGGAGTGATCTGCGTTAAGAGGGACAACAGGGACATGACAACCAATGAAATGAGTTTCATAATTATTTACGTCAGTTATTTATAGAACTGACGCAAATAGTTTACCCACCACCTCATTTTTAACGTCAACTTATTTGATGACTGCCAAGTTCCCGTATATTAATTACATTATTTCCAATATTCATTCTGCACGTGTATAATATATAGGATTATTTACGTCAGCTATTTATTTAACTGAAGTAAAAAATCAAACTTTTAACGTCAGTTGTATAAAAACCTGACGTTAACAATTAATATTTTTTATTAAAAACACTTTTAACGTCAGTTTTTTTAAAAAACTGACGTTAAAAGTGTATAGATATCTGCAAAAACATTCATTCCTTTGACTGTACTGTGCTACTTACCCATGCACCTTGTAACTCAATCCTCTTAATGAGCATTAAGTTTATAGGTAAGTTTTCAACAAAATCAGAATAGCTTAATTAGTAACTTCATCCCCTGCTCCTATAAATAGCTTCCTTCCATCCTTTTAATTTTCTGCTTCACAATATGGCTCTGTGTGAGATTAACTTCATCACTCTTTCTTCCTATTCCTAGACTCAAAGGTCTTTGTCTTAATGGTCAAACAACTTCTGAGTTTGAGTAAATTACATTGCATGGGTGATAAGTCTGAGTAAATTACATTGTGTGAGTTGCTCACCTTATCACCTTCCGGAGAATCAGCTGCTAGAGGGCTAATCGGTGCTCGGGGTCACAGTTCCAAAACCTCGGCTTTGGCGACAAGTGACCGTCTTGGAAGTCTCTGGAACCACTTGCCTTTGCTTGAAACGGATCTGGTGCACCTGTTTTTGCCTCTCTCTTGAGCTCTCTCATGCCCCCCGGTTTTCTGAGGTCTTCGGAGTATATATAGTTTTCCCTTTGGCATATTTCATAAAACTCTCTGATGGGATGTAGCTTTAATGTTTAGGATTTTAAACCCTTTCAATGTAACTTTTTATAGGATTTTAAACCCTTTCAATGTAAATTTTTATAGGATTTTAAATCATTTCAATCTTCTGTATCGATCAGTCTGTATTACACTTCATGAATGAGATCCGGTTTGGGTTATTGATTCAACTTATACTTCGCACATATATTTTAGTTTTCAAAACAGAAACACAAAACATCAAAGCAATTCATGTGAAACTGAAACTTTGAGGAAGGCAATGCGGAAGGAATCGTATACTAGATAAAAAAAATTATTAAAATAACTTTTAACGTCTGTTGATGTAGGGACTGACGTTAAAAGTGAAGAGACTTACTTCTAACGTCAGTTCTTTATCGAACTGACATTAAAATGTTCACTTTTAACGTCAGTCATTAAAACAACTGACGTTAAAATTGAATTAATGAAGCCTGATATTTACAAAACTGTCACCGCCTCCTTTTTAACGTCTAGCTTTTGGTTAACTGACGTAAACCTTTACCGTCTAATGTATATTTTCCACTAGTGTAGGTACCACATTCGTTTGATCTTCAATTATTTGTCACGAAGGAATTTTGGTCAAGAACCAAAAACCAACGTGAACAGATTGTTATAGAGGTCCAAGTCTTTTAAGGTGACTCCAAATATAATGCAGAGGCTTGACAAAATTAATAACAGAATGGTAATAGTTCGCCCAAAATGTGTGTATTTGAACTTTCTCATTTACAATGTTTTTGGTCCGTCTGCTACGGCCGCAAAATGCTTTACTTGTTCATGTGTACCTTTAAGTAAGCTACAAAATTGTGGGGGGTAATCATGTTGGTGTAATTGCCAGAGACCAATCTATTTTGAATAGATCATTATTTGTATCATAAATTTAATCATATATTTGATATATGAATAAGGCATTCATTTATTATGTTATTAGTTTATAGCATAATAAAGTCCATAGAATAGGTAGTTCATTCAATGAAATATTAAGTATGTAACTTGATCGTGGGACCTCGTTGAATAATATAACGTTATTCTTAAATATCCGTAGGCGAGTATTATTGTTAATTAGGACTACAATAATGCATAGAGACTATTGTGTGAGTAGACTGATGACCAAATCTCACGGGTCATGGATATGTGATATCAAGTCAGCACACAGGTATAAATATTAGGAGTAATATTTATACCGGATGACCCACTATGAGAATACTTCATAATAGTTATGTAAGTGTCATAAGTATTCTCATTGCGACCATAGTGAAGTAGTCCTTCGACTTGAAGTCACTACGATTCCTACATGAGGAGCTGTAGGCTTTAATGATATCAAATGTCACGCGTAATAGGGTGATCATAAAGGTAGTTATTGGGCCTACAATAAATCATGTTGAGGAGTGTGAGTGATGTAAACAGGATTCATCCCTCCTACATAACAGGGGTAATGTCTTGGGCCACTCGATAGAATGAGACGTGAAATGCGGAAATGCGTCAATATGTGATATTGGGCCTGTTTGTGATTACACGTCTACTCGGGGACCAAGAAATAAATAATTGAACATAACAAGGATGACACTCTTATGTCTTATGTTCAATTAAGACATATGGACATTTACTGCATGGTAAATTTGGGTCGTGGAAAGGCTAAAATCGGATCACCGACACTATTGCTAATTGAGTAGCAATGATGCATTGCTAGATGCCGCTCATTATTTATAATATTTAATATTATAATTAATATTTGATATTATTATAATATTTAATATTATTGCCAACTTAGTGGTAGCCTATAGGGTCACTTGCATAGAGCAAATACGAAGCAGTTATATTAATTAAATATGATTTAATTCATATAAGGACAATTGAGCTTGTAGTGTACAAAGCCCAATATATAGGGTAAGCAGTTAGGTTAAAGGGAGCTGCCGAATGTAAACACCTAATTTTGTCCGGGTATTTTTCATTTTAATTAATATTTTCAAAAACAAATTCAAAAAAATAAATAATAAACAAAAAATAAATAAATAAAAATGCAAAAAACTAAAAATATTTTTATTCTTGGCCCATTCCATCATCGAATGGAGCCCATTTTCGTTTTTGTTCCAAGTTATCTTTTGGGCCTATTATCCAAGCCCAACTGAAAAAAATTGTTTTTTTATTAATTTGATTTGTTATTAAAACAAAATAAAAAATAATAAGAAGTAAAAAAAATTAAAAAATGGTCAACTTTCACTTTGCTCTTTCAAGTATGGATCAGATTTTGTTTTCTTGGTCCCTCTTTGCCTTCTTTTGCTTTTCTTATAAAAATGGTGGTGTACTACCCCTGCACCTAGAGGTGGGTAAACGGACTAGTCCGGTCCGTTTAAGTCCGGTCCGCATAAGTCCGCATTTAAACGGACCGGACTTTATAGTCCGCATTTTAAATGGACTCTGAAAAATAGAGTCCAAGTCCAGTCCGCATAGTCCGCGGACTAAACGGACTGTCCGCGGACTTTACACTTTTTTTATAAGGCAAAATAACCATAATTGTAACCAATAGTCATAAAATCAAGTTCCTCCAAGAAAGAAAATTGTACATGACAAGAAAGAAAATTGTACCAACGAAATTAAAATGCAAAATAAGGAACAAAAACAACAATATTACAAGTTTGAAATTAAAGCTACATGTTGACATCAAGCATCAATAATAACTTTAGTCTTTCCCTTTGATTTAGCAAGCTCCTCCTTTGCGTCAATCAAATCATCTTCATCTTCTTCTTTTCCTACAATTCACAAGTCATAATTCATAAGATTATGTTTAAAAAGCAAAACATAATTAAATGGAAGACATTCTATTTCTATACATAAATTCATTGTATATTTACCTTCCACTTCAAACCCTAACAACCAATTTCTAGTGCATATCAAGGCTTGCACATTTTTGGGAAGGAGAGAACTTCGAAATTTGTTGAGAACACGAGAACCAATACTGAATGTTGATTCCAATGCCACAGTTGTTATTTGAATGCTTAAGATATCACTAGCCATCAAAGCAAGATTCGGAAACCTATACATGTTGTCCTTCCAATATTGCAAAATATCAAGATTTGGATGGTATGTTGAGGAAAGGTTTTGCTCGTCCAAATAAGTATCCAAATATGTTGAGGAAAGATTTGGATGGTATGTTGAGGAATGGCAAATTGAAACAATAAAGATTTAAAATCAAAGAACTGCAATAGGCAAGCAATTAATCCATGGGGCAATTGGCAGGAAAAGGTAGAGATAGGAATTACATATATCAGCAAGCAAACATAAATTTCACTGCTTATGGAAGTTATTTTAGATTTGTGGCATGCTCATCTCATGTGTCAAAAAGTACAACATGTGAATTGTATGCTACTAAAAATAATCAGTGTTGGTTAATTTCTTTGAGCTTTTGAGGGAGAGGAGAAAACCTGCATTCAATCTGGCAAGAGTACTTAAGGAGGTTTAGGATTATACCTTGTACAGCCACTGCAAGTATAGAACAAAGTGATGATCATTGGTTGTGGAAAACTCTCAAACTCTGGTAGCAAACTGTGGAGGTTATTAGCTCACAATGAACTAATTTACCTAAAACTTGGAAGTGACATTTTGATTGCTGGTCCCATCCAGTGGTCAAAGTTCAAGGCAGGTACTATTATTAACATGCTTGTAATAAGTGAAAACCTTACTGATAAAGTCACTTACAATTAAAGGGAACAATAGACATAAAACATAAGGACAAAAACAATATGGTGCATATCGGTTTCTTTCCCTGACATGTTCTTGGACATATTATCTAGTGTAGATTTTAGAAACTAATATCACAATGAGATTCATCTAGAATAAATCTATATCCAAGTGGTTTGCTTAGAGATAGATTTGAACTCTGAAGTGTGCCCTTTTTCAAATATCAAATACTGACTAAAATTCAAATTAACAACCAAACAAGGAAACAGAACTGGTGAGGATTCAGTTACATTTATGATAGGCATTTATCAATTTCAGGTTCAATTTCAGCCACATTATCAATTTCAGTTTCAATTATGCCACACTTTGTTACAAGGTAGTTTGCAAAGGCAAAATGATACATATGTTACAAATCACAGCAAAAGCTCTAAGAGAAATGGAGGAATCTGAGGGAGACACAGCAAAATCACAGCAAAAGCACCATTTCATAAATAAATAAAAAACTCAAACAACATACCAGAGAAATGGACCAGAGACAACAACAAATTCGTACCTTGCTCAAAGAAAAATGGAGGAATCTGAGGACGCAGACAGTGGCATGCGAGTCGAGCAGGGAGCAGGGAGCTTTGATGGCGGCGAGACGATGGAGCTTTGATGATGGCGGCGAGGCGAAGGATGGATTGGGAGACGACGAGATGCGGCTGCCACAAAGGAAGGAAGAGTTGGAGAAATGAAACCCTTTGGCCTTAGCTTTACAATAACTCAAAGAAACGAGCTTTAGGTTTACAATGAGTATAGTGCAAAACGGCAGCAGGAGAACAGGTCCGTGAATATAGGCCTTTTTTCAACACTTTGGCCTTTGGGTTTACAATGAGCATAGGCCTTTTTTTTTTTTTAACAGACCTGGTCCGCGGACGGGTCCGTGAATCCGCGGATCGAGTCCGTTAAGTCCGCGGGCTAAACGGACCGGACCCAAAAAGCCCGCATTTTTTTGGACTCGTATTTTAGGGTGTCCAAGTCCGCGCGGACTGCGGATTTAGCGGACTGTCCGCGGACCCGAGTCCAAATACCCACCTCTACCTGCACCATTGCAACCAAGCAAGGTGGTGGACCAAAGGCTGATATGCTCCCCTAAAAAATGTACCACCCTCTGCATTTTTAGTCTACACTTCACAACATACCAATAACAAATTTTGACACTATCATCCCCTATTGTTACTATATAAACAGAAGCATCTTACTGAAGAAGAGGGGAGGCGGAAAAAAAGGGAGATCAGAGGTTTGTTCATAAAGATCCTCTCCTAGCTAGCCTTCATGAGAAATCAGTTAAACCCACCACACCATTTTTCTCCAGAACTAAACTTTCACCCAAAGCCTCATCCCCATAACCACCATAACACTAACAAAACCTCAGCCCAAACATATCCACTCCTAATCATTTACCATGAGTCCATGACAACCTCCATTTTTTTCACTTAATCTTCATACTCAAAAAGCAAAGACACACTTCCTCATTCCCACACTATAAACCAAAACCAAAGACTTCACCATGAGACATCCCTTACACCATCTCTGTTTCAATCATACACCCGAATAAACAACCAAAAAACTCAACAGAACCTTGTTACAAATCCCTCCGTCGTGCTCCGCCATCTCCCTCGCCAGCAGCCGTCGTAACCGCCACAAGCCATTGAACCCAGATCCGCATCAGAATCCATGTCATCACTGTATTCTCCTTGTTCGCTACCGTCTTCCTCCACCTCACAGCTTCATCACCCAGACATACGACCTATGCCGCCGTTACAACGCCGATCTGTCATGAACCGCATCCTCTGCCATCGTCGTCGTACGAGCTCGTAGCCGCCGCACCTACCCACACTAGCCGCCACCGCTGTTCGTGTCTTCGCTTCGCCTCCGTCCTCAATGTTTGCCTTCGCCGTTCAGACGCACCCAACCAGGACCACCACCCCCGTCGTTCGCTTCGCCGCCGTCTTTAACCCCCCCCCCCCCCCCCCCTTAAGGCATTACTAAATAACACACGCAGAAGTAAATTAAAAAGATAATTTGGCGGTTGCTTTCGGAAAATTGTTTTCTTTTAAGCCAGAAAACTGGGGTGTAAAATTTTTCTTTAAGGATAACTCTGAAATCCATAATATATACATTTAAAATGTAAAGTCACGTTCGTAACAAAGTTACCATGGCATACAACATTTCTCTAAGTTCCCACTTTCGAAAAAAAAAGTTCAAACTACAGATGGATGTATATAACACTACATTTATCGACCTCTTTAGATATGCAACCCAACTCAGACTCCGAAGCTGGTCATTCTATCAAATATTCATTGGAGAGACCCTCAATTAGAATACTTTCCCAACTGATGAGTGTGATTTCACATCATCTTTGTCTATCATTTTGCATGCATTTTCATATAGTTTAGGCATATTTAATTTGATTTTTGGTTAATTTTCCTTTGGAACGGGTAAGGCGGTTTTCGTGGTGTTGTTTTGCAAAAATCAAGGGTAAAATGCTCAAGATCAACCATGATGGAGTTTGGATGAAAATATGCCTTGAGAAGTGAAGAAAATGAGCCAAACAGAGCCCATCACGGCCTAGCCGTGATGCCCATCACGGCCATGATCGAGCAAAACTGAAAAGGAAGAAAGGCTGAAGTCAGAATCTGTCACCCATCACGGCCGTGACCAAAAACCCCCACAAGTCAGAGACCGTCACGGCCTAGCCGTATTCCTATCACGGCTGTGAAAAGAAGTCTCGCGTCGCGATCAGACTTTCGCGTCGCAAAAGATCTGAAACCTATAGAATTGCAAAAGGCAGAAGCCGTCACGGCCTGGCCGTGATGGCCATCACGACCGTGACGCGCATTACTTGGACCTGAAGCAACTGAATTGGATCAGAATTTGAGTTAGATTGGGATTCAAACTTCCCACATCTATAAATAAGGACCAGGCAGAGGTAGAATATACATATAGACTTTGGGCTGCTACTTAGGCTACATTTTAGGATCTATCTTCTTCCTCCTCTCCATTCTGATTTTGTATTTTCATGATGTTGTCAACCAAGTTTGTCATCTCCATGGCAAGGCTTGAGTAGTAGTTTATTTCTAGGGATTGGGGCTATGCCCAGGTTTTGTTTATGATGTTAATTTGATGTAAAATCTTTGTTAATTACGATTTTGTTTTAGATCTGATTTCTAGTATTTGAATCACTCGTAAATTCGGTGGCCACTTGTTTGCGTGTCATAGGCATTCTAAGGAGGAACCTAGCGGTGAACTTAGGTGTCGGATCTATAGAGTCAGACTTGGGACTGAAATCACGAGAGTTAGAAGCCGTCCCTCGAGGATCAACGAGTTGTCACGAAACGCAAAGGGTCCAATCTGAGTTCGACTACCACGAGAGTAGGGGTTGGGTCAATTGGGCACGGTTTTTGTAACCCGAGAGGGAGCTTAAACTATTAGAGGATAAACTCGCCTTCAAGGCAATTTCGATAATCAACAAAGGTAAATCAGATTAGTAACATAAACAGCCTCGTAGGTAACCCAAATCCCTAGAAATCCATTTAGATCTAAAAACCACAAATAGAATTGTTTTCTGTTTTATTTATCTCTTAATTAAAATTCAAAACCTTTTCAAAATACAAATCCTTTTTATACAGTCCAGATTTACTCAATTTGATAATTAATTGCGATTCGAGATCACGGTCTCTGTGGGATCGATATCTTTTATTACTTGGCGACAATCCGGTACACTTGCCAGAAACGCACGCGCGCGCTCGCTCGTCACGCTGTCACCAACCTCTGACACTAGGTCTTCAAGTGACTTAGAAAGACTCCTCTGCAACATCGGTACTAGAGTACCAAGGTACTATAGCAAAACCCGAAGAGACCTGATATAACTGTAAGAGTGAGATACCGGCAAATGGATATATCATACAACAACCATATACATGATACATACAACACATTGGCATATTAGCATTTAAGCATTATTCATAGATAAAACAACAAGTGTTATATCAGTGGGTCTCATACCCGAATCAATCGGTTTTATAAAGATAATGTATGACACTTCAATCATTAGGCTCTAAACTTAATCTCATCGAATACCACATCTTAAGCGGGTATTCAGTTAACTCAAGCACGTCTGCTAAGGGGAAATGCATATGAATAAAAGACTTTTCATTATCGAAACTTTTCTTTGTGTTCACTCTTTTCCGTTGTCGAAGCCCAAAGCTAACGACTATTCACAATTTTCATTATTTAAAAATCAATAACACGGGACACGCAGTCCGAGTGCTCAATCACAACACCTTAGACCGATGCTGCAGTCCAAGGTTGTGGTCGTAGAAACAATTATAATTTTATCCATGTTTTATTTCAACATGATAAGGACTCCTAGCCCATAACAAAGAAATTAGGACACACGGTCCTCCATTCCAAAATTAGGACTCCTAGCCCATAATATCACGAT
Organism: Sophora flavescens; assembly: GCA_030762895.1. Lineage (NCBI taxonomy): Eukaryota > Viridiplantae > Streptophyta > Magnoliopsida > Fabales > Fabaceae > Sophora > Sophora flavescens. The sequence continues at coordinate 101,005,895 of CM061062.1, forward strand.
TAGGACCCTTGGTCCATAATTCTTGACACGGATCCCAGATCGCGTACATAAACAGAATGCTAGAGGCGACGTCTCGCGAACTAGTATTCTCTTTCACATGTGCTTAATTTTCGCTCAGTGAAAATAAAAAATCAAAACAAAACCTCGGTTACTTATCCAAGTAACCGGAACGTTTCTAAATCATTTAGGAGAAAGTCTTTTCCTTTACCGAGTCTTTTATAAAACATTTGGAAATTCGTTTGCTTTTGAAATCCTTGATGGAATAAAGTCAAATATTTTCAAAGGGGTTTTTCCTTCATGAAACACATAGTTCGAAAAAGGTTTTCTCTCGTACAAACTTTGGATCATAAAAAGGTAGTTTCTATTGACTTAAAAACACTTCAACGTTTCTTTTCAAAACTAGAATCTCATTCTCTTGAAGTAAGTGTTTTAAACAAGGAACTTTTATAAATGAAACCAATACTTTCAAAGTTATATTCAAGGCTTATTAAGGCTTTTAATCCTTATAATCATTATGCACGGACTCAAGTCTGGCTTCTCAAACTTTAATTAACAGTAATATATTCTCAACAATAATATCACAGTTAACGACAATTCATCACATATATACATCTCACAATATTTTAAGGCAAGTAATAATCAACTTCAAGTAATAATCACAATAGTTCAAGTACACAAGTCATTCAAGTGTTTGCTCCACATCATAATAATATTCAAATCACTCAAGTAAACACATACACACATGCATATAGTCATTGAATATCCCTAGGCAATCCCCTTTTACCTTCGGTGAGGGTAAGGAGATTAGATGCTCGAAGAGGTATACCAGAACGTTCTCGTTTCCTCCGTGATGGAAGTCTAAGGTTATGAACACAAAATCACAAGTTAAAATCAAACAAGAACACTAAACCACAAGTATAGGTTAGGCCAAGACTAGTTCTTAGGGTTAGAGATTCCCGAGAATTATACAACTCATGGATTTATGATCCTTATGTGTTAGGAGTTCATAAACAATGATCATTTAACAAAGTTGAATTAAAATCCCACTAAGTTATAAACTTAGGGTATTCGGCCAAGGCTAGTAAAATAGGTTAGCATTCACTAAACTTTCCAATCTCTTAGGTTTAGCATCCATATGTATTAAGGAGCTCCAAACCATGATCATTTTGGAAAAATAAGAACAAAGTATCCTAGGTCCACAATCTTCTAGGTTCGGCCTTCATAGGATTTATAGGCTAGAAATCTTTAAACTTTCCAATCTCTTAGACTTAGCATCCAAATATTTTATGGAGCTCAATTCCATGATCATCTTGGAAAACAATTGAAACTTAAACATTCCAATCTCTTAGACCTAGCATCTAAATATCTTATGGAGCTCAAGTCCATGATCATCTTGGAAAAATGAAAGTAATACATACTAACTTTAATAACATAGAATAAACAAGTTAGAAATCCTTAAACTTTCCAATCTCTTAGACTTAACATCCAAATATCTTATGGAGCTCGAGTCCATGATCATTTTGGAAAAATAAAAACTCAAACATCCTAGCACCTAAACACTAAGTCTCGGCCATCATAGGATGATGAGGAAGATATTCTTTGTTTAACAATAACTCTTAGGTTTAGAATCACAAGGTATTAAGAGTTCTAAATCCATGATCAATACTTGGAAAGTTAAAACATAGTATCCTAGTCCTACTTATTCATATTTTTCGGTCATCATAGGAACAAGCTATCAAAACTTCCAAGATTTATAGATTCAAGATCAAGGGATAGTTAGAAACTCAAACACATGATCATATTCCAAAAGTTGAAACAAAAACTTCCTAGGTCACAAATGCAAGCATTCGGCCTTCATTGGAAGAGATAGATAGAGATTTTTGTTTTACACAACCTCTTAGTATGTGAAAATAGAAGTTAATACAAGATTATAGAAAGTGGTTTCAACTCAAAAGGAGTTTTCTACCATTTTAGAGAGATTTTAGAAGTTTAAAGCACATAAAGAACACATAAAGTAAACTAAGAAATAAAAGATGAAACTTGCAAAAAGATTCATATAAGAGCATTACCCTTAGTATAAGGAATAACTTTAATGAAGAACTTATGTAGAAAAATGAATAAAACTAAAGTTTTAAGAACTTGAACTTTTAGAAGAAAGAAGATGAAGGTTTAATGGAGTTTGAAGCAGGGAGATGATGAAGTGAAAATGAAAGGGGTATATATAGAGAGGGGAGAGTGTGGCACGAAATTGAGGAGAGAGGAATGAGCTTAGAGAGCAAGTTTTGACCTTGTGCCTTGTTTGGTTGAAGAGGAAAGAGAAAAATAGGTTTTTAGAATATAATATGATATATTTCAAAAAGTGTCATCATGACCACTTTTTAGGAGGTAGCTTAGGCCATACTTCTAGTGAGTCATCTCACTCCCTCATCTCACCTCAAGCCTTTTACGTCTCCTATTCTGCTCCATTTCGTACCTGGTTTCATTTTCGATCGTAATTTTTCCGACGTTTTTGTCAAAATAAAATATTTTATTTTATTTTTGAACGAAAATTTTCAAAATAACCAAAGTGGAAGGAAACATAATAATAACACTAACTATCTCGTTCACGGGTCAAAATTAGATTTTCTGCTCAGTAAACTTGTACCGACAGTGAAAACGCAGACTGGCTTCCGTCTGAATTTTCAACCGAAATTTTTACCGTAACTTCATATGATATAACAACACAAGAAAATGATTTTAACTTATTTAAAATCATTCTCTGGATTTTGTTGAAAATAAATACATATAAATATGTATTTACTGCTACAGAAAGCATAGGAAAAACAGGGTGTTACACCGTGCTCGCCTCCGCCGTCCTCGCCCCTGTACGGATTTGTCGCTGCAGCTACCCTGTTCTTATCTCCTTCGTTCGTAGGAAAAGCTAGAAGCAAGCTTCTGATCTTGTTCTTTTTTTTTTTTTAATATTATTTTATATTTTCTATATTATTATTCGAGTTTGTTAGCTTGTTGGGTCTGGTTATCTGGGCCAGTAGTTTATTTTATTGGGACAAGTTTCTTTCAAATTGATGCTAAGCTATAAAATGAAAAAAAAAACATTTGAAATCACAAAACATAAAAATATAAAAAAAATATATTTTCAATCATTGTTTTAAATAAAAACTTAACTAAAAATGTTTTGAAATAAAAATCTCTTTTGGGTTCATGCAACAATCTACAACGTTGATGTATGATTTTTCATCCTCAAGTATTGTACGAATTGTAAGGGTTTATCGTATAGCTTCGCTATCTTTAACCTTATGCAAGGGTGAATATCCTTTTTCTGAAAAATAATGTTTTCAATTTTCTCTCTTAACAATTTTTTATCCAAATTTATTAGCTGAAATATCTTTTTGAATTCACCCAACAATCTACGACGTTGATGTATGAATTTTCATCCTCAAGTGGCATATAAATTGTATGGGTTTATCGTATAACATCGCTATCTTGGACCCTGTACAAGAGTGAATTTATTTTTGAAATAAAACCTATTTTCAAAATAATAAAAAAAATCAAATCTTTTCCAAAAAAATAAAATCAACCAACCAATCAAACTTTTTTCTACAAGAACTACGTGGCTTTGTGTTTCCCATCGCACCAGGGAATACGTAGGAGCATAATCAATCAATCTGTCAAGACAAGATTAAATTTTCCTTACTTTAGTGTCCCTTTTTATTTTCAAATAGTTGATCAAAATAATTAAACTTGTGATATTTAGGGATGCTCTATGGACACGGTGTCATGTTCAATCCCTTAGATTTGAGGTTGCCCTGTAGGCTTTTGTGCCATGTTCAACCTCATTTAGATTTTATCAACAATAAATGTAAAAATTCAAAAATCAATAAAAATACAAAATATCAAAAATAAATATAATTCTTTCTTGTAAATAATTTTTGGGGCAAAACAATATTTAAAGTTATTAAAAATTTTGCACAATTAACTTGAAGTACCGTTTTTAAACGACAATATAGGGTGCTCACCTTTCCTACTCGTAACCGACTCTCGGACTCAAACCTCTATCTTTTTTTGACCAGTTTCCTTAAATAAGTGGTTTTTCCAATGTTTTTCCCAAATAAAATATTGGTGGCGACTCCTCTGTTTTTACCTTCTTTTCGAGGCTCCCGGACAGGACTGTCGCGACACCAACTTATAAATAGAAGTGCTCTCCGCTCTAACCTAGTCTGGCTAACTGTGCCTCCCGTAGCCGTCAGTTAACACAAGACGCATAGCTCCGACGCTCATTTGCTCGTGTGGACTGAGTAGAGGTGCCGTCCCTTCGTGGCACTAGTGATCAAATTGAAAAAGGTAAACACAATACCCCTTATGTGATTTATGTTTTGTAATACACGATCCATGGGAATGGTTTTCTTCCGTCTTGAGATATGATTTTAAAAGAGGATTATCTCATAAAAACCCAACAGTCGTATCAGAACCATTTGTTGTTATAACCATGAATCCCTATATGCTTGTTTGCCTTGGTTGATACCATGATTTATTATTTTTGAATATGATTCAATAGAATATATGTTATCTTTTAGTGAGCATATGTTTGTCCTTATTTAATATATATGTTGATATATATGAACACATGATTACATGATTACTGGGCGTTCTATTATTAAAAGAAAAGAAAAAATGGTGACAAGTTTTTTTTCCTTCAGAAAACTGGACGTTAATTTGTTTTGGAAATATGCCAAACTCACTTCCTGCACATGAACTTTGATTTGGAATGCATGATCAGATTTTTGGAATATGGCCAGAGACGTGATTTCACGTCTAATTGAATCTAATTTATTGACGTGAGAAGTTTGTGCACAGTGACTTTTCCAAATTGAAATCAAGAGTGTTAACAGTGGGTTCAACCTTATTTTGTTCGAGTACTCTAAATATATTTATATATTTGTTTTGTCTTTTGAATTAAGAATTCAAAGTGTTTTTGTGTATAAAAGGCAATTGCCTTCACTTTACATGTTCACTGTACGAAAATTGAAGTTGGACTCAAAATTCAAATTGGACCAGTACGTGAGTTTGGAAGTGATCACTAATTGCATATGTGTTTTGTTCCACTTTCGGAGATACCAAAAGTATTTTTATGTCTGTCAAACATGATTTTGATAAAAAAAAATGAGGTGTTTGATTGCACGTTTGAGGAAGTAATTTTGCATTCAGAATTGATTCTACCAGAAGCAGCCTGGAGTAGCTTCTGCTTTTGAATTGAAAAATTACATTAAGTTTTATATCAAACTTGCTTTTAAAGAACATCCAAACATCAATCACTTAACTTCAAACTCAATTGTATTGAAATCAATTCTACAAAATCAATTCCATCCAAAATCACGTTTATCAAACATTCATCCAAACACACACTAATTAACATGTATCAGATTTTGAATCTATGTGCATTTTCTTTTTGGTTTAAAATCAATTACGTTTTAAAATCAATCAATTTTTGAATTGAAGTTTGTTTTGATAAGTTGCAATTGAATTTTTGAAATTCAAACTGGTTTTACTTTAAATTTATTTAATAATAATAATAATAAATTATTTAATAATAAAATGTTTTATTATTATATTTTTATTATTGATTGTTGTTTTTTTTTTAAGAAAACCAACTTACTTCATTTCACTAGAAATCAAGGGAGCAATACAAATAGGAATATAATGATAAAGATGGAGACTAGACTTTGATAGAGCGTCCCTATCAAGAACATGAGTAATCCTATTTGTTTGCCTACGAATAAACTTTACCCTAGAGTTTGGGGAAAAAAAAAAAGAATCCTAGAACATTCACGGATAATAATACCAAAGTCAGTTAAGTCCGGCCTAGGATGCAAGGCACCATCAACAACACCTTTACAATCCAGCTCAAAGACCATGTCAGACAAACCAAGACTCTGCACCCAAAGCAGTGCATGCCAAAAACCCATCGCTTCACCCTCCAAAACAGGCATGCATGGAGCACACCACGCAGACCTAGCCGCAAAGAACACACCATCACTGTTGCGGAGGCACATACCCCAGACAGTCCTCCCCGAGCCAGGAACGAAGGAGGCATCAACACAGCAAGACATCGTTCCTTCGGGCGGAGGCAGCCAGGAATGCAGGGACTGTTGAGGGTTAGGCGTGACCGGAGAGTTAGCCAGCTCGCAAAGCTTGGTTCCAGTCCTGTAAAGTTGCAAGGACCCGGTGGCAAAGAGAAGAAACTAGACAGTCTTTCTGCTCCCATAAAGATTCATTTCTCACCCTCCATGAGCACCATAAAGTGGTGGCAAAGATGTTACACTCATCCTTCGAAAGAGAACCCAGGAGATTGAGGCACCACTCCGAGAACGATTCAGCACCAAGGGTAGCCCTAGAGACTTTTCCACCAATTTCCAACAGTCCAGGATCCAAGGGTAGGTTAGGTAGCAAGTACATGCCAAGAAGACTCCGGATCAATGCCACAGCGGACACACAGACAAGAGCATTGGACTCCTTTCCTTTGAAGCTCAACTCTAGTTGGTAAGCAACCTCTGCAGGCACGCCAAAGAAAAAGCCTAATTCTAGGTGGAAGGTTCAAGTGCCAAATTCTATTCCACTGGCCATGACACACCGAGTGAGAAATATCAGCCAACTCATGCATAGCCATATGGTAAGCACTACGAACTGTGTACAAGCCAGAGCTGCTTTTATTCCATATAATTTTGTCTTCGTAGACGGCGCAAGATAAAGGAGTATCCAAGATAGCACGAGCTACATCATGATGGAAGAGGGTGCTCACCAGGGGCTCGTTCCAACTTTTCTGGACTGGAAGCAAGAGATCTCTCACACAAAGGCCCGCAAGATCACCCTCGGATAATGGAATAGTGCTTGGATAATAAGAGCTACGAACCCATGGTTGATTCCAAACCGGGATAGAGGCACCATTACCAATCTTCCAACGAGCACCTGCCTTCAAAAGATTTCTAGCGTTCCATAGACTGCGCCAACAGTAAGAGGGGTTGTGCCCAATATTTGCATCAAGGAACTCAACATTTGGAAAACACCCGACTTTAAGAAGTCTAAGAACCAGGGCCTCTTATTGACAATAAATTTCCAAGCCTCTTTCCCTAACATAGCCAGGTTAAAAGCATATAAGTTTCTAAAGCCAAGACCACCAAATTTTTTAGGCATACAAAGCTTGTCCCAATTTAACCATTTAATACCTTTTGAGCTGGCGGAATTTGAGCCCCACCAAAAGGAATTAAGCATACGCTGAATATCATCACCAAGAGAGGAGGGAATAAGATACATGCTCATACAATAAGACGGAATTGCCTGGGCCGCTGATTTTATGAGAACTTCCCTTCCGGCCATAGAAAGAGTTTTGCTTTTCCAAGAACTAATCTTTTGCCAAATCCTTTCTTTAATGAAACTGAATGTAGCCTTCCTACTCCTGCCCACCATAGAAGGTAACCCCAGATACTTATACCGGTCCCCAAACTCTGGACAACACCAAGAATATTGGAGAGATGCACATGCTCCTCAACTCTAACATTAGAGCTAAAAATGACTTCTGATTTCTGAAGGTTGATGGCTTGCCCCGAAGCTATCTCATAATGGGCTAGAATTTCCTTCACCGCAAGAAATTCATTCTCATAAGCCTTAAAGAAGAGGAAGTTGTCATCGACAAAAAGGAGGTGAGAAATAGATGGAGCACCCCGACAAATAGAAGCACCATGAATTCTACCAGACCTCTCAGTGTTCCTAATAAGAGAGGAAAGACTCTCCGCACAGATAATATAAAGGTAGGGGGAAAGAAGGTCTACCTGTCTAAGACCTCTACCTGGGAAAATAGGACCAACCTCATCATTGTTCACTAAAACAGAGTACTGAACAGAAGTAACACACATCAGAATCCAGTCAACCCACCTCCTAGCAAAGCCCATTTTGAGCATGATAGCGCATAAGTATTACCAGCTAACACGATCATAGGCTTTACTGATATCAATTTTAAGAGCCGCCTCACCTTTTCTCCCCTTCTTCTTACACTTCATGAAGTGAATCTCTGATGCAGTCATCACATTTTCAATAATAGATCTCCCAGCAATGAAAGCCGATTGCTCTTCAGCAATGCACTTATTTTATAAGCCACATTACATAGAGATATCAGTCTAAGGCCCTTCATAGACAGCGGGTTAGCACATTTAGGAATAAGAACAATACAGGTGCTATTTAACTCGCTAGGAATTGAGCCTGAGTCCAACCACGCACGGCAAGCACTAATAATATCATCCCTGCAAAGGTGCCAGAAATGCCTGTAAAAACCTGGATTTAACCCATCAGGACCTGGGGCTTTATCTGGATGCATTTGGAAAGCTGCCGCTCTGAACTCCTCATCCGAAAAAGGCCTAAGCAAGTCCTCATTATCAGTACTGGCGATGCTGACTGGAACCACATCAATGACACTATCAAACCGCACCTCGTTATCAGTAAATAGCTCATCAAAATAGCCTTGAGCCAACTCGTGAAGGCCCTGCTGGCTACTAACTGCTTCACCTGTATGGTTAACCAAACTCGTGATAGTATTCCTCTTCCTTCTAGAAGTAGCCGATGCATGGAAAAACTTTGTGTTGGAATCACCATTTTTGAACCAATGCATCTTTGCCCACTGCCTCCAGTACGCCTCCTCTTGCACCAGTTTACGGTTAATCTTGTTTCTCAGCTCATTACTCTCGGCAATGGCACTAGCCTCCTCATTACCGCGCAACAAATCCAGCCTGTTTTTCCACTTCAAAACATCAGTAAAAGCCTTCGATCTCAGTCGCTTACCCCACAGCTCCAACTTAGAACCACAAGACTTAATTTTAGAGGCTAGATCTCCTTCCTCATAAGACACCGAGCCATCCCTGACAACATCCTCCTCCAGCAGCCATGATTTCTCAAAGTTGAAAAAACAACGTTTCACCTGCTCATGAAATCCATCAGTACTCAACAAGATAGGCGAATGGTCAGATATAGAGGCTAGCAAATTCTTGAGGCGAGCTTCAGGAAACAGAATGCCCCATTGAGGTGAATTGAAGGCTCTATCAATACGCTCCTCCACTCTAGCATCTGAATCCAGAGATCTAGACCAAGTAAACAGGTATCCCTCCAGTGGAATTTCAGACAGGTTACTATCAAGGATAGCTTCCCGAAAACTAGAGTAGCCATTGTGGGTGTGCAACTCTACCTTTCTTATCAGCCTTAGACAACATATCATTGAAGTCACCGATGATGCACCAAGGAGTTGTGGTCATACCGGCTAGTTGTCTGAGCAATTGCCATGACTCTCTCCTCCTACCTCTATCCGGATTTCCATAGAAGCCAGTCAAACGCCATCTCCCCATAGAAGCTAGTCAAACGCCATCTCCCCATAGAATTATCAACCAGCTCAGCATTAATAAAAAATCTGGAATAATTAATCACCTCACAAGAAATAGAACTCTTCCACAAAAGAGCTAGACCTCCACTCCTACCAACCCTATCAACCGAAAGAGGACAATCAAAACTAATCTTCCTTTTAACAACCTCCATTCTACTAGCAAAAGCCAAAGTCTCAATCAGAAAGATCACATCCGGGTTATGGAGCCTCACTAGGCCCTTAAGAACACTGCAAAAAAAACCTATTTAGCGACCGAAGATTTCGGTCGCTAAACATGATAATTCGGTTTCTATACTGTATAGCGACCGAATTAGCGACCTAATTAAGGGGGTAGCAGAAACCCTGGTGGCTAAATGTTTAGCGACCGAACTTGTATTTCGGTCGCAAATTTGCGACCGATATTTCGGTCACAAAATTAAATATTTCGATCGCCGTATAGTTGGTCGCATGCTCAGCTAACCTAATTTGGTGACCGATATTCGGTCGCTATTTCAGTCGTAAATTTTGAAATTTTTTTTTATTAAAATTTTCTTGTAACTGAATCCTACCGACCAAATTTTGTTTTTCAACTATCACCCCATTGATTTTTAATTTCTGATATAAACAAAATAGACCAATATTTTTTTTGAATAAATAGAAAACATAAATATGATGTACTAACGATCCAAAACACCACGGTCAACATGATCAAGAAAACATATACATTAATTAACGCAAGTTTAATAATTGTTTATAAAAAAAGTTTAATAAGTACTAATTAACGATCAAAACATAAAAATACACCACAATCAATAAGTACTAATCAAAATATCAAAACTCATCAATCTTCCAAAGGGATGAACATGTAGAAGCGAGAACCCCCAAGGTACTTAAACTTTGCCAATGCACCAGTGGACAACAAATACAACTCCCTGATACCATTTGTATTTGTTGCAAAATATGGGCGATCCTCTTGGATTACTATATTCCCATTGAACAGATTTCCGCTTTTGTCTTCAATAGTCACAACACGCGGTATTTCTTGTCCCCAACGACGGTAGAATGATCGCGGGATTGAAATCAAATCCTGCAAATACACAAGAACAATTTAGTAAATGATTAGTTTTTGCCTTAACCATCATTACGTGAATCCGATCGTTATTCTTAAGTTGGTGAGATACTGTACCTGGTCTATATAGATGGTTGTCTCAAAATATTTAGTCGGATCCATTTTCTGATAAAACGATAAGGAAAACAAGTCATATGTCTAAACTTCATCAAGCGATAATAAGAAAAGATGGAAAGATCCATGTAGCATACTAGCATGTTAAAATAGAACAAAGAAATGCAACTTCACATGCAACTTTACAGATTAGCAAACATAGTAGTTTTCAGGAAAGCAAATGCTTTTACGTCATTTTGAAGGATGGTCATAGAGAGGACTTTTCCTACCGGAAGTGCCTAGATAACCTAGTAAGGATGGTCATCAACAACTATTTTTGGAAAGCTCCATTTCCTAGTGAAACAAATGAGTAGAAAACCAGAGTTGTTTTCATAATATTGTGTACAGAGCTGCTTTCTAATGTAAATAATGTTTTAATGATGACGGCACATCATGCATGTGCCTGGCAAACTGTGCCTAGCCCTTCATTTTATCTAACCCTATACTTAATCCTTCATTATCTAAGAGACTCTCTTTTGTTGGCTTCAAGAAGAGACTTTCTTAAGCTCATGGACTTTAAATTAGTAAATGAATATTAACAACAACAAAGTCATGCCATTTACGAACTAATAACACTTTATCAATTCATTCCAATGCTTACAATGTAAATATATACAAATATGATTCCATAATCATTTCCAAACAAGTTATCAATAAATACATATCAAATTATTCTAATTACATTGATTCATTGTTATTGAAAGATTTTTATTTTAAAGAGAATAAATTATTCTTCATAGCAATCCAAATGTATGAACATGCTCAGATATAAGTACCAGCCTTCAATAAATTTACATCATCAAACAGAAAAGAGATAAGTAGAATTACCAAATGAATCCGATTCAAAATGAGTTAAAATCTCTCTTGGAATTACAGGCTACAATAATGTTTTTAGATCATTTCATACTCCAACAAAGAATATTTTTTTGTTTACAAAGAAGTGAACAAGAACTTGAAATCCCTAAAACCCTCTTTTGAAATTTTTGAAACAAATTCAGACAAGAACCAACAAATTCATGGATTCCAAACGAATCAAAATACAATACAATCAGACTGCATACACGTACAATACAATATGAAATTATTCACAGCAAGTAAACAGCTGCATCACAGAGGCTATAGATCTATTGTGAGATATTCCCTGAGGCAATATAACAGAACAATGAACAACCTTCAAAGACATAAATTCAGCCAAGATATGGAAAGATAAACAGACCAGAAATTACAAGTGCCATATTTAATAGAAAACACATCATTAACACAGGGACAATCTTGTTACTGGACATGTTAAACTAGAATGGTCTTCAAACAACTGCCTTAGTATTGGTCATTTGTTTGAACTATAGCCATGAACTATCCATGTTTGAAATTGTAGACACCTAGCACAAAACAAATTGAAAATCCATAGCACACATCCTCACTAACCAATTTAGATGCATTTCACAAAGCAGAACTGAATCTAAATCAAAGACTAAGATGCTGAAATGGAAGGTAATTTCAAAGCTAAATCAACAAGAAGCAAACCAGAAGGGTTCTCAGATTAAATTTGAAACATTAAATTGGTACAGTTACGCTAATCCTAGTTCTCACTGTTATCTTTATCTCATCACTTAAATATGCTAATGGATTCAAGTTTCACGGCCAATGCAAGTGGGTGCTTTGAGGCTTTAAAGTTTAAATTATACAACACGTCAATAATCAACAAAAAACCAAAACCCGTTTATGTTTCGCAGTCTCACAGGCAGCAATGGCATTCTGTGGCTCAAGTAAACATCAATTCTAATCTCACAGTCTTGACTTTTGATATTTCAATGCATTCAAAAAAAAGTTACAAAAACAGATTTCTCGTGCTTTCTCAATGAGAGCTTCCTAATCCTAATAGGAGTGATTAAATAATGACACATGAAAACAAATGATCATCACAACTCACAACTCACATGAAATACACAAGTAGCTCTTCTCAGTAGTAAGCAATAAAGCAATGAAATACATACAATCCACAAAATTTTTGAAATGAAACAATGAAGCAAAATAAAAAATGATACATAGAGAGTCCATGGTTACCTCAAGGCAGAGCAGGGAATGCACAAAATGAGGATAGAAGAGGGTAGGAGGAGCTCTGCGCGTGGTGACCGGTGGGCTGCGTGTTGGTAGCCAGAGTATTGGTCGAAGCACTGAAACGGAGGGGGGATTAAAAAGAGAGCAGGAAGAGGGGAAAGGAAGAGAGGAGAGGAAGAGGGGAGGAAGAGATGGAAGAAGAGGAGGAGGAGGACGGAGGCTTACCGGAGATGGCGGTGGTGGTGCGCACTGCGGTGGTGGCGATGGTGACTGGCGGCCTGACGACGCGAGGGAGAGAAAAGGGGTGAGGGTGGAAGAGATGGCAGAAATGAGGAAGAAAGGAAAGATTTCACGATTTTAGGGATTTATAATTTGGCGACCGAAATAATCGGTCGCTAAATCGGTCGCCAATCACTTAAATACAAAATCGGTCGCTATATTCGGTGGCGGGATGAGTTAATTTGAAATTTGAATTCATAAATTTAGCGACAGATTTTTAAATCGGTCGCTAACACGCGCGGTTTTAATTTTTTTACGCATCGTTTAGCGACCGAATTAATATCGGTCGCAAATGTAAATAAAATTTAACCATTGCATTTAATTCGGTCGCTATTTCGGTCGCTAAGAAGACATAAAATTTCTGACTTTTAAGTTCCTTTATTTAGCGACTGAAATAGCGACCGATAACCCTGCTACGCTCTATTTCGATCGCAGTATTAACTCTAATCAGTCTTTCATGTAGATCCTACAATTGGTCGCCATTTCGGTCGCAAATAGCAACCGGAAAATTCAGTCACTATTTTCGGTCGCTAAACAACCTTTTTTTTGTAGTGGAACCGGAACTGCCTCAGGAGAACCCAGGCCTCGACAGTTCCAACTAAGGATTTTCATAATCCCTGGCGAGCTTGGGGCCCACCCGTAAAAAATGCTGGTGAGTTGATGATGCCTCCCCCTCCAACAAGGAATTATTCTTATTGCCTTCAATACTAAGAACCTGCGCTGCAACCAAACCCTCCATTCAGGACCGTTTCACAGTTAGTTGGGCCAACTCGGTTAGATTATTATGAGCACCCAGACCAACCGGGAAATCGGACGTAACATGCATGTTTTCAAAATTTGCATCATTTGAATTGCCAATATCTCAGGATTTGACGGTTAAGGCAGAGTAGTTGACCCCATTAAATGCCACACGTGGGTTGTTTAAATCAAGTCCCACCAAACCCCGGGATTCCCGCACTATCCCAATAACTGTCGCAGCCTCATGATTGGTTGGCCCCATAATTGTTTCTATTTGCATATCATTTTGAGCTCCCTGATTTCCGCTATTGCGGGGTTTGTCACCTTCATGGTTTCCCTGATTATTAGGGATCTGATTATCATCACCATAACCACCCGGACTCCCTGTTCCCGGATTCATAGCGCCACCACCAGTCTCTCTCAAATACGGGTTTGAGCCACCAACCACCTGTCTCCGTTGATCCACCTTCAGGAAATTTCCCCAATGCCTTCCACCAGTGTCTGCTCCATTTCAAACCTCTGTTGACAAAACTGGTCAGAGTGACCAATCTTACCACACAAGAAGCTGAAAAGGCCAAGTCTTTCATACTAGAATGAGACAAGAACCCAATCTCCACCCGCTTTCCTCACTCTCCTCTCCTTCTTCAAAGGTTTCTGAATATCGATCCTTATCTATACCCTCATATAGGCACGCCCGATAAAGTTTCCCATGCTCCTCCCTACCATCTCCGTTATAAACCCAAACTGAAGATTAAAGATATGCACCCATATATTGACGTGGTCTAGCGGGATTGCCATCACTTCATCTCCAGGTTCAACCCTAGCCAAAGCTAGCATGTAGTTATCATACAACCAGGGATCGCCATTAAATACTCTCTCCATATCCAGCTTGTGAAAGAACTGGAACAGATACCTCCCATTCTCTAAGGGCTTAATATGAACACCCCTTCCTGGCGTCCAGATGTAGGACATCCGATCAAACATATTGATGTTACGAATCGGTCTATTCGTGAGGAACCTTCCCACCAAACCCCACTCCCCCTCTGCATTCTGCCCCGGACCACCCTCCATATTGAAGGTTAGGTCATCACCCTCCTATAACAAAGACAAGCCCTCCATACCCCTCTCCATAATGGCACAAACTCAACAAAGAAAAGTGTTTCAAAAGGAAAGAACAAAACTCACACTCCTGCCTCAACCAGTAGTGAGGAAAAACCTAGCTCTCAGAGAAAAGTCTCGAGAGAAAAGTCTATAGTGCATAAAATTTTTCTTGATAATAATCATTGATTGTTGTTAAATATTTCCTTTTAAGGTATACAGTTATGGCTCTAGATTTTGGTGTTATTTATTTTGGTTAAATACGACCTGCACATTGTGATTTATTTATTTATTTAAATACGGCTTGTATGTCGTGGTGATTTTAATTTATTTATTTATTTTAAATAAATGTAATTTTTCGAGTTAAAGATGAGGCAACACCAAATGATGACATCATTGGAGAGGCTTGAGAAGCTTGCTCGAGAGTCAAAGAATTGTAATAAATTAGTTATTTAATTCCTTTTGTTTAGGAGGCCATAACTATAGTACCTTATCTTACATGTTTGTGTATGAGATGTATGTTTGTGTATGTGATGCATGAAATATATGTATACATGTATGTTTTAAATATTGTATATGTTTATTAAATGTATAAAAGCATGTATGCATGTATGCTAAGAGACGCCTTGTATGAGATACAATGCCGGTGAGATCACTAATTAAAAAAAATCCAATATTAAGTTTAAGAGCCTTTCAATGCTTAGCACTCGTCAAGACTAATATCGAATGAGTGTAGGTCCGCCAAAGTGGGGTGCATTCTTCTATAATAGTAAGGCGCAATAGGACAATTGTAACGTCCAATTGCTATCCATTGGGTCTAACTTAACTAAGCCAAATTCAAAAGGATTGATAGGCTTAGAGGCGTTGAGTTAGGCTTTAATTCATGAGATGAATTAGAATAAGAGTTATTCACCCAACTGATCCAAGAGTTACATGAGATGTAATTGGAAATGAGTTTCCTACCTAAATAACTAAGTTTTGGGAGATTAGCCAAAGTGGACTCAAAACGAGGTGAAATATGGATCTTGGTCTCACTAGAAAATCTTCCAAAGGGATTTTCCGAGTCAATAATGAGGGTCATTGATTTGAGTAAAATAGTCGGAGTGTATTAAATAAAAGACCTTATTAAATATGATTTATCATTATACTTATATTTTGCATATTTCTGTAATTAGAATTACCATGAAATAAGACACTATAATTTATTACTGCGATTTGTCCTTGAGAAGGACGATTTCCGAAATTAAATTTCTGGATTGGTACGAGAATTTGAGGATTGTCCTCAAGTACGAGAAAAAGCTGTATATTCTTGAGCAAATAATTCTTGAGCGACTAGTTCCTACTAGGATCGAAATGGATGCTTACGAGAAGCATCAAGTCGATGTCCTAGATGTAGGATTCCTCATGCTTGCAACCATGAAGGTGTGTGATATGATCATGCACCTCATGATGCTCTTTTGAGAGCATGCAATGCATAAGAACCACAAGTCATCCCGACCCATTTTTCAGTTGCGAACTAAGAGAAGGGAAATCCCGACAGTTATGATATGCTTCATATTATTGAGTACATTAAGAACTTGGTAAAATGAGATTTCATTTGGGCCAAATGTTGGCCAGTGATACGATCTTGCAATTGTTGCTGGACAGTTATAGTCAATTCGTTATGAACGATTATGACAGACCTCTACTAGATATTTCAAAGGAAGTTGTGAGCTAATTAGCAGAGTCGCTAAAGTAGATAAGGGTAGACTATTGTGATAGTCTTGAAATGGAAAGTCTTAAGCCTGCTAAACAAGGAGAAGAACAAGGGCAAAAACAAGTTCAAGGCCAGTACATCTGTCTTGAAGCTAATAGGTAGGGTTGCAAAGGAAGGCAGTTGATTTCATTGCGGTTTGACCGGACATTTGAAAACTGCTAAAGATACCATAAAAAGTATATGAAAGGAAATGACGTATGACTTCCTCTTCGAGCATTATATTGTAGAAGTCAACTTACTTCAAAATCATGGGTATTTGATACCGCATGTGGATCTCACATTAATGTGAAGGATCAAAGGGAGTAGGACGTTGACGAAAAGCGAAGTTAACCTGTGAATAGGAAATGGAGTAAAAGTTGTTGCATTAACTATAGAAGTTTTGACTTTGCCTTTAGGGCTTGTTTTGGAACTAAATAAGTGTTATCATGTTCCAGCTATTGGTAGAAACATCAGTCACATGATATTTTCTATGCTAGCAAGTATTTGGATAATGGACTTTGTGTCCTTAATCCTCATATGCCCATCTATAATATAAATGCGAAAACCTTTGGCATTGCCGATTAGGCCATATAGGTGAGAAACGCATCTCCAAGCTTCATAAGGATGGACTCGTGGAATCATTCGATTATGGATCGTTTGATGTATGCAAATCTTGCTTGTTGGGGAAGATAACTAAGACCCCATTCATCAAGCAAGGTGAAGGGGTCAGTGATCTTTTGGGCTTGATACATAGTGATGTATGTGGGCCCCTAAACAAGTCTGCTAGATGTGGTTTTCCTTACTTCATCACATTTACTGATGACTTCAGTAGATATGGATTTGTGTATGACACAAATCAGAAACTTTTGAAAAGTTCAAAAATGAAGTAGAGAACCAACTTGGCAAAAGTATTAAGGTCATACGATTAGATCGTGGTGATGAATACTTAAGCCAAGAGTTTGATGACTATCTGAGAGAGTGTGAGATAGTGTCCCAACTCACTCCTCCTGGAATGCCACAATGTAATGGTATGTCCGAAATGAGGAATCGTACTTTGTTAGACATGATGTGATCCATGATAAGTCATTCAGACCTTTTTGACTCTTTCTGGGGCTTTGCTCAACTTACAACTAGATTCACTGTTAACCGTGTTCCATCTAAGGAGATTGAAAAGACTCCATATGAGATATGGATGGGCCGAAAGCCTAATTTATCATTTATGAGGATTTGGGTTTGTCAAGGTGAAACGTCTTATGACGGATAAACTTGGGCTCAAATCAGATAAGTGTATATTTGTGGGATATCCTAAGGAAACCAAAGGATATTATTTCTACTACCCCTTTGAGGACAAAGTGTTTGTCACTAGGACTGGAGTTTTCCTTGAGAAGGAATACATCTTCAAGGGAAACAGTGAGAGAAATGTAGAACTTGGAGAAATCCAAGTACCACAAAATACTAAACTTCCTACAATGGAACAAGAACCGGTTCCATAAGATGTTGTAGTTGAACCGCTAGTTCAAGTAACACAAGGCTTGTGTAGGTCTAACAGGCAACGTCACTAACCTGAGACATATGGACTTCTCCTGACTTAGGAAGGTGGGGTGCTGCTCATCGATCAAGATGAGCATGTAACCTACCAAGAGGCCGTAATTGGCCCAGAATATGAGAAGTGGATTGAGGCCATGGATCCAAGATGGAATCCATGTACACGAACCAGGTATGGACCTTGATTGAGCCACCCAAAGGGGTAAAACCCATAGGGTGCAAGTGGGTGTTCAAGAAGAAGACTGACGTGGATGGTATGGTGAATACCTTCAAAGCACGACTGGCTGCGAAAGGTTTCAAGTAAAACCATGGTGCCGACCATGATGAAACTTTCTTCCCAGTAGTGATGCTCAAATCCATTTGGATTCTTTTTGCTGCATACTATGACTAGAGATCTGACAGATGGATGTCAAGACTTCATTCCTTAGTGGGAATCTCCTTGAGGATGTGTACTTCACACAACCCGAGGGTTTTTTCGATCCAAAGGGTGTTGGAAAGATATGTAGGTTGCAGAGATCCATTCATGGATTAAAGTAAGCTTCCAGATGATGGAATCCTCGTTTTGATAGTTGTAAGACAGCTTGGATTTATCAAGAACAGGGATGAACCTTGTGTGTACAAGAAGGTTAGTGGGAGTGAGATTGTCTTTCACGTTTTGTATGTGGATGACATACTGCTTATCGGAAACGATATCCCTATGCTGCAAAATGTGAAAACATGGTTTGGGAATTGTTTCTCGATGAAGGACTTGGGCGAAGCTTCCTACATGTTAGGACTCAGGATCTATAGAGATAGATCACTGAAATTGCTAGCCTTTAGTCAGAGTACATATGTTGAAAAGTACTTAGGCGCTTCAACATACAGGATTCCAAGAAGGGTCCCCTGCCTATGTCACATGGCTTATATTTGTCCAAGGGACATTCTTCCACTACATCAGATGAGAAGGAGCGCTTGAGCAAGATTCCATTTGCTTCAGCAATAGGATCTATCATGTATGCCACGATATGTACTCGACTAGATGTCTCGTATGCCTTAAGTATGATGAATAGGTACCAATCTGATCCTGATGAAGGTCACTGGATTGTGGTCAAGAATATCCTCAAGTACTTGAGAAGAACTAAGGATCCATTCTTGGTATATGGCGGTGAGGAAGAGCTCATTGTAAGGTGTTACATCGACGCTATTTCCAAACCAATAAAGGTTATTCCATATTGCAGTATGGATTTATGTTTTGTCTAAATGGTGGCACTGTGAGCTTGGAATGGGTCCAAGCGTGAGACAGTTACAAATTTATTACAGAGGTCGGGTATATAGTTGCCTTAAATGCATATTTAAAGGCCGTTTGGATCGGGAAGTTCAATTATGAACTAGGAATGATTCCTAACTTTGAGAACTCTGTTGATCTCATTGTGATGATGATGGAGTAATCGCATAAGTTAAGGAAACACGATCTTACCAGCGATCCGAACATATACTTTGGTTGTTCCATCTCATTCGATAGATGATCGATGGAGGAGAGATGTGAAGATGTGCAGAATGACTACACTAAATAATCCACTGATGGAGCCTCATGCTCAGTGGTAGCATGACACTCACACTAGATCAATGGGTGTTAGATTGATGCTCAATTGGCTCTAGTGCTAGTGGTAGATTGTTGGTGTAAGCCCTAGAGACCAATCTATTTTGAATAGATCATTATTTGTATCATGAATTTAATCATATATTTGATATATGAATAAGGCATTCATTTATTATGTTATTAGTTTATAGCATAATAAAGTCCTTAGAATAGGTAGTTCATTCAATGAGATATTAAGTACGTGATTTGATCGTGAGACCTCATTGAATAATAGAATACTATTCTTAAATATATGTAGTCGAGTATTATTGCTCAATCACAACACCTTAGACCGATGCTGCAGTCCAAGGTTGTGGTCGTAGAAACAATTATAATTTTATCCATGTTTTATTTCAACGTGATAAGGACTCCTAGCCCATAACAAAGAAATTAGGACACACGGTCCTCCATTCCAAAATTAGGACTCCTAGCCCATAATATCACGATTAGGACCCTTGGTCCATAATTCTTGACACGGATCCCAGATCACGTGCATAAACAAAATGCTAGAGGCGACGTCTCGGGAACTAGTATTCTCTTTCACATGTGCTTACTTTTCGCTCAGTGAAAATCAAAAACCAAAACAAAACCTCGGTTACTTATCCAAGTAACCGGAACGTTTCTAAATCATTTAGGAGAAAGTCTTTTCCTTTACCAAGTCTTTTATAAAACATTTGGAAATTCGTTTGCTTTTGAAATCCTTGATGGAATAAAGTCAAATATTTTCAAAGGGGTTTTTCCTTCATGAAACACATAGTTCGAAAAAGGTTTTCTCTCGTACAAACTTTGGATCATAAAAAGGTAGTTTCTATTGACTTAAAAACACTTCAACATTTCTTTTCAAAACTAGAATCTCATTCTCTTGAAGTAAGCGTTTTAAACAAGGAACTTTTATAAATGAAACCAATACTTTCAAAGTTATATTCAAGGCTTATTAAGGCTTTTAATCCTTATAATCATTATGCACGGACTCAAGTCTGGCTTCTCAAACTTTAATTAACAGTAATATATTCTCAACAATAATATCGCAGTTAACGACAATTCATCACATATATACATCTCACAATATTTTAAGGCAAGTAATAATCAACTTCAAGTAATAATCACAATAGTTCAAGTACACAAGTCATTCAAGTGTTTGCTCCACGTCATAATAATATTCAAATCACTCAAGTAACCACATACACACATGCATATAGTCATTGAATATCCCTAGGCAATCCCCTCTTACCTTCGGTGAGGGTAAGGAGATTAGATGCTCGAAGAGGTATACCAGAACGTTCTCGTTTCCTCCGTGATGGAAGTCTAAGGTTATGAACACAAAATCACAAGTTAAAATCAAACAAGAACACTAAACCACAAGGTATAGGTTCGGCCAAGACTAGTTCTTAGGGTTAGAGATTCCCGAGAATTATACAACTCATGGATTTATGATCCTTAAGTGTTAGGAGTTCATAAACAATGATCATTTAACAAAGTTGAATTAAAATCCCACTAAGTTATAAACTTAGGGTATTCGGCCAAGGCTAGTAAAATAGGTTAGCATTCACTAAACTTTCCAATCTCTTAGGTTTAGCATCCATATGTATTAAGGAGCTCCAAACCATGATAATTTTGGAAAAATAAGAACAAAGTATCCTAAGTCCACAATCTTCTAGGTTCGGCCTTCATAGGATTTATAGGCTAGAAATCTTTAAACTTTCCAATCTCTTAGACTTAGCATCCAAATATTTTATGGAGCTCAATTCCATGATCATCTTGGAAAACAATTGAAACTTAAACATTCCAATCTCTTAGACCTAGCATATAAATATCTTATGGAGCTCAAGTCCATGATCATCTTGGAAAAATGAAAGTAATACATACTAACTTTAATAACATAGAATAAACAAGTTAGAAATCCTTAAACTTTCCAATCTCTTAGACTTAACATCCAAATATCTTATGGAGCTCGAGTCCATGATCATTTTGGAAAAATAAAAACTCAAACATCCTAGCACCTAAACACGAAGTCTCGGCCATCATAGGATGATGAGGAAGATATTCTTTGTTTAACAATAACTCTTAGGTTTAGAATCACAAGGTATTAAGAGTTCTAAATCCATGATCAATACTTGGAAAGTTAAAACATAGTATCCTAGTCCTACTTATTAATATTTTTCGGTCATCATAGGAACAAGCTATCAAAACTTCCAAGATTTATAGATTCAAGATCAAGGGATAGTTAGAAACTCAAACACATGATCATATTCCAAAAGTTGAAACAAAAACTTCCTAGGTCACAAATGCAAGCATTCGGCCTTCATTGGAAGAGATAGATAGAGATTTTTGTTTTACACGACCTCTTAGTATGTGAAAATATAAGTTAATACAAGATTATAGAAAGTGGTTTCAACTCAAAAGGAGTTTTCTACCATTTTAGAGAGATTTTAGAAGTTTAAAGCATATAAAGAACACATAAAGTAAACTAAGAAATAAAAGATGAAACTTGGAAAAAGATTCATATGAGAGCATTACCCCTAGTATAAGGAATAACTTTAATGAAGAACTTAAGTAGAAAAATGAATAAAACTAAAGTTTTAAGAACTTGAACTTTTAGAAGAAAGAAGATAAAGGTTTAATGGAGTTTGAAGCAGGGAGATGATGAAGTGAAAATGAAAGGGGTATATATAGAGAGGGGAGAGTGTGGCACGAAATTGAGGAGAGAGGAACGAGCTTAGAGAGCAAGTTTTGACCTTGTGCCTTGTTTGGTTGAAGAGGAAAGAGAAAAATAGGTTTTTAGAATATAATATGATATATTTCAAAAAGTGTCATCATGACCACTTTTTAGGAGGTAGCTTAGGCCATTCTTCTAGTGAGTCATCTCACTCCCTCATCTCACCTCAAGCCTTTTACGTCTCCTATTCTGCTCCATTTCGTACCTGATTGCATTTTCGATCGTAATTTTTCCGACGTTTTCGTCAAAATAAAATATTTTATTTTATTTTTGAACGAAAATTTTCAAAATAACCAAAGTGGAAGGAAACATAATAATAACACTAACTATCTCGTTCACGGGTCAAAATTAGGTTTTCTGCTCAGTAAACTTGTACCGGCAGTGAAAACGCAGACTGGCTTCCGTCTGAATTTTCAACCGAAATTTTTACCGTAACTTCATATGATATAACAACACAAGAAAATGATTTTAACTTATTTAAAATCATTCTCTGGATTTTGTCGAAAATAAATACATATAAATATGTATTTACTGCTACAAGAAGCATAGGAAAAACAGGGTGTTACACCGTGCTCGCCTCCGCCGTCCTCGCCCCTGTACGGATTTGTCGCTGCAGCTACCCTGTTCTTATCTCCTTCGTTCGTAGGAAAAGCTAGAAGCAAGCTTCTGATCTTGTTCTTTTTATTTTTATTTTTATTTTAATATTATTTTCTATTTTCTATATTATTATTCGAGTTTGTTAGCTTGTTGGGTCTGGTTATCTGGGCCAGTAGTTTATTTTATTGGGACAAGTTTCTTTCAAATTGATGCTAAGCTATAAAATTAAAAAAAAAAACATTTGAAATCACAAAACATAAAAATATAAAAAAAAATATTTTCAATCATTGTTTTAATTAAAAATTTAACTAAAAATGTTTTGAAATAAAAATCTCTTTTGGATTCATGCAACAATCTACAACGTTGATGTATGATTTTTCATCCTCAAGTATTGTACGAATTGTAAGGGTTTATCATATAGCTTCGCTATCTTTAACCTTATGCAAGGGTGAATATCCTTTTTCTGAAAAATAATGTTTTCAATTTTCTCTCTTAACAATTTTTTAATCCAAATTTATTAGCTGAAATATCTTTTTGAATTCACCCAACAATCTACGACGTTGATGTATGAATTTTCATCCTCAAGTGGCATATAAATTGTATGGGTTTATCGTATAACATCGCTATCTTGGACCCTGTACAAGAGTGAATTTATTTTTGAAATAAAAATCTATTTTCAAAATAATAAAAAAAAATCAAATCTTTTCCAAAAAAATAAAATCAACCAATCAATCAAACTTTTTTCTACAAAAACTACGTGGCTTTGTGTTTCCCATCGCACCAGGGAATACGTAGGAGCATAATCAATCAATCTGTCAAGACAAGATTAAATTTTCCTTACTTTAGTGTCCCTTTTTTATTTTCAAATAGTTAATCAAAATAATTAAACTTATGATATTTAGGGATGCTCTATGGACACGGTGTCATGTTCAATCCCTTAGATTTAGGGATGCTCTATGGACACGGTGTCATGTTCAATCCTTTCGAGAAATTGAAAATTTTTCTTTTGCCTCATTGTACTTGATGTGGTGGCACCGGTTGACGATGGCTTAAGCAAAGGCCAGTCCCGATTGTCTTGTGCATTGTATCGAAGTTTTATCAAATGACATATAGTTTTCAATTAAGACATATGAACGAATTGACATTTACTGCACTGTAAATTTAGGTTGCGGAAAGGCTAAAATCGGATCACCGATACTCTTGTTAATTGAGTAGTAATGATGCATTGCTAGATGCCGCTCATTATTTATAATATTTGATATTATAATTAATATTTGATATTATTATAATATTTAATATTATTGCCAACTTAGTGGGAGCTTATAGGGTCACACGCATAGAGCAAATGCGGAACAGTTATATTAATTAAATATGATTTAATTAATATAAGGACAATTGGGCTTGTAGTGTACAAAACCCAATAGGGTAAGCAGTTAGGTTAAAGGTTGCTGCCAACTTATAAATAGAAGTGCTCTACCCTCTAACCTAGTCTGGCTAACTGTGCCTCCCGTAGCCGTCAGCTAGCACAAGACGCATAGCTCCGATGTCCATTTGCTCGCGTGGACTGAGTATAGGTGCCGTCTCTTCGTGGTACTAGTGATCAAATTGAAAAAGCACGCTACAAGAGGTAAACACAATACCCCGTATGTGATTCATGTTTTGTAATGCGCGATCCATGGGAGTGATTTTCTTCTACCTTGAGATATGATTTTACAAGAGGATTATCTCATGAAAACCCAACAAATCATGGTAAAACAATGAAATATAGGGACAATCTGCTAAGGGGAGGTTAGTGAATTGACTTAATTAATGAAATCAGGCAAAACTTTGGGGACATTATTTATTTTTATTTTTTTCTTCTCTTGTTTTTTTTTAACCTTGAATCATTTTTTATTTGGTCCATAACCACTTCAACCCACCCGCCGGCCTGCCTACATTCCAACCCGCCCTATCTGAAGGCTACAACGAACAGGAATGGGTGATATATTTAACTGGTCGATTTCGTTCGAATTGGGATATTTTTCACCCGAATCCGACTTTAACTAGTCGATGTCCACCCCTACATGGTATAGCCCTTTTTTAGACTCTTTCCTACTTTCGAAGATTAGCAAAGTACAAATCCATTTCGAGAATGTTGACGCCGAGGAATTGTGGCCGAAACATTGTCATTATCTAAGGCAGTATCCGAATTGGGAATTATAAAGAGAAAATGTATTTTCGAGAAATTGAAAATTTTTCTTTTGCCTCATTGTACTTGATGTGGTGGCACCGGTTGACGATGGCTTAAGCAAAGGCCAGTCCCAATTGTCTTGTGCATTGTCGTGCCACGTCAAAAAGGAATAAGAAAGCTTGCAATTTCCCTCAAACTGAACCAATTTAATTCATTTAGTTTTGATATTTTGAGTTAGCCTTGTCAAACTAAGGCTAATTCTATTATGCACAAGTGGGATGGGTATATCCACCGTACAGAAGTTATTTTAACCATTAGATTTGTGTGGAGTACATTAATATGGCATCCCCAACTCACATTCTCTCACTATGCTTCTGAGTTTGGTTCCTTCAGTGTTTTGTTTTTCGTGTGTATGCTATTGGTTTTTCCTTCCCTCAATCCTTTTCGATGCTTTATTATTTTTGAGTAAATGGTTTTGTTTATTTTGAAAACTATATGTCATTTGGATTATATTTTCTCACGACGGTCGTCAGAGATTTCCTTGATGCAATCGTCAATATTTCTGATGTTTACCTTATGGTTTTCTTTCTTTATTGGCTAAAAGATAAAGCTTTCGAATTCAATTTTTATGGCAAAGATTTTCTGGCCTGTATTTTGAAGGCACAAAGAGATATAACTAGTTGATTTTTTTTTTTCCAAAATATAATAGAAAGATTGGTTTCTACTTTCAATATTCTCAGAGAAGTATCGAAGTTTTATCAAAAAAATAGTTTCTACTTTGACGGTTCCAATGAATGGTTTGAGGGCGGGGATTGGAGGAAGGGGGCGTTAGGGGAAGGGGGTGAATAGGAGAGAGAGAAAGGGGTGGTGGGGCTGAGGGTGGAGCTAGGGTTGGAGAGAGAAGCCGAATAGTGAGATAATGTGAGTTGGAGAAGGGATAATATGAGTTGGATGCACCATATTAATGTATTTCTAATGGTTAAAATAACTTGTGCAGAGTAGGTATACCCATCCCACTTGTACACCATAGAATGAGCCATCAAACCAATTCATTTAGTTTTGATAGGACACTTTTACCTAGGGATATCCATGGATTTGAGTAGACCCACAAACCGACTAATCTGACCCAACCCAACCCAACCCAGATTTTGTGAGTTGGTTCGGATGATTGGATGCGATTGGACAAAAAAGACATAAGATCCATGGAGTATGGGTTGGACGATAGATTTCAGAATTCCAAACCCAATGAACCCAACCCATATTACTTAGTTGTGCTAATGATTGTTGATGACTTTTAAATTTCATTGTAATAATTTATACTTTTAATTAACGATTGATGATTTTAGACTTTTAATTCATTGTTGTTAATGTTATTTAAAATTTTAAACATGATTATTCATCAAACCCAACCCAAAATTGAACATTTGGTTATATCTTATCGGACCTGACGACCCACCCAACCCAATCCATAAAGGGTCGGGTTGGATTTCATAATTTATTTTGACAAACCAACCCAACCCACTCACCTTTGATTGGGTTGGGTGTCAACCCACAACCGAACTCATGGACACTCCTACTTTTACCTAAAACAATAAAGAACCTAGTCTACAGCAAACTTTATCAAATAGGAGACTGTCAACTTCGCAAGATTCATGAAACACGCAAAACTTTCGACGGTCTCTACAGCATCATCCAAATGAACTCGAAGTAATATTCTTTGGCAATACCTCAGCAAATACAATAGAAGTTTCGATATTGAAATCCAACTTAGCTATAAATATCCAAAATGCCAAAATTCCCTTTGGCATGAAGAGTAGAAGATATGAGCTCCAGCCATATACCAGAAGTTTAAAGCCTTCTACCCCTTCTACCACTCTTTCTACGAGTGCTATCTGATGGAATGGGAGTCACATCCTCTGAAAAATCAATATACATTCATTAACAATAAATGCCACCCAAATGAAATTAGTTAGGGAACAAAAATGAGGAAAACAATGAATTGGCAAACAATAAAGGAACATCCCTTCAACAAAGGAAATTACTGCTCCACAATATATAGACAAATATACATTACAAAAGATAAAACAATAAGACATAGTATAAGGCATTTAAGTAAGACAACTCTGCATTTACTAAGGTTTTCTTAAATGAGTAAAAATACCTATACGGCCAATTTTCATTCCGGAACGAGCAAGGGCACGAAGAGCAGACTGAGCACCAGGACCAGGTGTTTTTGTCTTGTTTCCACCAGTGGCACGCAGCCTGATATGAAGAGCAGTTATGCCCAACTCCTGGTCCAGAATTACTTTGAATGAGTAAATGAATTTTGACAGTTTTGCAGAAATAACATCTACTTAGTAATTAGTGCAATGCTTTCACAGGACATTACCAAAAAAAAAAATCATTCAAGCGGCGAACTTAAAAAAATGACCAATGATAATGGCTAGGAGAACATGAAGATCAGTTCAGGATTCTATCAAACTCATTAAGAAAAAAACAGCATACTTGCCATTAAAGTTAACAAGATTAATAGAAAGAACCAAGTTAAAGAAATCTTATGACCTTGCATCTGGCAGCAACATCCTGTGCTGCAAGCATAGCAGCATATGGAGATGACTCATCTCTGTCGGCTTTAACCTTCATTCCACCTGACATTAAAAAGGAAACCATATAAGAATACCACAGCAGTAAACATTAGGATAATGTAAAATAAATTTTATAGTGACCGTGTAGGTCTTCCCTCTCAGAATAATTTTTCACAAAAAAAGGTATGCCCAGTTCTCTAAGCTCACAACATTGTGTGGTGTATGGGGATGTCTCAACCAAAACATAAAGATCCCACAAAGAAGATGAAAATTGTTATGAAGGAAAGCTAAAAGGAAAAAAAAAACATATATATGCATATATTTATATATGAAAATAAAAAATCCGCAGAAATTGCGTATGGGTTATTACTTATTAATATCAAATTATAAAAACGTGAGAAAATTAATAAAACTGCAAAAAATGACGATTACTAGATAACGATCTATGATTTATTTATTTATTACTTCCAGCAATGTCAAGGGAAACACTCATACCAGTGATACGGACAAGAGTTTCCCTCCCAGACAAATCAGTCACGTGCTGCAATCATACACATCATTCGGTTAAAACCAGACTTCAGAAAATGCGAATTCAAATAAAGAAATCAAAAAACTGCATATACTCACGATGAAGGTGTCATTAAATGATGCAAAGATGCGAGCCACACCGAAAACATGTTCGCCATCTCTGACAGCTGGACCAAGAGTGACGGTTTCCTCCTTGGGCTCCCTAACCTTTCTTCTTGACTACAGTAGATAAATTTCATCCTATTAGAATCAAATCCATCTTGCAAATCCAAAAACATAACCCAAAAAATCCAAAAACATAACCAAAAAAATCTCAAGACCAACATTACAAGTCCTTTCCTTTTTCTAAAAAAATGGCAACAGTACATCTAAGCTACACTCATATGAACCATTAATGTTTCATCAATCCCCTTAACCTTGTTTGGACCAATTAATCGTAGAGTTTAGTCCGTGGTTTGTATATATGCACAAAAAAGAAAAACCATCAAAAGAATAAGATCTGAACAAAAAGACTTCTACTTTTCAATTAATCTCTGCCTCCAGAATTCTGAAGGCAAAAGCACAAATTCCATTAAAAAAAAATGCGGAGTCATCATGCCAATAAAGAACTATGTGAAAAAAATTGTATATTGGGGCCATTCAGAACCCAATCAAAACTTAAGCCAAACACATTAATCACCACTCATATCAATCTAAATCCGACAAATCTAAAGCTACAGAATTCACGATTCAACAACAAATGTAGATGGAACATGTATAGGAGGAGAATTGTAGTACCATGGTTACAGTGCGGATGCTAGGGTTTAGGAGTTTGGATGATTAGATGAAACTTCTGCGTTTCAGGCTCCGGCGAAAACCCTTGCAAAGTGAAAATGGAGGCAGCGTTAACTTTCGATTTTATAGTAGGGTTTTGCTATAACAACCAGAATTTGCGATATTAGCCCCCTCCACCTTTTTCATTTTCGAGATTGGCACTTATATTTATTTTAAAATTATTCATAAGGACCCCTCACGGACAATGATGATCTCATTTTCTCGTTTCGCTGTTGGACCTGGGCCCTTTGAGGCCTTTACTTCTCTCCATTGCACATTTGCACTAGACCCAATAAGCAGGAATAATAGATTTTTGTTTTTTGTTTTTAAAAAAATTAATACTTTGGAAAATTACATCTGAAGTGTGATTTCATTTAATCATACTTGAATTCTCATAAATATGAATAGGGAACGACTTTCTGGATTTTGTGGCATTGCAACCAACCTGGATGCTGAATTACTATTTGCTAGCCATCTATTATGGCTTTTATATAGCTTGAAAGGTTGGTAAGAGATGTGAATCTGACTCTCCGCAGATTTATCTTTGGTGGCCAAAGGAGTGCATCAACTTCGTCCTCCAAGGTCCTCGTGCTCCATTGATTAATCAAATATAGTTTTTTATGTCCCTTTCTTGGTCCCTCGGTTTTCAACATACCGTCCTTACTTGCAAAGAATGAAGCCTTTTTGGACAATGCTTTGGTTGTTTGGGGGTCATGTCCTCCTCAACTGCATATTGTTTTTTTAACAAATGCTTTTGGTGTAATTGGGCTTAGGCCCTAGGGTTTTTTTTTTCCTTTCTGTTTGATAAAAAAATACTTGACACTTTTCTTATTTCAAAAATTATGTTCCATCATTTAGGAAGTTCACATAATAGAATGTGTTATAACCTTTTTCCTTCTATAGCATTCTTACTTTTAAAATAGCTGTATTTATTTTATCATGCCTTTAATAAAGTGATTTTTGAACATGCAATATTTTTTTGTTTAAAATTGTTGACTTTCGGAAT
The DNA here is from genome assembly GCA_030762895.1 of Sophora flavescens. Taxonomy (NCBI): domain Eukaryota; kingdom Viridiplantae; phylum Streptophyta; class Magnoliopsida; order Fabales; family Fabaceae; genus Sophora; species Sophora flavescens. The sequence goes on from CM061062.1 coordinate 101,036,000, forward strand.
TTTAGTTTAGTTCATTATTTTCTTATTTTTTTTAAGTTTGCCCTCTCTCACGAAAAGTCGGGGTCTGTTTGTTTTGTTTCTAATTTACTATTTTCATAAATAATTACAAAATCGTCACCTTATTTTCCATTTTGTTTCGTGTTTTCAAAGATATGTACAATAAACACTTAAAACATTTTTTTCTATTTTTAATGTTTTTTGTATAAATCTTTGAAAATATGAAACAAAATGAAAACATGGTGACATATTTATAATTATTTTTTTAAACGAGAAATGAAAATATAAATCTAGAAATAAAACAAACAAGTCCTTAGTTTTCAGATGAGTAAATAGCCTATTTAGTCCCTGAAATTGCGACTTAGTATCAAGTTGGTCCCTGAATTAAGAAAATTACCAACTTAGTCCCTGAAATTGCAAACCGTGATTCAAAATTGTCCCTCTGTTAACTGACATCCCCTAACGTCGTGAAGGGTGCTTATGTGGCACGTTAAATGCCTTGCTGGACCCCCATCTTATCATCCACCTTGCCTCCACGTCAGAAACACAATTTCAAGGACTTAGTTGAAATTTCAGGGACTAAATTGAAACTGGCTAGGATTTTGATTTGGGTTTCATCTTCTTCCCCCGCCCTTCTCCAATGGCTTTTTCTGGTTCTCCCCTTTGCTCTGCTCCCTCCTCCTCTGTTCCGCTTCATTCTCTTCATCCCTCCATCCCATTTTTTGCTGCAACCGAAGACGAAAAAGAGGAAAGGGGGTAATGGGTCTTCCCTAGGAAGCTGAAGAGGTCTTACCCAACTTTCACATGTTCAAGATGTGGAATTGAGGGTCGCAATAGCAAAGGATGCATGAACATAGGAGTTGCTCAATGACCTAAGTCCAGGAGATCAGCTCAGCAGCAAGAGGAACCAGCAACTAAGATACCTCTCCCCCAATCTGCACCAGCAAATGAAGCACCGAATGAGGAAGATGCAACAAGGGTAAGTTCTTTGTGGCTGTTTAGAACTTCTGCCCTTACTGGTGCTGATTGAATGTACTTTGAATAAGTTACAAACTTGTGGACTTTTTTCCTTTGGAGTCACAGGAAGTTCAACAAGCAGGGGATGATGTAGGACAAGTTCCAGTTCGGCCTACACAGGAAGTGCCAGTGCAAGTGCCCCAACAGCAAGTGAATGCACCACAAAGGGTATGTGCGCAAGGACTAATTTGAATTTAAGTTACACATGTCAGGGACTAATTTGATATTAAGTATGTAATTACAGGGACCAACTTGATACTCATTTTTCGATCTCAATTGTGCAGGCTAGGAGGTATGGAGTCAGGGGTCCAGTTATTCCATCTAGGGAGAAGGCTACACCAGTAAGGCCACCTACACCATCTCAAAAACCATCACTTGTACCTATGCCACCACCATATACAAGGCCTGTTATGGTTCGCATACCAACACCACCAGGGGATTCAACATCCACTACAAAAAAAAAGGTTATTTAGCAACCGAAAATAGTGACCGAATTTGTTGGTTGATGTTTGCGATCGAAATGGCGACCGATTATAGGATCTAAATCAAACACTGATTAGAGTTGATATTGCGACCGAAATAGCGACCGAAACAGAGCGTAGCAGAGTTATCGGTCTCTATTTTGGTCGCAAAATAAAGGAAAGTAAAAGTCAAAAAATTATGACTTTTTAGCGACCGAAATGGCGACCGAGTTAAATGCAACGGTTAAATTTTATGTATCTTTGCGACTGATATTAAATCGGTCGCTAAACGGCACGTAAAAAATTAAAATAGAGCGTGTTAGCGACCAAATTTTAAATCGGTCGCTAAATTTATGAATTTAAATTTCAAATTAACCTATTTAGAGACCGATGTAGCGACCAAAAAATTCGATCGCAAATAGTAACATCCTTAAATCAGCTAACTTTCTCCTCTTTCTTCCTCACATACGCATTTCTCTTCCTCTCACTCCCTAAAACCGCCATTTCCTCCCCTCTACGGCCACCATTCTCACCGCCACCACCACCACTGCAAGCCCCTCCTTTTGCCGTCCCTTTTACGGTCCCCTCCCTCCCTCCTTGTCTCCCTCTCTCTGTTGTCCCTCCCTCACCACAACCACCCTTTTACGGCCACCGTTCGCGGCTTCATCGCCACCACTATAAGACCAAGGTATGCTTCCATCCCTCTCTCTCGATTCGTCTCTGTCTCCCTCTTTCACTTATATTTTTTTTCTTCATTCCACATTCCAGGGTTGTTTGGTTACAGCTCCACCTCCGAACCGCCGCCGCCACCATCAGGGTACACCCATTCTCCTTACTTGTCTGTTTAGTGCTTTCATCTTTCACTCTGTTTGTTTTATTAGGCACACTTTCAATTAGAAGAAATTACCAAACTTTACATAACATATAACTAGCAGTAGCAGGCCACTTGTTTCACTATTTAGGTACATATCTGTTAGAGGGGACACTACAATTGCATGTGCTTGGGGGGGGGGGTATTTAGATGGTTTAACAAGCTTCCAGGAGAAATTGATATGATGTAAGAGAATGAATAGAGTCCAAAAGTCAAAGTCTTTCTGCTGCTAGTCAATAGGAGAAAATTAATTCTTTACATGGCTATCTACCTCATCTAACACCTCTATCTTCCATGAATTGCATTTCAACTAGTCTTCAATGTCATTTTCAAACTCAAATGGTTTATCAAGTAATTCAAGTTGGTGTTACATTATGAAGAAGTAGAAAGAACCAAATAAGATAAATTTACTTTGGAGAATGAAATTGTTGTTTGGTTCCAATTGATTTTTCTCATAGTGAGGAATTAGGATGTCTCCACTTTATAAATATCACTTCCTTTCGGTTTCTCAACTTATGCAACTTCTATTTGTGGCTGGAGATGGGAAAAGGGTATCAAGGAGAATGTCCACATTCATTTTATTGTGGATATCGTGGCAATATTAGCTTCCCTTTCACTAAAACAGGACACCAACATTGTGGCTTATTGACCATACAAAATTGTGATGATCATTTAGCCAAGCATAAAGAGATCCAACTAGAAAATAATGGGAAATGGTTTGAAGTCTTATAAGTTTCTCGGTTTCCACATGTTCCTATGTGTCCTTACTACCCACGTTGTAGTTTGTTGTGATTTATTTGCAGCTAGTTAAATGATTAATGCTTTGAAAAATTAATCTTCTGCTTGCTTCTGGAATGTTGAACTGTTGGTGGGAAACAATTTTTTTCAATATATATTTACCATAAACTTGTGAATTGAAATTAATCATATATTTTTGAACAGGCTGTTGAATTTAATCACTTGCAGCACTCCTTGATCTTTGTCACTATTTCCATTCTTTGTTGGGAGCTGAGGTAAGTTAACTACATCTTTATTATGCCTTGATTTGTGTGGTATCTGTGATGTGTAATGTCAAGTTATGTTGTCTGTTAGTTGAGAGCAGAGCTCGATATGATTTGTGTGCTGATAATTTATCATTTATGCATGTGTTTGCCATTATGTGTTGTTTGTTAGTGGAGAGCGGAGCTCAATAGGATGTGATCCTGTCTAAAAGGCAGGATGCTGGTTGTGTGCTGATAATTTAGAAGTTATGCATGTGTTTGGCAATTATGTGTTACTTGAATTGATTTGTTGATTGTTAGTGAAGAGCTGAGCTCAATAGGATTATGGTTGTGTGCTGGTAGATTAGAAATGATGCATGTGGTTGCAATTGAATATTTTGTTTGTTAGTGGAGAGCTGAGCTCAATAGGATGCTGGTTGTGTGCTGGTAGATTAAAATTGATGCATGTGGTTGTAAACTTTATATGTTGTTTGTTAGTGGAGAGAAGAGCTCAATAGAATGGATGTGTCAATTCTATGCCTTGATTGCCATTTTATGTCCTTATTAACGTTTTTATCGCTAAAATTGTGCTTTGTATATAGAGTTAAATTTGTATCTTCTGTTATGGTTAATGAGTTAGAATAGCCTTAGTAGAGAGCAGAGCTCAATAGGATGTGATCCTGTCAAAAAGGCGGGATGCTTGTTGTGTGTTGCTAATTTAGAAGTTATGCATGTGTTTGACAATTATGTGTTACTTGTTAGTGGAGAGCGGAGCTCAATAGGATGTTTGCTACTATATTTTATCTAAGTTTGTATTGAAATATGCTTCAATATATATTTGTTGAAGTATGCTGCAATCCTTATAAGTCAATGGTTTTATTTTCTGCTAGAATTAATTATTAAGTTACGAAAGCCTTAGTTTCCTATTTGAGATTCAATATTAATGAGCATGCGTACCTTCTTAGGGCACGTATGGTCATTGTATTGAATCTTGAATTGTCCAAGTGGGATAGTTTGGGAAAAAACCTTTTTCACACTCGTACAATAGTCATTTCAATTTTCAAATGCCTTATATACTTGTTAAAATCCCGGTCTGATGCATTTCCTTTTGTTCTCCTGGTGCATACTTGATCGCGGTGATTCTCACCGTGCTCGAGTCGTGTACTTGGAGACTGATGGGAAACGCTGCCAAAATTATGTCAAGTATAAGGTATTTGAATATGGGAATAACTATTATTAGCCGAGTGTGGTAAAGGTTTCTTCTCGAATGGGATAGGTTCATACCTTGTCATAAGAACGAGATTGATGGAGTTATTGGAATGCACCGTAATATATAAGTGTTATTGTAGGATTGGTCAGGCTATTTAATTGCCAGCAATGAATATTCCGGAGAATCGGAAATGGATGTATCGTAGGTTGGATCGGAATAAACGTCTTAGGGAAGAGTATAGAGTTGGAGTGGGTGAGTTTATAGAGTTTGTTGTTAGCCAGGAGAGATTTATACGGCTGGGCGGTGATCATTTGAGGTGTCCTTGCAAATTATGCAAGTGTCAATCTTTCAAAAGCGTGGATGGAGTTGTAGCCGATCTTTATGAGAAGGGCTTCATGCCTGATTACTATTGGTGGAGTAACCAAGGTGAGACGTTGCCTGATTTAAACCCGATTGTGTTTGAAGGTCCGTACTATGGAAGTGGTGACCGGAGGGAAGAATTGAATCCATACGAGCAGATGATAATGGATCATGCTGGACCATCAGTTGGTGTTGTACTAGAAGAAGATGGGGGAGAAGATGGTGGAATGGGTTCCCAATACATAGAGGAGAATTCGAATCCCGAAGCTCAAAGATTCTATGATATGCTGAGTGTTGCACGATCTCCATTGTGGGAAGGATGTCGGGAGTACACGGAGTTGTCGATGTGCATGGAATGGTTGAGTATCAAATCTGACTACAATATACAAGAAGGCTGTTTTAATCGCCTCACGAGGTCAGCGTCCAAGGCGTTGCCAGAAGACAATCGGATGCCTACTAGTTTTTATCATGCTAAGAAGTCTGCGGAAAATTTGGGTCTGGGGTGTTTGAAAATTGGTTGTTGCCCGAATGGATGTATGTTGTACTATAAGGATGATTCAGCGGAAAGCATAACATGTTGTCGATTTTGTGGTGCGGATCGGTATAAGACAACTACTAGGATGGGCATTGAGAAGAAGAGGTCACTAAAAAATATATGGTACTTTCCGCTCGTGCCAAGACTTACAAGATTGTACTCTTCGATGACCACTGCAGCTCACATGAGGTGGCATAGTGAGCATGAGAGGGAGAAAGATGTCTTATGTCATCCATCTGATGGAGAAGCTTGGAAGCATTTTGATAGGGTTCATATGGCATTTTCGCAGGAGCCTCGGAACGTCCGATTGGGGTTATCTACTGATGGATTTAATCCTTTTGGGCAGTTTGGAAAAGCATACTCTTGTTGGCCAGTTATCCTGACTCCGTACAATCTTCCCCCGGGAATGTGCATGAAGCGGGAGTTTATGTTCCTAACAGTCATTATTCCGGGTCCGTCTAATCCAAAAGGTAAGATTGATGTATACTTGCAGCCGCTGATAGATGAGTTGACGATGCTGTGGAATGATGGTGTGTTGACATATGACGTATCTTTGAGGCAGAATTTCATCATGAAAGCAGCTTTGATGTGGACGATCAACGACTTTCCCGCCAATGGGATGATGTCGGGATGGATGACCGTGGGGAAACTTGGATGCCCAATATGTATGGAGCGATCGAAGGCATTCATGCTTAAAAATAGTCGAAAGATCTCATATTTTGATTGTCATCGTCAATTCCTTCCAGAAGATCATCCTTATAGGCGGAATAAGAATGCATTCAAGAAGCATTGTGTGGAGACAACACCACCTCCACCACGTTTGACTGGTCCTAATGTATGGCGCAGAGTACAGTACATACCGCTCGTCCATGAATCCCAAGGAGAACATATTCCTGATTATGGCATCAACCATAATTGGACAAAACAAAGTATATTTTGGAGGTTGTCGTATTGGAGGACGCAGCTACTCCGTCACAACATTGATGTCATGCATACTAAGAGGAATGTGTTTTTGAATGTGTTTGACACTGTGATGGACATCAAGGGGAGGACAAAGGATACAAATAAAGCCCAATTGGATCTGACTGAAATTTGTAATCGGAAGGAGCTTGAGTTGCAGGACGATGGTCGTGGCAGACTTATCAAACCGAAGGCAAGTTATACACTAAGTAAAACACAGAAAGTGGCCGTCTGTAAGTGGGTTAAAGAACTAAAGTTACCGGATGGGTATGCTTCCAATCTGGGTAGATATGTTGACATTAAGGAAGCAAAGTTACATGGAATGAAGAGTCATGATTGCCACGTGTTCATGCAACGGTTGCTTCTAATTGCGTTCGACGCATTACCGAAGCAAATTTGGAACCCACTTGTTGAGCTTAGCCACTTTTTCAGGGAGCTTACATCGACAACACTAAATGTGAATCAATTAAAGGATATAGAAGTCAAGATACCAGTTTTGTTATGTAAGCTGGAGCAAATCTTCCCGCTGAGTTTCTTTGATTCCATGGAACACCTGCCAGTTCATCTACCTTACAAAACAAGAGTTGGTGGCCCAGTCCAATACCGCTGGATGTATCCATTTGAGAGGTAAACAACATCAACTATTTTACTTAATACATATGAAATTCACGAACACGAAATCGTAGTTTAGCTTTCCCTAAAACTAGTAATTATTTGTATGTATCCCTCTTTAATAGGTTCCTGTACTCCCTTAAACACAAAGTCAAGAACAAGGCACGCGTGGAGGGTTCCATTTGTGAAGCATACTTAGTAGAGGAGACTTCCACTTTTGCCTCTTACTACTATCCGGACTAAGTTAACACGAGAAGGACAAGGATGCCTAGAAACGTTGATTCGGGCGAAGGAAGTTCAACTAGTCCTCCTATATCAATATTCAACTATCCGGGCAGATTTAGTGGCAAATCAAAAGGATATTTCTTGGAGCAGCGTGACATTAATGCTGCTCATCTGTATATCCTTCAAAATTGTGAAGAGGTGGCGCCATATTTAGATTAAGTTTCTGCAATGTCTTTTATAAGTTCAATTGACATTTATGATTATTAATCGTCCTGTTGTTAATCTCCCACATGTAGGATGTACGACAATTTTCTAAGGGATCTTCAACCTGACATTTCAAACAATCAGGTTGATCGAGAAATTACTTTTCACTTTGCTACGTGGTTCACTAAATATGTAGGTTAAGCATCTTCATTTGTTGCAATACATTTTATCTCCTTAAATATATAGCATGTATAAGAATAATATAATTTATTTTTTAGGTACTAGATCCAGAAAACAATGTTCAAAATCCATTGTTGACAAATTTGGCATGGGGGCCTAACATATGGGTTACATCATGGAATACATACATTGTAAATGGATATAAATTTAACACAAAAACATGGAATGAAGGAATGCAGTCGTGTAACTATGGTGTTTGTGTGCGAGCCACTGATGGTAGTGTAGAGGATGATTTCTATGGGGTTCTAACTGACATCCTTGAACTCGATTATACTGGTTTCCCCGTGATAAAGTTAGTTATCTTCAAGTGTGATTGGTTTGATCCTACTTTTGACGTAGGGACAAAAATCGATAAAAAATATGGTATTGTTCAAGTTAGGCTGTCTCGAAGGTATAATAAGGCGTACGACCAATTCATTTTTTCACAACAGGCAGATCAGGTTTATTACTCGCCATATCCCGAAGGACATCAAGGCTGGTTGGGTGTTATTAAGATAAAGGCTCGCAGTATAATTACTGATAATGTAATCATCCAGCCTGAAAAAGATGCTCCGTACCAAGATGATGAGTTTTCAAGACCCCACGTGCCATTGCAAATTACGTTGGACATTATTGTTTATTCTCTGACGGATATTTCCGGAAATGGGGAAGAAGTTGAAAGAGAGTTAATTGATCAATCCGAGTTAGACGCATCTAGCGAAGGCACATTCCGATCAAGTGAGACTGATGAGAGTGAGGGTGAATTTAGTGACAGAGATTATACTTAGGTAATTTATTTATGTCATAATTCATTGTGTAAATGTCATTCTACTTAGTTAATTTATTTATGTATTATTTACACTGTTGTGTAATCATCTTTTCATTTTCTACACAGATGGCAGATTCCTCTAGAGGTAGGGGTCGTCGTGGAGGTCGTGGCAGAGGTCGTGCTACGAGATGTTGGAATATGTGGCTTCGACTCAAGAGGGGAGGGGTGAATTGAGTCTACAAATTTCTTTTTAATTTTTCAACAAAATTTCTTTAACAAAATTTATCACGCAATCAATTATATAAAAGAAATAAATTAAAAGAGAGGTAAAGAGAATACTTGCGCGAGGATTTTATCCTGGTTCAGCTACCAACCACCAGTGACCTACGTCCAGTCCCCACTTCACCTGTGGGATTTTCTTTCACTAACAAACAAGCTTATAACTGGTGCTTGCAACCTTTATACACAACAGGGTCCTTCTCACTAGGGATACCCCACCCTTGTGTAGAAGCCTCAATCACAAAAAAAAGGATACCACACCCTCACACAAAGTTTCAGCAAAGGAAGAACAATATGATACACTCTTGTAGTGCAGATGATTACAACTTGAAGCACTATGAGTATGATGATAATAACACAATTTGGCTCACAAATAATTTTCAGATCAAAATGTATTTTTCATGTATTCTCTTCTCTTATGAATTTTCAACAAAAACTACTTTTATAGCCTTTTTGAAAATATGATCGTTGCACCTCAAATAAGGAAAGGACTTATGTCATTGAAAGCTAGTCGTTGCACCATTAAATTTAATGTGCAAATCAATTGGGTGGTTTAAAAAAAGTTTAAAAAACAATTTGAATTGAAATTTGAATTGGAAAGCTAGCCGTTGCACCATTAAATTTAATGTGCAAATCAATTGGGTGGTTTAAAAAACAATTTTCACATGTTAAAATCGGTTCATGCCTTGAGATATACATACAGATTCCAATTCAAATTTCACACACTGAAGCTTTTTTTAATCAAGATCAATATCATTTAATTTCAAAAAAAAAAAGCTTTACGTTGCACCCAAGTTTCACATATATATGTAAAGAACAATGTACTATTATTTTGGTCATTATTGAACAAATTACCGTTGCCAATCAATTGGCAATATTTAGTCAATCAATTTATTTCATTCCAAACTCAATTAATCACGTTTTTCAATTGAGAAGAAAAGCTTAGGCAATTGAAAATAAAATCTCAATCATAATTAAATTGAATCAAAGGTTCAAATGGTTGAAGCTTTAGTGCAACTCAGTTTTTATAAGATTGACAAAAATTTTCCATTTGCTATATAGTTTATGTTGACCAAACTCTGCACACGGTTTGAGAAAGTGAAAAATTGATCATTTCAATTGAAATTGCATCATTTTGAAATTGCACTATTTGATATGCTGCAACTTATTGAATAAATTGATTGCACCTTGAAAATTAATAATTGCATGGGATTGAAAATTGATTTTATATTTTGAAAAACTTAATCTATTTTTTTTGTTAAATCAGATTTCTATTTTTTTTAATTTAAAATCAATTTGAAAAATACTTTGTTAATCAAAAGCTTAATTAAAAACCTTTTATCCAAAAGTGTAGTGTTTCAGTTAAACTGATTAAATGAGCCAAAGTGAGTGTTAGCCATCATACCCTTACAAGATAACTAAGACCTAGTATATATACTCAATCTTGCTTGAGGTCTTGATACTTGATTTTCTGGTACACCATAATAATTTGAATTTGTGCACGTGGTACCTGCATGCTATAAGAAAAATTCTCTTGCCTTTTTGTTAGTGTTTGTCATTCATCAAAATATATAAATGTGTGATTACATACTCCCCTTTTTGATTATGATAAACCTTACTTTCTTACCTATGTAATGTGGTGTCAGAGTCATATACGCACTGCATGAGTTTGGGATGGATTTCCCCCTATCTAAAACATATTACTCAATAGATACGTCAGTTGAGTTCAGAAGGCATAAATTCAAATTATTAGGCAATGGAATATTATAAGCATGCTCCCCCTGAATAGTTCAATTACATTTATTTTATGCAAGATTAATATTCCAATTCTTCTCCCCCTTTTGGCATGATCAAAAAGAAAGTTTATGGATAAAAGATAATAAATAAAGATGATAACTTTCATTCATCAAAATAGATGAAAAGTGGGACATTAATAGTGTTAATAAGATGAGTATGTGTATTAACCAATATAGAGGTTGATTTTATGATATGATTCACGGTATCCAAACTAACAAAATCAGACTATCACAATAGAACGGACAGTGCAGGAGCACATTGACCAACTTGATGCAATTCAGTTTATGAAGTTAATTTGGAAATTTATTATCGAAAAGTGTGACACATAGTTACAGGAACTATGATAAAATTAATTGTCCTGCTCACATATTTATTAATAAGATTATCGACAGAGAGCAAATTTGATAGATATGTGAGAATAAAAGTAAACATGTAAGATTAATTGATGTAAGATAAATCTAGGATGCCTAATTCTTTTCTGATGTAAAAGAAACTCTCTTTATTGAGGGTTTTAGTAAGGATATCTACAAATTGCTTAGTTGTATCCACATGCTCCAAAACACAATCTCCATTTTGCACATTATCCCGAATAAAATGGTGTCTTATCTCAATGTGTTTTGTCCTAGAATGTTGAATGGGATTCTTAGTTAAGTTAATGGCACTAGTGTTATCACATCGAATGGGGATATGATCTAATTTGACACCATAGTCTAACAGTTGTTGTTTCATCCAAATAATTTGGGCACAACAACTCCCTGCTGCTATGTATTCCGCCTCAGCGGTTGATAATGCCACACTAGCTTGTTTTTTGCTAAACCATGAAGCTAAGGCACTACCTAAAAAGTGACATGTCCCACTAGTACTTTTCCTATCTAACTTGCAACTTGCAAAGTCAGAGTTGGAATACCCAACCAAATTGCATGTGTCGCCTTTGGGGTACCACAAGCCCATGTCTTTTGTCCCAACTAAATATCTCATTATTCGCTTAACCGCCGCAAGGTGGGATTCCCTAGGACTAGCCTGATATCTAGCACACATGCAAACACTAAACATGATGTTAGGCCTACTTGCAGTAAGATACAAGAGGGATCCAATCATACCTTGATATTTTGTCAATTCAATAGGCTTACAATTTTCATCCTTATCTAAGTAGCATGAGGTGCTCATTGGTGTGGCTATCTCCTTGGCATTGTCCATTCCAAATCTTTTTAAAAGTTCCTTGCAGTATTTTGTTTGACTTATGAATATGCCGCTGTCTGTTTGTTTGATTTGAAGCCCAAGGAAGAAATTTAATTCTCCTATCATCGACATTTCAAATTCTTCCTACATATGCTTAGAGAATTCTTTGCAAAGAAACTCATCAGTAGCACCAAAAATTATATCATCCACATATACTTGTACAAGAAGAATATCATGTGATTTTCTTTTAATAAATAAGGTTGTGTCAACATTCTCTCGTAAAAACCTTTTTCTAAAAGAAACTTGCTTAAGCGCTCATACCAAGCTCTAGGAGCTTGCTTTAAACCATAAAGCGCTTTCTTTAAGCGAAACACATGATTGGGTAGGTCAAAATTTTCGAAACCAGGAGGTTGATTTACATACACCTCTTCTTGAATAAAGCCATTTAAAAACGCACATTTTACATCCATTTGATATAATTTAAAATTCATAATGCAAGCAAATGCAAGTAACATGCGAATGGCTTCAAGTCTAGCTATGGGTGCATACGTTTATTCATAATCTATGCCCTCCTCTTGATTGTACCCTTTAGCTACAAGTCTAGCCTTGTTTCTAACAATTATACCATTTTCATCTATTTTATTTCTAAAGACCCATTTAGTTCCAATTGTTTGATTTTTTGATGGTCTAGGGACTAGTTACCATACCTGATTTCTTTCAAATTGGTTTAATTCCTCTTGCATGGCTAACAACCAAAATTCATCACAAATAGCATCGTCAATGTTCTTAGGTTCTATTTGAGAAACAAAAGCCATGTGATTGTAAGCATTTTTAATAGAGTTTCTATTAATTACCCCTTTAGAAATTCACCAATAATGTTGTCCAATGGATGATTTTTAGAAACTCTCAATTCTTTGGGAAGATCTTGAAGTTCTTCTTCCTCTTGCTTGATTTCATCATCATTGCCTTCTTTGTCCTCTTGATTTTTCTTTTCATCCAAGTGGGTATGTTCTAAGGAATCTGCGAGGTCATCAACAATATCCTTTCCCAACCTTTTGGGGTTAGTCTCATCAAAAGAAACATGCACTGATTCCTTAACAGTTAAAGTTCTTTTATTGTATACCCTGAAGGCTTTGCTAGATGATGAATAACCTAAGAATATCCCTTCATCAGCTTTGGCATCAAATTTTCCTAAATTATTTTTACCATTATTAAGCACAAAACATTTGCATCCAAACACACGAAAATGAGAGATATTGGGCTTCCTTCCTTTATATAATTCATATGGGGTTCTCTTTAGAATTGGTCTAATTAAGACCCTATTGAGAACATAGCAAGCAGTGCTAACTGCATCCACCCAAAAATATTTTGGGAGGTTTGCATCGCTTAACAGTATTTTAGCGAGTTCCTCTAAAGGCCGATTTTTTTTACCACCCCATTTTGTTGTGGGGTCCTAGGCGCAGAAAAATTATGTTTTATGCCATTTTCTTCACAAAAAATTTCAAACGTTTCGTTTTCAAATTCCCCGCCATGGTCACTTCTAATAGATACAATTTTTAGATCCTTTTCATTCTGAATTACCTTGGCTAGTTTTTTTAAAAGCTTTAAAGGTGTCACTTTTGTGTGAAAGAAATAAGGTCCAAGTGAACCTAGAGTAGTCGTCAACAATTACTAACGCGTAAAAATTGCCACCAAGTCTCTTAGTTCTAGAAGGCCCAAAAAGATCCATATGTAGGAGTTGCAAGGGCCTCTCCGATGAAACAATATTAATTGGTTTGAAGGAAGCCTTTGTTTGTTTACCTTTTTGACATGCATCACACAATCCATCCCTTTTAAATTTCATTTTGGGTAAACCAATAACAAGTTCTTTTGAAATAAGCTTGTTTAAGTGCTCTGTGTGTATGTGTGCAATCCTACGATGCCAAAGAAAACTGTCTTCTTCTCTAGAGACAAGACAACATGCATCATTTGAAGAGATATCATCTAAGTCTATCATATAAATATTATTAATTCTATGTCCAATTAATTTCTTATTTTTATCATACAAATTTTCAATGAAACAACTTTTAGAATCAAAGCTAACCTTGTTACCTTTGTCACAAAGTTGACTTATGCTTAGGAGGTTGTGCTTTAGTCCTTCCACAAAAAGTACATTATCAATTGATGTTGTCGGACTTTTACCAACACTTCCAATCCCAAGAATTTGTCCTTTGTTATTGTTACCATATGTCACATGTCCTCCAACTTTTGGTGTGAAGGATGTGAACTTGCTAATGTCTCCCGTCATATGCTTAGAGCAGCCGCTGTCAAGGTACCAATTTGTAGTCTTGGCTTTCAAGCATACCTACAAAACAACAATTATATTTTGTTTTTAGGTACCCAAATTTTATTGGGTCCTTGGTTGTTAGTGTCATATGATGTTCCCTTAGGAACCCATTTTTCTTTTCATTCTCCTTTCTCATATTACAAGCTGATGCGGTATGCCCTTTTCTAGCACAATAATAACATTTGACGAAAGGACTAACAGATGTATGAGTAGGCACAAATGTTTTCTTCAAAAAGGATTTTTCATGATCATTAGGCTTATATCCTAAGCCAGCCTTATCATATACACCTTTTTGGATTCCCAAAAGAACGTTCAAGTTATCTCTACCATTGGTGAATTTTGCAAGAGTGATCTTCAAGTCATTTACTTGTTTTTCATATTCACTGCACTTTTTGCATGTAAAATTTCCTAGAGTATATCCAATGCTATGGTTTTCCTTCTCTAATTCCAACCTTTCTTTTGTTAAAGTAATTACTTGGTTTTGCAAATAATTAACCATTTTCTTGGATTTTTCTAATGCCTTAGCCAATCCCATAGAGTCATTGTGTAGTTCAAGAAAGGCATCGTGCAATGCATCATATGAGCAAGAAGAAGAAGAAGAGTTAGAGGTTACCTCATCATCGCTTTCGTGGCCAGCCATGAGACATAAGTTAGCTTCCTCATTGTCTGAATCATCGGTGGTATCCAAATCATTTTCATCCCAAGCTATGTAAGCTCTTCTAGGTTTGTTTTCCTTCTTTTCTTTTCTTTCGAATTTGTCCTTCTTTTGTAATTTAGGACAATCATACCTCATGTGACCGGGCTTTCCACATTCATAGCAAGTAGGTGTGGAGCTTGGACCATCTCCCTTATTGAAACTCTTTTTGGGAAAGGTTGATGATCTTCTTGAGTTAGCTTTCTTTTTCACAAATCTTTTGAATTTCTTTACTAGCATTCCCATTTCATCATCTGAAACGTCTTCCTCTTCTTCATATTTTTCACTCTCTTCCTCATTTTTGTAGGAGGATGCTTTCAAGGCTAGGCTCTTCTTTTTCTTGTCTTTTTCTTCGTGTTTGACAAATTAGACTAAGTTCTAGTTCATGCTCTTGTAATTTTCCAAATAGTGTCGCTAAGTTCATTGTGGTGAGATCTTTAGATTCAGCAATTGTTGTCACCTTCGACTGCCATTCCCTACTCAAACAACGTAGAACTTTATTAATTAAATCTTCATTATCAATATTCTTACCCCGACCAGCAAGCTGGTTCACAATATGAGTGAAGCGTTTCTGCATGTCTTGGATGGATTCTCCTTGCTTCATCATGAACAACTCGTATTCTCTTATCAGAGTGTTTGTCCTTGCGTTCTTGACTTCACTCGTTCCTTCACGAGTGACTTGAAGCGTATCCCACATTTCTTTGGCCGTCTTGCAATTTGAGACCCTGAAAAATTCTCCCCTACTCAAAGCAGATGTTATCATGTTTCTAGCACGTAAATTTAATTGTACTTTCTTTTTCTCATCCTCAGTTTGTTCACTTCTAGGCTTAATAACAGACTTACCATCTACATTTTTCATAGGGACAAAAGGTCCATTTTCAATAGCATCCCACACATCATAATCTTGTGCTTGAATAAAAATTATCATGCGTTCTTTCCAAGATGCATATTCTTCACCATTAAAGGCAGGGGGTCTGCCAAGGGAGGCTCCTTCAGGTAGGAAGTCATTCGAAGCCATTTCTCTTGAAGCTGCTAAGCTCTTTATGCAAGAGTCTAGCATTGATGCCACTTGTTGGAATATGTGGCTTCAACTCAAGAGGGGAGGGGTGAATTGAGTCAACAAATTTCTTTTTAAATTTTCAACAAAATTTCTTTAACAAAATTTATCACGCAATCAATTATATAAAAGAAATAAATTAAAAGAGAGGTAAAGAGAATACTTGCGCGAGGATTTTATCCTGGTTCAGCCACCAACCACCAGTGACCTACTTCCAGTCCCCACTCCACCTGTGGGATTTTCTTCCACTAACGAACAAGCTTATAACTGGTGCTTGCAACCTTTGTACACAACAGAGCCCTTCTCACTAGGGATACCCCACCCTTGTGTAGAAGCCTCAATCACAAAAAAAAGGATACCACACCCTCACACAAAGTTTCAGCAAAGGAAGAACAATATGATACACTCTTGTAGTGCAGATGATTACAACTTGAAGCACTATGAGTATGATGATAATAACACAATTTGGCTCACAAATAATTTTCAGATCAAAATGTATTTTTCATGTATTCTCTTCTCTTATGAATTTTCAACAAAAACCACTTTTATAGCCTTTTTGAAAATATGACCGTTGCACCTCAAATAAGGAAAGGACTTATGTCATTGAAAGCTAGCCGTTGCACCTCAAATAAGGAAAGGGCTATGTCATTGAAAGCTAGCTGTTGCACCATTAAATTTAATGTGCAAATCAATTGGGTGGTTTAAAAAAAGTTTAAAAAACAATTTGAATTGGAAAGCTAGCCGTTGCACCATTAAATTTAATGTGCAAATCAATTGGGTGGTTTAAAAAACAATTTTCACATGTTAAAATCGGTTCATGCCTTGAGATATACATACAGATTCAAATTCAAATTCAAATTTCACACACTGAAGCTTTCTTTATTCAAGATCAATATCATTTAATTTCAAAAAGAAAGCTTTACGTTACACCCAAGTTTCACATATATATGTAAAGAACAATGTACTATTATTTTGGTCATCATTGAACAAATTACCGTTGCCAATCAATTGGCAATATTTAGTCAATCAATTTATTTCATTCCAAACTCAATAAATCACGTTTTTCAATTGAGAAGAAAAGCTTAGTCAATTGAAAATAAAATCTCAATCATAATTAAATTGAATCAAAGGCTCAAACGGTTGAAGCTTTAGTGCAAATCAGTTTTTATAAGATTGACAAAATTTTTCCATTTGCTATATAGTTTATGTTGACCAAACTCTGCACACGGTTTGAGAAAGTGAAAAATTGATCATTTAAATTGAAATTGCATCATTTTGAAATTGCACTATTTGATATGTTGCAACGTATTGAATAAATTGATTGCACCTTGAAAATTAATAATTGCATGGGATTGAAAACTGATTTTATATTTTGAAAAACTTAATCTTTTTTTTTTTGTTAAATCAGATTTCTATTTTTTTTAATTTAAAATCAATTTGAAAAATACTTTGTTAATCAAAAGCTTAATTAAAAACCTTTTATCTGAAAGTGTAGTGTTTTAGTTAAACTGATTAAATGAGCCAAAATGAGTTTTAGCCATCATACCCTTACAAGATAACTAAGACCTAGTATATATACTCAATCTTGCTTGAGGTCTTGATACTTGATTTTCTTGTACACCATAATAATTTGAATTTGTGCACGTGGTACCTGCATGCTATAAGAAAAATTCTCTTGCCTTTTTGTTAGTGTTTGTCATTCATCAAAATATATAAATGTGTGATTACACGAGAGTCCCTTCACCGACCGAGCCACAGCCTTCAGATAGAGACAACCCTACCAGCACCTCTGTGGACGGGACACCTCAGGGTGATGGAGTTGCACCCCCTACCCAGCCTCATGTGGTCGGGACATAGGCTGCACCCTCATTATCCACACCTATGATAGGACCATCATCATCATCGGGACAGGAGAGTCGTGGTCCATCCGACAGGAGGATTCTTCTTATCCCTAGGGGGGATAACGAGTAAGCTAATTTAATTTTTTAATATATATAAAGTATCGTTAATTTCTATTTACTTGTTTTTTTTATAACATTTATTAATGCTCTAATTTTGCTGCAGCTTTCTGCCCGCGAAGGGCCCTTCTGATTCGATATCGAAGATCCTGCGACGCAAGTTTGATGGTCCATGACCTACATGGAAGGTCATCCCAGGGGGCCATAGGGATCAGTTGTTTCAAGAGTTTAAGGTAACAATTTATTAAGTTATTTAAATTAAATTTACATTATATATATATATATACACTCACACGAATTTCCTAACAACTGTAAGTTGCAGAAAGAGTATAGGTAGGACGTAGCTTTAGAGGGTCTCGTCAGGGACATATTTGAGCATAAAGGCTCACTGGTCATGAAGAATCTGACGAACAAGCTGAGGAAGGGTAAGAATAAGGGGAAGTGGGTGGATCCTGAGATTAGGAGGCAGCTGGACCAGTACTGGGCTACTGAGAAGTTCCAGGAGATCCGGGCCACAGCTCGGCGTAATCGAGCTTCTGATGGTGGTGCATGTGCTTGGACTGGCGGGTTTAAATCAGTCGCCGCCCCACTATGACGAGCTGGTAATACATTAAACTTTTGACTTACTATACTATTTAATTAGTTTTCATTTTTAATTATTCTTATGAATTTAAGATTATATTTTTCTGTGCAGAAAGCACAAAAACAACGGGCCCCCACTGCTATGGAGTTGGTGGAGAGGACGAAGAAGTTGAAGTCGGAGACATGGATCAACGACAAGGCTCGTAACTATACTGTAAGCAAAAAAACAATTTAGTGTTTACTTGTAATTTATTATAAATGATTTGTTAATATTGATTATAATTTTAACTAAATCTCTTCAACTATAATTTGTAGGTGGGCTTCAACGAGAAGAAGGAAGATGCCATATCACGTGCCTCACAGTCACAAGATGAGACCTTGACTGGTGATGGACCCAGCTCTCCTATTTCCATCGACGATAATGCCATTTATTTGGAGGTCGTCGGGGGCAGGAACAAGAAGGGGCACGTGTATGGACTCGGACACCTGGGAGGTGAGTTTATCGCTTCATCATCCGGCACGCCTACTCCTTCTTACGCCGATACCGTCCCTCAGGAGCATTTCAACCAAATGCAGGACACCGTCACGTAGCTGAACGCGGAGCTTCGGGAGAAGAGCGAGAGAGAGCAGCAGATGACGAACCAGATTGCACAGTTACTCAGGCACACCAAAGAAATGATGCGACGAGCATCGAAGCGAGACCCGGACATCATGCGGTGGTGTTGGAGCAGATGAGGATCCAGACTCGAGCTTGCTCGGGGATGATACTCGGCGGTTGTGCCACTGCGCCGCTCCTCCTCCCGGTTCCACCGCTGACCATCGATGTCACGCTCTCGCAGAGGATGATTAGATAGCAGACGTCGGGGTTACGGACGCTGAGGATGATTGGATTCCTCCACCTCCCCCT
Organism: Sophora flavescens; assembly: GCA_030762895.1. Lineage (NCBI taxonomy): Eukaryota > Viridiplantae > Streptophyta > Magnoliopsida > Fabales > Fabaceae > Sophora > Sophora flavescens. Next base: position 101,055,199 of record CM061062.1, read on the forward strand.
CATGACTGATTTTTTTTCTCATATTTTTGACTTTAAACGATTCTTGTACGACACTTTGGATTATTATTTTTTATATATATTCATTATTTCTTATGATTGTATATTTCATTAGTAATTTGGTGTGTTTTATTAGTATTTTTGCTAAACTTTAAAGAAAAACAGAAAAAATTTATTATTTTAAAAATTAAATTTAAAAAAAAATTAATAAAACCAGTTTAGCGACCGAATTAGAAACCAATAATTCGGTCGCTAAACTTTAGTTAACATTAACAGATTGTGGTCTAGCAACCGAAAATTCGTCGCTAATATAGGTTAACAGTAACCAACATTGGCGACCGAACTAGCAACCGATTATCGGTCGCTAAAAATGGTTACCCAAACAATGCGACCAACCGTGTAGCGGCCGTTTTTTATTATTTAGCGACCGAATTTACGGTCGCCATTTAGCGACCGAATTATTATTTCGGTCTCTAAAAGCTTAGCGATCAAGTTATCAGCCACCATCATTAATCGATCGCTAATTCGGTCACTAAATTAAATAGCGACCAAATTAGAAAGTTTAGCGATCAAATATGTCGGTCGCTAAACAATTGTTTTTTTGTAGTGATCCAGGGGAGGAGTACCTCAATTCATGTCTTTCATCCCAACCCTTGGGCTGCCACAAAATTGTCCACCCCAACCTTGAATCTGCCAGCATTTGAAGTTGTGATGCTACTTTGATTTAAATTGCACCCCTTTCCTCATTTTCGTCTTCGGTTACAGTAAAAAAAGGGATATATGGATGAAGAGAATGAAGCAAAACAGAGGAGGAGGGAGAAGAGCAAAGGGGAGAACCAGAAAAAGTCATTGGAGAAGGGTGGGGGAAGAAGATGAAACCCAAATTAAAACCCTAGCCAGATTCAATTTAGTCCCTGAAATTTCAACTAAGTCCCTGAAATTGTGTTTCTGACGTGGAGGCAAGGTGGATGATGAGATGACGGTCCAGCAAGGATTTAACGTGCCACATAAGCACCCTTCACGACGTTAGGGGACAGCAGTTAATGAAGGGACCATTTTGAATCACGGTTTGCAATTTTAGGGAATAAGTTGATAATTTTCTTAATTCAGGGACCAACTTAATACTAAGTCGTAATTTTATGGACTAAATTGGCTATTTACTCATTTTCAGAAAGTCCAAATGCTTGTTATATTAGATCATATGCAGGTGTAGTGAAACAAAGATTACAACACATAATACGATCATCAATATAGTTGCAGATGTGACTCTGGGGAACTAGGAACACTTTAAAATGAATAATTTAATGTGTGGCAGGATATATGCATTTTCAGAATTTAAACTCATCTGAATTTAACTGTTGCATATATCATTCTTGTTCAAAATCCCAAAAAAACTTGAATTTAGTATGGAGAAGCAATAAATTAATTGTAACACAACTTCCTCATCCACAAACAAATACCATAGGCATGTGAGAGATGAGTCTATAAAGTTCGAACTTGATTGCAAAGGCAAGGTTAAAACCACCATCATAAAATATGAACACCTACAGAAAAATGCATGGAGAAGAAGAGCAATGCTACGGACACACCCACTAACACACTCTATTAGACACACCCACTTATATGAAGTCATGTCACCTCCTTCTTTTATTTACTTAATTGGTAATTGGTATTACAGGTTAATAAAACTTAACCCATTTTTTAATTTTTTTATTACTCGTGATCCAAATCGTCACTCAACACAACCTCTATTCCAAACGTCGGTGGCTTCATTTGCAAGATTCTCTCGTGCCTTGACTGCCTTCTACGTTCTACCCACCGAGGAACACATCACAGTCATCACCGGTTTTTGGGTAGGTGAATATTTTTTTTTTCATTAGCATACTTTATTATTTTTTTAATTTATTTTATTGTTGATGGATCTTAATTTTTTATACCAGGCAGGCCGTATTTGACTCATCAGTGAAAGCCTACAAGGGACAAGAACATTGGAACGGTGCTAATGGACAAAACACAGGTAGGCTATTGTTGGTTTAAGTTGTTTTTTTCTCTTTTTTTTTGACTGATTATTTATATGTTTCTTAATTCATATATATTCTCTAAAAATATATAAAAAGTTTTGGGTGAGGTTATTATGTCTTATTTGACTCAAAATTTTCTTTTGACATTATCAGAACATGTAGCTTATATGTTATGATATATTGATTATTATTGCTGAGTTACTATTGCTCTCATTATTTGAAATATTAGGAATTAATGGAATTAGTTGATGGGAATGGAGTGCATGCTATCAATGAGACTGCTAATAATGATTCATCTGTTGGGAATTCAGACGCTAGTGGTAGTCAAGAGCCTTACATTGAATTCTACACTTGTTATGCTAAATGTGTCGGATTTGGTGTATCTATTAAAACTAGTCGTCGTTCAAAAGTTTCTGAACAGTTTACTGATGTGAAATATGCTTGCACAAGACATGGGAAAAAACGAGAAACCAATAATGCAAATAATCCACGTCCTTGTTTGAAGGTGGGATGTGAGGCTAGCTTGCGTATTAAAAGAGGTAGTGATGGGAAATGGGTTGTACATACCTTCATCAAAGATCACAATCATTAGCTTTTTCCAAAACAAGCACATTATTTTCCTTGCCATAGAGGCATCGATAAAGCTCAAAAACATTGTATTGAAACTTTGCAACATGTTGGGGTAAGAACAAGCAAAATTTAGGCCACAATGGAGGATATGAAAACTTGGTTGCTTGGGGAAAGATATCATAAATCATTTAGATAAAAGTCGTCGTTTGGCTTCGGAATCAATCAGGAGATGCAAATGCAATGTTGGAGTGTTTTATGTTCATGCAAGAAGAAAATCCAAGATTTTTTTATGCAATTGATTTGGATGATGAATATCGTGTAAAAAATGTATTTTGGATGGATGCAAAAGGTAGAGATGACCATCAAGAGTTTGGAGATGTGATTTCATTTGATACAACATATATCACAAATAAATATAAAATGCCATTTGCTCCTTTTATTGGTGTGAACAATCACTTTCAGTCAAGGTTACTTGGTTGTGCATTACTAGCAGACGAGACATCAAATACTTTCACATGGTTGATGAAAACATGGTTTAGAGCAATGGGTGGCAAGCCTCCGAATGTAACAATAACAGATCAGGACAAAGCAATGAAAGTTGCTATTAGAGAGGTATTTCCAAATACCAGACATCGCTTTTACCTTTGGCATATACTTAGAAAGGTACCTGAGAAGCTTAGTCATGTATTCAGAAAACATGAAGATTTCATGAGATATCTCAACACATGCATCAACAAGTCTTGGACAAAGCAGCATTTTGAAGATAAATGGCGAGAAATGATTGAAAAATTTGAACTATTGGAGGATGAATGGATACAATCTATATATGAAGAACGTGAACATTGGGTTCCTGTTTACATGAAGGATACATTTTTTGGTGGCTTGTCAGCAACTCAAAGATCATAAAGCATCAACTATTTTTTTGACAAATATGTAAACAAGAAAACTTCATGGAAGGAATTTGTTGAAAAATATAAAGTTGCTCTACAAGATAGAGAAGAGGCGGAAAGGCAAGCTGATTATACATGGAGAAAACAACCTGTTCTTAAGACTCCATCACCTTTTGAGAAGCAAATGTCGACGATATATACCCATGAAGTCTTCAAGAAATTCCAAGTTGAAGTTTTGGGTTCATCTGGATGTCATCTTATGAATGCGAATGGAGATAGTCGGATTACTGCTTTTAAAATCTTACACTTACAAAATAAATGAAGAGTTTGTTGTAGAGTGAGATGTATCAAAAGAGGAAATTTCTTGCTTATGTCGCGTATTTGAGTATAATGGATATCTTTGTAGACATTCGTTAATGGCACTCCAAGCTGTCGGTGTATTTGATGTCCCATCATGCTATATATTGAGAAGATGGACCAAGAGTATTAGAAGTATAAAAGAAAAGTGAATGAAGATGTTTGTTCTAGTAAAGAGAGATATGATCGTTTATATGAAAAGGCCATTGAGTTATTCAAGGAAGGATCATTAAGTCATGAGAGCTACAATTTTGCGTGTCATGCACTTGAAGAAATTGTGGGTAAGAATATTCTAAAAGAGAAGACACTGCTCGATCCTCAAGTGTCAAAAACAAAAGGGGCTCCAAAAAGATTGAAGAGTGGGATTGAGAAAGGTCGTAAAAGAACATCTAGTGGTAAAGTGAAAAAGGTTAGAATTTATCATTTTATTGTGATTTCCGCTTTATCAAACTTTTGGCAATGTCCTTTTTCTAGCATGATTTCTCATTTTTGTATCTTTGAATGCCTTTCATGTCCTCAATGATGAAGTGGTGGATGCATCAACAAGAATGGTATAAAATGATATTTTTCCTTTTGTGGAGAGTGCAAATTGAGTTAATTTCATTTTAGATGTTTAATTAGTAATTGCATTTTGAGTTATCATCTGACTACTCTCATTCTTTTCATTTTTGCAGGAAAAGCAATAGTGCTTGTGGTGCCATGGTGGAGCTCCGTCCAGAAGAGCCTTTTTTTAATATAAACCTATTTTTCATTTTACTGCATGTATAGCTACTTAAAATTTGACCATTTTTATTACTTTACCGGTTTGCAGTATAGCTACTTAAATTTGACCATTTTTATTTTAGTTTCTGGATTGGTTTATATGATTTGAGGAATTGTGAAACATTTTCACTTGATAGCTTGTAAAGAAAGGATGCCCTGTTTGTTGGTTATCTACCATTTATTTTGTTTGAATGTGATTGTGTTACATTGTGCATACAACATACATTAGGGACCATTATCTAACGTTTTATGCCCCTGTGCAAAGTCTGCAACTGGTTCATAAGGTCCTTGGGTTTAAAATGCATTTGTACTTCATTATCTTTGTGCTCAACCCGCAAGCTCCATGGGTTACTCCAAGACCAATATGTGTAAAATACTAGTAAAATAAGAATGTAGTGACTTACGTAAATAAGAGTACATGGTTTTTTTTTTTATTTTGTTTCCTGATACACCATCCATGAGACGATTTGTTTCTGTGCAAAGGGTGTCAAAGAGGATGGTAATAGGCCTTTCTCCTTTTTTTTCGAGTTTCTTGTTTTTATTTTTTATTTTTATAAATAATTATAAAATTATCACATTATCTTTATTTTATGATTTATTTTTTAAAATTTGTATCGAAAACAGGAAACAATTGTTTTCATATTTCATCATGTTATCTGAAATTAGGAAACTGGAAATAAATGAAATAGACCTGAATATTGCTCGAGTGTGGCCTGAAATTAATCATGTAGGGTTGCCCCTTCCTCCAAGAACTTTGCCAGCGCAATCGCGTACACAACAACAATCAAGTATTGTGCATCACACTCCAGAAAATTCAAACTCCCAAATAAAAAAATAATGTAAAAAAAGAAGGAGAAGAAACATTTGTCTTTGTCCTTTGCTTGGTCTGTCTCTATCAATCCCTATGTCCTCTGCATATGAAAAATTCTTAACCAAAAACCAATCTCATTTTTTTGAAAGAAATAATCAGATAAGGAAAAAGATGGTAGAAAGAAGAAACATGAAAGAAAAGAGGAGAGGAGAGTGGTATCAGAGAAGGAGAAGAATAAAAAGAAGAAATAAAGAAAGAGGAGGGAGCGGAAATCTCGCCGACGTATCCGCCGCCGTGTCGCCACGGGCGCACCTCCACCACGTCGTACGCGACTTCTGCCCGCCACCGTCAGTCGCGAAACACGGCTCCTTTATTCTTCTCCACCGCGCGACCTCTCCGCCGCTATCAGCTGCGAGACGCGGTCACAGTCCACCTTCCTCTGCTCTGTGACTCTGCGTGGCCTTCGGAGAAGAAGAACGTTACTGTTTGAACTTTGAACCCCAAAAGGTAATAAATAAATAAATAAGGGCTAAGCTTTATTAACCTGTAATACCAGCTACCAGGTAAATTAATAAAAGGAGGAGGTGACATGCCTTCATATAAGTGGGTGTTAGAGGGTGTGTCCATATCATTGCTCCAAAGAACAAACACTATAACCATCTAATTTGGAAGCGAATTCCCTTACGTTGCGGCGCGCAACGTCAGGTGACTTTGACGTTTATTAGCCGTCGGATCAAATCCGACGGCTCAGAGATGAAAAGCTTAATTTTTACACCAACGCTGGGCGCTACATCACCAGCGCTGGGCGCTGGCTTCCACACTCGCGAGGCGAGTCAAGGTTCGCGGGGCGAATCTCCAAAGTTGAAAAACGCTTATTTTTTCACCAGCGATGGGCGCTACATAACCAGCGCTGGGCACTGGCTTCCACACTCGCGAGGCGAGCCAAGGTTCGCGGGGCGAATCTCCAAAGTTGAAAAACGCTTATTTTTTCACCAGCGCTGGGCGCTACATCACCAGCGCTAGGCGCTGGCTTCCACACTCGCGAGGCGAGCCAAGGTTCGCGGGGCGAATCTCCGAAGTTGAAAAACGCTTACTTTTTCACCAGCGCTGGGCGCTACATCACTAGCGCTGGGCGCTGGCTTCTGGTTTCCACACTCGCGAGGCGAGCCAAGGTTCGCGGGACGAATCTCCAAAGATGAAAAAGTTTAAGAAACCCGTAGCACTGGGCGCCATACTTAAATTAAGTAAAAAATGAACACTGGGAGCCAAGGTCCTGGTTACTTCCCCATTAAAATTGACATTATAGGTAGTATAAAGAACACTGGCATGGTCCTGCTGTTGCATATGGTCTAGAATGATCACCTCTGAGCCTGTTCAATTGTACAAGAGATTTCCTTAATTTTTTTTCCTCTAAATTTCTCCTTCTATTTGTTCTCCTTGGGTGTTAGCTGCTTGGTAGTTGGTATTACTCCATCCGTTTCTTATCTTTGGTATTTTAAGGTTTCTACAGATAAGTTAAGAAATCATTAATTTGCGTATATTTGTATCAAAATACCCTTATTTCTACCATTAATTGTTTACAAATTCCAACTGTATTTACTAATCTAAATAAATACTCCATACTCTACTAAGTCATTTACAAGCACCACTTTTGTTTTGGAAAATGTAGCATTTTTTACTGAATTTAACTATGGCGCCCAGCGCTACGGGTTTCTTAAACTTTTTCATCTTTGGAGATTCACCCCGCGAACCTTGGCTCGCCTCGCGAGTGTGGAAATCAGAAGCCAGCGCCCAGCTCTGGTGATGTAGCGCCCAGCGCTGGTGAAAAAAATTAAGCATTTTTCATCTTCGGAGATTCGCCCCGCGAACCTTGGCTCGCCTCGCGAGTGTGGAAGCCAGCGCCCAGCGCTGGTGAAAAAATAAGCGTTTTTCAACTTTGGAGATTCGCCCCGCGAACCTTGGCTCGCCTCGCGAGTGTGGAAGCCAGCGCCCAGCGCTGGTGAAAAAATAAGCATTTTTCAACTTTGGAGATTCGCCCCGCGAACCTTGGCTCGCCTCGCGAGTGTGGAAGCCAGCACCCAGCACTGGTGATGTAGCGCCCAGCGCTGGTGAAAAAATTAAGCTTTTCATCTCTGAGCCGTCGGATTTGATCCGACGGCTAATAAACGTCAAGGTCACCTGACGTTGCGCGCCGCAACGTCAGGGAATTCGCTTCCATCTAATCTACACACATAAACAATCACAAAATTAGGTTTCACCAACTATAGCAAATATATTATTAAGGTAAAATAAGTAGATTGATCTTATACGTATTTTTTTCGTATTGGTCTTTTTTTTAAAAATATGGTTCTACATTATGTTTTCAAGTTAGTCATTTTCTCCAATTTCGACCTTACCGAGTCAGATCAAAAGTCACGTGTCAGAATAACATGATGGACACGTCGGGTCAAAATTGACGATGTTTGGTCGAAATTGACGGAAAGAACTAACGTGATAACAGAACATAACGTGTAGGACCAATTTGGGAAAAAATTATAGGACCGATATGAAAAGTAAAAAAAAAAATCGTATAAGATTAATCTACTTATTTTACCTATTATCAAACAAGCCGTTTGAAAGTGAACAACAACCATAACAATTAACAAACATTATTTTAACCAAAGTTGCATGCTCAATCATCCATACACAATATAAAATATGCAAAATCTATAAGGATAAAGATAACATGTCCCATTTTGATGTAACACTTCATGTCTCAATCAATAGCATGTTGCCACATAAGTTAAAATTTTATGTAATATTAAAAATATAGAATACGTGACAAATCGCTGTCCAATCTTCAAACCTACATAATATAGCATACATATGATATGAAATATTCTTCTTTAAGACCTTCATGTAATTTTCAAATTTTACATAATATAATATACTCAAAATCAGTCAAACATATGTTCAAGACAAATTCTATACGACAAAGATGACAATAAAAAGAAGGAAGAAGAAGATTGACATAGATTTTAAAAATTTCAAGTCGAGATCCGGTTTGTCGGAACCTCGCCGTAAAACGTCAAACCAAGGGTGAATAATAGGGGATATTTTAGACTATGGCTTGACAGAATGTAATATTCCGGTCCTACGTATCCCGATGGGAATCAAAGCCAGATGTAGTTCTCGGTTCAACCCTTGGCCGTGGTGATATCGATTTCTTAATTTTGTATCTGATGAATACTAGGGAGCAAGGACTGTCTGATAGTCTCTTGGTCGAGCTAGTTTCTCTAATATGCTTGAGAGAGAGTCACCGGAGTTCAGTGAAAAGTGAGTTTCTATCATGGGTACTCCTCCTTTTATAATAGGATTCCCATATCTCTTTAGAGATCTGATTTATCTCTTTCTATCTCTTAAATCTCTTTTGAGATGTGATTCCTTAATTTAAGGGATATTATCTCTTTTAACCAGATAAAGTTATTTCAGATAATATCAGGATTTAATTAAGGATAATATCAATATCCTCTCCCTTAATTAGGTGATCTTTAACTTATTATCTTTAACTTCCGGACTGGGCCGGTATTCGAGCTCGGTGACCGGGTTTCACTCTTCGGCCAGTACACAAGCCTCCCAAGCTTTGAGCTAATAAAGCGTAAAAGCTTTCATGACGTTAGCCGAGCTCATGAACTCGGTTTCATCCTTGTGTCTTTAGGCTCGACGAGGTGATTGGCCGAGCTTCATACTTTATACATATATATACATCCTTCAACTCGGTGAGCAGCTCGGGTGACCGAGCTTGATGCTTTCGGGGTGCCGAACTCTATATCTCGGCTCATACACAAGCCCCCAAGCTTTGAACCGATGGCGTGGAAGCTTTTCCGTGGGAGCCGAGGCAAGCCGAGGTGGAGATGATTACTTGTTTTGTGCTAACACCATATTTTTTCGGTTCTCGAGATGGAAAGGAAATGTTACTCTGTGCGGCGCGTGGCTTTTATGACATCATCTCTAGGGTTTGTGCAGTAGTAGCGTGCTCCTAGTTTCCCGTGATGGCGGTTTATATTCTGACATCTCTGCCACGTGTGGCCTTTCCATTAGTTGGTGAATTCGGTCAGACTCGAAAGGATGTTTCCCTGCTCTCGCCCAACAACCCTCATTAATGCGAGGAGGAGATGTTGCACTTGTTTTTCATAAATTGGGACGAGACCTTGGGACCGGTCTTTGTGCTTCCGTGAACCCTAGACTTTCTTACTGTGAGTCCTTTCTAGTCCGAGCGTCCGTACTCTCTCTGCTCAAGGTACGCCCTATTCATTTCTTTCAAGCTCCCTTAGGTTTGTTTTCCGACTTTTCATCCATGGAGGCTTCATTTGAGGTATCCCAGAATGCCTCTTCTGGGGTTCAGATCGTGGAGCCTGAACTCCATCTGATTGGGGGCTCTCCCCATTCTTCTCTCTCTTCCTCTCGCGGCGGCAGGGGTGATAGGGGTTCTTCTTCTTCTTCTTCTGGGAGGAGCTCTGCTGCTCCAAACGCTATTGTTGTTCCCAAGCGTCGCAGGCGTGTGTCTAGGATGCCCAAGGTTCCTTACCCAGAAATTACCATTCCTGGGTATTTCTGGGTAAAACCTGATGTTGCTGGATTTCACTCTAATTTTAGGGATTTTGATTCTCTTGAAGCTATGAAACATAAGGTTACAGTTAAACGAGGCATCGTAGAATGTCTTCCTTGCGGCGAGGATGAGCATGTCTTCCTTTGCCCCCTTCATCTGAGCCACCCTTCACATATGTATATAAAACTTTCTTTGAACAAATTGGGCTTTCAATTCCCTTCAGTCCATTCGAGTGCGAAATTTTGCGAGCTATGAACGTTGCTCCTACCCAGCTTCATCCGACTAGCTGGCCAGTTCTGAAAGCCTTTCAAATTCTATGTGGCCAGCTAGGAATAGAGGCCACTGCTCCAAAGTTCTTGTACTTTTACCGAGTTCGCTTCGAGGACCGAGTTGGTTGGATCTCTCTGAGTGGGATTGAGAGGGGGATCATTGGACTCTATAAGAGTTCGTACAAATTTTTCAAGTCGGATTTCTTCAAAATCCGACCTTTAGAGGGTAATGAGTCTGTCTTCTTTGACTCGGCCGGGAACCCTAAATTTCCTTTCTACTGGCAACCACACCCTTCTAAATTTTCTGGTTATGACCTCGACTGCATGACCTCTCAGGAACGAGCTGATGTCGAGGTCCTGAAATTGTGTCCTCGGCCATTGCCTTGTGGAAGGCTTTTAAAGCTTAGGGCTTCCTCCACTCGGCAAGCTGATTTTGAATGTAAGTAACTTTTTTGTTGATAAGTGGTAACTTACCCTGTAGCATACTTATTTTTCTTGACCGATTTCCTTCTTGCAGTGATAATGGGGAAGTTCAACTACAAGGCCCTGATGAAGAAGTCGGCTAGTCAAGCAGCTGGTGGATCAGTCGTCGCTTCAAATGTTAAGGGGAAGAAGAAGAAGTTTGCTGAAGCTTCTGACTTGAGTACTCGTCCTCCGAAGAGGACTCGGGAAGACCTGGTGTCCGAGGTTCCGATTAGAAGCCCTCCTCCCCTGCTGATGATTGAAGAGACTCCTGTTGTTGCTAGGCGGTCGAGCGACGCTCCCATGGTGACCGATCTCTCTTCGGACATCAAATGGTATAATGGGAACTGCAATCCGGGGATCAGATCGCTCTGGGGGAATGAGTTTGACCCTGCAGACCTGATTGATGGCCAAGTACTGAAGCCGTCCGATGCTCGACTCTTGTAGGAGCAAGGTCCTCGGGAAAGTATGGAGGCAGCTGCTGCCTATGCTCTCCGCATCGCCTCAATCACCTGCTTCTGGAGTCAACAGCTTATTGATAATGTCAAGAAGATGGAGGTGATGAGAGCAGATGCGGCTCGAGCCTTGAGGGTGAGAGACGAGCTCTCTCAGGCCTTGGCCAAGTGTGAGGAGCAAGGCCAGGTCATCGGTCAGCTGAAGGCCCAAAAGGCAGAGTTGGAAAGGGGCAATACCACCCTTATGGCCGAGCTAGAAATGGAAAGAGCTGACCGACTCAACCTTCAGAACGTTGTGGAAGGGCTTCAAGCCAAGAAGGAAGCCGGTCTTGAGCTGCAAAAGTTGCTGAAGACCGAGAAGGAGGAGAATCTGAGGCTCCGTGCTGATCTGGCTGAAGCTGAGGCTTCTATCATGAGGGAGCATGTTAACGGTTTCTCCCGAGCTGTGAAGCAACTTCAGCATTTCAACCCGACTGCTGACTTATCCTGTGCTGACATGGACAAGGATTTTAACCGAGATGGAATTCTTGTTCCATTGGCCGAGCTGGAGGATGAGGACGAGGAGGCCGTAACCCACGGGGAAGGGGATGAGGGTCAAACGGCCGAGGAGGGACCCGAAGGTGAAGTGGGCCCACCTGTCCAATCTGCTATCATTCCTCCCGATGCTGATGACCTTGACTCCTGACATTGTATTAATAGGTTAGGAAACACGTCGCTTTTTTGGGCGGTGCACTTTTTATTTTGACTCCTTATGTATTCTGGGCTTGGCCCGTTGTTATTAATGGACTTACATGCGGCTTAATTTTTGCATTTGTTTTTCTAAGTAATTGTTTAGTTTCAGCGTGTTATGCGATTTAGTCGAAATAATCAGAACTTGAAGTACCTGTAGGTTCTCACCTCTTAGGCCTCGAAATACCTTTTTAGGCGTTAAGGTGTTATTACCGTTGTAGACTTGGCGTTTCGACTTGAACTCGGTCGACTTTAACTTGGCCAGTTTTTTTTTTTACCTTTATAGGCTCGGCATTTTAGCTCGGTCGGCCTCTTTAGGTCTTTAGCTGTTTACCTTTATAGGCTCGGCATTTCGACCTCAACTCGGTCGACTTTAGCTCGGTCAGCCTCTTTAGGTCTTTAGTCGTTTTTTACCTTTATAGGCTCGGCATTTTAGCTCGGTCAGCCTCTTTAGGTCTTTAGCTGTTTACCTTTATAGGCTCGGCATTTTAGCTCGGTCAGCCTCTTTAGGTCTTTAGCTGTTTACCTTTATAGGCTTGGCATTTTAGCTTGGTCAGCCTCTTTAGGTCTTTAGCTGTTTACCTTTATAGGCTCGGCATTTTAGCTCGGTCAACCTCTTTAGGTTTTTAGTTGTTTACCTTTATAGGCTCGGCATTTCGACATCAACTCGGTCGACTTTAGCTCGGTCAGCTTCTTTAGGTCTTTGGCAGTTTTAACGTCGTATTTTTGCATAATAGCTCAATTGAAAATGATTTTATTTATTTTTCTGGTGTGCCTCGTTAAAACCTTCTCGGCCAAAACCTCGTGGGAAAAAGACCGAGATAGGAAAAAGAGTGCATCACCTCTAACCTTAGCTAAAATAAAACTTAAGGTGGGAAGTGTTCCATGTTCTTGGAACCGACTTTCCTGACAATTCTTCTAGCCTGTAGGCTCCATTTCCTAGATTTTCTACTATCCTAAATGGGCCTGACCAGTTTGCCGCGAGCTTACCCTCTCTGGGGTCTTTTCTCGCGTCGCTTTGCAGTCTCCGCACTAAGTCACCTTGCACAAATTCCCTTGGGTGCAGCCTTGAGTTGTACTTCCGAGTTGCTTTTTGCTTGCATAGCTCATCTCTGATTTTTGTCGTATCTCGGACTTCCTCGACCATGTCAAGCTCAACTCGGAGTTCTTCTTCGTTTTTACTTTGATCGTGAAACTGCCTTCGGCAAGAGAGTTCACCGAGCTCAACTGGAATCATTGCATCGGTCCCATAGGTTAGCTTGAACGGTGTTTTACCCGTTGAAGACTGTGGTGAGCAATGGTAAGCCCAGAGGATGCTTGGCAGTTGGTCAACCCAAGCCCCTTTTGATTATCCTAACCTTCTTTTGAGTTCATTTAAGATGACTTTATTGACTGCCTCTGCTTGGCCATTTGTTTGTGGATGCTCAACCGAGGTCACTTTATGTTTAATTCCGAGGTTGGAGTAGAACTCTCCAAGCTCCTTATCGGTGAATTGTTTTCCGTTGTCTGTAACAACTGCATAAGGAAGGTCGTGCCTGCATATGATGTTTTTCCATACAAAACTCTGGACCTTTTTGGCAGTTATCGTAGCCAATGGTTCTGCTTCAATGCACTTGGTGAAGTAGTCTACACCTATCAGGAGGAACTTGACTTGACCCTTGGCCATCGGGAAAGGACCGACTATGTCCATTCCCCACATAGTAAAGGGCCATGGCGAGAACATGGAGTGGAGCTCTTCTCCTGGAGCACGAGCTATGCTGACAAGCTTCTGATAGGGCTCACACCTATTGGTCCAAGTAGAACAATCCAGTCTCATGGTTGGCCAGTAAAACCCTGCTCGTAGGACCCGAGCTGCCAGAGATCGGCCACCCGAATGTATTCCACAGATTCCTCGGTGCATCTCATCCATTACGTACTCGGACTGCTCCTTTATGAGGCACTTCAGTAAAGGCCTGGAGAATCCTCTTTTGTACAGCTCGCCGTCTAGGATGGTGTAGTGGCAAGATTTCAGACGGATTCGCCTCGCCTCCTTTGGGTCATCAGGTAGTCTGTCCGAGGTTAAATACTCCCAAATCGGTGTCATCCAACCCCGATCATAGTGCTCGGTCATTGTCACTTCGGCACTTTTTATGCTCGGCTCGAGGAGGTTTTCCTGAATGAAAGTTCTTAGTTGGTCAGCCCTCTTGGTGCTAGCCAATTTGGACAACAGATCTGCCCTGGAATTTTCTTCCCGAGGTATGTGCTCAATGGAGAAATGCTCAAATTCAGAATTGAGGCTATTAACCTTGCAGAGATATCTGGTTAGTTGGGGGTCCTTTGTTTGATAATTGCCCGAGATTTGTCCTGTTACAAGCTATGAGTCACATCGGCATTTTAGTTCCCGGAACCCAATTTCTTTAGCTAACATTAGTCCAGCAATAAGGGCTTCATATTCTGCTTGGTTGTTTGAAGCAGTGAACCCAAACTTTAAAGATTGCTCGAGGATTAGATCATCAGGTCCCTCGAGAATTATTCCAGCCCTGCTTCCCTTCAAGTTAGATGATTCGTCAACATATAGGAGCCAGATGAAGGACTCCGACCTCGGTTTGGAAGAGAGCTAGACAATGAAGTCAGAGAGGCATTGTTCTTTCATTGGCCCCCTCGGTTCATACCGTAGACCCAATTCTGACAATTCTACTGACCAAGCTATCATTCGTCCGGCTAGGTCAGGTTTCTTGAGTACTTGCTTTATTGGATGATCAATCTTGACTATGACTTGGTGCGACTGGAAATAGGGCCGTAACCTCCGAGCTGCCATAACTAAGGCGAGGGCTAGTTTTTCAATCACTTGATATCGCGTTTCTGTGCCTTTCAGGATCCTACTTACATAGTACACCGACATCTGTTGCTCTTCTTCTTCCTGGACGATTACTGCACTGATTGCGTAGACGTTGACAGAAAGGTATAAGTACAGATCCTTGCCGAGCTGTGGCCGAGTAAGGATCGGGGGAGATGCTAGAAAGAGTTTCAGATCCTCAAAGGCCTTTTCACACTCTTCAGTCCAAATGAAATCCTTGGGTTTTTTCAAGAGCTGGAAGAAAGGTCTTGCCTTCTCTGCAGACTTCGGGAGAAAACGGGATGGTGAGGCTAATCGGTCAGCTAGCCTCTGAATTTCTTTCACATTCCGAGGACTCCGCATTTCCATAACGTCTTTGCATTTATCCGGATTAACTTCGATCACCCGGCGTGTTAGCATATATCCCAAGAACTTTCCTCCTTGTACACCAAAGGAGCATTTTTATGGGTTCAACCTCATATTGTGCTTTCTGAGCTGGCTGAAAATTTCTTCGAGGTCGGCTGGGTGTCGGCTTGGGTCCTCGGATTTTACCACCATGTCATCAACATATACTTCTAAATTTTTTCCGATCTGGTTGACGAAAACCTTGTCCATAAGCCTTTGATATGTTGCACCAGCATTTTTTAAGCCGAAGGGCATTACCCGATAGCAGTAGTTTGCCCCATCAGTCATAAATGCTATTTTTTCTTCATCGGGCGGATACATCCTGATCTGGTTATAGCCTGAATATGCGTCAAAAAAGGACAAGACTTTGTAACCTGAGGCCCCATCCACCAGTCTATCAATGTTGGGGAGAGGATATGAATCTTTTGGGCATGCCTTGTTGAGATCGGTATAGTCAGTGCACATCCGCCATTTACCGTTGGCCTTTTTAACTAACACCATGTTGGCCAGCCAAGTAGTGTATTTCACTTCTCTGATGAAATTTTCTTCGATTAGTTTGGAGGTCTCCTCGGCTACTACTCGGTGCCTCTCCTCGCCAAGTTTTCTTTATCTATGAGCTACAGGCTTGGCTTCAGGACATATGGATAGCTTATGGCATATGAAATTTGGATCTATGCCCGACATATCCGATGTCTTCCTGGCAAACAGGTCAGCATTCTTCCTTAGGATCGCATGAAGCCTCTCTTTGAGTAAGGGGCCAAGTTGACTACCAACTAAGGTGCACTGTTCGGGATGGGCTCCTAACTGGAACCCTTCTAAAGACTCTGTTGGTTCGGCCTTGGACTCGTACATCTCCGTTCTCGGGTCCAGCTCAAACATACTGACCGAGCTGGCTGAGGTTACTGAGCTGACCGAGCTTACCACCTCTGCTTTGCCATCTTCAGTATTCTTTGGGCCATCCTGGTGGCGGGCAACCTTTAGGCTATCAACATAGCATTTCCTGGCTAGCTTTTGGTCAGCCCGGACTACAATTATCTCCCCAGAGTCGGCTGGGAATTTCATTGTCAGGTGTGGGGTAGAGACAATCGCTCCGAGTTCATTCAATGTCGGCCTTCCAATGAGGATATTGTACGACGTGATGGCATCTACAATAACGTACCTGACTGATACGGATTTGGAGAGTCTTCCTTCTCCAAACGTTGTTAGGAGGTCTATATAACCTCGGGTTTTGACTTGCTCCCCGGCGAACCCTACTAGCTTTTCTTCCTGCTCCTTTATTAGCTTTTCTGGAATTTCGAGCTTCTTGAAGGTTGCCAGGTACAAAATATCGACCGAGCTCCCCTGGTCAATAAGTGTTCGTCTGACCGAGAAGTTGGCCAGCTCGACCGTTATCACCATTGCGTCATCTTGATTTGGATCTACCCCTTGGAAATCATCATCTGTGAATGTTATGGGGGGTCTTGCTCTTGGGGGCCTTCCAGACACTGTGTTAACAGATCAGATGGCTTTTACATGACGCCTCCGAGACGAGCTCGTCGCGCCTCCGCCTGCGAATCCTCCCGAGATTGTGTTGATGACCCCCCTGATTCCTCCTTCCGATTCATCAGCAGGGGTCCTTTGGTTATTTAACCGGTCTTCGCCCTGATGGTTTCCTTGCAGGTTTGCATCTCGGTTTCGGTTGTCGTGACCGTGTCTCCGTCGTCTGCGATCGGGCCGTCCACCACCATTATCATCTCGACGGACAAAATGATCAAGACGGTCTGCTTGTACCAAATCCTCAATCTTTTTCCGGGTTGCTCTACACTCCTCAGTGGAGTGACCATAGTTTTGATGCCACATGCATTCTTTGCTTCTGTCAGCATTGGCCGGTGTTTTGGATGGTTGAGGTAGGGTAAGTAACTCGACATTGCATACTTCCTGGAGGACGGCTGCCCGAGATCGATTTAACGGAGTATAAGACTGGTACCTGGGTTGCCTATCCGAGAATTCCCTTTCATTGGTCCTTTGGGCCTTTTGTGGATCAGCCCCCCTGTTTCTTTCTTTGTTCGGGACCGAGCTCTTGTCCTCGAAACCTCTCTCTTTCCTTTTGAATTCCAGTATCTCTTCCGAGTTCATGAAACCTGTAGCCTTTTCCTGCAACTCTTCAAAGTCTCTCGGTGGTTTCCGAGATAAATACTCGAAGAACGGCCCTGGCTTCAGACCGCACATGACGGTGTGGAGGCAGAGTTCCGAGCTCATGTTGGGAATCAAAATCTGCTTAGCATTGAATCGGGCCATGTAATCTCTGAGTGATTCATTCCTTTCCTGTTTGAAATTTACCAGTGAGACCGAGTGCTTTTTGTGCCTTCGGCTTGCTGCAAATTGTGCGGTGAACTTAGTTATAAGCACATCAAAGGAATCAATCGACCGAGGAGGCAGATTTGTTAGCCAGGTTAGAGCTGGGCCTTGCAAAGTGGTTGGGAAGACTTTGCACATGACGGCCTCTGAATCAGTCACCAAGTAAACCGAGGAAATAAAGGACTCCACATGCTCGGTTGGGTCAGTGGTACCATTGAATTTGTCGATGTTAAGGGGCTTAAAATGGCTAGGCACGGTTACCTCATCAATGTCATCAGTGAAGGGATCCCTCGGACGCCGGTCCGATGTCCTTCCTTTCTGGCTAGTCCTTTCTGCGTGAGACTTGACTTCTGAAACCCCTAGAGGAGGTTTAGTTTTGGATGCTTGGTTAGTTCCCCGAGGAGAGTGCGCCGGGGGATCCTTATGTTAAGTCTCTAAAATGTTTGATATGCATTTCCCTAAGTTTTGATGAAAACTAAGCATTGGTTAATGATTTAATTAACCTTCATATTGGTTGCTAACCTATCTATTGAGTGTGCAGATTAAGAAATAGAATCAGACGTCCAACAAAGTGAAACAAGCAGACGTCCAACAAAGTGTAACAAGCAGACGTCCAACACTGTAGTGTTTGTAGCGCACGTCCAAAACGCAAGAGAAAGAAACCCGCGTCCAATAAAAATATCAGAAGACTGCGTCCACCAAAAAGTATCAGAAGGCTGCGTATACTAAAAACAACAGAAGGCCGCGTCGACTCAAAGTATCAGAAAAACCCGTCCAATGAGGTATCAAAATTATCCGTCCAATGACGTGGCACTTGGAGCGCGTCCATCAAAATATCATAAAAGACCGTCCAGTGAGGTATCATAAAGGTCCGTCCAATGACGTGGCAGATGGAGCTCTTCCATTAAGGAATCAGATGGAGCTCGTCCATTAAGGAATCAGATGGAGCTCGTCCATTAAGGAATCAGATGGAGCTCGTCCATTAAGGAATCACTTCGAGCTCGTCCAATAAAGTATCAACAATGCGCGTCCAATGACGTGGAAAATGGTGCTCGTCCATTAAGGTCAGAATGTTTCCATCCACCATAGTAACCGAGACTCTCGTCCACCAGACTAACAGAGGATCTCGTCCACTAAAGGTGACAGAAGTGCTCGTCCACTAAAGGTAACAGAAGTGCTCATCCACTAAAGGTGACAGAAGCGCTCGTCCACTAGTCTTTGGACTTGCTGAGTCCTTTATATGGAGCTCGTCTACTAGCCCGAATGAAAACTCAAATGACTAGATAGACGTGATTATTTTCAAGATGGAAGCACTTATCTTATGATCGCGAATTCTTTAAGGATTATCAGAATCTTGGCTCAATAACCAGAAAGAGACTTGAGGCCTTCTCTCCTACTCGGTTTCATGATTATCAAGAAAAGTCAGAAGCTACTCTCTCAAGCAATGATCAGCCTCTGGCTCATCTAGTTTTATGACTAGTATGACCGTGGTTTTGTACTAATTATATCCCATTTTCGCCCAAATTAGACTTGATTGTCTTCAAGCAACATTTTGAGTCTGTAAAGTATTTTTAGGTTAATTTAGTTGATTTAGAATCGATAAAGCACTTACTGCTAATCCTTGTTTTCAGGTTAATAAAGAGAAGCAATTCTGGAGTTATTTGCCCCGCGAGAGGCTACTCGCCTCGCGAGCCTGAAGCCTCACTGTGCCAGAAATGCCATCCTCTCTGACTCGCCCCGTGAATAAATGTCTCGCCCCGCGAGAAATCAAACCCTGAAGGACAGAGACCATCACGGCCTAGCCGTGATGAGGGTCACGGCCATGACAAATAAGCATCCAAAGTCAGAAGTGATCACGGCCTGCCCATGATAGGCATCACGGCTGTGACAAACCAGAATTTGAAGTCTCGCCTCGCGAACTTATCTCTCGCCTCGCGAGAACCCAATTTGAACTCGCGCCATAATTAATATTCGCGTCGCGAGAGCACGCTCGCCTCGCGAGCGAACGCTGATCCTGGGTTTATAAATTGCTGTTTAGGGTAGATTAGCGGGGGATCGATACTTTTGATAATAGTACGTCTGCAAATTAGGTTTAGCGTTTTGTGCTTCTTTTGTAATGGAGAACTAGTCTCCTTGATCAATCTGCTATAATCGGTTCACATTGCCACTTGAGGTTATGTAATTCCTGATTTAATTACTACTCTCTTTCAATATTTGTTCTATATGTTCTGTTTGCTTAATTCAGGATTGTATAGAATGTGTATTGATTTGTTTCGATGATTGTGTGTTCCTATACTTAATCGCGTTTGCTTAATTCACGAGAGCTTCATCCGTTTGCTTAATTCAGAATTAGGAACATATGTCTCGTAGCGTAGGTTTCACTTGTTAATTGATGTTACAATCGAAAAGAGTTTAGAATCCGCTTAGGGCTTGGATTTACATGAACTGATGATAGTGGGAAACCGAAAACAGTAGGTTGATCACTTAGCTTATTTGATAATTATTAGTTTGCATTATTTTCTGCTTTGTTTTCTTTATTTAATTTCAAATCCAAAACCCCCCAATTCTGACTTTTTCTGTTGACAACAATCCAAGAGTCCTTGTGAGATGATACTCGAGTTGTCGCTCCCTTGCTACATATTTTTTCAATCGCTCGCTTTTTGACGCGTGCGCGACAGCGCGTCAAAATTGGCGCCATTGCCGGGGACTCTTGTTGTTATTAACAGAAGAAAAAAATTTTTACTGAATTGGTCTGATTGTGAATCTACCCATGGATAATTATATGCAAGGTTATATGCCTAATGTTAATTATGAACCACCATGCATATATTATCCTGACTCTCCTGGTTTAATACACCGGTTACCAAGGTTTAGTGGTCTTGCAGGTGAGAATCCGCTGAAGCATCTGAAAGAATTCCAGGTTGCTTGTTCTACAATGCTGAGACCTGAAGGAATAACAGAAGACCACATCAAGATGAGAGCCTTCCCATTCTCACTTGAAGGTGCTGCGAAGGATTGGTTGTATTGTCTCGAGCCGAATTCCCTTTCAACCTGGATTGATTTCAAGAAAGTCTTCCTAGAGAGATACTTTCCTGCCTTCAGAGCTACATCAATCAGGCGAGAGATATTTGGTATTAGACAAGTCAATGAATCACCTCAAGCATATACAGCCAATATTTACAATCAAGGCAACAATCAGAACAGGCACAACATTCCCGACCCTTCCACTGATGAGTACCACCCCAGCTGGAGAAACCATCCAAACCCTTGGTATGGGGACTCACCCACGCAACAACAACTGATGTTGCCGCTGACACCACCACAGAACTCTCCCCAAGTGACCACCTCCGCATCTTCTGGACCTTCACTAGAGGACATGATCAAGCAAATGGCTGCACAAAACCTTCAGTTTCAGCAGCAAGTTGGACAGTCTCAGCAGCGAACGGATGCTAGTATTCAGGCCTTGCAGACACAGATTGGACAGCTTGCCACTTCAATGAATGCCATGCAACAAGCTCAAGGATCAGAACCCTTGACTAAGGAAATTGAGAGGAAGAGGCATATGGAGGACATCCATTCCACTATGCTAGAGGATGATGAAGAAATTCTGGAATTAGATGATTCATTTGGCTCCTACGCATGTGCCAATTGTGATGGGAGAAATACCTGTGTGGTACGTGCTGAGGTTACTACATATATAGAAGGTGATGAATCTGGTAAAGCAGTGGATGGGAATTGTGCAGAAGATGAAGCAGCACCAGAGACCCTCTCTACCTGTTTGCCACCTCCCCATGTGGAGCCACCAGCGCTGGAGTTCAAGCCTCTGGATTTTGCACCCTTGGATATGAAGACACTATGGTCAGTCCAAGAGGTTGAACCCCAATTTTATTGGGAGGACTTTGTTGAGAAAGAGGTCATCTTTGACCCAAGAGGGAGTGAGAAGTTCGCCGCATTGGGCGAGGCCACCATAATTGTCAAGTGCTCACTCCCATATCAAGGCTGCAAGTTATGGAAGCATGGAATGAGCTTCCGTCCTTTGGCTATCACGTGGGCCTTATGTTACAAGCAGTGGGATCCCGGTGGAACCACCTCAATGAGTTTCTCTAAACCCTCTCATTTTTAATTTTCTTTTCCTTGCTTTGTTTTTGTTTTGTTTTCTTTTAGCTCTTGAATAATTTGAGAAGATCAAGAGCTTGTGTGTTGAGTCTTGTGTCGGCAAGTTTGTTGGAATTTGATTGAATTTTGCATAGATGGATTGCATGATTCTTTGTGACTGTTTCCCCCTAGGTCTTTAAATTTGAAAATTGATCCCCATGTGAAATTGAAAATTGAACTTTGAGATATTTTGTTGTGATTGCATGATTTATGATAAGTTTGGGGTGATAGGATGCACACACTAGAGATAGAATCTCGGTCAAACAATTTGCGAAAATGTCCAGGTGAGGATTTAAGCCTCCAGCATGTTTTTAATTGTGAGAATCACTTTCAAGTTGCACTTTCCCGAATTTGCTTGAATCTCTTCATGGTTTGCATGTTTATGTGCTTGCATCAAATGATTTAGGCAATTTTCTTTGAATTAGCTACTTGGCCTAAATTGAACCCGTCCCTAATGCATGTTCCCTAGTTAGCCCCATTGAGCCTAATTAGCCTATTGTTTCTTGATGACCTTGTGTTATGAGCCTAAAATATGGAAAAACCATGTTAACCCGATCTTAGGATTAGGAGAGCATGGATCCTTAGCAAGACAAGGGTCGTAAGAAACTAAGTTTGGGATGGCTACAAGGATATGATGTGTTGTTTGGGATTGAGAAAAAGAAAAAAAATAAAGGTTGAAGCCAAAGGCAAAAAGAAAAAGAGAAAAGTGCAAAAATGTTAAAAAAAAGGGGGTATTAGAAGAAAAAGGCTGTAGTCACCCAAAAGCAAAAAGAAAAAATGGAAAAAGGAACTTGAGTGAAAATTCAATGTATCAAAATACTCATGCTCTCTTAGTTCCTAGGGACTTAAGCCTAGTACCTTTGAATATCCTACTCTTAGCCAGGCCCCATTACAACCTTAAAAGACCTTTTGATGTTGCATGCATGTTTCCGTGGGAACCTTGTTTGAGATGAAAATAAAATTCGTGGGAAGTGCTTTTAAAAGTGAAATTGAGTGAAATGTTGATTGCCTAGACAAACTGAGCGAATGAGTGAAACACTAAATGCCCTTGTGAGGAAGGCGATTGTTTGAGTTTGGTGATCTCCCTTTTGTGTGTAACTTGGATCCCCTGCTTAGAGTAATGATTGTTTGAATGATGAAATTCTCAAATGTTCAGAATAATTGAATGTGGGGATTGCATTGTTGAAAAGGGGGGAATCATTGAGGAAAAATTGTTTTGATGAATTGCTTGAAATTTGTGCGGAATTTGATTGAATCTTTTAAGCTTGCCAAGTCTGAGCCCTTTTGAGTTTTAGTTTGCTTGGGGACAAGCAAAGTTTAAGTTTGGGGTATTTTGATCAGCCTCTGGCTCATCTAGTTTTATGACTAGTATGACCGTGGTTTTGTACTAATTATATCCCGTTTTCACCCAAATTAGACTTGATTGTCTTCAAGCAACATTTTGAGTCTGTAAAGTATTTTTAGGTTAATTTAATTGATTTAGAATCGAATAAAGCACTTACTGCTAATCCTTGTTTTCAGGTTAATAAAGAGAAGCAATTCTGGAGTTATTCGCCCCGCGAGAGGCTACTCGCCTCACGAGCCTGAAGCCTCACTGTGCCAGAAATGCCATCCTCTCTGACTCGCCCCACGAATAAATGTCTCGCCCCGTGAGAAATCAAACCCTGAAGGACAGAGACCATCACGACCTAGCCGTGATGAGGGTCACGGCCATGACAAATAAGCATCCAAAGTCAGAAGTGATCACGGCCTGCCCGTGATAGGCATCACGGCTGTGACAAACCAGAATTTGAAGTCTCGCCTCGCGAGAACCCAATTTGAACTCGTGCCATAATTAATATTCGCGTCGCGAGAGCACGCTCGCCTCGCGAGCGAACGCTGATCCTGGGTTTATAAATTGCTGTTTAGGGCAGATTAGCGTGGGATCGATACTTTTGATAATAGTACGGCTGCAAATTAGGTTTAGCGTTTTGTGTTTCTTTTGTAATGGAGAACTAGTCTCCTTGATCAATCTACTGTAATCAGTTCGCATTGCCACTTGAGGTTATGTAATTCCTGATTTAATTACTACTCTCTTTCAATATTTGTTCTATATGTTCTGTTTGCTTAATTCAGGATTGTATAGAATGTGTATTGATTTATTTCGATGATTGTGTGTTCCTATACTTAATCGCGTTTGCTTAATTCGCGTGTGTTCATTCGTGTTTGCTTAATTCACGAGAGCTTCATCCGTTTGCTTAATTCGGAATTAGGAACATATGTCTCGTAGCGTCGGTTTCGCTTGTTAATTGATGTTACAATCGAAAAGAGTTTAGAATCCGCTTAGGGCTTGGATTTACATGAACCGATGATAGTGAGAAACCGAAAGCAGTAGGTTGATCGCTTAGCTTATTTAATAATTATTAGTTTGCATTATTTTCTGCTTTGTTTTCTTTATTTAATTTCAAATCCAAAACCCCCCAATTCTGACTTTTTCCGTTGACAACAATCCAAGAGTCCTTGTGAGACGATACTCGAGTTGTCGCTCCCTTGCTACATATTTTTCCAATCGCTCGCTTTTTGACGCGTGCGCGACAGCGCGTCAAGCAACCTTGGATAATCATAACCAAAGACCAGTTAAAGAATGCTTCCAACGTGCTTTATTCCCTAGTACCTCTGGTCCTTACACAAAAAGGGAAGTGTACTCAGCAAAGTACAAAAAGCTCTCTGCTCAACTTTGATATGGCTGTAGCACGATGAATAAAGCCATGATCCTTCATGTTAGAATACAACCAACGACTCTATTGCATTAATGGTTGCCCAGAACGACTCTATTGCATTAATGACTACTCAGAACGACTCTATTGCAATTAACGAAGTTCTGCTGGAAGCCAACATCTGAGAGGATGTCTCTAACGGATCCTAAATGCTTGAAGACCATAAATACAGAAGCCATTGAAGATGAAGAAAGAGAATACACATTGCATTAAAAACGCCATTACTCTGAGCATTTATTTCTTCATTCTTTTATTCTTTATTCTTCAACCATTTTGAAGTTATTACGCAGACTTTCCTGAGCCTTACATTTAAACCACTCTCTGAGTGTTAGTGAAAGATCTGCCTGTGAGAAATTGTATTTATTACAAACCAAATCTCTCAAACAAACCTAAGTGAGCCTGAAGAGGCTAGGTGTGAAAACAATACTTGTCTTGAGCCTGAAGAGGCTAGGTGTGCAAATAATACTTGTCTTGAGCCTGAAGAGGCTAGGTGTGCAAATAATACTTGTCTTGAGCCTGAAGAGGCTAGGTGTGCAAATAATACTTGAGTCTGTAACCTTATCAGTTATAGTGGATAAATCTTGGTGCTGCCAAGGACTGGACGTAGCTCTTTGATTTGAAGAGTGAACCAGGATAAATCACCGTGTCAATATATCTTCCCTTAAACTCTTTAATTGCTTTAGTTTTTCTTGCATCTGTCAAGTGGTGTGTGTGCAATAGTCACCCGTCCATCCTGTATTCTTCCACTCGTCCAAAGCTAGCTTTCTGTTTGCGAAAAGATTTTAGCTTTGCTTAAATTCTGATAAACACAATTCAACCCCCCTTCTCGTGTTTGTAGTTGTCTATTTCAACTTCTGGCCAGCCTCGGGTGAGGATTGCTCTTCGTCGGAAGGTGTCAGGGACCTTTCTCTTTTCCGAGCTCTTAAAAGCTTCTGATTTTGCGCGCGTATCTCCTTGTTTTCTTTCCGCAGCTGTTTAAGCTGTTCCATAATTTCTCCCAACCGAGGTCTGTCTTCATTGAAGGGGGAGGAAAGATGATTGCCGTGGTTCTGGGCGTTCGAAGCCTCATGGTCCTCATGATTCATGCTGCTCGCCCCTCCTCCCAGACCATTTTCTGTGTGGTCACCATTAAGCTTTCTTGTGGAACTGGGGAAAGTTTCACCTCGGTCCCACGGTGGGCGCCAAATGTTCCTGCCGAGATCCGGTTTGCCGGAACCTCACCGTAAAACGTCAAACCAAGGGTGAATAATAGGGGTTGTTTTAGACTATGACTTGACAGAATGTAATATTCCGGTCCTACGTATCCCGATGGGAATCAAAGCCAGACATAGTTCTCGATTCAACCCTTGGCCGTGGTGATCTCGATCTCTTAATTTTGTATCTGATGAATAATAGGGAGCAAGGACTGTCTGATAGTCTCTTGGTCGAGCTAGTTTCTCTAATACGCTTAAGAGAGAGTCACCGGAGTTCAGTGAAAAGTGAGTTTCTATCATGGGTACTCTTCCTTTTATAATATGATTCCCATATCTTTTAGAGATCTGATTTATCTCTTTCTATCTTTTAAATCTCTTTTGAGATATGATTCCTTAATTTAAGGGATATTATCTCTTTTAATCAGAGGATTTAATTAAGGATAATATCAATATCATCTCCCTTAATTAGGTGATATTTAACTTATTATCTTTAACTTCCGGACTGGGCCGGGTATTCGAGCTCGGTGGTCGGGTTTCACTCTTCGGCCAGTACACTAATAAATAGGTGAACAACCTATGACAATATAAGGTAACATTTTCTTGCACTTGCGAACCAGAACTCAATTTAAGGTTTTCAAAGCACCAGGATTTTGAATAAGGTGCATACTGCATGTATACATAAGGCAGGAAAGTCGACTCAACGCCTATAAAAGGCCAATAAAAGGCCTTCTAGGAGAAGTGTCAGGATGAACTTCCTCATCATCAACTTCAAATCTCTCTAAAGCAACTTCATCAATAGATATCAAATTGTCAATCTCTTCTACGGTGTCCTTATAGCTTTTTCCACCATACGTACGTAGCTCTTCTTGTTCTACAGGCACATCTTTTTAACAAACACGTTGAACATGTAGTGGGCAACAAAGGGACTATTGTCACTATAAACCGAAAATAACACAAGTCCCCCTCACCATTTCAAGACAATCCCCACACCTAAAAATCAAAGAGACAACGACGAAACCAATGTATGCAAGGTTCATATGTAACAAACACATGGTTAGTGAAGGATAACAACTAACAATAGTGATAATGACAGAGAAAAAGGGATAACTTACCTTGGCAAGAAAAAGGCAACAACAACGAGGACCAATGAAGGATCATGGCGATTGTGGTCAGAACGTGCAAGCAGGGACACACGTGAAGAAGAGATGGCTAAGCATGGTGCGAACAATTTAAAAAATATATTAATACAAGGGCAAACTAGTGATTTTATAAAATAAAAAAAAATCGCCTCATTTCATCTCGCACATTAGAGGGAAATGAGTTTAAGCGATGGAATATATTATAAAATAAATTACATTGGGTCTTTTACAAAATAACATGATATCATCATCTCCATTTCTCAATTTCATTCCCTTATATCGTCGCGACCGTCTTGAAGGCCGTCGCCAAAAAAAAATGAAACATAAAAGAGAAGTTGTCACTAAAATTTTTAATTTAAAAAATATTGAAAAATCCATTTATTTAGAAAATTACTCTTTTTAAAGTAAAGAGAAAGAGGTTGAGATTGGGAGTCGATTATAAATACAGAAGATGTTTGCACCCTACGCTGCTCGTTCTCATAACGATACCTCAAGTAAATAGTGAAAATGAATTTTAATAACCTTTGAAAATATTATTTTTACCTTATTTTCAATAATAAAAAAGGAAATAAACACCAAAAAAGTAACTAAAATTTTCGCTTGACAAAATGATCATTCTGCTCTTTGGTATTCTTATCTATTCTTTGGTATTCTTGGGTGCAATGAAAAGCTCAAAGTCACATTATTTTTTAAAAAATTGATTAGTTGCTCTTTTTTTTTGAGAAAGATTTTATTTTTTGAAATAATTTGAAAAAAAGAATTTTATTTCGAAACTACATGCTCTTTTATCGGGTTAAAGATAACGTAAGTATAAAACTTCGAGATGAAGACAATTCTTACATTACTTTATATATCAATGTCATAAATCTATATATATATATATATATATATATATATATATATATATATATATTTTGAAAAGGAATTTTAATAACGTTTGAAAATATCATTTTTACCCTATTTTCAATAATAAAAAAGGAAATAAACACCAAAAAAAGGAACTAAAATTTTCGCTTGACACAATGATCATTCTGCTCTTTGGTATTCTTGGGTGCAATGAAAAATTCAAAGCCACATAATTTTAAAAAAATTGATTAGTCGTTCTTTTTTTTTGGGAAAGATTTTAATTTTTGAAATAATTTGAGAAAAGAATTTTATTTCCAAACTACATGCTTTTTTACCGGGTCAAAGATAACGTAAGTATAAAACTTCGCGATGAACACAATTCTTACATTACTTTATATATCAATGTCATAAATATTTTATATATATATAAATCTTATTAAAAATTTAAAAGAGAGAATCAATAATATATTTTTAGCAAAATCACTTTCAGGCCCAAGTTCAAAATTTATTTTTGATATTTTTAAGTTTTTTATTTGGAAAAGGGTCTTTTTTTGTATTTTTAGAAAATGATATTTTTAAACCATTTAGCATCGAAGCAAAAAAAAAATATTATGAAAACTAATAAAAGACGATGGATCCAGTGATAATCAGCGGCAGCACGCAGGGATTGTAACAACCAGAGATTGAGAAGCTCACACCATGACCGACGACGCCAAGAACAAAGGAGTGGACGTCGCCGATCACCACAACCATCCTTACTATGGCACCTTTCAAGGCGTCACCAATTATTATCCTCCTCCTCAAAACCCACCCTCCCAACCCATTATCGGTTTCCCTCAGCCCCTTCCACCTCCTGCTCCCTATGATGCCCCCCACCATTATTACCAAGGATATCACGCTCTTCCAGGTACCAACTTTATATTTTTATTATTATTCATACATATTTCAATTTAATTTTAACCTCACAAATTCTGGGATGAATTCCTATTTTGTTTTTTGTTTTTTTTATGGGTAGACATTGATTCTGCTATTAATTAACCGGGGCTGAATTGAATTGGGGCTGTATTTGATGGAATGCACAAGTACAATTTAGAGAATGTGGTCTTTATTTGATCCCCCGAAAGGGTTGCTTACCAAACTGTTATTGGTTTCATTACAATTTCAATCATCATTGTCTTCTACCAACTGAGGCAACACTTTGTTTACAGGTTGAACTATTGTTTGTTTTATTTGATATGGATATAGAACTTGGTCTTGCTTTTGCAGTCAATATAGCAATTTGTCAATGCTTTCTCTCTATATATACATATATTCCCTTTTGCCATGCTTATCAAAAAAAAAAATCCCTTTTGCCATCTTGAAATATAATGAGTATTGCTCCCCTATAGGCTATTGCCCTTGCCAATTGGTCCCCTCCCCTCGTGGTTATGGTGGCGATTCTTTAGGTTTTTTATTTCAGAAGTTCGGTGAAGGTGATAGCTTTTGAAATGTATCTTTGAAGAATGATATTCACTTTACAAAATAGAAGAAAAGGAGTATTTCTTTATTACTGCAGGACAGACTAATGGCTGATACAAAAACTTATACTTGCCCCTACATTGCATATCATTACTTGCCGGTACTAACTAGTAGAAGTCGATTACTGACATCTCTTTTATTAACCGGAAGTTAATGTCTGAAATCATTCCTTTCTATACAAGTTTCAACTGCTATTTCTCGCTGTATTTTGAAAATCTTGTTTAGGATGCACACAAAATGTTGTATATTTTGATCCTGTTGTATTGACAACCTTGTTTGATATTTTGCAAGTTTATGTTGTTTCTGAAGGAAGGCCTTTAATAGAGCATCGTCTTCCTTGTTGTGGACTTGGTTTGGGTTGGCTCTTGTAAGTTTACTTACACTTAACCCGATTTTATCCTTTTTCATTCAAGTCTTTTAAAATGCCAAGGATAATACATACACATGTTGCAAAGCGTCACTATAAC
Source organism: Sophora flavescens (assembly GCA_030762895.1). NCBI lineage: Eukaryota > Viridiplantae > Streptophyta > Magnoliopsida > Fabales > Fabaceae > Sophora > Sophora flavescens. The sequence goes on from CM061062.1 coordinate 101,084,741, forward strand.
TTCCAGTCTTCCGTGATGTAACTATGCTACTGCATTTATTTTTCTGACCTGCTTTTGGAATGTTGGTTGTCGCGTGATAAAACTAAAGTAACTTTTCCGTGTTGATATTTCTTGCTGCTGAAGTTTAGATAGGGATGCCCAATAACAAATGCTATCTTAGTTCATGGCCATGGGCCCGGGGCCCCCCCCCCCCCCCCCCCCCCCCCAAAAAAAAATCCTTATAATCTTGATAAGTTAGATTTATTGTTAATTTATGTAATAAGTTTTATTGTAATAGTTTTTTTTTTGTGGATCTTTTGGGTTTCTTATGCCACTTGAAAATAAATTATTGTCAATGTAATAATTGCTTTTTTTTTTTTATAATCAAGTTGTATATAGAAATGAGTACAAGCGGTACTCTCCCATATACACAAGTAACCAAATAGGAACCATTAAATGGGACAAGTTATGAGTTCAACCCGGAGAACAACATTACAGCCAGGTTGAAACTATAGCTATACCCACACTCAAAATTAAACAACCGTAACCCCCCACCACTATACAGAATTTGCCTAACACCTACCCAATATTCAACAAAAATGAAACTTCTGTAAAACTAAAGTGCGGCAGGAATTTAGAGATGGAACATCAACATGAACTTCATTTCCCAACAGTCCTCTCTTCTGTCTCGCGCCAACACTGTCCAAAACCAGGAAAAGTTTATGCTGCATATTGTAGACATTGCAGCGGATTAACAAACCAGTCCATAAATGATAATTTTCCTTTCTTTACTCTTCCATTACTCCAAGACCAAACTCTAATTTTGATGAGCTCAACTACTTTATCATAATATAGATTACCTTGTTTGAATAATAACTCGTTCCTATGCAACCATAACGACCATATGGTTGCAAACCACATCAATCTTCACACCTTCTTTGAAACCCTGCGAAAGATTAATCCATCATGTTGTAAAAGCAAGTCTTCCAATTTCACCCAACAAATTTTTCTACATTCCTCACTCCCACCCCATATGAACCGTATTTGCATTTGAATAATCTTGTTTATTACCTTTTTTGGGGCACTATAAAAGGAGAGATAATAAATCGGTAGGCTTAACAAAACCGCATTAATCAACACCACTTTTCCTCCAAATGATAAATATTTGTTTCTCCATCCAAGTAGCCTTCTTTAAATTGAATTGGTGAGGGATAGCCACGTTGTAGTCCTCCTTGGGTTTGCTCCAATTAAAATACCAAGGAACTTAATTGGTAATGTACCAATTTTGCAATTAAGGGTGCTGGAAGCACCTTCCAAGAAACCAGGATCTGTCTTAATGCCAATCAAGCCACTCTTGTGGAAATTTACTTTTAGTCCACCCACTAATTCAAAAGTTATAAGGATAACTTCCCAATCTTATCTCTAAATTATTTCTATAATTTCCTAATTAATTCTAGCCCTTAATAACTACATTAATTGTCATTTACAAGTATTATGAACTGAAATTTTTTGTCCAATGCCCTAAATTTTTTAGTTATGGCCCTGACTTGGTTGTAATTAGCTGCAAAAAAATTTTTATTTGGTTTTACTTCTTAATTACTATTATTTTGGGCCGCCTCCTTGTTTCACTGTTGTAGAATTGATGTGCTAAAATTTTAAGTTGTGCTATCATCATGCACTGTTTTTGGATTAGTTAGACATAAGAGAAAGAAATTTTAGTTATAACGAGTAAACAAATTATAAGAGGTCGGATTAAAATTCGATGCCAATGAGCGTGAATCTTAACTACCTGCAGACCCAGTCTCTAAACTAAGGTGTGATGATGATGTTGGAGGTTCGATCCTCCATAAACGGTTACCTATCCCCTTCCTCTACCCATGTGGTTACACCTCCAATCTACCAAAAGAGAAAAGAATGAAACCATATTTGAATGCTTGGATTGTGATTTAGGGTTAGAGAGGGCCAATTGTCTAACGGTCGTATTAAATTTAATTTTCTCTCATGATATTGATGATGATAATTAAATTTGTATTGCTAGGTTTATAAATGGTTTCTTTCTTGCTGGCATTCCCTGGATCATCGGAACTTTCATTCTACTATGCATACAAATGGATTACCGAGAAAAGCCTGGGTTAATTGCGTGCACAGTTGCTGTAAGTGTTTCTCACAAATTATTTCATCTTACTTGTTTCAGGTTGTCTTTAATGCATTAATGGTTGGAAGTCATGTTGTGTGATAAAGTAAGGGCCTACGGGGCTAGAAAGACTTCGGAAGATAGTTTTGGTTGTTGGCTTGTTGCACTTTTAATCTCTTAAATATCCATCACATGTATTTTTGCTCTGACTTTTCATGATACTTAGCATTATATACATGATTGGCTGCCAGAATTCCATTTGCTCATCTGCTAGTTGTCATGTGGATCTTGCAAGCTTAAAGTCATTCCTCTAAAATGAGATAGATGATTTAAAACTAGTTTTTATCCTCTGTTAATAAGCAGGATCTTGTATTAAAAAGAAAAAAAAAAAAAAGCAGGATCTAGAAGTGACTCCAGTGACACACTTATCCTTTAATTAATCTAAATAATTGGCTTAGTGAGTCATTCAACTAGGAGAAGTTAGCACTTAGCAGTGTCTGAGATTGTCATGTGGATCTTGCAAGTTGCAAAATTTATTAAAGTCATTCCTCTAAAAGGAGAGTGAGGATTTCAAACTAGTTTTTATCCTCAGTTAATATGCAGGATCTTGTATTAAAAAGAAAAAAAAGCAGGATCTAGAAGTGACTCCAGTGACACACTAATCCTTTAATTAATCTAATTAATTGGCTTAGTGAGTCATTCAACTAGGAGAAGTTAGCACTTAGCAGTGACTGAGATTGTCATGTGGATCTTGCAAGTTGCAAAACTTATTAAAGTCATTCCTCTAAAAGGAGAGTGAGGATTTAAAACTAGTTTTTATCCTCGGATAATAAGCAGGATCTTGTATTAAAAAGAAAAAAAGCAGGATCTAGAAGTGACTCTAGTGACACACTTATCCTTTAATTAATCTAAATAATTGGCTTAGTGAGTCATTCAACTAGGAGAAGTTAGCACTTAGCAGTGTCTGAGATTGTCATGTGGATCTTGCAAGTTGCAAAACTTATTAAAGTCATTCCTCTAAAAGGAGAGTGAGGATTTAAAACTAGTTTTTATCCTCAGTTAATAAGCAGGATCTTGTATTTAAAAAAAAAAAATGCAGATCTAGAAGTGACTCTAGTGACACGCTTATCCTTTAATTAATCTAAATAATTGGCTTAATGAATCATTAAACTAGGAGAAGTTAGCAGATATATTATATACATTGTTATCTTTATACATATTTTTTTTTTGATGAAAATTGTTATCTTTATACATTGGTGACTATAAAAGAGGAACAAATCATTAATATTACGAACTATGTTAGACGCATTAGGCTGTTGAGTAGATTGGTATAAACTATTATCATCTTCTAATATTAAAAAACACTCCAAGGTTGTCTTACTATGTTAAGCACCTCCTAAGTCCTAACTAGCATAGAATGGGACCCTTGCAGCCAGGGTGTCAAATTAGTTGTCTATAATGATCTGCTATTCTCCGTTTGGTTACCCATCTTCTTTCCATGGGTGGTATTAAGTATTAACCCAATGTGATTGGTCACCTTACCTTGGGAGATGTAAATGTTAGGGGTTCAAAAAATTTCTGGATACAGGCTAATTGGAATGTTTAAATTGAGCAAGGATAAAAAATAATAAAGGCAAATTTACAGCTGAAATTTAATAAGGTTGTTGTTGGATTACTTCACTGGCTTTTTAGCCCTTTGTCCTAGGATTTTCACTATAATAATGATAGCATAAATAAGTGATCTTATTTCTTTAGATGTTGGGTTCATCTATGATGTTCAATGCGATATTTAGCTGTTTGAGAGTACAATATGATTAGCCTGTTTGTTTTGGCTTTCCCCCCTTAAAATAGGAACTTTTTTTATATAAAAAATCACTTCTAATATTCGCATGCTTGTTTGATTGGGCTTTTACTAAAAATGTTTATCTGAATGAGAAAAGCTGAAATTCAGCTTCTCACAAAAACATATCTTGAGAATCACGTCTTCTTTTTAAGTCTAAACAAACGGCCCATAGGAATTATGATGTAAATAAAAGAGTAATGCATAGCAGCTGACATTACTATCACACAGATGCAATGGAAATTTGTGATTTTTTGTATGCAAAATGGGTGTGTGAATTAATCTAGCGCCTCCAAAAAAAGTGTGTAATTGCTATAGTTATTTTGGTTATTCTAAATATTTTAAATCCACCGAAGTACTTTATCAAAAGCATCGTTTGTAAGTCATTATATTTTCTTTTATTGATTAGATTTATAAGGTTTTGTTTTGCCTGTGCTCACTTGGACCGTGTACTTGAATTTACAGTCCCTCATTACCGTGATAGCTGTTACCCTTTGATTTCACACAACGAGATCATGATTGATGAAGTTAACTTGAAGCACAAATTGTACTTTACATTTTGGTTCGCACAATCTTGTGGAGCTTTTCTTCTTGTAATTTACATTTGGAACTCATGCGAAAGTTTCAATTGTACAATTGGCTGCTGTTCTTGTAAATTGCCACTCAACTGCATTTCTATTTTCTGCATGTTAGCAGAAGTTGACAAGTTTGGAATTCAACTTAATTTCCAAATTGCCAAGTGCTTGATCCGTATGCGCAGAACTCATAACAAGAGTGTCCCATGTGGTTACCAAGTTCTCCGGTTTTAGATCTCCACCCTTGAATAATTTCTTCCTTTTTTTTCATTATTCAAAATCCTCACGCTCTTTATTTTTTAAAGGTCAAGATCTCACTGCAGAAAAATACTGCAGAAAAAATGGATCCGTTCCCGTCCAATGTGTAATGAATTTGAATTTAACGACGGCATAAGAACTCTTTTGGGTTGGATGGAATAAATTTTGATGTAATGAGAATGAGAATTAAAATGAGAGTAGTAATGAAATTGAACTGAGTGGAATGCAACATGTTCATTCACTTGTTCTTTTAATATGGATGGATAAAAACGAACTATATTCTTATGAATTGTAAAAGAAAATTTCTAATAAAACTATGATAAGTTGATTCATACCTATTTCATTTCGTACGAGTATTTTCCATTTTTTTTTCGATCTACTTCGAGGAGTATCCAACCGTCAACCTGAGACGGGGACTAATTTCTCGTGGGAGTTTGTTTGGCACATCGATGGATGGCATCCCTCCCAGCTGATCCAAGGCTCGAACTCGAGACCTTGGTTAAGGAGCGAGAGGCCTTTAACCACTCACGAGTATTTTCCCTTCTAAAGTAACTCTATATGACATTTTTCATATATATATATATATATATATATATATATATATATATATATATATATATATAATTTTAATACATTATTTGTTTAAAAATTATTTTTACATTGTGAAGATTTTAAGGTAGTTATAACAGGATTCATTTTTTTTATTATGCGATAATTTATGATTAATTGATAGTGTATAAAATTTTTACATTAACATTAAATACAAATTAAATAATATATGATATATATATATATATATATATATATATATATATATCATATACATATATATTAAATTAAAATAATAGTTTTATTATTATTATCTAAAAAAACAATAGTTTTATTATGTACATAGTTTGCTTAAAAAATTATTTACATAGTTTTATGAAAAATACTAGCAACACACTTTCTAACACACACTTTCCAACATACTTCCTCTTATTGGTTGAAATTCACACGGGTCCTACAAAATTCAAGTGGAAGTGGGACCCACATGAATTTCAACCAATTTGGATGGAGTATATTGGAAAGTGTGTGTGTGAGAGTGTGTTACCAGCACTCCTCTATATATATATATATATATATATATCATAATTTTTATTATTAACAATAGTTTGGGCTTTAAAATGGTCCGGCCCAAAAAAGGAGCCCAGTTGCGAACGTGTTCCAAACTAGGGTTTCGTGGCGCTTCATATATAATGGAAACCAAAACCCACCCTTCTTCTTCCCACAGCAACCCCGGACTCAGAAGCGCGGAGAGAGTGTGTGCGTGTGTTCTCCAATTCGAAAATGGTTACGTTCAGGGTGTGTCTAATTCCTTCGATTGGTGCGGGATTTCGTTTTCCTTTGTGATTTCTATGTTGTAATGCTAATTTGATTTGATGTTTTGGTTGCAGTTCCACCAGTACCAGGTTGTTGGGAGGGCTCTCCCAACGGAATCAGATCAGCACCCAAAGATTTACCGCATGAAGCTGTGGGCTACCAACGAGGTTCGCGCTAAGTCCAAGTTCTGGTAATTACTCTTCCATATATCTCGATTTTTTTTGTCTATATTTTTATTTTTTTTTTGTTTTCTATGATCTTTTGGTTTCGGAAAATGGTTCTCTCAGATGTGTAATTTTTTAGAAATGGAAATTAATATAATCTCTGTTTGAAATTTGGATTTATTGATTTCGATTTCAATTAGGTATTTTCTGAGGAAGCTGAAGAAGGTTAAGAAGAGCAACGGTCAAGTCCTTGCAATCAATGAGGTACGATCTCACCTATGTATCAGCTTTTTTTTTTTGTTTCACTGTTTTTTTAATATATGGCTTGAGAAGTTGACTGTGAATCCTTTTAAGTTTTCTTCTGATGCTGAGGAAATTGTAGAATTGGACATTTAGTTCAAACTGATCCAAGTTTGCTGATGTTCCATGGCTTGTATATATTTCTCTGCCATTTACTTGTGTTACCATTCTCCTATAGATAATGTTACAAAGGGTATTGTGGAGTGCACATGTTGGAACTTGGAATACTTGAAGAAAATTCTAATCGAGGGGGAAAATATGTATATTTACTACCAAGAGTTCGTGTTAATAATATTATTAAGAAGAAATAAAATATACTTTTTTTAATCAACAATGTGGAGTTTTCAAGTATTGCATAATTTTTCAATATCCCTTACTGTTTTTACTGACTTTCAGGTTACCACGATTTTGATAAAAAATTTGTTAATAATGTATATCTTCCTTGAATTGTGTCTGTTACTTGTGGATGACCTATGGTTTTAGTTTCTTTAGTTATGTCTTCAGAGAAAGGTTTTATTCTACTTCTTTACTGATTCAAAGTATATCCTTTTATATATTTCTTATATCCCATATATTTGTAATCTTTAGGATAGATATTTGGCACGGTCTAATAATAATCTTAAGATTATTGTTTGTGCCACATTTACCAATGGACATCCTTGTATCTTTGTAAATATATGTCGGATGTGTAATTTATTTCAAATTTCAAATGACTTGGAAAATATATCCAATCGCCATGGCTTTCTGCTGAACCTAATTTGTGTAAGTAGATGTTGATATTGCGTTGAACTCATACACGAATGTAACTTCATTAATATTGTATTAGTCTTATTTTCCAGATTTTTGAGAAGAACCCAACCAAGATTAAGAACTATGGGATTTGGTTGAGGTACCAGAGTAGAACTGGCTATCACAATATGTACAAGGAGTTCCGTGACACCACTCTAAATGGTGCAGTTGAGCAGATGTACAATGAGATGGCTTCACGCCACAGGGTCCGTTATCCGTGCATTCAAATTATCAAGACTGCCACCATCCCTGCTAAGCTTTGCAAAAGGGAGTGCACCAAACAATTCCACAACTCCAAAATCAAGTTCCCATTGGTTTTCAAGAAAATTAGGCCACCATCAAGGAAGCTGAAGACCACATACAAGGCTAAAAAACCCAACTTGTTTATGTAATGTGGTTGATGGATGAGTTACAAGTACTGCAGTCTCAGGCATTTTCGGTAGAAATATTCCTGTGGTTCGTGATTACCTGCTTTTGTTTTGAGGATCTTAGACTATCGTTATTGGATTCAAATGTTTTTGTTTCTGTTGGGTATGTATGAACTTGATATTTTTGATAATTGAGTAGAATCGAACAAATTTTATTCCTGTCATTTCAGACTTTATTCTTTGCTTGAAATTTAGCATTATGCTATGATTTTGTTCCTTGGTTGTGGAATACCACTGCCCCCAGGGCCACGGTTGAGCTGCAAATCCTCTTTTCTCGAATTTAACTGGGATTATAGTTAGTTCTCAAGCGTTTTGTATGTCTCGCGAGTGGCATTCTTCTGTAGAAGTATTGAAGACGCCTTGTCAGCTGAGGGAAAAGTGCTTCTAGTTGTATGTAAAATGAAAAACTAAAGTGTATTTGTTCTTGATTTTAAAATTTAAAAATAGTAACTTATGTTTTTTCATTAATGAAGTGGAACAAAATAAGCGGGAATGAGTTGGAAAAAAAGAGGGGAAACCGAACTATATTCTTTGGAAGATTAATGACGGAATAGTTATCATTTACGTTGTAGCTGTGGAGGGAACACGCAAAATTGGTATTAGGGTGAGTTTAAACTGATTAAGTTAGGCTCTTGTTGAGTTTAAATAATACATTCAAGAAATTACTAATTAGAATATTACTCGGCAGTGCAGGATTGACAAAATAAAAATAGCATCCTTGGAATTTGGATCGAACACACTGTCATTGAGTTTGACATTTTTGGGGCTACAACAAATAAATAGTTTCGTCAAGGCACAAAGTGGTGGCTTCAGAAATCTCTCAAAAGTCAAAAAAAAAACATTTCATGATAAGCAGTGATGAACTGGATTATGGTGCGAGCAACCGTCAACTTACTATTTTTTAAAGTTATATATTTGTGTTACAAATTTGGTCATAACGGAGCAGTTAAACGGATAATAAAGGTAGAGCTAATAATGGCCGCTGAATTTCAATCCAAGTAAAATTATCACTGCTCTAAAATTTCAAATTGACCGGCTCGCTCCGTTCTGTGTACTGTTCCGCTGTTATCTTCAGTTACTGTTTCATTTTTTTGTATTTTTTTTTTACGGAAATGTTTCATTTTTGTCTTAACTCTTAACTAGTACAGTACTTTTTTGCTCTTTTGTTGGATAAACAATATTTAGCTGTCTAATTTCTAAATTTCCTAATTTTTTATTAGGAGAACGCTCATGAATGCCTTTAAAAGTAAGTTTTTGTTGTGAATTGGTGTATTTAATATTTAAACAAGTGAAATACTTAGTTTTACAGTACAAATTTGCTTAAAATAGATTCCTTAAAGATATTCGATAGCATCACCTCTTTTATTATATCTCTTACGGGAAAATAATGCTTTTGTCCTAAATTGTATTCTTGTTTTGAATTTAATTTGACATAATGTCAATATAAAATGTTTTAGCTATTGTTTAATGATTAAAGTAGCATACAGTGTTAGTATAAAATATTTTTACACTGATATCTACTAACATTTTTGACATTTGTATTCTTATTTTAATAACTAAGAGATAAATAATAATAATAATACTGACTTGTTAAAATAATATTATTGGAAGTCAGTGTAAAAATTCGTTATACTGACTGTATATAAAAATTAAACTATTTGTTTAATTAAATATTAACACCTCATTACAAATATTGGACAATATAAGATTGATTCACATTCTTTACATTGAAAATGTATTATAATTAAATCCTATAATAATATATAATTGATTAATGTTATAAAAAAATCTTTACACATTTCCTCTCTGTCGCATATGTAAAGTTTTGTAGGAGCTTTAATCCCTGAATATAGTATTATATTTTATATTGTATGAATAATAATTATTTAAAAAAAATTGAGTCAAAATTGAAATATACTCCAATTTTACCTTAATGTTATAGCTAACGGACTCCTTTGTTCTGAATATTACAGCACATATACATAACAATCATATTTTATATTGCCTCCACTCGTGGATATATATTTCCTTTTTACTCTTCCTGGCATTAACTGCTTCTCCTCTACATGCTAGTTTCTTGATCTTTGCTAAATTTGGGTCCATCCTTTTTCTGAATGAACTGTCATACTCAAATTAGCCTATAATAACTACATGCTCCTTCTTTATCACAGGGAAGCACAACATCATGACCACAAACTTGTTTATACTCAAACCGAAGTAGCAAACTTTTACATTGTAGACATTGTTATCCTTAACAGCCTGCTGTTTCAAAGTCGGTTGTGCTAACTAAAGTATTTTTGTATATCATCATTTTTTGTTCACCTTCTGTGTTATCAATTTATCTTCCTCTTTTGGCAATTGCATTTCTTCTCTGGAGTTATTTGAGCTTGATTAACTATTAAGATGAATGCAAATGATACGTTATTCACACAAGTTATTCCATACGAAATATATAAAAATTATTCACACTATAATGTTTGCATTCATACTCCACCCCATATTGTATCAGATGGCTTATGGGGTGATCACCAAACAGCTGGATCGCCATTAAAATCCTCTTTCCCAATATTCCAGCTTGAAGCCATTGTAATTTTTGCTATAACACAGGCTTGTCATTTCTTTCTGAAGAGGTTGGATTTACCTATGCTCATTTCACAAATAATGGTAAGTACTAAGTACCCTCATCATATATATGTTTATCTAATGAGGTAATTAAGAGTTCATCAATAAAAACATAACACGTGTTAAGCTGTTATAAATGTCATAATCCTATTGAAAAACAACACCTGATGTACCTATGGTATACCTAAGTTTTGTCCTATGCATATAGGTGCTTAATCCTGTATCTGATATTGTGTTTGTTTCCTTCTTAAGAACATTAATTCATTTCATGGTTCTAAAGTTGTTGTCCTAATTAACTTTAATTGGTAATTGGGAATAAGACTGATAAATTTGTGTGTGTTTGAAGGCTGGGATAATTCTAGGACCATCGATAATTATGCCGGCATTGGATAAATACAAGATGATCTTGTTTCCTTATGGAAGTCAGGATAGTCTTGCAACAGTAACATCAATTGGTTATGCATTATACGCCTATGAGATTGGTGTAAAAATGGATTTTGGCATGATCAGCAGAACAGGAAGAAAGGGATGGGCCATTGCCTTTGTTGGGTTGGTATCACCTCTGATTATTGGTTTTGCATTTCAGCCCTACTCTTCTAGACGTTTAGGGAAAGGTTTTGGAGACGATGCAACAAGAGAGTCCCTTGCTATAATGATATCACACTGTTTAACTTCATTTTCAGTGATTGCTTCTGTTCTGGATGACCTTAAAATCATAAACTCTGAACTTGGCAGATTAGCATTATCTTCTGCATTGGTGTCTGACATATTGAGTAACACTTTTACAATTTTAGTCACATGCCTGGATGGTGCAGATTTCTTAACATTTATTAGGAGGTTTTTACCATTGTTAGTCCTGGTCATCTTCATTTCATTTGTGTGTCGTCCAGCAATGTTTTGGATCATTAGACACACTCCAGAAGGAAGACAAGTGGATAATACTTGCATAAATGTCATCATTGGGATTGTCTTAGCTTTGGCTTATTGTTCAATGATCTTTAATGTTGAAATCGTCCTGCTACCTTTCATTTTTGGTTTGGTTACACCAGAAGGACCTCCATTGGGATCTGCATTGATTAAAAGGATTCATGTGTTTGGCACTGAATTGCTTTTGCCAATCTTCATGACTGCCTGTGCAATGAAGGCAGATTTATCACTGGCTATTGCACCAATCACAATTACAACTACTGCCACCATTCTCTGTCTGATTCATGGAACCAGATTAGCAGCATACTTTGCATGTTCACTATATTGCAAGCTGCCTGTAAAGGATGCTTTGTCTCTTGCCCTCATTTTGAACTCCAAAGGTTTTGTGGAAGTAATCTTGTACAGTGCCTCATTGGACAAAATGGTAATACAATTCCTCCTCAGTCTTTCAATATATATATATATATATAATATGCTCTTAAAAGTATTTTTAATTTGTTTTTTTCTTGATCAAATGCTTATGCAGGATATTCATCCCCAAACTTATGTATTGATGATTCTTGGCATCATGGTACAAATAAGCACAACGCATCTTGGGGTGAAATATTTGTATGATCCTTCAAGGAAATATGCTGGCTACCAGAAAAGGAACATATTTAGTTTAAAGCCTAACTCAGTTCTTCGGGCACTTGTTTGCATTCACAAACAGCACCACACAATACATATCACCAATGCTCTTGATCTATTTTGTCCTACGGCACAAGATCCTCTCATTGTGGATGCATTACATCTAATAGAACTAATTGGAAGGTCTTCACCCATTTTCATTTCTCACAAGCTGCAGAAAGTTGTTGAGTCCTCAGAAAACTCCTACTCTGAGAATATCATCCTTGCTTTCACCCTCTATGAGCATGACAAACAAGGTGCAGCATCAATAAACACCTACACAGCGGTGTCTCCACTTAACTTGATGCATGAAGATGTATGCACCCTTGCATTGGACAAACTTGCATCCATTATTATTCTCCCTTTTCATAGAAAATGGTCCACCGATGGTACAATTGAAAACGAGGACAAGAACATAAGGTCTCTAAATTGTATGGTCCTTGAAAGGGCTCCATGCTCGGTTGGAATCCTAGTAAGTCGTGTTGTTCATCGAAGAGATTCGCCACTTCGATTAGCCATGATCTTTTTGGGTGGACAGGATGATAGAGAGGCTTTGTGCTTGGCCAATAGAGCAGCTAGGGACTCTAGTATTCACCTTGTTGTGTATCACCTTGTAACCAATGATTCTAAGTTTAACATTGGAATGCCAGACATGGATACTATAATTGATAGAGCAGTGTTAAAAGATTCTATGACAGCAAACTGTGAAAAGAAAAATGTAAATTATGTAGAGATAGTAGTAGAGGATGGACTCCAAACTGCTTCTATTATTCGTGAAATGGCAGATGAGAATGACTTTTTTGTAGTTGGGAGACGTCATGGCATCATATCTCCTCAAACAACCGGGCTTGAAGATTGGAGCGAGTTCTCAGAGTTGGGTCTCATTGGAGATTATCTTGCTTCCACAGATCTTAACAGCAGATCATCTGTTTTGGTGGTGCAGCAGCAACAAGTGTCCCAGCTGTGGTAGATACACCAGGATTTGATGTCCCATTTTGACGTATCGCATGATGTTGCCTAATCATGCTCAGGAATAGATCATTTTATGTAAAATTGATAGAAAAATATATATTAAATGTTTGTTAAGTTTTATTTAATTAGCCAGAAATAAAAGTAATTCATTTGAAATAAAGTATTATAACGAGCATATTGTCATGAAAAATACTATATACATATCATAATTAAGGAATATTTCTAATTTCACCGGGAGTAGTTAAGATATTTCTAATCACGGACTTTACTGTAATTGTATGCAAGCTTTCAGTTGAAAAGAGAAATGTTCTGAACAGAAGTATAATGGTTGTTACGTAGTGCAACTTTCTAATGCTCTAATCCCTAATGTTACTTATACAGTTTCTAATGTGCAGGATAAAGAAAAACAGGAGTTACTGGTACTTTGTACACTGGATAATACTAGGGACGATAGTTTCTCTCTTTTGGAGATCATCAACACTTACACGGGTTTAAAAGCATACCATAAGAGAACCATAAAAAGCACAACTATCCAAGAGTCCAAGAAAAATTGGAATATATGAAAAAGCAAGGAGGAGTGATTCTAGGAAGTGAGTCTTGTGGTGTTGTCAAAGATGAAATCAGAAAGGGAAGTTGTCACTCACTTTTTTTTTTTATAGGCAAATGTATGTAGTTAATTATTATTTTAATTTTTCATTTTTGAACTTTGGACCTCATACTCCTCCAATTTCTTTTTAGCTCAAATCACTTGAACTACCAAACCCCAACACCATAGAAAAAGACATGCAGCAGGGGATTGGTTTCTTACAAAATGGTGTAGAGTTTCCCTTGATTAGTTAAGAGGAATGAATGGGACGTCTTGACATTATCATATTTTGGTGCCAGCAGTTTATGCAAGTGGGAGCTGATTTTATAAAGGATAAATAAGCAGATAGAGTGCATTTGTCAAAAAGTGGTGTGAGAATCATGCGTGCATTTCTAATATGCACTATTTAGGAATATATTCGATTTAAAGAAAAAGTTACAGCAAAAATGCGGGGATAGCTCAGTTGGGAGAGCGTCAGACTGAAGATCTGAAGGTCGCGTGTTCGATCCACGCTCACCGCAAAATCTTTTATTCTTTTCGAACTTTAGTGAAAGATGGACAGGCGGATTCACACCACCTCTTTGTTTAGCTTTACACCCGTCCTAAGGGATCACACGTCGCCTTTACCAGAAGATAGGCATAAACGGATGTTTGTAAACGAGGACAGATACAGATTAACTCGAGGTTTTATTTCCTTTTGGTGGAAAATGGGCCTAGGCCCAATAAAAGAGAAAATAACAACCCAATATCACGTGCAGTAAAGACTCCCATGACATCAACTGATCAACTCACTCAAGGTTTTATTGTTTCGGTGTTTTCTTTTGTTTTTTATGGAAACTTCCAATTAATTTATATGTTCTTACATTATTATTATTTATTTTTTTTCTGTTCAGTTGTTGTCTATATTTCGTATTTATTGATTTCTTCCTATAATAGGCATAATTTATTTTAACGTACATAGTCATGGAACATAAAAGTTTTATTTCACATGTTCAATAAAAGTTCGAAATTGAAAGTTTTAAGGATTGACAATAGCCTGGAGTTTGTTTCAGAGCAGTTTAATGAGTTTTACAGGAAACAGGGAATTAAAAGGCATAGGACTGTGGCACGAACTCCTCAACAAAATGGTCTAGCATAAAGGATGAACATGACTATTCTGGAGCGTGTTAGGTGTATGCTTTTAGGTGTTGGACTACCTAAGAGTTTCTGGGGTGAAGCTGCAAATACTACAGTGTACTTGATAAACAGATGTCCGTCTTCAGCTTTAGACTTCAAGACACCTATGGAAGTATGGAGTGGTAAACCAATGAATTACTCTAATCTTAGGGTATTTGGTTCTTTGGCATTTGCTCACATCAAGGAGGACAAGCTTGATGCACGGACGGTAAAATGCATCTTCATTGGGTATCCAGATGGTGTGAAGGGCTACAAGTTTTGGAAGTTGGAATCAGGAGGATCAAGGTGCTTTGTAAGCAGGGATGTCACATTTGATGAGATCAGGATGGGTATGATGTGCAATGGCTTGGAGCAAAGCAGCTCAGATGAAACAGACCAGAAAGCTCAGTTTGAGGTGGAGTTTCCCACCTTTAACATCAGAGAGGAAAGTCCACCACCAGCAGAACAGACAGATCAACAACCACCAGTAGTATCGGATTATTAGTTGAATAGAGACCGAGTTAGGAGGAATATTGTACCTCCTAAGAGATTTGGGTATGCTGACCTCGTTTGCTATGCTCTTAATGCGGCTGAAGAGATACAAGATCCAGAACCGAGAAGTTTCAGAGAGGCTATGGAAAGCAAGGATAGTCAGAATTGGTTACAAGCGGTGCAAGCAGAAGTGGAATCCTTGGATAAAAAACAAACCTGGACACTTGTGGACTTACCCAAGAATCAAAGGGTAGTTGGATGCAAGTAGATCTTCAAGAAAAAGAATGACATTCTTAAGGAAGAGATAAGCTCTAGCAAGGAAGAGATAAGCAAGCTTAAGGACCAATTGAATTATGAATTTGAGATGAAGGATCTTGGTAACGCAAAGAGGATACTTGGGATGGACATAGTCAAAAGCAGAAAGAGAGGGGAACTATTACTATCTCAGCAAGGTTACTTGAGGAAAGTTGTAGAAAGGTACATGATGCATCAATCTAAACAGGTTTCTACACCTTTGGGTAATCACACAAAGCTCTCTATTTCTCAAGCTCCTAGCAATGACACGGAAAGAAGAAGAATGGATTCTATTCCTTATGCAAGTGGAGTGGGTAGCATCATGTATGGGATGGTATTTAGCAGACCATATTTGGCACACGCCATTAGCATTGTTAGCAGGTTTATGGCGGATCCGGGGGAAGCTCATTGGGAGGCTTTGAAGTGGGTTCTAAGGTATTTGAATGGTTCTCTAAATTCTGGACTTATGTACAAGAAAGCAGCTCAATGAGAAGATGTTATTGTGGGTTATGTTGATGCGGATTATGCCGGGAATGTTGATACAAGGAAGTGTCTTTCAGGGTATGTGTTCACTTTGTTTGGTACTGCAATTAGTTGGAAGTCTACTTTACAACCCGTGGTTGTGTAACATCCTAGAAATTTTATTATAATTAAGTAAAAAATAATAATAAAATAAAATATTGGCTATTAAAATGTATAGTACAAA
This sequence comes from Sophora flavescens, assembly GCA_030762895.1. Taxonomy (NCBI): domain Eukaryota; kingdom Viridiplantae; phylum Streptophyta; class Magnoliopsida; order Fabales; family Fabaceae; genus Sophora; species Sophora flavescens. The sequence continues at coordinate 101,100,990 of CM061062.1, forward strand.
TAAAATATAATTATGGGGTTTAGTATAAAAAAATTTAATAGTATAAGGTTTTATTAAAATTACTTAATTATTTTAAAAGAATTTAATATATATATATATATATATATATATATATATATATATTAAAAAAAAGTGAACGGCATGCAGGGCAAGTAGCCCTTGGTTCACTTTTGGATTTTTGCCAAAAAGGTAATCAGGTTTTAATATATATATATATATATATATATATATATATATATATATATATATATATGTGTGTGTGTCTAAAGTAAAGAAAGGAAAGGGAAAAACGCGTCAGGGCTAACAATGTGAAGGTTGCGCTGCACAGTGTAGCACTTCAAGCATTCCTTCATTCCTTGCCAGTACAACCGTCACAACACAGATCCAAAAACGTCACCAAATGGGAGGGGAATTTTTAGGGAAGCGCAAATCCCTATCATACGTAATTTTAGAGCATATTGGAGGTCTGCAAAAGGTGAGTAAAAATATTTTTTTTCTCACACTTTCATGGTACGATTAATTTGAAGCTTTGTCATATAGATTTGTTAATCACAAAAATTAAGATTTTAGAGTGCATGATTTTTATTTGGAATTGTGAAATATTTTCATGTCACTTGATGAATTGATTTAGTGGGTGTAATTTTCTTGTTATTCTTTTTATGTTTGATGGCAATAAAATAATAGAAATAAATAAAATAAATAGATATATAAATACCCAAATTCGCATTGTGCGCAACCTTGCAGTGGCATAATATTTTTTTGCATCATGTGTTTCTTTCATGGATTCATTATTTATGTATTTATGATTGTTCCAATTTTGATAATAGATTTCTATTAATACATATATGCCACGCCCCTGTTAGTTAATACATGTACTATAATAAGCATAAATTATATTAAGGACTTATATGTTATGGTTGTGTTTGTGTTTTAAATCCTGTTATAGTGCCTACGTAATTGATGCATGGAGGTTGAGAAAATATTTGGAAGTCATCTGGGATGGCATATTGCATAGTGTATATGAGTTGGTCATCACCTTCCGGGAAGGGATGACGGTATACATTCTATTCCGAGAATAGGATGAGAGATATCATCATCTGGGATGGGATATCAATCCATTAAAAATATCCACATCTGGGATGGGATATTAGATACCCCATTCGGGATGGGGAAGGCGGTAGGACGTCATTACATGAATATGAGCTCATAGACATTAGTGGATCTGGGATTCACACCAGTTCTGGGAACCAAAGAGTCAAGTTAAGTGATTCTGGGAATCACCGAGTCATGTTCGTGGAGTTGCATTGTGTAGAGTTTGCATGGTGAATGTGATTAAATGCAATGAGATGTGACCGTTACTGAGCTTATGAGTTTGTACTTTAAATACTTGACATTAATTTTATTTATATATATTTATTATTTTGGGGGTTTATTATATTCACTATTTTAAAAAAATTAGCGGGTGCCATGAATGTTTTTCCGGTTACCGCGCCGGCTGAAAACAACACTATTTGCGAATCTTTTTACCAAATGATTATTTTTATTCACTGGGATTATATCTCATTAAAAGTGTTGTTTTCAGAGCACGAGGACGACATCACTGGAACTGAAGAGGATTGAAGACCTAGCGAATTTTCTTATTTAGTATCTAGCTTTGTTAGTATTTTATTTTGAATAAGGAGCCGTTTGTGGTTAGGCATGTTTATTTTATTTTCAACGTTGGGTTATTTTAGTAGACGCCCGGGTTTTGAGGCAATTCATTTTATTTATATAAGGATTTATTTACTACTTTGGACACTTTATATCTATTTTAATTAATATGAGGTATTTTCAGACCCGATTAAGTCGCAAAATTTTTATGACAAGTTTGTTTAATTTAAAACTATTTAAAGGATTTTTCATTGATTTTGTTTTGGGTTACTAATGTAACGAAGGGCGTTACATTTATGGTATCAGAGCGGTTCGATTCTAAATCGGACTGTGGCATTGGGGCTTTTATAAAACAAAACTTGGGCGCATAGGATGCTTGTTAGAGTTATAAATGCTGCATGCTATTCTTTGGGATATTGGACCTGATCAACCCAGTATTTCATTGGTAGTGGGCAGATTTATGGCGATTAATAGGCAAGGGACGAACGTTGCACTTGCACCAGCTTTGGATTGTATAGCCAGAGTTATGCAAGCGCGGGCGGAGACTCTCCGTCAACTGAATGGGAATGGAGGCCAGTCACTAATGAAGTGGTGGCAACCTAGGACCCTTAACACGGGGGGCTTTTCGACTTCAAGAAGAACAATTTGCCATCATTCTGAGGCAGCTTAGATCCGAAGGAGGCTGAATTTCTTCTACTCGTTAAGAAAAATAAATAAATTATTATATTGTTTGATTCAGGAGCAACGTATTCCTTGATACATCCTTTATGTGTGAAAATTTGGAGATACCAATATTTCATTTGTCCTTTGATTCATATGTTTCTACTCCTATAGGTATATTCTTGTTCTTCCATTGGTTGTTTCTTGTGATAAGTGTTTGGTTTAGAGAGCTCAAGGATACATGCTCTCATTCACTGCTACTATAGAGGCAGACAATGATGTAGCGACTATCTCTATGATGCGCAAGTTTCAATAGGGGGTTGAGTTTAGCATAGATCTAGTGTCAAAGAGTAGACTAATATCTGTAGCGCCTTACAAGATAACACCTCTAGAGTTGAGCGAGCTCAAGAAACAGATGGAGGATATGTTATAAAAAAGGGTTCATTAGGCCTAGTGTGTCACCATGGGGAGCACCGGTGCTTTTAGTGAAGAAAAAATATGGGAGTACGAGGTTGTGTGTTGATTATAGACAACTGAATAGGGTAACCATCAAGAACAAATATCCCTTGCCTAGGATAGATGATCTCTTAGATCAGTTAAGGGGAGCGTCAGTGTTTTCCAAAATAGATCTAAGATCGGGATACCATCAAATTAGAGTTAGAAGCGAGGACATCCCTAAGACATCCTTCAGGACAAGGTATGGGCACTATGAGTATGCAGTGATGCCCTTTGGTGTGACCAACGCCCCAGCCGTTTTCATGGACTGCATGAATCAGATCTTTAGGACCTTTTTAGACAGGTTTGTGGTGGTGTTCATAGATGATAACACTTAAGGTTGGTGTTGCAGGTCTTGAGGGACGAGCGTCTTTATGCCAAACCAGAGAAGTGTGAGTTTTGGCTAGACGAGGTAAAGTTTTTAGGACACACAATCTCAAAGGATGGTGTAGCGGTCGATTCCTCTAAAGTTGACGCGGTGTTGGGATGGGAGCAACCTAAGACAGTAACCGAAGTAAGAAGTTTCTTAGGCTTAGCTGGTTACTATAGGAAGTTCATAGAGTTCTCTAGATTAACCTTACCTTTGACCCAGTTGACTAGGAAAGGGAAACCTTTTGTGTGGGACCAGGAGTGTGAGGATGGGTTCCAAGAGCTTAAGAGGAGATTGGTGTCATCACCAGTCTTAACTATTCCGGATCCCTTAGTGAGTTTGGTGGTATACTGCGACGCATCCAAGAATGGCTTGGGATGTGTCTTAATGCAGGAGGGTAAGGTGGTAGCATATGCCTCTAGGCAGCTTAGGCCACATGAGGGGAATTACCCTACCCATGACCTAGAGCTAGTAGCTGTGGTTTTTGCCCTTAAGATTTGGAGGCACCACCTTTATGGGGCAAAGTTTGAAGTTTTTAGTGATCATAAAAGCCTTAAATATCTGTTCGACCAGAAGGAGTTGAACATGAGACAACGAAGGTGGATGAAGTTCCTTAAGGACCATGACTTTGAGTTGAAGTACCATCCGGGAAAAGCCAATGTGGTGGCGGATGCTTTGAGTAGGAAGTCCATACATGCGTCAAGCTTGATGGTGCAAGAGCTGAACCTCATGGAAGAGTCTAGGGACATGAATCTGGAAGTGTTGGACGTGCCCTTAAATGTCTTAAGTTTGAAGTTGAATAGGTTGGAAATTAATAGTGACCTTAGAGATGAGGTTAGGCGGGGACAACTCTTAGACCAGGAGTGACAGTCTCGGTTAGGACAAGAGGGTTATGAGTTGTCAGTTGATGGGCTAGTGAAATTGAAGTTTAAGAATAAGATCGTTGTTCCTAAGGAGGGGAGCCTTAGAGAGAAGATATTGGAGGAAGCTCATAGGGGGAGGTTTACCATACGTCCTGGAATAACTAAGATGTACCAAGACCTTAAGAGGATGTATTGGTGGCCAGGAATGAAAAAGGATGTGGCTAGCTTCATAACTAGGTGTTTAGTGTGCCAAAAGGTTAAGATAGAACATCAGAAGCCTTTGGGGTTGTTGCAGTCCTTGGAGATCCCAAAATGGAAGTGGGAGAGAATTTCTATGGACTTTGTGATGGGGTTACCTAAGACACGTTTGGGCTTAGACGCCATTTGGGTGATAGTGGATAGGTTGTCCAAGTCTGCCCACTTCTTGCCAATTAAGGCAACCTATAGTTTAGACAAGTTGACATACCTCTATATCAAGGAAATAGTCAAGCTTCATGGGATACCCACATCCATAGTGTTGGATAGAGACCCGAGGTTTACCTCTAGATTTTGGAGAGCTTTTCAGCAAGCCTTTGGGACTAAGTTGAACCTTAGCACGGCCTATCATCCCCAAACGGATGGTCAGTCAGAGCGGACCATTCAGACCCTTGAGGACATGCTTAGAGCGTGTGTCTTGGATGAAGGAGGGAGTTGGGATAGGTTCCTACCTCTCATTGAGTTTGCGTATAACAATAGTTATCACGCTAGTATAGGCATGACACCCTACGAGGCCCTATATGGGAGGAAGTGTAGGTCCCCTTTATGTTGGTGTAAGGTAGGTGAGAATACCTTGATAGGACCTGAATTGGTCCAGGAAACCTCCGAGAGAATCAAAATGATTAGGGAGAGGATGCGCACGACGTAAAGTAAACAAAAGAGAATTGCCGACAAAAGGAGAAAGCCTCTTGAATTCCAGGAAAGTGAGAATGTATTTTTGAGAGTCACTCCTAAGACGGGGGTAGGGAGGGCGATGAAAGTCCGCAAGCTAAATCCTCGTTTCATGGGACTTTTCCGAATCCTTAAAAGAGTCGGGCCTGTTGCTTATCAATTGGCTCTTCCGCCACAGTTGGCAAACCTTCATGATGTTTTCCATGTGTCGCAACTCGGAAAATATGTGCCCGATGAATCTCATGTGATAGCTCCTAAGTCTGTACAATTGGAGGGTAATTTGATCTATAAACCAGAGCCTTGTCAAATCATGGACAAGAGCACTAAGCCTCTGAGGAACAAGACAATTCCATCGGTGAAAGTGTTATGGGAAGGATTGACCCCTGAGGAAGCCACTTGAGAGATGGAGGATGACATCGTACGCCAATATCCAGATTTTATTATCTAAGGTATGGTAACCCTTTTGTTTTGAATATGACATGCAAAGATAAGTGCATAAGTATGAGACGAATTTCAGGGACGAAATTCTTTAAGGATGGGAGAAAATGTAACATCCTAGAAATTTTATTATAATTAAGTAAAAAAAATAATAAAATAAAATATTGGCTATTAAAATGTATAGTACAGATAAAATATAATTAAGGGGTTTAGTATAAAAAATTTAATAGTATAAGGATTTATTAAAATTACTTAATTATTTTAAAAGAATGTAATATATTTATATATATATATATATATATATATATATATATATTAAAAAAGAAAAAAAAAGAAAAGAAGTGAACGGCGTGCAGGGCAAGTAGCCCTTGGTTCACTTTTGGATTTTTACCAAAAAGGTGTTCCATAAAGGTTTTAAATATATATATATGTCTAAAGTAAAGAAAGGAAAGGGAAAAACGCGTCAGGGCTAACAACGTGAAGGCTGCGCCGCACAGTGTAGCACTTTAGGCGTTCCTTCCTTCCTTGCCAGTACAACCGTAACAACACAGATCCGAGAACGTCACCAAACGGGAGGGGAATTTTTAGGGAAGCGCAAATCCCTATCATACGTAATTTTTAGAGCATATTGGAGGTCTGCAAAAGGTGAGTAAAAATATTCTTTTTCTCACACTTTCATGATACGATTAATTTGAAGATTTGTCATATAGATTTGTTAATCACAAAAATTAAGATTTTAGAGTGCATGATTTTTATTTGGAATTGTGAAATATTTTCATGTCACTTGATGAATTGATTTAGTGGGTGTAATTTTCTTGTTATTCTTTTTATGTTTGATGGCAATAAAATAATAGAAATAAATAAAATAAAATAGATATATAAATACCCAAATTCGCACTGTGCGCAACCTTGCAGTGGCATAATATTTTTCTGCATCATGTGTTTCTTTCATGGATTCATTATTTATGTATTTATGATTGTTCCAATTTTGATAATAGATTTCTATTAATACATATATGCCACGCCCCTGTTAGTTAATACATGTACTATAATAAGCATAAATTATATTAAGGACTTATATGTTATGGTTGTGTTTGTGTTTTAAATCCTGTTATAGTGCCTACGTAATTGATGCATGGAGGTTGAGAAAATATTTGGTAGTCATCTGGGATGGCATATTGCATAGTGTATATGAGTTGGTCATCACCTTCCGGGAAGGGATGACGGTATACATTCTATTCCGGGAATAGGATAAGAGATATCACCATATGGGATGGGATATCAATCCATTGAAAATATCCATATCTGGGATGGGATATTAGATACCCCATCCGGGATGAGGAAGGCAGTGGGACGCCATTGCATGGATATGAGTTCATAGACATTAGTGGATCTGGGATTCACACCGGTTATGGGAACCAAAGAGTCAAGTTAAGTGATTCTGGGAATCACCGAGTCATGTTCGTGGAGTTGCATTGTGTAGAGTTTGCATGGTGAATGTGATTAAATGCAATGAGATGTGACCGTTACTAAGCTTATGAGTTTGTACTTTAAATGCTTGACATTAATTTTATTTATATATATTTATTATTTTGGGGGTTTATTATATTCACTATTTTAAAAAAATTAGCAGGTACCATGAATGTTTTTCCTTATTCTCATGCTTTAAAAAACAACACTATTTGCGAACCTTTTTACCAAATGATTATTTTTATTCACTGGGATTATATCTCATTAAAAGTATTGTTTTTAGAGCACGAGGACGACATCACTGGAACTGAAGAGGATTGAAGACCTAGCGAATTTTCTTATTTAGTATCTAGCTTTGTTAGTATTTTATTTTGAATAAGGAGCCGTTTGTGGTTAGGCATGTTTATTTTCAACGTTGGGTTATTTTAGTAGACGCCCGGATTTTGAGGCAATTCATTTTATTTATATAAGGATTTATTTGCTACTTTGGACACTTTATATCTATTTTAATTAATATGAGGTATTTTCAGACCCGATTAAGTCACAAAATTTTTATGACAAGTTTGTTTAATTTAAAACTATTTAAAGGATTTTTCATTGAATTTGTTTTTGGTTACTAATGTAACGAAGGGCGTTACAGTTGCGTTGTCAACTACACAAGCAAAATATATAGCTCTTGCGGATGGAGTAAAGGAAGCTCTGTGATTAAAAGGGATGATTGGTGAATTCGGAATTATGCAAAAAAGTGTAACTGTTCATTGTGATAGCCAAAGTACTGTTCACTTAGCTAATCATCAAGTTTATCATCAGAGAACGAAGCATGTTGATGTAAAGCTTCATTTCATTAGATATGTGGTTGAACCAAAGGAAATTCAGATTGAGAAGATAGCTTCGGAAGACAATTCAGCGGATGTATTCACAAAGTCACTACCAAGAGCAAAGTTCAAGCTTTGCTTGGACTTGATAAACTTCATTGAAGCATAATTCCATAAGTAGGAGAGCCACCACTACAAGGTTAACTCAATCCTTTGATTTGGAGTCAAGGTGGAGTATTGTTGAAAGTGCCTCAAAATCAAGTTTAAAACTGCAGAATTTGGTATACAAACAGCTGGTAATCGATTATCAGAATTCTGTAATCGATTACCAATAGCTCATAATCGATTACGACGCGTCAGTTTCTGATATTTAAGTTCGTTACAGCAGCAAACGAAATATGATTTGGGGTTTCTTGGGTGCGTTTTTCAGACCGAAAAAGAGAGAAAAACCTAGAGAATACTATCATCTTGTATTGCTTTGATTTTATTGTGAATTGAGAGAAGAATCAAGAGATGATTAGAGAGAGATCGAGGGTTGTGTGAACATAGAGAAAAGAAAGGCTTGTGTTCTCTTGTTTGTTCATCTTGAGCATGGTGGTGTGAAGATCCAAGGGATCTCTATTGTAATCTTTATCAAAGTTCATAGTGGAGGAGGCTCTCTCTCGTGGATGCAGGCCACATTGACTGAATCACGCTAAATTGTGTGTGCTCTCTCTTTCTTCTTCCCTTTCTCTTTTCTGTTGCTGTAATTGAATTACCTGTTGTGATAATTCAATTACCACATATTGTTGTGCTTTTATTGTGCTATTTTGCGCTTTGTTCTTGCTGGTTGTTTGCTATAGTATTTCTTCTACATTAGGTGTATTGGGTTTAGGTTGCGAAACTCTATTTCTTGATACTGTTTAGTCTTTTGTGTATTGTTTCAGGGATCTTCTTTGGATTCTTTCTTACATTGGACCAACAGTAACCAACCATATATTGACATATTATAAAATAAAAAGTTTGATTCTTATAATAATGATAATTATCTTAAAAGCTATACACGAAATGATGTGTGACTGATTAACAATGCAAACACTGATAATACATCACAATTAAACTATGCTATTGAATAACTATTACATCTCCTACACGTGTAATCATAGTCCAAACGTTAGTTGGTCTATGATCCAATGGATGTGTGCTCCTCTAAATAATCACCCCGATATGGACTTTAGAAAGGTCAACATTTTTAATCCGAGTTAGCCTTTTCAATTTTTAACCGGAGAGTAAGGTCTTTCATTATATATACAATTGCTTCATTTCATTCATTGTCTAACTTTCACCCTGCAAATGCAATTTAGCCTGATACATCTTCAATAGCTCGCAAGTTTCCTTCTCATGACAAAGGACAAACTTGTTTCAAAAGACCCTTTCACGACACGGAGACCCCTTAGTCAAGCTTACAATAATTATGCAAACTCAAGAACAACGCAGTACTTGACGTCCGGTAAGAGTGTAAGATTCGCATCCCATTTATTGGGGGTTCAATTCCTCTCCAAATATATTATTATTTTATTATATGGGTCTTTCTTTCTCCAATTGGAAATTTCCAGTAAATGAAAAGGATCCCATTCCATTTATTGGACACAAAATAAATGGGATATTTTGTGTCAATATTTTCCTCTGAAAGAGTCATACAAATAATGGATGTCAGTCTAATAAGTAGCAAAGGTTATGTAGCAGCATAATCTTCAGTCCAACCCCACCTTTTATGGACATTTGACTTCATGCCCATGTGCACTTGCCTTATAAATGTCCTGACAACATAGACGGCTATAACAATTAAGTGTCCATTAGGGGATCATACCTCTTCCCCTTCTATCTCTTCATATCTTTTTTAAATAAAAAACAGTCCACTCGATGTACTTATATGATGATGAGAGTTGGACAACAAATCAAAAGAAAGGTTTTACATCTTTATGCTTTTGTCATGAGGATAAGGTGTACCAAATTTGAGTAAGTAGATTAATTAAGTATTTATTTAATAAATATTGATTGAATGAAAGCTTATGACATTCCTACAAATAATTTTGTAGTTCATTGCATAAGTTTCTCTAATAATTTTTTTTTTGAAATAAGTCAAAAAAAAAACTTATATGAAAATCATAATTTAATTTCAAAGACCTATTTTAATGCGTATGTAATAAAATATGTACAAATAAACTTATTATAAACCCTTCCAAGCACTCCATAATCAGTTTAATAACATGTAAAACGTTAGAGGCCTCCATAATCATTGCATAGGTCTAGATAGAAAATGTCATATTTGATCATAGCAAAATATACAATTGGGCTATATGGACCTAGCCCAACTTTATATGTTGCTCTAAATACAAATAAGAGCAGCCTCAATCCAAATAATATCCCACCAGAGACTTACTCGAACCAAAGAAAAGCATATGACCGACATTTTGTGTTGCTATGTGTTTTGCTACTAGTCTACTCAGCCGTCTTATTTGCACAACCGGATGAGACATTCGATCGGATATCTTTATTAATCACATGAAAATTTTTGGTTAATTCAATTCATTATATGGTTAATGGGTCATCTAAAGTTTATTTTTCCTAACTATATAAATATTTAGTTAATCACATACAAATATTTGGTTAATTCAATTCTTTATATGATTAATGGGTCATCATGAATTAACAAAATGTTTACACATGATTAACCATATAATAAACTGATATTACTCAAATATTTACACGTGATTAATCAAGATGTCACTGGAGGTGTCCCAAATGGATGTTCAAAAAACATTTCTCCAGTATACTACCCTTTGGAGAACTCGTTGTCTTCATGCGAGCTTCGACTCAACCATGGCCTTGCTTACACAACAGCCTCTAACAACTCAAATCCAATGAAATGAATGAATCAACCAATGCATATTGCATTGTTGCTCAGTTGAAACCGCCATTCTCCATCGTGTCTACTAGCCACCGACCCGGAGCCGGAATCATATTAAATGTTGGATGCAATACAAAATTGACTAAACAAATAAAAAATAAAATAATGGTATTATTTTTTCACAAATGCAAACATGCGCACGGAGAAAATTGTACATTTTCCGTAAGAAATAAGCATGGATATATTTTTATAAAAAATTCCTTAAGTATAATTTTTCTTATAACACTCAATCAATCTTAACTCTCTTGCAAGTTCCGTTTGCTGTGGGTCTCATAACTAACCTTCATTCACATCAAAGATAACAACGGCGGTAAGAAAACAATACTAACAATTTTTTTTTACCAAAAATATATTTACAGAGGCTTATTACAGATGGAAAAAAATTAGTAAATGTTATGTTACGACAATTTCGTTATTTATTTCCTAGATATATAGCACAAAAAAACAACAATAATGATGCATTGAAGTAGACAAACAGTTAAATGCATGTTTCTCGAATATATAGTTTAAGTTTTTAACTCGCATAGCCATCGTTACCCAAAATATGTTGTAAATGCTAATTGAAACTTTGTATCTCACAAGATGAAAAATAATAATGGAAAAGGTTACAAGGATTTATTGAACGTGAAATAATTAAGATAAACAGTCCGTTGTTTTTTAATCCAACCTGCACCTTTGTAGATAATACCAAGGTTTAAAACCTGACCGTACCATCGAATCGGTGAAGGCGTGGTTCAGAGTTCATATTTTCAACCGGGTTGAACCAGTGGTTGAACCTGTTATAATTAAATAATATTATTTTAATTTTTAATATAATATTTGTAACAATATTAAACAAAAAAACAACATAACAACTAAAATTATTAAGCACAATTTTTTTTTATTTTGAAATTAAACTAAATAAATATAAAAATATATGTTAAAATCATCTTCATAGGGAAAACCAACCCAAAATCTACAACTAGCCCACATATGTTAGAAAACAAAAGAATTGGGTTTTGGCTAGGATGTCCCAAATCCTTTTATACTAATTTTTTATTTTTTTTTTCTAAGAAACCGGTTCTGACCAGGTTTCTTGCGGTTCACTACCTGTTATGACCGTTTTACCGGTTTTGAACCGTTTTCGATTTTTCCACCTGGTTCGATCTTAGGCGGTTTTCCCACCTGAACCGGACCGGCCAAGGTCCCGGTTCCCGGTCGGACCGGCCGGCCCGGTCCGGTTTTCAAAACCTTGGATAATACTTTTAAACTTCAATAAGAAAAAAAAAAAAACTATATAGAGAAACCTTACCAAATTAAGCTATTTGTTTTTAGAAGCTTGATTTCAGAAATAACTTTGGACTTTGATTATTCCAACTCGAGTTGAAAATACTTGTTTAAGGGATAAGGTTTTTTAGTGTTTATATTTTTTGGTTCAAGCTCGAAATTGAAACCTTATTTAAGAGTGATTGATTTTTTTTTTATCATTTGGGATCAACAATTTGAGAATAGAAGATAAATAAACAAGTAAAACTTTAAAAATTTCGTATTAATTCTAGGAGAAGATTTTAAGTGGACAATAAAAAAATGTTAAAAAACGTTTATTTTATGAAATTATATTAAGGACCTAATTTTCCCTCAATAAACATAATTAGATAAGAAATATTTTTTTAAACATGTTAAATTAATATTATTTGTAATGTTTACTTCACAATAATTTGATTTAATAATTTATTTAATAAAAAGTGTGAAGATATTAGTTATCATTTTGTAAAATTTAAAGTGATAAGTTTGTCCAAAAAATAAAATAAAATAAAATAAAGTGATTATCTCCTTTTTCGAAAAAATAAATTTTTTCCAAAAGCAAAAACATTTAGATTCTTCTAAAACCTTTTTTTTTAAGAATCCTAAATAAACAAGCTTAGAAAAATGCCACAAATGATTTAAAAAATGTTTATTTTGAAAATAATCTTCATAAATGGGTTCTTAATTATTAGATATAAGCGCGTGGAAGAGCATGGAGAAAGTATATTTTGGAAAGCACATTTAAGAGTCACCAAGGACCAAGGACAAGTTATTGAATAGAATAAAGATTATAGAAAAAATAGTTATAAAAATATATCAATTTAATTGTAATTTTGGTAGATATATTTTAATAATTGGACGATTTCCATCTTCCAAATTTTTTCGTTCGATTTTAGTCCATACATTTTAAAAATATACATATGGTAGATGATTCCATAAATACATACCGAATCTAAATCAAACAACGAAAAGATATTAATAATCAACTAAGAAAATAAAAATTAAATTTATTTCAGTTTAGTTTAAAGGGCCCATCTTTATGTGATTGTTTCGTGTTTAAATAGTCTTGAATGCTTTTATTACTAATTATTATACATGTAACATATAACAACAAATTTTCACATGTAAATATGTAATAATCTCTTGAAATGAAGAGTGATGAGAAGCTAGTTAGGAGTTAGGTTGGGACTTACATAACTGAACTGAAAGTCTGTGAAGGATCCCATAATCCTCGTTTCATAGTAAATTCATGTGACCTTTTTATCACTTTTTAAGGAAGATCCTCCTTTTATGTCACGTGGACTCACCACCATCTAACTCATGCTCCTTTTTAGCATCATCAGCTGTCATCACCCACAGCGCACACGATTAATTAATTAAATTAATAATAATTAATTAAATTAAATAATTAATCATCCCTATTTCTTTTTATACGAAAGGACAACTCTGTCATGTCCCAAAAGTATAGTCTATTGACTCCCACTAAACACATGTTGAAATTCAAGGGCAATTGAGTCTTTTCCTCTGACCCAAAATCTCACACTACACTACTTGTTGGTTAATCACCTTACCCATTTTCAGCTACCCTCAAAGCTAAGTTACAAATCAGTTTCATTCACAAATTTCCAATTTTAGATTTTCTCACAATATAAAAAAGACTGAGCAATCTAATAATAATTAATTAGTTAATGGAGATTATATATATTTATGGTAAAAATTAAGGGATGTTTGGCGGGTGTATAAAAAAAAAGAGCAACCAACAAACAAACTGAGAGACCAATAAAAAAAGCCCCTTCTCAGAGTAAAGATGAAAAATCAAAACGCATTGAAACCGAAAGAGAGTGAGTGAGAGAAACTAGAGAGAGAAAGAGAGAAAGCCAAGAGAGAGAGGGAGAGAGACCAAAGCTTAGTAGAACTAGTAACAGAGACGCTGTTTCTGTCTCTGTCTGAGAGAGAGAGAAAAGAGAAACCCCATTTTCTCTCTCTACTTTCTATGTCAGGAACACCCATTTGATCGGAGCCTCTCATTCTCCGTTCACCGTTTCAAAGGGCTTCAATCGTCTCCGTTTTCCGGTTCAATGGAGCGGTTTGGCCGGTCCACTGAAGGCCATCGGTCTGATCCGTCTCCGGAATGGACCGGACCCGGTGGCCAAACCGGCCTCGAAGGTATCTATCTATATCTGCACTCTGCATTTACTAAAAAAAAAAAAATCGTTCCTTTAATGGGCAAAGGTTTTGGGTTTTGCGATTTTGATTTGTGGTTTGAGTAAAATGTGGCGTGTTGTGAAGTGGGTTTGATCTTGATTTTGCAAAAATGCAGAGTCTATGTGGCAATTGGGGTTAGGTGGTGGTGGTGCTGATGAATCGTATCCGCAACGACCCGATGAGGCTGATTGTATCTACTATTTGAGGACTGGCTTCTGTGGCTATGGCTCACGGTGTCGGTTCAACCATCCTCGTGACCGTGCCGCGGTAAATTCCCCATTTTTTTTCTCTGGATTTTTCCATTTAAGGGTTTTTGTTTTGGTGCTTCATGTGATCATGTGTTTCTGTGTTTGCAATTTGGTTTGATCTTTGTTATGGAGAGTGTATTAGTGTTGAGCTTGCTGAATCTGATGGCTTTTCATTAGTGGGGTTGCCTTCATGTCATTGGTTGAATTGAATTTTACTTAAATTAACTGATATATTAAGATGCTTGCATTGGATACTCTGATTTTATGTTTCCTAATTTGGACATATCTATATATATTGGTTAGGTTATCGGAGCTGCTGCGAGGGCTGGAGGGGAGTTTCCAGAACGAGTAGGCCAACCTGTGTGCCAGGTGCTTTATATGGTTAATGGTCCTGCTTCTGTTAAATACTCTGGGCACACATATTAAATGATTGTCTTTGACTATTAACACTGCAATCACTTGTTTTTATTCAAAATAACGTGTTCAACAATCATCTATATATGTCGATGACTGTGTGAGCTTATATTTCTGGTTAGATTGCCTTCAAAGCCTGTGACTTTACTTTTGTATTGATTATATCTGCCTATACTTAAAATGCAGTATTATATGAGGACAGGATCATGCAAATTTGGTGCATCCTGCAAGTACCACCATCCTAGGGACACAGGAGGCACAGCTACCCCTATGTCACTAAATTATTATGGCTATCCATTGCGACCGGTCTGTATTGCTTTATATTTACTGCATAAAATTATGCATCATTTGTGAATGTCGGGTCTCATTTTCTAATCAAGGAAAAGGTTTGCTCCAAATTTGAATTTTTATAAATAATAACAGGGTGAGAAAGAGTGTTCCTATTATGTGAAAACGGGACAATGCAAGTTTGGTGCAACCTGTAAATTCAATCATCCACAGCCTGCCGGTGTCCAAATTCCACCACCACCACCAGTTCCCCCAGTTTCACATTTACCTGTACCCATACCTTCACCGTTATATCCAGCTGTACAGCCTCCATCTGGTCCTTCATCACAGCAAATTGGTGTACTGGTTGCAAGGCCACCTCTGCTAACTGGCTCATTTGTCCAGGGCCCCTATGGTCCTATGGTAGTGTCCCCTACAATGGTCCCTTTTTCAGGGTGGGGTCCTTATCAGGTAGGTTAAGCATTTTTTTTTACTGCTTGGTTAAGTTATATGTGCATTCATTGAAGATGTTGACTGTCGAGCTCGTGGTGCAGGCTCCTGCAACAAGCCCTGTACTTCCTTCTCCTACTCCGTCTAATGTTGGTTCAGTACAGCTGTATGGTCATGGAATAACCCAGCTACCTTCATCAGCAGCTGCCTACACTGGACCTTATCAACCTTCTGGTTCCTTAGTTGGTCCTTCAGGCAGTAGTCAGAAGGAGCACTCACTTCCAGAAAGGCCTGATCAACCAGAATGTCAGTATTACTTGAGAACAGGGGAGTGTAAATTTGGTCCATCATGTAGGTACCACCATCCACCAGACATGAGTGCATCAAAAGTGAATGTGATCCTTAGTCCTGCGGGTCTTCCTTTGCGCCCAGTAATACTTGCCTCTCAACTTCCTTGTACTATTGCACCTCATATTGGGTTATGAAGTATATGTGATCCATCTTCGCTCTTTTAAGGATTTGAAACTTGATTTACTGAAACTCAAGTTTAGTTTTCAATTCCTCAATGAAATCAAAACACTTAGGAACCACTGTTCCTTGTGCATGCGCTCTGATTACTAATTTGGGTTTATTGGGATGGTGAATTTTGTCTTTATATTATCAAGTGTCATGCATTCATGTTGGGTTATACCACACCTCTACAATATCTAAAATTTAGTTGAACGAATGACCATTTGATGATCTTAGGACACCCCCCCTGTGGATGAATGCTTTAGTGACAAGGTCGGACGATATTTGAACTATTAGATCTCTTGTCTATTAGAGATTCATCTAGAAACGTTTAAAAGTGTGAAAGTGGAATTCCCACTTTGTTGTATATTCTTTTTAGGCTTGCATCCTGTTTCTTTCTTTAGCTGTGTGTTCTGTTAAATAGTGCTGATCACTTTGGCTGTACCCAAGTGTAGTTAATACGCTCCTCTTCAAAATCTTGCAGCGTGGATGTGTTCTCTGCCAGAGCAGGGAATATTGTGTACAATAACCAATTGAAAGTTATTGTGACTCTTTTTTAAGTTTGTAAGATAATACTGAGACATAATACAGACTGGTGATTGAGGTTATGATTTTCTGTTGTATTTGAATGCAATGCATCTTTGATAAGTTCTAGTTACTAGAGAATTCTCACATTAATGTATTGATCATGAAGAGTTTTTCCCCCTATGGCCCCTTAAGGTAATATCTTGACTGCTGCATATTATGGTTGGACTTGCCATCTATAGTGAGTTTTTGTATTATCTGTTAATCCTTTTTTTGGCCTGCCTATACATCGTTCCCATGTATATGGAAGTTTCTTTTTTTTTTTTTGGGCACATTTAAGTTTTATTTAATAGCCCTGAATTTTTAATTTTTTTGAAATCATCATAAGAAGTGAAAAGGAAATGAAAAGAGAGGTATATATTCTCTCTTTTAATAGTTTTCCTGTAGATTATAATTTATGAACCTTTGTGTGTTAACATGCTATTGATTACTGAAAAATGATTTTATGTTCCCTATTTTTCCTGTTTCAATGGTATTTAAAGATGTAGTTTTTATGTAATTGTCTTTATGGAGTATCTTATTTATACATAGGCTGATAAGTTCCACTTTAAATTAGAACTATACTAAATGTCAAAATCATTAACCCTTTGTTCCAAATGCCAAAAACAAGAAACGATAGGATGTATATGTCTTACATAGGTCAAGGGCTCGTGAACTCAATAGTCAGAAATAATATGCTTGCTCCTGTAAGAAGATATTGGGTTAAGGTTAATAGTCTATCAGCAATCATAACATGAGGTTTAAGTATTCATTACCCTTACACCCCTTACTACATAAACCTTAAGGGAGGTCGGTGTAATTTCTAAAACAAGAAGGGTGGTGGGTGTAATTAAGCCAAACCTCAGAGAAAGTCAGTTTAATTCCCCCTATATAAATATCCTAGTTACATTTTTTAATCTACCTTCAATCAAATTTATAGCTTATTAGGTAGGCTTATTGAATCGAGGGAAGCCAAGCCTTGAGCTTGAGAAAGCTAAAGCTTAGGCTATCCTTCTAAGCTTGAAAAGCTTGGCTTGAGTTTGAATTTGAATACTTCATATTTAAGCTGAACACTGGGTATGCGAACATGGCTCAGCTTGTTTCTGCAATTGGAGGTGAATATGACATACTCTTTTCTTATAGTTTTCCTGCATACAACTTAGTGGTTGTTTGGTGTACCCTTTGACTTGGTACTCAGATCTTCATACCCTGCAGGGGGTGGGGTGGGGAGAGTTGTCAGGTGTGTTAATGGCCATATTGGTGAAATTGGCAGAACATCTCTTACTTAAAATACACACATTTAATATTATTGCACATAGTCTTAAGATTTAAGAATGGTTATCATGAATGGCAGGGACTAAAACTGAAGTATGTGGAAGAATCAAATTAGGGATAATTCAGCCATTGTCTCCTTACATTTTCCCCAGTAGTGAACAAGATCAGGTTAGGGATTATATTCCAATATGTAGATCAGTCTGGTTTATCGCCAAAATTCTTACTTGACAGTGACCCATTAACTATTTTGGCTTTAGGAAATGTTTTTTAAGATCATTTTGATGATCATTTTTGTCCCTTTTTTTTTTTGGGTTTTGGTTATGATTGCTTCTCCTGTCATGCCTCATGCTCGGGACTAATATGAGCTTTTGGGTTCCACACAGACTTAACATTCAGCTTTTGTGTTTCCCATACTAGCTTGAGTTGTCCAAACTTTGTTTTCATGGTTAAATTTTACGCTTCCTCCCTATGATTTTTTATTAGGAGTGCATCCAGTTTTCCATGTTATAGATAGATTAGGAGTGCTTCCTCATTTTCTTGAATGTGGCTATTCCCAAACATGATAAACTGGCTAGTCCTTAATGATTCTCTTGGCTGTTATTTTTGTTTCTCTTCATGCTATAACATTTTATCTTTGGACTGTGGTTCAAGGAAAGTATCCTAATATATTTTAATTTCATGTGTCACTTCATTTTTTCAAAGAACTAGCACTTGACAATGATAAATTTGTCTGTTGAGTTGAAATGACTTACAAAATTACTTGTTTGACCGCCTTCTTAATTGTCAAGCATCTAATGTTTGTGTTTGATAATCAGGGGCACCACCTTGCACTCATTATGCACAACGTGGAGTATGTAAGTTTGGTCCTGCATGCAAATTTGATCATCCTGTGGAATCACTGAGTTATAGTTCATCTGCCTCTTCCCTGGCTGAGATGCCAGTCGTACCCTATCCTGTGGGTTCGTCAATTGGTACTCTTGCTCCATCATCTTCACCATTGGAGTTGCGGCCTGAACCTGCCTCACGATCCAGCAAGGAGCCTGTTTCATCCAGAGTGTCTTCATCAATGAGCACATTGATTGGGTCAGTTGGCTTGACTTTGTCAACTGGTGAGCCTGTGCCTCAATCAAGCACACAACCATCTGCTCAGAGTTCCAGTTCTTTAGCTGCTCCCGATACCACCACGAGTAGCAACTTCTCCCACACCTCAAGCTAAGCAATGTGAATGAATACCTCAATTTTCTCCTTTTTATGTCAATTCTTCAACCGGACATCATTATTCAAGGAGGTCCTCAAATAGGTTTTATTTTTCAATTATCTCAGTTCCACATTCAGGTCTAGCACACATCGCACCAATTATCTTTCTCTTCATATAATCTTTTTGTGGCCATCCCTTTGATCTTGAATAAACCATGGCCAACCTTGAGAATTTTAGCAACCTATACAGCTACCTTGCTTTTGAATAACTCCAAAAGAATCTGCAACTCCATTATGCACATGTCTATCTACATCTCCTTTATTTGGAGTTTGTTGTGC
Source organism: Sophora flavescens (assembly GCA_030762895.1). Lineage (NCBI taxonomy): Eukaryota > Viridiplantae > Streptophyta > Magnoliopsida > Fabales > Fabaceae > Sophora > Sophora flavescens. The sequence continues at coordinate 101,120,381 of CM061062.1, forward strand.
TTATTTATGCTTCAATCCTTTTTTATGAGAAGATTCAGCCCAGATTTTCATTTATCTTAAATTTATGTCTCTTCACCTTAACCCCTCTTGAATACGGGAACATTTTTCCAATTCTTCTTGGACAGTCCTGTTCAGTACTTTTGCCAACGTTTATCTAGGGTTGACGGTGAACAGAAGTAATCAGGAGACTGTAATGAGGCTTCACATTGCTATCTTATATGTTTTTAGATACATAGTGATGTTGTAACAATGAAAAAAACTTGACTTGGTACTTAAATTTATTACAGAATACGTATATGAAGAAACACATTTAAATTAACACATTTGAATGTGTAGCTACCTTTTTTTTTGTTCTCCATTTCTGTCTGTTTATTTGCTCAAGTTTTGATGTGAAGTATGGTGGTTTTCGTGAGGTTTTTTTTCCCTTTCTGTTTATCACCTTTTGATATGCTTGTTGTAAGTGTAAGATGATTGTATTATGAATAGAGTACACTTCACTCCAGTGAAAAGAAGGGTGCAGCATGGCACGCAACATCAGGCTTGGTGCTTGTCTTCCAAGGAAAAGAAACCTGAGTGATAATTGCATTTGTAGGAATAGCCACTTCCAGGTCTAGTTCTTAATGTGCATAATGCACCTGTTTTGTGAGCATGCACAACAAAAATAAATAAATCTTTTAGTTTTATCTTAGTCTGATTATAACTATCTTGAACACATCTTTCAATAATATCTTTTAGCTGGCTCGTTCTAGCGTGAGCAAGCCATACATATCTCTCACGTGCACCATTGTTAGCGTTGGATTAAACAGTCGTACTGGATTCAATCATCCCACACCAAATCATCCCTCCCTCAACTCCCTTCATTGCCTGCCCTTTCCTTAAGTTGGAACACGTGAGAAGAGGGGTGAATTGAGTCTACAAGTTTCTTTTTAATTTTTTCAACAAAAATTTCTTTAACAAAATTTATCACGTAATCAATTATATAAAGGAAATAAATTAAAAGAGAGGTAAAGAGAATACTTGCGCGAGGATTTTATTCATGGTTCAGCTACCAACCACCACTCCATCTTTGGGATTTTCTTCCACTAACAAACAAACTTATAACTGGTGCTTGCAACCTTTGTACACAACAGAGCCCTTCTCAATAGGGATACCCCACCCTTGTGTAGAAGCCTCAATCACAACAAAGAGGGATACCACACCCTCACACAAGGTTTCAGCAAAGGAAGAATAATATGATACACTCTTCTAGTGCAGATGATTACAACTTGAGGTCCCATGAGATTGATAAAAAGATACTAGTAATAGCTCAAAGTCTTTTCAGAATTTTTGGTGCAAAAGTTCTTTGAATAAGAGATAAAAAAAATGTTCACGTTATTGCTCTCTGTATATATTTTTTATTGTATCATGAAAATCCCTTTTAAAACTTTTGGAAAATATCATTGTTAGAATATGCTTTTAAAAGCTGGGCGTAATTTCCGTGGACATTAAGAAGAAAGGACCGTTGCAATATGATTGGAAATGATGGGCAAGTGAAATGTCAGGATATATTGATTTGCATTCAATACAAATTTATTGGCATTGAAATTGTTAGATTATGCTTTTCAAAGCTGAATGTAATTTCCGTGGACATTAAGAAGAAAAGCCCGTTGCAATATGATTGGAAATGATGGGCAGGTGAAATGCCAGGAAATATTGATTTGCATTCAATATAAATTTATTTGAATAAAAACAAGTTAGGCTGGATAAGAATTTTAACGTTGAAGGCTAAGCATTAGTGAGACAAACAAAATCAAGGTCTGATCATATATTTACTTTCAATGCAAACCTTTTTATTTTGCCAAATAAAAAATTAATGCTAGGCTAAATGATAAAAGCGTGTGAATTACCCAGCTAGCAAATTGAATTGAATATTCAATTTAATTAGTAGAAACGTTGAGTATCAAATTTGGCAATTAGAGAATCATGTGTGATATAAAGCGACAGCAAATTGGGCTTGACACATGATAAATCATCATTCATGTTTTATCAAAAAGATCATCATTCATATTAGTTTTGCATCCAAATTTATTTTCGTAAAGAAAAAACAGTCAGCCTATTCAAATATAATATTAACGTTGGAGATATAAATAAGGAAATAAGATAAATGTTCAAAATCTGATCATTAATGCAAATTTGTTTCTATTAGAAGGCCTAATTCCAATAAAGAAAACGTGGCGATGAATGCAATTTAGGTGGTCAAATATTTGTTTTGAAAAAGTACAAGGTGATCTTTTGAATTCATGCAAAAATATTATATTCATCAAAAACAATCTTTAATAAAAACTTGAGTGATCTTTTGATGATATTATAAATTAAAAAAAAAATTATTTTGATAAAATATTTTGCTTTTCATCTTAGAAAAAACTTTGAGCCAAGCTAAGTACCTAATTAAACCAACCTCTTACAAAAGTATATAAGACCTAATAATTTACCCATTTGGTCTTGTGGTCTTGATACTTGATTTTCTGGTACACCATAATAATTTGAATTTGTGCACGTGGTACCTGCATGCTAAAGGAAAATTCTCTTGCCTTTTTGTTAGTGTTTGTCATTCATCAAAATATATAAATGTGTGATTACGTACTCCCGCTTTTTGATTATGACAAACCTTACCTTCTTACCTATGTAATATGGTGTCAGAGTCATATATGCACTGCGTGAGCGTGGGATGGATTTCCCCCTATCTAAAACACATTACTCAATAGATACGTCAGTTAAATTCAGAAGGCATAAATTCAAAGTATTAGGCAATAGAATATTATAAGCATGCTCCCCCTGAATAGTTCAATTACATTTATTTTATGCAAGATTAATATTCCAATTCTTCTCCCCCTTTTGGTATGATCAAAAAGAAGGTTTATGGATAAAAGGTAATAAATAAAGATGATAACTTTCATTCATCAAAATAGATGAAAAGTGAGACATTAATAGCGTTAACAAAATAAGTATGTGTAGTAGCCAATATGGAGGTTGATTTTATGATTTTATGATTCACGGTATCCAAACTAACGAAATCAGGCTATCACAATAGAACGGACGGTGCAGGAGCACATTGACCAACTGGATGCAATTCAGTTTATGCAGCTAATTTAGAAATTTATTATCAAAAAGTGTGACACATAGTTACAGGAACTATGATAAAATTATTTGTCTTGCTCACATATTTATTAATAAAATTATCGACATAGAGCAAATTTGATAGATATGTGAGAATAAAAGTAAACATGTAAGATTAATTGATGTAAGATAAATCTAGGTTGCCTAATTCTCTTCTGATGTAAAAGAAACTCTCTTTATTGAGGGGTTTAGTAAGGATATCTACTAATTGCTTAGTTGTACCCACATGCTCCAAAACACAATCTCCATTTTGCACATGATCCCGAATAAAATGGTGTCTTATCTCAATGTGTTTTGTCCTAGAATGTTGAATGAGATTCTTAGTTAAGTTAATGGTACTAGTGTTATCACATCGAATGGGGATATGATCTAATTGGATACTATAGTCTAACAGTTGTTGTTTCATCCAAATAATTTGGGCACAACAACTCCCTACTGCTATGTATTCCGTCTCAGCGGTTGACAATGCTACACTAGCTTGTTTTTTTCTAAACCATGAAACCAAGGCACTACCTAAAAAATGGCATGTCCCACCTACTTTTCCTATCTAACTTGCAACCTACAAAGTCAGAGTCGGAATACCCAACCAAATTGCATGTGTCGCCTTTGGGGTACCACAAGCCCATGTCTTTTGTCCCAACTAAATATCTCATTATTCGCTTAACCGCCGCAAGGTGGGATTCCCTAGGACTAGTCTGATATCTAGCACACATGCAAACACTAAACATGATGTCAGGCCTACTTGCAGTAAGATACAAGAGGGATCCAATCATACCTCGATATTTTGTCAATTCAATAGGCTTACCATTTTCATCCTTATCTAAGTAGTATGAGGTGCTCATTAGTGTGGCTATCTCCTTGGCATTGTCCATTCCAAATCTTTTTAAAAGTTCCTTGCAGTATTTTGTTTGACTTATGAATATGCCATTGTCTGTTTGTTTGATTTGAAGCCCAAGGAAGAAATTTAATTCTCCCATCATCGACATTTCAAATTCTTCCTACATATGCTTAGAGAATTCTTTGCAAAGAAACTCATCAGTAGCACCAAAAATTATATCATCCACATACACTTGTACAAGAAGAATATCATGTGTTTTCTTTTAATAAATAAGATTGTGTCAACCTTTCCTCGTGAAAAACCTTTTTCTAAAAGAAACTTTCCTAAGCGCTCATACCAAGCTCTAGGAGCTTGCTTTAAACCATAAAGCGCTTTCTTTAAGCGAAACACATGATTGGGTCGGTCAAATTTTTGAAACCAGGAGGTTGATTTACATACACCTCTTCTTGAATAAAGTCATTTAAAAACGTACTTTTTACATCCATTTTATATAATTTAAAATTCATAATGCAAGCAAATGCAAGTAACATGCGAATGGCCTCAAGTCTGGCTATGGGTGCATACGTTTCTTCATAATCTATGCCCTCCTCTTGATTGTACCCTTTAGCCACAAGTCTAGCCTTATTTCTAACAATTATACCATTTTCATCTAATTTATTTCTAAAGACCCATTTAATTCCAATTGTTTGATTTTTTGATGGCCTAGGGACTAGTTCCCATGCCTGATTTTTTTCAAATAGGTTTAATTCCTATTGCATGGCTAACAACCAAAATTCATCACAAATAGCATCGTCAATGTTCTTAGGTTCTATTTGAGAAACAAAAGCCATCTGATTGCAAGCATTTTTAATGGAGTTTCTAGTAATTACCCCTTTAGAAATATCACCAATAATGTTGTCCAATGGATGATTTTTGGAAACTCTCCATTCTTTGGGAAGATCTTGAAGTTCTTCTTTCTCTTGCTTGATCTCATCATCATTGACTTCTTTGTCCTCTTGATTTTTCTTTTCATCCAAGTGGGTATGTTCTAAGGAATCTACAAGGTCATCAACAATATCATTTCCCAACCTTTTGGGGTTAGTCTCATCAAAAGAAACATGCACTGATTCCTCAACAGTTAAAGTTCTTTTATTGTATACCCTGAAGGTTTTACTAAATGATGAATAACCTAAGAATATCCTTTCATCAGCTTTGACATCAAATTTTCCTAAATTATTTTTACCATTATTAAGCACAAAACATTTGCATCCAAACACACGAAAATGAGAGATATTGGGCTTCCTTCCTTTATATAATTCATATGGGGTTCTCTTTAAAATTGGTCTAATTAAAACCCTATTGAGAATATAGCAAGCAGTGCTAACTGCATCCGCCCAAAAATATTTTGGGAGGTTTGCATCGCTTAATAGTGTTCTAGCGAGTTCCTCTAAAGCCCGATTTTTTCTTTCTACCACCCCATTTTGTTGTGGGGTCCTAGGCGCAGAAAAATTATGTTTTATGCCATTTTCTTCACAAAAAATTTCAAACGTTTCGTTTTCAAATTTCCCACCATAGTCACTTCTAATAGATACAATTTTTAGATCCTTTTCATTTTGAATTGCCTTGGCTAATTTTTTAAAAGCTTTAAAGGTGTCACTTTTGTGTGAAAGAAATAAGGTCCAAGTGAACCTAGAGTAGTCGTCAACAATTACTAACGCGTAAAAATTGTCACCAAGGCTCTTAGTTCTAGAAGGCCCAAAAAGATCCATATGTAGGAGTTGCAAGGGCCTCTTCGATGAAACAATATTAATTGGCTTGAAGGAAGCCTTTGTTTGTTTACCTTTTTGGCATGCATCACACGTACAATTAGGGGTGTAAGCGGATCCGATCCGATCCGCGAACCCGGCGGATCCGAGCCGATCCGAGAATCCGGCGGATCTGAACCGATCCGAACCGGTTTTGGTGGATTGGTTCGGATCATCGGATAGGATCGGATTCCAAAACACCGATCCGAACCAGATCGGTTCGGGTCTCGGATCCGAGAAATCTGATCCGATCTGATCCGAACCCTATAAATTATTTATATTTAAATTATTTTATATAATATTAATATATTATTATATAGATATTTAATATAATTAATAATTAAATATGTATATTTTATTTTATTTTTCTAATTTTTTATTAATATTTAAGTGTAAATTAAAAAAAAAAGTAACCCGATGATCTGAACCGAACCAATCCGATTGTGATCGGTTCGGTTCGGATCGGATCCGTAGCTGAAAATTCGCCAAATCCGAACCGATCAAATTTGATCGGTTCGGAAGATGAAACCCCTCAAATCCGATCCAAACCGACCCGATTACACCCCTACGTACAATCCATCCTTTTTAAATTTCATTTTGGGTAAACTGATAACAAGTTCTTCTGAAATAAGCTTGTTTAAGTGCTCTGTGTGTATGTGTGCAATCATACGATGCCAAAGAAAACTGTCTTCTTCTCTAGAAACAAGACAACATGCATGATTTGAAGAGATATCATCTAAGTCTATCATATAAATATTATTAATTCTATGTCCAATTAATTTCTTATTTTTATCATGCAAATTTTCAATTAAACAACTTTTAGAGTCAAATCTAACCTTGTTACCTTTGTCACAAAGTTGACTTATGCTTAGGAGGTTGTGCTTTAGTCCTTCCACAAAAAGTACATTATCAATTGATGTTGTCGGACTTTTAGCAACACTTCCAATCCCAAGAATTTGTCCTTTGTTATTGTCACCATATGTCACATGTCCTCCAACTTTTGGTGTGAAGGATGTGAACTTGCTAATGTCTCCCGTCATATGCTTAGAGCAGCCGCTGTCAAGGTACCAATTTGTAGTCTTGGCTTTCAAGCATACCTACAAAACAACAATTATATTTTGTTTTTAGGTACCCAAATTTTATTGGGTCCTTGGTTGTTAGTGCCATATGATGTTCCCTTAGGAACCCATTTTTTCTTTTCATTCTCCTTTCTCATATTACAAGTTGATGTGGTATGCCCTTTTCTAGCACAATAATAACATTTGACGAAAGGACTAACAGATGTATGAGTAGGCACAAATGTTTTCTTCAAAAAGGATTTTTCATGATCATTAGGCTTATATCCTAAGCCAGCCTTATCATATACACCTTTTTGGATTCCCAAAAGAACGCTGAAGTTATCTCTACCATTGGTGCATTTTGCAAGAGTGATCTTCAAGTCATTTACTTATTTTCCATATTCGCTGCACTTTTTGCATGTAAAATTTCCTAGAGTATATCCAATGCTATAGTTTTCCTTCTTTAATTCCAACCTTTCTTTTGTTAAAGTAATTACTTGGTTTTGCAAATAGTTAACCATTTTCTTGGATTTTTCTAATGCCTTAGTCAATCTCATAGAGTCATTGTGTAGTTCAAGAAAGGCATCATGCAATGCATCATATGAGCAAGAAGAAGAAGAAGATTTAGAGGTTACCTCATCATCGCTTTCGTGGCCAGCCATGAGACACAAGTTAGCTTCCTACCTGTCTGAATCATCGGTGGTATCCAAATCATTTTCATCCCAAGCTATGTAAGCTCTTCTAGGTTTGTTTTCCTTCTTTTCTTTTCTTTCGAATTTGTCCTTCTTTTGTAATTTAGGGCAATCATACCTCATGTAATCGGGCTTTCCACATTCATAGCAAGTAGGTGTGGAGCTTGGACCATCTCCCTTATTGAAACTCTTTTTGGGAAAGGTTGATGATCTTCTTGAGTTTGCTTTCTTTTTCACAAATCTTTTGAATTTCTTTACTAGCATTCCCATTTCATCATCTGAAGCGTCTTCCTCTTCTTCATCTTTTTCACTCTCTTCCTCATTTTTGGAGGAGGATGCTTTCAAGGCTAGGCTCTTCTTTTTCTTGTCTTTTTCTTCGTGTTCCGACAGCCGACTAAGTTCTAGTTCATGCTCTTGTAATTTTCCAAATAGTGTCGCTAAGTTCATTGTGGTGAGATCTTTAGATTCAGCAATTGTTGTCACCTTCGGCTGCCATTCCCTGCTCAAACAACGTAGAACTTTATTAATTAAATCTTCATTATCCATATTCTTGCCCAGACCAGCAAGCTGGTTCACAATGTGAGTGAAGCGTTTCTGCATGTCTTGGATGGATTCTCCTTGCTTCATCATGAACAGCTCGTATTCTCTTATCAGAGTGTTTGTCCTTACGCGCTTGACGTCACACGTTCCTTCATGAGTGACTTGAAGCGTATCCCACATTTCTTTGGCCGTCTTGCAATTTGAGACCCTGAAAAATTCTCCCCTACTCAAAGCAGATGTTATCATATTTCTAGCACTTAAATTTAATTCTACTTTCTTTTTCTCATCCTCAGTTTGTTCACTTCTAGGCTTAATAACAGACTTACCATCTACATTTTTCATATGGACAAAAGGTCCATTTTCAATAGCATCCCACACATCATAATCTTGTGCTTGAATAAAAATTATGATGTGTTCTTTCCAATATGCATATTCTTCACCATTAAAGGCAGGGGGTCTGCCAAGGGAGGCTCCTTCAGGTAGGAAGTCATTCGAAGCCATTTCTCTTGAAGCTGCTAAGCTCTTTATGCAAGAGTCTAGCTCTGGTACCACTTGTTGGAATATGTGGCTTCGACTCAAGAGGGGAGGGGTGAATTGAGTCTACAAATTTCTTTTTAATTTTTTCAACAAAAATTTCTTTAACAAAATTTATCACGTAATCAATTATATAAAAAATAAATTAAAAGAGAGTTAAAGAGAATACTTGTGCGAAGATTTTATCCTAGTTCAGCCACCAACCACCAGTGACCTACGTCCAGTCCCCACTCCACCTGTGGGATTTTCTTCCACTAACAAACAAGCTTATAACTGGTGCTTGCAACCTTTGTACACAACAGAACCCTTCTCACTAGGGATACCCCACCCTTGTGTAGAAGTCTCAATCACAACAAAGAGGGATACCACACCCTCACACAAGGTTTCAACAAAGGAAGAACAATATGATATACTCTTTTAGTGCATATGATTACAACTTGAGGTCCTATGAGATTGATAAAAAGATACTAGTAATAGCTCAAAGTCTTTTCAGAATTTTTCGTGCAAAAGTTCTTTGAATCAGAGATAAAAAAAAATGTTCACGTTATTACTCTCTGTATATATTTTTTATTGTATCATGAAAATCCCTTTTAAAACCTTTGGAAAATATTATTGTTAGAATATGCTTTTCAAAGCTGGGCGTAATTTGCATGGACATCAAGAAGAAATGACCGTTGAAATATGATTGGAAATGATGGGCAAGTGAAATGCCAGGATATATTGATTTGCATTCAATACAAATTTATGGCATTGAAATTGTTAGAATATGCTTTTCAAAGCTGGGCGTAATTTCCAAGGACATTAAGAAGAAAGGACCGTTGCAATATGATTGGAAATGATGGGCAAGTGAAATGTCGGGATATATTGATTTGCATTCAATACAAATTTATTTGAATAAAAACAAGTTAGGCTGGATAAGAATTTTAACATTGAAGGCTAAGCATTAGTGAGACAAACAAAATCAAGGTCTGATCATATATTTACTTTCAATGCAAACCTTTTTATTTTGCCAAATAAAAAATTAATGCTAGGTTAAATGATAAAAGCGTGTGAATTACCCAGCTAGCAAATTGAATTGAGTATTCAATTTAATATATTCAATTTAATTAGTAGAAACGTTGAGTATCAAATTTGGCAAGTAGAGAATCATGTGTGATATAAAGTGACAGCAAATTGGGCTTGACACATGATAAATCATCATTCATGTTTTATCAAAAATATGATCATTCATGTTAGTTTTGCATCCAAATTTATTTTCATAAAGAAAAAGCAGTCAGCCTATTCAAATATAATATTAACGTTGAAGATATAAATAAGGCAATAAGATAAATGTCCAAAATCTGATCTTTAATGCAAATTTGTTTCTATTAGAAGGCCTAATTCCAATAAAGAAAACGTGGCGATGAATGCAATTTAGGTGGTCAAATATTTGTTTTGAAAAAGTACAAGGTGATCTTTTGAATTCATGCAAAAATATTATATTCATCAAAAACAATCTTTAATAAAAACTTGAGTGATCTTTTGATGATATTATAAATTAAAAAAAAAATATTTTGATAAAATATTTTGCTTTTCATCTTAGAAAAAAACTTTGAGCCAAGCTAAGTACCTAATTAAACAACCTCTTACAAAAGTATCTAAGACCTAATAATTTACCCATTTGGTCTTGTGGTCTTGATACTTGATTTTCTGGTACACCATAATAATTTGAATTTGTGCACGCGGTACCTGCATGCTAAAGTAAAATTCTCTTGCCTTTTTGTTAGTGTTTGTCATTCATCAAAATATATAAATGTGTTATTACACCTACCAGTGCATCTCCTTCATCTCCGCTCCATCCATCCAGATCAGACCGCCTAATGTGTCGTTCGCTCCTCCACCGCACCACGTCGTCGATCATTATCGTGCGCAGCTCCACGCATATCTGTCTGAAGCACTTTTTAGTAATCGGACCGAACCGGACGGTTCAACCGTGAAGCGGCCTGTTCGGCGGTTCGATCCAGCCCTTTTGAACTAGGATTTGATTGAACCACCCATAAACCGGTTGAACCAGATTGAATCAAGGTTGAGCCTCTTTGAACCGTCAATTGGGTCGGGTTGAACCGTTCGAAATAGATTTTATTTATTTATTTTGTTTTCCCCCCAATTTAATACTTATTTATTTATTAATTTATAACCAATTGAACCATAACCCAGATGTCTCGCCAGTTCTGTTTTTAAAACATTACTTCGAAGAAGATTCTAGAGCTCTGCCATCGACCAGCCACGTCGTCGCGCGTCGCCACGAGCCATTGTCACAGCCATGACGCGACTTGAGCACTTGTCGGTACCATTTTCACCATTGTCGACACCCTCTCACACACCATTGCCACGCTTGTCGGCTTCCTCTCGTCGTCCCCATTCTCACGCCGTCAACGTAGGACGGAAAGTTGCCACCATGTTTGTCACCATCATGTCCAGATCGGACCGCCACACACCGCTACTATGTCGTTCAGCTCCACCATGTGAACCACCATGCTTGCCCAGCCCCAAGCACCACCAGGCCCCAAGCACCACAAGCTTCGTTGCGTGCTATCATTTCCAGTGCTCTGCAAAACTTTCATTGTGTAAATGGGTTCAAAACTCCCATGTACAGGTTCAAACTCCCTTCCCTTACCCTTCACCAAGCATAGTACCGACGAGAGGGCACCGACAAGCAGAGTTGGTGAGAGAGAAGGAAATGCAAAAAGGAAAAAAAAAAAAACTAGTGTGGATAGTGCATGATAGAATTTAGTGGGACTACTTGATCTAATGGTGATTAAAAGTGATGCACGGTGAGAGACATGTAGCAGTTGCTCATGCTAGAACTTCCCTATCTTTTAACTGTTAACACCGTTTAAATAGTAGTTTCACGATGCCTTCTATGGTGCACCGGCAAAACACTTGGGCAACCTTGCACCATTTTGACCAACCATTTTAGACCAATAGAATTGCCAAAGTGGCTTATACTTAGGTTTTTTTCCCGGTCAAAGTTATATGTATTTCGTATTTGCAAGTTCTGATACGAAAATTCTAGTAAAAAAAAAGTTCTGATATGAAAATTACTGAGAAGACGACGAGGGTGCTTCGGTGTGACCGACAAAGCAACAGGCGGAGTTGCTGACTGCAAAGTCCTAGAGGCGGAGGTTCCGGCGAAGAAGTCCCAGAGGCGGAAGTTGCGACGGTGAAGTCAGGTGCCACAGCCAACGCCATCGTGACGCCCTATGCACCCTCCTCGTCCCCTCTGATGCCATCCACCGCCGCAAACTCAACTGGATCCCCGTCCTTCAGATCCTCGCCCTCGAGCTCCGAAGAGTCGCCGACAACATAACGACCACCACAAAGGTGAATGAAAACGGCGACCGTGAGGAGAGTAAGGTTGTCGAGACTAGTTGCATGGATGAAGAGGCGAGGTGGTTGAAGATGACCTTCGATTCTGGAGAGATGAAGATCTGACACGATTCAGGTCAATTTTTGCTAGATGATGATAGATTTGTCGCGGGAAGCTCCATCTTTGGCCCTCATCTGAATCCTACCCGACTCCTTCATCGCCCTCACCCTTCTCCTCCTCCCGCCTCTCCCCCCCTGCCTCACCTCCCACCGCCACCCGCAACCCTCTTCCTCCTCCTCCTCTCTCTCTCCCTTCCTCACCTCCCACCGCCACTGCCGCAACAACAAATTCCAACATCCCAAGGGTGCCGGTGCCACCACACCTGTCATCTCAATGAAATACGGTGGTGTGCAGATCTGGGTGGTGGTGTACAAATCTATGTTCTGATTTCCATCTCAAAAATACGGTGGAAATGTGAGATACAACAAATATACAGTTGTATTGTGTAAATAAAAGTAAAAGATTGATATATTTGACATGTTGACTATACTTTGAGTTGAAAATCAGGTGTCAAAATATAGAGTGTTCTGATTGGTACATATAGATGGTGCATGAATGCACCATCTTTCCTGTTGGTGCAACTTAGACTATACCGTACTTTCACTATTTCAAGAATATTGTTGTGGCAATTCAATTAATGAGGCAGGTTTTGCACCGATATGACGGGATCAGTTTTAAATTATTGTTTTGATCAAGGATCAAATTTCAATTAGGTTATTTTGCTTCCATTTTAGCTACCCTCCTCTTCCAACAACTCGTGTGTTTTCTGACAAGTACAGTGACAAAACAAAGCATTGCATTAAGCAATTCAAGATTGGACTCTGCTAATGCTTGTAACGAAATCCAATTTTAGATCCTAAGATGAAACTACTTTAAGTTAGAAAAAATTAGACTTTCTCAAGATTTCTTATCCATATCTATGAACTTCAACATGAAAGTCTCCTAAGAAACATTCTTAAATAAAGTTAACTACAAATTAACTTCAATTTGTTTTTTAAAAAGTGTGCTTTTCACCTTTGTTTCTTCCAAAGTGGGATTCGAGATGCCTTGCTACCCTGCTCCTAAGTTCCTATTATTGCTTCAAAATGAGCATAGAGCTGATCTTTTGAGAATTAAACTAAAGCTACAACATAGTTACCTTTGTAAAATTTTAGAAGAAAAGGGAGAAGGAAGTAAGGAGAACGCGTTTACCTAATCTATAAATAGTCAGCTAAAGGGAATGTACTGCAAGCTGTATATTGGAATCCCGGTTGATTGGCTTTGACAGCATATCTTTCTGTGAACCTATGATGTTTGCTGGATGTTTGTCATGACTGCCTTTATTTTGTACCCAAAAGTTTAGGCAACTAGCCGAAAAGAAGTGAGATTAGTTTGGATTTTTTATAGAAAAAAAAGTGTAAGAAATAGGTTTAAAAATTTAAGTCAAGGAATGTGGTTATTGTATCGATATTTTTATTGTACACCCACGTAAATGTAATAATAATAAATATAAACAACACCATAGCCAGGCAAGGTTGAGTAAAAGCAGAAATGACTTTCCCTTGGTGTGAATTAGTGAGTGACAGTGGGGATTTTTCCAACATCTTAAGAACCAAAAGAGCTCACATCGTGTGTAATTTAGGAACATGGTCCTTTAAAATGAGTATACTTCTAAAGTAAGTAAGAGAGATTATATTTATCCTTAAATTATTTAATGAGTTAAGATTTCTGTATACTTTATCAAATCAAAAATAAAAATATCATTATAAACTTAATTTAGAAAAGCTTCCTTGAAAATTTAGTAATTCTTAGAAGAAACGACTTCCCATTTCCTAGACCCAAGTTACAAGACAAACGTACAAAGCGCATGCAAGCAAACCATAGCTAAGTCAAAGGCATATATCCCTTGATAAAGGTACCTCCTAACAAGACCGAGTAATAACCCGAGTCAACATCCATCCCCAAAGGGAGGTAGTGATGGAGAACAGGTGGTTGAAGAAACAGCCTGAGTCATAACCCCATAGCTTGAACTGTCACTGATATGACACCATGCACCCATCTTCATCCCTTAATGGTTTGTTAAATATAGCTGAAAGTTCGCTGGAATTGCAATCCCATGATTGCTGATTTGGGTAAGAAAGTTCTGCAAAGTTAGAGGGCATTGTTTGCATGTTTAAGGCTTGTTGAGGGAATGCAATGTTGTGAAAACGTGAGTGATCATCACCTTCCATGTAGTTTGTGTTAACGTTGCTAACCTTTTGGTCACTTGAAGCAGTGACATCGGTATTGGTAACAGGTCTGAAACAAGTGTCAGGAACTATGCATTCCAGATAGCCAGAGTTAGAATCATTGGAGAAGAAGAAGAAATTATCATCATCCTGAGGTGTCTCATATGTAGTTTCAGAAGCACACATGTCAATATTGTTCAAGTGGGAGGGGTTTTCAGTATTTGGATTGGGTGGTTGTGTGGTTTGAGTGTTAGTGAAACACTGTGAAGCTGGTAAAAGAGGTTGGAGATTGTGCAAATTGGTGGTAGTGATGTGAGAAGAGTATATAAAGTTGGTTCTGGCTTGGTTGCCTTTGATGGAGAGAGCAGCTCTATCATAAGCAAGAGCTGCTTCTTGAGCAGTGTCAAATGTTCCAAGCCAATGTCTTTCTTTAGTTGTAGGGTCTCTAATTTCAGCAGCATATCTACCCCAAGGCCGCCTCCTTACCCCAAGAAACTTCCCCGGTTCTGCTTGCTTTCTTCTGCCTCTTCTCTCACCACAAGATGTGTTAGTGTTACGTTGAAGAACAAATGAGTTCATTATTTGGGTTTGATTGGGGGAAGTACCTGAGGTCCTCCTAGATGTGGACATGGCCAGGAAAATGGCAAGAAAGTTGTGTTGGATGAGATGAGAAAATGTCAGATATATAGTTCAAGGAAGTTGAATAGTGGCAACTGCACAAGATTGTGAGAAGTCTTTTAAAGACTCTCACTTTATATGGACAGAAGGAAAAGGACATATGGCAGATGTCATTCTTCCCTTTTCACCTACTTTTAAAATCTTTCTTTTTCTTATTTCTATTAAATCTCTACTTCTGCATCCCATTTACTTAAGAGTTGCACTTGTCAAGTACTTCAAATGAAGCTCTACAAAGTGCAGTTTCAAGTTTTTATCTCTTTACAACAGTCACTTTCTTCATAGTTCTATTGACATTTAAAATTTGTTTTCTATATCTTAGTACTAAGCGCACACAGTGCATGTTTGGAAGCTGGGTTTCAAAATGGACTAAACTTACCTACAGTGCTATGTATGCAGTTGGTACTGTTCTAGACACAAAAATACAATTATTCTCATTAAATAGGTGATTTTTTTAGACAGATTGCAATTATTATGGTATATTTTTAGTGAGGAACAATAGCTAAAGAACTGTTTCTAAGTTTTTTCCTTTTAAAATTGCTTCCCAAAGTAAACCCGGTGAAAATGGCAGGATTGTAAATAAAAAAACAATGAAAGTAGAAGCAACTTGGAACTTGTCCCACTAGTAAATAAAAAAGCAACAAAAGCATAAACAAGTTGGAGCTGTTTTTGCATAACGTCCCAGTGGGACATGATTCTAAAAAGGCTAAAACAGATTTAAGAACAATGGTGTTAAAGCCATACTGAAGAGCTGTTCGAAAAAAGTTTCGGTTCATGTTCAACAACCGATTCAACTAGTGAGATTGGATGGTCTAATCGGATGGCATCATATATAATTATAATTATAATTATAATTATATGTACACACATACACACACCTATCAAATACAATTTTTCTCAGAAGTCTTGACATGCCAAATATTCATAATAAAATACAAAAGATTAAAGTTTTATTATAATCACAACTTAAAATAATCGAGAAACGAATATAAGGTCACAATTTATAATCATAACTCAAAGATAATACTTGTATTAAGTCGACTATCACAACTAGAGCCAATGGTCTAGTGATAGGATTGTTCCGTACCATGGCACAAACTTGGATTTGATTTTCATTTGGTGGGATTAATAATGAATTTTGTTTTTCAAAAAAAAAAAAACCTATCAGCCCCTCCTTAAAGAAATCAAACCTGATTTTTGACTGGGTTAACTCAATCTGACAGGAGAGCAGTTCACGGTTTTTCCGATATCACCGACCATTTCGGTTGGGTGTTAACATTGTTTAAGAAGTTAAAAAATAGAACTATTGAAGTAGTTTTGAAATCATTGATTGAATAATGTAAAACTTAGTTTTGAAATCACAAGGTCCATGCCAGGTATTGGGATTTGACAAGGACCGACAAAATTGAATCAATATGCATATCAGTTCACCAGTAAATAACCTACCAGGAAATCTACCAGGTAAACTCTAGTTTGTTCTTTTCAATACAAGAGAGAATCGTGAAAAACAAACATAAAAAAAAAAAAAAAAAAAAAAAACTTGAGCTTCATAAACTATTAGCTGTTTTTGTTATATGCATAAAGAAATATAGCATAAAATCTGTATCTTTAGTTTTCAGCTAGGCCTATTAGATATTGACCTCATAAAAGTTTGGGTTTTGAGAAAATAAACTTGGTGCCATTTTTGGAGAACTATCCTCGATGGCCGAATAATTAAAATATTATTGTGCTGGAATCAATCCCAGGGAAAACCAGAAAGGGAAAACAACTGCATGGTTTTGTCACATAACAACTGCATGGTTTTGTCACATACTCCTAGAGAGTCTCAAACCTTTGAATTTGGAGGTACCTATCTTACCATGACATTCACAAGCTGCATGTAATATGCACATGTGAATCCTTTTGTGCAAAATAATCAACCATTTACATTGGAAGCTCTTGTTTGCTTCATGATTTTCAAAGGGAGCAGTTAAAACTATCTCATTGTATGAATCTTCCCTGTCTTGTGTCAAATGTAAATTGGAAACAGCCCCACACTGGGATGCAAAAATTTAAAAAGGTTATCTTTTGAAAGGCCCACTAGTCAAATTCTTAATTTTATATCTGTCCCACATATACTTCACATGCCGACCATAGAATTTTTAATTCTACTGTATGTATCCATCTTATGCTGTACTGATGGTGGTAGTTGACCATGCTCTTACCTCTTCACTATGCTCAAATGCCCTGTTCAATGATGAACTTAATAGTGTCCAAGGAACAACTCAATCTAAAACATAAGCTTGTTGATGAACGTGCAAGATCAATCTTTCTATTAACTATCTCCTTCATGCAAAAGCACATGTATAATTTCCAGCAGAGTTCACTTTAATTTAAAACTGTACCATTATGTTTGTGTCTTGATCTTTCAGTTGGAAACTTGTAATATTAGTCATTGTATTATAGCTTATTGTTAGATGCATCGTGCAGTAGTTGTGGCACATCGTGTAATTAGAATACATGTAAATACTAAATACTGACTTATTATATATATATATATATATATATATATATATATATATTCAGTAACCATTGTGTATTTTAAACACATGGCGTACTTGAGGTAGAATAGAACAACAGCTCTATTATCACTGTCAAACTGAAAAATCTCGGCAAACTGTGATATTTATTGGGAATTGAAGTGGCACGGTCTAAGGATGGTGTGATTATTTCATAGAGGAAATATGTTGTGGATGTTCTTGAGGAGATTGGCTTGCTGAATTTTAAACCCATTGATATTTCTATGGATTGAAATGTCAGACTACTACCAGATAAGGGGAGTCTCTACCAGATAGTCTTTGTTGTTAGCCAGTTGTTGAATTCTCCATGTGAGGGTCATTGGCATGCTACTATACATAACCTCAAGTATGTTAAAGGAGATCCAAGAAAAGGCCTTATCTATGAAGACAGGGGACATATAGGACTCGTTTGGTGGTCATGATAAGATAGGATAAGTTATTATATCTTGTCTGAAACAATTGTTTGGTGAGTCGGCAGGATATGATAAACCAATCCTATCACCTATTTGATCCTGTCCATCTAGTTAAAATTCTATCCTGAGGGGAGCTGGGTTAGAACTCAACATGATAGGATAAGGTAATCTAAAGTATAATAAAGTATAAAAATATTTTATATATAAAATAATTAAAATATAATAAAATATAACGGTTACCAAAAAATGTATAATAAAACATAAAATAATAAAAATATTAATAATTAATTTTAAAAATTATTTTTTATTTTGTCATAAAGCTAATTTTGTTATTTTATATTATTTTAAAAAATTGAAAAATAAATAAAAAATATTCTAACAATTTAACTATATGTAAAGTAAAAACTAAAAATAAATATTTAAAATTATAAAAAAAAAATTAAGTTAAACAATATTTTAAAATTTTAAAATATTATATGTAATTCTATCTCAAGGACAATTTTGTCTTTTTATATAATCTTAACAAAATGAAAATTATAAAAAAAAACTAAAATCTAATAAAATATGAAAACATTCAGGAAAAAAACGAAAATTTTAAAATTCATACTAAAATTACAATGTTATCCAGTTGATTATCTAATGGACACCAAACATCTGATATGATAACAGCTTATCATGCTCATATCATATCTCACTCCTATCCCGCTCTCTTATTCTATCCGCCCCTATCATATCCTGACCACCAAACAAGCCCATAAAGATAGTTGAATTCCGACTGGGTAGGCTTTCCTATTGATAGATGATTCACTTCTAAGTACTGCATTGAGTGTGTTCTCATTGGGGGCAACTTGACATCCTCAAAAAGTAAGAAGCGGAATGTAGTTGCAAGATCAAATGCAGAAGCAAAATAACAAACAGAGTCATGACCTCAACTACTTGTGAACTTATTTAGATAAAACAACTTCTTACTAACTTCAACTCAACGAGATTATGCAAATGATGCTCACATGTGACAATCAAGCTACTTGGCATATTGCCTCCAACCCCGCCTTTAGGTGACATTCATTCCCCCGCGGGAGATCAGTCCCCGCTTCCAGCGGGATATACTCGTGGTCAAGGACCAAAAACAAGATTATCATTTTATAAGGAAAAAATTCTATTTGGAGATATCATTACTAGCTTTGTCAATTCCAATGATCAATTGGCAAATGTCTTTTCAATATCTTTGGGAGATCCTCGTTTAATTTATCTGTGCAATAAACTTGATGCATATGATCTATATGTTCTAACTTGAGAGGAAGTGTTGAAAACTAGTATTATTAGTTATTGTTTACAGATTATTATTAGATGCCCAGGTTCATTCTACAGTAGTTCACACATTGTGTATTATAGACACACGATTTTTAACATCATATATCTCTTCTTTCTCCTCTCTTAACACTTTCAAACACAAATCAAATTTAAGCAAATTAAATTCGCGCTTCCTGCAAATTGTCTTCTAGGAATATCACCTTTGAGCAATTTTCAACAAATTAGTCTGATAACAAGAGACATGGGTACTGATCCCCAAAAGACAATAAATAAAAAAAATGCAGTCAAAAAGGGCAATGAAAAGCTTAAACGAGGCATGCAAATTGAGGTGGAGTAAACCGCCCCACAAATAAAAGCTACATATAGCGGGCCACACTTGTATTGTTTCACAGCTCTAAGCTCTTACAATATAATAACTTTACTATCTTTAATTGGCCTGTAATGACATTCTAATATTCTGTATATCATTGGAAATAGCATGCCACAAATCATATCAAATGGGTCAAGCCGTTTAGTTGGTTTTAGCATATTTCCCAGTGCCAAGATGCTTTGCCATTAGTAATAGTATGTTGGATCATGTAAACTTGTAGTGGACCCACTAAACTTTGTCAACAGTCGAAGTGAAAGTGTTAAAATAGGAGACCAAAATAAGAGAGATATACAATTCAGAAACGCTCAATTACACTTGTTTGATTGTTTAATCATTTGTGTTTCTTCAGAACAGATTGGGTTTTGATTATATGACCCTTGACTCTTCCACTTAAGATTTCAAACAGCCGAAAGATAGAGATATGTTAGATCCATTTGGACCCCCATGTGAGGATGTTAGTATTGCATGGTATCATAATGCTCTCGTATACCAAGACAAATGAGAATTAATATGGAAATATATAAACTGAAAAATAAAGAAATAAGCATGGGGTTTTCTTCTAGATATATTAATGTTTCATCAGGAACCGTGCTTTAGTTGTTTTCTAGTTCAATGCAGAAGAAAAAACATTTTAATGTGTATGTAATATGCATAGTAGTGGGGATGAACAAAAAAAGGGATGTATTCCGTTCTTCATAGGGAAGGTTTTGGATAGGTTAGTCAAGTCACATGCCAAATTATACTAGGGAGGTCAAAAAGCCATATAAGTGCATAAAAATAAATGGAATCATCGGTAAACAAACAGCAAACAATGTAGGATCCAGATTTCCTAAAGATAGTTTTTGACACATTCACGCATTAATGTTCTGTTGGATCAATATTAAGTTCTCTCAAACACTTTTAACGATTGTTCCAATGATTAGGTGAATTTGTGAATGCGTCAATAATTGAATGCAGGGAATCCATCCTAATATATGCTGAGTTTCAAGTTGGGTTGGCGAAGGAGTACATTTGTACTTCACATGTCCCTAAAATAGATGTGTCTTGCATAATGGACAAGGAGGCATAAAAAATAGCTTTAATCTTCTCTCTAGTTTTTCCCATACTTTTATTTTATTTTATTTTTTGCTGGGTCTTTTCTCTCTATATCTTTCTCTGAGATGGTTTTCAACAGTAATTAACTTTTATGGTCAGAAGAGAATTTTGCACATTCGCCAAAACTGGCACACACCTTTTTGTTTGTGTTAAAGGTCCTCCGGGATTCAGGGAAAAGGATAACCATGTTAACTTGGACTTTGACGAAAAATAGACTAATGGAGTTTAACTGTTTAAGTAACATGTATTAGTAAGCAACTTTTGGTTCAAACTTGTCCCAAATTAGCTTTTGCTGCATCAGCTCGGATCTGTTCAAATGCACACTCGTGTCCTCCCACTTTGCAACCAAAGTGCATAGCACAAGCTGGTTTTGCTTTTTAAACCCTTCCTTTTGTTTCTCTTTATTTGGTTAAGGTTCCTTAAAATGTGTTGTTTCTGCGCTCCTGACCCACCACTTAGAAAGAAGAATGGTTAGTCGAGGCACAACACTCTCCCTTTCTTTCTCTCTTCTATTTTTTTTTACCAGCCATCACTTTTTGCTTTTATTTGTTTTGTGGTGTTTTTTCCAAACTCTCATACGATGAATGTCAGAAAGTTTATGTGCATATAACATTTCCCTAATTATTACTATGCCACCCAATAAGAATTTCATTGGAATGCAGGAGGTAAGGAGGGGAGCTTGAGAAACCGGTCCTTCTCAGCTCTCAATCCATTCCAAGCTCAATCCGGAGAATCATCACCTCAGTTTGGTTCCAATTTTATGGTGATTTAAACAGTCATTTTTGGTTCAGATAGAAAACATAAACCACACTAGCTCCATCAATGGATCACCAAATTACTACTATAACATATTTTAATTGGTACAACAGCAGCAACCACCAAGCTTTTTTCCCATTGGGGTCAGCTATATGGATTAAATGATGTCATAATATTCTAAATATTTCTTAACGATTTTGACTATAGTTTTTCTTGGTCTCCCTCTACAACTCTACCTTTAACAGTTGGGTTGCCCTCTATGCGATCTACTATCCTTACTAGAGATTCTATAGGTCTTCTCCACACATGATCAAACCACCTAAGACGAGATTCTACAAAAGGTGCTACCTGCCTACCCGAACTCTCTTGTTGATCATTTACCTCCCAACATATAGTCACATACAACATATAAGTCTTATAGTTGTGCGGCAAAAATTTTCCTTTAGCTTGAGCGGTACCTTTTTATCACATATAACACATGAGGCACTCCTCATTCCATCCATTCTGCTTGAATCCTATGATTTACATCTCCCTTTATTTCTCCGTCGTTCTATATGATGGACCTGAGATATTTAGATGGTGTGAGTTGTGGTATGGTATGGTCTCCAACATTCACCTCCAAGTTAGGAATGATTTACCTCTTACTAAACTTACATTCCATATATACTCAATCTTGTCTTATTTCTACTTAAACGAAAGCCATGTGTTTCCAAAGGTTGTCTCTGCATCTTTAACTTCCCATTTATTCTCTCTCGACTCCCCAACTAGCATTATATCATCAACAAAAAAACATGTATCATGACGTCAGCTCTTGAATATGCTCGATAAGTACATCCAAGACCAAGGTAAGAAGATAAGGGCTCAAAGTTAACCCTCGGTGCAATCCTATAATTATAGGAAAAACTTATGACACTACCTAGTGTTTTCACGCTTACGGTGACCTCTTCATACATATTCTTGATAGCATGAATATAGGCAATACGAACTCATTTCTTCTCTAGAGCCTTCCACAATATTTCTCTAGGCACCTTATTATACGCTTTCTCAAAATCAATGAAAACCATGCAAGAGTCTTTTTTATCCTTTCGATATCACTCCGTTAATTGTCATAACAAGTATATTGCTTCCATGGTCGACATCCCCGACATAAAACCAAATTGATTTTCCATAATGTGAGTTCTTATCTTAATATACATTTTAACCCCTCTATAATTTGCACAATTTTTTATCCCTCCATTGTTCTTATAAATAGGGATTAAAGTGTTTCTCCTATATTCTTTCATGCCTCAACATGTATATTATTCGACCCAAAGGCTTTGCCATTATCTATCCTTCTTAAAAGCTTCTTTTATGTCATGCTCTTGAATTCTAAGATAAAGGTATAATTTTGGTCCTCCTCTCTAGTATTTAGCCTATCAGAGTATGATAAAATTTTATGTCCTTCATTAAATAGCTTATGGAAATATTTATTCTATCTTTTCTGAAATTCAATGGTTATCAAAATCGGGTTGGACCGACCAATCTGAACGGTGAACCGGTGAGCCGGATCTGGCAGCGGTCTGAAACATCTAGGGAACCGACTATCATTCAAGCCGTCCAAAAACCGCTCAGACCGGTTAAGAACCGGTCGAACCGGACAAAATGGGCGATTCGTGGTTACCTCCGGTTTGAGCAAACACCTCTTGATTCTTCAATAACGACCTCAGATCTTCTCCTTCTTTCTGCTACAACCTCCTTCAACAGTGCTTCCACCTTCTTATTCCTCGAGCACACCTCGGTGAAAGCTCCATCTTCGTCTGGCATCACGAAACAGGACGCAGATGATGATTGTTGTGCTTAAATCAAAATGGAAAGAGGGGGTGAGGCGGCTGCACAAGATTGAACTTGAGAGGGAAGACGGGTAGCTGCACAAGGAAAGGGGGTGATATAATTGGGGGCTAGGGTTTTATGCTTTAGATCTCGCTTCGTTCACCGCCTTCTTAGTATCTTTCTTATCTACCTTATATTTTCCTCATTCTTAATTTTATCATGCACACTTACGTCCAACCACCAAGATTTGTTACTCGGGTCCAAAGCCTTTTGATTCAACGAGGTGTCTTTTTTGCTACCTTACTAATCTCTTTGGCCATTATGTCCCACATATCATTATAACTGTCTTATGCCTCATAAAACCCTTCCTCCAAATTCCTTAGCTAAAAGCTCCATTGTTCTTCACCCTTTAATTGCCACTATTTGATCCTTGAAACCTTAGCCTTTTTCTCTTTACTCTCTCCTCTTAACTCTTCCATCCATAACCAAAATATTGGGTAGTCAAGCTCTATCCAAATGAGTTTACAATCCATGCAAGCTTTCAATCCATTTTTTCCTAATAAAAAGGAAATCATTTGAGAACATGCCACCTTACTTTTGTACATGATAGATGCACTACCCGCTTCCTAAAATTTATATATTATAAATCCTGTTAGTTTACTCCTTGTTTCTCCAAAATTACCAACTTTTTGCCTCCATGACCAATACCGTCCCCAACCCTCCACTGGTGGAACCTACATGGCTCCCCTGCTTCCTAACGGCTATTAAGAATCCATGGCATGAACCTCTATCTTAAAGATCCATTTTAAACACACAAGGCCGCATTAGCTTATTTTGGGAAATAGACATTGGTAATTACGGGATGGGGGCTGTTCAAGACACTACCAAGGTAAAAAAAAAGGAAGAGACGCCTATCCTGACCCCAAAAAACAGGATGTTTAGTGTTCATGCGACCCACAGCTAGGCTTGACAGATTTTCACCTACTATCATTGACATCTTTTTCTCTATATTATTAGGACGATCTCTAAAGCAACAATTTACAAGCCAAGTTAAACAAGCTACAAAAACTCTAGTGTTAAAATATAACAATCTCACTCCAGTCGCTTTTATGGTGACTTCATGAGGTCATCAAAATTAGACATTTTATATCTTTTTACAAAATTGTTTCTATATGCACATTACACACACTCTTCGAACACATCATTATAAAATTACATAAGCAATTACATAACCAATTTAACCCAACAAATAATGTTAGATGTGCACCTCTCACGACTGCATCTTCCCTAACTTGTACGTAGTTGACGAAGATCTCAGCTTCCGCCTTCTAGTTGAATAAAAGAATTTAAAATTGAACATGTATCCAGCATCATGCCATCACAGGACAAGCATGTAATAGTGATAGGCATGCTTTACCCTTCTGCTTTTTGAGGCTGCTTCTCATGATTTTTACCCTCATCTATATCATCTCATTCTGACTGAATTTGCTTCCTATGCAAACTGCTGTTCATCGAAGAGCAATAAACATAAATTTCAAGAAGGGTACCCTAATTGATAATCATGATATTTCACAAAGTCACAAAAAGCTAAAACAACAGATGTTTGAAAAATACTATTTACTATAACAGTGGCATTGATGATTATGTCCAAAATAAACACTCAAATAAAAATAAAAAGATAATGAGATGGCAGCTTATCAGTGAAGGATATACAGAAGCAAAGAAAAGTTTCACCTCTCCATTTGGCTGTTATAGGTGCCATAGTGTACAAATGTTCCAGAAAAATATTTTCCACTCGGTAAGTGGGGAAACTATGGTAAATGCTGAAACTATATTCAATAACATTATAACAACAATAACAACCAAACCTTTACCCACTAGGTGGAATTGACTATGTGGATTAAATGATACCATAATGTTTTTGTCATAAATCATGTTTACAGACAAACCATTGACATCTAAATTCCTCTTAATGGTTTCATTTATAGTTTTTCTCGGTCTCCCTCTACTTCTAGCGATCGGGCTACCTCTATCAAATCTTCTCTCCTTATGGGGGTTCTACAGGTCTTTCCACACATGCCCAAACCACCTAAGGCAAGATTTTGTCATCTTTTCTACAGTAGGTGCTACCCCAACTTTCTCTCTAATGCATCAATTCCTAATCCTATATTATCTAGTGTGTCCACTCATCCAACACAACATTCTCCTCTTTGTTGCATTGAGTTTATTCTCTTGTTGGTTTTTTTATCACCCAACATTCAATCCCATACAACATTGCAAGTCTTATAATTGTGCCGTAAAATTTGCTCTAAAGCTTGAGTGGTACCTTTCTATCACAGATAACACTCGAAGCACTCTTCCATTTCATTCACCCCACTTGAATTATATGGTTTACATCCCACACTATTTCACCGTCGTCTTGTATGATGGACCCAAGATATTGTTTTGTATAATCTAATTATATTCAATTAGAGTACTGCCAGGTGTCATGGTGATAGCAAGGAACAAAACCATCATGAGAATAAGGTTTTCCTTACCTAAGGCATAGTAGCAATACACATGAATCTAGAAGCACTGAAACAGAGTGGCACTACTTCCATTCAGGCCATTTAATTGAATCTGTGGATGTTTTCTTCATTCTTGATGCACCAGCATTTTCTGAGGAATCATGCCATATCATTTCCATCTGATAAGTAGCAGAACAAATTGGTCATTCATTGGGTATGCACTATAGAAATGACACAAAATATTGTAGAATAGCTTCAGTAGGACTGTATGA
Source organism: Sophora flavescens (assembly GCA_030762895.1). Classification (NCBI taxonomy): domain Eukaryota; kingdom Viridiplantae; phylum Streptophyta; class Magnoliopsida; order Fabales; family Fabaceae; genus Sophora; species Sophora flavescens. Next base: position 101,146,365 of record CM061062.1, read on the forward strand.
GGATAAAAGAAGAAGAAAAAACTTTATGCTTCAGTGGATAGATGATGTCTCCAGGTTGTTCATTAGGTTGTAGGAAATAGGTGTCAATAATGTTTCGCAATTAAGGAGAACATTTTAAGGGAATTTGATGCAGTTAATGATAACTAAATTTAATTCAGTACATAAATCATTTGCTAACATGTTTATTCCTTGTGCTAGCAAGGATTATAATAAAAAGCAACACTGAAGAGAAACAAAAAGACACACCTCCCCGACAATCACCGTGTCGCCTTCCTTTACACCAAGTTTCATGAGAGACTTATACACACCACAAGCCTCAAGAACATGTTGGAATCTTCTGTCTGAATCAACATAGCTGTTAAAGATGCACACGTTTCAATGAGATTAGCCATGAATAGGAGTTGCAAATTCAAGCACAAAGCTTATCCTAACACATGTTTTTTCTAACACATCAGGTATTAATTAAGAGAAGGAGGATGTAGTCTCCATTCTTCATATTTTTGTCACGATATTCTACAAATGATATTGGTAATAAGAAAGAAATCATATTAAGGAATTGTAATCTCGACCACATTTTTACTCTTTAACCTACCGCCAATTTGTCATCTGGACAAACCGCTGCAATCCAGATCCGACTACACGCCAAATGTTTGACTTGCTATCATGAAAAATCTCAAAATCACTAATGGATGCATTTCGCTGCTTCTTTACTGCATCAGCTACATGGTTCAAGTTTACTATATCTCCTCCATCTGAAACAGGTCAAATTTGTTTAAATGCAAGAGCTTATTCTCGAAGAAAATAGTATTCAGAAGTAACTGGTAATATGCAATAGCATTGAATTTAAGAATGACTGCAAATAGAATTACAACCTTCATAATCATATTCCTCCTTGCCTTTTTTACTTTTACGCAAAAGCTCATAAGCAGCACAGATAACTTCATGAGTACCTTCCCCTTTGACAGCGCTCATACAAAAAGGTGTTATCCCACGAGATTCTAGTTTTTCTTTGAAGGATTCCCAGTTCTCATATGCTTCTGGAAGATCCATTTTGTTATAAGCAACTATATACGGCTTCTCAGCAATATCAGGATTAAACAGCTTCAGCTCTAGACGAACTGCATCATACTCAAGATCAGGCTGCAGTGATGAACCATCAACAACATGTACCTAAAACCCAATAAAGAGGCTTGTTTTAAACAGCAATTTTAAGGGGGCACAAATGAAACGCGGACCTAAAAAAATTTAGTAAGACTTTGAAATAGCATGCTTACCAATACCATGCAGCAAGAATGGAAGGTTCATACAAAGAAAAAAAAAATCATACATATATTCTACATAGGTGGATAATGTTTAAATCAAATGGATAACCTACTAATCAATAATTCTTTGGGTCAACTGCAGATGTAAAATTCAACATAAAGATATTTCATATGTATGGAAAGAATGAGAATGGAATGGGTTCATAATCCACTGATTGATTGATTTAGAGAGATATAAGATAGATATGCAAACAAAAAAAAGTAAGATAATGGACGATAAAAGATTCTACAAGCTCAGATAAGCAAACAAGTTGAAATTTTACTCAATTACTTTAAACAGAACTGACACAAACAGAGGTGGGATTAAAAGGTTAGAGTGGCTAAAATATAGGTGATTAAGGGTTCTCAATAGAATAATTTTTTCAAAAACAGTCAACAATGTAAAAAGGAAAGCAAAGAAAATACTTATAACTCAGTCCTGTTTTTGTTTTCTGCCCCCGGCCCCCCAAGCCCCCTGGAGGGGTGTGGTAACTATATAATTGAGGTAAGCATGCCTAACTATATAAAGCAGAACAAAACAATCGATACCATCTTGATCAAAAGTGCCTACCAGGGCAGAACACCTTTCAGTGTGTCGTAGAAACTCGTGACCTAAACCAAAACCTCGGTGTGCTCCTTCAAGTAGACCTGGAAGGTCTGCCACTACCATCGTTGAATCATAGTCAAAGGAAACAACGCCCAGATTGGGAAGCAGAGTTGTAAAGGGATAATTAGCCACCTCTGGCTTTGCAGCACTTACTACACTCAAAAGTGTACTTTTCCCTGCATTTGGAGCACCCACTATACCAACATCTGCTACCAGCTTGAGTTCTAACTCCAACCACCTGATCAAAGAGACCATTATTCCTTGTCTTTCTACAGAGTGTCATATTTTTTGGAAGTCAGACCAGATGCAGAAAAATAAAGAACATATTTTTATTTCATTATTCCAACAAGCTTAACAAGTATAAACTTCTTTTTCTTTCTGATGAAAACGACCATAGTTTTGGTCCTTTTCGACATGGCCAAGAATCTTCTTCAGGCACGTTCGGTCATTTTACTCTCAGATACAATAACATAGGAGCGGAATTGGGAAGACAGTACAGGGAGGGCCTGCTTCATGCCAACTTTTAAAGACACAAAGAAACAATTCTTGTGAGTAATGTCAACCAACCAAACTCTTGTATGTTTCATATAAGACTCTGACTTCAAACTTCAGAGAAATGACAACACCCTTGATGTTGCAGTCTTACATATAACGCACAAATGGTAACTATTAAGTGTATTCGTTAACAAAACGAACCATATAGCATGATTCCCATGTGAATAACTATCAGATCAAAACATTTTAATGGAAGCGCAAACAAAACAGCACATTGCAATATAACCCATTTTGAACCATAAAAATAAAAGCATATTTTGCACCAATCAAATTTATATTTAGGTTGAAGCCTTGTTGAAGGGTTTAAGGAACTCACATTTCAGGACCCTGTTCGCCATTCTCAGCAATCTTGGGGACCTTATTAGTTCCAGATTTGAAAGAAGCATTCCCTCTGCCACCTCTTCCACCTGGCAACAACAAAGCTCTCTGTCCTGGATACACCATCTCCAACAACACCTCATCCCTATCAGCCTCTCTGATCAACGTTCCTGGAGCCACCTTCACCACCACATCTTCTCCCTTAGCCCCACTCTGCACCCTCCCCTGCCCGTGGCTTCCCCTCCCTGCCCGGAAATGCACACTGTTCCGAAACGGCAACAACGAATTCATCGACCCATCAACTTCCACATACACATTCCCGCCTCTGCCTCCGTCGCCACCGGAGGGTCCCCCAAAAGGGACGTACTTCTCGCGGCGGAAAGCCACCACGCCGTTGCCGCCATCCCCGGCCTTGACGTATATCTTGGCACGGTCGAAACACCGCATCACCGCCGGCACCCCTTTCTCCTTCACTTCCTCTTCAGAAAGTTCAACCGATTCACCATTCTCGAAATTCAAAAACTCACCAGCTCCATCTTCATCTTCTTCTTCATTAACGTCTTCTTCAAATTCAGAATCGGCATTGCCTTCGAAGATTTGAAACCTATCGTAATTTCCCTGGGAATTGGCATCAAAAACATGTTCTTCTACTTCGTGTTCATTGGTGAGAAATTGGTTGATTTGATGGTGAAATGTTGGCGGTGTAGAATCAGCGAGCTTGAGTTGGGAAGATGAGAAGGGAGCTTCGTAATCGTCCTTGGGAGGAAGACGGGTGTAGGTGGTGGCTTCGCAGCCGGAGAGAACCACCGGTTCAGGCGGAGATTTGTAGCTTCCGATTTGCTTCTTCAATTTGGGGTTGGAATTGGGGTTAGGGTTTGGGAGAGGTTTCTTGTTATTGTGAGTGTGAGTGTGAGTGTGAGTGTGAGTGTGAGTGCGAGATTTGTGTGTGTTAGGGCGAGCTAGTGCTTTGGGAGAGAACCACACTGACATTGCAGTCGCCATTTTTGAGTGAACAAAACACAGCTACCTAGTTCCCATTTCAGTTCAACATCAACAACCTTAAATTATCGATTGGATAAGCCCACACGTGTTCAATCTTCAAAATGCATAGATAATTTTGATCACAAAAAATGAAACGAAATAAAGTAAAATTGTAAGAAAAAAAAATATGAATCGATCAATGGCATGAGTTTGACAGTTTGACCACACTGCCGGAAAAATGTCTTTTTCTTCTTGTTTTTTTTTAATCAAAGTTTAGATTGTTGGAAGGTATCGTTTAAAAAAAATTTATTTGTATTCCGTATAAAAGATTTTTATATATACTACATATTACTTTAATCATTTTAAAAAACAATCAACTTCATAGATTAATGATATCTTTTTTTGATAAATGTTGAGACTTTTACCCAACAAGTATTACAAAAAAAATCGGAAGTCAGCGTAAATAACATAAATATAAAAAAAAAACTCTCAAGTAATATTATCATAACAACTCACCTATACCAATATCTCCCTGCACCATATGCTATACAAAGATAATTAAAGAGCTATTAGCAAATATATCACATATAACTGTTCGAATAAAAATCCTAAAAGTAACGTAGCTCTCAATTAGCAATTAACATTCTGTTGAATATAATATTTGAAATGTTCTTATAATTGGAAATATTCTTATATTCGAAAAGTCACCTGTAGTGAAGAACCTAATTGTTTCTTGAATATTCTTAAGTTCCTCTCTTGCAAATGAAATAAATATATGCCCTAGAAACAAGTCTTAGTAAAGCAACTTATTGCATAAGTGAAATGAAAAATATGAAAATAGAATTCAAGTAAATGTGAAGGGAATCTTTAGGTAGGGAATAGTGTTATTTTGATATTAAAATTGGACATCCAAGGGATATCCTACTCTTTAGTGGTTAATAGCCTACTAAAGAATAGGATGTCCTTCATGAGTGTCCAATTTTAACATCAAAATAACACTACTCTTATATAGTTGTGTCACCAACTATTATTTTTTTCACTCAAAGCAATTTAGTGCATTTTCATTAAAATATCATCAACAATATAAAAAAGAACATTGCTAAAATAATTGGGACTAACATAATCAATAGCCTCTCAAGCTCGCTTACGATAAACTATATTAGCTTTTTGCCTCACCGGAAAAATGTATATATGCATTTCAACACAAAAACTAACCAAAGAGTGAATTCACCCCCTCTACAACTTCCACCACAATTATTCCACCCAACTTCATTAACACATTAATGAAGAAAAATAGTCAATCCAAATATATATCGGCTCTATTTGGTAAAAATAGTTAATAAGCTATCTTATAGTTGAAAAGCTAGCTTATTAAACATGAAGTGTTTGGTAAAATTAGTGGTTCAACTGTCTTATAAATGTAAAATGATACAAAATGACATATTTATGATAAATATGGTAAAGTGATAATTTCATTAAATGAATAAGGATAAAAACGAGAGAAAAGTCAATAAGTTATAAGCCATAAGTTAAATAAATTAGTTTACGAAGAAAAATTATAAGCTAATGAGATAAAATTGTTTACCAAATACCTCTATTTCACAAAGATTGAGAATCCCAGGACATGAAATCTGGGATGGTTGGCAATGATGGTCTCCTGGGACATTCCTTGTCTCTCTGCATGGAGAGAATGCAGTGCTAACAACATCAAAATCAGCAAAGGAAGTAGTGTTATGAAAGTAAGGAATGAAATCTGGGATACTGTTAAGCTTACTGATGATCTATTTCTTGATGAACAGGCAGCATAATTCATAGATTAGCACCAAATTGTGTCTCCTACTTTAATGATCACCTGAAACGTTTGAAATTATGATTATCATCATTCAAGACATCTACTTAGGTTCAATTCAGCATCTAATGAGTCAATCAAATATGCTACCGTTTGTAACAAGGCCCTATGATCACTCATTTAATATTATCCTTGATACACTTTATGCGATCCAGAATTCCTCTAAAACCCCATATAAAACCAATTCATTAAGACAGGTAGTAGTCCTATAAACAATGGGACAAAGTTTTCTCATGATTTACAATGATGACAGGTAGGGGAAGGAGCCATGCCATGCCGTGGTATCCCTGAGCATGATTTGGTGAATACGGTCGTATAGGGCTCCATTTTTTAGGAGGCACCAAATTATTTTTTTTACTTAGTATATATACTAATGTATATATTAAAATAAAATTTACATAGTTAAATTTTTTACTTGAGGGTCAAATTATTTTTAAAAATTCGAGCCCAAAACTTGACAAATTTGGTAAGTAAGAGTGGGAATATGCCGATCTGTTTATAATTAATATTATATTTTAATTAAATGTATAATATACAATATATAAAAAATTATTAGAAAATTAATATATTATTAGTGAATTCTAAAAAAATTGAAACAAACCATTCTCATATTCCTTCTTTCGTTCGAATTAGAAAGCAGAAACCCTTTGTTTTGTCCCTCATTCTACATTACTGACTGACTAAGGGTATGTTTGGGTAAACAACTTAATTAAGAGCTTATCACATAAGACCTTATCGCATGAGAGCTTATGCCATAAGCGCTTAAAGAAAGAAAAAGAAAGAAAGGGGCATGAGAGGATTCGAATAGTGAAAAACACGGAGAGGTCGTTTAGTGCATAAGCTCTTATGATAATTCCATAAGCTTCTCCCAGTGACTTATGAAAATAAGTCAAAAACTCCTTATGGAATGTCATAAGTTATTTTTATAAGCTCTATCAAACACACTGTATAAGAGCTTATGTCATCAGATAAGTCAAAAGAAGCTTAAATAAGCTCTTTCAAACGCCACCTGAGTATCTTGGTAGGCACTTATCGTCATCATATTACATTCATTATTGTTCTGATGGAGAAAAACAAGATAGGAGTTGGCTTGTTTATTCAAAAAAATTAGAAAGAGTTTTTTGTTTTTGCTGTAAGTTATTTGGTACAAGCCATAGAAAAAATCACCTTGCAAATGAAGGTTTTAATGATTGGAATCGAACCACTATTTTTGCTACAATCTATTGTAATTTGATACTGTAAAATTTTCTTCTTATTCGATAATATTTTGTTTCACTTGAGGTTGTATTACAATAATTAATGATTAATTTTTTGCACCTCACATGCACGTACGTACAGACGCATGCACTCACGCAAGCACGTACGGACGCACGCACTCACGTGCCCGCGCACACACACGAACATATATATATATATATATATATATATATATATATATATATATATATATATATATATATGGGACATATCAAGTGAGGGGGACCTTATTTATATGAGAGTCAGAGGATTATATCATAATTATTGGATCAAACTTCTAACGATCAAGATTAAACCACAAAGTTATGTGACTTTTTTAAGTGGTCACATGACATTTTAAAATCATGAAATAACTTTTAATCCTAATAATTTAGGTCCAACGAGTATTTTGACATCCACGCGCGTGAGAGGTGCCGCAGTTCCACCCGTGCACGATTCCTGCCCTTCTTCCTCCTCCTCCCTGCTTAATTTTCCCATCTCTATCAATGCCTTCCCTGCACAAAGGGACAAGACCCTTCTTTCCCAGTGATAAAGTTCGTTTCTTTGAGCTAGCTTTCTCTCCCTTCTCTCAATTATTTACTTTTACTTGTACCAAATAAATAAAATTGGAATTATTGGACAACATTTGCAATTTTTTCTCTTGTTTTTAATTACTCTTCCAAGTTCCAACTACTAATTAATCCACATTTTAGCTCCAAATTTGAAGGCTGCTAATGTTTAGTAGTAAAGTAATCTGATTTTTCCAAATTCTTTGCGAGTTTTTTGTCGTTAAACTTTTCCCTTCGCTGAACACATGAGTATTTTTTTTTGCATTTTCCTAAAATACACAAAAGCAATAATATCAATTACTACCCTCAAGAACAATCAGCTTATATATACTATATGTGTTCCGGCCAAGATCCGTTTTGTCAGAATCTCGCCATAGAACGTGAAACCAAGGGGATTATTTTATGATTTAGGCTTGACAGAATCGGTGATTCGGTTCTACGTATCCCGGTGGGAATCAAAGCGGGGACGTAGTTCTAGGTTCATCCCTTGGCGGGCGGTGATCTCGATCCCTTAATTTTGTATCGGACGAAGTCTTGGGAGAGCAAGGATCGTTTTGATAGTCTCTTGGTCGACGCTGGTTCCTCTAACACGCTGCAAGGGAGAGTCACCGGGTGTTCGAAAAAGCGTCCTCTTCTTATGAGAGTCTTCTGCCCTTTTATAATTTACTGGTAGGTAGGGTACTTGGGCTCGGTGGCCGGGTTAATAACCTCGGCCAGTACAATATGCATAAAAAATCATTTAACTAAGGAAGAGAGATAAGAATTGAATGTCCTCATAGACCATGTAGCAAGCAGGTTGAAGGCACACTAACGATACACAACAAGATAGATCAATTGAATTTGGCTATTTTGCTATTGTGAGGACCTGTTTATAACGATTTTGGCACCAGGGAGAGAAGGGTCGTGCAGTGAAACTAATTTTGGCCAAATCATTCTTGACCTTTTGTGCAGGGAAAGCAGGCAGACACAAACCAGAAAAACCAAAAGGGATATTTTTTAATGTAATTGCATTAATTTCATATATATTTCATGAGTGTGTACATGAACGATATATATAAATACCTAAAAGCCCTAAAAACACCCTTTGTTGGATTCAGACACCAACAAAGCAAGCAACCAAATCTTATTTTATTTTTTATAAAGGAAAGGGTTTGAGGCAAAACTCTCCTTAGAGATAAAATCATCAAAGGAAAAAGAGTATCCTTCCTAATTTATTTCATAAAAGAGCAAGAGAAAAACAAAAAAACATGGGGATATTATACCTTACCCATGAAAAAGAAGAAACCATAAAAACAGATAAAGATAATTAAAAACAAACTCATTCTATATAGCATTATATACATATATATATATATATATATATATATATATATATATACATATATATATATATATATATATATATATATATATATATAATAGGCTAAATTATGAGTCCACTCCACCTAATCTTTTTCCTCGTCTGGAGCAGGAATAACCTCTATCTTCGGTTTATTGGCCATCCTCCGTATTTCTCACGTCATCGACTCCTTCACACTCTTTCCAATGAAGACACAAAGGATTGTACCCTGTGGCTGTTTGGGTAGCTTCTTCTTGGCTGCAGCGAGTTCACCCTTATTGTTAACTTTGACATCCATGTAGCTAGGAGCATTGAGTGATTTCGAACTTGATGCACTCATTTTGTTCTAACACTTTCAAGGACTCTTTTTCTATGAAATATGAATTTTCCAGGGGTATATATAGAGGTACTGTCACTTAGGGTTCTCACTCTGTGCTCAAAGGGGAACAAAAGGGGGTTTGATTTGTTTATTATGTTATATAGTATTAATTATATAAATATTACGGGAAGCTTCACGCGCGTGGATGCCAAAATAATGATATCACCTGCATTTTTAATGACTCATTTGATCATAGCCATCCATTTTCATCCAATGGTTATCATTTAATGCTCTCATCTCTCACACTAAAACACCCCTCTCACTTGATATGCCCATATTTATATATATATATAATATATATATATATATATATATATATATATATATATATATATTCGACTTGTAAAAAAGCCATCAATTTCTTATTCTAAACCCCCAAAATATCAAGGACGGCACAGTTGCCACGACCAAAACGTAGAAATTGATATTGCTTTTTTTTTTAAAAAATTACTTACTGTAATTACCTATCTTTTGCCACAATCGACCATCCAATATTAGGCATTGTTTTTGCCGTTATTACTTTCTTATTTTTCTTCGTCATAAACTAAGTATGTCATGTGATATCATAATGTTAAACAAGTTTTCATTTTCACTATTGGTATATTAATTTTTCATCAAATAATTTTAATTCAATGATGCAAATTTGACACTCCCTAATATTAATATAAAAATAAAAAAATACAGTCTAACTCCATAATCTAGAGGGAACTAACTATTAATATTATGTGAGACAAATAGTATTATGCTCTAATACGAGAGTAGCATATAGGGATTGTTAAAATAACATATTACTAGAAGTAATGTAATTAAACTGTTAATTTAAAATTAAATATTATCAAATTAAATTAAACTGTTAGAAACTATTTTGAGTAATGTAATTGTAGTATTTGAAAATTTAATTACGATATTAGTACATTTTGAATATATTCATTATATATATATATATATATATATATATATATATTTTGAAGTAATATTCATTTTATATTAAAACACAAGGTAACTCGATATTCACCTTATACAACACAATGACAGAAAAATTATTAAGAAAATTATGCACCTTATGCGCGTCCGTTTGTGGATATATACGACAACGTGTTGAAAGTTAAACTTAAGAACATGTGTCTCCTTTAAACTATTTTCTCTCTCGAAACCCTAGAATCGTTTTCTCTCAAAAAAAATGACATCATCCAAGCGTCTCTCTACAAAAGAAATCGCTGAGAAATACAATCTCAAGGTTACTGAGATAGAAAATATCATTCCGGGAAAGACTGTTGATCTTCAACAGATGAAGAATTCAGGAATGAATGTCACTGAAGAGTTGGAGTACTCCAAGTGGACTCCTTTCTTCGACATCAAGGAGCTTATTCACCCTAAGCTCGTTCAAGCGTTACGAGAAATCTTTGTGGTTGTCACCAACAGGGTCAACATGATCAAAAGCTTTAAAGATGAAATAGGGGATAGAACCTTTTTCTTCCCCATTAGCTCTCTGGAGCTTGTCACCAAATGTCCGAGAATCGGAGTCGGCTTCACACTCAACTGGGAAGATGAAGTGGGAGCCGACAATGTCAACATTGCCATCTATGGTGTTCCCAAACCAGTGAACCCTAAGCCTGTCAACATGGTGGTCAAGTGCAGATTCCTGCACAAATTGCTGTTGGAATGCGTGATGCCAAGGAAAGGCTCACGAGACAGTGTGACCAAGATGGACAGATTTGCTCTGTACCACTTGATCCACAAAATCAAGGTTGACATCAACGACCTTATCTACATGTACCTTGAGACTCTGATCAAGAGAACCAACATGAAGACCTATCCTTATGGGATGTTGCTGACAAGGGTATTCAGGAACAAGTTGTTTGTTCCTAGTGATGTTCACTTTGTGGACATGGCACTGCCCATAGACAGGAAGATATTGTCTATGATGGACTTCAAGGGAATCCCTCTTGCTGATGAGGAGGAAGACAAAAAGAAGCAGCAAAAGAAGAAGTCTGCTGTTGAGCAGAAGGGAGGAAGAACCGGTGGTTTCCAGCGATGAATCGGAAGTCCCCATTTCCGAAAGATTGTTCAAACCATCCGGAAAGGTGGCCGAGACAAGACCAAACTCCGAGCCGCAACCCTCGGAGTCTCAAGATTCTCAATGAAACAGTTGAGCCCTTGAGGTTCAGCTGAGGAGACCCGCTCCCAATAGGAAGACGGGTGAAGCTGAGGAATTAGTGGATGTTCCTGCTCATCCCAGCAAGAAAAGGAAGCTGGTGAAGACCTTTGCCAAGGTCAGACAAGTTGAGTCCGAGCCTAGCAAAGAGGAAGCATCTGCTCAGGGGGAGCAGACAGAGCAAGTCCTATAAGAACCAAAGAAAACTTTCATTTTGAGAATTATTCTCAAAAAGAGAAGATCTGGTTACCCAGTACCTGCAAAAGCTAACACTGCAGAAGACCTGTCTGGAGGAGCTCAGACAGTTGTACCCAAGGATGACCAAGTGTCTCCTTCTCACAAGAAGTTGAAGATATCTGAAGAGCATACATCTCCTTTATTCCCTTCCCTTTCTCATCAAGGGGTATCATCAACCCATCTGTTTCTTCTCCATCTGTCCTTTTTGTTCAATCTCTTTCTGTTGTATCTCCTATTTCTTCACCTGTCTCCTTCTCTCAAACTCAAAATTCTTCTTTCACTATTGTACCCGATGGCTGTCAGTACACAGTTGTTTACAGAGACTCTGCTCCCAAAGAACAAACTGGCATATCATCGAGACTTTTTGTGTCTGATCTGCAATCTCTTTTATTTGCAAGTATCTCACATGTCTCTTTCATCCCTTCTCCTCCACTTCATATTCTTAACCCCTGTAGAGAACTTTTCTTCTACCCACCTATTATTATCTTCGTTAGAACATTAGCTGGAACTCATTATCCTGCTTCTGTTGTAATGCTACCACATAGGTCTAGGAATTTCTTTATGTTGGTCACATGATCTAATTCTTTTTTCTGCCATATTGATTCTTTATTGCCTATCCCTCCCTCTGTTTTAGCTCAAACACCTCTTCCCCCACCTATTCAAATAACAATCATCAGACTATCTCTGTCCGAGAGACTTTCCCGTGTGTTTTCTTCACCTGATACTGATTATGTCAGAATCGGTCTTATCTTCAAATTCATATTTCTTCCTTTCTATGCCCTTCAAACTCTCCATGAACTTTTCTTCCCTTCCATTACCTCTCCCTTATCTCTACCTAAGGCACCCCAGTTTTAGCCTTACCCTGGCACTCTTCTTTGTCTGTCTCTTCTCAAACAGTGGCCTTACAAGACTTTCATCTGCTTCAAGGACAAGTAGAAGACTTAAGAAGACAGCTAGATGAAGAAAGGCGAGCTAGGCTACTCTTAGAGCAAAGGGTTGCTGCTTTATTTTTGTTAATTAGTCAATCTAGATAGTTTTTAGGTATATAAACTACCTTGTACTTGTAAACGTTCATGATGAATAAAATAAATTTCTCCTTTATTTCTTTAATGCTTTCATAGTTTATTCCTTTTTGATGTTGACAAAAGGGGGAGAATGCAAGAAATGTGATATAGGAGATGGGAGAATGAATATGATATGATCTTAAATAATACATGGACATGAGTATGTTCTGATAGTTGCTATAATTATTCAGATAAATCTTAGAGTATGATTGCTCTGATAATAATTTCAAAGTAAAACAATTCAAACTTATGTGTGACTAAGTTAAAAGGATTATTAATTAATCTTAATGTCTGATCAAGCATCTGCATGACCTGTCCGCTTAATAAAATTTCAACCTGTCTGATATATGCTATTTTCTTTGTTGATATTTTTCTGAGGCTCATTAAATCATCTCAATGTTTGTCATCATCAAAAAGGGGGAGATTGTTAAGTCTCTAAAATGTCTGATGTACGTTTCCCTAAGTTTTGATGAGAACTAAACATTGGTTAATGATTTAATTAACCTTCATATTGGTTGCTAACCTTTCTATCTAATGTGCAGATTAAAACTGTAAGAATCATCTATCTGCTCATAAGTGACTACCTGTCTGGATAAACGAAAGTCAACCTATCTGTTGACTAGGATTATTGACTTCTTTCAAGATACATCTTCAACCTGTCTCCCCACGAGTTCCTACACTTGTTTGAGGTTACTCGTTGAAGAATCAAGGACCAAACAAGCTTTTGTTGGCTGTCCCATCAGAAAGAGACTTGAAGCCTTCTCTCCTACTCAGTCTCACGCTTGTCAAGAAAAGTCAGAAGTTACTCTCTCAAGCAACCTCGGTTATCAGAACCAAAGACCAGTTAAAGAATGCTTCCAACATGCTTTATTCCCTAGTACCTCCGATCCTTACACGAAAAGGAAACTGTACTCAGCAAAGTACAAAAGCTCTCTGCACAACTCTGATATGGCTGTATCATGATGCATAAAGCCATGATCCTTCATGTTATAGTACACCCAACGTTCCTATTGCATTAATGGCTGTCCAGAATGACTCTATTGCATTTAATGAAGTTCTGCTTGAATCCAACATCTGAGGGAAAGTCTCTAACGGATCCTAAATGCTTGAAGACTATAAATACAAAAGTCATTGAAGATGAAGTATAGAGAATACACATAGCATTAAAGAGTCATTACTCTGCGCATTAATATCTTCATTCTTTCATTCTGTATTCTTCGATCATTTGAAGTTATTATGCGGATTTTCCTAAGCTTTACATTTAAACCACTCTGAGTGTTAGTGAAAGTTCTGTCTGTCTGAAGTTGTATTTATTACAAACCAAATCTCTCAAACAAACATGAGTGAGCCTGAAGAGGCTAAGTGTGCAAAGAATACTTGTCTTGGAGCCTGAAGAGTCTAGGTGTGCAAAGAATACTTGTCTTGTAGCCTGAAGAGGCTAGGTGTGCAAACAATACTTGGAGTCTGTAATCTGATCAGTTATAGTGGATAAAACTTGGTGCTGCCAATGACTGGACGTAGCTCTTTGCTTTGAAGAGTGAACCAGGATAAATAGCTGTGTCAATCTCTCTTTCCTTATAAACTCTTTAGTTGCCTTAGTTTTCTTATCCGTTATTTTCAAGTGGTGTGTTTGTCTGAGTCACTATTAAAATTTCATCAGACAGGTCACCCGTCTGTCCTGATTCTTTCCACTCGTCTGAACCAAGCTTCTATTTGCAAAAAGATTTCAACTTTGTTTAAATTCTGATAAACACAATTCAACCCCCCTTCTCGTGTTTATAGTTGTCTATTTCAGTTGGTATCGGAGCTCAGCCTCTGGGTTGAGCATCTAACAGCGTAGAGGTAAAAGGTCATGAAGAATAGACATGACTGTTGGAGCTAGTTCAAGTGGAAGTCACCAGACTGTAGGAGCTTCCCTAACCAGACCTCCTTACTTCAATGGAGAAAACTACAACTACTAGAAAGATAGATTTCAATGGTTCATTCTATCTACAAAACTCTGATCTTTGGATGTCATTACAGATGGTCCATTCATTCCCAAGAATGGTGATGACACAGTCAAACCAAAAGCTCAGTGGACTATTGCAGAAAAGACAAAATGGGAGCTGAACCACAAAGCTAGATATAACATTTGCTCTCACTACTGAGGAGTTTGAGAAGGTATGTGCTTGTGACTCTGTCAAATAAACATGGGACACTTTAGCTGTCACACATGAAGGAACAACCAAAGTCAAAAAGTCAAAGATTGCCATACTTGTCAGAAAGTATGAACTGTTTGTCATGGAGGAAGGAGAATCTGTTGCTCAAATGACAGACTCTGGGAGATCCATAACAACAGGATTAAATATCAGTCCACGTCGAGCTCTATGAACTCGATCGGGTGATCTATTCCATACGTGTTGGGAAACATGCTTTTCTTGCAGGTTCAATAGTGAATCATCCGCTGGGCCGGGGTTTACCAATCGTGCTCCTGATTGTGAGCTAGATGATGCCATATCTTTCAGTTGACATTAAAAAAAATGTTACAATTATATAGATTATATAATAAAATCTGTTGAGTTATATAATTAAGGAAAATTATAGTATCAATTTAGCCCCAATAAATTCTGACATTAGTGATAAATTTAATTAATGTGTCTATTTAAAATAACAAGCAACAATAAAAAAATACTGTAATAATAAGTAGCAAATAATATCACCAGAGGCATAAAAAAGTAACAGCAATAACAATTTACACCAATAAATATTCATCAATTATTAAAGTAGTAAAAACAAATTTTACCTTGTAAGAATTAAAAGAAAGTTACCAGCAATTTTAAAGGAACACTGCTACAAAAAAAATTATACTATAAGTATAGGGAGTAACGATGACATTTATCTATTTAAAATAACAAGCAACAAAAAAAAACTCTAATAACAAGTAGTAAATAATATCACAAGAGGCATAAAAAAATAATAACAATAACAATTTACACCAATAAATATTCATCAATTATTATAGTGGTAAAAAAAAATTTACCTTGTAAGAATTAAAAGAAAGTTACCAGCAACTTTAAAGGAATACTGCTAAAAAAAATTATACTATGAGTATAGAGAGTAACGATGACATTAATGATAATGTATCTATTTAAAATAACAAGCAACAATAAAAAAAATACTCTAATAACAGGTAGCAAATAATATCACAGGAGGCATAAAAAATAATAGCAATAATAATTTACACCAATAAATATTCATCAATTATTACAGCAGTAAAAAAAAATTTACCTTGTAAAAATTAAAAGAAAGTTACCAGTAATTTTAAAGGAACACCGCTACAAAAAAAATTATACTATAAGTATTGAGAGTAACGATGACATTAATGATAATGTATTTATTTAAAATAACAAGCAACAATAAAAAATACTCTAATAACAAGTAGTAAATAATATCACAAGAGGCATAACAATATAATAACAATAACAATTTACACCAATAAATATTCATCATTTATTACGGTAGTAAAAAAAATTTACCATGTAAGAATTAAAATAAAGTTACCTGTAATTTTAAAGGAACGCTGTTACAAAAAAATTATACTATAAGTATAGGGAGTAAAGATGACATTAATGATAATGTATCTATTTAAAATAACAAGCAACAATAAAAAAATACTCTAATAATAAGTAGCAAATAATATCACCAGAGGCATAAAAAAATAATAGCAATAACAATTTACACCAATAAATATTCATCAATTATTACAGTAGTAAAAATTTTTTTTACCTTGTAAGAATTAAAAAAAAGTTACCAGCAATTTTAAAGGAACACTGATACAAAAAAAAATCATACTATAAGTTAGGGAGTAACGATGACATTAATGATAATGTATCTATTTAAAATAACAAGCAATAATAAAAAAAATACCTTAATAACAAGTAGAAAATAATATCACAAGAGACATAAAAAAATAATAGCAATAACAATTCACACAAATAAATATTCATCAATTATCACAACAGTAAAAATTTTTTTTACCCTGTAAAATTAAAAGAAAGTTACCTGCAATTTTAAAGGAACACTGTTACAAAAAAAATATACTATAAATATAGGGAGTAACGATGACATTAATGACAACATATCTATTTAAAATAACAAGTAACAATAAAAAATGTACCCTAATAACAAGTAGGAAATAATATCACAAGTACCAAATAAAATTTCCAACTGATATATATTTATAGGAGGAGGAGTGGTGTGTTGGGGGGAGGGGATAAGGGAACCGGTAATTTGGAAGGTGGGCTGCTTGGCGTGGGTCAAATTTGTTTTGGGGAGGGGGACGCCCTTACAGCGTCACGTGGTGCTGTAGAGCAGCTTTTGTCTTTTTTTTTAAAAAAAATAATGGTAGGTCCCTAGAGCTGTTAAAATGGACCCGGTCCGACGGGCCAGCCCATTTAGCCGATATAAATAGTGGGCTGGGTTACTGAAAATAGAACCCAGTTGAATTTTAGCCCGGCCCGATCCGAAAATCTGTTGGTCCATCATTACTAGCGGGGAACGAGCCGGGCCAACCCAAAGCCTTCAATCAAAAAAAAATAAAAATAATTAAACAACAAAAACAATTAAAACTTTTGAAAGTTAAAAAGTAAAAAGTAAAAACCTAACCCTAAGTGCCCTACATTTACTTTACACTATTGCTGTCTGTCTGACCCTGTAGCCGTCCCCCCCAGTGAGCTGAGCAGTGTCAGTGAACACCTTCGAAGCCGCCTCGCCGCTCGCCCCGTCCCCTCCATCGCTGAACACCTTTGAAGCCGCGTCTCCGCCTCGCCGCTCACCTCTATTCGGCCTTCTCGCCCCATCACAGAACACCTTTGAAGTCGCTTTCGTGCCCTCCATCATGCACGCTGTCGCGCACCACTGCTGTCCGTTTCAGCATCACTGTTGTTCGTCACTCTCCGGTCTCTCCCCTGTTCTATCCGGTTCAACACGTCGTCGAGGTCATCCTCCAAACTGTTAGTCACTCTCCCCTGTCCAAGTAAGGTGTGTTTACTATTTAGAATCCTTTTTAACCATTAAACAGTGATTTCATTTGTGTTTAGAATGAATTTTTAAAAAATGTTATCAGTCCATGTGCCAGTCCGTTTGACCGGCAGCCTGCATAGGGCTGGGTTGGGTTAGGAAATTAGCATCCTGATTTGATTTTGGCCTAGCTTGGTCCAGCCTGAAAGTGCCTTGGCCTGAATGAGTCGGGTCAGCCCGTTTAGACAACTCTATAGGCACCAGACTGACGTCTTTGAATGTGTCGGTCTGACCGGTATCTTTGACCCATCAGAAAAAAAAAATTTATCATGTATATGAAGAGACCCATTGATAAATAATTTTAGAATAACGTTAATCTGGGAATGAGTTTTTAAAAGAATCCATTTTGCTAAAGTATATCATTCGTTACTGATTGCAATTTTCATCCAATCTATCAAAGCTCAAAGCTCTTTTGGAGGAGAAAGAGAAGAGAGTTCAAAAACAAGAGCGCGTTTGAGTCTCTGAAGCTCATCAAAATTCTCATCAGCTCACAACAATGGAAGTTCCCAAAGATCAAATCGTCACTCTTCTCGACAATGGCCTCTACAACTCCGCTCAGATGCTCGTAAATCTATTCTCTTTTTGAAATCTGATTCCACTAACAAAAATAGTTGCTTTTTGATTTTTTAATTTCTGGGTCTATAATTTAATCCGAAGTTTCTGTTCTGAACAGGGTTGTTTTCTTGTTTCTTCACCTGCTGCAAATGCTGAATCTGCCCCACACCTCAAAACTGAAAGCTTGGTTGGTACCACTCTTCAAATTTCTGAATTTTTCCCCCACTTTTTTTTTTTTCACATTCCATAATTTCCCAAGTTCTGGAGTTTTCAATATTTGAAGATTTTATTGAAGTTGTTCTCTTTCGTATATTGGGTATTTATTTATTTTATGTGCAGGTGCTACTTGGTGATTCATTCTTCCGTGAAAGGGAGTACCGTAGAGCCGTTGTAAGATACTGTGTCATCCCTTTCTCTCTTTTGCATATGCAGTTGAAACCTTTATATTTGGGAGTTTTGAAGAATGTGGAGTGGAGTGATTAGTAATGGAAGTGAGTAGAAAGGTAAAAGCATTTGAAAGTTTAACAAGGGAATAGAGGGAAACCCCAAACCTCCTAATTTGTAGTGTATGAAAATTAGAGGGTTTGGGTGAGATGGAGTGGTTTGGGCCACTTCACTTTATTACTTAGTCACTCTCAAATAATGGGTTAATGTTTTTTATCACTTCACTCCGTTATCCACTCCACTCTGCAGAAATGGGTAATTCAAAATTCAAAATTCAAAAATAGTTTCTTTTTTGGGGGAGTGATGGAGTCTTATAGTCTCCTGTTGATGAACAGCACACATACAAGCAAGCCTTGCAATACTACAAGATGATTCCCAAACAGAACATGGCATCTTCTCGGAGTTCACTGTCTTCAAACAGGTCGTCGTCTCCCAATTCTTGCAATGTATCAGTAATCAATGAGAATGAGGTGAACTAGTCGTGTTTTGTGTTTCTTTGGTTCATGATAGTTGAATTGACTTGATGTGCTTTTTAAGTTTTGCATGTCCAGGTGGTTTATACAGTTTCCTTTTCAATCTCTTTAACAGGTGAAGTTCAAAATTGCATCATGTCACTATTTTCTGAATGAGAACAAAGCAGCTGTAGTTGAGGTTTGTCTGTTCTCTTCCTCTCTTCTTTTGACAGACCAGACACATGAGAGTGTATGCACATAAACAGTTTTTCAAATATATTTTTTTTCAAAATTTATTTTAAAAATCCTGTTGTGATTTTTTTAGGTGAAAGAATGACAATTCTCTATTCACAATACAATAGATATAATGGGCCTTAAATTGCTATATTGTGTATATATTGTCAGTTCTGAATGTGGCATTTTTAATGAGAAACAAAGCTTATGAAATTTTGCATTGTATTCCATGTTTGTTTTCAATTTTGTCATTCCTCATGAGTTGTTTGTGTCACTTGCACATTACAGATGGAAGGAATTCCAAGCAAGGCTAGAAATTTATCGATGAATTTGTTGTTAGGGAAGCTACACAGAGTTTCTAGACAAAGCCGAGCTGCAGTTGCTATTTACAAAGAATGTCTAAGGTCTGTAAAGTGAATTTCTAATACACTCGGTGAACCTTAGATATTGCACCATTAGGTTATCTTTAAATACTTTTATGGATTATGTTTCATCTTTTTTAATTTAGAATCCCATTGCATACTGACCCTTCAGGCATAATGTCCACTACTGTCTTCATGCTTGAACTGGTAGCATTAGCTCATGCTAAACACACATTTTCTATGTTGTTCATCCAGAGACACATTTGCTTTTTGTTTTATTAAAAGTAGTTATTAAATCCTTGCCAAAGCTGCTAAAGTACAACAGTGCAAGCATGACATTTTGATATAGGGTGACAGGGCAGAACTTTTAGTCTTCATATGTCCAATACTTTCCATGTAAAGAAATTTCATTTAAGCTTTCATGACATTTTCTTTCATGAACACGCATTTGCATGTTTCATATAATCTATTATTAGTTTGCTGCTTGATTTTAAATTGAACTTCTCTGATGTCTTTTTGACAGACATTGTCCATATTTACTTGAGGCTATCACAGCTTTAGCCGAACTGGGATCTACTGCAAAGGACATCATTTCGTTGTTTCCTCAGGTTTGTTGATAAAAACAGAAAGAAATTCACGTAACCGAATCAGACTAGAGATGCAGCCCGTGGCCATCCTCAAATTGATTGTTCAATTCACTTTCACTAGGGAATTGGGGAGCCATTACATTACCTTAACTCATCCTCTCCTTTAGGAAATTAAGTATTCAGCAAAAAAGAATAAACTTTACTCCTGCAGGCTGCTGTGTCCTGTATTGCTGAGGAAGGAGGAGGATGATTTATTTATAAGACTCGGCTCTCTGGCCTTGGGTTAACAAAGTCATTCTCCTTTGGTGCTTTTTGCCTGTTTGGTTCCTTTTTTTTTTGTTCGTTAGGTTTACTTCGTGGACAGAAGATGGAACAATTGCTAATCTAAATTTTAGCATGTTTTTTGGGTCCTATTTCTCTTCTATTTCAAAAAGTGATTTACCCTCATTTTGAATACTATTTCTTGTCCTGATGACCTTTATGGGGTTGTTAATTCTATGCATCTGAGACTGGAAGTTAACCACTTTATGATGAGTCTCATTTGAATACCTTAACTAGCATTATGACATTTCTTCAGTACTTTTTATCATAATTTTTTTTAAGTTGGTAAATTTTTTTAAACTGCAGTTTACTTATAATTTGACATTTGAATACCGTCCAAGAATATAATTGATGCGCATACATTTAATTTCAGAATCTGAATAGAAGTGGGAGGGCTCCATTTGATCATATTGACTCAAATCGTTGGCTTCAAGTAAGTTGTACATAATAGTTGAAATCCTTTGTCATTATGCTTCAGAGTTCTGGCTGCCATTTATCAGTTTAGAGTTTTTTTTCCATTTTTATGACAAACCCCTCTTGATGGCTTCATTCTTAACCTGCATAGCATATGCTTCATGGAATCCTCGAGAAATAACAAAAGGTGAATGCTAGTCTACCGAATGAACAAAGATCAATATTTATGGACTATTTTGATGGTCTGATGGTATATCTAGAGTGGATCAAGCTTGGCAAGTTGATTTACAAATCTCAATATAATAATCAGTTGCAATGTAAAATCCAATCATTCTAAATGGATTCTCTTTTGCATAATATTCAGCTGGTCTTTTGCGATTCTGATTCTTTTGCTGGAAGGATGATGTTCTTGGCTTTCTATGGATGATAATGATTTTTTTTTTGTCATGCATTTGAATTTCTATGCTTCCTGAATACTGTTCTTAGTTGGGCTACTGGTTTTATCTAATGTCGATTGAACTGAATGATACCTGTGGTGGGCCTAAACCTGACAACTTAAGCTTTTATGAGAGGTAGTAGCCTCTATGACCAAGTGGTGAATAGTTTGATCCTTGCCTCTCCGTTCTGGCTGCAAGTCCAAAGGGCTTTGCTTGAGGGGGCACTTTAGAGATAAAAAGATCATTCCTGGGCTGTGACTAACAACTTTAGAGATAATAAGTTTCTTCGTGAATTCACGTTGAATTGTCTTTTAAATTTGGCATCATCTGCTTCATGGATTGTGTTTGTATACTACCAGAAAAACCCTTGGAATTCGTAACTTCTTATTAATTTTATCCTCTTTTGGCAGCGCTATGTTGAAGCTCAGTGTTGCATTGCTTCAAATGATTACAAAGGTGAGGTATTACATTTTATATGGAGTCATGATTCCATGATTGTGTTGGAGCTGATGGATCTCATTGGTAAAATATGTCTTCTATGGGCATAGCCTCTAGGCCAATTTTCTATCACCCAAAATTTGCAAAATACTAAATACTGCTATAATTCGTTTTATTGTTTATGGGGCTTATTTTCTCTCTGTTAGTTTTTTTGTTCTATGGTTTTGATCAAACCTTGACAAGATTTTAATGAAAAAAGAGATTTTTTTTTAGATTTGTTTATACTTTGTAGTTTATACCATCTTCTGAGATATGTATCTGATGTTTGCATTTTTACTTTGTTTCCTATATTGACAGGTGGCTTGGAACTCTTTGCAGATCTTTTACAGCGTTTCCCTAATAATATACACTTACTACTCGAGATTGCAAAGGTTAGACTTGTTGAAATGATTCAGAACTTGTGTAATATACCCATTTTACCATATGCAGATTATGCACCTAGATCTAAGTTTTCCTGCTGGGCTCTAGGTAAAATTGCTTTCTAAAGTTATTGTTGTAACTGATAACCATTGAGTAGTCTGTAATTTAATTTTTGAAATTATTAACCTATTGCTGCCCCTGTGCAAGGGATTGCATCCTTCCCCTACCCTGGTGGGAACCCTTCCCCAGATAACCACTGTTTTAAATGAAGTTTCCTTGAATGGTCACTTAATATGTTCTAAATTATGATGTATATTGTAAATGAAGGTTGAAGCAATTATTGGAAAAAATGAAGAGGCCATTATGAATTTTGAGAAGGTAATATGGAATTTTTGTAATGTTTAATATTTTTTATTTTTCTCTGCTTCTGGACCTGCTTATTTACATGTATTTACTAAGTTTATAATTATATTTATTGATAATTTGGTGATCACAGACCCGATCAATTGATCCATACATCATAACATATATGGATGAATATGCAATGCTTCTAAAGCTGAAGTCTGATTATTCAAAGCTGAATAAATTAGTACATGATTTATTGAACATTGATCCTGCAAGACCAGAGGTTTTTGTAGCTTTATCTGTTTTATGGGAAAGGAAAGACGAGAAAAGAGCATTATCATATGCCGAGCAGGTCAGTATTTTTATTTGAAGTGGGGTAGGCCGGATTTATATTTTGTAGAATTGCTTACATTTGATTGATTATTTGTAACTAGAGCATTCGGATCGATGAGAGACACATACCAGGGTATATAATGAAGGTAATAAATTGGTTTTGCATCAGACCAAATGGGGTCTATTTACTCTACATACTTTGCAGAGAAAGCTTACTTAAATTTTGCAAATTTGATCTGACATGTTGAGTTTATTCAGGGAAATCTATTATTGACAATGAAACGGGCAGAAGCAGCTGTGTCTGCCTTCAGAGGAGCTCAAGAATTGAGACCTGATATTCGCTCATATCAAGGTTTATTTTATAATGGGAAAAATAAATAATGGCTTGACTTGCATCTCTTTCCTGCAATGACATTCACGTTTTCTGCTGCCATTATCTACTTCCAAGTGCCAATAATTTGAAATGCAAAATTAACAGACTGACATGAATCTGAATATAATTTCAGGTTTAGTTCATACATATTTGGCTCTCTCCAAAATCAAAGAGGCTTTATATGCTTCCAGAGAAGCAATGAAAGCAATGCCTCAGTCGGCAAAGGCTTTAAAATTAGTTGGCGATGTGCATGCCAGTAACTCTGGTGGCAGAGAGAAGGTAACTTGACAGATCTTTAAAATAAGTATCTGTTGACTACTATATTCTTATGTGTTAAATTTAATGCACTCTTCATGTAGGCCAAAAAATTCTATGAGTCTGCATTAAGGCTGGAACCTGGTTACCTTGGAGCTGCACTAGCTTTAGCTGAGCTCCATGTTATTGAGGGCCGAAATGGAGATGCTGTTTCTCTGCTTGAACGATATCTCAAGGATTGGGCTGACGACTCTCTTCATGTGAAACTCGCTCAAGTTTTTGCTGCCACTAATATGCTGCCAGAAGCTTTGTCACATTATCAGGCTGCATTAAGGTTAGTCCTGAAAATGTCTATCAGGATATAAATAGTCCATTTTTTATAAGAATTTAGTTTTGGCATCACTTGGATTGAATTTGGTTCACTTTGGAGTCTGGACCATATGGTCCAAACATATTGTAAAAATTGTGGGGCAACTAGCAGAACATGTGCTAAAAAGTGGTTTTCAATTATGATGTTCCTTGGTAAAAATAAAAATAAAAATTGGTATCATAATAAACGTTTCTCCCCCATCTTTTATATAGTCAAGTTCTCTGCAGTTAACAATTGGTTATATTGTATCCTTGCTGTTGGGAATATCCGTGAGATGTATGCCTTTTTTTTTCATGATTTTATTATGCTTCTAACCTTTAGCATGAATGGCAGGTTAAATCCCCAGAATGAAGCAGCAAAACGGGGTTTAGAGCGTTTAGAGAAGCAGATGAAGGTTTGCTCTTTTTTTTTAAAAAAAAAAATATTAATCCTGATGCTTAATTACATTTCGTTCCTGGTGGATTATGATAGTTTTTTTTTATCTGTATTTAATGGTCCAGTAAAAAAAATATTATAATTTGATTATGAGCGCCTTGAGAAGTTTGAGTGAATTTAAAATTTGTGGTTCTGCATCCTTTGTAGGGAGTAGATCCTGATGCACCTGAAGATGATGAAGACAATGATGTCGAAGATGCTGATGGAGATCAAGATGAAACTGAACTGCTGTGACTGTGAGTATCAGTGTGAAAGGAAGTCTGTTATGATGAGAAGAGTACCCCTGGAAATAGTTCAATGTTGAGACAGCATTAGCAGTAGGGTGAGAATTACCATGGTGGCCTATAAGCTTGCCTCAGTCTGTCTTGCTACAGCAAGAGTTCACATCAGAAAACAAAGAATCGTTATTATTGCCAACTGGTGCATCTGGGGGTCATATCCTGTATCAATAATGGAATGTATGGACTATGTTATGTGGTGAAATTCCATGTCCAGAATGAGTATGGTCCGGGGTGGCCTGAGAGCTTAAAATTGAGTTCCAGTTGGTAAGGCCAAAGATGTCTCAGCTGGAAGCTTGGGTTTTCTCCATTGTAAAATCATTTTATGTTTGCAAAAGCTATTATGTAATGGTTGGTCAGACATTTAAGTGAAAATCCTAGACAGACTTTTCTCACTTTCTGTATCCTTTTGTAGAAGAATTGGTATTTGATCCTCTTATCGTTTTTATCATAGTAAAGGTTCATTTTGGTTGCTCAAATTTTTTGAGGATCTCCTTTTGATCCTTGAAAAAAAAATGACAATTTAGTCCTTCAAATTTTGTTATGGGAGACACTCTGGTCCCTCGTGCATCTAATGGAGGGATCAGAGTGTTTCTCGTAACAAAATTTGAGGACCAAATTATCATTTTTTTCGGGAACCAAAATGTGCATTTACTCTTTTTATCATCAGTCAAAGTAAGATGATGAGATCCCCAGAATGACTTTCATAATAATAAGGTTAAAGTAATATTTTGGTCCCTATACGTGACATGAATTCTCGATTTGATCCCTATACATAAAAAATTATTAAAATGGTCCCTATATGTACAAAAAGTCTCAATTTGGTCCCTGCCGTACAAAATTTTAGGAATTAATTTAATAATTTTTTGCTTGTATAGGGACCAAACGGATAATATATAGGGACCAAATGGAGATTTTTTGTAAGTATATGAACCATTTTAATAATTTTTATGTATAGGGACCAAATCGAGAATTCATGTATAGGGATCAAATTATTACTTTAACCTAATAATAATAATAACAACGTGGTACAGCTCCAACGATTCGTAACAGAAGTTAGAGCCGAATTGTATGCCCAGAGAGAAAAAGTTGCTTGGTTAAATAATTTTATCATCTTTCATCTCGATGATGGGCTGTTTCAATTTGATTTGTTATAAAATTCTTAACGTAATTTTTTTTTTTGGATGAATAAATTAACCTTTTAAATAAGGATTGAGTTATTTAGTGTTATTTATTTATCTACTCTTAAATTATCCGTTAACTACTGTATGTGAACCACAGGAAAATGAACATACTTTTCCCTAATTATGATCATAATCAAATTATTATCAGTGATGCTAATACAGAAATAATTTTTTTTGCAACGACAGCTGATTAAAATTAATTCTGTTTGTATTAATTTATTTCACTGATTTCACCTCGTTGTATAATCCTTATCAATGAATCATTTCTTTATTTTTTCCTTTTATACTTTAAAAGATTTTAATATTTAAATAATACTAATGAATAATTATTATTATTTTTAGAACAAATAATTATTATTATAATAAATAAAATTAAGAAACAAGAAAAAGCATATAATATAATCACTCATACACATACTTGTTGATATGACCGAATGCAAAAAGTGGTACTTCTACGGATCTAGGATTACAAAAAGTAGTTTTTTTAATAAAAAAAAATTAAGCGTGGAAGAAGTTGAATTCACTGACTAAATCATATGTACAAATCCAGTTTTCTTACATCTGTTTTGAGAGCCAAATGGAATAGCTGCTTCTTTGGAAGTCTTCAAAAACATCCTCAAAATGCACTTCCCTTATAGATTGTGTCCTCATAATAGGAGCATTGTCTCATTTCTGCTGAAATTCACTGGTACCATTGATCATTCAAAACACTTCACTACACTACACATGAAAAGGTTTCCTGGGAGTAGGTGCTCTATTTTCCATTGATTGCAGTCTCTGTTTGAGGTGAAAAACTTCAACCTATGCAACCAAAAAAGGTGGGCCAAGTGTTTAGGAAATCCAAGGAAGTATTATGAAAACATTAAACATTATATAGCATAATGAACTGGACACAATGAGTGGAAACATTTGAAGATTCGAGTGGCACTAAGAAACACAAAGCAAACAGCACCTCAGACTCCTCAACTTGAAAAATCATATTTGGACATATAAAACATAAGATTTGTGATCAATCCAAAGATGTACCTGTAGTTGGAATGCCCTGGCTCTTTCTCCTGCAAGAACTCCTCTTGTTGAGTGCAACTCCTACAAAAAAATAAAAAATATATATTACTCAGCAAGAGTTTGTATATATGAAAGTACTTTCATCAAATGATGTGTCTTACATACCTTTTGTGTGTCATCTAAAACAGCCTTGAGGAAAGCCACATCATGCTCAAGTCTTACATTGTCAGAGTGGACTATGTTGGATAGGCTGTTAGCCTCTTCTTGGGCTAACTCTACACCAGCCAGCTTCTCTCTCAGTAACTCCATCTCCTTCAGTGTGTCACCCAATTTTTTCTCCATCTCCTGCTTGCTTTTAAAAGCAGATGCTAAGCTTTTCTCAGCAGCTTCTCTGCTTGCCAATGCAGCTGCCAATTGTCCCTCCAGAATCCCATTTTTTCTCATAAGGGAAGCCACTTTAGCTTCATAATAATGATAAATATTTGAAGGAGTGGACAGTGATCCTGATTTACTGTTTTCAGGGAATGACATATCATCACTTTCTAGCATGGGGTTTCCAAAACCTTGATTTTGTTGATTTGAACTTCCAGATATCAACATCTGTTCCTCCATAGTGATCTTGGCTCCACTTATATTCATCTGATTTCCAGGATCATTTTGATTTGTTCTGTGATCGACTGCCTGAAGTGTATATTAAATTACAATATTAGGTTTCATTGTTTTACTTGAAGCTAAAATTAAATATAAATAATTATTTATATAATATCTGTTGTATTGCTAGGGTTTTAGCCTGGTAGTCTAGGATATTTATCATCCATAATGTATTAAAAACACATTAGAAAAATATTCAAGGTTTGTCCAATAAGTGTTGTATATTAAAGCATATGGTTATGATAAATGGGAATTTCTGCTTTACCTGAGGGAAAGAACTTTCATCTTCTGAATGCTTATCAATCCTAACATCTCCATTGTAATCTTCATCATGATCAAACTGCCTACGAAGGGAGATGTTGGTAGGGATAGAATTGGAATCTGGTACAAGCAGGGATTCTGACAGGGATTTCCTTCCAGAACCATGTTCAATTGCAGATGCTAGATTTTGTCGAGCAACAGAGTCAATCAAGCGTTTGGAAGAATCATTTTTAAGTTGAGAGGCCAATCCAGTGGATGATGAATGTTTCTCAAGGAGTATGGATCCTGGACCTTTGGTAGGAGTTTGTCGTCTTCCAGAGGCTGATTCATTCTTTTCTGTTACTACCAACCCTTCTACCTGTTACAGTCAAGAGGAAAAAAGTTGGAAAAGTTCAACAAGAACTAACTCCTGGATTAACTGCACACTTTCTTTGTCAAACCTGATTTGATGGATCTTTTTTGGATCCCCCAAATGCAACAAGAAAGTCCTTGTCCTTGTGGTGAACGAGTACCAGGCTAAAACCCTGGTAATACAGCAGATATTATAAACTTGCTTTTAAACAATCAAGAAGAAAGCATTGTCAAGCATACAAACAAAATCTATTATGGAAGCGGATTTAGTATAAAATGAGGGAATGGATATGACGGACTACAAGAGCCAAATATAATGGATCTAGAAATTACTTTGTTGATGGTCGAGATGATACACAGTAAATGAATTGATACAATGTACAGCTTATAGGTTGAACAAAAATTTCATATTATAAAATGAGGAAAATAAAATCCTAGCCAGAGGTAAGACATTTGGGAAAGCTGGATTATTTGGATTTCAGCTGTTTTGGAAGAAAAAAGTTGTTTTATAGTCACATTATGACGGAAAATTGAGATTAATTTTCTCTCAAATATCTTCATCCCATATTTACCCCAAGAATATGAACATACCATTATTGGTATATATGCTGATTCATACCCTTTTTGTAATTTACAATGTATAAGTGTTCTATTACACCACCCGAACGAAATATATTATCTTAAAATCGTTTTTGCAAACATACCCAAACAAAAACAAATTTTGATTATCATCAATTTTTACGATAATCGATTATACATATAATTGATTATCAGCATAATCTATTTTTTCCAGATTTCCCAAACACACTCATAAGTAAGATTATCTAATAAAGTCTTAGATTTAACCACTAGACCACATTGTGGGCTTGTAGTACTTATTCCACCACCTTGAGAGAAAAAAAAAAAGTTGAGTGATAAGCATAAGAGGCTAAATGGAATAGTGAGGAAAATCACTGTTAATTTAACGGAGTCAATGAATAAACAGTAAACCAAAAGTTATACTTGAAAGTCAGCGGACCTTTTTCCTATAAAAGAGAATAATTGTATTATGAATAATTATTAATGACCTGTTAATTTTTTTGGTATAGAATAATGACTTAAAAATAATAATAATAAATTATACACAATGAGGCTAGCAGCCAAAAATGTTGGGTAAACATGACAGGAAAGATAAAAAACCTCACCTTGTTGGTAGTGATAGAAGAAGGAGGTGATGCAACTGCCACAGACCATTCACTTTTTACAATATCATATATCAGAGTTTCTCCGTGTCCTGGAAAATACAGGGGGAAAACAGGAATTAAAAAAAAAAAGAATAAGACAAGTTTATAGAGTACATGTGAAACAGGAAGTGAGGATGTCATACAAGGACCAATGCTGAATTGTAGAGACCATAGCTCAATGCATAAAAAAGGTAAGAGGAATGACTCAAATACGATACAGTAACCATCAACTAAATCAATTAAATCCATGCATAAATTGCTTCCAAGAAGCAGAAGTGTAAAAGGGTACGTTCAAAAGACATAAATTAAAAGCATGGCCTAACATTATGAACAAATGCTTCTTCCATTATAAAACATTTACATACGTTTTTTCCTGCTTCCACCCCCCGTAATATACCATTTGGTTCCAAAAAGAACACCACAGCAACCAGCTCTAGGTGATGGATGAAAACCGCGTATCTTTATTCTTGACCATGCCATCTGAGGGAACAGATATTTTCATCAAATTATATAATGAATGAATAATCTGCACCACAATGCATGGTACTGCTATATAGCGAGCTTACGCACCGTTTCAAAGTTAAGCGAGTATAAATCGTTTAAGGTCCTGGATTTTGATGCTCCTCCAAATATAAAAAGAATTTTACCATCATAAAGAGCTGCCACATGGTTGAATCTCGGGGCAGGTGCTGTTCCCCTGCAAGAAATATAATATTTTAGGAGGTAGTAAAGTAAGAGGGGAAAAAAGGACCTTAAATTCAAGGAAATATTTATATCAGGTGCTTATCAGTAGATGTCACATGGAAGTCCAAATTTTTCTTTTGAAACCTTTTCTTAACCAAAATAAAACATAACAAAGCCAAAACACACTTACGTGCAGTGAAGTGGAAGCCATGTCAAGGACTTGAGATCAAACATATGTAGATCATTCAATTTCCTCCTTTTTGCATCTTCTCCCCCAAACAATATTAAAACAGAGCCAGCCCTAACAACAGTGTGACCACTGCGAGAAACCTGCCAAGAACAAAATCTTTGGTCAGTACCGCCTAGAGAAATTTCAATAGAAGAAAATAAATTATGCAATGTTAGTCCTGGTAATGTGCCACACTATCATTACAAGTTTTCTTTCTATATTTATGTGCAATTGTTACTTTAAGCCCATGTCTTCCTGAAAATTTAGATTGTCAGATGTAATGCAACAATCACACCCATTGCCATGCATGAAAATATCAATGTGATCGAGAAAGAAAGCTGTTCCATCCAATAGGCAGTCCTCAATCGCAACCTAGTGCAGTTTTTCAACAGATTTTCATTGGTAGAGAATTATTACCATGATTCATGATATAGTTATATGATGGGACAATATATGTAAATTGTAATCCAGGAGTGCACACCCTAATATTTAGATTCCTAATATCTATAGATACAATTCCCAAGAGTAACTGTCTACTTCACAGAGAATTTGCACTTCTATCAAATGAAAATTCCTACCGGTATGTCTCCCTTTGCTTCCATGAGCGACCAGCACTCTGTCTCTGTATCGAATGCCCATACTACAAAAACCAAAAAGATAATTAGAACAATTTCACAGCATGAACCAGGAAAAAGCTATTACATGTGTGAAGGACAAGGGGCTGAACCAGAAATTTTGTCACTCCCTGGGTCTGTTTTGCCTCCAATGAGGAGTGCCTTTTTCCCCCAAGAAACCTGGTCAAACATCACGCAGAAGAGAATTGAGACTAGAGATAAACCACTAGCAAGTATAAAATCAAAACAAAATTATATCTGCAACTTCCTCTTATCTAAGTATAGAATAGTGTCTTTTTCTTTTCCTTTTTTCTTGTATATCTCTTGGCAAGCCTTTTCATTTACTGATGAATACTGTTGGACAGAAAAGGGTGAACATCTAACAAATTCAGTTTCATGGACTTTTCATCTTAATAGACATGTCATTCCATGTCTATGATGAGAGCATTATCAAGATCACTTGGAGAGAACATAAATCAACATGTCAGTTTGCTGAGAGTATTTTGCTAAAAGCATAGATCAAAGTACCAAACAATGGCCTTTGCATGCTGGAATCTTTAGTGGCAGACTGCTTGGCGACAAGTAAAGCTTTGACGACGCTGTGGTCCATGAAAATCTGTCAATATTTAGCACCTGACAATAAAATGAATAGCATCCAGATCATAGTTTGCATGATGAACCAACAACCAAATAATTAGTTAACGTTAATATTAATGCTCATCCAATGCAACAATCTCTCATTCATAAATCTTCCAATTCCAAAACAAAAAATGTTCCCTCACCTGCACGTCGTCTAATAATCCACTCCCCGATTCACCACCAACAACTATCATCTTATTCTCAATGACAGCTGCTGCATGCTACTCACAGTGAACAAAAATTCAGTCTTTCACAATGCTAGTAATAGTACTTGCACAAAATGACCAAGGAACATATTAAAAACTAAAAACAAAACATATTTCATGAAATTGCATACATTGAATCTAGGAGTGGGCTTATCCCCTGCAATTGACAATACCATCCAGTTCTCTGAGCTGCCTGATGTACAAGTACTTATCTCAGGCGCTGCAGCAGATGAAAATTGGCAATCAATTTCATCAGAATGACTATTTGTCACTGCAACTCCATCACCCTGAAAGAAGCTAAAAACTTAATAAGTGGCCACACTCACTGTTTCAAAAATTAAACCCCACAAACAAGGAGTGTAGCTGAAGAACTTACATTGGAGTTCCCATTTCGCTTGGGGTGCCTTATGGGACTTCTAGTTCCCTGGGTGGTGTCAGAAAGCTGAACCTTCAATCTGCTGAGAGACAATATAGCAATAACAAAAATCAATTGGGTATTAATAAAAAAAATCCAAACTTTGAAAGAAAAATAAATAAATAATAACTGTTCACCTGCCAAGTTTCATGCGACGACGAGAGAATCCAAACATTTTCTTCTTCAAAGCTCAAAGCACAGCTCCTATTTCACTTGAACAATGACTGAACAAGAAACACAAACCCTAAAACACAACTAGAAGAGGGAAGCTACATTATCCTCAAAGTCAAAGACTTGCCTTCTATAAAATGCAACCAAGATTGTTCCTTTTCACTTGCCCAGAAAACAAGTACTAAAAACAAAAGGCAAAAATAAATAAATAATTTATTTTTTTTAGAAAAAACAACATTGTGAATCTGAGTGACAAGTAAGCTCACCGAGTCCACGCAGTTTGATTCGTGGGAAAGTTGTTGGGAAAGAAAAAAGAGGTGGAGACCGCACCGAACCGATTGTGGTAAGGCTTTTGGGACAATGGTTCTGTTTCCCAACAACAAGATCAAACAGAGAGAGAGTGAGTGAGTGAGATGAGATGATTGTAGCAGTAAAAAGAAAAGGAAATGACCGTTGGGGTGAAGATTAATAGTAATAAGCAAACCACATGCACTCGCTTTCACTTCACTGGTTATGAGATAGATGAATGAGTAGTGGTGAATGAGGAACTTCATTCACTCAACCGAGTTCATAGAAGCAAAGGTTTGGGGTGGGGCCCTGTGTGCATTGAATATGTGGGACCCTGCATGTATGCGTAGGGAGTGATGGGGAGGGGGGATGGCATCTAGTCTGTGACACCCCACGTGTCTGTCTGTCTGGCTGTCTTGTGTAAAAGGTTTGTCCATGTCTTAACCATACATGGATAATAAAAACTTAATCATGCCTTCTTGACGAAAGGGGTTGTTTTAGAAATTATTTATTAGTTTAGGATTTTTTTAAAATAAATTATTAGTGATGGTTTTTTTTAATATGGTAACTTATTTTATTTTATTTTATTTTATTCGATAGGAAGAAGGTTCTACTTTGACTAACTTTTTTTTTTTAAAAGAAAAATCAAAGACATCACTAATAGTGGTGCCTCCTTTTTAAAAAAAAAAAAAAAAAGTCAAAGACACCATTGCTCGTAATGCCTCCCATTTTATTTTTTTTTTAAAGAAAAAACTTACCTTATCAATTTACATACACTTGACACATGAACTACCATTCTCTCATTTTTGCTAGTTGCTTCAATTGATCTAGAGAAACATCATGCACATTTATTCAGTAGAATTCCCTTTATGAATTGTGTTTGAAATTATTTAATAAAAAAATAATTAAGTAATTAATAATTAAAAACATAATTAAAAAGATGGAGCCTATGACAGAAACTGGTTTTTTTCTATGGAAGACTTCATTTGACCAACTGCGAATTCTTTTTTTATTTTATTTTATAATAGACCTACGGCCAATTCTATTTACTGAATTTGGGTATTTTAATTTAACTTTTACTAAAAATTATAAAAGTAGGTCAACGCAAATCTCTATGGATTTAAATGATATATACTGACAGTGTAAAGTTTTTTTTACACTGTTAACCAATCAGAAATTGATATACCTTTATAAATGTTTGATTCTTATCCTAACTACCTTAAAAGTCATCAATTTCATGATCTTTGATTGATTGTCAGTACAAAATGGTGAGTAGCATCATTGTTACTCTTCATAATTAATCACCATTAAATAATCACTTATTATTATTTTACTCATAAAAAAAGTAACTAATTTTAGAATTGTATAGAACTGGTTAAGAACCAATCAGACCGATCCAGAGCCAGTAAAATCGACCAAAAATTGATGGTGAAAAATGATTTGAACCGTTCATTTTGTTTTCTTCATTTTTTCCCATTTTACATTTTTTAAAATTATACAAATATTAATAATTATTTTACTAAAAATATTTTTAGATGATGTTAGAAGTTAGATTTTTCATTGGGTGATATACTGCTATTTTTTTAAAAAAGCAATGAAGCAGTCTTCCAATAAGTTGGATCTGTACAAGCAAAAGCCAAAAATAAAAATAAAAATAATACTAGCGGGGAGGTGAATACTGGATATAAGCAATCACATAACAAAGTGACCATTCAAAAGGCAGTAGACTATCGGCTACTAACATGGAGGTGAATCAAGGATATAAACACTCACATAACAAAGTCATTCTTCAAAAGGTAGTAGGCTACTGGCTTCTATAGAATAATTTACATACTATATACATCAAAACCTTCGTTTGATAGGCTACTAGGCAGTAGCAATTGAACAAAACAACCTAATTGTTAGAACCAAAGTGGTTTTGATTTAAATAATCTCTACGTTTTGATAATAACAAAAGGATTAAATTTGCTTAGCAAAGTGTTAGTTGAGATCTAACATGTGCTTTCAGTTATGCAGGAATATTTATAATATAAGTAATGGAAACTTGGGATAAGTTTTCATTGGACTCCTTGAGAAAAATACGCATCCACCCTTGTAGACGGCTACTCTAATATTGATAAAGTTATTTATTTAATTAATTGAGTAGACTAGTTTCTTTAAGTAGATGAGGCACTAAATGTTTACTAGTCGGAAATCAAGATAATTTACTTAAATACAACAAGTCCAAAGACTTGATAGTAGACGTGTCTAGCTTGCCACGTCAGCAGACGGGAATAATTGGTAGAATTGAATGAACTGAAAAATAAAATAATCAAATAGACGAGCTCTAAGTGCCACGTCACCATACGGAGATTATGATAACTCACCGAGGTATAGCAAGTCCAAAGACTTGATAGATGAGAGGATATGCCACGTCAGCAGACGAGTAAAATAAAATAGTGAGACTTAGTCTCACATAAGTAGACGGAGTTCTTAAGTAGACAAGCTCCATCTCTTGAATGAATAAATGCAATCCGAATCTCTTGAATTTATTTCAAATGATTGATATTTATTTTTATAGAATATTTGTTCTTCACATTTGTTTTATCTGCTTTAATGTTTTACCTTGTTGTAAAAGAAACATAGTACCATCAAAGAAATGCAAAAAGCAGAATCGTACAATGAGAAACTGTAAAATGATATGTACGATGACAACTTTATGGCTGGAAAAAGCTGGATTGTACACAAAGGAGGAACAACAAGTTTTCAAGCTGCAATGCTCAAAGCAGTGAGCCTCCATTTTGTGCTACCTCGATAACCAATAGTACTTTTCAGCATTGCCACAATCTAGCTATCAGTTGTAACGCCCTTCGTTACATTAGTAACCCAAAATAAATTGTATAAAAATCCTTTAACACATTTATTTAAAATATGTTAATCATAAAAATTTTCTCAATTATATAAGTCTGGAAAATGTCTCATATTAAATAAAATAGTAATAATGTGTTAAAGTAATAAATATAATATTAAATCCATACCTCTGAGCAAAACCAAATCAAAAGAAAAGCCTTAAAATCGGGCGTTAAACTACAATCCGAGAAGAAAAAATAAAAATAATAAGCGACGTCTGCATGGCACTCGTAAGCCATACTACAATACTAACCAGCTAAACTAAAAAAAAAGAAAGTAGTTCTTCAAGCCTCGGTGTCCGCAACAATGATGTCCTCGAGCTCTGAAAACAACACTTTTTAATGAGATATAAAATCTCAGTGAACAATAATACAGTTATAAAATATTTCGAAAATAGTGATATTCTCAACCGACACCACGAATAGGAAAAAGCGCGTCCATGGCACCCGCTAATTTTCCAAAATAATGTTCATTAAAAAAATACATTTAATTACAACAATCATATAACGACAACATAATAAAATATCATATATTAATTAAACAAAGTAACCACACATCACACAATACACAATCTCCCAGTGGCTCGAAAACCCCACTTCGGGTTGGTTTCTTGCCCAATTCGGTGACTCGAGAACCTCATTAAATTGGTTCCTTGCCCCTAGTCTGCGGTGACTTGGGAACCTCGTTCTAGAATTGATTCATTGCCACCCTCTTTATGGTGACCCGAGAACCTCGTTCTATAAGTGATTCCTTACCCCGATGGTGACTCGGGAACCTCGTTCTAGAATTGATTCCTTGTCACCCTCTTTATGATGACCCGAGAAC
The DNA here is from genome assembly GCA_030762895.1 of Sophora flavescens. Classification (NCBI taxonomy): domain Eukaryota; kingdom Viridiplantae; phylum Streptophyta; class Magnoliopsida; order Fabales; family Fabaceae; genus Sophora; species Sophora flavescens. Next base: position 101,182,701 of record CM061062.1, read on the forward strand.
CTCGTTCTAGAATTGATTCCTTGCCCCGATGGTGAATCGGGAATCCCATTTTAGAATTGACTCCTTGCCCCTATGGTGACCCGAGAACCTCGTAATTAAATAGGTTCCTTGCCTCCCATTAACGGTGACCCGAGAGCCTCATTCATAAAATGGATTCCTTGTCCCATATCTTAATTCTGACATCCCATTAAATGACGATGTCAAAAGTCAATGCACCTATCTTAGGAGGCATAACAACAAACTTCACTCACACACACACACACACACACACACATATATATATCATTTATATCTCGAATAAAACATGAGGAACGTATTTTAAATTATAACAATCAAATATACTTATTCTCTTTTTAAACCATAAGCAAAATGAGATTTGATACATGCTATGACTAAGCTATTAAAGTTCAATTAAATAAAATTATATGCTCCTAGAAGGTAAAGTCATGAGTCAGTGGAACACCAATGTATATTGAGTTGAACTTAACATACAAGACTTCATGAAAGTAGTTAAAAAGAAAAAAAAGAAAAAAATATACTCTTGTGAGGTTTTGGACGCACAGTACGAAACTTTAGTGATTTTACCATCGGGCTTGAACACGAGAATTATGTACACAGAACGTTAAATTATCAATAAACAACTTTTTAGATATAGGGGAACATACTTGCTAAATCAGTTCATCAATCAATTAAAAAAACTGTCAACACAAACAATCATTCATACCATGGAGAGGGTTCGTAAAAAAAGTATTGTTACTCACCTCTCGAAGACCTCCAATGTGCTCGGAAAATTATTTATGATAAGAATTAGCGCTTCCCTAAAAATTATCTTTCCGTTTGGTGGTGTTCTTGGATCTGTGTTGTTACGATTGCACTGACAATGAAGAAAAGAACATCTTAAATCGTTACACTGTGCGACGCACAGTGACTGGAGTAATATATATAGGGATAGTGCATTCCGCACAGTAACCTAGTGCGCAGTAGCCTATATATATTCTTTTTGGTTTTATGACTCTTTTTTTTTTTTTTTTTTTACACATTGGTGATACTCCTAGTACTATTTATTTTTAATTCTTTTCTTTTCTTTTCTTTTTTCTTTTTTTTATATATTTATTTTTAATTTAATATTTCTTTTGTATTTACTAACCAATTCTAATAAATTTTATACTAATAAATTCTCGCAACTAAACATCTTAATTATATTTTATTTTTATTATATCATTATTATTATTATTTTTTAACTTAATCCTCTTTTTTTTTCAAATTAATTATATTAGAATTTTAGGATGTTATATCAGTCACAACGAATATCATGCATTCAATGCCATCTCTGAACGGGACTATTCAAAATAACCGTTGAAGAAATACAAGTGAAGAAGAAGGTCGCTATAAATAGAAGACCTCAAGTTCTGAATAACAACTTTTTGCCAATCGATAATCACTCATTCTAATTTTCTTTTAAGAGCAAGAGTCTGTATTATTAGTTTGAATATTGTTGCAATATTCAACTGAAATTAAACTTTCATATCCTCACACACAGTGAGTTAAGAAGATTATAAGTTAAATCTCTTTGTTAGAGTTAGAGCCTGGAGAGGCTTGGTAAGAAAGGAATACTTGTAAGCCTGGAGAGGCGTTGAATACTTGGTTGTAATCTATTTGGAAAATAGTGGAGAAAAAACCTTCAAGTAGAAGGGACTGGACGTAACTCTTGGATGGAAGAGAGTGAATCAGGATAAAACATCTTGTGTGAATATTCTATCCCCATACTCTTACGGCTTTATTTGTCTTTACTGACTGAGGGTTTTGATATTGCTTTTGTTAAAGCTTTTTAAAAATGATATATTTCTTTGTGCTTGCTTCTGATTTAATCTTCTTGTGTGCAAAAGAAGTTTTAAAGGTTGTTTTTCGAAAATTATTAACAAACACAATTCAACCACCTTCTTGTGTTTGCATGTGTCAACTTCACTAATCACGTACATGACTACTAGTTGAGAATTGTAACCCTCGTATCATCTCGTGAGTCAACCGCAGTGCAAAACTGAATCTAATGTGGCATTAGCTCCTTACCTTCAGGCACCATGTCCTTCATTAACTGTAAACAGTGTTGGGACCTGTTCACAACATGCACTTTAAATTCACAACATGCTCTTTAAATTTGTAGTTAATGGATATCGGGACCTGTTCTTACCTTTCAATAGTGATGTATCCACTGGACCGAGGTCTACCAAACGTGTCCCCGATTGTGAGGTAGATGATGTCATATCTTTTCACCGGACCAAGGTCTACCAAACATGCCCCTATTAACGCCATATTAAAAAACACTTAAAAAATTAGAGTAATAAAAGCTCAATTATTTAATAAAAAATAATTAAGTAATTAATAATTAAAAACATAATTAAAAATATGGAGACTATGACTGAAACTGTTTTTTCCCAGGAAGTTTAACTGAGGTTGATTCTTCTATTACCTTGATTTACTTATAATTTATCAAAGATGAAACCACACTAACCAGTTTGATTATATTCTTAGTGAAAATTCATTATTTTCCAATTAAACTTGATAATTTCAAACACAACTCATAAAGAGAATTCAACTGAATAAATGTGCATGATGTTTCTCAGGATCAATTGAAGCAACTAGCAAAGAGTGAGAGGACGGCAATTCATGTGTCAAATACATGTAACTTGGTGAGGCACTTTTTTTTTTAAATGGGAGGCGCCACTGCCAGTGGCGCCTTTGTTTTTTTTTTTTTTAAAAAAGGGAGGTGCCAGTCAGAGTGGAGCCTTTCTCTGTCAGGCAAAAAAAAAAAAAGCTACTATATCAAAAAGGACCCCCACTGATAATTTATTTCAAAAGGACCTCAAACTGGTAAATAGAATTTTTAAAAGGACACCAATTTAGTCAAAAAGCCCTTAATCATACATGAATAATAATGGGACACACATTAAACAAGTATTCAGATGTTCGATCCGTATTTCTTGTATATGGAGAAAATTTTGTTTGAAATCGTTCGAAATCGTCAAATACTTCGACATGGACAAGACAACGTTTGTAGACCCCTTACTCCACTTTTCTCTTTGTTGCGACTCTTGTCCTTCGTTCAGCAACACCACAAAAGTAGTTATTGTTGATCGTGTCAGGGAGTTTTCTTTTTAATGTGCATGTTCTATTCTATGATTGGAGCTGTCTTTATATATGGAGTAGTAAAAAGAAATCATCATTAGAGGTGTCCTTTGTTGGTATTCATGAATGAATTATGAATGAATGGTCAGGCCTTTTTTGCTTCCATCCACGTAAGACAAATTTGTTTCAACATCTTTTTAATAATTTTTAAAAACTTAGGACCATTAACAATCTTGTCTTCACCAATATCTTTTTGGTATATAATTTAAATTTCAAAAAAGTTAGGAGCTTTAATCATTAGATTTATGCATAAATGTGGATAAAATTTATACAAGTTAAATTTTGTATTGTAACTTTTTTTTTATCAAAACAATATACAATTACGTAGATAATCAAAAAAATTAATTGATTTTGTTCTATACTTCTATCCAATCTTCGAGTCCTTGCTCGGTTGCTCCCAGTCGTCTTGAGATTATGATGGGTACCTGTAAAAGCGCTCCATCCAATCAGAATGAAAAGAGATATGTTATTGGGTTCGAAGATGAATAAGATGAATCAGTTATGATATTTAAACATCAAATTTAAGATATCATATATGATATCGTATGTATTTATTTTTATTTTTTACTTATTTTTTTATCTTTTTATATACACGCATCTTAAAAATATATTAAAAAACCAAAGAGACTATATATATAGTGACTAAAATTTGATATTTGAATATAATTTCTCATGATGAATGTGTACCAAATAATGAAGAACCAATCAAACCAAGGTAAATTTGAAAGTGATGGGGCCAAATAAAAAATTAATATAACAGACATATTTTAATTTATAACACTGTTCGTGTAACCGTACGAAATAACCTTTGTACCAAATATCTTTTTCCATATGAATATAGGCGTTATCATATCTTGGGTGATATGATGTTACTGGAATGTTGGTTTCTGGTTTGGATTGCAAGGGGATCAACAGTTTATGGAAAGGAGGACTGTGTAACAGATTATTGTTTCACACCCATCACTTGATTGAATCTGACTGGAATCTGGACAACTAACAATGGTTAGAAACACATCTCTGCGTATTCAGTTTAATTTTTAGGGAAATTATAGTAGTTAAACTATGGGTTGTAATCTCTTTGGCTGTTCTTTTAGAAGTGCTAGAGTTGATTACAATTGTGCCAGTGTAAATTGATTGATTGTATTGGGTTAGTATCCCTTGTATTAAATGGTTACTTACAAAAAAATGACTGTAGGGATGCTATTTGTGAAGCAATGTGGATCTTCATTAATTGTTCTCATAACATTGACCTAGAAGTTCCAAGGCTTCCTTTATGCAGGAGAAGAGACCTTTGCAATACCCAACTAGCAGCCTATGTTACCTGGGCATGCCAACTAATCCTAGTTTACACGTACAAATGGGCCCTCTCAAACTGTAGTGTGGTGTTACCCAAAACTAAAGCATTCTGTTGTATCTTGACTTGTAAGGTTGAAACTATTACATAATTAATATCTTTCTTTTTTTTAACCAAAGATTTATTCAAAGAAGTACCATGGGTATTCAAACCCACTTACAAGAGGTTAAGTGTTAAGCAGGAGACCAACATAAACTCAAGCGTTAGTTTCACTAGATTAACACACCAATCAGAAAAAGATTTACTCGACCCCCACCCCACTTATAAATCAAGACCAAGAAATAGCCTTAGGCTATATTTGGATTGGTGGAAGAGAATGGAATGAAACAGAGCGGAATATAATGGAGCGGAATGGAGTGGAATAAAAATTATGTTCCATTGTTTGGATACTTTAATTTGAAAGTTTGAAAAATGGACGGAATGGAATGTGTTATAATTTTTTTATTCCTATATTACCTTTTTTTTATAAACATTGATGTTTTATATTTTTGGTAAAAAACGTTAATATTTTATTTATCATCAAGAGATGAAACTCATGCTTACTTGAGACAACCAATAGTATAGTAAAGTGTTTGACTTCTTTTTTTTTTTTTTTTGGGTAAACAAAGTGCTTGACTTCTTTTCTGCAAAAAGTGCTTGACTTGAGGTGCAGAGAAAAGAAGAACATGTGAGGTGCAGAAATGGACAATAGTGATAAACACCGTTGAAATTGTGATGACAAGCCAGGAAAATCGAAAAGCGAAGAAGAGAGGGAGAAAGGTTAGGTTGATTGCGTTTGTGGGTCTAGGAATAATAACACACAACTCTGACGAGGTCTTCAATTACTTGGAACCCTTCAACAAAATGAGCATTCTATAGGTTCCAAAATAAGAAGCATCAGTTTGAAGAATCTCAGGATAAATCTATAATTTTCTAAGTTTATGAAGCATCTGATCTTCATTCCATCACATTCCTCCCCAAATTGGAGGGGAACAATAATATGAATAAGTGATGGAATGGGATGGAATGAGTTCCATTGGGTTCCATTCCATTCCATTCATTTTTATGTAATCCAAACAATGGAGTATTATATCATTTCATTCCATTCCACCCCCTTCCATCAATCCAAACATAGCCTTAATATAAGCTAAAAATTGTCGACGAGCAAGACAACTCAGTTGGTAAAAACTGTCTCATTTGCTCCCATGGGTTGCGGGCTCGAATCATGTAATCCTCTTAAAAAAAAGGCGAGAAAAAAAGCTAAAAAAATGTCATCTTTATAGTGTATTTGACAGAGCTTATAAAAATAACTTATAACATCCCATAAGGAGTTTTTGACTTATTTTCATAAGTCACTAGGAGAAGCTTATGAAATTATCATAAGAGCTTATGCACTAAACACCCTCTCCGAATTTTTCACTATTCGAATTCTCTCATACCCCTTTTTTTCTTTAAGCATTTATGGCATAAGCTCTCATGCAATAAGATCTTATGTGATAAGCTCTTAATTAAGTTGTTTAGCCAAACGCACCCAATATCGTGAGTTGATATTCAATTAGGTGGTTTCGTTTAGGTAATGATGAAAGCCATTTTGTTTATAGTTTTCTTCTGTTGCCCTTTCGTATATATGTACATGTCACTTTTTTTCTCCTAGAAATATGTAATATGAGTTTGTTTATCGTAATCATTTATATGATTTTTTTTTATAAGCCAAATAATGCAATAAAAGGAGCTAGGCCTGCAGCACAAGTCGTGCACAGAGCTAGCCAAAGAGTACATAATAGATAGATAATACAAAATCAAACAAAAGCCAAACTGAAAAGGTAGCAGACCCAAATACACACAAAAACCCGTGCAGGGAATTTATATGAATTAGTATTCTAACAAAGATCTTATTATTCATTTTGAAGATGCTAAGGCACTATTTGTTAACTGTTAACTATTGAGTATTGATCGATACTATTTGAGAGATCAGATATTTTTTGTGACTTATTTTCTACAGAATCAGTAAAAACATGAACAATTGTCACCTTTACACTAGTGTTCCTGTAACAGTGAAATATAACCTACTCATCTTTCTTACAATCTTCTTTTGCTGCCTGGACTTTCTTCTCTCTCCGCCTCTCTCTCTCACAATCAGGCAACCCTCCTGCAAGCTCGTGGTGGTTGTGGGTCTTCCACAGTGGATGAAGGTTGTCTATGCATTTACCTTTTAAATTTTAGTTATTAATTGGATTGCACATGACATGTATGATTAAATGCCTAAGTTGTAGATTCTCTTACTGGGTTGTGTTTTTCAAGTTTTGTTCTTATCTTTGTGTCATTGTCATTTTCTTAAATCTGATTTTTGTTTGTCTGAATGCCTTTAAGCATTTTTTGTATGCTCAAACATCTCTGCTATATGTGAATATAGTGATAGGGGACGTTGTTGCCTTCTTGCTTGACATGTTGGCCAAAGGTTCATTAAAGTGTTGATTTTGTTACTAACCATATAAATGTTTTCATTCTCTCTTTGGAATAGTTAAAAAAAATTTTAGCTTTTCAGACTATCTATTACTATGTATTAAACCTTGGTGCTCTGTCAACTACCGCGACTTGGAAATTTCCCTGCTTGGAACAAATTGATTGCAATTATAGTAGGCAGAACAACAATCATAGATTGAAAAAGGAAATCTGTTCATTGAACTCACTATTTTTTTTATCAAATTTAAAAACATTCTTTGTCGGTTCTATTAAAGATGTTCACTGAGGATCATGTTGATTTCAAAGAAACATGTAGAGATTCTCATGTTTTATCACCCTATCGTGCTACTATACTATAGCCGTAGATACTATACAATTTTTTAATGATGTTGATCTCACTACCAATGACAACTAAAAGAATGTTTGAATTGAGATTAATTTGCATCTGGGACCAAGCTTGAGCTTAACATTTATTTCTTACTATGCAGGGTCAAGTGTGTGCGATCTAATATTTCTTTTACTTTAGTCAGCAAAGATATATAATCTACTATTAATATAGGTAATCAGAATACAAAGGTTTGCGTTGTCATAACTTTCCTTCATTTTGCTTTCAATTTGGATTCTTAGTTGTTCAAAACAACTTAACAAGTGGATCCCCAATGTAAGTTTGATATGTCTTTTCTCTAAAAAAAATGCACATGAGGTGTTTGGAAAAACACACTCCCATATGGTGTCATTTACATATAGGTAATCAGAATACAAAGGTTTGCATTGTCATAACTTTCCTTCATTTCGCTTTCAATCTGGATTCTTAGTTGTTCAAAACAACTTAACAAGTGGATCCCCAATGTAAGTTTGATATGTCTTTTCTCTAAAAAAACATGCACATGTGGTGTTTGGAAAACACTCTCCTATATGGTGCCATTTACCAGCTTATCCTCTTATCATTTTCTTGGTTTAGATCTGTAGTTACTTCTTTCTTGCACTTTAAATTGCTTAATTTTATTTTCCAGTGCTGTGATAATGGACAGGAATGAACTACCCATACTTTGTTGAACTGCCATTGATAGTAGTACTGTAGTAATAATATGAGCAGTAAGGAAAAGGATTAGTTTCTCAAGATTTATGTGATATGGTGTCATCCTAAAAAGCCTGATGCATTGGTAACATATGTTGGAGGATTTCAATCTTTGGAAATTTGTACTGAGGTGGAGTACAAGGTGCAAAAGAAACATTACATATTTTTCCTTTTGACTGTTTACTCTAGCCCCCTTCATAATTTTTCTACCCATTCAGTTTTATCAAACATGGCTTAAGAAAAATGGTTTAGTATCTTCTTCTTTCACTTAGAATTTTATAGAGGCAGTCAATAAGCAAAGATATGTTACAACTTAACTTGGGGCACATTTCCTTGATGATCCTTCTTGTGTATGATAATTTAACTTCGTATAGTGAAATATATCCTTTGATTCTTATTTGTCCTCCTTTTATTTATAAAATAAGAGTTTTGTTTGTTTGCAGGTGCGGTGCTAGATAGTCTGGAGATCTAAGTTCTTGAATGAAGAAGCATTTGATGGAATGCTTGGATTTGGAAAAGCTAACTCTTCAATGATTTCACAACTTGCTTCTTCTGTCAAAGCTACTTTCCTTGATGTTTTGCTTCTTCTTGCAGGTGAGGTTGGTATCCATTTCTAAATGTATATATTATCTGTTGGATTCATTTTTTTGTATATTTTATTTGAGGAGTGTCATTGTTTTATTTACTTGGAGTAACTGTTTCAAGTATGAGAAGCCTTTTCTTTATATTCTTTCCAACTTTGTGTTTCTATTATAGGTTGTTTTCTCTATCATCTACCACAAGTTGCTTGCACTTATAGTAATTTACTAAAGGTCCACCTCTGCATGCACTTAGATTTCAGCCTTGCACTTTCCTATGATTCTGGTGTGGTACCTTTGGATGCATATCCTTCATCTTTCTATTGTGGAGATTGCTGCCTATAGCACAGTTACTGAAAAAATATGAAACAGTGCAATATGTGAGGAACTAAAGAATTGAGTCAAATTTGGAAAAGGATGACGTAGGCTTTTTATTTTCTTTGCTCCTGTAGAGAAACAGTTATTTGGAGCAACTGCTACTATAAAATTAAATTTATGATGCAAGTGGTAGTTGGATCTATAATATCGCAAATTTTCCATGAGTTTGGATTATTTCAACCTCAGCAACTTCCAAGATCCTTTTCCAGGAGCCCCCATTATTTATTTTCTTCGTCAATTTTGTTTCAATATGACATGCATACTGGAGTGGTACCTGGATTCAAAATTCCATGCCTAAAGATTTAGCCGACCCTGAGAGCTAAAATTCTTCATCATAACATTTTAATATTTCAGATATTTAGCTTTGCAAATTGCAATATGGGTGTATTATAGATGTAACCCTCAACTTATAACAACCACTTCAAATTTTCAGTTCTCTAAAATCTTTTTTGCAAATGCTTTTATGCATCAGTGTTTTTTTGGAGTAGGAAAAAGCTTTATGATATTTTTTTTAATCTCCAATGTTTGTAAAGCTGCATGGTTCATTTGACCAAAGCTGCAATTTGTAATCTTTTAGAGAGGCAATCTTGTGCATTGGTAATCCCTAATTGAAATGAAGTTTGTGTTTCTATTGACTATTTTGACACTAATTGTTAATGTTCTATTAATATCATACTGAATAATTGCTCTCTTTAATTTTATCCATTACTCTTTTCTCCATTTATTGCAACTCCCTTTTTCTCTTCTTACATAAAAGGTTTTTTATTCTATATTGGCATTTTATCACATGATTTGGTCATATTCAACCCAGTAACAAACAATTATATCTTTATGATATCAAACTGCTTATCTAGCCCTATGTCAAACATTTGATAATATAAAGACTTATCCGTTCCTTATTTATCTTATAATTTCCTCATATCCTAATGCAACTGATGCAAGTTTGTTTTTTCTTTACTGATGTAGGTGTTATGGAGCAATCATTGTTAAAGGTACTCTACAATGGCATATCCTCATTTTTGCATTTATCAGTTTCTGGAAACATTAACTCAGAACCTGTATCGAAGTATTACCCAAAGGCAGATGAGATAGTCAAGTTGCTGAAGCTGATTATTGATGCGAACCTTTATTCTGATTTAGCTTCTGATGAAGTGCTTGGTAAGCTATTCGAGGAACTTGGTCAGGATATTGAGGAGTTGAGGGAGCTTATTGAGAACTGGCATCTATTATCTAGCAAATTTTACTTTGTAAGTCTCATTATAATATCTTAAATGTTAGTTTGTAGATATAGATGGCACATTTAAGGTAGTTGTTAGTTTAACATAAAGGAAGAACTGAGATTACATTGTGCAATGGTTGTCTCTGTCATTTGCTAAGTTATGCCCATAGTAATATATGCAGATTCATAGAGAAAATAGAAGAAAAAAATGTATACAATCTTAGGAACTAAGAGAAAATGGATAGGAAAAATACACAAATTCTTCTAAACAGAGTGTGACCCTTAGATTTCATTCTTTGAAGGAAAATACACATTAAAATTGGTTTGAAATATGCAGGAAAAGAGGAATATCACTCCCAACGCTCAGCCCAGTTTCTAGCGCTCAGCTGGGACAGACAGTCATCCTGCCAGCGCCTAGCGCTCAAGACAGCGTCCAGCTGGGACAGAAAGCAAGAATTCTGGCGCCCAGTCATAGCGCCCAGTGCTGGAGAGAAAACAGAATGCAGTGAGCCAAGCTTTCAGGCCAGCGCCCAGCGCTGGGTTCGTTTTCTGCAACTATAAATTTGCGTGGTGACAGTTATTTGAGGACTTTTTGGATCATTTTTTGAGTGAGAGGTAGTTACGTTTGAGAGCGTTTTCGAGATTCCTTGGTTGTTCAAGAGCTTTTGGAAAGAAGAATTGAAGAATCCATGGCTTCTCCACCTCAAATCTCATCCATTTCATCTAGTTTTCAGCTTCTAGCTATGAGTTTCTAAATCTTTTAGGTTAGGATAGGATGAACTCAATTGGATCTTGATGTAAGTTCGTTTTACCTATGATTTCAATTCAATTTCGTTCAATTAGAGTAATCTCTTCTATGCTTAATGCATTTCTTTGATTGACCATCTCTGAAATTGATTGAATGTGTGAATGCATAATTGAAAAATTTGTGTTCATGCTAGAATTGAAGTAGATTACTATTGTGATGTTGATTATAGGAATATAACTTCATTGCAATACATTCCTATGAGTCTCATGCTTAATGTTTGTGTTAATCTTGCATCACCTAAGGAATTAGGGTTTTTGATTGATACAAAAGGATATCACATAAGGCATTAGGGATAAACCTAAATTAGTGACTCGAATGTCAATTGAATGAATTGAATTGGAGTTAGGGTTTAACAAGGTTATATTAGGTGAAAATTGAGGGATTCCGATTCCTAACCGTCTTAAATACTTTGATCTCATTCTAATTGTTCATTCTTCCATTTACTTGCTTGTGTGATAAAGAAGAAAACCTATTTCATTCATCTTTTGTGACAACATTTAGGATAAAAACTCAATTACTCTTTTGGAACGATGAATTGTATTGGTTCAAATATCAATCGCTTCGTTTACGTTGATACTTAATCACAATCTTTGTTGAGACGATACTCTACTCTAACTCTATTACTTGTCACGATTTGGTGCACTTGCCAATTCATCAACACAATATTCCAATTTTAGGATAGATATTTCCTTTTGTATATGTTGCTGTGCCTAGCTAGGAGATCATGCTATTTTCTCCTTGGGATTGATCCTATTTTAAGTATGAATACCAGTTCCTACCAGTATAGTTATTGAATTTATATACATGTTATTCAATAGTAAAAAAGTTTTTAGAATATAGAAGGAAATACGATGCAGAAAATACATGTAATAGAGGGTTCTGGTATTTAAAGTTGATGTCGATAGTTTGTTTAAGTATTTATGCTTATCAAAGCAATTGACCTAACTACATAAGATACTGTATCATATTGCACTAAGTTTAATAGAAACTACACCTGCATAACATACTCTAGATTGAGGATGCTTTTACTGATTACATAAGAAAAATTGACTTCACTCTTGAAACAGGATGGATTTTTAAGAATTCTTTACTTTCATTTCATATTTTTCCTTGGCCAATTTACCATGTAACAAATATTTAGTGGAATCTTTGGAATTTCAGGAAACATTTGGCATTGGATTTGTTGGTGGCATACAATAGTTCTTAGTCTTTTTTTGATTTCAGCATACGGTTCTTCTGTAGAATTGTTTTGGTTGGCATTCATATGGGTCTTGAGATATTGTTGGCCTTAATCTATTTTGGTGTTTTCTTTTGGTTACGTGTTTGGGGAGTTTAATTTTTCTCTCTTCTTTTTCATCATTGTTCCTGCCAAAATCCGACTTACCGGAGTTTAGCCGGAGTGTGTATAATCGAGAATGAATATCAAGGTTGTTTTAGATTATAGCTTGACAGAATGTTATATTTTGGTCCTACGTATTCCGAAGGGAATCAAAGCTAACGTAGTTCTCTATTCAACCTTAGGCGATATGGTAAACTCAATGCCTTAATTTTGTATATGGTGAATACCGGTGAACAAGGACTCTTTAGTAGTCTCTTGGTTTGGTTGGTTCCCCAAGTACGCTTAAGGGAGATTCACCTAGGTTATCCAAAACGTATATTTACTTTGGGATTTTCCTCCTTTTATAATAGGGTCCCCTGATCTCTTTTCTTAGAGATTAGTCTTATCTCTCCTTATCTCTTATCTTTTAACCAACTTTCGGATATATGATATCCTTATTTGATAAGGTTGCTGGTTAGGCTTAGATAAGTGTTATCTTTTAACCCTATCTTTTCCGATATCCTTGATAGACTGGGTCTCCAAGCTCGGTGGTGGCCGAGTTTGCCATCTCGGCCACTACAATCATGCTTTCTTTATCATAAAATTCCATACTCTATATAAAAATAATGCAAATCTAATTGGTGGTTAAATTAAATAATGCACCTTAATATAGAATCTTATCTATTACTGCAACTCTTTAGTGGATCATCTATATTCCCATTTTCCTTTTCCTTTTACTTGCTTTACATGGATTTTCTTTCAGCTATCGATGGATCTAATGTGATTGGTAAAAGACAAATGCGGGTCTTGATGATAACATGGTTTTGGAGAACATGGAAGCAGAAAGGTTGCTACCTATTGGAACCTCTCTTTCTCTTTCTCTTTCTCTTTCTCTTTCTCTCTGTCTCACAATTTGAACACCACCCCAAAATTCTCTACTACCTTACTCCTGCTTCTCCCTCTATGTTTCTATTTTCAATTTTAAGTTGCATCTCCTACTGTCTTCTGGTTTACACCTTTTTTTATCTGCCATACTTTGACAGATGTTTTATGTACATGTCTATTCACAATGTTGTTAGATAAGTTGATCAGGATGTTTTCTTTGTAGCATATTTTATTGGCTGCTTTCCATATCACATAAACACTTCCTTTTGTGGCTATGTGGATTTTAAACTACATACTGCCACACAATTTTGGCTTCCTTCTTTTTACTAGAAAGCTCGGTAAGAAACTAACATGGCTGTAGTTGTGTGATTACTTTGTGAATAATGATGCTTTGACAAACTGAACGAGATACTGTAGTTTTTATTCTGACCTTCTCACAACTATATTTAAAATTGTTACAATTATAAAAAAGTGAATTATTATAAATAAATGAATGTTTCATACAACCATCCTAGGTGAGGTCAAACTGCCATCAAGGATTAAAATTTGTGTGCATGACTTAACCACAAGGTGAGCTTTGTGTCTTCACTTTCTTATATGTAATAACCTAATAATTTCTATGCATTTTATGTATCTAGAGGATCTAATTGGTATTGTTGGATGAGAGCAGGTTCACCCATGGATGTTAGACTTCCTCATGAATTGAATGTTTACTAGGTTGAGCATGAGATATGAATAAATGCTCTTTTAATTTTTGGTGGTGTTGATGCTTTTTGGGTGACCTTCCTGACATGATCTTTTCAAAGATTTCTATCTAAACAAATACAATGAAAGGTATCTGATGTTGCAAAATTGATTAGGTCACAATGTCTTAAAAGGCAGAATTTCCTAGAGGATCATTTGAATTATATTAGTACTTTGGTGATATTTCATGTCTAATTCTTTATATTGTTGGCTTTGTAACATTAAATATGTAATGGTGATCTATTTGATTAATTCTTATTAAGCGAGGAATATCTATCAATTAGTTCTTTTTATAGTACAAAGGATAAGTTGAGAGGAAAATTAAATATAAGTATTATTTACTATTCATCATCATTCGGACAAACCCATCTTATTAGTTTTGTCCTTTTATCAGTTCAATGATAAGTTTTGTTACGTATTAATTAAGATGTTTAATTTGGTACAAGTTTAGAACCAATTGCAATGTACTTCTTCCGAATTTAATTATAAGCAAAATTAACTAATTTCATATTTATTAAGGAAATTAGTTAATTTAATTTAATTATCTTGATTTATGTATAAAAAAATATGAGTTATAATTACTAATATACCCTTTAATTGACTCGGGAGTTTACAATACTTCTGGAAAAATAAAAGAAGAATTGGTTGGATTGATTAGTTTTCTTAATTTTTGAAACACTAACATTAAATAGAGTTGAATTGATTGAATTTTGCTTATACTTGAATTCACAAAATATATGTATTTTTTTTTTACTTATAATTGAATACTGAGGGAGTGTTAATCTATAAATAGTCCAACACAATTGACCAACTCCCAATGAATGTAACATATATTATACATTATATTAGTAGTATAGTATAATTATAATATCTTTATAAAAAAAGTATAATTATAATATCATTAATTTTCGTATTTATGTTGAAATAAAAAAAGATATAATCTAATTTCATTTCAAAATGAAAATTGCAATTTCTTTTAGTTCAATTAAAGATTGCAATAGATTTGTTTTTATAATGTTCTTTCAATTCGTCATCAATCGGCTAGACCCTTTTTATTATTTCAATCTTTTTATCAATTCAATGGTAACTTTTGGTATATATTGATTATGATGTTAGGTGTAGATTTAGAATCACTTTCTTTTTATATGTTAATTATCGTAATATAATCATGGTATCAATAAATTTAGTATCTTTGTTTGAAACAATAAAATATAATGTAAATATATTTCAAAAAGAGGAAAAGAAAAACAAAAAAACAAACTAATAATATAGTTTTATATGCACTTATATCCAATTAAATTTTGACAAATTTATATTATTATTGTTTATCTTTCTTAGTTATTACAATAATTGTATGGATATCAAAATGTTATTAATTATCAGTATAAAAATTTTTCACAGACAATCCAAACTACTTTAATACATATTAAAAAATGTAACATTATTGTTAACATCAATAAAATATGTATTAGAGTAATATATAATGTTAGTGTAAAAAGTTTTACACTGACAGTCATTAATATTTTGATATGCATGCATTTATTTTAGTAACTTAAAAATAGAAATAACAATAATACTAATTTACCAAATTATTATTAGATGTTTGTGTCAATTTATTTTACATTGATAGTACATAGAAACTAAACTCATAAAATATAATGTAAATATATTTAAAAAATATATTTTTTGAGTCAGAAATATTTTAAAATATAAGTAACAACTACAATTAATTACTTGTTATAATAATTTATTTATTTAGACAGAAAGTTGATCCATGTGTACACACGAGTGAAAAAATATACTTAAAATTTAATGTAAAAAATAATGTTCTCTTTTATCGTACTATTAACAATAAATTGTCACTTTAGATGTATGTTGATAATTGTACTGGCCGAGGAGTAAAACCCGGCCACCGAACTTGGATACCCGATCCAATCAAGGCGGGAAGGATAAAATATCGATATTATCTTTATTAATCCTGATATTATCTCAAACAACCTTATCGGGTTAGAAGAGATAATATCCCTTAAATTAAGGGGTAAGATATTGATATTATCCTTAAATAATCCTAATATTATCTCAAATAACCTTATCCGGTTAAGAGATCAATTTAAGATATTATCTTAATCAATCCTGATATTATCTCACATAATCTTATCCGGTTAAAAGAGATAATATCTCTTAAATTAAGGAAATCACATCTCAAAGAAGATTTAAGAGATAAAAGGAGATAAATCCAGATCTCTTAAAGATATGGGTATCCTATTATAAAAGGAGGAGAACCCAAGAAAGAAACTCACTTTTCACTAACCCCGGTGACTCTCCTTTAAGCGTATTAGAGAAACTAGCTCGACCAAGAGACTATTGAAGAGTCCTTGCTCGCTGGTATTCATCAGATACAAGATTAAGGGAATGAGAGCACCGTATGGCCAAGGGTTGAACCTAGAACTACGTCTGGCTTTGATTCCCATTGGGATACGTAGGACCGGAATACAACATTTTGTCAAGCCATAATATAAAACAACCCCATTGTTCACTCTTGGTTTAACGTTCTACGACGAGATTCTGGCAAGTCGGATCTCGGCAGGAACATTTGGCGCCCACCATGGAGCCAGGTAAAACTTTGCCCCGACCACCGTTCAACCACCGCCAGTCACCATACTGGCTGGACCATACCCTCTAATCTCTCCAAATAGTTCGAAAAGAGAAGCCGAGTGAAACTGCTCGAACCCCGGCGACCATCACGACGGTCCAGTCACCGGCAGTCGCGCTCCGTGCGCCCGCTCGGACCACCACGTAGCACCTGCCTCCCACTCCCTGCTGCTGTTCGAGTCAACTCGACAAATGCTCTTTCATCTTTTCCCACAGAGCTCGACCACCACAGCTCGGCCTTAGAGGGAAGAAGGTCTCTCAGAGAGCTCGGCCACCATAGCTCGGCCTTAGAGGGAAGAAGGTCTCTCAGAGAGCTCGACCACCACAACTCGGCCTCGGAGAACTGAAGACTTAGAGAGCTCGGCCACCACAGCTCGACCTTAGAGGGAAGAAGGTCTCTCAGAGAGCTCGACCACCACAGCTCGGCCTTAGAGGGAAGAAAGTCTCTCAGAGAGCTCGGCCACCACAGCTCGGCCTTAGAGGGAACAAGGTCTCTCAGAGAGCTCGGCCACCACAGCTCGGCCTCGGAGAACTGAAGACTTAGAGAGCTCGGCCACCACAGCTCGGCCTCGGAGAGCTGAAGACTTAGAGAGCTCGGCCACCACAGCTTGTCCTCAGAGCTCGGCCACCGCAGCTCGGCCTCGGAGAGCTGAAGAAGATGTCTTGGAGAGCTAAAGAAGATATCTTTCAGAGCTCGCCAGCACAGCTCGGTCTAGGAGAGCTCGACCATATGGGCTTGAGGGAATGCCTAAATTAGAGACCGCGAAATGCTCAGGTGATATTGTTTTTTAAATCTAGGTTAAATCTAATATGATTTGATATGTTTTGCTCCATGTAACATCCCTGGCTGCTTTATGGATTGACGACTGTCCCCACAAACCAACACGGGTCTTTTTAGCATGCTTTGTCCTTACTCACACGCTTCCTGGGAAAACTTCCCAGGAGGTCACCCATCCCAAAATTGCTCCAAGTCAAGAACGCTTAACTGTGGAGTTCTTAAGTGATGGGCTATCGAAAAGAAGATGCATCTTGTTGGTATAGGTAGTACCAATCAATTCATATAAGCATTCCTCAACTGTATAGTCCCATACCTACACAGTCTCAGGATCCCTCTCGTTCGGGTGTATTATTGGTTCATTCATGTGTCCCTCCGCCTAGAAGCCTGCCAGAAGCCGCTTCTTGTCCGTGCCTTCTTGCACTGGCGACCACTCCCCGCCCTTGTCGGCACCCGGGTGTTACATGCCCACCAGCTTCCACTTGGTTCGTCCCCGAACCACACCGTACTGGGAGAGGTGCCGCTCTGATACCATTTGTAACATCCCTGGCTGCTTTATGGATTGACGACTGTCCCCACAAACCAACACGGGTCTTTTCAGCGTGCTTTGTCCCCACTCACACGCTTCCTGGGAAAACTTCCCAGGAGGTCACCCATCCCAAAATTGCTCCAAGTCAAGCACGCTTAAATGTAGAGTTCTTAAGTGATGGGCTACCGAAAAGAAGATGCATCTTGTTGGTATAGGTAGTACCAATCAATTCATATAAGCCTTCCTCAACTGTATAGTCCCATACCTACACAGTCTCAGGATCCCTCTCGTTCGGGTGTGTTATCGGTTCATTCATGTGTCCCTCCGCCTAGAAGACTGCCAGAAGCCGCTCCTTGTCCGTGCCTTCTTGCACCGGCGACCACTCCCCGCCCTCGTCGGCACCCGGGTGTTATATGCCAAATGAGACACCCCGTTGTGTCCCGGTGTTTTATTAGCTTAAAACCTTATTGATTAATTCCTTAATCGCGCACTTAGCGTGAAAAGTATGTAAAAATTAAAACTTTATTTAAACAATCATATAACTTATGTAAATTAAACACACCAAGGTTGTAATATATACATACACACATGTTTATTTATTACATTACCAAAACACTGTTGAGGGTATCCTCTTAGTAGGATCCCTCACAGGCATATACTTAAACAAAAGTTGTGCTTAACGGAAATTATAAAATGTCTCACGAGACGCACTGGCCATAGACTAACTAGACCCTAATCACCATGGGTCACGACTCGACCTCCGGCTTCCGGTTCATAGGGAGTTCCATCCAACCCCTCTTCGTTCAGCTCAGCCACAGGGTCTTCAAGTACGATCCCATAAAAGATAAAATAAAACATACCGAAAGATATAGGGGATAAGAAATAGTTCTATCATAAAAAACGGAACATAATACATAGCACATAATATAATAATAGCCACAGACACGCATCACTCAAAATCAACAATCATCCTCAATTCACTATATCATCCTCTACCCTCAGCCCCTGCAACTAAGACTTTATACTGATGTGACCATCTTTACTCCTGTCACATTAGTCAGTAGTCCGAAACAGTCCAGTGCCAATAACTTTCGAACGTGTCAACGACTAAGCGAGTGTTAGTCCAAAACGGTCCAGTACCAAGAATATGCGAACGCGTCAAGGAGTATCAATCCAGAACGGTCCAGTGCCAAGATTATGCGAACGTGTCAAGAACTAAAAGAATATTATGGTAGTCTACCTCGACATCCACATCCGTAGGGCACTCACCCGCAATATCCGATATCCCAAAATAGGATATCCTGACCTCATGTGTTCCACTCACACGGCTGTGAATAACAATACATCTATAAATGAATCTCCCTAAATTACATCAATAACAACCTAGTGCCTCAACCTTCCATCAAAGTCTCAACACCTTTTTCCTCATAGATAAAACCACTTAATTAGGCTAGGCACCTCTAAATCACCTTTATTCTCTCACCCAAACAATTATCTCCCGAACAACACATATCCTTACTTAAAAATCAGCTAAGCACAATATTAAAAACCAGGCAGATCATGCATAACACAATATCAGAAAATAATTCAAATACCACAAAATATCACATAAGCAATGCAATAATAATAATAAATTCAATCAACCTCAGATAAGATAAAATCATCCTAACGTCGATAAACCTACAATCCTCAATTCACCATTGGTTTTACAGAAAAGGTTTCCAATATGATTTTGGTCTTATCGATTACTCAACTACTAGTAGGGTTTAGGTCGCCCTACATAATTATTATATAATATGCTACTTATCGATTCCGACGGTAGAATGATTCTTTCCCCCACCTGAGTTAGCACCGGAATTCCGACTTCGACGATCCTCGTTATCACACCACAGTTTAACAGTTTCTCCTTCAACCAAACAATACAAATATAATTAATCAAAAAAGTCACTCTTAACCTAACTAACTAGGTTTCGGCCTCCTAATTAAAAGTAGGGTTAGGATTCTTTTCTCATTCCAAGCTTTTGGATTCTAGTCCCTATAGTCATAGATAGCTTAGATAAATTATCATAACTTGGAAATATTAACAAAATAATTTAATCTCCTTTTTAATTAAGTTTCGGTCTCACTTGGTAAAATAGGCTAGGAAATTTATTTGGATTTCAAGCTCTTGGATTTAGATCATATAGGTACCAGAGAGCTCAAACCAAGCATTAGATTTCAAAAATGAAAACAAAATCATCAAACCCTCCTTTGGGTGAGATTCGGCCAGTTAAATAAAATAGGGAAGGAAAATGTTTTTGATTGCATGATCTTGGATAATGGAAGTAGAAGACATAAAAAGATCATAGCAATTGGCCTCACATTAAAAGGATTTTTCTACAATTTTCTAGAATTATTTGAAGTTGTAGATCTAGGAATGGAAATTTATGAAATCTTGATGATCATGGCTTGATCTTACAAAATATGTGAAGGAGAAGACTTAGATGATTAAGGAGAAGAGCTTTTACCTCTTGAAGATTTGAAGAAATGAAGAAAATGATCAACCTTCACTAAGTTGAAAACTGGACAGCTTGAGGGTGTGATGATATTGTGAGTGTATCTCACAATGTACTCATCCAAAAATCACTAACTTTAGGTTTATAGAAAGATAATAATAAAAGGAACAACTTTGGTGTTGAAGGTTTCTTTTGGTTCGGATCATAACAGGGGTGAAAAGGGCCTTATTTCTGCTGTTTCGTGGGTTGCTGAGAATTCTGGGCAGTTTCGGTATTTTGATCATATCTCCCAATACACTTATCTGTTTTTTATGATCTTTAGCTTGTTGGAAATAAGAGAGAAATAGGAACAACTTTTATTTTGATAGTGTTTCGATTTTCAGAAAGGAAGAGGGTCATATGTTTGGTGGGGATTCGGTGTTCTTATGGTTTTGTAACTTAGTTGGTGAGGAATATAAAGAGAATGAAGGTGTGAGTGAAGGGGCTGCGGTTTTGTGGTATATATAGGCTATATATCAGGACTTGTTTGGTTTTTAACTTTTAGATTAATGGGTTTTGTGATTATTTAATTAATATAAGCTTAACCATAGTTAATAATTAACTTAACTAGGGTTACTTTGCTTAACTATGGTTAATAAATATGTGGCTCACATTTGATGGAGGTGTGACTGATTTTGGGCCACACATAGTGACTCACCAATGATTCACCGATCCTATCCGTTAGCGGTTCCCGAAAATTTCGTACGCAGCTCCGTCGTTTACCCGATTTCGATTTTTGAGAGGAAAATAATGAAACGAAAGCAAAATGAAATATGTATGATTTATTGGAGGTGGATGCACGAAATTGGAGAGATGTGGGAGGTTTTCAACCACGTAAAATGAGTGGTTAAAAGTGCGTAGATGCGTCTTGTTAATACTTGCGAAAGCTTGGGGGTATTTTGGTCTTTTTACCTAAAAGTCATGATTACTTGCATTTAATGCTCATAAATGATTGGTGACTCATCCTCCATGAGTCATCATGTATGAATCGTTGTCCCGATCTCTTGACGGGTCTCTATAGTTCCATTTTCGACTCAGTCGGTTTCCCGATTAGGGTTTTACGCCTGCGTAAAAGCGTAATATTTCGTTTTTGACTGAAAATTTTCAAACTAACCAAACTCGTTGGAAATATGATTTAAATATAAACCATTTCATTCATGAGTCAAAATTAGGTTTTCTGATCATTAAAATCTTACTGTCAGTGAAAGCACCGACTGTTTTTCGTCTGAACTTTTACCAAAATTTGTTCGAATAAACATAATATTTTATTTCTGATCAAAAATTTGAAAAGTAGACTTCCTCACAGACAAAATATAAAAAATCTACAAATTTCAGTTTTCGGGTCAAATTAGGGTTTTCTGTCAGTATAAAATTATACTGTCGGTTAAAAAACGCAGACCGGGCTCCGTCTGAATTTTCAACCCCAAATTTCACCGTAGCCTTATACCATAAGAGAGACTATGAATATGATTTTGTTTTATTTAAAATCACTTTCTAACTCTCAGATTAAAATATAATTAATTATATTTTAACTGGTTAAACAGCGTAATTAAAAATCAGGCTGTTACACTCCACGCCTTTAATGTTGTGTTATGTAGCGTCATATCATATTATTTGTACATATTTGAGCAAAGTGTTGTTCGGATGATACCACTTCCAGAGTCACAAAATTTGCGACTGCAAAGTGCTCGACCAAATGCCCACTGCTGCCATTGGCAGAGAGTGCAGGCTACATCATTCTCCGTGTGATCCGCCCAACACCATACTTGATGATCCACCTTCTCCAGGAAATACAATGTCGTCGGCATTGAAGACAAACTCTGTTGTAATGATGCCTTCCTCTGGAGTTGGTTCTGTGATTCGTATTTTGGGCGTCACACGCCCCTAGTTTCCACAACACTGACCTCTGTCTCGTTTCTGTTTAGACGCCCTCAAACTCCGATCTAAGGTTGAGCTCCGGCTACCTTGAAAATAATTGGTCGAAGCTCCGTGCTTCCCTTTCCACAAGGTCGAGCTTCGGCTTCCTTAAAAACTCACAGTTCAGCTCCTCCGCTCCCGAAAGGTCGAGCCAAAACTCCCTCTCGAAATTTGACTAAGAGGAAGAGCGAGTCGGAGCTCCTCAAATTAAAACCACAGAGGCCGAGTTAGACTCCCTCTATAAAAATCATAGAGATCGAGCTCAAGCTCCATTCAAATGGAAGAGTGTGGGGGAGAACATCTCCCTTGGAAACTAAAGTTCCATCAGCTCGAGCACTCAAACACCATACGAACTCACAAAAAAAAAAGAGCCTAAAAAGGTGACCGAGCTAAAGTCGACCGAGCTGTTGTCGAAACGTCGAACCTAAAGAGGCAATAGCCTAAAAAGGTGACCGAGCTAAAATCGACCGAGCTGTTGTCGAAACGCCGAACCTAAAGAGGCAAGAGCCTAAAAAGTTGACCGAGCTAAAGTCGACCGAGCTGTTGTCGAAACGCCGAACCTAAAGAGGCAATAGCCTAAAAAGGTGACCGAGCTAAAATCGACCGAGCTGTTGTCGAAACGCCGAACCTAAAGAGGCAAAAGCCTAAAGAGGTGACCGAGCTAAAGTCGACCGAGCTATTGTCGAAATGTCGAACCTAAAGAGACAATAGCCTAAAAAGGTGATCGAGCTAAAATCGACCGAGCTGCGGTCGAAACGCCGAACCTAAAAAGGCAAAAGCCTAAAGATGTTGACTGAGCTGAAAATCGACCGAGCTCAAAGTCGAAATGTCGGGCCTAAAAAGGTAGACAAAGAACCTAAAAAGGTTTACCGAACTAAAATCGACCGAGCTAAAGTCGAAATGCCGGATCGAAGTGACTGACCAAGCTAAAATCGAAAGGCCGAATCTAAAAAGATAAGCAAGAAAAACATGAAATAGTTAACTATGATAGGGCCGAGCTCAAAAAGCTCACGAGGCCAAATTAAAACGCCAAGCACAAAAGGCGAGTAAGAACTTAGGAAAGTTAACCGAGTAAATCCAAATGCTGGGTTAAATACCATAAGGGTGAAGTCTTTATCATTCATAAAGCAAAAGTACATAGGGCATAGCCAAGAGTTCAAAATATCTTAAAAATTTGCTGAGTTACTCATGGGCAAAGACCCCATCAAGGATGGAACCAATAGTGTCTTCAGCTTGCGAAAGAGCAACCGAGGATGGCTCGAGCACGACCACTTCAGTTCCTCTGTTCGCCTCCTCTCCCACAACCTGCTCTTCATTGTTCTCCACTTCCTCATCATCGAGCTCGGACAAAGGAACTCTTATGCCATCTTTATTAAAATCCTTGATTCTCGAAAGATCAGAATCAGGAAGAAAGCGCTGGATTTGTTTTATAGCACGCGTGAACCCAGAAACGCGTTCCCTTATAATCTGGGCTTTATCTTCCTTCAACTCGAACTGAAGCTTGCAATTAGCCTTTTTCTTAGTAGCAAGAAACCGCTGAAGATTGTCAACGAAAAGCTTTAAAGTCTTGGCAGCCCTCTGAAAGTCAATCCTTTCATTTTAGAGAGCTCGGATTGAGGAGAGGAGTTGGTCTTCTCAAGCTCGACATTTCGAGTTTTCAATTGCCCAATTAGCTGAGCTTGCTCTTCACACTTTGCCACGGCTTTTTCAAGCTCATCCCAAGTGCGTAAAGTTCGGGCAGCTTCCGCCTTCATGCTTTTTATTATTAAAAAGCTCGTGGCTCGAAACACGGGTAATGGAGGAGACTCGGAGAGCATAAGCAGTTGCGGCTTTCATGCTCGTGTCAGGGCCCTATTCTAGTAAAAGTCGAGCATATACTGGCTTAATAACTTGAGAATCCACTAAAGGGCTCGACCTAAAATTGTCTAGCCAAGAACAAAAGGCAAAAGCCCAAAAATCCGAGGCGAAGCATTACTCCCTCGTACCAAAAAGCCGAGGTCAAGCTATGCTCCCTCGCACTACGCACTGAAAAAAGTCGAGGTCGAGCAATGCTTCCTCCCTTGCACTAAAAATCCTAGACCAAGCAAAACACCTTCGCACCAAGGCAATGTCCACAACAGATCATGCATATTAGAGACCCAAGATTTGAAGGAAATCCTGGTAGTGTTCGACCCAATAAGCTGGAATCCCAAGTAAGACTTGGCTCCGGACAAAAATCCGAGCAGTGCTCGGCCAATTAAGTCGACAACCCAAGAAAGACTTGGTTCTACAAAAAAACAAATTTCCGAGCAATGCTCCCGAATCATAATCCAAAGTCCTCGACACCAAAAAGCGTGTTAAGATATGCGGGTTGACATTTAAGCTCTTTCGCTTATTTCAAGCTCGGAGCTTGGGGGGCTTATGGGGATAAAGGAAGGGTATTCTCGGAAATCACAGAGAAAGGATATCTCTTAGCCTACAGCTCGATTGTTATTATGAAGAACTTGTATGAAAAATATTTTCTCACACAAATTGGAAAAGATATTAGGAAAGTTTATTCTGAGATACACCTTCAAGATCGGTAAAAATAATGACATTCAAGGTCAAGTGTCAAGTTAGTGGGTATTTCAAAATCCCCCAGATGAAAGGGTTAAGAGCTACTCGAAGAAAATGTTAAGAGCTCTCAAAAGCTTCAAAGACCTAGCTACATTCGGAAAAAGGTGAGTCAAGTTCAAACTCTCAAAATAAGCATCTTGAAAGCATCAAAAATTTCAGCTGAAATACAAGCCTGAGGTAAATTCCTAATGACCGAGTTTGAGCTTGACTTTCCAAAAGATCGGTTCGAGCCCGAATCATTGATAAGTTGAATCTCAGCTACCAGCTTCTAAACTTGTCTTAACAAAGGTAAGATTGAAGTATCTTCTATTCAGAACATGTTACTGGCCGAGATGTGAACCTCAACCACTAAACTCGAGTACTGCCCGAGATGTGAAACTCGGCCACCGAGCTTGATTAGTCGAAGTAAAAGGATCTATGCAAATCCAGTACTTTATCGACACTAAGGACAAGCTCAGCTTCTTTCATAAAGCTTTTGCGCTCTTCTGAGCTCAAAGCTTGGGGAGCTTATATACTGGTCGAGATGTTAAACTCGCCCACCGAGCCTACCAAACTAAAATATTGGATGAGAAATAAAGCTAGATCACCAAACCCAAACAATCAAAGGGAAATGATTACTAGACTCGCCCACCAAGCCCGCTGAACTTAAGAATTGGCCGGAATGTAAAGCTCGGCAACTTGAAACGTGAAGCTCGATCTCCCTACTCGGTTGAGCTCCGGCTCCCGACTACTCGGTTGAGCTTCGGCTCCCGACTACTGGTTCGAGCTCCGGCTCCCTACTAGGTTGAGCTCCGGCTCCCCACTACTCGGTTGGAGCTACGACTCCCTACTTGGTTGAGCTCTGGCTCCCTACTCGGTTGAGCTCAGGCTCCCTACTGGGTTGAGCTTTGGCTCCCCACTCGGTTAAGCTCCGACTCCCGACTACTAGGTTGAGCCCTGGCTCCCTACTCGGTTGAGTTCCGGCTCCCGACTACTCGGTTGAGCTCCGGCTCCCGACTACTGGTTTGAGCTCTGGCTTCCTACTCAGTTGAGCTCAGGCTCCCTAATGGGTTGAGCCCCGGCTCCCGACTACTCGGTTGAGCTCCGGCTCCCGACTACTGGTTTGAGCTCTGGCTCCCTACCCAGTTGAGCTCAGGCTCCCTAATGGGTTGAGCTCCGGCTCCCCACTCGGTTGAGCTTCGGCTCCCGACTACTCGGTTGAGCTCCGGCTCCCGACCACTCGGTTGAGATCCGGCTCCCGACTACTAGGTTGAGCTCCAGCTACCTACTCGGTTGAGCTCCGGCTCCCGACTACTCGGTTGAGCTCCGGCTCTCGACTTATCGTTTGAGCTCCGGCTACTCGCGGGACTTGTATATGGGCCGAGGTGTAAAGCTAGGCCACTTACCTCGCCGACTTGAAAGGCTAAAGAGACCAAGTTTCTAACCTCGTAAGGCCGAGGTATCAAGCTCGGACACCAGGAAATCAAAATAAAGGATTGTTAGGCCCATTTCGAATGTTAGCCAATGTATGAAGATTGGCCATCGAGCGTGGCAAAAGGGGAGAAGTCTTACTCAATAAATCCTCGAACCCGGATAAGTTTAAAGCCAAGCTCGGCTAATGTCATGAAAGCTTCTCGCTTTACTAGCTCAAGCTTGGGGGCTTGTGTCTTGTGCGAGTAAAACCCGACCACTGAACTTGGATACCCGATCCAACCAAGGCGGGAATGATAAAATATCGATATTATCTTTATTAATCCTGATATTATCTCAAACAACCTTATCCGGTTAGAAGAGATAATATCATGATTAATAAAGATAAGATCGATATTTTATCATTCCCGCCTTGGTTGGATCGGGTATCCAAGTTCGGTGGCCGGGTTTTACTCCTCGGACAGTACACAAGCCCCCCAAGCTTTGAGCTAGTAAAGCGTAGAAGCTTTCATGACATTAGCCGAGCTTGGCTTTAAAATTATCCGGGTTCAGGATTTATTGAGTAAGACTTCTCCCCTTTTTGCCACAGTTCGATGGCCAATCTTCATACATCGGCTAACATTTGTAGCGGCTTTGGAAAGTGGGCCTAACAATCCTTTATTTTGATTTCCTGGTGTCCGAGCTTGATACCTCGGCCTTACGAGGTTAGAAACTTGGTCTCTTTAGCCTTTCAAGTCGGCGAGGTAAGTGGCCGAGCTTTACACCTCGACCCATATACAAGTCCCGCAAGTAGCCGGAGCTCAAACGATAAGTCGAGAGCCGAAGCTCAACCGAGTAGTCGGGAGCCGGAGCTCAACCGAGTAGGGAGCTGGAGCTCAACCTAGTAGTCGGGAGCCGGAGCTCAACCGAGTGGTCGGGAGCCGGAGCTCAACCGAGTAGGGAGTTGGAGCTCAACCTAGTAGTCGGGAGCCGGAGCTCAACCGAGTGGGGAGCCGGAGCTCAACCCATTAGGGAGCCTGAGCTCAACTGAGTAGGGAGCCAGAGCTCAAACCGAGAGCCTGGGAGCCTGAGCTCAACCGAGTAGCCTGAGCCGGAGCTCAACCGAGTAGGAGCCGAGCTCAACCCAAGGGAGCCGAGCCAACCGAGCAGGAGCTAGAGCTCAACCAAGTAGGGAGCCGGAGCTCCAACCGAGTAGTCGGGAGCCGGAGCTCAACCGAGTAGGGAGCTGGAGCTCAACCTAGTAGGGAGCCGGAGCTCGAACCAGTAGTCGG
The DNA here is from genome assembly GCA_030762895.1 of Sophora flavescens. NCBI lineage: Eukaryota > Viridiplantae > Streptophyta > Magnoliopsida > Fabales > Fabaceae > Sophora > Sophora flavescens. Next base: position 101,210,371 of record CM061062.1, read on the forward strand.
GAGCCGGAGCTCAACCGAGTAGTCGGGAGCCAGAGCTCAACCGAGTCGGGAGCCCGAGCTTCACGTTTCAAGTTGCCGAGCTTTACATTTCGGCCAATTCTTAAGTTCAGCGGGTTTGGTGGGCGAGTCTAGTAATCATTTCCCTTTGATTGTTTGGGTTTGGTGATCTAGCTTTATTTCTCGTCCAATATTTTAGTTTGATAGGCTCGATAAGCGAATTTAACATCTCAACCAGTATAATAATCATGGTTATAATGTATAGTTATGATATCATTAACTTTTGTATCTTATTTTAATAAAAAAAATATAATATAATTATATTTCAAGCTAAAAATAAATTATAAATAAAAGAAAAATTAAATAATATAATACTTCATTTTTATTGAAAAACTACCCGTAACACTAGTTAACGGAACATATTAAAGGATCACGATTTAGGCTGAGCATATCATTTGAAAAAAAAAATGAAGCAAGTTGTGTGCATGTTCTTTTCTCCCTACAAAAAATAATTGACAATTTGCAACCTCGCCAGTTGAGCATCCAAACTTATGACACTTGCACAGTAGGTTATAATAATATGAATATGGTTCATGCTATGGTGCACCAACACCAAATAATATGAATATATGGTGCTCCAACCTTTGAGGTGAAGGCTATGATGTACCATCCATTAAAGTGGTATAATCACTTGGGATAGTTGACTATTCAACTCACTCATTCTTCGACACTAATTTGACTAACCCAAGTATCAATCTAGTTCAGAATTGACCACTTAGATGATACACCACGACATCACACTTTGGTGGATGATACATTTTAGACAACACCTTCAATCTAGCCAGCTAGGTGAAAAGTTGAATATAGAGTATCAGAGTTACTGATATATATAGTAATTCATTTTGTAAAATATGGTTATGGCTTTTACTTGGCCAATTTTATCAGTAATGGTTTTCACCCGTGATTCTCCGAGAATAATAGCTACTATGGATTACATATAATTTAATTTCATGTTGTTTTCTTTCTTAGAGTAATTGATCCGGGAAACAAATAGTGTTGGAGGTGGTCCAACAATCTCCATCATGTCTATTCCGATATTGTTTTTTTCTCTAGAATGTAGCCAGCTTTCCTTAATTTAAGACTAGAGAGGTTCTTTAACTCCATGATATATGCTCTATTAGTTTTTATCTCTCTTGTCTTTTCTCTAATATCGGCATCTAAACTACTTGATGATGTGACAGAGAGGAAAAATGTTACAGATATGTCGCATTCACTTATACCAGCAAGTTTATTCCATTAATTCTGTGCATTTGTCCCTCGTCGACTAATTGAAAGAATAAGACATGGTTTAAAAAAAAATAAAAATAAGACATGGTTTATAGCAACCCCTTATCAACTAGGTGAAAGAACAAGATATATATGGTTTCTAGCAATATCGCATGCATGGATTAGGATTATGGTCTTTTTCATTCTCTTTAATACATTCATTTTTCATCATATATCGATTAGTATATGTTTATTCATCCAATACAACATTTGTCATATATGTTATACATTGAGTTTATATCTTAGAAATCGTAGTGCTGGTAGCAATTACTCTTTAAACAAATTAACAATACATGACAACTGAGATGCAACTGTCAGTTTATATTGCTAGTTATCTTTTGGCCTAGCGTCCAAAAACATGGAAAAGTTGATCGATCAGGTTCAGCCTTCAGATTATATATATGCTTTCAAAAGAGCCTCAGTATGATTCAAGCCCCATCTAGAGAGAATCTGTTGATTTCATTTCATTGTTTTACTTTACCTGAAAAGATAAAAATGGGATTGATGGTATAGGATTCCTTTCAGTTCAATGAGCATACTTAATTAGATAGCTAATAGGTTATTGTTTCATTTATAAACAATTTTTTTTTTTTTTGGTATGACTATGATCTCTTACGATCACTTCATTAAATGCTGAGAATCCAAAACCATTTTATCTCTGGCCACTTTATTATAATTAGCAAAAACACAAAAGGCTACATTTAAAAGTTAAAACAAAAAAAAGGCTAAAATACCTAGATCAGTAAAGTTAGCCTTATTAGTACCATAAACTCTATTAATTACTCTATACTAATATACATATAGTATTTATATCCGGCTCTTGTGTATAATCGATCTCATGATTATACATGTAACCAAAAGAGATTTATTATTGACTGATGAGAAGGTCTCGTGAAGTGATGAGTAGTAGTACGTAGTTTCTCAAACCCAAAGAGCTCCTGCTCTCTTAAGCATTGGAATCAAGGAGCGGTTAAGGTGAAGGCTCATCACTTCATTGGTTCCACCAACAAGCTCACCACCAATGAACACAGCAGGCACACAAGGGTTGCACCCTAGCCTTGAAAGAGCTTGCTCAATGTCTCTCCCTCTAGGAATCTCATCAAGTTCATGAACCGCTGGATTCACCCCAAACTCAGAGAAGAGGGCCTTGATGGTGTGGCACATGCAACAGGAGCTCTTGCTGAAGATCACCACTGGCCTCTCTGATACCATCCTTGTTACCCTATCCATTGTGCTTCTAATAAGGTTGATCAAGGATATATAGAACAATGCCAAATGGGTTGAATGAGAGAGAAGCCAAAAGCAAATGTGGGTAAGTGAGGATTGTGAAGGAGGTGCTTGGGGTTTAGGTTTGAGGTAGAGCCAAATGGGGTTTGTTTATATAGGGGTTTGAGGGAGGTACAGTACTTGCTGGTGGATTGGCATGGCTAATTAAGAAAACTCAGCAAAGAGAAAAGATAGAGTGGCTGAGGAGAAAGGAAGAGAAAAGTGGAGAATGTTCCAATTAGTTATTTGGGTCGGTTTCTAAATTTTCTCTTTGATCATTTGTTTGAGACTTGAAAGTGATTGATCCAAGTTTTCTTTACTATTGCGAATCACTATCTTTGCATGCATGTGTGGAAACAAAGACGTGTCCTTGGTACGGCTTCTAAACAAAACTATGCATGGTGCAGAAAAGGAATTATACGTCGGTTATTTTTGGCTTTTTACATCGGTTTTCAAACTGATGTTGAAAAGACCGATGTGGTTTATTGCCACTTTACACATCGATTTTGAAACCGATGTGTAAAGTACATTTTTAACATCGATTTTTATAACAAACCGATGTGGAAAGTTCATTTGTCAATTGGTAAACTATTGGAAATATTACTTTCCACATCGGTTTTATTGAAAACCGATGTGGAAATTAGACTTTACACATCGGTTTTTTTTAAAACCGATGTATAAAGTCTAATTTTTTTTTGAAACTGTTATTTACATTTCTGTCATTTCTTTCCCCTGTTTCAGTAATAATGCAGATTAATACTAGAATAACATACTCTAAATATTCTCAACAATCATTTTTGTACAACAAAAACACAATCAATATATACTGAATTTATTACGAACAATACATATGTACGTTCAATTACATTCAGACAACAAAGATAATTAGAAACCAAAAAGCTACATGATATATTATAGATTTCATATCAAAATACATATGATCAGTCAAAAGTACACTATAGCCAGTACATGATAAGTTTTTAAACTAACTACATATATATATACAAACTATGGTTGGTACACTTCAAGAAAGAAAGTTGCCCAACGCCTCCTTATGCTGTTGATGTCGGAATCAGATAATGGAGTTGGATTGTTGAATATCTGCAAGTTTAATTGGACAAAAGATTATATCTTTTAAGTAATTAATAAACTAATATAAAACATATAACGAATCTATAACTGTTACTTCTAATTGTTATCAATTAACATTTACCTCGTGCCATCTCTTTCAGTGATCCTGGAGGAGATAATTTCCAACATCCACTGCATCACATAGTATCCACATTCCCATGATCCACGTTGTGTACGTGACTACGTACAAATGAAACCCAATTAGAATATGTGGAATTAAATTAAATAGAAATCAATAATTATACCCACTGCATTTGATGCATTTGTACTAATAAATATCTTACCCTAGGAATAATCCATCTGATAGCCCGACGCCTTTCACCACGCAACATGTGGCTTGCATTAATAGAACTATCATGACAAAATAAACATTAATTAAAGTATATCAATATAGATTTCAGATAATCAAAACAACTGCATTACTGATTATAAAGTATTTTAATGCTTACGTTTCGATGATCGTCTGCAATTCATTCTCCAGCTTATTTCCAATTGAGCAGAAGAAGACCACAACGTTCATCCTAGGGTACAAGATCAACAGTTGACAATGCTGGCTGTATTTGTGGAACAGTTAGTGACTAAGTCATAATGATTCTTGGTACGAAAAATTAATGAACAATCTTCAAATTAGTAGTATGGCAGAACAGGAATTGCATGGAACCAATAGATTGAATTAACTATACTACATATGCACTTTATCTTATTAATTAATTGCCATTTTATCGTTTAGAAAACTTTAGAGGGTCTAATGTTTAGTAGTTGTCTTTGTGTCATTATAACTTTTTTTCCCTTCTTTATTGGAGGATTATGCCTTATCTATCTTAGAGCATCTGCTGCGTTGGAAGGAAAGTTGAATTTATCCGATTGGGACCTCCTTTTAGCTATTAAGATTCGCATCCAATTCTAGAAAGGGAAATATGCATATAGTGAAGAGAGGAGGACAAGAAGTAATTCTACCAAAATAAAGGACCAGCTGTGTACTTAAAAAAAGGACTAGAAGTTCTACCAAGATATATATAAAAAGAAGAAAAAAAGGAGTGAAGATTTTTTTTTGTCAGAGATATTCGATATTCGGAAATCACATTAGACTCCGATCATCCGAGTTGAGTCAGGAATGTTAATCAATATGAATGACCTCAATTAAAAATCAGAATATTAAATCCACCACAATTAATCAAATACAATCAAGAACAACAATTAAGCAATAATTGCAAGAACTAGAAAAGTGAGGGAAATAAAAGATCACACAAACGATTTTACTGGTTCGATCACAACCTGAATGATCTACATCCAGCTCTCAAGAACCCTTGAGAGATTCCACTATTTGAAAATTGTTTACAAGATTACAATTATCAAATTGAAACTAAAGGATACCCCACCTTTTACCTTTGATTATTTTGAGATGTCCCACTCAAAATAATCCTTACCTCCTAAGGATGTCTCACCTTAGATTCAAGGATTCCCCACCTTGAATGTGATATGGATGCCTCACCAAATCAAAGAAACAACAATTACAATTGATTTGTACACGGAAAATTGTAACACTATAGAAGTGCACTTTTTCTAAGAAAGCTCAATGATTTCTCTCAAAATAATAGCATATGACTCAAGAGTGTTTTTGGAGTGATTTTGACAGAGTAACAATAGATGAAAAGAGTTCTTAATTTTAGTATTAAAATCCCTCTTATTTATAGAAGAAAAAGTGTGAGAAAAGTGAGTTTAAAATTTGAATTTCTGTTTGAAAAACTGAAGGTAACCGATTACTTTTATGAGCAGTCGACTACTTTGATCAAGATTGCAACCGTTTGTGCCTAACTACCAAAGTAGTCGATTACTTAACTAAGTAGTCGATTACTTACACTGGTAGTCAATTACTTTGATCAACAGTAGCCAAGATTTCAAGATTCAAACAAAGTAGTCGATTACTTTGATTCTAAGAAGGTTTATGGAATTTATAAGAACAAAGTGATTATTTTCTTCACAAAACTTGTTCCATAAACACTTTTCAAACTTGTTAAATCTTGGATTGTTTTTCAAAACATATTTCTTACTTTTTCTTTTTAGGAAAAACTTATTTTATCCTTTTAAAAACATTTGAGTCATTGAAGCTAAATTTAAAGAGAAACTTTTACAAATATTCCTATAACTATTTTTTTTTAAACAACTTTTGGGCCGATGCGGTCAACGCCGCTTGCTATGTAACTAATAGGGTTCTCATTTGACAAATAATTAAAAAGACTCCCTATGAGTTATATAAAGGAAGAAAGCCCAACATAGCTCACCTACATGTTTTTAGATGCAAATGTTTTATTTTGAATAATGGTAAAGACAATCTTGGCAAGTTTGATGCCAAGGCGGATGAAGGAATTTTCTTAGGCTATGCATCATCTAGTAAATCTTTTAGAGTGTTTAATAAAAGAACTATGATTGTTGAAGAGTCTATCCATGTTACTTTTGATGAGACTAACCCCCAAAAGGATGGGAAATGTTTTATTGATGATTTTGTAGAAATTCCTCATAATCCTTGTGGAGGGCAACAATCAGATGATGATCAAGTACCACACCAAGAATCAAGAATTGAATAAACAAATGAAGGACTACCCAAAGAATGGAGATTTTCCAAAAGCCATCCAATTGACAACATAATTGGAGATATATCAAAGGGAGTTACTACAAGGTCCTCTTTAAGAGAATTTTGCAATTATATGTCTTTTGTTTCTCAATTTGAGCCTAAATCCATAGACGATGCTATTCTAGATGAGCATTGGCTAATAGCTATGAATGAAGAATTAAACCATTTTACAAGAAATCAAGTTTGGGAATTAAAAATTATAGGAACTAAATGGGTCTTTCGCAATAAACTTGATGAAAATGGCATAATAGTTAGAAACAAAGCTAGGTTAGTGGCTAAAGGCTACAATCAAGAAGAAGGAATTGACTATGATGAAACCTATGCCCCGGTTGCTAGGTTGGAAGCTATTCGCCTTTTACTTTCATTTGCATGCTTTATGGACTTTCAATTATTTCAAATGGGTGTTAAAAGTGCTTTTTAAAATGACTTAATTAATGAAGAGGTGTATGTTGCTCAACCCCCCGGTTTTGAAAATTTTGAAAACCCAAATCATGTTTATAAACTCAAAAAGGCTCTCTATGGTTTAAAACAAGCTCCAAGAGCTTGGTATGAGAGACTTAGCAAATTTTTACTTGAAAAAGGTTTTAATAGAGGGAAGGTTGACACTACACTTTTCATTAAAAAGAAAAAAACAAAGATATCTTGATTGTACAAATATATGTTGATGATATTATTTTTGGTGCCACTAACGATAGTTTGTGTAGAGAGTTTTCCAAGTTAATGCAAAGCGAATTCGAAATGTCAATGATGGGGAGTTAACGTTCTTCCTCGGATTACAAATAAAGCAAACTCCCAGTGGGATATTCATCAATCAAGCAAAATATTGCAAGGAGTTGCTTAAACGCTTTGGAATGGAAAATGCAAATCATGATACAACACCAATGGGAACATCATGCTATCTAGATAAAGATGAAGGTGGTAAGACCGTAGAACTAACCAAGTATCGAGGTATTGTTGCATTAAAAAGTGCAATGTGCAAGTATACACAGTCAAACAAGTAATATAATGATAAAAGATCGTCCCACAAGGATTGTAGGGTAATTTCCAAAGTTTTAAAGTGGTTAATCAAGTCAGGAAACTTTTGGATACAAATAAATTCAGAAGACAAATAACAAAAATAAATGGAGTATTTTGATTTTAGCAACTTATAGATGGCTGAATAAAAGTAAAATTAAGTGAAGAATAAGGTGTGTGGTTGATTAATAAAAATTAGCTAGGAATAGAATCACTTATAAATCCTGTGATGTCAAACATGCTCTCAAATGCTACAGCAATGGTTCCAGAGAAGAAAAGTTATTGTGTTTTCCAACACTTTTTAAGACAAGTTTCGTTAAATGTTCCCTATCCCTAATCCCAAATTAATTACGCTTATTTGTAATTAAATTGTCTCAGCTAACCTATGAGCTTGAAGGAATATTCCTATTCTATTCAAAGTAAATTAATTTTCCAATTAAAATACTCAACTCATATTAACTCAAGGGTTCCATTTACTAATCTTTTCCAACATTAATAAACTTGGACTATTTAAATAAGTTGATCACTCTCATTTTCCAGCACCTATTCATGCAATATACTTGGTTAAATTGCTGCTAACGAACATCACAAATTCTTCATCACATTCATTATAAGATCAGCACATTCCTAGCTCAAGATATTTAGCTCATAATGGAAATAAAAATGAACAAAAACATATTATAAAATAAAGTAAATGAAAGATCCATTGCAAGCTGGAAGTGTCACTAAAAGAGCAGAGTAAAAACTGAAGACTAAGTCACCAAGCCTTTCCAAGCTAAGCTTCCAAGCCTCACAACTCCTTTTCTTTCCTTCTTCAAAAATGGCTTGTAATTTTGTGGTAAGCTATAAGAGTCTCCAAGAGCAAGGCTGCCTCTAGCTGCGTGCAAGACTGTCCTTTTATACTGATTCCCCTTAGGGTAAAAACCCTTTGCTCGTGTGGTGCATTTGCTGAGGGAACCAAAAAGTGATAATAGGACAAAACATGTCCCCTTGGGCCTAAAAAGGAATATTCACATTACTTAATACCTATCCCAAATAAAAAGGTACAAAGGACACACAATTTGTCCTAATACGACACACACGATGAGTACATTAATGCCCCGAGTCCACTTCTTCAAAAAGTCAGCTTGAATTAACTTTGACTTTCTCTTGGTTGACTTCTGGACTTCATTCCAAGTTGCAGCACTCTGAAGCTTAGATATCAGTCATGCTCATTCCTTAAGCTCATGTTTATATCAGAAAGCTCAAAAGCACCATTAAACATGAAATTTCCAGACTCTAAGCTGCTTCTAAACAAACCATGCAATTTATTTACTTTAAACACTAAATCTAACCTAAATTATTCCCTATTAACTAGATTAAGGACTCAAAATAGGCTAGATAAACTTTATTTCTAAAGATTATCACACCCCCAAACTTGAACTGTTACTTGTCCTCAAGTGATGGAAAGGAATCATGACAAAGAAACATAATGTCACAATCAGCACAAGACAGAAACAAGCAGCAACTATCCTTGCCATAATCTCACTATGCACAAATCCCTTAATGCCAAACTTCAACACAACTTTTGCCTCATAAGGAGAAGAGTGTAACTCAGCTTAATTAGTGAGTGTGTGATCCAGAGTGGTCTTAGAAATTTGAGTCAACTTAGAGTTGCAATCAGCCTTCATCACCTGAAATCACCTTTCAATCCTTACTTCATCAAACAAAATGAAATCCAGAGCCAACCATAGTTCAAGCATTTTAGTCTAGGGATAAGGAGTGGCTCTCATTTAGATTCATAATTGCAATTCTAGCTCTCAAAATCTCTCTTCACAGAATCTGGCTTCACTCTATCATCACTTCACATGCTTCCTCTATTATAAGTTTGACAAGCCTCTAACTAGTAAAGCATGATCAGAACTGCACACTATAAGAGGACTTTTATTTGGCTGTAATGTGGCTAAGGTAGGGGTGGAAGACAAATTTTTTTTTTGGGGAAAGGCTTTGACCAGGTGGAATCAAATGTGTTTTTATTTTCTATTTGATCCTCATTTCTTTTATGTTCCATTTCTGCAATTGATTCCATATTTTTCTCAAAATAGGGTGCTGCCTTCTTTTTGGGTTTTCTCTGTTTTTTTTTGGATATGAATTAAAGAACTAAAACTGCCTTATTTAGCAGTCCTTTTATTCTTACCATGTTACTTTCAAGGCAGCACCCCCAAACTTTTATTAGGACATCTTCTTGTGAAAAGAACAGTTGGCTCCACCTAGCATGGGGTAGTTGTTGTTTTTTTTCCAGATTATAGGCTTGTACCTTGGCCTTGTCACTGAAGAACAGGCTTTAGGCTCAAGGGGCTTCGAAACAAGGTATTCACTTTCAGGTAGGCTATTTAAGCTAAACTGGGATAGTGGAAAATTAATTGAAAATGCCTCAAGCAAAAATGTGCACAGTAATGACATGTAACACAAATCAGAAACAGGGCAAACCTTATAGAAAAACACACATGAGTGGAACTCTCAAATGCAATAACTGTTGAGCCTCAAAATCTCTCAGGTTTATTATTTCTCACTTTCCTCACACTGCTATCCTATGGTTAGCACTTTCACTCACTTGTTCTTTGACTTTTTGGTTAGATTAGTGCTCAGAGAATCAGACATCTCTTCCCTCTGGAGTTTTCTCATCTTCCCGAGATCTCTGGGGTATTGTGCATTGAATGCCAAATTCCACACCCCTCCTCAGGGACAAGTTTATTTTAAATTATTTATTTATTTTTTTAATTATTATTATTAACACAAGGGATTTCCACAAAGCAAGATTAAAGACACCAACAACTTACTGCTACTTTTCATTATCTTTTAAGAACAGTACAAAACAGCACCACAACAATTACAATCCCTCCCCCAAACTTTAGATTGCTCCTAAGAGTTATCTAAAAGTTTAAATTAGGGAATTGGTGGGCAAAACATGCTGATTGGACAGGCAGAGTAAACCAAACATCCTATCCACTACAGAGGACTCCTAACATAACACACAAACAAAGACATAAAAAAGACAAACACAACCAAAACAGAACAACAAAATAAAAGATAGGGTTCATAAATATCAGGGTGATGATGCTGCAGCATTGTGGTGCATGACTTCTCCATCAAGTCTTCTTCAAACTAGAGCTGAGCCTCCTATTCTCAAAATTCACCATCTGCTGCAGGGTTCTCTTGCTAGTGCCTTTGATTTCCTTGGTGATGGCCAACTCTTCATCATCAGGACTGGGGGTAGCTTGTTCTTCAGGGATAGGGCTTGCTTGAGTTGCTTTAGCTTGGTTCTTCTTCACAGGTTGGTGAGATTGAGTAGATTCAGAACAAGTTTCTTATTCAGACAGTGTCACCCCACTACTCCCAGCAACACCTTTCTTGGATTTCTTAGTCGGTTTGGGCTGTTGAGGCTCTTTGCCCTTCTTTGATGTGGCAGTGTTTTGAACTTGAGAGGGTGGGGGTGGACACCAATCCATTGAATCTTCATCATATTCTGGTTCAGTTCTGGGAGCAGGGGTTTCTGTATGAGGGGAAGCTGGTGGTGTTGCTTCAAATGGTAAAGGAGCCAACAACTCTAGAGGAAATGGGGAAGCTGGCAAGGTTAACTTGGGGTGGCCAACCCTGGTTATCTTTTTCCGCCACCTGTACCAGTTGTGGGTGAAACCAAAATATTTCCTCTGCTGGAGTAGTTGATATTGCACCAAATCAGCCAGGTTCTGAATCTTCTTCTCTAGTTCTTCATTGGTTTTGGAAGGTTGACTCTATTGTTATGGAGTCTTGGAAGTGGTAAATCTCTTAATATCATTGATATTGAGAATGCCTTTGTTCACAATGATTTCTTCCCCTTCATAGATCTCTACCCCATTTCTGATGCATAGCTCTGTGATCAGAGATGAAAAGAACAGTCTGTTACTTCTTTTGAATGCACACTCAGAGATTTGCTTTTCAATGATCAATCCCACATTGATCTTTTTGCCACTCAAAATGCAGCTCAAAAGAACTATCCTATCTTTGTCCACCGTTTCTAGATGTATTGTTGATAAAAGCCTATGGCGCACGAAATGATACCACACCTTGGCTAAGGGTTTCAGTGCAGGCCAAACAATCTTTCAAGTACTGTCCCCTGCTTCATTAAGCCAGGTAGTGCCTTCCACGGTCATTTCCTTCATCATGGTATCAAGCTCCACTTTAGAAATGTTCTTCACTAAATCTTGGTACTCATCTTCTTCTGATTCCCATCCCCATCTCAAGTTGATTGACTTGGCCGGGAAGCTCACTTTGGTTCCCCTAACCATAGAATGTATTAGCTTAGCAGTGGCGATGTTTGCATAAAATTCCCTAACTAAAGGGACCACATGGTTTCTAGGATGAGCCACGAACTTCTTCCAGTTTAGAAGAGTGATAAACTGAGCCACTTCGGGTGTGAGACCAAAAATGGGTTCCTTTTTGATAGCAAACCCCACCTCTAGATGAAAGGGCCACTCTTTGATTTCAGCTTCATAATGGGATTTGGCTTCCTCATCTTTGAATGTTTGGTGTGAATCAGAGTCATATTCGAAGTCAGACCTGACAACTAGGTTCTTACCCTTTGCCCATTGTCTTTTGCCTCACCATTGTAACACTTCTGTGAATGTGAAGAGGTAAGGGTAGGTGGAAGGAAATGTTTCTAGGGTTTGTAAGGTGGGATGAGTGGTCAGAGAAAAGTGTGGAGAGGTGAGTGTGGGTGTACGGTTATAAAGAGGTAAGGAAGGGCTGTTATTGGGAGATGGGGTGGTTTATGGGGAAATGGCAGGGAGAGAACAGAGAATGGTAGGTGGGTTTCGTGAGAGAGAAGGAAATATTTGAATTTCATTAAATAGGAGAATATTTGCTTTAATTGTATCCATTTTTCTCCCCCATTATGCAAATAACAGTTGCACTCCACTCTGACCCTTGGAATTTGGGTCTTGCTCTTCTTTGGTCTCAGTCCTGATACTTCTTTTGCCCTGCTAACACTGCACCACACTAACTAAAAATAATAGATTACCAAAGATAAAATAAAATAAAAAATAAAAACAAGAAATTTAAACTCTGGGCTGCCTCCCAGTAGCACTTGGTTTATGAGTCTTCAGCCTGACTTTGAAGCCAAATGCTACATGTCACTTAGAGTGATAGTGGCTTTCATCCTAGCCATATTTTCACCTAAGTATTACTTCACTCTTTGCCCATTGACCTTGAAAATCCTGCCACTTGAGTCATCTTTGAGGTCCACAGCTCCATGGTCATGCACTTGGACAATAGTGAATGGTCCTGACCATCTTGATTTTAATTTCCCACGGAATAATTTAAGTCTAGAGTTAAACAACAAGACTTTCTCCCCCACTTTGAGCTCTCTCTTTTTGATTCTCTTGTCATGCCAAATTTTTGTTTTGGCTTTGTAACTCTCAGCATTTTCATATGAAAACCATCGCAATTCCTCTAACTCATTGAGCTGCAAAAATCTTGCCTTAGTAGCTTGAGTCAAGTCCAAAATTATTTTTTTTTAGAGCCCAATAAGCCTTATGTTCAAGCTCAATGGGGGAGATGACATGCTTTGCCAAACACTAGCCTGTAAGGGGACATTCCCAGGGGAGGTTTGAAAGCTGTTCTATAAGCCCATAGAGCATCATCCAAGTGTATAGACCAATCTTTTCTTGAAGGGTTCACTACTTTCTCAAGTATCCTCTTAATTTCCCTGTTAAAAACTTCAGCTTGGCCATTAGATTAAAGGTGATAGGCAGTGGCTATTTTATGTTTTATGCCATACTTAGCTAGTAAGTTGGTCATAATATTGTTGCAAAAGTGAGTGCCCTCATCAGTGATTAGAGCTCTAGGTGTGCCAAATCTTGTGAAAATATTTTTATGTAAGAATTTGGTAACCACCTTAGAGTCATTAGTGGATGTAGCCACTGCCTCTACCCAATTTGAAACATAATCAACTGCTACTAACACATACTGATTGCCAAAAGAGGGAGGAAAAGGTCCCATAAAGTATATTCCCAAAACATCAAATAATTCAACTTCTAAAATGTTAGTTAGGGGCATTTCATTTCTGTTGGACAAATTCCCCACTCTTTGGCATCTATCAAAATTAAGTGCATAAGTGTGTGCATCTTTGAACAGAGAAGGCCAGAAATAACCTGTTTGGAGGACTTTAGTTGCAGTCCTCATGCCTCCATAATGTCCTCGACAAGGTGAGGTATGGCAGTGCTGGAGGATGCCTTTTTGCTCCTCCTCTGTTGCACATTTTCTCAATATTTGATCTGGGCAGATCTTGTATAGGATGGGGTCATCCCACAGATACTGCCTCACAGTGTGGAGAAATTTCTTCCTCTGTTGATTGTTCAGGTCAGTGGGAATAACTTTGCTTGCTAAAAAGTTTACCAAATCAACATACCAAGGTGAGTCAGCTTCTTGTATAGCTAACAATTTTTCATCAGGAAAGGCATCTTGCAACATGTGATTGTGCCCCAATTCACCTTCTAGTTGCAGCCTAGATAAGTGATCAGGCACTTGATTTTCCACTCCCTTTTTATCTCTTATTTCTATATCAAACTCTTGTAACAAAAGTACCCATCTTATTAGCCAAGGCTTTGCATCCTTTTTGGCAATTAAGTACTTGATGGCTGAGTGATCTATATAAACAATGACTTTGGTTCCCACTAAGTATGACCTGAACTTCTCAAAAGCAAACACCACTGCTAGCAATTCCTTTTCTGTTGTGGTGTAATTCAGCTAAGCATCAATTAGAGTTTTGCTTGCATAATAGATGGAATGAAAGACTTCTCCTTGCCTCTGCCCAACACAGCTCCTATTGCATAATCACTTGCATCACACATCAACTCAAAGGGTTTTTCCTAATCAAAGCCACAATAACAAAAAGTGGATTTGAGCCTGCTTCAAAGTTTCAAATGCCCTTAAACAACTGTCATCAAATTCAAATGTTGCCTCATGCTGCAGCAACTGGCATAGAGGTTTGGAAATTTTTGAAAAATCTTTTATGAATCTTCTGTAAAATCCTGCATGCCCCAAAAATCTTCTTACTCCTTTCACATTTTTGGGTGGAGGTAGCTTTTCAATGACTTCAACCTTGTGTTTGTCAACCTCCATTCCTTTCTTGGATATTTTGTGTCCTAGGACAATGCCCTCTTGTACCATGAAATGACACTTCTCTCAGTTCAGAACTAGATTAGTTTCTTCACACCTCTCTAATATCTTATACAAATTATTCAGGCAATCTTGGAATGATTCTCCAAACACTGAGAAATCGTCCATTAAAACCTCCATAGATTTCTCTATCAAGTCTAAAAAAATAGCCATCATGCATCTTTGGAATGTGGCAGGGGCATTACACAACCCAAATGGCGTCCTTCTGAAGGCAAAAGTACCATAGGGGCATGTGAAAGTAGTCTTTTGTTGACCATCAAGGGCTATGACTATTTGATTGTAGCCTGAATAACCATCCAAAAAGCAATAAAACTCCTTTCCTGCCGACCTGTCCAGCATCTGATCTATGAAAGGGAGTGCAAAATGGTCCTTTCTAGTGGCCTTGTTTAGCTTTCTGTAGTCCATGCAAATTCTCAATCCTTAACTGTTCTTGTGGGAATAATTTCATTCTTTTCATTTGTGACAACAATGACTCCTCCCTTCTTGGGCACACATTGAATTGGACTAACCCATACACTATCTGAGATTGGATACATAATGCCTGCATCCAACCATTTGATAATCTCTCTTTTCACAACTTCCTTCATGATGGGGTTTAGCCTCTTTTGACTTTCAATACTGTTTTTGGCTTCATCTTCTAACAGAATCTCATGCATGCACGGTGTGGGACTAATTCCTCTGATGTCTGCTATCTGCCACCCAATAGCTTTTGTGTTTTTCTTGAGTACTTCTATCAGGTGTGATTCCTGAACTGAAGTTAACTCAACAGAGATGATGATTGGTAACAAGTTGCTCTCAGTCAAATACACATATTTAAGATGTGGAGGGAGCTGCTTTATTTCCAAGGTAGGGGGTTCCACAATTGATGGGACATTCTCCTTCACATCAGTGGGCTGCACTCCCAAAGGTTCATATTTCCTGAACCAGCTGGGATTAGGTTTCTGCTCACTGCTCCGTTCAACATCCTTTACAGCAGTCTCTTCCTCATTAGAGAGCATGCGTAACTCCTTGGCCAAGTGGTTGTGCTCTTTAATTAACTGCTTGTGCACCAAAAAATCCAAATGCTGGACCCGAGAGCACTCTTCCATGGTTTCATTAGGATATTTCAAAGCATTCAACACATTAAACTTCACTTCTTGATCATTCACCATCATGGTTAACTCTCCTTTTTGCACATCAATGAGAGTTCTCCTTGTTGCTAAAAAGGGTCTTCCAAGGATGATAGGCACTTCTTTATCAACTTCAAAATCCAGAATAATAAAATCCACAGGGAAGACAAACTTGTCAACCTTTATAAGCACACCTTCAATTTTTCCTTCTGGATAAGCTATAGATCTATCTGCCAGCTGCAGTGTGATAGTGGTTGGCCTTTTATCTCCTATTCCCAACTACTGGAAAACAGACTTGGGAATCAAATTTATGCTAGCTCCCAAATCACATAGAGCCTTTCCTTTGTAAGAATCTCATATGGAACATGGAATAGTGAAGCTGCCAGGATCCTTCATTTTTTGGGGAACTTTGTTTTGCAACATTAGACTGCACTCTTTTGTCATAGCTACTGTTTCAAATTCACCTAGCCTTTTCCTCTTTGACAGCACATCTTTCATATACTTATCATAATTAGGCATTTGTTGTAGAGCTTCCATCAAGGGAATATTAATGTGCAGCTGTTTCAATATCTCCATAAATTTGCCAAATTGCTTGTCCTGGTTGGCCTTCTTCAATCTGTGAGGGAATGGTGGGGGAGGTCTGTCCTGTATCAGTTTTGGAACATCTTGCTTAATATTCTCTTTTTCTGTCTTTGACTGCTCCTTGTCAACTCCAAGAGAAGTTGTCTTCTTAGGGGCATCTGTGGCTTCATCAATCTTCTGCTTAGGTCCAGGTAATTCTTTCCCACTTCTCAGATTTATCACCTTGCATTGCTCCCTGCCTTTATCAGTAGGACTTTCAGTGGTGCTGGGCAAGGTTCTTGCTGTCCTTGAGTTCATAGCTGTGGCTAACTGACCCATCCGAGTTTCTAGGTTCCTCATAACTGCTCCTTGGTTCTAAAACTGGGTTTGAGTTGCAGTCATAAAGGCCTTCAGTATTGCTTCAAGTGAAGTGTCCTATTTTTCACCTTGGGGCTGCTGCTGTTGTTGTTGAACAGGAAGTCCTGGTGGTTGAGTTGGTTTGTTAGCATTACTATAGCCTCCAGGTGCTGACTGAGTATTGCTCCAAGAAAAATTTGGGTGCTGCTTCCATCCTGGGTTGTAAGTATTAGAGTAGGGGTTGAAGTTCCTATTGAGATTATCAACATAATTCACTGAGGCTGGGTTGTTGGGGCATTCTTCAAACAGATGTCCTTCTCCACAATACACACAAGAAATTTTATTTACTGTAGCTCCACCCATTTCCACCATGATCTGCTCTGCAATAGAAGGTTGTGAAATGGCAGGACTATGAGAAGCAGTGAGGTTTTTTAGCATGTGAGAAATTGCTGAAAGTTGAGCTAAAACTGTAGTGACTTCACTTACTTGATGCATCCCCCCTGATCCTTTTGGAGCATTCACTCTAGCTATAGGCCATTGGTAGCTATTTGCAGCTATACTTTCAATGAGTTAATGGCATTTATTGTAGGATTTGGTTAACAAAGCTCCTCCAAATGAGTCATCAAGCATCACTCTTGTAGCTGGGGTCAATCCATTATAAAATGTTTCTATCTGAATGCAGAAAGGTATCCCACAGTATGGACACTTTCTCAGCAAATCTTTCCACCTTTCCCAAGCTTCATATAGGGGCTCATCATCAAGTTGTTCGAATGAGGTTATGTCGTTCCTCATCCTTGCATTTTTTATTGGGGGAAAATACTTTGTTAGGAATTTTTCAGCCAACTTATTCCATGTAGTGATGGAATTAGGCTCCAGAGAGTTCAACCAAGCATTGGCTCTATCCTTCAGTAAATAGGGGAACAATCTGAGCTTAAAAGCATCTTCACTTACACCAGGGTTTTTGAAATTACTAGCCACTTCAAGGAACTGTCTCAAGTGCAGGTGAGGATCTTCAGTTGGTGAACCACCAAATTGCCCAACAGTTTGCAACATCTGGAACATCATTGGCTTGAATTCAAAATACTGAGTTGCAATCTCGGGCCTCACAATTCCAGTATTCATGGTTTGAGGGTCAAACATAGCATACTCCCTAATAGATCTATCCTTATCATTTCCCATTTCAATCATATCAGGTTGATCCTCTTCTCCATTAAGTAAGTCAGCCATGAAGCCTAAGTCTGAATGTTGAGCTCAAACTTTGTTTTCTCTGCTTTGCTTCCTTAGTCTTCTAGCTGTCTTTTCAATTTCAAGATCAAGTTGAAATTCTGGTGCACCTTTTCCACGCATACAGTAACAAGGACCTACTGTTGGAGAATAGCACAAACAGAAAAATTAAAAACAAAACTAAGTTGATTAACTAGCTTAAAATTTATAAAAATTAGCACCATTCAATCCCCGGCAACGGTACCAAAAACTTGTTGTATTAAAAAATGCAATGTGCAAGTATACATAGTCAAACAAGTAATATAACGATAAAAGATCGTCCCACGAGGATTGTAGGGTAATTTCCAAAGTTTTAAAGTGGTTAATCAAGTCAGGAAACTTTTGGATACAAATAAATTCAGAAGACAAATAGCAAAAGTAAATGGAGTATTTTGATTTTAGCAACTTATAAATGACTGAATAAAAGTAAAATTAAGTGAAGAATAAGGTGTGGTTGATTAATAAAAATTAGCTAGGAATAGAATCATTTATAAATCCTGTGATGTCAAACATGCTCTCAAATGCTACAGAAATGGTTCCAGAGAAGAAAAGTTATTGTGTTTTCCAACACTTTTTAAGACAAGTTTCGTTAAATGTTCCTTATCCCTAAGCCCAAATTAATTACGCTTATCTGTAATTAAATTGTCTCAGCTAACCTATGAGCTTGAAGGAATATTCCTATTCTATTCAAAGTAAATTAATTTTCCAATTAAAATACTCAACTCATATTAACTCAAGGGTTCCATTTACTAATCTTTTCCAACATTAATAAACTTGGACTATTTAAATAAGTTGATCACTCTCATTTTCCAGCACTTATTCATGCACTATACTTGGTTAAATTGTTGCTAACGAATATCACAAATTCTTCATCACATTCCTAGATCAAGAAATTTAGCTCATAATGGAAATAAAAATGAACAAAAACATATTATAAAATAAAATAAATGAAAGATCCATTACAAGCTGGAAGTGTCACTAAAAGAGAAGAGTAAAAACTGAAGACTAAGTCACCAAGCCTTTCCAAGCTAAGCTTCCAAGCCTCACAACTCCTTTTCTTTCCTTCTTCAAAAATGTCTTGTAATTTTGTGGTAAGCTATAAAAGTCTCCAAGAGCAAGGCTGCCTCTGGCTGCGTGCAAGATAATCCTTTTATACTAATTCCCCTTAGGGTAAAAACCCTTTGCTTGTGTGGTGCATTTGCCGAGGGAACCAAAAGGTGATAATAGGACAAAACATGCCCCCTTGGACCCAAAAAGGAATATTCACATTACTTAATACCTAGCTCAAATAAAAAGGGACAGATGATACACAATTTGTCCTAATACGACACACATGATGAGTACATTAATGCCTCGGGTTCACTTCTTCAAAAAGTCAGCTTGAATTAACTTTGACTTTCTCTTGGTTGACTTCTGGACTACATTCCAAGTTGCAGCACTCTGAAGCATAGATATCAGCCCTGCTCATTCCTTAAGCTCCTGTTTATATCACAAAGCTCAAAAGCACCATTAAACATGAAATCTCCAGACTCTAAGCTGCTTCTAAACAAACAATGCAATATAATTACTTTAAGCACTAAATCTAACCTAAATTATGTTGGAAATACAAGTGTGAGTGGTTAGTCCCACATTGGCTAGGAATGAGCTAAATGAAGGATATATAAGAGATGTGACCCATATACTCAATGCCTTAAGGTTTTGGGTGGAGATGTGGTGTCCTGATCTCTTGGTGGTCCTGGTCATTAGTTCATTGTTGCTCCCGGTGCTCCCTGGACTCCCCAACAAAGTGGTATCCAGAGCTTAGGTTGTTTTGTACTGTGCATTTAAATGGAGGAAAATCAAGGGCCAAATATGATTAAGCTGAACTCTACAAATTATACACTTCGGAAGACCCTCATGGAAGATATGTTATACAACAAAGACTTGTATGATCCCATTGAGGGGGACACTGCCCGAACCAAGGATAAAAATGAAAGTGATTGGAAGAAGATGAATAGAAAGGCAGTTGCTTTGATTAGGCAGTGACTGGATTTGAGTTTATATCCTCATGTAGACACAGAAACAGATGCCCAGAAAATGTGGAAGAAGTTGGCCGAGCTGTATGAGCGGAAGAATGTTCAAAATAAAGCATTTCTGATCCGGAAGCTGGTTAATATGAAATACAAATAAGGGGATTCAATGGCAGAGCATATGAGTATTTTTCAGAATACTATGAATCAGTTGACAGCAGCAAATATTAAATTAGATGATGAGTTGCAAGCCTTGTTGTTGCTTAGTTCCTTGCCTGACACTTGGGAAGTTCTGGTTGTGACATTGACTTACTCAGCTCCTAATGGGAAGTTGACAATGTCAATGGTAAAAGAGAGCATGTTGAATGAAGAAGCTAGAAGAAAGGAGCGTGGTTTGAATGGTAACTCCACTCAGTCAGAAGCACTAGTTGCAGAGTCACGGGGGAGAAGTCAAACCAGACATTTCCATAAGCATGAAAAATCGACAATGAGCTACCAAGAAGAAGCAAGTCCAGGACTAGAAAAGAAGTGAAATGTTATCATTGTGGCAAGGTGGGACACATCAAAAGACAATGCAGGTTCCTAAAGAGAGAGAAGTCAAGAGAAAGAGATGAAGACAAAGAGAAGAAAAATGATAAAGACACAACTGCAGTTGCATCTGATAGTGATGTTTACATTGTCTGTGATGATAATTCTATAAATCTAGCATGCCATGATTCTAGTTGGATTGTTGATTCTGGAGCCTCATACCATGTCACTCCTAGGCATGATTTCTTCTCATCTTATACTGCTGGTGATTTTGGCACAGTTAAAATGGGAAATGAAGGGGTATGTAAAATTGCTGGTATGGGAGATGTTTGGATTGAAACCAGCATTGGGTGCAAGCTACAATTGAATAATGTCAGACATGTTCCAGATATCCGTCTCAACTTGATTTCTGTTAAAGCCTTGGACATTGAGGGTTATCATACTTACGTTGGTGGTGGCATATGCAAGCTCACCAAAGGGTCACTAGTAGTGGCAAAAGAAGAAAGCCTCACTACTCTCTACAGGATGCCTGGAAAGTTAAGCAAGGAGGAAGTGAATGCAGTTGAAGATGCTTCTTCTGATTTGTGGCATATGCGCCTTGGTCACTTGAGTGAGAAAGGACTCAACATCCTTGCCAGGAAAAATTCTCTTCCTATGAAAGGTACACCTCTAAATACTTGCTCTCATTGTTTTGTTGGAAAACAACATAGAATTTCATTTCGTAGTTCTGGTCCTCATAGGAGGCCAAATGTTCTTGATTTAGTTCATACTGATGTTTGCACTATGGATTGTAAGTCTCTTGGTGGTGCTTCATACTTTTTTACTTTTATTGATGATCACTCTAGAAAAGTGTGGGCTTTTGCTTTGAAATCTAAAGACCAGGTACTTGCTGTCTTCAAGCACTTTCATGCAAGTGTTGAAAAAGAAAAAGGAAGCAAGTTGAAATGTGTCCGAGCAGATAATGGTGGTGAATACAGGGGTCCATTTGAAGAATATTGCAAAGAACATGGAATCAGGCTTGAGAAGACAGTTCCAAAGACGCCTCAACATAATGGAGTTGCAGAGAGAATGAACCGTACCATTAATGACAGAATTAGGTGTATGCTCTCTCATGCAAAATTACCCAAATCCTTTTGGGGTGAAGCAATGAGAACTGCAGTGGATTTAATCAACCTTTCTCCTTCTGTGCCACTAGATGGTGATGTTCCAAACAGAGTATGGACAGGGAAAGATGTCTCTTATAGTCATTTGAGAGTGTTTGGCTGCAGGACTTTTGTTCACATTCCAAGAGATGAGAGGTCCAAGCTTGATGGAAAATCCAAACAATGTGTCTTCTTGGGTTATGGTCATGAAGAGTTTGGTTATAGACTCTGGATCCAAATTGGTGTAAAAATTATCAGAAGCCAGGATGTGATATTTCTTGAAGACTAAACCATTGAAGATTTTGAGAAAGCTGAGAAACAGAAACCGATTACCAGAAGTTATATTGATGTTGTGCCTAAACCCCCTACTGAAACTCTTGTTGAAGGGGGAGATATACAGGTAGATGATGGGAATGCAAATGACGACCCTATACCTCACCATGATGAACCAGATGAAGAGGTTCCATTTGATCCACCAGTTGAGCCTTAGTTGAGAAGATCAACTAGAGAGCGTCATGCTTCCCAAAGATACACTCCACATGAGTATGTGATGATCACTGATGGTGGAGAGCCAAAAAGTTATGAAGAGGCTATTGTAAATGTGCACAAGGAAGAGTGGTTGAAGTCCATGCAAGAAGAAATGAATTCCTTGCATGAGAATCACACATTTGAATTGGTGAAGTTGCCTAAGGGTAGGAAAGCACTCAAGAACAAGTGGGTGTTCAAGCTGAAATCAGAAGAGAATAGCTCCCAACCAAGGTACAAAGCAAGATTGGTTGTGAAAGGCTTCAATCAGAGGAAAGGTATTGACTTTGAAGAAATTTTCTCACCTATGGTGAAGATGTCCTCTATTCGAGTTGTGCTTGGATTAGCAGCTAGCTTGAACCTAGAGGTTGAACAACTTGATGTGAAGACAACATTCCTTCATGGTGATTTGGAGGAGGAAATTTATATGGAGCAACCTAAAGGCTTCAAGGTCAAAGGAAAAGAGCAGCTTGTGTGCAAGTTAAAGAAAAGTCTGTATGGACTCAAGCAAGCACCAAGGCAGTGGTATAAGAAATTTGATTCTTTCATGGAGAAACATGGTTATAGTAAAACCACTTCAGATCATTGTGTGTTTGTGAAGAAATTCCCTGATGATGATTTTATTATCCTCTTGCTATATGTGGATGACATGTTGATTGTTGGTCATGACACAAAGAAGATTGATTGTCTGAAGAAAGATTTGAGCAAGGCCTTTGCTATGAAGGATTTGGGTCCTGCAAAGCAAATCCTTGGTATGAGAATTACTCGTGATAGGAAGAATGGTAAATTGTGGTTGTCTCAACATAAGTATATTGAGAAGGTATTAGAGATGTTTAACATGACAAATTCCAAACCTGTTAGTACTCCACTTGCAAGTCTTTTCAAGTTGAGCTCTCAACAATGCCCTACAAGTGAGAAAGACAAAGAAGAGATGAAGAAGGTTCCTTATGCATCCGCGGTTGGAGGTTTGATGTATGCTATGGTATGCACAAGGCCGGATATTGCCCATGCTGTTGGAGTTGTTAGTCGTTTTCTCTCTAATCCTGGTAGAGACCACTGGCAAGCAGTGAAGTGGATTTTCAGGTATCTCAGAGGCACTTCTAGAGTATGTTTATGCTTTGGGGGTGGTCAACCTGTGTTAGACGGCTACACAGATTCAGATATGGCCGGTGATGTTGATTCTAGAAAATCTACTTCTGGATATTTGATGACTTTTGCAGGGGGAGCGGTGTCTTGGCAATCAAGATTACAAAAATGTGTTGCTTTGTATACCACTGAGGCTAAGTATATTGCCATTACTGAAGCTTCTAAAGAACTTTTGTGGATGCAGAAATTCCTACAAGAGTTGGGTCTCAAGCAAGAGAAGTTTGTGTTATTTTGTGACAGTCAGAGTGCTATCCATCTCAGCAAGAATCCAACTTTTCATTCCAGGTCAAAGCACATTGAGGTGCGGTATCATTGGATACGAGATGCGCTAGAGATGAAGACATTTTCACTTGAAAAGATCCATACTGATGAAAATGGTTCAGATATGATGAGAAAGACCTTGCCTATGGCAAAGTTGATTTGCTGTAGAAAGAAGGCGGGCTTGGTCGAGCAGTATCTTCCCACTTGAGTCGTGAGGGGGAGATTTGTTGGGTGGGTCACTCCTAAGTGGGTCTCACATTAATTAGAAGAAAAAATAATAATAAAAGGAGTTACTAATGGGCCAAGCCCAAGTGGCATTTGAAAAAGGGTTTGAAATAAAAAGGAAAGAAAGGGTATGTGCTGTGTGTGTGCCTGACGTGAAAGAAAAATAAAAGGAGAAACAGAGGCTGCGACGGTGAGAAGAAAAGAGAAAAAGAAAGAGGGTTCAGGTGGTGGAAGGTGGTACAGCAAACTTGCTCCGTTTTTGCTGAAATTTCAGTATGTTATTCCTACCAATGAGCTCGTCAGTTTGATATATTTTATTGGTTGTTTTGCCTTCTCTTTGAGCTGAGTTGTTATATCCATTGTTGTGGGGTTTCTCTCTTGTTGCTTGCTTGTATCCACCTTTTGGGTGATGTGTTGCTGATTTGGTGTTTCCTAGTATTTCTAGGAAGACTTGGTGTACCCATTATTATTTATAGTGGAAGTTTTTGCTGGACTTGGTCCCGTGGTTTTTATCCCTACACTGGGGAGTTTTTCACGTTAAAATTGTGGTGTCATTGCTATTTATTTTTCTGCCATTGATATTATCCCGTGGAAGAATATTTTTGTTGTGCCTATTTATTTGCACAGGTGAAGGGAAAAAATAGTTGCTTCATTAGAGATTGTTATCTCTGGTTTTTTCCCAACAAAGTGGTATCAGAGCCATGGTTTGGCCTGATGGTGGAGCGGGAGTGGATCCAGGTGTATTGGATCCTTGTATCGAAAGTCTTCCTGACCAAGGTGGAGTCAGGCGACGTGTCCCGTTGGTTGGTAACGGCGGTGCAAGTATAGTGATGTGGGAGACTCACACTTGAGGGGGAGATTGTTGGAAATACAAGTGTGAGTGGTTAGTCCCACATTGGCTAGGAATGAGTTAAATGAAGGATATATAAGAGAGGTGACCCATATACTCAATGCCTTAAGGTTTTGGGTGGAGATGTGGTGTCCTGATCTCTTGGTGGTCCTGGTCAATAGTTCATCGTTGCTCCCGGTGCTCCCTGGACTCCCCAACAAATTATTCCCTATTAACTAGATTAAGGACTCAAAATAGGCTAGATAACCTTTATTTCTAAAGGTTATCAGGTATGATCGGATCACATTTATATTTGACCTCATGTAGACCCGATATTATGTTTAGCGTTTGTATGTGTGCACGTTACCAAGCAAACCCCAAGGAATCACATTTAACCGCAGTCAAAAGAATTTTAAAATATTTAGCTGGAACAATTAAGATGGGGTTATGGTATCCTAAAGGTTCTAGTTGTACTTTAATTGGATATTTCGATGCCGATTTTGCTGGATGTAAATTAGATAGGAAAAGCACAAGTGGCAGTTGTCACATTTTTGATCACTCACTTGTTTCTTGGTTTAGCAAAAAACAAGTTAGTGTAGCCTTATCAACCGCCGAGACCGAGTATGTAGCCGCCGGTAGTTGTTGCGCTCAAATTCTTTGGATGCAACAACAACTTCTAGACTATGGTATTAAACTATCAAATATACCTATAAGATGTGATAATACAAGTGCAATAAATATTTCTAAAAATCCTATCCAACATTCTAGAACCAAACATATAGAAATTCAGCACCACTTCATTAGAGATCACATACAAAAAGGAGATCGCATAATGGAATTTGTAGAGACTAGCAAACAATTAGAGGATATTTTTACTAAACCCTTAGCTAGGAAAAATTTCTTTTATATCCGTAGAGAACTTGGTATAATTGATCATCATAGTCTCCTTTAATTTCTTTGTTCCTTTCTTATAATTTAAATATGAAATATGCATGTTTTGTATGTATTTTATATGTGAAAAATACATGATTTCTTTTATTTTTTATCTATTTTCTAGTACAGTAATCGACTACTTAATAAGTAGTAATCGACTACTTACACAGGTAGTCGATTACCTGTGTTGGCAGAAGCATTGGATTATGCTTTATGGACAATTTTGCTTATGGAATATGTTTTCACATTTTATGGTGTTATTTGCACTTATGGATTCTATTTTGTCTATTATGCATCATAGTTCATAGTTATTATTCCTCCATTTTTTTTATATCATGATCCTATAAAAAAATATTGCAATGTTATAGTAGACAATGTTATAATAAATATTGCAATGTTATATCTTTTTTATCATGACAAAAGGGGGAGAAAGGTGTGTTTTCTATTTTTGTTACAACACATAAATTGACGGGGAGTTTCCAAACTTCCAAGCACACCGTTCATATTGCAAATATTCCAACAAATGGGAGATTAAACACGAAAAGAATTCAAAGTGTTTGTCATCATCAAAAAGGGGGAGACTGAAAATGCAAGATGAAAATGCATATGCTTCAAAGATACAACTTTCAAAGTATTTTGATGATGAAGAGCCAAACACATATGGTACTCCTATGTAATAATGAGTTATAGGAATATTTGTAAAGGTTTCTCTTTAAATTTAGCTTAAATGACTCAAATGTTTTAAAAAGGATAAAATAAGATTTTTCCTAAAAAGAAAAAGTAAGAAATATGTTTTGAAAAACAATCCAAGATTTGACAAGTTTAAAAAGTGCTTCTGGAATAAGTTCTGTGAAGAAAATAATCACTTTTAAGTTTTTAAGAAAAGTAGTCAACTACCTTGAAAAGTAGTCTACTACTTTGTTCCTGTAAATTCCAGAAACCTTCTTAAAATCAAAGTAATCGACTACTTTGAATAGTAATCGACTACTTTGTGTAAATCTTGAAATCTTGGTTTCTGTTTGTGAAAGTAATCAACTACTGGAAAAAGTAATCGACTACTTTGCTAAAGTAATCGACTACTTTGGCTGTTAGTTCAAATGGTTGCTGATCTTGAACAAAGTAGTCGACTACTCTAAAAAGTAGTCGACTACTTTCAGTTTTTCCAACAGAATTTCAAATTTGAAACTTATTTATGTCACACTTTTTCTTCTATAAATAAGAGGTATTTTAACACGAAAATTAAGAACTCTTTTCATCTATTGTTACTCTGTCAAAATCACTCAAAAAATATTCTTGAGTCATATGCTATTATTTTGAGAGAAATCATTGAGCTTTCTTAGAAAAAGTGCACTTCTATAGTGTTACAATTTTGTGTACAAATCAATTGTAATTGTTATTTCTTTGATTTGATGAGGCATCCAAATCACATTCAAGGTGGGGAATCCTTGAATCTAAGGTGAGGCGTCCTTAGGAGGTAAGGATTATTTTAAGTGGGGCACCTCAAAATAATCAAAGGTAAAAGGTGAAGTTGACACAGGGAAACACAAGAAGGGGGGTTGAATTGTGTTTCTTAACAGATTTTTGAAAAAGTCTTTTCTCAAACCTTTTACAAGCAAAATAGTAAAAACAACACATAAACAGGAAAACGTTTTTGAAGAGTTAATAAACTCATATTCATAACCCCATAGTTAGTATAAACAAAAACTGTAAAAGATAGGGTTTAGAAGATTCACGCAAGTGTTTTATCCTGATTCACTCTCTTCCAACTAAGAGTTACATCCATTCCCTTCTACCTGAAGGTTTTTCTCCACTATAATCCAATAGCTTTACAAGTATTCAACACCTCTTCAGGCTACAAGTATTCTTTCTCTACCAAGCCTCTTCAGGCTCTAACTCTAACAAAGAGATTTAAAGCTTTGATCTAAGAACTCACTATGTATGAGGATTTGAAGGTTTAAGAGCAACAAGATTTACACGTAAACTTGTGTTACAATTTCAATAGAGTTTTTGCACTATGATATCAGAGCTTGTGTTACCGCGTATATCTATATATTGAATCTATGTGTATATATTCTCCTTAAATTTCTTCAAGTATATATATAGCTGAAGTGTTTCTCTGTCTTGATCTTCTTCAACGGTCTTCAAATTGTATCCGTTTAGACTTAGCATTAAATGCTTGGATCCGTTGAGACTGATAACTTGATATGCTTCACTGAGAAGTGTTTTTGTTTAACAGAGGAATGCTCAAAGTAGAACTGTCACTTCTCTATTGTACCAAATGTTGCTTTCTGACTTACCATCTTTGTACTTGACTTGATCTTTCCAACAGTGTATTTTGACAGAGTACAAAGCTTTATGGTTTCGATGGTACGAAGTTCTTTTATCCAAGAGATAAAGATTTTGTACAAAAGAAGCATCAAGGCAAAAGACATATATTCTTTGAATTAAATAAGCAATCATTTGAAATAAATACGTTTAAGCTTAGACTGGTTCACGCTTTATCGCTAGTGGACGCGCAGGTCTTTGGACGAGCAAGATTTACTTATCAGTGAGATAGGCTCATCTAGTGATAATGCGTCTACAGACTGTCCGCCTAATCCATAGAGATGGACGTGGTATACTTAAGAGCTCATCTGTTGACATGGCGTATAGTGAAGCAACTCCGTCTATCAAGTCTTTGGACTTGTTATATTTCAATGTCTCGTCTACTTAATTTTTCTTTAGACTTAGTAATGCTTCTACCTTAGTTAATTCTAAGGCCTCGTCTATTCTTATTTTAACGATCTCGTCTACCATAAAGCTAAAGCCTCAGAATTTTACCAAGAATTGCAGACTATTCTAGAGGTTTGAAGTAGAATCTGTAGATTCCATAAAATCAAGGAATCCCTGCATACTTATAACAAACAAGTTAGATCTTTGACAAATACTCTGCCATACAAATTTAACATTTTTGTTAACATCAAAACTTAAGAGATTATTTTAATCCAAAACCACTTTGGTTCTAACAATCGCCCCCTTTTTTATGATGACAAAAATCAATTAAATTTGAGTGAGCAAAGTCTAAGAGAGCTACAAAGCTTCCCCTAAGACAAAGCTTTCAAACTTAAAGAGTAAAACAAATAAGTAGCAGCATATAACAGTTTTCACATATCAGATCAGTTATGTTGAAAACATAGTATCAGAGTTAACTATTTTAACAGAGCTTATAAGTCAAAACAAAGATAGCAGTATCAGATCATATCAAGTATGCTGAAAAATAGTTTGCATGTGAAAACATATATGTATGTCCAAAAATTGACTTTATATAAAATTTAATTCTATATCCTTTCTCCCCCTTTATTGTCATCAGACAAAAAGGAAACAGGAGTGGACCATCATTGTAAGTTTAATGATACAAAAGAAGCCTAAGAAGAGGGTGGAGGTGGTGGAGGAGGGTTCTGGTTTGCTGGAGATGGAGAGGGTTGAACTTTCAGATTTTGACTCTGTTGAAAGCTTTGTAAAACGCCCATCAATTGGCTGATCATTGTATTTGTTGGGACCAAAGCTTCTGCAACTTCTACTTTAACTTGTTCCTTGACCTCAACTTTTACTTTCTGCTCAACAATCCTTCCAATAATGTCTTCAAAGTTCTGTGGCAGAGAGGGTCTTGAACTTTCAGCATTGTCTTGAACTTTCAGCATTGTCTTGAGCATGTGCTTGACTTGGAACAATGTCTAGTGCTCTGGAAGTTTGTGGTTGATAATTAGGATGAATGACTGTTAGAGCAAATAGCTGAGATGAGTGATTTTCAGAAGTGCTTGGTCCAGGAGCAGACTCAGCAACTTCCTCATTTCCAGCTATTGGTTGAACAACATCAGCTTTCAAATCAGGTTCTTCAATGATGATTTCTTCCTCAGTTTGCTCAGAAGGAGGAGGTGGAGGTGGTGAAGTAGCAAGAGTAAGTACTGGAGGAGGCAGCTCTTTGGCTCAGTGGATAGGGTCTTATTCATATACATGACTGATGACAGGAATGCCAATAGTATCCTTATAAATGTAGAATCTGGCATCTGACAATCCATATTTTCCTCTAACTTTAGGAATTCTTCTATTCTCTTCATCACCCAGACCAGAAGAAGAAGCTTCCTTAGCACATTCCAGCATGTGATTTGCCCAAATAGTAAATGCAGAGTCTTGATCAATGTCTTCAACTGGTCGAGACAACCAGAAATCAATCATAAGGTTCAACAATAACAGGATTGATAAAGCAGGAAGTGTCTTCTGGTTTCTTTGCAATGCTCCTCTTCTTCTTTAAATCCTTGTCTTTATTCATATCAATCATTGGTAATCTTGGAGCAATCATATAGGGTCTGACACCAATCTTTGTCTTCTTCTTGGTGTGAAACAGCCAAGTTGGAGGGGCAAAGTTTGCAGCCCTGACATATCTTGGTAATTCAAACTCATTCTGCAGGAAGGCATACATGAGGTGGTCCACAAGACTCACAACTCTGCCATAAATACTTGGATGTCTGAAAGTCTCCCAAGAAGTTTCTCTGTCCAGAATGAATTTAGGTCTTCCTTTTGTTCTTGACCTTTTATGGATGATTGATGGAGCATTTGCTTTGCAAGGGTCAGTTTCCCACACAGGTATGATATGCATGTTGGCACCAACAGTAAAAGGTTTGAAATGAGGGGATTTGATGAGGTTTGGGTAGATTTTTCTAGGTGAGAATTTTTGTAGTGGAAGGTGAGTAAGGGCAGCTGCAATGTGGTTGTGCAGAGTGGATGGAAGAGGATTGTTGTGGTTTGGCACATATGGAATGGGTATGTATTCTGGGTATTGTATGGACTCAGGTTCATACTCATATTCTGGTAAAGGATAGAAAGGTCTGGTTGAAACAGGTTCAGGTTCATGTTAATGGTAGAGGATTTTCCAATCTCTTTTAACTTTGGCCCAACTTTCAGCTTTGCCATCATAGAGAACTGAAGGGTGAGTATAGGGGAATCTGGTTCTAGGTATTTTGGGAAAGGGGGCTCCAGGGTTAATCCCTACATCATCTGGTTGGTTGAATCATGGATCATCTGCAGGTATTATGGGTTGAAAGTGTGGTCTATTTGGTGGGGTTTGTACAGGTGAGTTTGCAGGCGAGGCTGTTTGTGGTGAAGGTAGTGTGGGTATGTACACATCAGTGTCAACAGCCATAGCAGTAGTAGCAGTATCATTCCTACTTTCTAAACTCTCTACCAAGGCATATACTGCTAATTGAACAAGATTACTAGCAGAGACATTTACCTCAGACGTCACAAAGGACTTAGCTTTTCTTGAGGGTTGCCTTCTCTTGGTAGGAACAGAAACATCAGCAGCAACAACAACAATTTTCTGCTTTTTCAAAACAACACAGATGGGGATAGTGTCCTCCTCATCATCATCTTCATTATGAGAAAAGATCAGATTCCTTGTTCTCTTCTGAGTTGGAGCAGGTTGAGGGGAAATAGCTTCAGGTTCCCTTATCACAATTCCAGCCGCAGGATTTCTTGCATAATGTTTCCTAACAGCAGTAGTCTTCTTTCTCACTATTCTTTTCAGCCCTAGAACTTCAGCATTGTTCTGCTCAACTTATTCCTCTTTGATTTTCACCAATTCTTTTGTTTTGGCCAAGGCAGCAACAACATAAGTAGATTCATATTGGCTATGTTCATCTTGTCAAAATCAGCAGCAGACATTCCCTTCTCACGTAGAATCCTTGCTTGTTATTCAAGGGACTTAGCAGCAAGAAAGTCATAGATTCCCCGAGACTTGAAAATCTTAGACAGAAGATGACAGTAAGGGATTGTAGAGAGCTTCTTCTTATGAACAACAGCATCCCTGAATCTTCCATGTAGAATTCTGGGCAGGTTGATTTTAGTCTCTGTGATTAGATGGTAGAGACAAAACTTGTGCAGAGTTGACAAGTTGTCCTTCGACCCAGTCTTGTGCAACACCACCTTGTTCAGTAATTGATGAAGAATGCGAACATGATCCTTCATCTCCACTAACTTCCAGGGATGATTTCTTACTGTGTCTTCTCTCATTATGAAGGCAGCTATTACTTCAGAACCACCAAGGTCTGTCTACCATGAATCCGTGAAAATCACTCCTTCTTGAGCGCAGTTGATGGCATCAGAGATGGTCTTTTCAGAGATCACTATCCTTTTTCCGAGAACTTCAGCAGAAATCTCAGACATTGAAACTTGAAGGTTTAGCCAGAACTCCCTGATTAGGTTCGGGTAGATAGAGACTTTCTCAACAAAAAGTCCTCCCCAGCCAACAGCATTAACATTCTTGTTTACATCCAAGTTGTATTCTTGCAGAATCCCAAAGTTGAAATGATGTTCAGAAGCAAGGTTCAACTTGTCCACATTGAAACCAACGGAAGAGGAAGCCATTGTTGAAGGTTTGAGAGCTAGGGTTTGGAAGCGAGAAAACAGAGTACACTCGAGGGTTCAAAAGAGAAGATTGTGAAAGGTTTTTCAGAGGGAAAGAGTATTACTTAAAAAGGTTTCGAATTTGAAGAGTTTTCCCAAAGTAACTAATAAAAAAATGAAAACGTGTGAGAGAATGAATAATGAGTACTGATGCGGCGCAATTTTTTGAAACCATAAAAAGCTATTGATGGGATTGATGGAAATAATCGACTCAAAGATAAGGATATTATTAAATATGTCTTGGACATAAATTAATGCAAATATAACAGTAGATAGCATAGACGAGTCTGATAAAACCATGCAAACAGTCAATAGATGAAATACTCACTGGACGCGCATGCAACATGCATTGGACGCACTTATGCAATAGACGCAAGCATTGGACGTATAGTTAATCCACATAAATCATATTAAGATGTTTTCTAATAAATATGAATATGTCATCTGCAAGAGGTTTAGTAAAGATATCTGCCCATTGATGGTCAGTATCTATAAATTGTATATCAAAAACACCTTTTTGCACATAGTCCCTTATAAAATGATGTTTAATTTCTATATGTTTAGCTCTAGAATGTAATATTGGATTCTTAGATAAATTTATTGCAGCAGTATTATCACACATAAGTGGAATACTACTTACAAAACATTGTAGTCCTCTAATTGATGTTTGATCCATAAAAGTTGTGAGTAGCAATTAGCAGCCGAAATATACTCAGCTTCAGTAGTTGATAAGGCAATAGTGTTTTGTCTTTTGCTTGACCATGAGACTGGATTAGCTCCAATGAAGTAGCATCCTCCACTAGTACTTTTTCTTTCTATTCTATCTCTAGCATAGTCAACATCACAAAAACCAACTAATCTTTAATCACCATTTTTCTTAAAGCACAAACCAAGATTAGTAGTACCTTTTAAATATCTAAATATTCTTTTAATTGTTGATAAGTGAGATTCTCTTGGATCAGATTGAAATCGAGCAGATAAACATACACTGAACATAATATCAGGTCTAGACGCGGTAAGATATAACAGAGATCCTATCATACCTCTATATACCTTTTGGTCTACCTTTTTATCTTTATCATCTTTGTTCAGTATAGACGTGGGGTGCATAGGGGTATTCATTGGTTTGAAATCATCCATCTTGAATTTATTTAATAATTCCTTTGTATACTTAGTTTGATAGATGTACACCTCGTCCACTGTTTGCTTCACTTGAAGTCCAAGAAAGAACTTGAGTTCTCCCATCATTCTCATTTTAAACTCTTTCTGTATAAACTTAGAGTATTCTTTACATATAGATTCATTAGTAGCACCAAAGATTATGTCATCAACATATACTTGAACAACAATAAAACTGGATTTATTAGATTTTCTAAATAAGGCTGTATCAAGCTTTCCTCTACTGAAACCATTTTTCATTAAGAATGAACTTAACCTTTCATACCAAGCTCTAGGAGCTTGTTTGAGGCCGTATAAAGCATTCTTTAGCTTATATACATGTCTAGGTTGGGTTTCAGTTTCAAAACCCGGAGGTTGCATAACATATACTTCCTCACTAATAACACCGTTTAGAAAGGCGCTTTTTACATCCATTTGATATAGCATAATGTTATGATGTGCAACAAATGATAATAAGATGCGAATAGCCTCTAATCTAGTAACTGGTGCAAAAGTTTCAGTATAGTCTATACCTTCTTCTTGAGAATAACCTTGTGCTACAAGTCTAGCTTTATTTCTTACCACCTTACCATTTTCATCAAGCTTGTTTCTGCAAACCCATTTGGTTCCAATAACTGATTTATCTTTTGGTAAAGGCATAAGAGTCCACACTTCACTTCTCTCAAATTGGTTTAGTTCTTCATGCATTGCAAGAATCCAGCCCTCATCAGTAGAGCCTCGTCTACTGTCTTTGGTTCTAACTCAAACTAATGCAGAATCATCTTGTTCTCTGAATGTAGATCTGATTCTTAGCTTATCATTAGGATTCCCAATTATTTGATATTGTGAATGATAATTCTTGAAGTACCAAGATCTCCGAACAATTTCTTGTTGAGAGGTTGAAGCTTCTGACTCATGTTGTTGAAGGTCGTCCACTTGATCATCAGGTTTGACATTTACTTGAATTTCAGAGTCCTTGAGATTCAAATCTATAATAGCTTCATCAAGCTCTGATAATTTCTTATCAGGCTGCTTGTCATCAAACTTAACATGTATACATTCTTCTACTACTAAAGTTATAGAATTATATACTCTAAAGCCTTTGGACGACTCAGAATATCCTAACAGAATTCCATTATCTACTTTAGCATCAAACTTACCAACTTGATCTTTTGTATTCAATATATAGTATTTACAACCAAAAGGATGAAATTAAGATATGTTGGGTTTTCGTCCTTTCCACAATTCATAAGGAGTCTTATTCAAAATTGGTCTAATGTATATTCTGTTCTGAATGTAGCAGGCAATATTAACAGCTTCAGCCCAGAAGTGTCTGGGGACAGAGTTATCATTGAGCATTGTTCTAGCCATCTCTTGAAGAGATCTGTTTTTCTTTCTACCACACCATTTTGCTGTGGTGTTCTAGGTATTGAGAAGTTGTGAAGTATACCACTTTCTTCACAAAACTCATGAAATAGCTCATTTTCAAACTCTCCCCCATTGTCACTTCTGATTGAAGTGATACACATGCCTTTTTCATTCTGTACACGTTTGCAGAATTAAGAGAAGACCTTGAAAGACTCATCCTTGTGAGCTAGGAACATAACCCATGTCCATCTAGTGTAGTCGTCTACAATGACTAGACCATATTTCTTCCTACTAACAGAGGCAGTCGTAGTTGGTCCAAACAGATCAAGGTGAAGCAACTCTAGTGGTCTATTGGTACTTACAAAATTCTTAGATTCAAAGGACCCTTTGACTTGTTTTCCCTTTTGACATGCATCACAAAGAGCATCAGATTTGTACTTAAGGTTTGGTAATCCTTTCACGAGGTTATGCTTGTTTAGCTTTGAAATTAACTTCAAGCTTGCATGACCTAGCCTTTTGTGCCAAATCCATCGCTCATCTTCAATGGACACTAGACATGAGACACTTTGATTTGTAAGATCCTCTAAGTCAATCTTATACAGATTGTTTTGCCTCTTGGCAGTGAATAAGAGTGATCCATCAGGTTTCTTGACATTACACATGTTCTTATCAAAAGAAACATCAAACCCATTATCACATAATTGACTTATGCTTAGCAGATTGTGTTTTAAACCATTAACTAAAAGAACATTATCAATGGAGGGAAGAGGATGTTCACCAATTTTACCTACTCCAATGATCTTCCCTTTCTGATTACCTCCAAAGGTAACCCAGCCACCATCCCTATGTTTAAGGTCTTGGACAATACACCTTTCTCCGGTCATGTGACGTGAGCAACCACTGTCCAAGTATCAGGATGTGTGTTTCTTTCCTGTTGTTAAGCAAGTCTGCAACATGTACAATCTTATCTTTAGGTACCCAAATTGACTTGGGTCCTTTCTTGTTAGTAGTCACTGGACGTGCATGTTTAATATGCTTATAATGTATGCATCCAGATGTTATGTGACCACTTTTTCCACACACTTTAAAGTAAGTGTTGGACGAGCTTAGTTTAGTTTTGACATGCTGTGTTTGACCTTTTGAGGTTCTATTATGCACATGTGGTTTTGACTTTTTATAAGATGCTTCATGCTTTTTTTTTTGTCATAACCAAGGCCAGACTTATCATGTAGTGACCTAGAGTACCATAAAATTAAACTAAGCTTATCTGAGCTACCTACAAATTTAGACAGAGTGTCTGTCAGATATGTTACATCTTGTTTCAGTTTTGTAACTTCACAGGAGACAGTTGGCTCACACTTGAGTTTGTCAGTTAGACTGACATTCTCTGATTTCAGTTTGTCATTTTCATTTACAAGATTTATTTTCTCCATGCAAACCCTATCAAATTCTTTAGATAGTTTTGAAAATTTCTTTTTAAGACTTCTATATTCATGAAACATAATTTATGAATTATGCAATAATGCATAATTCATCAAAAGCATCTTAAAGAATGGAAGGGTTAGAATCCATTACCTCGGCATCAGTGTATTCACTTTCAGAGGATGTACCAGCCATGAGACAGATATTTGCTTCTTCCTCTGCTTCATTCTCTTCATCAGATGAAGATAGATCCATATCCAGATCCTCCCAAGTAGCCATCAAACCTTTCTTCTTTTTGAAGAATTTCTTTTTGTCCTTCAGTTCTGGGCAGTCATCTTTGAAATGACCAGACTTTTTGCACTCGAAGCATAGAGGTGGACCTTTTTCCTTAGAGTCAGATTTTTCTTTGATGAACTTTTTGTTGAACTGCTTCCTTCTGAAACCACATTTCTTTCTCCACATATGTTGAATCTTTCTGGAGATGAAAGACATTTCATCCTCATCAGATCCTTCATCACTGTCAGAGGGGTCTACTTCATCAGAGGATTCCTCGGCTTTAAGAACTTTGGAAGAGTTAGCCTTCTTTGCCTTTAAGGCAATAAATTTTCCTTTTCTGGAACTTTCTTCTTCATTGAGCTCAAGCTCATGAACTTTTAAAGATCCAAGAAGTTCCTCCAAAGTGAGAGTATTGAGGTTCTTTACTTCCTGAGTAGCAGTGACCTTAGGTCTCCACTGTTTATGTAAGCTCCTCAAAATTTTTCTGACATGATCTCTATTTTCATAGGTTTTTCCAAGAGATCTAAGATTGTTGGTGATAGTTTGGAATCTTCCAAACATTTGATCTATAGTTTCATGCTCAGCCATTTTAAATAACTCATACTGATGAACCAACATGCTTATTTTTGACTCCTTAACTTGGGATGACCCTTCATGAGCTAGGGCAAGAGTATCCCATATTTCCTTAGCAGTGTTACAGCTGTGGACTTTATCATGCTTAGATCTGGTGATAGCACACATCAAATAATGCTTAGCTTTCAGATTAAGTTGATGTTGATTTTTCTGCTCTTGAGTCCATTGAGCTTTAGGAATAACAACTCCAGCATCACCTCTTGGCTCAGTGTAGCCAGTTTCAATCGGCTCCTAGATGTCCACGTTTTGTGCATCAAGAAAAGCCATCATTCTCTTTTTCCAGTAGCCATAATCACTGCCATCAAAGATAGGAGGTCTGTTGATTGCTTGTCCTTCTGTATCCATGCTTGTTGGATCGTACTCCCTCAGCACTTGCTAAATGTTCAACCCTTTCGAGGCTGAGATCTGATACCAACTGAAGTTGACACGGGGAAATACAAGAAGGGGGGGTTGAATTGTGTTTCTTAACAGATTTTCGAAAAAGTCTTTTCTCAAACCTTTTACAAGTAAAACAATTAAAACAACACACAAACAGGAAAACGTTTTTGAAGAGTTTATAAACTCAGATTCATAACCCCACAGTTAGTATAAACAAAAACTGTAAAAGACAGGGGTTTAGAAGATTCACGCAAGTGTTGTATTCTGGTTCACTCTCTTCCAACCAAGAGTTACGTCCTGTCCCTTATACCCGAAGGTTTTTCTCCACTATAATCCAACAGCTTTACAAGTATTCAACACCTCTTCAGGCTACAAGTATTCTTTCTCTACCAAGCCTCTTCAGGCTCTAACTCTCACAAAGAGATTTAAAGCTTTGATCTAAGAACTCACTATGTGTGAGGATTTGAAAGTTTAAGATCAACAAGATTTACACGTAAACTTGTGTTACAATTTCAATAGAGTTTTTGTACTATGATATCAGAGCTTGTGTTACCGCGTATATCTATATATTAAATCTATGTGTATATATTCTCCTTAAAGTTCTTCAAGTATATATATAGCCGAAGTGCTTCTCTATCTTTAACGGTCT
The DNA here is from genome assembly GCA_030762895.1 of Sophora flavescens. Taxonomy (NCBI): domain Eukaryota; kingdom Viridiplantae; phylum Streptophyta; class Magnoliopsida; order Fabales; family Fabaceae; genus Sophora; species Sophora flavescens. The sequence goes on from CM061062.1 coordinate 101,248,147, forward strand.
TCAAATTGTATCCGTTTAGACTTAGCATTAAATGCTTGGATCCGTTGAGACTGATAACTTGATATGCTTCACTGAGAAGTGCTGTTGTTTAACAGGGGAATGCTCAAAGTAGAACTGTCATTTCTCTATTGTACCAAATGTTGCTTCCTGACTTACCATCTTTGTAGTTGACTTGATCTTTACAACAGTGTATTTTGACAGAGTACAAAGGTTTATGATTTCGATGGTACGAAGTTCTTTTATCTAAGAGACAAAGATTTTATACAAAAGAAGCATCAAGGCAAAAGACATATATTCTTTGAATTAAATAAGCAATCATTTGAAATAAATATGTTTAAGCTTAGACTGGTTCACGTTTTAAAGCTAGTGGTTCACGCTTCAATAGAGTTTTTGCACTATGATATCAGAGCTTGTGTTACTGCGTATATCTATATATTAAATCTATGTGTATCTATTCTCCTTAAAGTTCTTCAAGTATATATATAGCTGAAGTGCTTCTCTATCTTGATCTTCTTCAACGGTCTTCAAATTGTATCCGTTTAGACTTAGCATTAAATGCTTGGATCCGTTGAGACTGATAACTTGATATGCTTCACTGAAAAGTGCTTTTGTTTAACATAGGAATGCTCAAAGTAGAACAGTCATTTCTCTATTGTATCAAATGCTGCTTCCTGACTTACCATCTTTGTACTTGACTTGATCTTTACAACAGTGTATTTTGACAGAGTACAAAGGTTTATGGTTTCGATGGTACGAAGTTCTTTTATTCAAGAGATAAAGATTTTATACAAAAGAAGCATCATAGCAAAATACATATATTCTTTGAATTAAATAAGCAATCATTTGAAATAAATACGTTTAAGCTTAGACTGGTTCACGCTTTAAAGCTAGTGGATGCCCAGGTCTTTGGACGTGCAAGATTTACTTATCAGTGAGATGGGCTCGTCTGCCGATAATACGTCTACAGACTTTCCGCCTAGTCCAGAGAGATGGACGTGCTATACTTAAGAGCTCGTCTGCTGACGTAGCGTATAGTGAAGCAACTCCGTCTTTCAAGTCTTTGGACTTGTTATATTTCAATGTCTCGTCTACTTAATTTTTATTTAGACTTAGTAATGCTTCTACCTTATTTAATTCTAAGGCCTCATCCGTTCTTATTTTAACGATCTCGTCTACCATAAAGCTAAAAACTCGGAATTTTACCAAGAATTGTAGACTGGTCTAGAGGTTTGAACTACAATCTGTAGATTCCATACTTTAAATTTTAGTTCCTCTGACTCGCATAAAATCAAGTAATCCCTGTATACTTATAACAAACAAGTTAGATCTTTGACAAATACTTTGCAATACAAATTTACATTTTTGTTAACATCAAAACTTAAGAGATTATTTTAATCCAAGACCACTTTGGTTCTAACAAAAGGTGGGGTATCCTTTAGATTTTGTAAATTGTACTCTTCTAAACAAGTTTCAAATAGTGGAATCTCTCAAGGTTCTTGAGAGCTGGATGTAGATCACTCAGGTTGTGATCGAACCAGTAAAATCGTTTGTGTGATCTTCTCTTTCCCTCACTCGATCTTCTAGTTCTTGCAATTATTGTTTAATTGTTGTTCTTGATTGTATTTGGTTAATTGTGGTGGATTTAATTCTCTGATTTTTAATTGAGGTCATTCATACATAATCATTCTCTTTTTCTACTCAATTTCTTTGCATCATACATAGTGTTTCTTGAACAATTTTTTTAAGAAACCAAAGTTTCCAAGAAAGTGATTAAACCTCAATAAATATTAATTGTTCCAGCTAAATATTTCTAAAAATCCTATCCAAAATTCTAGAACCAAACACATAGGAATTCAACACCACTTCCTTAGAGATCACATACAAAAAGGAGATTGTATAATGGAATTTGTAGAGACTAGTAAACAATTAGCGGATTTTTTTACTAAACCCTTAGCTAGGGAAAATTTCTTTTATATCCGTAGAGAACTTGGTATAATCGATCATCATAGTCTCCATTAATTTCTTTGTTCCTTTCTTATAATTTAAATATGAAATATGCATGTTTTGTATGTATTTTATATGTTAAAAATGCATGATTTCTTTTATTTTTTTCTTTGTTTTCTAGTACAGTAGTCGACTACTTAATACGTAGTAATCGACTACCTACACAGGTAGTCGACTACCTGTGTTGGCAGAAGCATTGGATTATGCTTTATGGACTACTTTGCTTATGGACTATGTTTTCATATTTTATGGTGTTATTTGCACTTATGGATTCTATTTTGTCTATTATGCATCATAGTTCATATTTATTATTCCTCCATTTTTTTTAATATCATGATCCTATAATAAATATTGTAATGTTATAATAGACACTGTTATAATAAATATTGCAATGTTATATCTTTTCTATCATGACAAAAGGGGGAGAAAGGTGTGTTTTCTATTTTTGTTACAACGCATAAATTTAGGGGTAGTTTCCAAACTTCCAAGCACACCGTTCATATTTCAAATATTCCAAAAAATGGGAGTTTAAACATGAAAAGAATTCAAAGTTTTTGTCATCATCAAAAAAGGGGAGACTGAAGATGCAAGATGAAAATGCATATGCTTCAAAGTATTTTGATGATGAAGAGCCAAACACATATGGTACTCCTATGTAATAATTAGTTATAAGAATATTTGTAAAGGTTTCTCTTGTCACCTTTATCTTTCTTTTGGAGAGTTGGACATTCGAATTTGATGTGCCCGGGCTTTCCACATTCGTAGCATAGAGGAGTTGATGATGGTGCATCTTTCTTGGTAGGTTTCTTGGAATTGTTGAACCTCTTCCACTTACATTTATTCTTGAGAAACTTCCCAAATCTCCTTACTAGTAGATTGGTTTGTTCATCTTCCTTGTCATCTTCACTAGAATTATTACTTTCTTTGTCACTTTCATCTTTCTTGGAAGAAGAAGCCGCCATAAGTGATATTCCTTTGCCCTTTTTATCTACTTCTTCATTCTCCTTGAGCCTTGTTAACTCCAACTCACGCTCCTTGAGCTTTCCAAACAAAGTTACTAGAGACATTGTTGTAAGATCCCTAGACTCCGTGATGGCCGTTACCTTGGTTTGCCATTCTCTATTAAGATACCTAAGTACCTTAGTCACGAGATCTTCATTAGTGAAAGTTTTCTCAAAAGAAAATAATTGATTTACAATGACTTGAAAACGATTTTGACCCTCATTGATAGATTCCCCATGATTCATTCTAAATAATTCATATTGATGCATCAAGGTGTTTAACTTTGATCTAATAACCTCACTAGTTCCTTCATGGGTTACTTGTAAAGTATCCCAAATTTCTTTTCCACTCTTGCAATTAGAAATGCGAAAGAATTCATCAATTGACAAAGCGATGATGAGATATTCTTAGCTTCAAAATCAAGTTGAACTTTTTGCTTTTCATCTTCAGTCCATAGACTTTTGGGTTTGTTTCTCTCTTCATCTTCAACACCATGTTTGTGGACGAATGGACCATTTTCAATAGTTTCCCATAAGTCTATGTCTATTCCTTGAATAAAAATTTTCATCCTTGCCTTCCAATAAGGATCCTTCACCATCAAAGATTGTAGGATAAGTGGTAGAAATATGTTTATGCTTCCTACTTGATTCAAGTGCCATTTTCAAGAAATAACCTTGAAAGCTATTAAGCCTTATTCAAGACCCCAGCTCTAGATACCAACTGTTAATCAATATGAATGACTTCAATTAAAAATTAGAGTAATAAATCCACCACAATTAACCAAATACAATCAAGAACAACAATTAAGCAATAATTGCAAGAACTAGAAGAGTGGGGGAAAGAGAAGATCACACAAACGATTTTACTGGTTCGATCACAACCTGAGTGATCTACATTCAGCTTTCAAGAACCCTTGAGAGATTCCACTATTTAAAAATTGTTTACAAGATTACAATTATCAAATTGAAACTAAAGGATATCCCACATTTTACCTTTAATTATTTTGAGATGTCCCACTCAAAATAATCCTTACCTCCTAAGGATGCCTCACCTTAGATTCAAGGATTCCCCACCTTGAATGTGATCTGGATGCCTCACCAAATCAAAAAAACAACAATTACAATTGATTTGTACACAGAAAATTGTAACACTATAGAAGTGCACTTTTTCTAAGAAAGCTCAATGATTTCTCTCAAAATAATAGCATTGACTCAAGAGTGTTTTTGGAGTGATTTTGACAGAGTAACAATAGATGAAAAAAGTTCTTAATTTTCGTGTCAAAATCTCTCTTATTTATAGAAGAAAAAGTGTGAGAAAAGTGAGTTTAAAATTTGAATTTCTATTTGAAAAACTGAAGGTAGTCGATTACTTTTTATGAGTAGTCGACTACTTTGATCAAGATTGCAACCGTTTGTGCCTAACTATCAAAGTAGCTGATTACTTATACTGGTAGTCGATTACTTTGATCAACAGTAGCCAAGATTTCAGGATTCAAACAAAGTATGTCGATTACTTCTCAAAGTAGTCAATTACTTTGATTCTAAGAAGGTTTCTGGAATTTACAAGAACAAAGTAGTAAACTACTTTTCAAGGCAGTTGACGACTTTTCTTAAAAACTTAAAAGTGATTATTTTCTTCACAAAATTTGTTCCAGAGACACTTTTCAAACTTGTTAAATCTTGAATTTTTTTTCAAAACATATTTCTTACTTATTCTTTTTAGGAAAAACTTATTTTATCCTTTTAAAAACATTTGAGTCATTTAAGCTAAATTTAAAGAGAAACCTTTACAAATATTCCTATAACTAATTATTACATAGGAGTACCATATGTGTTTGACTCTTCATCATCAAAATACTTTGAAAGTCGCATCTTTGAAGCAAATATTAAAGAGAAACCTTTACAAATATTCCTTTTTTTTTTCATTCGCAAAGACCTTGTTTAAAGGAGAATCAAGCTCTTTGCCACTTTGACCAACAAGGGTTGGTAAATGAGTGATTGGTAAATGAGTGAAAGTTTAGGTTATTCATAGTTCTAATTATTTATTCCCACTTATTATTAACAAATTCTATTTTTTTAAAATAAAAATCATTATTAATTAATTAATAGAGATCGTATAATTATATATGATTGGCCAATTTAGAATGCTGATATGTTATCTAAAAAAAGTTCATTATCTTGGGTCTAGGTATTGTACGTCATTATTACTACAAGAAATGTATAATCATATAATTTAGGGCGTGGCAAATAATTTTATGACAGAATTTTGTTCTTGTTTTTTTTCAGAACCCACCCTAATTAGTCTTTTGGATTGAATTGGTCCACCAAAGTATCCACATGGGTTAGGTCATTCACAAGGATTCGAACTTTATATGTAAAGGAAATGGCAACCCTCTAATCTTTTCCCAAATCAGCACACCCTCTAATCTTTTCCCAAATCAGCACACAATTATACAAGTTATAAAATATTTTATTATTAATTTAATCATACATAAAAACTAAAGAAAACAAAAACAAGAGGGGTGAGAATTTTTTTAAAAATCTTTCTATTTAGTGGTGAAAATAGTTGTGGCATGCTACATAGATATAGCGATCATTCAAGAATTGATTTTTTTTTATGAACAAAAGATATTATTAAATAAGGATAAAAAAAATCCGAAGTCCAAACCTGTAAACATTACAAAGAAAAACAACAATAAAAAACCAAATGGAAACCAACAGTACATAGATATGGAAATCATTCAAGAATTGATCTTCTGAATCAATTAAATGAAGTGAAAGAGATCGTTTCTTAATCTTTTCTATCACACGTCGTTGTCCCACGCCATGAAAGCCAAGGAATTAAGGTCCTACAAGAAAGATAAATTAGATGCCTTAGAGGTCCCAGCGTTATCCACTCCTCCACCTTTCTTTGTTTCTCTTTCGTATTTTATCTTCACACACACACATATTCATTAATATATGGATAGCTTAAGGTAATCTTTTAGATGAACCAAAATTAAGGAGAAAGAAAAAATTATTTCTTCTCAGGAGGGTGGACATGCATGGTTTTTAATGGATCTAAAATATTCTCCTTTTTCCATTTATTAAAATTTGCTTTTGTTTCTTTTACTCTCGTAATATAAGAGAAAAAAAGGAAAGAAAAAAAGGAAGCAATCCAAATCTACTTTTTTTTTGTAAAATAAATGTTTAGATTGATGAAAGGTGTGTCCCTTATAAAGTCAGAGAATATCACAAACCTTATCAATGATATGTGAAAATTACATATCTCTTATCAGTGGGAAAGATTTATGAATGGAATATAAGTCAAAGTTAAACTTGACCAGACGTGCCAACGGCTCCAAATCTATTTTTAATTGCTGAAGCATAATTATGAAATAATACAAAGAATTACGATATTAATTGTGAAGGCAATTGGTACTGACAGATACTGTTGCAAAACGTGCGCAATATAGCAGCCTGCAGTTTGAAATCCATGGGATGGAGAAGGGAAGTTGCAGCAAATTAATTAATTATCTCCCAACTGCCCAAGACTTTTAGTAGCCATTATGGCTTTTTAACTTTTCTTTCCTTATGAGACGGCGAAAAGATTCCTGGAAAGGTCAATATAATGCATGCTTGGCACTGTCCTGCAGGGAATGGTTTACTGATACTGATATGGTTACATGTTTTCTGATGCGGATAGTTAAGTTCTGCTGCTATATGTTTAGTTCATTAGGGGAGATTTTTTAATTTGTTCTGTTTATGCAGAGTTGGTGCCCTGATATATTTAGCTCATTTTTGTAACAGAATGGTTGAGTCCTTTCAAGTATTTGGTTCTGTTGGCAGCAAGTTGTTGTATAGCTGCTGGTGCTTTTGTTTTTGTTGTTGACTTGGCCGTAAAAGTAATTATATATATATATCGGGTTAGAATATCTCTCGTCTTTTAATATAATTGTTTACTTAAAAAAAGAACCGATGAAAATTATCAAAAATTGTTTGCAAGTGTATGTTGAGCAGTGTGAGGATAGCACAGAAAATACTATCAATTGCAGCATCGCGACAACACCACAAGAATATATAGTACACTATACACGAGCATCAATTTGATCCGCCTTTACTTACCAGTAAATATTTTATATTTTTTTCACGACTAAATATCAAATATATATAACGACCATGATCATCATATATATATATATTAAATAAACAGAGAAGACAGGGTACGTGTGAAAAGGAAGAGCGATATGGTGGGGCGAGTTGATGAAAGAATGTTAGCTTTATAAGCTGGAAAGATAAAGAGAAATGTGATGACGGATCCTGGCATCACAAGGGTATTGTGAGTTGGTGAAGTACAGAACTGTACAAATTGCTAATCTTTAACCATAATTATATGATATATATATTCTTCCTCTCAAGAGAAAGAAAGATAAGGTAATGAGAGGACAACCATAAATAAGTTATACCCTTTCGCCTTCGTCAATACTTTTTAGGATACTGTAGACAGAGAGAATCCTCTCATGCAGTATCTAAAACCACCCAAAAGCACAATAAAAAAATTGCTGCAGGAACAGATGTATGTGTCTGTGCCTGTTTGGCTACAGCCCAAAGGGGCTTTTTCAAGGGATTTTCACTTCAAAAGCAATTTTAATAATAATTGGATCTGTTTGTTTATAAAATTGCCTCTAAAAAAGAGAACTTCTACGGTACTTTCAAAGATTTGACGGTTTTGGAATAATTATATATTGACCGATAGATGAGTAGTAATTTATTTAATGAGGTGAAGTCAAAATTTTACTTTTCAACTAGGAAACCTTTGGTTTTACATATTTGACGTCCTTAGTAATTAAATAAATTTTTTACTTTTATAAATTTAATTATGATTATTTAAAAAAATATGATAAATCTTTTACAAGCATTTTAACTTACGTTTACAGAAATAAGATCCATCTGTGAACCCTAATCACCCTAACATAAAGCCGTGCATGAGAAGGGGAGAAGAGAGGGGGCGGCCTCCTGGCCACCAGCGACCGCACGCTGCATAGGAGGGGCCACGCAAGGCGGCGGCTGCACGTAGGAGAGAGATAGATCTGCAAGTTCCTTCGCGGCGGAGGGGGAACAGGATGGTGGCCTCAGGCCACAAGCGGTTAGGCGCCGCGTGTGAGAGGGGTCGCGCATGGCGGCCGTCGTCAGTGGCAAAGAGAGAGATTTGCGAGTAGGGGGGAGAAAGAGGGACTGAGTGACCGACGACGGCGAGGAGAAGAGAAAGGGTCGCGCATGGCGGCTGACGACGGCTGTGAAGTCGTGCGCGTCACGGTGGAGGGAAGGAGGAGTGACGCGAGGGTGGCCGGTTGTCACATGAAGACAGATCCATGACAGTGGCGGAGAGGAGTGGTGCATAGTGTTTGACGGCGGTGGACAACCGAGTCTCGTGGCCGTCGATGGCAGCGCACCAACATGATTCCCTTTCAAATACCTTGAGTTGTTTGGACTGTATAAGGGTTGCATTTTTTATTTTAAAAAAACATTGAAATTTGAAAAGAAAGGTATGTACAAATCCTTTCCATGGTTCTGCAAATAAAAAGATAGAAGAATCAAGTTGCACGAGCAAATAGAGTGTGCGAGAGAAGAAGAAGATTGTGTAAGGATTCAAAGACTTTCTAATTTGATTTGATAAAATAATATATATTATATTTTAGATGATTTATTTTTCAATTTTAGATAATTATTAATTATTAATTTAATTTATCTGAGGTAAAAAAAAATTACTGAGGAACTAGATTGTAAAATAAGAAGTGAAAGTATAAATAATAAATGAGATGAGATGATTTCATTAAATGAAATTCAATCAGCTATTGGTCCATTTTGGGTTAAGTATAATTGATTTAGTGGATATTGGGTATTGATTATGGACATGAGATCACATATTATTTATATTTACGCATCAAAAAGTGATTTTATTTTATCATCTAAATATAAATCAATTCTTTTGAACTCACTTTTAAAATATCATTACCAAACACAAATCAATTTTTTTAGTCTTGATTTTTTTAAATCAATTCTTTTAAAAACAAACGGAAAACACACACACACACACACACACACACACACACACACACACACACACACACACACACACACATATATATATATATAGCCGAATTCAGATAACTTCTTTCTCCCTCCACCATTGTGCCGATCTTCTTCCTCCTGAAATAGACAACTATAAACACGAAAAGAGGGGTTGAATTATGTTTATCAGAATTTAAACAACGTTGAAATCTTTTCGCAAATAGAAGCTTAGTTCAGAGACAAGCACACCACTTGAAAAAAGGATAAGAAAACTAAGGCAACTAAAGAGTTTAAGGAAAGAGAGATTGACACAGTTATTTATCCTGGTTCACTCTTCAAAGCAAAGAGCTACGTCCAGTCCTTGGCAGCACCAAGATTTATCCACTATAACTGATCAGGTTACAGACTCTAAGTATTGTTTGCACACCTAGCCTCTTCAGGCTCCAAGACAAGTATTATTTGCACATCTAGCCTCTTCAGGCTCAAGACAAGTATTCTTTGCACACTTTGCCTCTTCAGGCTCACTAAGGTTTGTTTGAGAGATTTGATTTGTAATAAATACAATTTCAAATAAACAGATCTTTCACTAACACTCAGAGAGTGGTTTAACACTACTAGAAAACCATCATTTTCGGACGGAATGTCAGACGGATTTCGGACGAAAATTGGACAAATTTCGGACGGATTTCGGACGGAATGACACCCGTCTGAAAAAGCCTCGTGGGAAATTATAAAAATCGTCCGAAATTCTGTCCGAAAATATTTACGGACGGAATATGGACAACATGGAAATCCGGATTTTGGTTATTGTTCGACGGATTTGGGACGGATGCTGTGATTTTGTTGGTTATTGTTCGGACGGATTTCGGACAGATTTATTTTTGTTTTCCAATGGATTTGGGACGGATTTCCCACGGAAGAATGAAAAGTCAGAATCTGTCACGGCCAGGCCGTGATGCTCATCACGGCCGTGACATGTCAACTGAGCCACACCCCTTCTAGGCAGAATCTGTCACGGCCAGGCTGTGATACCCATCACGGCCGTGACATACCATTTAGTGAAGCAATGTTCAAGGCAGAAGCTGTCATGGTCAGGCCGTGATGCCCATCACGGCCGTGACATATCAACTGAGCCAGACCCCTTCTAGGCAGAATTTGTCACGGCCAGGCCGATCACTAACATTTGCAGTTTCACATTCCCTTCCATTACAGTTTCACTATCTATGCGAATTATATGGCACCGATCACTAACATTTGCAGTTTCACATTCAATCACAAAATCATGAATTTGACTATTGTTACAAAATACAGTCTTGGTACCATACAACTTCTAAAAATCAAATACCAATTGCTGCATGCAATCCAAAAGTCATGACTTAAAAACTATCAGAAGATCAAGCCACTGTGAACTGTGAAGGTCATGTAATGAACCAAAAAAAAAAAAAGTTGCCAGAAGAACTATATGACCCACTTGAGTACTGCCTTGTCATGTTCTCTCGGTTTGAAAGTTCAGCAGCTGCTCTTGCAGCCATGCTTGCAAGTTCTGCAGATTCTGCAGCAGCCTCTGCAGCAGAGGCAGCATCTTTGAATTCTATGTTCCTATTCTGCTTACCCATAGGAAAGGCACTCCTATTTTCAGAACTCGAATCTCTAAAATCCATTTCTTGTCTTCTAGTTCCTATAAGAAAGAATCCCAAATATTCAGGCAATAGAAAGAACAAAAGCCCCAAATTCATTTGCAATTACTGTCTTCAAAATTTTACCTGAAGGTCTAGTTTCTGGATTAGACACCCCTGATGCCGTTGACTGATTGCCACTGGCCTTTCTAGAGGCACCACTTGCATTCTGCTCATATGAATATGTAGATACATCATCCATCGGTCTAAGTTGTGATGAAGCACCTATGTTGGGAGAAGCCTTTTCATCACGAACAGATGGAACATGGCCTTGAGAAGACTCTGGATAAGTAGCCTTCTCAACAGTTTCTCAACCAACTAAAATGACAACATTAAATTAGAATAAATCTGAAAAGAAATGAGCTTTAACATGATCCTATCCAACTTCAAGAAGACAAGTAAAGGATCCTCGTCTTAGTGCTCACGTTAGCTCATATCTACTTCATCAAGCAAGCATAGCCGTGTCAAACGAAGGTTAAATTTCAAGATTAAAATCTGAAATTGGTTTAGGGAAACACCAATTCAAAGTCCCAATTTCATAAAACAAGGTTAAATTTCAAGATTAAAATCTGAAATCAAAGGGTTAGGGTTTCAAAATCAATTTGGGGGGTTTTGAATCTGAGACACAAGAGAGGGTTTTGACTCACCCAAGGTGGAAGAGGAAGAAAACATGGTGGCTGCCTTGGAGGTACAGCAGCAGCGGCGTCACGGCGGCTCCGGCAAGGACAAGACAGCAGCACTCCCTGTGATAGAGACAACAACCAAACGAAGCGAAGCAGTCCAGTATGTGCAGGGCGGCGTGCGTGGTCGTCTTCCTCCTACTGTGCGGTGGTCGGACAGCGACGGACGGCGGGTTGCAAGCGGCGCTCGCAGTGGCTGGCACGACGTGAAGCTGAACGCGTGTCATCCCCTCACTCTAGGTGACGGCCCGACGACGCTCCATGGTGGCTGGAGGCGTGGCTGAGTTAGGGGAAGGAGGAGGAAGATGAAGTGGGAAGGAAGAGAGAGATGGAGTCAGGAGGAAGAAGAAGAAAGAAAGAAAAAGAAAAAGAAAAAGAAAGAAGTGGGTTCTGTTGAAGGAGGAAGGAGAAACGTAAAAAGGAAGGGAGGGACGCGTGAAATAAAGGGGAGGGAAGAGAAATTTTTTGATTTTTGTACTGGTGGGTATAAAATAAGTGATAAATGTTAAGCCTAAAATATACATGTTTTGACTTTTTGGAAACTAAAAATAAATATTGATAAATATATGATTTCGAAATTCAAATTAGAGTAAAGATTAATAGTTGAACTGATTAACTAAGAAAATACTCGGTCCAAAATTTAATCTCCGATTAAGGTCAAACCAGTTTATTTTCAACTCTAAAATTAAATTGAATGAAAATGCTTTTCTCTTAATCATATTATTTAAAATATTTTCCTGTACTGGTAATTATAGTGACAATAACGTAAATTATTGTCTAGTAAGCATGCATTCACTGAAATAAGTCAGTGCTAACGCACCCAATAAAATAATTTGAAGAGAGTAATTCAATTACTCAAACTAAACCACATAACAAAATGAACATAAACATCCAAATAAAATAATTAATCATATGTGTAAAAACTAGGGTGTTACACAGGACATATGTTTTCCTATATCTTGCATCACTCCATGAGTTATTGCAACACTCATTACATGTAATTGAAAATAAACAAAGAAGTATTAAGATTTTTATTCAAGTATTGGCTCAATATCACAATAATATTCACCACACTCAATTACACACATACACACATGCATATAGTTATTGAATATCCCTAGGCAAGCTCTCCTTACCTTTGAAGACAGACAAGTAAAGGATCCTCGTCCTAATGCTCACGTTAGCTCCAAGAGTGTAATTATCTAATCCATCAAGCAAGCATAGCCGTGTCAAACGTCTCAGAGAGGGAATCAAACAACGCGCAACAATCAGAAATCAAGATATCAATTACGCATGAGATAATAACATAAATGCTTTTCTCTTAATCACATTATTTAAAACATTTTTCTGTACAGGTAATAATAGTGACAATAACATAAATTATTGTCTAGTAAGCGTGCATTCACTGAAATAAGTCAGTGCTAACGCACCCAATAAAATAATTTGAAGAGAGTAATTTAATTACTCAAACTAAACCACGTAACAAAATAAACTTAAACATCCATTCTAATTTGATCTAAACACTTAATCTTATTACCAAACAAGGTTATTTTCAAAGAAAATAATGTTTGGAGCCTACTCTTAGGTCCTAACAAGTCGATTTGGGCTCTAATAGGAACAAACAAGTCCATTTAGGCTTCATTAGGACCATAGAAGTTCAATTGGGCCGATCGGGGCAATTGGCCCAATTATGTCCTAACAAGTCAATTTGGGCTCTATTAGGATCAAACCAGTCCATTTGGGCTCCATTAGGACCAAAGAAGTACAATTGACCCAGTTAGGTCGTATATGACCTAAAAAGTCCATTTGGGCACTATTAGGATCAAACAAGTCCATTTGGGATCCATTAGGACCAAAGAAGTACAATTGGACCGTACGGGGCAATTGGCCCAATTAGGTCCTACGAAGTCGATTTGGGCTCTATTAGGATCGAACAAGTCCATTGGGGCTCCTTTATGCCCGAAAAAGTACAAATTGGCCTAGTTAGGTCGTATATGACCTAAACAGTCCATTTGGGTTATATTAGGATCAAACAAGTCCATTTGGGCTGCTTTAGGACCAAATAAGTACAAATTGACACAGTTAGGTCCTATATGACCTAAAAAGTCCATTTGGGCTCTATTTGGATCAAACAAGTCCATTAGGGCTCCATTAGGACCAAAAAAGTACAATTGGGCCGTACTGGGCAATTGGCCCAATTAGGACTTAACAAGTCGATTTGGGCTCTATTAGGATCAAACAAGTTCATTGGGGCTCCATTATGCCCGAAAAAGTACAAATTGGCCTAGTTAGGTGATATGATCCAAAAAAAAAAGGATCATGTAAATTTTCGGATCTATCTGATAGTGTGATTTCACATCACATTTCATGTACATTTTTGCATGCATTTTCATATAGTTTAGGCATATTTAAATTGATTTTTAGTAGTTTTTACCTTGGAACGGGTAAGGCGGTTTTGTGGTGTTGTTTTGCAGAAATTAAGGTAAAATGCTCAAGATTGACCATGATGGAGCTTGGATGAAGATAGGGCTGGAAAAGTGAAGAAAATGAGCCAAACAGAGCCCATCACGGCCTAGCTGTGATGACCATCACGGCCATGATCAAGCAGAGCAGAAGGCAAAAGTCAGAAGCTGTCACGGCCTAGTCGTGATGCCCGTCACGGCCGTGACATGTTAGCTGATCCAGACAGAACCGATCACGACCTAGCCGTGATGAGTGTCACGGCCGTGACAGACCAAAATTTGAAAGCGCGCCCAAGGAAAATATAAAAAATAGCAAATTCCGTGTGAAATACGTCCGAAATTTTCGGACGGATTTCAGACGGATGTAAGAAATATAAAAAATAACACAATCCGTCTGAAATCCGTCCGAAATTTTCGGACGGATTTCAGACGGATCAAGGAAAATATAAAAAATAACACAATCCGTCTGAAATCCGTCAGAAAATTTCGGACGGATTTCAGACGGATGTAAGAAATATAAAAAATAACACAATCCGTCTAAAATCCGTCCGAAATTTTCGGACGGATTTCAGACATATCAGGGAAAATATAAAAAATAAATCCGTCTGAAATCCGTCCGAAATTTTCGGACGGATTTCAGACGGATCAGGGAAAATTTAAAAAATACCACAATCCGTCTGAAATCCATCCGAAATTTTCGGACAGATTTCAAACGGATCAAGGAAAATTTAAAAAATAACACAATCCGTCTGAAATCCGTCCGAAATTTTGGACGGATTTCAGACGGATCAAGGAAAATATAAAAAATAACACAATCCGTCTTAAATCCGTCCGAAATTTTGGGAAAATTTCGGACGGAAACATTTCCGTCCGAAAATTCAAGTTTTCTAGTAGTGTAAATGTAAAGCTTAGGAAAGTTTGCGTAATAACTTCAAATGATTGAAGAATACAGAATGAAAGAATGAAGATATTAATGCACAGAGTAATGGCTCTTTAATGCTATGTGTATTCTCTATACTTCATCTTCAATGACTTCTGTATTTATAGTCTTCAAGCATTTAGGATCCGTTAGAGGCATTCCCACAGATATTGGCTTCAAGCAGAACTTCATTAAATGCAATAGAGTCGTTCTGGGCAGCCATTAATGCAATAGGAACGTTGGTTGTACTATAACATGAAGAATCATGGCTTTATGCATCGTGATACAACCATATCAGAGTTGTGCTGAGAGATTTTTGTACTTTGCTGAGTATAATTTCCTTTTTGTGTAAGGATCATAGGTACTAGAGAATAAAGCATGTTGGAAACATTCTTTAACCGGTCTTTGGTTCTGAAATCCGAGGTTGCTTGAGAGAGTAACTTCTGACTTTTCTTGATTCTGGTTCTTGAAATAAGATACTGAAAATTCTTATAGAATCCGCGTTCATAAGATAAGCGCGTCCATCTAGCCATTTAAGATTTTACATTTGGACGGGCTAGTAGACGAGCTCCATATGCCACGTCATTGGACAGATACTCCTTTAAATAGTTGAACGTAACCTAGTAGACGAGCTCCATATGCCACGTCATTGGACGGAGCTTATCATTAAGGACTTAGCAAGTCCAAAGACTTGTGTGGACGAGCGCTTCTGCTACTTTAGTGGACGAGCTCTTCTGCTACTTTAGTGGACGAGCTCTCCTGTTACTTTAGTGGACGAGTGCCTTTGTCACTTTAGTAGACGAGCACTTCTGTCACTTTAGTGTGGGATGTGCGCTTCTATCACTTGTGTTGGACGTGCGCTTCAATTACTTCAGTGAATAGATGATTCTTACAGTTTTAATCTGCACACTAGATTGACAAGTTAGCAACCAATATGAAGGTTAATTAAATCATTAACCAATGTTTAGTTCTCATCAAAACTTAGGGAAATGCACATCAGACATTTTAGAGACGTAACAATCTCCCCCTTTTTGATGATGACAAACATTGAGATGATTTAATGAACCTCAGAAAATATCAACAAAGAAAATAGCATATAACATACAGGTTGAAATTTTCTTAAGCGCACAGGTCATGCATATGCTTGATCAGACATTAAGATTAATCATATAATCCGTTTAACTTAATCACACATAAGTTTGACTTGTTTTACTTTGAAATTATTATCAGAGCAATCTTACTTAAGATTTATCCGACCAATTATAGCAACTATCAGAACATACTCATGTCCATGTATTATTTAAGATTCATATCATATTCATTCATATATTCTTCTATAACACATTTCTATCACATTTCTCATTTCTCGCATTCTCCCATTCTCCCCCTTTTGTTAACATTAAAAAGGGTTATCAAGTTTTATTTAAGAGATATGTTAAGGGCAAGATAACATGTTAAGAAAATCATAGTAATGCAGCAAGTATATGAGATATACTCCACTTAAACTATTGTATCATCACTCCCCCTGAACTAATGCTTAGTTAAAAGAACATGTATATAGGAGTAAAGACAGATTTAGCATAGACAGGTTAACATTTGACATGTCATTCAACAATGCAATGCATGTTTAGATTATCTCTAATAAATAAAAACCTTTCTTCTGCGAGGGGTTTACTGAAAATATCAGCCCACTGATTTTCAGTTTTAACAAACTTAATATCAAAGATGCCTTTCTGAATATAATCTCTAATAAAATGATATTTGATTTCAATATGCTTAGCCCTAGAATGCTGAATTGGATTTTTAGTTAAGCATGTAGCACTGGAATTATCACACCATACAGATATGTTATGTTCATAAATAGAGTAATCCTCAAGTTGATGTTTTACCCATAAGAGTTGAAAGCAGCAACTGGCAGCAGAGATATATTCTGCTTTAGCAGTAGACAGGGCAATGGTTGTCTGCCTCTTGCTTGACCATGATACTAAACTTGCTCCAATGAAGTGACATCCTCCACTGGTGCTTTTTCTTTCTATTCTGTCTCCAATAAAATCAGCATCACAATATCCCACTAATCTGTATTCTTTTGATCTTAAATACAACAAACCAAGATTAGTAGTTTCAAGCAAATATCTAAATATTCTTTTAATTAACAGCCTTAAGATGATATTCTCTAGGATCAGATTGGAATCTAGCACACATAAGACACTAAATTGAATGTCAGGTCTGCTTGAAGTTAAGTATAGTAGAGAGCCAATCATACCTCTGTAGACAGTTTGATCTACCTTTTTACCTTCATCATCTTTGCTTAGTTTTGTATTGGGTTACATAGGGGTTTTCATGAGCTTTGTATTTTTCATTTTTTATTTCTTGAGTATCTCCTTGGTATATTTTTGTTGATGAATGCAAATTCCATCACTTGTCTTCTTGATTTGTAATCCAAGAAGAACTTCAATTCTCCCATCATGCTCATCTCAAATTCAGCTTGCATTAGATTTGAAAATTCCTTGCACAGCTTTTCATTAGTTGCTCCAAAAATAATATCATCAACATATATTTGAATTATAATAAAGTCCTTTTTAAAGCATTTCTTGAACTGAGTAGTGTCGACTTGTCCTCTAGTAAAACCATTATGCATGAGAAAAGAACTGAGTCTATCATACCATGCTCTAAGTGCTTGTTTCAAACCATGTAATGCCTTTTTAAGTTTGAAAACGTGATCTGGTTTATCAGTATCCTCAAAACCAGGGGGTTGTTTAACATACACTTCTTCTTCAATTATACCATTTAGAAAAGCACTTTTTACAACCATTTGAAACATGGTAATTTGGTGTTTTGCAGCATATAACATTAAAATGCGTATGGCTTCTATTCTAGCTACAGGTGCAAAGGTTTCAGTATAATCAATACCATCTTGTTGGTTATAGCCTTGAGCTACTAAGCTTGCCTTATTTCTGACAACTTTATCATCTTCATCCAATTTGTTTCTGAAGACCCATCTTGTTCCAATAACCGTCTTGTTTTTAGGCTTAGAGACAAGAGTCCAGATGTTGTAATCGTAAATGTGATGTGCAAGTGTACACAGTCAAACAAGTAATAAAGAGTGAGTAGAGATCGTTCCATCGAGGATTTAAATGTATCGAATACAAATTCTAGAATTAACCTTCCCTATTTAGCTTAACAAAATAAAACGTAACTTTTAAGCATGTAAATTAAATGGAGTAATTGGGTGTCCGAACAGTAAGTAATAAATTCAAGGAATTAATAGAAACAATAAATGGGTGTTTAGAACAGAGATGGAAACAGCTAGGATTCAAATCCTTTGTAATATTAACTTCAGGGTAATTGATGCTTCATGATGCTACAACATTTAGTCCAGGAATTGAAGTTTGCTTTCCAGCAGTAAAAATCGAGTTCATTAAAAGCTTCTTATTCCTAAGTTCATATTGATTTCCCTTAGTTGTCAGATAATTGCATCCAGCTACTTAAAGATGTGATACCCTAAACTCGGTCATCACATGGTTACCCTTTTTGCGGAAAAGAACACATTAAAACACTAGCCGCTTTCGGAAAAGAAAACTTTTTGTATCAAATTACCGAAAAGGTACTTAAATTTTTTTTAAAAGAGGTTAAGAAAAGGTGATGAACACTCAGAACATGAATATAAACATCATACATAGATACATATATAACATTTCCCCATTGGGATCTTAAGTTTTTGGATTACCAAAACGGGCCTTAAACAAACAGGCCAACTTCACTGAAAACATAAACTAAAGAAACAAATAAAACATCAAACTGGGAATGAAGAATCTGGGTGCTGAACTCAAAAGGAGACTCTAAAAAGCCAGGGACAAACAAAACTACTCCAAAAAGCCGACGACGATCACCAAAGCCTCCTACAGTCTGAGTGGCCACAAACACTACCTCCAGATGAGATATCAGACTCCGGAACGATAACCTCCCCACCATCGTCGATCGGAACATCGTCCTCTCTGGGGTCCTGTGGATGGTACTCTGCCTCTAGGTCGTCCTCCCACCAGTCGCCTACCAACTCAAGAGGCTCCTCCTCCGGATCCTCTTCGGGATCCTCTTCATGGTCCTCCTCGATAGGTTCCTTCGGCTCAACGTGTGGATGAAGAAGTCCAGTCATCTGTAGAGTATGAAGGTACAGCCAGGGAGGTAGAAGTGCCACTGTCCGTGTCTCGATCATGTGAATCCTCCGGATCGGTTCTCCGTTGGCAATAGACTTCGTCGTCGTAATCGGTCCCCGATACATAGTTGTCGTCGCATCATCACTCACCGTCCAGTTCCTCACCAGCCCAGTCTCGTCGAACACCCGATTCCTCGAAATCGAGGGTGCTAGGGGAACGTTGGGTTCCATCTAAAGCACGTACATATACTGATACAAGAAAAGGAAAGTAACATATAGATATGCAAGAGTGAGATACCGTCATAAGATATATCCCACAACAACCATATACATGATACATGCAACACATAATCAAGTCAACAGTTAAATCATGCATAATCATAATATAACCGTGTAATATCAAGGGATCTCAAGCCCGCACAATCAATTTTCGAAAATATGCATGACACTTCAATATCAGGCTCTATCCTAATCTCATGAGATCTCAACACCGTGTTTCACTGGAGAAGAATTAGAGTTTGTCAATCTCTAGCCCACCGGGCAGTTGCCTCCATACCCTCATGCATTTAAGGTCTCAGGACGAGCAACGTCACATGTGCCTCTGAACCGGTCACATGGACAGACTCCCAGATACCACCTTGTATTTGATATATAAGAAAGGCACGTCTTCCTGGGGAAATGCACATGGAAAATATTTTGTTTACAAGGTTTTCTTTGTGTTCATTCTTTTTCGCTGTCGAAGCTCAAAGCTAACGACTAAATCATCATTTCCCCATCACTTGAAAACTCAGAAACATAGGACACACAGTCCGAATGCTCAATCACAATGCCTTAAACCGTGGCCGCAGTCCAGGGTTGTGGTCATAAAAATCAATTATACTTTTATTCATGTTTTAAACTTAACATGAAAATGACAATAGCCCACAACAATGAAATCAGAACGCACTGTCCTCGATTTCAAGAATTGGACTCTCAATCCATAACATCGTGAATAGGACTCATAGTCCCGAATTAACACTGATCCAAGATCACATGCGCATAACTGAATACTAGAGGCGACGTCTCGCGTTCTAGATTCTCTTTATTAAGTACTTTTTTTTCGTTCAGTGAAAATCAAATTCAAAACCGAATCCGCGATAACCTATCCAGGCTATCGGAAAGTTTCTAAAACATTTAGGAAAAACATTTTCTTTGAAAATATTTTATAAAGCATCTTTGAAATACTTTTATCTTTGAAAATTTCCCCCAAAAGGACATTTCCAAATAGTTCATAAAAGTTTTCACTTGAAAACACATAGTTTGAAAAGGATTTTTCTATTGTATAACAATAGTTCACCAAACCATTTCAACATTTAAAATAGTTCTTTAAGTTAAAGAGCTTTTGGAAAAGAACACCAATCCTTTCATCTTCAAAGCTTATTCAGGTTTTTAATCCTTATAACAGTTGAGCACAGACACAAGTCTGGCTTAGCAAACTTTCAATCAACAGCAGTATATATTCTTAGTTCAATGTTAATATCACAGTTGAAAACAGTTCATCACAGATATGCATTATAACATTTAGAGTAAGTATATTCAACATCAGATAATAGCATAACAGTTCAAGTACATCAGATCACCAAGTAAGTTCAATCAACATATAAATATCCAATTAAACACCTACACACATGCATACAGTTATTGAATATCTTTAGGAAATCCCCTCTTACCTCACGTGGAAGTTAAGAGTTTCGGATTCGAAGAGAAAATCTCACGAACGTCCTCGCTCCGCTTGGCGATGGAAGTCTAAGGTTACAAAATATGAAATCGTGAGTCAAAAACTCAATCAAAGAACACCAACCACAAGGTATACCCCCCCCCCCCCAAACTTATATTAATGGTTGTCCTCAACCATTTTGGTAAGGATCCATATTTCAAAATATTTTACCAACATTCTCAAATTCCACCTAAAAGGGTATTACATTATTTTTTCATGGAGATTGGTTTGTAATGTGGTTTAAAACAGAAAGAGGGGCCCAGGCTCAAAAGGGTAATACTTGAGGGTTGGCCTTTTAAGTTTCAGTATCTAAATAAACAAAAGTGCCTCAATCCAATTTGTGCGCAACAATGAAATGTGCAATCAATCATAGAAATAAGGTAAGTTTTGCAGAGAAAACACATGAATCGAATGCATAATGAAAGAATATGTTGAAGCCCAAGAGCTCACAGGATTTATGCTGCAGAGTGCTGCAGCATCTTGTTTAGTCTCACACACCCCCAAACTTAGGTTGAAATCTAATTCAGACCTCATCCTCTCATCCTCGGATAAGGGTTTGCAACCCAATTCCCATATTGAATGATGAATTTGAATGAATCCTCTTTTGAAATCCATTTTAAGGTAGGGAATTTTTATGCTGAGAAAGGATTAATTCAGGGTATTCATGTATTGTACATGCAACACAACATACACAAACAACGGGTCTTCATCAGAAGCACATGGATAGTTAAACCATTCATTCAATCATTTACTTTTTCTTTCAAAAAGGCCCCCACTTTCCATTAATCCCAATTCTTTTGAAAGAGTGTGGGCATTGCAAACTTCAAACAACTACAGAAACAAACTATTGCAACCAATAACAGAAATGAAAAATGAAAACAAATAACACTAAAGAGAAGTTTGAAAAGGGTCCTGGTCATCTGGTGTTGCAGGAAACTGCAACACCTTGGGTTAGGACTTCTGCTCAAGGCTGAGCTATTCCGGCACTGCTCCTCGTGCCTCCTCCTCTTGCCATCTTCCTCATGATGGGTTTGCTTGTTACTAGATTTTCTCTGGTAATAGCCACCTCCAGGCTTACATCTCATGCTACCTCCACCACATCCCCTCCACCAGTCTGTGCCTTAGCTTTGGCCCATTTTGCAATTTTATTTACTCAGAGGTATGTTATCCTCCAATTCTTCACTGGAGTCAGAATATACTTCAGCCGCCAATTCTACCTTTGTTTTTCTTGGCCTAGGGGGAGCTGTGTGCTTGATTCTACCATTTTTGGGTGGAGGGGGGCCTTCAGGCTCAACTTCAGCCACCTTCTTCTTGCCTTTGTCTTTGCTGCTGGGTTGTGCCGGAGGTGGGGTGGGATCCCTTGGTGGTGGTGGTGGTGTCCAGTCAGAACTCACTTCATTATTGTTCACAGAGTGCTCACTTACTGTGGGATTTTCATGGGGACTTCTGGATTTTGATCTGGCATAAATGGATTGTTAGGAACAAGGTCCGGTACCTTGGGGTTGTTCGGAACATCTTTTTTCACGGGTTCAGGGGCTTGGTATTTGAAGGGTTCAAACAATGCTTCAGGTAACTGGGGAGGGGAACTGCCTAGTCTCATCTTGTTGATTCCTAGGGTTCTCTGCAACCACAAATGCTGCTCCTTGGAAAACTCCAAGAAGAGCTGTTGTTGCTGCATGTTATGCTGTAGCATTTGACAGCACAGCTCCACCTTGTTGTTCAAATCATATGGGTGTTCCTGCTGCTCAACTGGAGGAGTTGACCCTCGTACCCTTGATGCTGATGCTCCAAAACGCTTAACAGCCAACCGATCGATGGCCCCCTTTTTTTCATTGATCTCATCTTCAGGAAAAGCCTTCACTCCACTTTTCAGACATAAAGAAGTGATTAAGGACGAGAAAAACAGCAGTCCCTTGTTCCTGAATGTGCAAGTAATAATTTCCCTTTCAATCAGTTGCCCCACATCTACTCTTTTATTCTTCAAAATTCAAAACAAAAGAACTAACCTCTCTTTGTTCACTGTTTCTAAGTGCGCGGTAGGAATATTTTTGGTTCTGATGATATGGTACCACACCTTAGCCAATGGGGTGGGATCAGGCCTTGTTATTTTCTAGTTCTCGTCCGTCTGTATCCAAGCTGCTCCTTCCACTGTGACTTCTTTCATCATGTCATTTAGATCTTTCTCCTCAACAGTCTTTAACAGATCTGAGTACTCACCCTCAACATCTTTCAAGCCCCACCTCTTGTTCAACGTAGCAGCAGAGAACGATACCTTTGAACCCCTAACCATGACATGCTTTTGCTGGGGTGAGGTCAGATAGGCATAAAACTCGCGCACAAAAGAGATTATAGGGTCTGTTGGCTGAGCCACGAACTTCTTCCAGTTGTGATTGTCTATGAGCTCAGTAATTTCCTCCGTGAGCCCATAAAGAGTGGAGTCCAAAAGGAAGAAACCCTTTTCTAAGTGGGAGTTTGATGAGTGTGATTTCACCTCATATTTCCATGATATTTTGCATGCATTTTCATATAGTTTAGGCGTATTTTATTTGATTATTTGTTAGTTTTTACCTTGGAACGGGTAAGGTGGTTTTGTGGTGCTTGTGTGCAGGAATCGAATATTAAATTGCTTAGGATCGGTTGTGTTGAAGCTGGCTTGAAGATGGAGCTTGGAAGGCAAGAAAATGAGGCAAACAGAGCTAATCACGGCCTAGCCGTGATGGCCATCACGGCCATGATCAAGTGGAGCTGAAAAGAAAAAATGGAAAAGTCAGAGTTGATCACAGCCAGACCGTGATGCCTATCACGGCCGTGACATGTCAACTGAGCCAGACACTCACAGGCAGAATTGATCACGGCCATGCCGTGATGGTGGTCACGGTTGTGACAGACCATTCAGTGAAGCAACCTCCAGGACAGAATCTGTCACGACCGTGACGCGCAATCTATGGATCTTTAGAAACTGATTTGATCTGGTTTTTGTATTGGCTTGGGATTCAAGTTACCCCAGATTATAAATAGCCCTCTAGGGTTCGAAACTGGGGACTTTTGGGACTGCTAACCTTAGGCAAAATTAGGATTCTTCTTCTTATTCTCAATCTCTTCTCTCCTCTAGGATTTTCTCTTTATGTTATTTTTAATCAAGCTTGCTACAATCATGGCAATGCTTGAGTAGTAGTCTTGTTTCTAGGAATTGGGGTTATGCCCAAGACTTGTTTATGGTGATGAATTGATGTTTGATTTCTTGTTAATTTCAATTTTTGCTTCGATTTGATCCCTATTGTTTTAATTACTCGTAAATTCGGTGGCCACTTATTTGCGTGTCGTAGATACACTAAGGACGAACTTAGCGTTGAACTTAGGAATCAGATCTATAGGAATCAAACTTAGGACTTAAATCACGAGAGTTAGAAGCGGTCCTTAGAGGGTTCATGAATTGTCACGAAACTTAAATTGTTCGATTTATATTCAATTACCACGAGAGTAGGGATTGATTTAATTAGGCACGGTTTATGTTACCCGAGAGGAAGCATTAACTAATCTAGGATAAATTCGCCTTCAAAGCTAAATTTTGGTAATTAACAAGGAGAGTAGTCAATTTAGTAACGTAGGCAGTTTTGTGGTATCCCAATTCCTGGAAATCCCTTTTGAATTTGAAAAACCCCTATTTGAATTGTTTTCCCATTTTGTTTAACTACAATCTTAAATTTGATTATTACTTGATTCCGATTTCAAAAACCAAATCTTATTCTAGTTCAGTGAAATCAATTTAACAACTAATTGTTATTTAAGATCACGGTCTCTGTGGTTCGATCTCTTTTTATTACTTGACGACGAAGCCGTTCACTTGTGGATTTGAGGCCCAGCCACCATTTTTTGGCACCGTTGCTGGGGACTGTATTTTCTTGAATTTCAATTTAATTTTTAAATTGATTTTTCTGGACATTTTTTTATTATTTATTTCTTTTTATTTTTCTAGAGTATTTATCTCTCTGCCATAGGTATTTTTCTCTTTTATGCAAAGATCCCTAAGTCTTGGAAACCTTATTGAAGTTGACCCCGAGATTGAAAGGACCTTTCATAGACGTAGGAGACTACAAAGACAAAGAGAGAGAGAGAGAGGTTGATTCCCATTCCACTCATGTCGAATCTACCGAATACCAAACCACTGAAGGACTACGCAGCCCCAAATGCTAGGGGTTTACGTACTAGGATTGCTAGGCCAGAAATTGAGGTGGAGAACTACACTATACCGCCTCAGTTAATTAGCATGATTAGGCAACATCAGTTTGGAGGATTACCCTCGGAGTACTCGACTGATCATGTGGAGACATTCTTGGAATTCACCAATGCAATAAGGATTCGAGATGCCCCGATCGATGCCATACGCTTGAGGTTATTCCCCTCCTCTCTGACTGGAAAGGTGAAAGCTTGGTTGAAGCAAGTGCCCGCTAATACGTTGTCAACTTGGGACGAACTAGAGCAGGAATTCTTGGAGAAATTCTTGCCTCCATCCAAGACTGCTTACCTACAAACTCAGATCACCGGCTTCTTCCAAAAGGATGGAGAATGCTTATCCAAAGCTTGGGATCGTTACAAGGGATTGCTAGAATCTTGCCCACATCATGGACTCGAGAGGTGGTTGTTAGTGCATACCGTCTACAACGGATTGGATTACTCATCAGAGTTGTCACTTTACTCCGCAGCTGGTGGAGCCTTTATGAACAGACCTCTGACTGAAGCGTTCAATATCATTGAAAACGTAGCCACCAACTATCACCAATGGGGTTCGAAAAGAGGTAATAACCCAAAAAAGCTTTCGGGGGACTAAGTTCAAAATGAATAGTACCACTTTGATTTTGTCTAAATTCGACTCATTAAATAAACGCTTTGATAAGCTTGAAAAGGCTCATGTGAGTTCAATCGGTGCTTCTAATGTTGTTTGTGAGATTTGTGGAATGCAGGGACATGACATAATGGAGTTCCCACATGGTACCGCTCTGAGTCCGGTGCTTTGGGGGAACAAGTGAACTCTTGTCACAATTCCTATGACACGAACCCGAAGCTACCAAATTATGCTCCCCCAAATCCCTACAACCAGAGGAAGAATAATCCTTATCTCTCCTACGGGAACTACAACAACATGTTGAACCACGAATTCTAATAAGGGCAAGGTAATAGGAAACCCGCATCGGGGTATCCTCAGGTACAAAAATCTAAACTCGAGTCTCTTATGGAAAATTTTTTTGCTACTCAAACTAAGCAGAATGAAGAATTTAAGCAACAAGGTAGGGCAGTTAATGAGTCAATAAAAGAATTAACATCTAAGGTAGATAACTTAGCCATCCATAACAAGATGTTAGAAACTCAAATTGCCCAACAAGCGGGAAATTCATTGAGGCAACCGGGCAAGTTTCCTGGACAACCTGAGGTGAACCCAAATAATGAACAGTGTAAAGGGGAGAGTGATATCAAGAGTGTAGCTGAGGAGGAGGAACCTACTAAGACACAACCCTTAGGAGAGGAAGAGCCTGGTGAAAAAGTGTCTAAGTATGTCCCTCCACCATCTTACCAACCTCTGATACATTTTCCTCAAAGGTTGGCTAAGGCCAAGTTAGACAAGCAATTTGGAAAATTTCTAGAGGTCCTTAATAAATTGTACATTAATGTACCCTTCACTGAGGCATTACAACAAATGCCGACATATGCTAAATTTCTTAAGGATATCTTGTCAAATAAGAGAAAGGTAGAGGACTATGAAACAGTGGCTTTAACTGAGGAGTGCAGTGCTTTAATTCAAAATAAATTGCCTCCTAAATTGAAAGATCTAGGTAGTTTCTCTATTCCTTGGTTAATTGGTAACACTAGTTTTGATAAAGCTCTTTGTGATTTGGGGGCTAGTGTTAGTCTTATGCCCCTCTCTATTTGCAAGAAGTTGGAGATGGGTGAACTAAAACCCACAACAATCTCCCTTCAATTGGCGGATCGATCAGTCAAATTCCCTATAGGCATCTTGGAGGATGTTCCTATTAGAGTGGGTAAAATTTTCATTCCTGCAGATTTTGTGGTACTTGAAATGGAAGAGGATTCCCAAATCCCGATTATTCTTGGTAGGCCTTTCTTGGCTACCGCAGGGGCAATTATTGATGTTAAAAATGGAAAATTGACTTTAACTGTGGGTGATGATAAAGTTGAATTTGATTTAGCTAAATCTATTAAACACCCTTCTTTTGAAGATTCTTGTTGCAGGGTTGACTTAATGCACCAAGTGGTGAAAGAAGAATCCACACAAGCTTGTGTTGATGACACGTTAGAAATGTGTTTGATTGGTGGAGACTTAAATGCTTATGGAGGAGAAGTAAGGAATTATGCCCGCTTTCTGGAGGCTAGTCCAGAAATTTCTCCTAACAAAACGAAGAAAAAGAAACTTGTGTTGACACCAAAGAATAAGGATCTGAAAGATGAAGAAGCCCCTAAGGTAGAACTAAAACCTCTTCCCTCCACATTGAGGTATGAATTTCTCGGTCCTAACTCTTCCTATCCGGTAATTGTGAATGCTAGCTTCAATGAGTTGGAAACTGAGAAATTGCTTAGGGAGCTTAGAATGCATATAAAAGTGATAGGATATACAATTGATGATATTAAAGGCATAAATCCTTCTTTTTGCATGCATCGCATTTTAATGGAAGATGAGCATAAACCATCCATTGAGCATCAACGTAGGTTGAACCCTAATATGAAAGAAGTGGTTAAGAAAGAAGAGATTAAGTTGTTAGATGCGGGGGTTATTTATCCAATCTCCAATAGTGAATGGGTTAGTCCAGTGCATGTGGTTCCTAAGAAAGGAGGGATGGCTGTTATTAAAAATGAAAATAATGAACTAATCCCTACTAGGACGGTAACCGGTTGGAGAATGTGCATCGATTATAGGAAGCTAAATAAGGCAACAAGGAAAGATCACTTCCCTCTCCCATTTATTGATCAAATGCTTGAAAGATTAGCTAGGCATTCATACTTTTGTTACTTGGATGGATATTCCGGTTTTCATCAAATTCCCATACATCCTAGTGATCAAGAAAAGACCACGTTTACTTGTCCCTGTGGCACTTTTGCTTATAGAAGAATGCCTTTTGGTCTATGTAATGCACCGGCTACTTTTCAAAGATGCATGACTGCAATTTTTTCTGAATTTATTGAAAACATCATGGAGGTTTTTATGGATGTTTTTTCTGTTTATGGAACTACCTTTGATGATTGTTTAACAAATTTGTCTAAGATTTTGCAGTGATGTGAAGAAACCAATTTGGTATTGAATTGGGAAAAATGCCATTTTATGGTAAAAGAAGGTATAGTGCTTGGGCACTTGATTTCTGGTAGAGGTATTGAGGTGGATAGGGCCAAAATAGATGTTATTGAAAATTTGCCCTCACCGGTAAATGTAAAGGGAGTTATAAGTTTCTTGGGACACACCGGGTTTTACCAGCGCTTCATCAAAGATTTTTCAAAAAATTCTAAACCCTTATCTAACCTATTAATGAAAGATGTTCCATTTGATTTTAATGAGGAATGTTTGAGTGCATTTTATAGGTTGAAGGAAGCTTTGACCACCGCTCCCATTTTGCAAACACCAGATTGGAATGAGCCATTTGAAGTAATGTGTGATGCTAGTGACTACACCGGGGGAGCGGTGTTAGGACAAAGGATAGACGAGAAGGTTCATGCAATATACTATGCAAGCAAAACTCTAGATGGAACTCGAGCCAATTATGCCACAATTGAGAAAGAGTTGTTTGCGGTTGTCTTTGCATTCGATAAATTCAGATCATACATTGTGGGGTCTAAAGTCATAGTGTACATGGACCACTTCGTACTAAAGCACCTCATGACTAAGAAGGAAGCAAAGCCAAGA
Source organism: Sophora flavescens (assembly GCA_030762895.1). Lineage (NCBI taxonomy): Eukaryota > Viridiplantae > Streptophyta > Magnoliopsida > Fabales > Fabaceae > Sophora > Sophora flavescens. The sequence continues at coordinate 101,276,755 of CM061062.1, forward strand.
CTCATCCGATGGATTCTCCTTATGCAAGAATTTGACTTGGAGATTCGGGACTGGAAAGGGACGGAGAACTTGGTTGTGGACCACTTATCGAGACTTGAACCATTGGAACATGAGAAGGACAACTTGCCGATAGATGATTCTTTCCCCGATGAGCAACTGTTCGCCATCTTGGGAGAGAATGCTCCATGGTATGTGGACTTTGTGAATTATTTTGTATGTGGGATTCTACCACCGGGGTTTAATTATCAACAAAAGAAGAAGTTCTTTTCCGATCTCAAGAACTACGTGTAGGATGAGCCTTATATTTTCCGCAAGTGTGCGGATAGCATTTACAGAAGGTGTATTTCGGAAGCCGATGTTCCAAGTATCTTGAGTTGTTGTCGTTCCTCATCTTACAGGGGACATGCTAGTGCCTCGAAGACAGTAGAAAAGGTGCTTCAAGCTGGTTTCTATTGGCCACATACTTTTAGAGATGCTCGAATGTTCGTGCTTGCATGTGATCCATGTCAAAGAACGGGGAACATCTCTAAGAAGCATGAAATGCCACTCAACACTATGCTAGAAGTGGAGATATTTGATGTTTGGGGAGTTGACTACATGGGACCCTTTCCTTCCTCTTGCAATAATAAGTTCATTCTTGTAGCCGTTGATTACGTCTCTAAATGGGTGTGATCAGCCGCTGGCTCATCTAGTTTTTAACTAGTAAGACCATAGGTTTTATTCGAGTTTAATCTCGTTTTCGCCTAAATTTGGATGGAATTGTCCTCAAGCAACATTTTGAGTCTCTTAAGTAGTTTTAGGGTATTTTAGTTGATTTTGAGTCAAATAAAGCACTTACTGCTATTTCTTGTTTTCAGGTTAATAAGAAAACCAATTCTGGAATTATTCGCCCCGCGAGTGGCTACTCGCCTCGCGAGCCTGAAGGCCTGACTGTGCCAGAAATGTCATCCTCTCTACCTCGCCCCGCGAATCACCATCTCGCCTCGCGAGAAATCCAAACCCTGAAAGACAGAGACCATCACGGCCTAGCCGTGATGAAGATCACGACCGTGACAGACTGGTATTTGAAGTCTCGCCTCGCGAATCATCATCTCGCCTCGCGAGAAAGCCAATCAATGAATATCTGATTCATAAGATTCGCCTCGCAAGCGCGCGGAACCCAGAATCTCTATAAATTGCTGTTTTAGGGCAGATTGCAGCAATTTTTGGACTTTTTCTTTTCATCACTGACGGCTGCGAATTAGGGTTAGTGTTTTGTGTTACATTTGTAACGGAGAACTAATCTCCTTGGATTGATCTACTGTAATTGGTTTCCGCCGCCACTTGAGGTTCTGTAATTCCCAATTGAATTGCTATTCTCTTTCAATACTATGCTATATGTTCTGTTTGCTTAATTCAGGATTGTATAGAATATGTATTGATTTGTTTCGATGATTTTATGTTCTTATACTTAATCGCGTTTGCTTAATTCGCGTGTGTTCAATCGTGTTTGCTTACTTCACGAGAGCTTCACCCCGTTTGCTTAATTCGGGAATTAGGAACATATATCTCGTAGTGTCAATTTCGCTTGTTAATTGTTGCTACAATCGGAAAGGGATTAGAATCCGCTTAGGGCTTGGAATTATATGAATCAATGATAGTGGGAAACCGAGAACAGTAGATTAATCATTTTTAGCTTATTGATAATCACTTAGTTTGAACTGTTTTTTTCTTAATTGTTTTCTTAATTGAATTTCAAACCAAACCCCCCCAAAACTGACTTTTCTGCGAATAACAATCCAAGAGTCCTTGTGAGACGATACTCGAGTTGTCGCGCCCTAACTGCAGTTTTTTTTAAACCACTCGCTTTTTGACGCGCGTGCGACAGCGTGTCCAGGGTGGAAGCCATTCCTTCCCCAACAAGTAATGCAAAAACCGTAATCAAACTATTCAAGAAGTTGATTTTTCCAAGGTATGGAATTCCAAGGGCAGTCATTAGTGATGGAGGATCGCACTTAATTGAAAAACAATTTGAGAAACTCCTACTCAAATATGGAGTCACTCATAGGGTTGCTACACCTTACCATCCTCAGACAAGTGGGCAAGTCGAGGTTTCCAATCGAGAGATAAAGAGCATTCTGGAGAAGATTGTTTCAGGTTCGAGAAAGGATTGGTCCTTAAAGCTTGATGATGCTCTTTGGGCTTACTGTACAGCTTACAAGACTCCTATCGGGATGACACCCTTTCGACTTATTTACGGTAAGCCATGTCACTTACCAGTCGAGCTTGAGCATAAGGCTTTCTGGGCTATTAAGGTGATAAACTTTGATATAAAAGCCGCTGGGGAAAAGAGAATCCTTCAACTTCAGGAACTTGATGAGCTAAGATTGGATGCTTATGAGTCCGCACGATCTCACAAGGAGAGAACAAAGAAGTGGCATGATATGCATATCCTTCGTAGAGAATTCCATGATGGAGAACTAGTGCTACTCTACAACGCGAGGTTGCGATTATTGCAAGGAAAGCTCAAGTCTAGATGGTCCGTACCATTTAAAGTAATGAAAGTATTTCCATATGGTGCCGTCGAGGTTTGGAACTAGGAACGTGGAACATTCAAGGTCAATGGATAGAGACTGAAACACTACCTTGGAGAACATCCACTTGAGCAGGAGGTTGCGATTTCCCTCCTCGATCCAACATCGAAAGATTTAAAGGACTATGGTCAAGCTTAGGACCGTAAATAAGCGCTTCTTGGGAGGCAATCAAAGCTTTCTTTCCCTACTTAGTTTGTTTTGAATTTTGGCTTTGAATAATCGAGAAGAATTAGAGAAGAAATATCATAAATTAATGGATTTGCCAAGTGTTTTCAGGTCAGGAAGGCATGAAGAGTAAAAAGGGCATGGAAAAAAGGTCAGAATCAATCACGCCCAGGCCGTGACATGGTTCACGGCCGTGATGAGTCAACAGTTGAAGTCAGACAGTATCACGGCCCAGTCGTGACTGCCATCACAGACATGACAAGAAGGCCCCAGAAGATTAGAATCCATCACGGCCTAGCCGTGATGCATGTCACGGCCGTGATGTGAAGACTAAAAAGGGTCAGAAAGGAACACGGCCAGGTCGTGATAGTGGTCACGGCTGTGATAGGCAGCTGAAGCAAGACAGATTCCATCACGGGCCAGCCGTGATACGCATCACGCCCGTGAAACAGGATTTACCTGACATAGAATGCGTCACGGCCTGCCCATGATGAGGGTCAAGACCGTGACACGCGTTTTGCTCTGATTTTTAAACCGAAAATCCCATCCCATCTGTTCATAAACCCCTACTCTCTTCATCTTCTCCACTTTCTCTCCACCTCCATAGCCACCAAGCTCTATCCTCTTCCTTCCAACTCCTCCATTTCCTTCACCTCACATTCTTGGACGCAAACCCCCTCAACCCAAACCTACCATCTTCTTCTTCATCCACTCATCTTCTTCTTCTTCCTCTCACAACCTCCACCATACCCATTCACCCAAAAAGATTAAAAACTCACCTCCCCCATTATACCCATACCCAACCAACCCTAATCCCTTGCTCCCTAGACCTAACCCAACAAAACCCACGAGTCAAATCCTTCAATTTTGGGCAAAATCAAAAAGTCCCAATTTTGAAACCCTAACCCCTAAAAATCCGAATTTCAGAACAGTGAAGAAGGGGGTTGTGGATTTCGGTGCTCTGAGCTCATGGAAAGCAAACGTCAAAGGGCAACCGAAGCATCGCCCCCTCGCACCAGAGGAAGCAGGAACCCAGGTAACTACTCTGACTCTGACTCCTCTAACTCTGAGACTGATGATAATGGGTATGGGATTGTTTTCAAGGATAATGCTCAACAAGATAGATTCAATGCTTTGAAGAATAGGAAGATAGTCCAAACGAAATATCTATGACTGGCATCCGAGCCAGCACCCACAACCTCAGTGAGTTGTTTTTTTTTTAATTTTATTTTATCATCCCAACTACTTAATTATTTACATTGGGGACAATGTAAGTTTTTAAGCTTGGGGTAGGGGTATTATTTTTGCATTATTGCATGTTGCATTCATTTAGGGTTAGTTTTGCATATATCACATGATTAGATTGCCCCTTGCTTAGGGAATGCCTCCTATTGTGAAAAACTTTGTGCCAGTTGAATTGAGACAGTGAATTTTTGAACCCAGTTTTTGTATTCTTGTAATAAGATAAAAATGAAAAATGCTTGAGATGATCTTTTGATAGTTAATAATTAGCATGTGGTTCCTTAGATTTAGGTTTCTCATTGATTTTAAACTACTAAATGTGAGATTTTGAGCCTAAAAGGGGTACTCACTAAATCTACCCCATTCCTTGTGATCGAGTGTTTTATTCCTCTTGGATTTTGTCCTCTAGAACTTGACTTGAAACCGTTTTGAAACTTAAAAATTTTTGAAAACATTTGAAAATGATTGAGGCACTAGGTATTTTTCTGGCCTTCTGAACTTTGACTGATTAAATGCTACTTCTTAGTTGCCCAACTTTGAGCCTAAAAGAATAAAATACTTTTCTTGGTACCTTGATTTATTTTAATGAACGATGCTTGTAATGGCACCTTTTAAAGTATTGAAAAAGGGCAAAAAGGTAGTTTGAAGAATAAATTGTGGGATAAAAAGTTAGAAAAATATTTCTCTTAAGTTAAAAATCTCCCCTTCTCCAAATAAATAAATAAATAAACGGAGAAGGGGATGAGAAAAAGAAAGTGAAAAATAAAAAGTAAAAAGAAATAAAGAAAGAAAGAAAGGTGGAAAACTGAACTAAAGCCCCAAAAGGAATTTTAGAAGGTGTCATGCTTTGCATTGTTTGATATTCTGTTTAGCCTTCTTGAATTTTCCTTTTCTTGATTTCCCCACCTAATAATTAATCCTATGGCCCCATTACAACCAAAATAAAAGACCTATTGATTCTTATGTGTTTTCATTAATAAAGTAGAGATTTGGTTAATAGTCAAGCTTATGGTAGGGTACCTTCCTTGAGGAAATTGAGCGAATTGTCATATACCCTCAAACATATGAGTGAGGTGAGAAGAGTGCCCGAATTAGTGGGAGATGTGAATCTGGGGAACCTAAGCTCCTAATTGGACTTAAAATCGATTGTCTCTTGGTTTCTTATTGAATATGCCTGTTACTCAAACTTATTACTCGGGTTCTAGATTCACTGTTCATGCTTTGATTGATTATCTTTTTTGGCCTTAGTTATTGCTTGAAGACAATCAAAATCTTAAGCTTGGGGTAGTTTGATGAGTGTGATTTCACCTCATATTTCCATGACATTTTGCATGCATTTTCATATAGTTTAGGCGTATTTTATTTGATTATTTGTTAGTTTTTACCTTGGAACGGGTAAGGTCGTTTTGTGGTGCTTGTGTGCAAGAATCGAAGATTAAATTGCTCAGGATCAGTTGTGTTGAAGATGGCATGAAGATGGAGCTTGGAAGGCAAGAAAATGAGGCAAACAGAGCTTATCACGGCCTAGCCGTGATGGCCATCACGGCCATGATCGAGTGGAGCTGAAAAGAAAGAATGGAAAAGTCAGAGTTGATCACGGCCAAGTCATGATGCCCATCACGACCGTGACATGTCAACTGAGCCAGACCCTCACAGGCAGAATTGATCACGGCCAGGCCGTGATGGTGGTCACTGCCGTGACAGACCATTCAGTGAAACAACCTCCAGGGTAGAATCTGTCACGGCCGTGATGCGCAATCTATGGATCTTTAGAAACTGATTTGATCTCATTTTTGTATTGGCTTGGGATTCAAGTTACCCCAGATTATAAATATCCTTCTAGAGCTCGAAAATGGGGACTTTTGGGACTGCTAACCTTAGGCAAAATTAGGGTTCTTCTTCTTCTTCTCAATCTCTTCTCTCCTCTAGGATTTTCTCTTTATGTTATTTTTAATCAAGCTTGCTACAATCATGGCAATGCTTGAGTAGTAGTCTTGTTTCTAGGAATTGGGGTTATGCCCAAGACTTGTTTATGGTGATGAATTGATGTTTGATTTCTTGTTAATTTCAATTTTTGCTTCGATTTGATCCCTATTGTTTTAATTACTCGTAAATTCGGTGGCCACTTATTTGCGTGTCGTAGATACACTAAGGACAACCTTAGCGGTGAACTTAGGTATCAGATCTATAGGAATCAAACTTAGGACTTAAATAACGAGAGTTAGAAGCTGTCCTTAGAGGGTTCATGAATTGTCACGAAACTTAAAGGGTTCGATTTATATTCAATTACCACGAGAGTGGGGATTGATTTAATTGGGCACGATTTTTGTAACCCGATAGAGAGCATTAACTAATCTAGGATAAATTCGCCTTCAAAGCAAAATTTTGGTAATTAACAAGGAGAGTAGTCAATTTAGTAACGTAGGCAGTTTTGTGGTATCCCAATTCCTGGAAATCCCTTTTGAATTTGACAAACCCCTATTTGAATTGCTTTCCTATTTTGTTTAACTGCAATTTTAAATTTGATTATTACTTGATTCCGATTTCAAAAACCAAATCTTATTCTAGTTCAGTGAAATCAATTTAACAACTAATTGTTATTTAATATCACGGTCTTTGTGGTTCGATATCTTTTTATTACTTGACGACGAAGTCGTTCACTTGCGGATTCGAGGCCCAGCCACCAAAGTTCCGCTTCTTGATATCTTTTTCATACTTCAGTCTCCTTTCTGCGTCCACAAAACGCTATTCGGATATTGCGGTGGTGGGGTTCGGCTGATAGTGATAGACAGAGACAGGTGATGCAGAAAGAGCGAGTGGGGTTGCGTGTGGGTTTTAGGTAATAGGCGCAGTAGATTTAATAGGGAAGAGTGAGCTGAGGTGAAAGGTTGAGGATGGATGTGAATGGTGGAGAGAGAGGGTGGTAATTAATGGGTAGTTAATACCAAAATACACTCCCCACGTTTTCCTATACTTCTTCTCCCCAAAACCTTTCAGCTTTCTGAATTAGAATTTCAAAATGCTTGCAGTTGAAATTGGGCTTGGAGCTATCCAACTGCCACAACCACCAAAACCTGATCAATGGGCTGAAACTGAATTGACCCAACCCCTAGCACATCCCAACGACTATATTGCTGCAGCCTGCATTAACAACATATATTTATTTGTAATTAAATTAAAATTAAATAAAACTAAAAGCTAAAATAAACTAACTATTTAAAGGATATAAAACCGGGTTGCCTCCCAGGAGTGCTTGGTTTACTGTCCTTCATCCTGACCCCACACTCGTGGTTAAGGGTCTCTAAGTTGGGTGGTGGCCTTCATCCTTACATAAGGCTCATCCCAATATTGTTTCACCCTTTGACCATTAACTTTGAATTCCCTCCCAGAATTTTCATCTCTCAACTCCACAGCTCCATGAGGATAAACTTTGATCAATTTGAAAGGCCCTGACCACCTCGATTTCAGTTTCCCAGGGAATAGTTTCAGCCTTGAATTGAATAGGAGCACTTGCATGCCCTCAACTAGTTCTCTGGGTTGAATTTTCTGATCATGCCAGGCCTTCACCTTGCTCTTGTATGTTTCAGTATTTTCATAGGCAAAAAGCCTGAACTCTTCAAGTTCATTAAGCTGCAGTAGTCTTGCTTCACCAGCTGCTTGAGCATCAAAATTTAACTTCTTAATGGCCCAGAATGCTCCGTGTTTTAGTTCAATTGGTAAATGGCATGCGTTGCTATAAACCAGCCTTTAAGGGGACATGCCAATTGGAGTCTTGAAAGTCGTTCTGTAAGCCCACAGAGCATCATCTAGGTGCAAAGACCAGTCCTTCCTAGAAGGATTCACCATTTTTTCTAGAATTCTTTTAATTTCTCTATTGGACACTTCAACTTGTCCACTAGTCTGAGGGTGATATGCAATAGCCACTTTGTGTTTCACCCCATATTTCACAAGCAAATTGGTAAACATCTTGATGAAAAAATGTGAGCCCTCATCACTGATTATAGCTCCGGGAGTACCAAACCTGGTGAATATGTTCTTTTGCAGGAATTTTGTAACTACCTTGGCATCATTGGAAGGCAGTGCTACTACTTCTACCCATTTGGCGAAATAATCCACTGCCACTAGGATATAGACATTCCCATAAGAGATAGGAAATGGTCCCATGAAGTCTATTACCCACACATCGAATAATTCTATTTCCAGAATAGTGTTGAGTGGCAGCTCTTGTTTATTTGAAATGTTCCCAATTCTCTGACACCTATCACAACTCCTTGCATACTCTTGTGCATCTCTGAACAAGGTGGGCTAGAAATACCCTGATTGCAAGATCTTGGCAGCTGTTCTTTTTCCTCCAAAGTGACCACCATAAGGTACAGCATGGCAATCGCTTAAGATGTCTTTCATCTCTTCTTCAGCAACACACCTCCTCATGATCTGGTCTTGGCATCTTTTGTACAAATAGGGTTCATCCCAATAAAAGTGCTTTACTTGATGCAAAAACCTCCTTCTGTTGTGGGTTCACATCTGCTGGAGTCACTCCACTAACCAGGAAGTTTACAACATCTGCATACCATGCTGCTGCAGCATCTTCCAGCATTAGAAGGTGCTCATCAGGAAAATGCTCCTTGATTTCTCCTTGAGGCTTGGCACCGCTTTCTTCAGCAATTCTAGAAAGATGATCAGCTACCTGATTTTCAACTCCCTTTTTGTCTTTAATTTCCAAATCAAAATCTTGAAGCAAAAGAACCCATCTAATAAGCCTAGGCTTTGCATCCTTTTTGTCAATGAGGTACTTGATGGCTACATGGTCTGTGTATACCACTACCTTGGCTACCCCCAGATAGGGTATGAACTTGTCAAAGGAAAATACTACTGCTAATAACTCCTTTTCTGTGGTGGTGTAATTAATCTGGGCATCAATGAGAGTTTTGCTAGCATAGTAGATTGTGTGAAACATCTTGTTATGCCTCTGCCCCAACACAGCTCCCACTACGAAATCACTTGCTTCGCACATCAATTCAAATGGTTTCTCCCAATCAGGAGCTACTATCACATGTGCAGTGATTAAAGCTTCCTTCAAAGTTTCAAAAGCTGATAAGCACTCAGCTGTGAACTCAAATGCACTATCATGCTCCACCAATTTGCATAGTGGCTTGGAGATTTTAGAGAAATCTTTGATGAATCTTCTATAAAAGCCTGCATGACCTAGGAAACTTCTGATGCCCTTCACAGAATTAGGAGGAGGGAGCTTTTCAATCACTTCGATTTTAGCTTTATCCACCTGCAAACCTTTCTTTGATACCTTGTGTCCCAACACAATTCCCTCTTTTACCATAAAGTGACACTTTTCCCAATTCAGACTAGATTAGTTTCCTCGCACCTGTACAACACTTGTTCTAAGTTATCCAAACATCCCATGAATGAGTTTCCAAACATTGAAAAATCATCCATGAATATCTCCATGGTCTTCTCAATGAAATCAGAAAAGATAGCCATCATACATCTCTGGAATGTCGCATGAGCATTTCAGAGCCCAAATGGCATTCTTCTGAAAGCAAATGTACCATATGGACAAGTGAATGTGGTCATCTGCTGATCTTCTGGTGCCACTGGAATCTGATTGTAGCCCGAATAACCATTCAAGAAGCAATAAAATTCTCTTCCAGATAATCTATCGAGCATTTGATCAATGAATGGTAGTGGAAAATGATCTTTCCTTGTGGCTTTGTTCAGCTTTCTGTAATCCATGCAGATCCTCCACCCGGTAACTGTTCTTGTAGGAATGAGCTCATTCTTTTCATTCTTCACCACAGTCACTCCTCCCTTCTTTGGAACACATTGCACAGGACTCACCTATGCACTGTCTGAAATGGGATAATTAATTCTTGCATCAAGCCATTTAATGATCTCCTTCTTTACAACCTCTTTCATTATTGGATTCAATCTTCGCTGGCCCTCGATACTGTTTTTAGCATCCTCCTCTAGCAAAATCTTGTGCATACAAAGACTAGGACCGATTCCTTGAATGTCTGCCATTTGCCACCCGATAGCTTTATTGTGCCTCTTCAAAATTGAAATTAAGCTACTTTCTTGCTCAGAAGTTAAGAGAGAAGAAATGATAACAGGAAGAGTTTCTTTCTCCCCAAGGTAAGCATACTTCAAATGGGAAGGTAACTGCTTCAATTCAAGGGTGAGAAGTCTTTCTACGGAGGGTACATTTTCTTTGAAGGTGTCTGAAGATACATCCAATGATTCATATTTTCTAATCCAGGATCTTCATGCTACACTCCCTTCTACTATTTGTTTATGTTCTTCATTTTCAGGAATAGTCTCCTTATTCACTTCAAATTCCTGCTCCCATTTTCTTTCGGATGCTATCATATGCTCTTGTACCAGAGATTCCATATCAGTAAGATAAGAACAGCTCTCCATATCTTCATCAGGATAGTGTAATGCATTAAAGACATTGAGGGTCACTTGTTGATCATTCAGCCTCATGGTGAGCTCTCCTTTTTGTACATCTATCAATGTTCTTCAATTGGCAAGGAAGGGTCTTCCAAGAATGATAGGAACTTCCTTGCCAGCCTCAAAATCCAGAATAATGAAATCCACTGGAAACATAAATTTGGCCACCTTTATTATAACATCTTCAATCTTTCCTTCTGGGTACGCAATGGATCTGTCAGCGAGCTGCAAAGTAACAGTGGTTGGTCTAGCTTCTCCAATCTGCAGTTGCTTGAAAATAGACATTGGCATCAGATTTATGCTAGCTCCAAGGTCACACAAAGATTTTCCACAATAAGTATTCCCTATTGAGCAAGGAATTGTAAAACTCCACGGATCTTTCATTTTCTGAGGAACCTTATTTGGCAAGATCTGATTGCACTCCTTGGTCATGGCCACAGTTTCAAACTCTCCCAACCTCTTTCTCTTTGTAAGAATATCTTTCATAAATTTGGTGTAGTTGGGCATCTGCTGTAAGGCTTCAACCAGAGGTGTGTTAATACGCAATTGCTTTGGATTTCTAGGAATTTGTTGAACTGCTTTTCTTGAGTTGCTTTCCTTAGCCTTTGTGGGAAAGTAGGTGGTGGCCTTTCCGGAATTAACTTGACCTCTTTCTGCTTGGGAATTTCTTGCTCTGGTTCTTCTGTATCAAAATTTCTTGCTCCAGGTTCCTCACAGTTACACCTTGATTTTGAATTTGGGCCCTGGTTTCAGTCATGAAAGCTTTCAGCATGGCTTCCAGAGAAGGTTCCTTAGCTGGGGCTTGGGTTTGCTGCTTGATGTGCGTGGATTCCGGCAAGTGTATCGGATTCGTTGCCAAGTAATAAAAAGATCGATCCCACAGAGACCGTGATCTCAAATCACAACTAATTATCAAATCAATTAAACTGGATTATATAAAAAAGGATTTTTCAAAGGTTTTGATTTTTGTAATAAGAATTAACTTAGAAAATTAGATATTTAAGAACGCAATCGATTAAAACAGGAAAGTAAATCAATTAGGGGTTTTTCAAATCTAAAGAGATTCCTAGGAATTGGGTTACCAACAAGATCGTTCATGTTACTAAATTGACTACCCCTTGTTAATTATCAAAATTGCTTTGAAGGCGAATTTATCCTAAATAAGTTAATGCTCCCTCTCGGGTTACGAAAACCATGCCTAATTAAACCAACCCCTACTCCCGTGGTAGTTGAATTTAGATTGAACCCTTTAAGTTTTGTGACAATTCGTGAACCCTCGAAGGACCGCTTCTAACTCTCGTGATTTAAGTTCTAAGTCTCATTTCTATAGATCCAGTACCTAAGTTCACCACTAGGTTCCTCCTTATAGTATCTATGACATGCAAATAAGTGCGCACCAGATTTACAAGTAATTCATGCAACAGATCAAATCGAAAGCGAAATCAAAATTAACAAAGGGAAAACATCAATTCATAACATAAATCAGATCTTGGGCATAGGACGAATCCCTAGAAATAAAGCTACTACTCAAGCATTGCCATGGTGATGACAAGCTTGGTTAACAAAAACATGAAATAAAACCTAAGAGAAGAGGAGGAGGAGAAGAAGAAGAAGAAGAAGAAGAAGAAGAAGAAGAAGAAGAAGAAGAAGAAGAAGAAGAAGAAGAAGAAGAAGAAGAAGAAGAAGAAGAAGAAGAAGAAGAAGAAGAAGAGAATCCTAATTTTACCTAAGTGTAGCAGCCCAAAAGTCCCTCCAAGTCCCCCTATTTTCGAGTCTAAGTGCTCTATTTATAGATTAGGGTAACTTGAATCCCAATGAAACACAAATTCAGATCAAATCAGTTTCTACAGATCCATATATTGCGCGTCACGGCCGTGATGGCCATCACGGCCAAGCCGTGACGGATTCTGACTTGGAAGTTCTTCGCTGGTTGGTCTGCCACGGTCGTGACCACCATCACGGCTAGGCCGAGATCAGTTCTGCCTGTGAGGATCAGGTTCAGTTGGCATGTCATGACAGTGATGGACATCACGTGCTGGCCGTGACCAGTTCTGACTTTTCTGCTCTTTCTTTTAAGCTCTACTCGATCACGATCGTGATGGCTGTCACGGCTAGGCCGTGATGGGCTCTGTTTGGCTCATTTTCTTGCTTTTCAAGATCCATCTTCATGCAAGCTCCATCATGGTTAATTTTGAGCATTTTAATCTTCAATTCTTGCACAACAACATCACAAAACCGCCTTACCCGCTCCAAGGTAAAAACTAACCAAAATCAAAATAGAAATGCCTAAACTATATGAAAAATGCATGCAAAATGTCAATGAAATATGAGGTGAAATCACACTCATCAAACTACCCCAAGCTTAAGACTTTGCTTGTCCTCAAGCATTCACTAAGGCCAGTCAATATAAACAATTAGAGCATGGATAGTGAACCAAGAACCCGAGTAACTAATCCAAGTGACAGGCATATTCAAATAAGTACCCAAGAGACAATCAATTTCATGTCCAATTAGAATCTTAGGTTCCCTAAATTCATATCTCTGACTAATTTGGGCACTCTTCTCACCTCACTCAAGTATTTAAGGACGTATGACAATTCGCTCAATTTCCTCAAGGAAGGTATTCTACCATAAGCTTGACTATTAACTGAATCTCCACTTTATTAATGAAAACACATAAGAATCAAGAGGTCTTTTATTTTAGTTGTAATGGGGCCATGGGATTAATTGTTAGGTGGGGAAATCAAGAAAAAGAAAATTCAAGAAGGCTAAACAAAATATCAAACATTGCAAAGCATGACAACCTTCTAAAATACCTTTTTAGGCTTTAGTTCACTTTTCCACCTTTCTTTCTTTTTTTTCTTTTCCTTTATTTTATTTTATTTTATTTCTCACTTTCTTTTTCTCATCCCCTTCTCCATTTTTTTATTCATTTTATTTATTTAGGGGAGGGGAGATTTTCAATTCAAGAGAAATATTTTTCTAACTTTCTCATCCCGCAATATATTTTTCAAACTACCTTTTTACCCTTTTTGAAATATTTTAAAAGGTGTCATACCAAGCATTATTCATCAAAATAATTCAAGGTACCAAGAAAAGTATTTTATTCTTTTAGGCTCAAAATTGGGCAACTAAGGAGTAGTATTTAGTCAATCAAAGCTCAGAAGGCCGGAAAGATACCTAGTGCCTCAATCATTTTCAAATATGTTTTCAAAAAAATTTTAAGTTTCAAAACGGTTTCAAGTCAAGTTCTAGAGAACACAATCCAAGAGGAATAAAACACTCAATCACAAAGAATGGGGTAGATTTAGTGAGTACCCCTTTTTGGCTCAAAAAATCTCACATTTAATAGTTTAAAATCAATGAGAAACACAAATCTAAGAAACCACATGCTAATTATTAACTATCAAAAGATCATCTCAAGCATTTTTATTTTTAGCCTATCACAAGAATTCAAAAATTGAGTTCAAAAATTCACTGTCTCAATTCATTTGGCACAAAGTTCTCACAATTGGATGCATAATCTAAGCAAGGGGGTAATCTAATCATGTGATCATGCAAAACTATGCCTATATGAATGCAACATGAAAAATACAAAAATACCCCTACCCCAAGCTTAAAAACTTACATTGTCCCCAATGTAAATGATCAAGTCAGAGAGAGGAGAAAAATGGAACAACTCGCCGACGTGGTAGAGGGTGCTGGCTCACATGCCAGTGAAAGAGATGCTGGGAAATCTATCACGACCGTGACGCTCATCACGGCTAGGCCGTTATCAATTCCGGTCTATAGGAGCTGGCCTGTCACGGCCGTGACTTCCAACACGACTAGGCCGTGATACATTCTGATCTTCTGGGTCCTTCTCATCACACCCGTGATGGATATCATGGCTGGGACGTGATCCTTTCTGATCTTATTTGGTTAGCTAATCACGGCCGTGACCACCGTCACGGCCTGGGCGTGATGACTTCTGACTTTATTTTTCCTTGCCTTTTTGCTCTTACTGCTTTCATAACCTAAAAATACTTGGCAAAACCATCAATTAGTGATCTTTCTTCTCTTAATCTCCTCAAATTATTCAAAAACAAAATTCAAAAAAAAATGGAAAAGGGAAAGAAAACTTGGGTTGCCTCCCAAGAAGCGCTTATTTACGGTCTTAAGCTTGACCATACTCCCTTCAATCAACCGGGGTCGGCTGGGCCTGGAAGTGCAAGAACACTTCTCTTCCATGGAAGTCCTTCAAAGAGCCTATTTTGTTCGTATGGCCAATTGCGCTTTCGCTTTGCTATTTTCACTCTGAATTTCATGGCTTTACTTCCTCCCGGTGGAAGTTCTAACTCCATATGATGAACAATTCCAACTTCATCACCATTTGGTGTGACACCCTAACTCGGGTCATCACATGGTTACCCATTTGCGGAAAATAAAACTTAATTTGCTGGTTGCTTTCGGAAAAAAATGTTTTCTAAACGTTTATCTTTTCAAAATATGGTGATAAATTTTTTCATTTTTCTATAACCTCATAATAACAACAACGTAATCAAACCACACTTAAATACACAATGTATATAAGTTATACAACTATACTGCCTCATATGCTTTCACACCTAAATCATAATTAGTTTAATCCTCAAAACATAATACGACCTAAGCTGGTCGTAACTAACAGACACTACAACCGATAGAAGCAGCAGCAGCATGTCCCGAACTAGACAGCCTTCTTCTTCTTGTAGCGATCATACCGCCTTGTACGACTCTGATATGGTTGTAAAGGTGAGACGCCAATATATGGATTTATCACCATAACTAAATGCGCAACACAAAGATGGCATATACACATATACATGTCTATAACAATGTACTCATTCATATTATATCACATCGTTTATCAATGGGTTTCACACCAAAAACATCAACGTTGGAAAACTATGCATGAACACTTCAATACATCATCTAAACATTCACACCTAATCTCATGAGATATCTCCAACCTCGTGATGAGTTGATCAGACTCCATTGCCACACAAGGCAAACAGGCACACAGCCACAGGCACACAGCCAAAACCCATCTCACACTGTCCAACCTCGAGGCACAAGTGCTAACAACGTTGGTGGGGCCTCATTGTCCAACTCCAGGACCAATGAGAACATCGTTGGTATGATCTACCCTGACGCCGCAAGGTAATCACTCGTTTGATCATGGCACGTCTGCCAAATGCGTGCAAGAAAAACACTTTTCTTTGTCTATATCTTAATTTGTCAAAGCTCTCAAAAACTTACAACCCAACCTCGTTTTAAACATCGAATGCTCTCAAAAGCATCATCGTTTTAAACAACGAATGCTCTCAAAAGCATCATCATTTTAACATCGAATGCTCTCAAAATCATCATCGTTTTAACATCTTCACAACTTTTATTAACAACACAGGACCTCAAAGTCCGAGTGCTCAATCACGAAGCCCCTAGACCGTTGCAATCAGTCTTAGGTTCGTGGTAATAGAAAACATCTTAAAACGTTTTAACTTCTTTAAGTATATACCCTGTCAACAACACAACGAACCTTAATACCCTGACGTCTCGGTTATTAAGTTCCACATCATCGTTTTACATCGTTTTTGTCTGTGAAAAACAAATCCAAAATAAGACAACGTCATAAGAACACTAGCAACCCGACATCTCGGTTACTAAGTTCTATATCGTCATTTACATCGTTTTTCGTCTTTAAAAACAAATCCGAAATAAGATCTCTGCAACTTATTTAATTTACCGGAAATACATCATTGAGTAAACTCATTTACAGAAAATCATTTCCACTTGAAATTCGTTTGTAAAACGTCAAATCATCAAAAACTCTTTTACTGAAACTTCAGCTCTAAAAATTAAATCAATTCAGATTAAACCTCTTCTCAAATTAAGTACTGCTGTTTTTAAACCTTCACCGTAAATAATTTCGAAACTTGCCGTCGTTTATCATTTTCCAAGAAAATGTTTTTAAAGTCAAACTTTGACTTTGACTTTGACTTTGACTTTGACTTATTATTATTATTATTATTATTATTATTATTATTATATTTATTTTTTTATAAAGGATTTTCAAATATTAATTTCACAAAATAACTTTTTATAATATTCCAGAATTTCTTGTGTAAAAATTAGCAGTACTAAAAAATTTCACGGTTACGCTCTCACCGTGACTCATAAATTTCTTTTACACTAATAAATCATTAAAATAATAATATTTCTCGAAACTCATTATTTTTCCAAAATAATATTTTCCACCACTATTATATTCCAACATTCCCCATAAAACGTTGAATATAATCTTCTCACATCTTATTAAATCGTTTATCTGATTAATCGGTTGTGCACTAACCACTGTCAGGCCTCTCAAACAACATTCAACAACATCATCAGGATTATATCACCAGGCAGATCATGTATCATAACAACATAATATACAACTGCAGATAATTAAATAAATTAAAAGCAGATCAATCATCGATACACAGATAAACAACACAACGTAAACAACATAAATAAAAAATCACAACCACATATAAATCATATCAACCACACTACAAGCAAATAGTTATGAGAAAATACCTCAGGTAAGCTCCCCTTACCTCTTGAAGAACTTAGCTTCCGATTTAAAACTTTGTCGTGAATCTGGGAACCCTCAACGCACGTACACGATAATCTAGTTTATCCTTCATTAAACATAACACTCAATCAACAAACAAACAACTAAATCAAGCCTAAAATCCTACATGTTGGTTCCGGCCAAGGGCTGACTTTTAGGGTTCAAAATCCTTAAAATTTCTAATCATGATTAAGTCATGGATTAATGGTCCTTAATCAACCAAGATTATGGATTAGTGGCTAAACAACTAAATTTTAAACTCAAAACTTCCTAACTCTCATATACTTAGATTCGGCCTTAATATGTTCATGGGGCTAGGGTTTTTAGTTTTATAAACCAACTTGGATTTATTAAGCATACATACTAATAGCTTGATTACTAAGGTCATTAATGAAAACTTTGAACAAAACTCATCAAATCTCATCCACCTAGGGTTCGGCCTTTATGAAACAAATAGGTTAGAGTTTGATTTTTGATCTTCTATATACTTAAATACAAGAACTATCTAGATACTAGAAGATTGAATCATGAATCAAGACATGAAAATGAAACAAAACCTATGGACATCATTTTGTCATAGATTCGGTCCAGTCCAGAAATCAAGAAATTTCTCATGATCATATGCTTCTAGATTATGAAAATAGAGATGATTATAAGATCATAGCAATTGGTTTCATGTCAAAAGGATTTTTCTAGAATTAGTTATGAATTTTCAAAGTTCTAGATCTAGAAACTTAAAAGTGATGAACATAGATGAAATAGACTTTGAATCATGAAAATTATTGAAGAACATAGACATGATTATGGAAGAAGAATAGGATTCACCTCTTGGAGATCAAAAATAAGTCACATATTTGATGTCAAATTCTGACAATATCACTTACCACTTCGAAACCCTTGAGGAGATATGAGGACTTTCGAAGATATACTTCAAAGGATCCATTCGAGAAATTAGCCAAGTGGTGTGATATAACATGTATTGTCTGAGTCTTCTGGAGGTCCATACTAGTGCACAACAAGTCTTCTCGATTGCCATATAACGAGCCTCACAGGCGTTAAACTTCTTACTCAGATAGTAAATTGCCTGCTCCTTCCTGCCAGATTCATCTTGTTGTCCCAGCATTGCCCCCATTGAGGTTGGGAGTATGGTGAGATGGAGTAACAATGGACGACCTTGGGTAGGTGGTACAAACACTGGGGGATTCAGTAGATATGTCTTTATCTTATCAAAGGCTTCTTGACAGTCATCATCCCATCTTTCGGGATTATAATTCCTGAGGAGTTTGAAGATTGGCTCGCATGTGCTAGTCAGATTTGCAATGAAGCGCGCAATATAGTTCAATCTTCTAAGAAAACCCCTTACTTCTCGCTCGCTCTTAGGTGCTAGCATGTCACGTATTGCTTCCACCTTGTTAGGGTCCACCTTTATTCCTTCTCTACTGACAACAAAGGCAATTAAATTCCCTGCGGATGCACCGAAAGTACATTTTGCAGGGTTGAGGTGCAACTTGTACTTTCTTAGCCGCTCGAACAACTTTATCAAAACCGCCACATGGCTTTCTCCTTCCTTGGACTTAGCCACTATATCATCAACATATACCTCTACCTCCTTGTGCATCATATCATGGAACAATGCTACCATAGCACGTTGGTAAGTGGCCCCATTTTTAATCCAAAAGGCATCACTTTGTAACAAAAAGTTCCCCAATGAGTGATAAAAGTTGTCTTATCTTTATCGTCATTGTCCATGAGGATCTGATTGTACCCAGAATACCCGTCCATGAAAGAAAACCTGTGACTTCCGGCTGTACTGTCTACAAGGACATCAATATGAGGTAGGGGAAAATCATCCTTTGGACAAGCTTTATTCAGGTCTCGGTAGTCCACACACATTCTGACCCTTCCATCCTTCTTTGGTACGGGAACAATATTAGCTACCCATTCCGGGTGTCTAGCTACTTCCAGAAAGCCAGCCTCCAACTGTTTGGTCACTTCTTCCTTGATCTTCAACGACATCTCAGGATGCATTCTCCTTAATTTTTGCTTCTTTGGAGCCACATCTGGGTATAAGGGAATTTTATGCGATGCTATCTCAGGATCTAAACCCGGCATATCTCTGTAGGACCATGCAAAAACATCCAGATATTCTTTGAATAGTGCAACCATTTCTTCTCACTCTAGGTTATCCACTATTTTCAACTCCTTCTTGTCTTCCTCGGTTCCCATATTGATCACTTCTGCAACCTCATCATGCGAGCTCATCCCTTCCTCTGACCGTTTCACCGCTTTTATGAATCCTTCAATGTCTTCTTCTTCCTCATCGGATTCAAGGTCGTATTCACCAGTGGTCGCGAGGGAATCAATAAATGAGTTTTCAAAGTTCCTTTCCCGAAGTAAATCTTTAGTGGAAGAAGTATTCCTGGAAGAAAAAGTCAGGAATAGGAGAAGTATAGGCAAGGGTCTTATTTATGACAACAAAGCTTAGACAAAATAAATAAATGAAAGAGAGAGAAAAGAAACGATGGAACCAAAAGGAAAACACCAGACATAGTGTTACATTTTCATTCATGTCTCAAAGAAAGTAAACATCAGTTCATAATTAGTACAATAAGATAATTACTTTATGGAAATAACATCAACAAATGGTTCCGATTACCAATTGTTGAGAACTTCATTGCTATCAAGGAGATAGGTGACATGGTTCTCGTCCAGCTCCTCTTCAAGTGTGCTGATAGTGAAGTAAGGGGAAAATGACTTTACGAGACTGATAACTTCAGCAGCTACTGGGAAAGTCTCTGTTAGAAGGGGAAGATACTTTCTTTCACGCTCTTCTTCTTCCTTGTTTTCAAGAGTCATGAATTTCATCCCTTCTGTCAGGTTGGGCTGATACCCCAATCTATGCCTTCCTTCTCCCATAGCCGCTTCAATTGGTCGAGTGATCCCTTGCAGCTGAGGCCCTAGGCCTTTTCCTCTTTGATACTCGTTCTTTTCCATGATGTGGACTACTACTTCATTCACATTCTTCATTGGGGGCTCCCTTTTCTTGTTCTCTGACTTCAATACCTCAAAACTACGCAGCGAGTCATCTTCCATCTGCTCTGTACTTTCCACATAAGGTACTGTGGTGGGCTCTGTCAGCATGATTTCCTCTTCACCACGGACAGTAATAACGGATCCATCTTGGATATACTTCAAACACTGATGTAGAGTCGATGGGACCACTCCTACTTCATGAATCCAAGGCCTCCCCAGAAGCATGGTGTAAGCTGGTTGGATTTCCATGACTCTAAACAGGTTGGCCACTAGGTGTGCTCTATTAGTGAAAGTTGGCACGGGTCTAGACCTCTAAAAGTCATGGTCCCCAGATTGCCATAAGGATATGATTCATGAATCTAGCCATAAGTAGGGATAAACCCTCTCAATATGACTATTCCATGATCTCATGTACAATCTGAGTGGTGAACTGACAAGTATCAAGGAGGTACAAGACCTCTTCAATAACAATATCAGAGCACCGCCTAATCCTTGGGTTTTTGAGCAAGCTCGGGTATAGAGCCGAGTGTGTGTGCAATATGTGATAGTGATGTGTGTGAAGGGGGCATACAAACCTGTAACACTTAAAAGTAAAAATAAAAAGAGAAGACAAGAAAAACCTGCAAAACACAAACATAGGTATATATAAAAAAAAGGTTACAAGTCATCTACCCTATTGTTAAAACACGAGAAACAGAAAAGAAAGGAGGAGGAAACAAAAACATTGTTAGTGAAACATATATAACAATAACGTGAGTTAAAATGTATGTACAACTAAATCTTCTCATTTAAATAAGAGGAAAAACCCAACCAAAAGGACAACCCAAACAGACATCACTAAAAATAAAAACATTTTTTAGTTTTGTCATTTAATTATTGTAAGGAGAAAAACAGCAAGATATAATCATAAAAGGTAAAACAAATAAGCTACATGTTACTAAAAATTTACACAACCAATTTTTACGGGCTTGACTCTCTTAAAAGAAATCCCCAGTGGAGTCGCCATCTGTAGCGACCAAAAAGAAAAAAACTGTGTTTTTCTTTTTAGAGAGAAAACATGGAGTCGCCACCAACTTTATTTTATTTCAGGGAAGTTGGAAAACCCTTTAAGAAAAATCTATGGGTTCGGGAGTCAATTATGTCTAAGGAAGGCATGGAGACTTAACCCCACGGCACCCTAGAACATCCATAAAATGGTTACCCAAAATTAGTTGTGTAAATTATTAGTAACTTTGAAAATATTTGTTTTACCCCAAAATCACTTTCTTAAGAAAAACATCTTTAGTTGTGAAAATTTTTGTTAAAACTAAATGAGGTTGAACATGGCAGATGAGTCCACAGGGAAACCTCAAAATCTAAAGGGTTGAACATGACACTTGTCATAGGGCAACCCAAAAAATAAGATTGTTTTAATCAAGTGATCATCTTCTATTTTTATGTAACATAAATAATTTTGCCTCTTGAAAATAGGAGAGAAATGAAACATAGAAGTGAAACATTTTACTAACTTATTCAGTGAACAGAGACACAAAAATAAGAATGTCAAGAGAAATTTATAAATAATATCAATGAAAAGAATAAGGGTTACCAAATGAGAGCAGAATAAGAATGATTTTATTTATTCCCAGTGGTAAGATTTCAAGATCAAAGTCTTTACATTCAATCTCACTGGCTCCTTCAGCTCTTCCTTCAAGGTCGGTTTGTACGAAATCCAAGGCTTGGGCGGTTCTGAGCAGCACTAGCGTGTGTTCAGATGGGGGCGGCGTGAGCAGTGGAAAGGAGGCGATTTGATGTGAAGGTTGCATGCTTGAAAAGAGAAGGAGATGGGGGGGTTTATATGATGTGTATGATGGCTTTTAGGGTTAGGAGTAGGGCTGCTAGGTTAAGACGAGGGAGGAGATGAGGAAGAAAAAGGACCAATGGGTAGAGGAGGTGCAAGGGGGGTTCTGAGCAGAAATAGCGTGTGTCCAGATGGGGCGGCGTGAGTAGCAGAAAGGAGGTGATTTATCGTGAAGGTTGCGTGCTTGAAGAGAGAAGGAGATGGGGGGTTTTGTCTGATATGTAAAATATAATTTTTTAGGGTTAGGAGAAGTAACTCAATCTTCTTTCCTTTCTGTTGATTGTCCTTTCCTCCTTCGTTTCTTCATCCTTTCTTCATTATCTTCCTCTTCTTCTCTCTTTATTCTTTAGCCTCCAGCCTGAAAATAAAATTGCAGTGGACGGAATCTCTTCGTCCAACAAGAACTTAGATATGCAAAAGTAGACATACACTGGACGGACCTCCTCGTCCAACAAAAATAGATAATTGCAGTGGACTGGACGGGACCACCACATCCAACAGCAAGTGCAAGGGACTGGATGGGACCACCCCGTCCATCAGTAAGTCCAAAGTGATGGACGGGACCTCCCCGTCCAACAGCAAGTGTAATGGACTGGACGGGACCACCCCGTCCTCAACAGCAAGTGGACTGGACTGGACTGGACGGGACCACCCCGTCCATTAGCAAGTGAAATGGACTGGACGGGACCACCCCGTCTATCAGCAAGTCCAAAGTGATGGACGAGACCTCCCCGTCCAACAGCAAGTGTAATGGACTGGACGGGACCACCCCGTCCATCAGCAGGTCCAAAGTGATGGACCGGACCTCCCCGTCCAACAACAAGTGGACTGGACTGGACGGGACCACCCCGTCCATTAGCAAGTGAAATGGACTGGACGGGACCACCTTGTCCAACAGCAAGTTCAATGGAATGGACGGGACCACCCCGTCCAAGGGCAAGTGCAATGGACTGGACTGGACCGCATCCAACAGCAAGTGCAATGGACTGGGCCGCGTCCAACA
Organism: Sophora flavescens; assembly: GCA_030762895.1. Taxonomy (NCBI): domain Eukaryota; kingdom Viridiplantae; phylum Streptophyta; class Magnoliopsida; order Fabales; family Fabaceae; genus Sophora; species Sophora flavescens. Next base: position 101,299,716 of record CM061062.1, read on the forward strand.
GTAAGTGCAATGGACTGGACCACGTCCAACAGTAAGTTAATTATGAGTCCCCCCCCCCCCCCCCCTCTTTTCTTTATTATTTCTTTTTCTTCTTTCTCTCTTCACTATTATGATATCATAAAAACTAGAATAAATGAAGATGGACAAAAATGGGTGTTCACATTCAACACCATTGTAATTCCCCGGCAACGGTGCCAAAAACTTGTTGTAATCGTAAATGTGATGCGCAAGTGTACAGAGTCAAACAAGTAATAAAGAGTGAGTAGAGATCGTTCCCACGAGGATTTAAATGTATTGAATATAAATTCTAGAATTAACCTTCCCTATTTAGCTTAACAAAATAAAACGTAACTTTAAGCATGTAAATTAAATGGAGTAATTGGGTGTCAGAACAGTAAGTAATAAATGCTAGGAATTAATAGAAACAATAAACGGGTGTTTAGAAATGAGATGAAAACAGCTAGGATTGTAATCCTTTGTAATCTTAACTTCAGGATAATTGATGCTTCAGGATGCTACAGCATTTAGTCCAGGAATTGAAGTTTGCTTTCCAGCAGTAAAAACCGAGTTCATTAAAAGTTTCTTATTTCTAAGTTCATATTAATTTCCCTCAATTGTCAGATAATTGCGTCCAGCTACTTAAAGACTTAAAGGTTATTCCTAACTCATTCAACACAATTAATTTTCTAATTAATTGTTCTATCTTTATCTTCTAAAAAAGTCCACTAATTAAGTTTTTCCAAACCCAACTAGCTAGTATTCCAAATTAGTTGATCAATCTAAAATGAAATTAAACTTTCAAAAAGAGAAGAAGAAAAAGAATAACATCCATTTGCATAAATCACCCTTAAGTATCAATTACAAATTCAGAGTCCTAGCTAAGAGAATTTAGTTCATAATAAGCTTAAAGACAAAACCAACAAGAGAAATGGAAAATAAAGTCATAATGCGTAAATGCAAATTACTGAGAGGACAATGAGCTGATGGCTGCTACTCTACCCAGCTGCTACTGTACGAGCCCCCTTAAAGCAAGGTCACAATCCTATTTGTACTAGCTCCCAAAAGTAGGGTTACACTCTCTCTCTTGCCTCACTTTTTGGGCTTACAAAAATTCAAAGAATAAAATAGTCCTTGGCCCAATTCCCAAGTACACACAGCTGCTGCCTTGCATTTCCCCTTTCCTCGTTTTGGGACAGCGCAGCAAGTTCCTTGTCCTGTAGTGAAGGTGTGCTGAGTTGACAATTCTTTTGTCTTGTAGTGATTCTCTTCCCAGACGCTGCAGCATTCCATAACATTCCAGAGCAACTCTTTTTTTACAGTAATTTCACTTCTAAATCCTGCTCAAAACTCAAACAAACCTTCAGCAAAAACAATAACAATGATAAAGATAAAAGGATAGTAATAACTCTTATTTCTATGAGTTATCACCAGACATCATTTCTGGTGAACTGGTTAAGTTCTTCTAGCAGCAAGAATCCAGTTTTCATCCTCAAGAGTTTCTTCAATGCGTTTAGGCTCCAAATCTGAAATAAAGGTCACATTGCTTGATTATCTAAATGTGGATCTGGTTCTTACTCCTTCAGAAGGATTTCCAATAATAATATCCTTAGGGTGATGAGTGTTGAACTTCCAATCCCTTTTGAGATCATCATGAAGATCTTGACTTGTCTGCTGACTCGTTTGTTCCATTTGTCTGTCAGCCTCAGGCACAGGTTTTGTTTTGGTTAGATCGGGTTGTTGACTTTCTGGCTTGTTTATATCAAGACCTGCAAGATCATCTTCTAGATCTGATAGTTCTTTATCAGTCTTTAATCCATCATTGAATTTAACATGAACAGATTCTTCAATAATACAAGTTCTTGAATTGTAAACTCTAAAAGCCTTAGACATTTCAGAATAACCTACGAAAATACCTTTATCTACCTTAGAAACAAACTTTCCAAGATTATCTCTGGTGTTCAGAATAAAACATTCACATCCAAAAGCATGAAAATAAGATACGTTGGGACTTTTTCCTTTCCACAATTCATAAGGAGTCCTTTTTAGAAAAGGCCTAATAAGTATTCTATTTTGTACATAACAAGCAGTGTTTACAGCTTCTGCCCAGAAGTGCTTAGGGAGATTATTTTCATTGAGCATAGATCTAGCCATCTCTTGCAGAGATATGTTCTTTTTCTCAACCACTCCATTTTGCTGTGGAGACCTAGGTGCAGAGAAATTGTGAGAGATTCCATTCTCCTCACAAAACTGTCTAAACTGCTCATTTTTAAATTCTCCCCCATGATCACTTCTAAGGGTAGAAATACAGAAACCCTGCTCATTTTGTACTCTTTTGCAGAATACTGAGAAAGTCTTAAAAGACTCATCCTTGTGTGTTAGGAAGAGTACCCATGTGTATCTAGAATAGTCATCAACTATGACAAATCCATATTTTCTTCCAGCCAGGCTGGTAACACTAACTGGTCCAAATAGATCCATGTGTAACAACTGAAGAAGTCTAGAGGTTGATACTTGGTTTTTAGATTTGAAACTTGATTTTATCTGTTTACCTCTCTGACATGCATCACACAAGACATCTTTCTTAAAACTAATATCAGGCAATCCTCTCACAAGATTATTTCTTTTTAATTCAGAAATTAGTTTCATACTAGCAAGTCCTAGTTTCTTATGCCATAACCATCTCTCATCCTCTTTAGACATCAGACAGGTTACACTTTGATCTGAGAGATCAGTCAGTTCAATATTATAAAGATTTTGTTGCCTTTTAGCTGAAAGAGGGTTTTGCCACAACAGTCTTTAACTATACATACATCCTTGGTAAAGGAAACATCAAAACCACTATCACATAATTGACTTATGCTAAGCAAATTGTGTCTTAATCCTTTAACCATAAGAACATTATATATAGAGGGAAGAGGGGGTTTACCACCAATAGTACAAATTCCTATAACTTTCCCTTTCTAATTCCCTCTGAAGGCAACGTGTCATCCTTTCTTAAGTTAGAGGTCTAGGAACATAGACCTTTCTCCTGTCATATGACGCGAGCAACCACTGTCCAGGTACCAGTAGTGGTGTTTTATTTGTCCTGTTGAGGACATCTGCAACAAAAATTATTTGATCTTTAGGTACCCATATTTTTCTGGGTCCTTTTCTGTTAGTTCTAGGAATCTGTGAAGACTTCCTTCTTTTATTATGGATACACTTAGACAAAACATGTCCAGTTTTTCCACAAAAGTTACAGACAGGTGTAGACTTGGTTACAGTTGACTTAACAGATACTGTAGAAGCTTTAGTTGATACTTTATGATGTGTCTGATGGACATATCCAATACCTTCTTTGTTAAGAGAGTGCCTCTGACAGCCAGGTAGCTTAGTCAGATTATCTCTACCATTAACAAATTTGGCAAGATCAGAAGTGAGCTATTCCACTTTCTGTTGATGTTTTTTAACTTCTTCAGATGGTGATGTTTCACTTGAGATCTTAGCTCCATTAGACTTTTCAGTCTTCAGCTTACTATTCTCTTTAGCCAGCTTCTCACACTCTTGAGATTTCTTTTTATGCTCACTGGTGAGCTTTACATACTCTCTCTTGAGGGATTTGAAGGCCTTAGATAAGTAGTTGGATTCCTCCATCAACTCCTCATAGGCATCAAGTAATTCCTCATAGTCATGATGCACCTCATCGTCTGAGTCTGAGTCAGTGTTAGCCATCAAATAGAGATTGGCTTCTTCCTCTGTTTCTTCATCAGAAGATGTTGACTCCAGATCCTCCCAAGTAGCCATCATTCCTTTATTCTTCTTCTTGAAGAATTTCTTAAAAGGGGCCTTCTTGAGTTGAGGACATTCAGCCTTGATGTGACCAGGCTTCTTGCACTCATAACAAGCAATTGAACTTTTGTCTGTTGAGGTGGATTCTTTGACGTTCTTGTCCTTGTTGAACCTTCTGAATGGCTTATCCCTCTTGAACTTCTTTTTCTATAGGAGAAGCTTTATCTTCCTGGTCAGGAGAGACAATTCTTCATCACTCTCAGAATCCTCGTGTTCAGACAGGTCGGCATCACTGGATGACTTGTCTGCCTTTTAGAGCCTTGGAAACTTTTGCGGACTTTTGATTGGCTAACAGAGCAGATGACTTGCCCTTCTTTGATGCAACTTCATCTCCAAGTTCTTGCTCATGAACAGTGAGTGTTCCAAGAAGTTCATCCATAGTCAAGGTAGTGAGATCCTTGGCTTGAGAGATAGCAGTGACCAAAGGTCTCCACTGTTTAGGTAGACTTCTCAGAATCTTTCTAACCTTCTCAGCATTGGTATAGACTTTGTCAAGAGATTTTAAACTGTTGACTATAGTTTGAAATCTTCCTATCATTTGAGCAACAGATTCTCCTTCCTCCATGACAAAAAGTTCATACTTTCTGACAAGTATAGCAATCTTTGACTCTTTAACTTTGGCTGTTCTTTCATGTGTGACAGCTAAAGTGTCCCATATTTCTTTGGCAGAGTCACAGGCACATACCTTCTCAAACTCCTCAGGATTGAGAGCACAGATGATGTTATATCTAGCTTTGTGGTTCAGCTCCCATTTTGTCTTTTCTGCAGTAGTCCACTGAGCTTTTGGTTTGTCAGTGTTATCATCATTCTTAGGAATGAATGGACCATCTGTAATGACATCCCAAAGATCAGAGTTTGTAGATTGAATGAACCATTGAAATCTATCTTTCCAATAGTTGTAGTTTTCTCCATTGAAGTAAGGAGGTCTGGTTAGGGAAGTTCCTTCAGTCTGGTGACTTCCACTTGAACTAGCTCCAGCAGTCATGTCTTTTCTTCTTCGGGACCTTTTACCTCTACACTGTTATATGCTCAACCCAGAGACTGAGCTCCGATACCAACTGAAATAGACAACTATAAACACGAGAAGGGGGGTTGAATTGTGTTTATCAAAATTTAAACAAAGTTGAAATATTTTCTCAAACAGAAGCTTAGTTCAGAGACAAGTACACCACTTAAAAAACGGATAAGAAAACTAAGGCAACTAAAGAGTTTAAGGAAAGAGAGATTGACACAGTTATTTATCCTAGTTCACTCTTCAAAGCAAAGAGCTACGTCCAGTCCTTGGTAGCACCAAGATTTATCCACTATAACTGATCAGGTTACAGACTCTAAGTATTGTTTGCACACCTAGCCTCTTTAGGCTCCAAGACAAGTATTCTTTGCACACCTAGCCTCTTCAGGCTCAAGACAAGTATTCTTTGCACACTCAGCCTGTTCAGGCTCACTTAGGTTTGTTTGAGAGATTTGGTTGGTAATAAATACAACTTCAGATAAACAGATCTTTCACTAACACTCAGAGAGTGGTTTAAATATAAAGCTTAGGAAAGTCTATGTAATAACTTCAAATGGTTGAAGAACACAAAATGAAAGAAAGAAGATATTAATGCGCAGAGTAATGGCTCTTTAATGCTATGTGTATTCTCTATACTTCATCTTCAATGACTTCTGTATTTATAGTCTTCAAGCATTTAGGATCCGTTAGAGACATTCCCTAAGATGTTGGCTTCAAGCAGAACTTCATTAAATGCAATAGAGTCGTTCTGGGCAGCCATTAATACAATAGGAACGTTGGTTGTACTCTAACATGAAGGATCATGGCTTTATGCATCGTGATACAACCATATCGGAGTTGTGCAGAGAGCTTTTTGTACTTTGTTGAGTACAATTCCCTTTTCGTGTAAGGACCAGAGGTACTAGGGAATAAAGCATGTTGGAAGCATTCTTTAACTTGTCTTTGGTTCTGAAATCCGTGGTTGCTTGAGAGAGTAACTTCTGACTTTTCTTGATTCTGGTTCTTGAAATAAGATGCTGAAAATTCTTATAGAATTCGCGTTCATAAGATAAGCGCGTCCATCTTGAAAATAACAGCGTCCATCTAGCCATTTAATATTTTACATTTGGACGGGCTAGTAGACGAGCTCCATATGCCACGTCAATGGACGGAGCTTCTCATTAAGGACTTAGCAAGTCCAAAGACTTGTGTGGTTCTGATACTTTAGTGGACGAGCTCTTCTGCTACTTTAGTGGACGAGTTCTTCTGCTACTTTAGTGGACGAGTGCCTTTGTCACTTTAGTAAACGAGTGCTTCTGTCACTTTAGTAGACAAGTGCCTCTGTCACTTTAGTAAACGAGTGCTTCTGTCACTTTAGTAGACGAGTGCCTCTCTCACTTTAGTAGACGAGCGCTTCTGTCACTTTAGTGTTGGACGTGCGCTTCTATCACTTGTGTTGGACGTGCGCTTCAATTACTTCAGTGGATAGATGATTCTTACAGTTTTAATCTGCACACTAGATTGACAGGTTAGCAACCAATATGAAGGTTAATTAAATCATTAACCAATGTTTAGTTCTCATCAAAACTTAGGGAAATGCATATCAGACATTTTAGAAACTTAACACCTCCGTCACACCACGTCGAACCATTGTCGTCCAAGCCCATCGGACTACCGCCGCCGTCATCGCCACCAACAAACATGAGCATATCATCCATGGTTGCAAAACACCGCTCTTTGTGATGCTTGCCATGGCGACGACGACGACGGCCTCAACGGGGAGAGACTACTCATAGAGCCAAAGTTTTAAGCGGAATAGACGTTGTTATGGCGATCTATCTGTGATGGCAGCGGCCGTCGGAGTCGGCAGTGGTACGGTGGTGGCTGGAGTCGGCATGGTGTGGCGATGGGTGGTGAACGGGCAGCTGTCACTACAGTGAACCCACTTTGGTTCTAGTTCTAGTTGACAAGTATCTACCGGTTTGTGTGACAGAAGGACAAGGGGTATTAGACTTAGGGTGCGTTTGGGTAAACAACTTAATTAAGAGCTTATCACATAAGACCTTATCGCATGAGAGCTTATGCCATAAGCGCTTAAAGAAAGAAAAAGAATGAAAGGGGCGCGAGAGGATTCAAATAGTGAAAAACACGGAGATGGTGTTTAGTGCATAAGCTCTTATGATAATTCTATAAGCTTCTCCCAGTGACTTATGAAAATAAGTCAAAAACTCCTTATGGGATGACATAAGTTATTTTTATAAGCTCTGTCAAACACACTGCATAAGAGCTTATGTCATCAGATAAGTCAAAAGGAGCTTAAATAAGCTCTTCCAAACGCCACCTTATTAGTTGGAAGTTATTAAACTGAGCTCTAAATGGCTTCAAGAGTAGAGATCGAAGCTTTCGAATTCAAATACAAAAGAAAAGGAATTTAATATGTTAAATTTAACGTCAGATTCAAATTCCACCGAAAAGGAATTGTTGAATGGCAAAGTCATCATGATGAAGGGTCTAGGGTAAATAGGATTAGAATTCTCAATATGTTCAATTGTCTCTGTTAAATGGCGGAATAAAGAAGAAGTTAGATATTGAAATGAAAGTCACGTGAGGTGGTTTAATGAAATAATCTAAGCTATTGGTTTCAAATAAAATAAAGTGTCGGGTTGGGGAGTAAAATTTTATACTTATTCTTGGGTTTTTTTTGACCAAACTGGGTTCCTTTTAGAAACTATTTACCAGTTTAGGGTTATTCTGGAACTATTTACCAATGGGGGGTCGTTTTGGACACGTGACATATTTTATTTTTTTTCAATATGACAAGTCAAAGGCGTCACTGCAGATGGCACCTTTAAAGGCGTCACTGCATATGGCGCCTTTAAAGGCGCTACTGCAGTTGGCATACCCCTATTTTTTAAAAAAAAAAAGCAAAAAGTGGAGGCGCCACTACGGTTGGCGCCTCCCACTGGCCAAGTCAACACGTCCCCCCACCCCAATTCCCTTCAAACGTCACCCCCCCTCCTCCCACCCCAATTCCCTACAAATACAAGCCCCCATGAGACAATTTACAGTAGGCAATTATTACCAATAACAAAAAAAATTATTACAGTAGTACAAAAAAATTTACCTTATAAGAATTAAAATAAAGTCACATGCAATTTTAAAGGAACACCGCTACAAAAAAAAAATTATACTATAAGTATAGGAAGTAACGATGACATTAATGATAAAGTATCTATTTAAAACAACAAGATGCAATATAAAAATACCAGTAATAGCGAGTAGCAAATAATATCACACGAGGCATAAAAAAAATAATAGCAATAACAATTTACACCCATAAATATTCATCAGTTATTACAGTAGTACAAAAAAATTTATATTATAAGAATTAAAATAAAGTCACATGCAATTTTAAAGGAACACCGCTACAAAAAAAATATATACTATAAGTATAGGGAGTCACGATGATATTAATGATAAAGTATCTATTTAAAACAACAAGATGCAATATAAAAAAACCCGTAATAACGAGTAGCAAATAATATCACAGGAGGCATAAAAAATAATTATAGCAATAACAATTTACACCAATAAATATTCATCAGTTATTACAGTAGTAAAAAAAAATTTATCTTATAAGAATTAAAACACAGTCACATGCAATTTTAAAGGAACACCGCTACAAAAAAAAGTATACTAAGTATAGAAAGTAAAGATTACATTAATGATAAAGTATCTATTTAAAACAACAGATAATAAAAAAAATACCTTAATAACAGGTAACAAATAATATCACAAGTAGTAAATAAAATTTCTCGACAGGAAGCAGATCTGGATAGCGAAAACCCTTCTCCCCTCTTGATGCAAGCCCCATGCCCATTGATGCACCGTGAACCCACGCCTATTGCTGCACTGGATGAACCTCATTTTTTTCCTATTTGTTGAATGAAATGAACCCTTTGGGACCATGGTATTAGATATGCAGAACAGTTGCACGTAGCATCAGTTTAATGTAGTGCTTGTGTTGTTGTAAGGTGCTAGCATGATGACCCCTTTATTTAGTATAAGGATTTGGCTTGCTTTGCTGATTACATTTCCTATTGTTTTTTTTGTTTGGTTGTTGAAGATTCATGTGAGTAGTAATCTCACTTAGTTAAGTGATTGCTGATTAAAGCAATATAGAACTTGACCCGTTATACCTATGTTTCGATATGGTACCTGAATTTTGCCCCAGCATAATAGGATATAGTTTTGAGGATGTGATATGTTGAATTCTCTATAAACTTTCAACTAAGTTTTTTCTATTTCTAGCTAAATTGTTCATGTTGGGATAAAATCTGTTTTAAGAGGAAACATACTAATTAACAAGGGTTTGTTGTGATAATAAAGTTCGCTAATATTATATGGCAATTGTTGAGAAGACATCCGTGATAAGTAAAATCATGATCTAAGTGCATGGATGCTTTGAATGACTTTTGGGCCTAGAACCAGTAGAAAATGGTGCAGCGTCTCCTTACTTTTTCCATTGACTATCTTACTCAAACAATACTTCTTTTCCATGCTTTCAAGTATATTTTCAAGTATTGCAAGTCAGCTGCACCTTCAACTAACAATAACAGGGCACTTGATTATGCATAATATGGTAGCAAAGCCATACTTTCAAGTATCCAAGTACCAAAATCCTCTGATAAACTAACAGTGGCAGATTCTGAAGTTGTAAACTAATAACTCAAAAGTCTCAAATATTTAGTGACATCCTCTTAACTACCAAAATCCCCTAGATGCCAAAATCATATAAAAAGTACAAAATATTCTCATTTCCCCTCCACAAACATGAAGAAATTCCTTGTCTCCTCCATCTTCCTCCTTCGCCATTCTTCCAAACCTAAGAGTCACAACCATCAAATAAAAATGAAAACCAATATTAATATAATTGAAGAGCACAAGAATGTCCGTATAATCAAAACAAAAACCATTCTTACCGAGATCATGGAGATGATTTTTGGGGACAATTACGACTGTCATGATATGCATATTGGCCACATGCTTTACAAAGTCTTGTTCTTTTTTGTTGTTGTTCTATAGCCTTCTCTTTGCCACCTTTGAGTCATTTACCACTACCTTTTGTCTTTGAAAATTGTGGTGGAATAGAATTTCCACTTCCTCGGGAATATTGGATCCGATGAAGGTATGTAAATCATCTGTCTTGATTTGTTTAGAACCCCCCTTCAAACTCAGTCAATTGCTCTTCAATTTTAATAGCTCCATTTATCACAAGAAGAAATTTATCCTTACACTTTCCAGCCTTGTCCATACATCTAAATAAGTGATCCCATGCATCTGAAATGAGCTTACTCTCATTTTCTGGTTTAGAACACCTTTCCAAGACATTGTTAGCAATATCAAAATTAGGTTTTCTATTTGCAAACTTATTCCACCTATTCAAGATATACTTACTTGTGATTTCATTTAAACTTTTCTCTTTTAAGACACAAAGTATGTGCCTACAAAGTATGCCTTGAGATTGAAACATTTTGCAAGAACAATTTGCATTGTGATCGGAAGGATTATAAACCACTTCTCGTAGTTTACCATTGGTCTCACTGTTATCGATTATATGCAATATTTCCATTCCATCTTCCTCTTTCTTGTTTTCAACTCCACAATCTACACATACAATCCACAATTCTTTCTGAAATACATAAAAGTTCCCATGGATATAAACATCTCTTCCATGTTTCTCTAAACCACGATTCAACTGTAGTTTTGACATAGAATGAAGTGAATCATTATCAACAAGTAACTCCTTATGCCGCTATGCTTCTATTGCAGAATCGAACCTCATCCAAAATTCAACAAAGCTAACAGTAGGATTCAAGAAGTTACCATAATGATCTTGATGTTGTTCTCAATATCCCAACCAAAAAAATGTCTCTAAAGTAAGCAGGGATCCACATGCTTTGAATATCATACATATGTGAAAGCCAATCGTTCTTTTCTGACTTAAACATACTCATTATAGATGTCCATGTTGCTTCAAAATCATTGGGCGTCTCTGATCTCCAAACACATGGCTTGAAATTATTGTTGAACTCCTCGTTAGCATTCAAGGAAACTCCTACTTTTTCAGAAATTTTTTTCATAATGTGTCACATACAAAATCTATGAACAGAAGAATTAAAAGTCTTCTTTGTAGCAACTTTCATGGCAGGATCTTGATATGTTATTAGAAGAATTGGCTCATATCCTCCCATTGCTTCCAAAAACTTTTCAAATAACCATATGAATGAATTAATTTTCTCATCTGCTAAAAATGATGCTTCAAAAGTAACACATTGTCTATGGTAATTTACTCCAGTAAATTGTGCAAAAATCATTGAATATTTATTTGTTTCATATCTAGTATCAAAAGAAACCACATCCCCAAACAAGGAATAATTTTTCCTACAAATACCATCAGCCCAAAAAACATGTTTTAGTCGACCTTCTTCGTCCACCTCAAACGCATAATAGAATGACAGATTAACCTCTTGCTTCCTTTTAAAGTTATCAATAAAAACACTAGCATCCGAATCTTTAATCAAGGTCTTTACATCTCTCGAATAGTTTTGGAGATCCTTCTGTGTGCACCCAACATTTTGATAACCCCCAAATTGTTCTTTCAATAAATGGTATGTTTATGAGGGTCCAATATTTGCTCTATTATATGCATGCAGTAAAGTCTTATGAACGGGATTCACTTTTCTTGCCGATCTTAGAAACTGTCTCTTCATAGGTGAAGCAAGCACATGTGTATGACTTTCATGAAATCGATTAAGCTCATATTTACCTTCATCCACCAATTTGAAAACAACATTCGCATTGCATCCTTCTCTTTTAAGACTCCTTCTTCTAGCCTTAGCAGTTGATTCACTTTGCTCCACATCTTTTTTGTTTTCTGGTTTGTAACTTTCTTTTGAGCAAACAAAATACTTCCAGTGCTTGACACCATTTTTATCTTTAGTTTCCGATGAGCTACGCACACTAAATCCGACACCTTGTGCATATTTTTTTATAAAATTGTTTACCTTCTTCTAACGTATCAAATAGTTGTCCAATCTTCGACTTTAATTCTTCATCACAATCTGGCACCCATTCATTTGCCTAAAAAGTTCAAAATATATAGTATAAATAAAATGATATAAAAAAAATATGGTGTTATTAACAAAATGACATCTCATAGATGTTACAAAAGGTGTGGGTGATGGTCGACTGCTCGAAGGTGACAAGGTGCTACTCATCTCTGGTTTGAGCATGATATATATAAAATCTAATGAATAAAATAAGTAAGAAATTGGTATGACAAAATAAAAGAAAAAAAATTGCTATGATAAAATAAAAATAAAAAACCCAAATTACAATTAAAAAAAAGAAATTCAAAGATCAACAAACCTCTTGGTTTGAAATGGATGCAGTTCATCTCCCTTTACTGGAATCATCCGCTGTGAGAGAGAAAGAGACATAAAAATAAAATAATATTATTTATAAAATAATATTATTTTATTATAAATAATTTTATTTTACTTATATCTCTCTCTTTCATACCAAATGAGTCCTGTATAGGAGAGGATGCAATTCGGTTTGAAATGCGTCCAGAACCTTGTATTAATAGATATTATATATTACCTTTGATTTGAAATGCCCACTTGCCCGGAACCTTGGTTTGAAATGCCCAGAACCTTGTGGGCAACGTTCTTCTATTTTGGCACTACGAATTTGCCGCTCTTTTCTCTGGCGGTGGCGCTAAATAAGTGCAATTGTAGAAAAGAAAAGATTGAATGTGAGGAGTAAACCCTTGACATCACGTGACTTTTTTAGTTATTGTTATAATCTCACCCATTAATTTAATCTAATGATCTATGTTTAACCCTCTCACCCTCTCACAATAAAAATCATTCTTGAGTCATCCCCTATATACTATAAATACTCAAATCAATAATTTTCAGGTATAAAATTATGCCAAACACACTAAAGATATATATACTTACTTCTAAGGGTAAAACTTCTCTAAACGAGCAAAGGTATAAAGTGAGAAAATAATGATGGAGTAATTCATCTTTGATTAGATACACTGCATTGAAAATCCATTCTCAAATGTCAAAAATTCCATTTGAAGATCCATAGCTGATGTTCAATTTTTAGAGATACTAATCACACTATCAAAATGTAGATAGAAGGAACAGAGAAGATGAAGTAGAAACCCCTACAAATTACTTTTTTGCCATGTATGCGAAGATATGCCATTAATTGAGGTAGACGAGAGAAAAATATTATTAGGATTTTATAGGTTGGAGGACTAATTTAGATTGTTTATACCTGTTGCGTTCTCTCTTTTAGTATTGCATTGCCATATTCTCTCTTTCAAGTGCTTCTAGACAGCTTATAAAAAAACGTGCTTAGGCTTATTGAAAATGTAAATTACATAATTATCCATCACTTTAAATTGTTTATAAAAAAAGAAATCGAATATTTTTATCCAAATAAAAAGTTGCAGGGGTTGTGCTTCTTAACATTATGCAAATGTAGCTCTAAAGGAACACAAGTGCACCAGCAGAAGTGAAGAGGTCGTCACCAAAAAATGCACCATCACCAAGAAAGGGTGTGAGCATTTGAGGATAAGAGATTTGAAAACCAAAACTGACTTGGTGTTTGTTTGGAACTATGGCTAGAAATTAGCAGAATCACTTTTTTCACCATGTAAAACTACTCACAGTAACTTTAAAAAAAACTTTAAAAAAAAAAAAAAACCAAGTGATGATGAGAGACTGGTTCTCTCTTGTTCTGAAATTCAGCAAGGTGATATGATTGAAGCGAAAAAAATGAAAAAACCCCAGTTCCTAGCCCAAAACAACATTGTTTTGCACGATGACCATCCAAGCCGTATACCCAAATTCAAAAAACAGTAATAATTTGGTACATACCTGCTACGTACCCACACCACACATACTTGATAGGTACCCATGTCCGGTATATATCCGGTAGGAATACATTACCCTTTCTTAAATGAGTTCGGCTAATTTTACACAGTTTTGGGATATCATACGCGACATATGCTACCATAGCGTTACTTTTCTTTAAATTTTGAATTTTTTAAAAAAAATAAAAAATAAAAAAAAATTCTAAAAAAACTCATTCACCATATAATAATCTGAATTTATCAGATATTTGTACATACTTAACCAAAAAATTTATTTCTCAAAAAAACTCATTCAACAGATATTTACACATACTTAATCAAAAACTTTATTTATAAAAAAAAACATTCACCAGATAATGAACTGAATTCACCAGATATTTGTACATGATTCACGAGATATTTACACATACTTAACCATAAAATTTATTTCTCAAAAAAACCCATTCACCAGATATTTACACATACTTGACCGAAAAATTTATTTATAAAAAAAACACATTCACCCGATAATGAACTGAATTCACCAGATATTTATATCTGATTCACCATATATTTGCACATACTTAACCAAAAAAATTATTTCTTAAAAAAAACATATTTACTAGATAATGAACTGAATTCACCAGATATTTATACCGGATTCACCATATATTTGTACATACTTAACCAAAAAAATTATTTCTAAAAAAAACTCATTCACCAGATAATGAACTGAATTCATCAGATATTTATACCCGATTCACCAGATATTTATACATACTTAATAAAAAAATTATTTATAAAAGAATTTAAATTTTGTTTTAAAAAAAAAAGCCCACTAAAATACCATAAAGTGCGGCACATACGATGTGACTATATCTACTGTCGTGAAATCGGGTCAATATAGCAAATTTGTTCTGGAATACCGTGCTCCACCTTTGCGTACTCATCCCACGTGTTATGTATTCCCCAATCCAAAGTTGACATTCTTTGCGCACCATCATACCCACGTAATCAAGGATATATACATTTTCGTACACGTGAGCTACCTCACATTCCTCACCCCTTTCTCTGCTCTAATTCTTGTGGTCCCACTTTCGATAGTGTCGGTTTATCTTAATTTATGGCCTACTAGATTCTTATAATTTGTCATGTCACACAACACATGCAAGTAGCTATTTCACTCAGCAACTAATAAACACACCACACAAGTCCCTATCAAATCAAGAGTATTTCGGGCATCAAATCATATATAATAAAATAACTTTTACATGTATAAATGAAGATCACATGTTTTAAAATGGTGTTTCATTTTCTGTCTCATCCATTTAAACTACGTTATATTATTTAAAAAACATCATTTTAGAATACAATATTCATCCAACCTTTTCATCCCTTTTCTTCTTCCAGTAGATATCAACATTGCAGCCCTTGAGTAACCACCCAACCATTTCTATATCCTCGGTACTCCTATACATATATAAATACACAAGCCCTTCAACCTTCAATGACAACCCCCAACTTTCTCTACTGCTACTTTCATTTCAAACATCTTCTTACGTTCTATTTTGTCTCCTCTTTCTCATAATATACATAAGTACTTTATAGAAGCTAAAAACCAAGGCATATATATTATTATACACTTAAGCAATTAAGTGCATCGAAAAGCATATATAGATGGATCGCATAGCAAAATTGGCATCACAGAAGGCAGTGGTGATCTTCAGCAAGAGTTCATGTGGGATTAGCTATGCGATTAAGAGGCTCTTTTACGAGCAAGGGGTAGGGCCTGCAATATATGAGTTAGATGAAGACATGAGGGGAAAAGAAATGGAGTGGGCTCTGATGAGATTAGGGTGCAACCCTTCTGTTCCTGCAGTCTTCATTGGTGGCAAGTTTGTGGGCTCTGCCAACACTGTCATGACCCTTCACCTCAATGGTTCGCTCAAGAAAATGCTCAGAGATGCTGGCGCTCTATGGCTATAGAAATTAACACCAAACACGGCCTTATATGATAAGCTAAATTAGTTGTATCGTAATATCATGACCAATTAAGCGCCTTCTTTTTTCTGATTCCCGGCGGCTTTAAGAATATGCATTGCACCAGAATAATCTCTGGAGAGTGTACTCCAATATAATTTTGAGTTAATGTAAAACTTTTTGGGTGCAGGTATTCATTTATATATTAATGTTTTGGAGTGAAACATATTGATCAAAATCTCATTTCCTTCATCTTTAATTTTTCCTTCCGATATTTCAGTAAGAGAGCTCTCGATTAAATGCAATGCGTTAATAATATTTTCTTCGGACTGCATGCTATAGACAAAACTTTATAATAAATCTAATTCTGTAGCCAATTTATAATTAAAAACAAAATGGGTAGTAAGTTGTATAGATATTATGTGATGCGGGAAAGAATAGCTCAAGTTAATAATATAACTCGTCATCGTGAGGAGAAAAAAAAATAAAGAGGGAAAGGATACAGGGATAGGAAATTAAGAAATTAAATAAAAGTGTTTAACTGCAATGAAAATTGTGGGAGTTGAACTGGGTTACGTAGATGAGCATCCATGCATACCCATTAATTTCGGAATAAACTTAATAATTTGACAAATTTTATGGGGGAGCACGTGTGGCACGAAAATGACATGCAGTGTTACCATTTCAAGAGATGGATATATTCCTTGATTGATAGATATATGTATAAAAGTGGATAGTTTTCCCATATCGAATAGAAATATTCTTATTACAGTGTTGTTCCATCAGCACTATCATGTGTGTGACCTTTCAATATGCTTGTGGGCGAGTTTTCCATATATATTACCTCATAATTCGAATATCTCCAGTGGTTTTCCAATTATCTCTTATACTGATTTTCGTTTATAGTAGTGTGTGATATAGGGTAGCCACTAGTGCAATAAGTGTTTTTTACGTCAGTTAAAATTGATTTTTTACGTCAGAATACTAACTGACGTAAATACAGCTGACGTTAAAAGTTAAACTTTTAACGTCAGTTGAGAACTAACGTTAAATATAACACTATTAACGTCGGTTCTTTAACACAACTAACGTTAATTTTGTCAAAATTAACGTCATTTCTTTAATAAAACTGATGTTAATTTTGTTAAAACTAACGTCAATTGTTATCAAGAACTGACGTTAAAGGTCTTAATTTTAACGTCAGTTGTAATAAACAACTGACGTTAATAGTGTACTGTATATTTTATAAAATACTATTAACGTCAGTTGTATGATAAAACTGACGTTAATAGTATTATTTTTTTTTTAAATTCAGTTTTAAAATATCACTCCCCTCAGCCATCCCTGCATTCAGTAAATATTCCAGTAACACAGAATGTCACACATTACAGAATTGCAAAGGAAAAATGGAACAATGATCCATATGTATGCCTGTTCAGAAACAATATATATTTATTAACATAGGTTATAACTCAAAATAAATACAGACATATAAATAAAAATAAATGTATACTAAGTTTAAACTACCTATATCAATATCCCTTCGTGATGATCATCACGAGTGGCATGTACATCGTCCACCTGTGTCTCCTCGATTATAATAGGCATGTTTGTTGAAAAAGAAGGAGTCCCACGAATATCAAGATTTGAATCTTCATTTTCATCACTACCATTATACATGCTTTTTCCTTGGAGAACCACGGACAACCTTTTGTTAGAAGGATCAGTGATGTAGAACACTTGTTTTGCTTGGGAAGCCATTATGAAAGGCTCATTTATATGACCTAACTTGTTGAGGTCTACCAATGTGAACCCCAATTCGTCGGTTTGTACACCACCGTTACTATCAACCCACTTACATTTAAATATCGGCACCGTAAGCTTAGTGTAATCGAGCACCCAAATATCTTCAATATATCCAAAGTAAGGTCTCGGTGCTGTAACGGGTTTTGTGTCCTTTGCACTAGAGAAGTGCATTGTTTCGGCCACGATCATAACCCCACTATTTTGCATGGTACTCTTGTTATCTTGTTCCTTTGTATAAAAGGAAAAGTTATTTATGTCGTATCCGCTCCAACATATGACGTTGAAGTTAGGTCCACGTGCTAGCCATTTTACGTCATCAGAAGCAGTACTATCATCCTTAAGCATTTCTTCCTTGAACCATGGTAAGAAAGTCTTGTTATGCTTGTTCAACAACCACCTTTCACTGATTCGAGGGTTTTCTTGATTGACTTTTCTTTTATGTTCAAATAAGAAAGGCTGAACACATTCGATCTTGTTCAATACATACAAATGTGCTTGAAGCACTTCCTCCCGATCCTTCCTATTAATTCTTAAGTCATGTGTACCCTTACCTTGACATCTGATCTCATCATGCCGAGGCTTAGGAACCCCTATAGGATCCGTGTTATAAAGGTAGTCCGAACAGAACTCAATAGCTTCTTCTGCAACATACCTTTGAACAATAGATGCTTCCGGACGATGAGGATTCTTCACGTACCCTTTCAAGATCTTCATGTAGCGCTCAACTGGGTACATCCATCCCAGAAAAACCGGTCCACATAATCTAATCTCCCTCACCAAATGAACAATTAAGTGAACCATTAGGTCGAAAAAGGAAGGAGGAAAATACATCTCCAATTGGCACAAGATTGTAGCAGCCTCAACTTCCAAGTCATCCAACATACGGGGGTCAACGACTTTGCTATATATAGAATTGAAGAATGAGCACAACCGAGTAATGGCATGTCTCACATTTTTTGTAGCAATATCACGAATAGCAACGGGCAGAAGATGTTGCATCAAGATGTGACAATCATGAGACTTCAAGTCAACCAATTTAAGATCACTAGAGACAAGCCTCTTCATATTTGAAGAGTAACCATGTGAAACTTTGATGCCCTGAAGACACCCACAGAAACTTTGTCTCTCTTTTTTTGACAAAGTATGACATGCTGGCGGCAAATAAGTCCGCTTACCATCCTCAACAACTGGAGCTAACTGCTCTCGTATACCCATAGCAACGAGGTCGAGACGAGCATTCACACCATCCTTTGTCTTGCCCTGAATGTTGAGAAGCGTCCCGATCACACTATCACACACATTTTTTTCCACATGCACCACATCAATGCAGTGTCTGACATCAAGCTTGCGCCAGTATGGAAGATCAAAGAATATCGACCTCTTCTTCCATATGTTTTTCTCAGCAGCTTTACCTTTCTTTTTGGACTTGCTGAATATAACATCGATGTCCTTTATCCTCTGATAAACCTGCTCTCCAATTAAGGCCGCCGGCGCTTCTTCTGTCTCTTGGCATCCATTAAAAGCTTTTTTCATCTTACGATATGGGTGATCACGTCTAAGAAATATACGATGCCCAAGGTAAACCGTCTTATTTCCATGATGCAACTGAGTGTAGCATGTGCCTTCTTCACATATAGGGCATGCTTTATGCCCCTTGACACTGTATCCGGATAAGTTACCGTATGCTGGAAAGTCGTTGATGGTGCAAAATAACATGGCACGAAGCTTGAAAGTCTCATGAGAATACCCATCAACTACATCAACACCTTCCACCCACAGCGTTTTCAAGTCTTCAATCAAGGGACCTAGATAAACATCTAAGTCATTTCCCGGTTGCTTTGGGCTCGAAATCATCATAGACAACATCATGTATTTGCGCTTCATGCACAACCAAGGGAGCATGTTGTAAATTACCAACAGAACAGGCCATGAACTATGAATACTACTCATGTTACCATAAGGATTCATTCCATCCGTAACAAGTCCAAGCCTTAGGTTTCTTGGCTCATCGGCGAAATCCGGAAACATAGTATCGATATTCTTCCATTGAATAGAATTAGCAGGATGACGAACCTTTCCGTCACGTTTCCTCTCATCATTATGCCATCTAAGATTCTTCGCATCTTTCGCATTGGCAAACAATCGCTTGAACCTTGGAATTATTGGAAGATACCACAACACCTTCGCAGGAGGACCCTTTTTTCTCACATCATCAAGATCATCATCATCATCATCACCACCCTTCACTTTGTATCGTGATAACCCACATTTGGGGCAATCGTGATTGTCTTCATGAACACCGGTGTACAATATGCAATCATTGGGGCATGCGTGTATCTTCTTATACTCCATACCCATAGGACACAATACCTTCTTGGCCTCATAGTTACGGTCAGGCAATGTGTTGTCCTCCGGAAGCAAGTCTTTCAACACTTCAAGCAATTCCGTGAAGCTTTTATCGGTCCAACCATTTCTCGCCTTCACACAAACCAATTTTAGCACCGCCGACAACCGTGTATGAGTAGTACACCTTGGATATAAAGGCTTATCCACATCACCGCACAACCTATCATACACATGAGCTCGATGAAAAGATTCTTGTCCAATATCACGGATCATGTCCTCTACTCGATCATCCTCCATATCTACGTCAATGTCCTCACTTTGGGAGACACTCGCCGTATTACTACTCAACAACATATCACCATGCCATATCCATCTTGTATAACTCAAGCAAATCCCTTCACAAATCAAATGAGTACGTATATCCTTCACCGTACATTTCCTCGTATTTAAACACTTGACACAAGGACAACAGAACATTCCATTACTATTAGGAACATTCCTTTGAGCAAATTCTATAAATTCTCCCACCCCCTTCAAATACTCAGCACTAGTACGCTTACAAACCATCCAACTACGATCCATAACTAGATAGGTCCTGTAGATATACAAAACATATATCCAATATAAGGACAATACGGGAGATTGAAAACTATAGTTTTTAAAGATTAATTGCCAAGCATTGGTCACGGCCTGGTAGTGATGTCCATCACGGCCGTAACGTGCCAAATCCGAATGAACCATGCCATCACAGGCGGGAACTGATCACGCGCCTGGCCGTGATTAGCATCACTACCGTGTGACAGATCAACCAAATGAGCAACATGCACTCAAAACCAAAAACAGAGACGTACATTCCAAACAACTCAAACTCACGGTTTCAAGTTTCAACTACTGAGACTACAGTTTCAACATACACTCAAAACCAAAAATACAAAAATGTGCCCTAAATACTCACCAGAAATAGGTGCTCGCGTGGTGGTGGGGAGGGGAGCTCGAGTGGTGGCCAACGTTCGATGTGGTTACTGAGAGCAGAGGGACAAGGAGAGTTAGTGTGCGGGAAGGGGAAAGAGAGATGTACGTCAAGTTATTGCAAAGAATGAATGGAAAGACAGAGTTAGGGTTAATAGTGTACCTCACGGTGGTGGCGAAGAAGCCCTCGCGGTGGTTGCGGTGGAGATGAGCTCGCGATTAGGGTTCTGTGCTGGGTGAGAGTGAGAGTGAGGGTTAAGAGTGATTTAGGGTTGAGCGTGATGAAAAGAGAAAAGAGAAGTACGTACAAAGCGAATTGCAGAAGGCGCGCGGGTGTAAACGTTATATAAAACAACATTTAACGTCAGTTGTATTAAACAACTGACGTTAAAATTAATTTTTTAACGTCAGTTTTATTAACAAACTGACGTTAAATATTAATATTTTTTAAAAAACACTTTTAACGTCAGTTGTTGAATACAACTAACGTTAAAAGTGTTGTGTAAAAATCATTCTCTATATAAAGTAACATTCTTCTGTATCAGTCTGTAATACTGCCTCTTCTTTTCCTCTATATTTCTATTCCTTCACAAAATGACTGAAACCTGTGTTAATTGAGTGACAACAGGGCATTTCAGATAGGGATATAGGATTATTTACGTCAGCTATTTATTTAACTGAAGTAAAAATCACACTTTTAACGTCAATTGTATAAACAACAGACGTTAAAAATAAATATTTTTTATTTTAAAAACACTTTTAACTTCAGTTTTCTTCAACAACTGACGTTAACAGTATATTGACTACTCTGCTACTTACCCATTGACCTGTGTTAAGAGTGACAACAGGGCATTTCAGATAGGGATATAGGATTATTTACGTCAGCTGTTTATTTAACTGAAGTAAAAATCACACTTTTAACGTCAGTTGTATAAACAACTGACGTTAAAAATAAATATTTTTTATTTTAAAAACACTTTTAACGTCAGTTTTATTCAACAACTGACGTTAAAAGTGTTCTTCATTCCTTTGACTACTCTGCTCTGCTACTTAATTACCCATTACTGTTGTGCTACTTACCCATGCACATTGTAACCTATAATCCTCTTTATGAGCACTAAGTTTATACCTAGACTTGGTCTATTTCTTCCTATTCCTTCGGACGTTTTCTTTTCTGCACGTTTATAATATATTACTGCCAACTCCCAATGCGCGTTGGAACCTACTGCTCTTAATGATCAATTTAACTTTTCAGCAACTTACGACGCCTAGTAACTTCATCCCCTACTCCTATAAATAGCTTCCTTCCTTCCTTTAATTTTTCTGCTTCACAATATGGCTCTACCATGGAGATTAACTTCATCACTCTTTCTTCCTATACCTAGACTTAAAGGTCTATGTCTTAATGGTCAAACAACTTCTGAGGTTGTGTAAATCGCATTACATGGGTGATAAGGGTGTGTACATCGCATTATGTGAATTGCACACACTATCATCCTTCTGGAGAATCAGCAGCTACAGTTCCAAAACCTCAGCTTTGGAACCAAGTGGTTGTTCCAAGAATATTGCTGAAACAGATCGAGTGCACCCTTCACTCTGCTTTGGCTCCAAATTGACTGTGGATACGGATGGAGCATCAAGGAATTAAAGTAAGGGAGGAGATACATTCAATATTGGAGTTTCTGAGGACAGGACTGAGAAGAAAATGATGTTGAAGCAGAAACTTTTTTATATTTTAGTGCTATCTTGCGAAAAAATTTTATCTTTTAATCATGTAATTGTAACTTATGAATCGCTTCAATGAGATACGATTTGATTATACATATATAACTTGTTTTATGTTAAGTGTTTATTTATTTTAATTTGCACAAGAATTTGTTTACTAATTCAAGCTAATTAATTAAGATTAAAAATAAACTTTTTTAAAAAAAAGATTAGAAATAAACTGCACTATATATGGAGTGATGATCTGCGTTAAGAGTGACAACAGGCAACAGGGAGATGACAACGAAAGAAAGATAGGAATGAGTTGATTATTTACGTCAGTTATTTATTTAACTGAAGTAAAAATCACACTTCTAACGTCAGTTGTATAAACAACTGACGTTAAAAGTGTTAATAATTCTTGCAAAACACTTTTAACGTCAGTTCATTAAACAACTGACGCAAATAGTGATTTAATATTTAAAAAACTGTCACCGCCTCATTTTTAACGTCAAACATATGGTAAACTGACGTAAAACGTTCCCGTATATTACATTATTTCCACTAGTGAGCCCTTATACTCTTGTAATAAAATTCCTTTTGCTCATTGTTTTTTGTGAACTAAACAAGAAGATATTTTCATACCTAAATTTCATGAAAAAATTTACTTTGTTTCTTTTCTTTTAACTTTTATTTAATACTTAACTGTTACATCTGAACATTTATTTTATAGATGGGACAATATATAATTGCTGATTAATTTTGTAAAAATAAAAATGATATAAGATTTTGAAGTGATGAACACGTTTTTATTTTGTAGTGAAGAACACTTAGAGATATAACATCCATTCTTTTTTCCTTTTTTTCACTAGTGGAAAATATACATTAGATGGGAAAAGTTTACGTCAGTTAACCAAAAGTTAGACGTTAAAAAGAAGGCGGTGGCAGTTTTGTAAATATCACACTTCATTAATTCAATTTTAACGCCAGTTGTTGTAAGGACTGACGTTAAAAGTTAAGTGACTCACTTTTAACGTCAGTTCAATAAACAACTGACGTTAACAGTGAACCTTTTAACGTCAGTTCTTTATTGAACTGACGTTAAAAGTGAGTCACTTCACTTTTAACGTCAGTCCTTACATCAACAGATGTTAAAGGTTATTTTAATAATTTTTTTAGCTAGTAAACGTACCCTTCCGCATTGCCTTCCTCAAAGTTTCAGTTTCACTTGCTTTTATGTTTTGTGTTTCTGTTTTGAAAACTAAAATATATGTGCGAAGTATAAGTTGAATCAATTACCCAAACCGGATCTCATTCATGAAGTGTATCAATAATACAATTACAAGATACATTCAAAATTTTAAAATCCTATAAAAAGTTACATTGAAAGGGTTTAAAATCCTAAACATTTGTTGAGGCTTCGTTCCCTTCACGGGTGAGCAAGAGAGGAGAGTCGAGCGACTGAGTTTTCCAGAATTCAATGAGGAGGTTGTGTGGCAAAGCATAAGGCCACTTTTGGAACCCCTTATCACACCCGAAACATTAAAGCTACATCCCATCAGAGAGTTTTATGAAATATGCCAAAGGGAAAACTATACTCCGAATGTGACCATGTCTAGCAGTGATGGTGTTACTCATGTTGGAATCGAGGTACATGATGATAATGTGGTCATTCATAAGCTGAGGTTTTGGAACTGTAGCAGCCGATTCTCCGGAAGGATGATAAGGTGAGCAACTCACATTATGTGATTTACAGAACCTTATCACCCATGTTATGTGATTTACACAACCTCAGAAGTTGTTTGACCATTAAGGCAAAGATCTTTGAGTCTAGGAATAGGAAGAAAGAGATGAAGTTAATCTCCATGACAGATCCATATTGTGAAGCAGAAAAATAAAAGGAAGGAAGGAAGCTATTTATTGGAGCAGATGATGAAGTTACTAGGCGTGGTAAGTTGCTAAAAAATTAAGTTGATCATTAAGAGGATTGGGTTCCAAGGTGAATGGGTAAGTAGCACAGTAGTCAAAGGAATTAATATTTTTGCAGAAACTTATATACCTTTAACGTCAGTTGTTTAATACAACTGACGTTAAAAGTGTTTTTAAAATAAAAAATATTTATTTTTAACGTCAGTTTTTTATACAACTGACGTTAAAAGTGTGATTTTTACTTCAGTTAAATAAATAGCTGACGTAAATAATCCTATATCCCTATCTGAAATGCCCTGTTGTCACTCTTAACACATGCAGGTCACTCCATATATATAGTGCAGTTTATTTCTAAACTTTTTTTTAAAACAAGTTTATTTTTAATCTTCATTAATTAGCTTGAATTAGTAAACAAATTCTTGTGCAAATTAAAATAAATAAACACTTAACATAAAACAAGTTATATGTATAATCAAATCGTATCTCATTGAAGCGATTCATAAGTTACAATTAAATGATTAAAAGATAAAAAAATTCTGCAACATAGACCTAAAATATAAAAAAGTTTTGCTTCAACTTCATTTTCTTCTCAATCCTGTCCTCAGAAACTCCAATGGATGCATCTCCTCCCTCACTTGAATTCCATGATGCAAAAGTGAATCCACATTGAAATGGATCTTTGCATCTTCTCCTTCACTGGAATTCCTTGATGCATCGTCTTGAATTCACAGTCACTTGCTTCCAAAGCAAAGTGAAAGGGATGACGGGGATGAAATAAAGTGAGGGAATCACATTACGTGATTCACCCAACCTTACCATCCATGTTATGAGATTTACTCAATCTCAGAAATTTTTTTACCATTAAGACAGAGACCTTTAAGTCTAGGAATAGGAAGAAATAACAACACCTCAAATATGATAGAGGCATATTGTGAAGGAAAAAGCACGAAATATAGAGGAAAAGAGGGGGGTGTAATACAGATCGACTGATACAGAAGAATATGGTTCTTTATATAGAGAAGAGAGACTACCTGAATTTCTTGAAAACTGATCTAAAAACTTAATGCTCGTTAAGAGGATTAGGTTACAAAAGGTGAATGGGTAAGTAGCACAGTAGTCAAAGGAATGAATTTTTTGCAGAAACTAATAAACTTTTAACGTCAGTTGTTTAAGACAACTGACGTTAAAAGTGTTTTTTTAAAAAATATTTATTTTTAACGTCAGTTTTTTAAACAACTGACGTTAAAAGTGTGATTTTCAGTTAAATAACTAGCTGACGTAAATAATCCTATATCCCTATCTGAAATGCCCTGTTGTCACCCTTAACGCAGGTCACTCCATATATATAGTGCAGTTTATTTCTAAACTTTTTTTTAAACAAGTTTATGTTTAATCTTCATTAATTAGCTTGAATTAGTAAACATATTCTTGTGAAGAGAGACTGATACAGAAGAATGGTACTTTATATAGAGAAGAGAGACTGATTTTCTTGAAAACTGATCTATAAACTTAATGCTCAGGGGTAGGTAGCACAGTAGTCAAAGGAATTAATGTTTTTGCAGAACACTTTTAATGTCGGTTGTCTTCAACAACGGACGTTAATAGTTTTTTTATTTCTAACGTCAGTTTCTTAATACAACTGACGTTAATTAAATGTCCTTTAACGTCAGTTTTTACAAACAACTGACGTAAAATGTTGTTTTATTTTGATTATAAGGTTTACACCCGCACGCCTTCTGCACTTCGCTCTGTATGTCTCTTTTCTCTTTTCATCACTCTCAACCCTCACTCTCAACCCTCACTCTCACTCTCACTCTCACTCTGCCCTAATCGCGAGCTCATCTCCACCGCAACCACCGCGAGGGCTTCTTCGCCACCACCGTGAGGTACACTCTTAACCCCTAAATCTGTCTTTCCCGCTCATTCTTTGTAATAACTTGACATCTCTATTTCCCCTTCCCGCGCATTAACTCTCATTGTCCCTCTGTTCTCAGTAACCACATCGAACGTTGGCCACCACTCGAGCTCCCGTCCCCACCACCACGCGAGCACCTATTTCTGGTGAGTCTTTGGGGCACATTTTTTTATTTTTGGTTTTGAATGTATGTTGAAACTATAGTCTCAGTAGTTGAAACTTGAAACTGTGAGTTTGAGTTGTTTGGAATGTCTCTATTTTTGGTTTTGAGTGTATGTTGAAACTGTAGTCTCAGTAGTTGAACTTGAAACCGTGAGTTTGAGTTGTTTGGAATGTCTCTATTTTTGGTTTTGAGTGCATGTTGCTCTGGTGGTTGATCTGTCTTGACCGTGATGCTCATCATGGCAAGGCCGTGATCAGTTCTGCCTGTGAGGGTCTGGTTCAGTTGGCATGTTACGGCCGTGATGGACATCACTGCCAGGCCGTGACCAGTGCTTGGCAATCTTCAAAAACTATAGTTTTCAATCTCCCGTATTGTCCTTATATTGGATATATGTTTTGTATATCTACAGGACCTATCTAGTTATTTTTATTTATACTTCTGTATTTATTTTGAGTTATAACCTATGTTAATAAATATATATTGTTTCTGAACAGGCATACATATGGATCAGTAGGATAACCCACATGCACGGGAGGACACTGTGGGGGCTACGCAGGACCCGATCACGCCTACGCCTGATTCTAGTGTAAGTTTACATGTTATATACTATCTTTAGTCCTTCTTTTTAATGTAAGTTTATAATGTTACAACCCTCTATTTTATAATTTTTTTGTCCATACAGACATCACAGGCTCATAGGAAACGGGGTAGAGGAGCCACCTCGTTGAAGAAACTAGAGAAGGACAGGCAAAGCGGACAGAAGCTTGAGGTATCCTTCGATGTTAATCTAAATGCCCGGGGACCCCGTGCTAAAGAATTTAATAAGTGGGTGTTTCTACAAGCGAAGCAGCACGTAAGCATCAACTACAACCAC
Source organism: Sophora flavescens (assembly GCA_030762895.1). NCBI lineage: Eukaryota > Viridiplantae > Streptophyta > Magnoliopsida > Fabales > Fabaceae > Sophora > Sophora flavescens. The sequence continues at coordinate 101,327,156 of CM061062.1, forward strand.
TGGAATGACGTTCCACGGAACGTTAAGGATCATATTTGGGAGGCTATCGCGGTATTTTACCTTTACATTCGTTTGATTTACATTATTAGATAATTATCCGAGTTATAACCCATCCAGCTGTTATGTATTTAATGTGTAGGTAGCTTGGACTGTGCCAAATGACGAGGATCATCGTCATAAATGTATGAAAATGGCATCAAAGCATTGGAATGGGTTCAAGCATGATCTTACCAGGTACTATGTATCTGGGAAGAAGCGACTTGATAAAATGTTCTCGGATTATCCCTGGATTGATCAGGATACTTTGGATACGTTTGCTAGGAGTCGACAGGATGGAGAATTTCAGGTTGGTTGATTAAGTTAATTTTGTATGCTTCTTATAGATCATTTAACTGTATTTAATTATGTGTTTTTGTTTGAATAGGCTAAGGCAAATAAGGGTCGGCAGAATCAGGCGAAGAACGTCCACCGCCACACCATGTCTCAGGGTGGGTACCAGACTCGGATCGAGCAGATGATGGCGGATAGGCTGAAGGTGAAGCAGGAAGAGCACTCTGCTAGGATTGAAAGAGGAGAGGTGCCTGAGGGCACACCATTAAGTCCTCCGTCGGACATCGACCGCGAGGATGTCTGGTTAGCCGGTCGCATGACAAAGACGGGATCTTTTAAAGTTGATGCCACTCGCGAAGTGGCAGATAAGATTGTAAGTAAATAATTAACTTGATTTCAATTGATATTTATTTGTATAGATATTTGCAACACTTTCACTTGCACGTTTTTTCATTTTTTTTCCATTGTAGATGGATCTTAAAGCACAATCCTCCCAGGGCTCATTCGTCCCTTCTGGACGGCAGGACGTCTTGATGACTGCTCCAGGCAAGAAAGACCATCCTGGTCGGGTTCTCGGTGTTCCTGGGAACGTGACCATCAAAGAATATTATGGCAAGTTTGCTTCACGAAAGCGGGTGGTCGATGAAGCATCAATTTTGGCTGACATTACTCAGCACCTCATGTCCAACCCAGTTATTACAACACATCTGATGCAAAGCTTAATATCCAACCCAGAATTCAAGCAGGCGCTTGCCAGAGAGCTTTTCTCCGTCAGTACATCCCAGTACACTGCAGGGCATGCCAACCCTTCACATTTGAGCACAAAAGAGAGTTATAGTAGGGCACATGTGGAGGACGATGAGTTGGCAGCTAGGAAGCGGGAGTTCGAAGTCCAACGCCATGAGCATGAGTTGGAAATGAAAAGGCGTGAGCTTGAGTTGGACTTCAAACGACGTGAGCTCGAAATGTTAACAAAGGTATGTATTCATTATTAATGTCCAAATTAGTCAAATAATTACTTGTGTTTTTTTTAATTATCAACAACTTATCTATTTTATTTTTCCTAAACTGAAGGCCAAGTCGACGTCGGTGTCGCTGTCACCTATCACTCGTTTGTTCTCACTTGGTGAGGATTACGCGTTTGAGATTTTTGAATGTCTATTGGAGCACGATGGATGGGTGGCACGCCCAGATCAACGGAGGATATTTTCCTTCTGTGGTGACGATCTCGGGAACGCCTGTAGAAATAACGTCTGGATGGCCAGCACAATTTTGAGTCTCTGGTGCACGTAAGTTAATTTTAATTTTATAACTTATTTATTTTTGGTATTTTTTCATTTAATAATTTATTTTAATTTCAATATATATATTATGTAATTAACATCCACAACTTTTCATATCTTAGGTATCTCCATCGTCTTCAGCTTGATAAGCGCGTTGCATTAGTATACGGCTTCTTAGATCCGTCAATCCTTCTGCCCGAATTCTTTGCTGGCGATGCATTGAGTAAATACTTAGGGAATTTGTTGGGAGACAATCAGAAAGAATTATATCTGGCTCCCTACTGTATGAAAAACCATTGGCAGTTGTTCGTACTTCACCCGTCTAGGCATACTGTCATATTCTCATGCTCTCTCCACCAAAACCCGCCACAGGAGGTGGTGGAAGCTGTAAATACGTAAGTAACTAATCTTAAATTTAACTTAAGTTTTAATATCAGTTGTTTTTAGTTTATTACACACATGATATATGAATTTGTTAATTGATCGACATGATTATTTGTTTATGATAGCGCGCTGAAGGCGAGTAGCATAAGTTGCGCCAACGGGAGAAGTAGGACTTCTAAGGCTAAAGCAAATCCTGTATGGAACATCCTCAAGGTTTGATAGTTTATTTATCAAATAATTAATATTATAATTACTAATTTATATGTATATTCAACTGACATTGAAATTAATTTTGTTGGTAGTCTCGATTTTAAATTGACGGGTGGTCGTGCAGCTATTATGTGATGCTTCATATGCTGAACATAGTCTCTGCATCTATTACGGATGGATGGAATAAGGTAATATTTAAACAACTTGTCAAATTATATATTATAGTTTTGAAGATAACTTGCATTGATGTTATTGTTATTATTTGAACGTATGTAGGCATTTAACGACCAATCGCCTATTCAAGAAGATGAGTTAAGAGACTTGAGGATGCGCTTCGCTGAATTCTTCTTCAAGTATGCAGCTGAAAAAGGAATTGACAAGATACCTCCGCACTACTTAGATGAATAGTTTTTTGTTAGACTTTAGAAACTAATTACTAACATGTATATATATATCCTTAGATTGGTAGTTTTGTTTTTAGACATTGGAGACTAAAATTTATATATATATATATATATATATATATATATATATATATATATATATATATACTTGTAGATAGTTATGTTTTTCCTATACATGGGTTTTGGTTTTAAGACCCCCCATTGTTCCATTTTTCCTTTGCAATTCTGTAATGTGTGTGATATTTACTGGGATATTTACTGAATGCAGGGATAGCTGAGAGGAGTGATATTTTAAAACTGAATTTTAAAAAAAAATATTAACGTCGGTTGTATCAAACAACTGTCAACTGACGTTAATATTATTTTATAAAATATACAGTACACTATTAACGTCAGTTGTTTATTACAACTGACGTTAAAATTAAAACCTTTAACGCCAGTTCTTTATAACAACTGACGCTAGTTTTAAAAAAATTAACGTTCGTTGTCTTAAAGAACTGACGTTAATAGTTTTATGTTTAACGTCAGTTCTCAACTAACGTTAAAATATTAACTATTAACATCAGCTGTATTTACATCAGTCAGTATTCTGACGTAAAAAATCAATTTTAACTGACGTAAAAAACACTTATGGTACTGGTGTTTGGTTTGGGTTTGAGGGAGGATTCGAAGAATTAACGCATGATTGATACGTATGAATGCAGTTCAAGAATTAATGAGGGTGAAGTTTCCCTTTTCTTACAAAGTCAACGTGGAAGTTACTAAACAGCATTATTTTATTTTATTTTATTGGTAAAACTAAACAGCATTATTTGTTGTTTTGTATGTAAAGTTAGTAAATAATTAGCTCATGTATTATCCTTAAATTATTCATGTATTAAAATTATATAAATGTACTTCAGATTAAATTAAATATTGAATTCAATTTTACTTTGTGTAAAAAAAAAGAATTCAATTTTTACTTAACAAAAAAAAAAGAATTCAATTTTACTTATTTTATTATCAGTGATCCAACGGTCAATAACCATATTGACCCGAGGTTTTGCTCTTTTTTTTTCCCTAACAAATATCTTTATATATACCGGACAAAACGAGAGTGTCTTCATATTAATTTATTAATATTAATTATTCAGATGTGTAACTATAATTAATTGTGATTGTGTGAGCGACTGAGCGTGATCAAAGGTATTTTTAGCACCAACAAAGTTCGGCACAATTAGTAAATACCCGAGTGTAATTGGCGTTTCTCTTGGGTCTTTTGTTTGGAGGTCAGTTTTTTACTTCTGGATACATATCCCTCAAGCTTTTGTAAAGTTAATATTATCCTCCATCTAGATATTTAATTTACATTAGTTATTTTATTGATGGTATTTGTAAATGGATTAGAATACCTCTATTACTCTCTGTATATATAATGATGGCTTAACAAAAAAAAAAGTTAAGTATGAGTTTCTTAAATATGTTTTAGGTAAACCATATTGATGAGGGCACTTCCAACCAAAATACAAGAGAACAATGAAACCAAAACAAAGAACTTATGTAATAATGATACTGTCCTTGACAGGAACCAGAACCACAAAAGATCACACATGGAAAAACCCAGAATATATATCGAACAAAAATTGACCTATTTGCCTGACAGCTGGTCAAGTAGTTATCAAGGAAAGGATTCTTCAAAACCAACTGCAATATTCATATGCAGAGGACTGACTCTGTCTCACTCTGATTGTTACATGCATTTGCCTGAAATGCTCAATATAGCCGTCTCTTTCTTCAACCACAATTCTTTCTTTGTTTTGGATGGCAAAAGCCAACAAGATTCTAGCCACGATTTAAGTTCCCCAACCCTTCTTCCTTTAATTTCTTTCTGCTTAAACCATCCACTTAATTTGCTATATCTTAATTATAACCCTCGAATATTAATTTGTCAATGTTGTTGCATTGTACATATTGAGTCAATCCTTTAGTTAATTAAAGTTATGGTACACCACCCATCAAAATGATATAGTGATGGATATTACCTACATGTCAATACATCAACCAATCATTTGTACTGCTACACCATTTGAATAAATATTTGCATAAAAATATACTGTATTTTTGTATTTGCTTATCAACCCGAAATTTTAAAAACAAAATTAAATGACACATTAATTATTCTCTGAAATCTAAAATCACGGATCCAACGCGTCTGAAAGCCAAAATCATTTTTCTAACTGAACACAACCCCTCCCTCAGCTCCATCGTCGACGACCTCTTTCTGATGTTCTTTCCATCGTCGGTGAGTCGTAGCAGTGATATAAGAGAAGGTTTTGGAGTGTCGGGCGAGGAATGCGGATCTGGGTCGGTGGTCGGAGCAGTTTTTGCAGGCAGAGCACTTGACCCATACGAGGTCGCTGCCGATGTCGGTGACGAGGAGGAGGGTCTGAGGAGGCGACCCAATTCGGAGATCGGCGAAATACTGGCCAGAGTCGGGGATGAGCGGGGTTTTGAGGGTACGGTGGCCGTGGAGGGCGGAGAGACGGTGGGTGTCGGCGGAGAGAAGCTGATCTGGTGATGATAGTGAAGCTTTCCGCATCAACAGTAGTTTCAGATATTCTGTGGAGTTGCATTGAATCTCCACCGCTTATTATGGTGTGAGCTGGATGAAGCGTGAGCCTTGGATCTCTCTTGATTTTCTCTTGAAAACAACAACAACAAAAGTACTGAAGGGAAACAAGTGGGTGGTGAAACAGAGATGACAAGATTCTAGATCATCTCTGGTTTCGTTGTTCTGTTAATGAAGTAATCGGTTCTAAGGGGAGGATAGGGGAAATGAAATTGTTAGAAAAAAACTGAACTAGTTCGTCAAAAAAAAAAAGGCTAAATAATCAATTTTTTTAATTAGAAAAATAATATTTTAATATATGTTAAACTTGTAATTAAATACAAAAAATATAAGTATTATACATCAATATATTGTTGTTCCGTCCAAATACCTCGGATGAGAGATACTCGGTCGAACTAGGTTTAGTGGGGTGTTTTGGAATGTGCTTGACAGAATTGAGATTCTGCTCCTACGTATCCAAATGGGAATCAAAGCAAACGTAGTTCTGGATGAGGGGGTAAGCCCCCTATTTATAGAGATCTTTCAGGATCAAGCTCCGAGATAAACGGAGAGATATTAGGATCAAATCCCTGATTATGCAGGGTGATATTCGGATCAGTCATTTATGACTGATCCACAAGGGACCGAGATGTACTTTAATGGCAGGGCGAATCCGAGTACTTATCCTCGGTTGGCCCGGTGTGCTGATATGTCCTCGACCTTGGAGGAGCTTGGGCTAAGGCCCATAGCCGGGGTAAGCTCGGTCAGCCCAAAATATAGACGAGTCTTCGGCCATACCTTCTCGGCCGGTACACAAGCCCCCCCAGCTCCGAGCTTGAATAAGCGAGAGAGCTGATAAGCATGAAACCGAGCTTATTCTTCGGCTACACAGGCATCCGCATTTCCAGCTGTCATTTCAATCAAGTCTTCTCTCTCTGTCAGAGAAAGCAATCATTGCCCAAGTTGAGGTTCTAGCCCCTGGCGTTGATCTTTCGGGAGCCGATGTAAATAAGGAGGTGGTGAATGGGGAACTTGTTCCCATTATTCCCGATGAAGAGGGGGAAGGGGAGGAAGACTCTCCCGGGGATCACATCGAGGCCGAAGAGGGTCCTGGGGACGAGTAGCTGTTGTAGTTTTTTGTTTTTTGTTCATCCTTTGTAATGGGCTTGTGCCCTTGTAACTTCGTATTACTTAATGAAAACTGTTATCATTCTCTGACTTTACGTCGTTGTGTTCGGCCTGTTAACCAAATCTTCGGCTAAGGCCGAGGTACTCTACCGTCCATATCAAAAATGGACGGTGGTTGTTACACGTGAAACACATGTTTCACACTTTACGCATGCAGTCACGCATTAAATGCTTTGGGAACCGCAATGGGTTCATGCAATTACTGCTTTTTGCTTAGTTTCGAGATTTGTTTTTCCAACAAACCCTTTCCCACGCATACTTCTTCTTTCCCTGCTTATATATAGGGCTACTCCGCTGCCTTACTTGTTCATTCCTCATTCTTTTCCACCAGCCAAATTCGTTTCTTGTTTCTCCTGAGTAGTTCTATGCTAGTGTTAGGGGTTTACGCTCCCCTCTCCCAGTTAACATCCTTTTTTGGGTTTCACATCCGCCAAAAAGGATGTAAGTGGGAGACGGGATCCAGAATTCCTTTTATGATTCGATCCTTCAAGAAGGATGTTAACAAGGAGAATAGTAGTCTTCGGGAGTGGAGAAAGGGGTAGAGGCCGTCTACTCCCTGAGCGGGCCGAGCACCTCATCATCCAGCTTTCTCAGGGGGAAGTGACTACATCCTCCCTTAAGAGAGAGTCATGGCGTTGGATTGGGGGAAATGGGGGCCGACTGGACTTGCCCTGGCTCTAATAGAGGGGACTACTGTCCCGCCGAGCGGCCCTTATTTTCAATTTCGGCGCTGTGCTCGGTTCCCTTAATATCTTCACCTGTTTGTACTTTTCAAGAGTCAAACTCGGCCTTATTTGGCTTTACCCACTATTCTCGGTTTCCTTAATAAAATCATGGCTCAAACTTGACCTTTAAATTCGAACTTTGTTCTTTTTTAATTGCTACTCGTATTTGATTTCAACAACTTCGCAGCTCGAACTCGGCCTTAATAATTTGATGGCTCGAACTCGGCCTACAGGCTCAAACTTGGCCTTAAAAGATTTAATGGCTCGAACTCGGCCTTAATAACTCGGCTAATAGGCTCAAACTTGGCCTTTAGCATTTAATCGGCTCGAACTCGGTCTACAGGCTCAAACTTGACCTTAAAAGATTTAATCGGCTCGAACTCGGTCTTAAGGCTCAAACTTGGCCTTAAAAGAATTTAATCGGCTTGAACTCAGCCTTAATAACTCGGCTAATAGGCTCAAACTTGGTCTTTAGCATTTAATCGGCTCGAACTCGGCCTACAGGCTCAAACTTGGCCTTTAGAAATTACTCGGCTTGAACTCGGCCTTCAGGCTCAAACTTGGCCTTAAAAGAATTTAATCGGCTCGAACTCGGCCTACAGGCTCAAACTTGGCCTTTAGAAATTAATCGGCTCGAACTCGGCCTTCAGGCTCAAACTTGGCCTTAAAAGAATTTAATCGGCTCGAACTCGGCCTTAATAACTCGGCTAATAGGCTCAAACTTGGCCTTTAGCATTTAATCGGCTCGAACTCGGCCTACAGGCTCAAACTTGGCCTTAAAAGAATTTAATCGGCTCGAACTCGGCCTTAATAACTCGGCTAATAGGCTCAAACTTGGCCTTTAGCATTTAATCGGCTCGAACTCGGCCTACAGGCTCAAACTTGGCCTTTAGAAATTAATCGGCTCGAACTCGGCCTTTAGGCTCAAACTTGGCCTTTATGAATTGAATGGCTCGTACTCGGCCTTCATAACTCGGCTAATAGGCTCAAACTTGGCCTTTAGTATTTAATCGGCTTGAACTCGGCCTACAGGCTCAAACTTGGCCTTTAGAAATTAATCGGCTCGAACTCGGCCTTTAGGCTCAAACTTGGCCTTTATGAATTGAATGGCTCGTACTCGGCCTTCAGGCTCAAACTTGGCCTTAAAAGATTTAATGGCTCGAACTCGGCCTTAATAACTCGGCTAATAGGCTCAAACTTGGCCTTTAGCATTTAATCGGCTCGAACTCGGCCTGCAGGCTTAAACTTGGCCTTTAGAAATTAATCGGCTTGAACTCGGCCTTAATAACTCGGCTAATAGGCTCAAACTTGGCCTTTAGCATTTAATCGGCTCGAACTCGGCCTACAGGCTCAAACTTGGCCTTAAAAGATTTAATCGGCTCGAACTCGGCCTTCAGGCTCAAACTTGGCCTTTATGAGTTGAATGACTCGTACTCGGCCTTCAGGCTCAAACTTGGCCTTAACAATTCAACGGCTCGTACTCCTGAAATCTTGTCACTGCCCCTCATGTATCCAAAATTAAGTGTGAGCAGGTTAGCGGGTGTGAAAATAATTTAAAATCAAATAAATTAGAGCCACGTATCTTATTGGTCGTTTGTGATCATCAATGATCAGCTCGTCAACTTCCTTTGTCTTGCCCCACTTTCGGATGAGGAGGTACTACAAGCTTGTAACCACCTTTAGACACATGCTCCACTTTTTGGCGGAGATCACACCATGCTCCACAACCCGCAACCATTGGGATTTTTCCAAAAACTGCATACTACAACTACATTCAAGCAGAAATATCTCACCTAGTGGATAAGGGTTAAAGGGATAATCTCCATTATCAACAAATTCAAATTTTGAATTAATGTGCAATAAAGATAATGATAAAAATTATGTCTTATCTTTGATAAAGTCAAACCGATCAACACTTAAGTTTCTCTGGTAACTGTTGGTGCCATGTATCAGCCACTTGAAAATCGGTTGGACTCTGCGGTTTTATCTCCAAAGAAGATATGATCTTATTGCTGTAAGTGGCAGTGTATAGCCTCTCCCTTCTCAAGTCATGATGAACTTTTGGTTTGAAACTTCGCATGATGGAAAGCCTCATTCTCGTCAGGAGAAGACGTCCGCATCATGCATGAGGCATTTTACTTGTCACTAATGACCTCCACGTGGATCTCCTCCTTTTTGAATCGTTTTTTACCACCAGCGGAATCTGCTCCCATGATCATTTCATCATCATTACTCAAATCTTTATCTTCACTTGCAACGGGCATATCATGAGTTAAATCATGATTTATTTTAGGAACGTATAATGCGGGGTTCCTAAAGATACCTGCCATATCCACACCGCTATAATTTCGCTCCAAAGAATCAGCACCCGTAGTAATCGAAATAGCAGTTATGGAATTGCCATTATTGCAGATATTATTCTGATTCGCCGGAGATAATGATGGTGCCACCCATGATGACTGCCCCTCCTCCCTCAACCACCTTTCACCACCACTACCATAATTTTTCTTCGGCTCCACACGTAATTCAGGTCCCCATGTACAGCTACCATCATCGATGCTTGCTGAAAAAAGCTTATCACAGTAGTCTTCTATATGGCCAAGCATGCCGCAGTAGTAACAGAAAACATCGAGCCTCTCATACTTGAATTTCACTACCATATGGCCAAATGATTCAGAGGGATATCGGACGGAGCCACTCCCCCACTCACCGGACTCAGAGCAGGCATGTAGTTATCAAAAGGCCATGGACCCCCGGTTAGCACACGAATCATATCCATCCGATGGAAGAACTGAAAAAAATATCGGTCCTGTCCTGACTCCTTAATCTCCACGGTTTTAGCTGGCCTCCAAACAGTGGCCATTCGATCCATCATGCCGTCGTTTCGGATGGCCCTATCCGCCGTGAATCCTCCTATTAAACACAATTCAACCCTCCTTTCCACTGCCGCTGGCTGTCCATTGTTATTTTCTACATCGATAACAAAACCACCGTCCTCCTCAACCCTTAGGGATAGCCCCTCAAAGTTTTCCTCCATATTGTTCTCACCATTATTTGTGGTATGGGAAAATTTGCTTCGATCCCCACAGACGGCGCCAAATGTTCCGTCCAAATACCTCGGATGAGAGATACTCGGCCGAACTAGGTTTAGTGGGGTGTTTTGGAATGTGCTTGACAGAATTGAAATTCTGCTCCTACGTATCCAAATGGGAATCAAAGCAAACGTAGTTCTGGATGAGGGGGTAAGCCCCCTATTTATAGAGATCTTTCAGGATCAAGCTCCGAGATAAACGGAGAGATATTAGGATCAAATCCCTGATTATGCGGGGTGATATTCGGATCAGTCATTTATGACTGATCCGCAAGGGACCGAGATGTACTTTAATGGCAGGGCGAATCCGAGTACTTATCCTCGGTTGGCCCGGTGTGCTGATATGTCATCGGCCTTGGAGGAGCTTGGGTTAAGGCCCATAGCCGGGGTAAGCTCGGTCAGCCCAAAATATAGACGAGTCATCGGTCATACCTTCTCGGCCGGTACAATTGTATTTATCAAGTTTGACTACACTACAAATACAATGTCATATTTTGAAATTTTAACCAACCTATGTGATAAACTTATTGACCCAAAATTTACCACATCACTGTATCACTTTGGTGAATGGTGCACCTTAGTCGAAACCCAATGCTTATTGATTTTCTATGACATGAAATCCTTCTATGCTTATAGTCTAATTTAGTACCACTTCGGCATTGACATTCAATGGAGACTTGTTTATATTAGTAGTGGAATTGCAAAAAATATATAAACTAATGAATATCTTGAGCATTTTACGAAATTTTTACGTAATATGTGTACATCTGTCGGCATAGCCAAAGTTTGGCCGGCGTGCATTATTTTTCCCGAGCAACGTAAGATGCTAAAGGAAGAAGAATAAACAGAGAGTAGTGTTCTTCCATTTTTCTCATAAAAAGGTAAATAGGCCAATATTCACTATGTCTATTTCGAGTGATGGAATCGAATAGATTCACTTTATCTAATAATCCAAAAAGTTATACCCTCCCCACGCCCACTTTCCCAAGTATATGCAGTGTGCGTTGTTCATCCTCATAAAACACATGATGTTCTTAATCTGTACTATAACAAAATAAATCAGTCCCTCCCTCTTTCGTGTATTTTGTTCTTTTTCGTACAAATGGGTTGTGTGTATTTGTATACGCGTTTGATAAAAGTGATTTTGAATGAAATTTGTTCTGTAAGATTAATTTAGTTATAATTGAGTTTGAAATGAAGTGATTTATGTTTAGATATTTTTATTTTATAAGCAAATTTGATATAAAACTTAATGTAAATTTTCCAAATCAATGCAAAAGCTACATTTTTTAGTTTCTAATTAGAATCACATCTAAATGTATAATCAATTTTAACTTACAGTAACTAAACTACTCACTTTTATCAAAATCGCGTTTGAAACGAAACAGAATTAATCGTGGAAGTTTACTTGAAACCAAACAGGCAAATACACACTTCAAATAATTTTTTTTACATGCAAAATTTAAATTAGTAGAAGACATACCCCTTACTACGTCGGAAAAAATTACTAACATATCGACCGGAAAAATTTATGAATTGAACTTAAACTACAGTGACGGTGTTCGGAAAGCTTGATAAAAAGTGTCAACCCCTATTTGTGTACTCAACTATAGTTCAAATCCCAATAGTCAAAATAGAGTATGAACTATTACTTCTTCTTTTTTAAAAAAAATTATATAATTACTTATATATCCTCGATTAAATTATTATTTTGGTCTCTTATTTGTTTTAAAATATTCAATTTGCTCTCTCAATTGTCAAACGTTAAGCAAAAAGGTCATTTTTGTTAAGTTTCACTGTTAAGTTGAATAAATTAAAACAAATAACGGATCAGGTTGAATAAACTAAAACAAATGAGGGACCAAATTGAATAAAATAGCGGAACCAAGTTGAATAAATTACAACAAATGGGGATCAAGTTGAACAAATTAACATAAGTGAGGGACCAATTTGAATATTTTAAAAATTGAGAGATCAAATTGAAATTTTAGATAAATAAAAGACCGATTTGAATTTTTTAAAAATTGAGGATCAAATTAAATATTTTAAAATAAATAAAGGCCAAAATAGTAATTTAACCTGTATCTACTTATTATTTGGTACACTTTATTCTGTTTTTATTTAAAATGATTGAACGTTATTATCATTTATTTATAGGGTCATAGTTCATAAATATATAAGTAATCAAATTATATCCGAATGACTTTTCCTGTTGGATTAAGGTATTAATATTCTTGAATAGCAATACTCACATTCAACCTCCGGACCTAATTATAAATAAAAAAAATCTAACTTCTCATTTATTAAAGAAGTTAGTTAATTTAGTTTAATTATCTTGATTTATGTAAAAAAAAATAACTACAATTACTAAACTATCATTTAGTTGTCTCGGGAGTGTGTAATGGTCCTGGAAAAGTAAAAGATGAATTAGTTAGATTGATTGATTGTATTGACTTTTGGAACACTGATATTAAATAGAGTTGAATCGGTTGTCTTTTTCTTATATTCGAGTTCACAAAATATAGTTACTTTTTTTTCTTATATTTGTGTCCGGAGAGAGTAATAGATTTGACCCTTTAAATATTTTTTAAAATCTGTCCGAAGCAAAGTAAAAGCAACCGTAAGCGCCTTGCAATTTTTAGAAAATGTATAGCCCAAATTTTTTGACACATATCTCTTTTTAGTATTTAAAATAAATGCACACATGCTATACAAGTGGATGTTAATGTAAAACTTTTTATATTGACGATACATAATACTTTAATCCTTAGGCTTAACGGTTTTATTTTTATTTAAGTTCCTCGAGCATATATGATTGCAATATTGTAATCATCTTATATATGATATGATGGTGGTTTTTGTGTTTCTAAAATTTTTAGGCTTTTTAGCTCGTCATATATCATTTTTACACAAGGGGCAAAGTACAAAAACATTATATGTTCATCTGTTGGTCGACCTAGCTGGATCAACTTGAGCGAACTATCATCATCGCGAACTAAAGCCTGTTTGTTGTTCTTGAAAACACTCTGATCGATCTTCAAGCCCAGCCCAGTAATCCTAGAATATGGGTTATTGGGTTTCCTCCTAATATTTCATGTTCCACAGCATCAAGTTCTTAAACAAAATAACAACAACAAAACATCAAATTATCATATATTTTTCTCCCTCTTTTCTTGTTGTTCCTAGTATTTATTGTTTGGGAGTTGGGAAGAAAATAGAGTGGAAGGGTTTTTGAGAAGTGAGGGGGTGGAAAAGAGATGAGGAATTGAGGATCCCCACCTTACATGGGTGTCGCGACCATCCCGTTCGGGAGCCGCGAAAAGGGATAAAAAGACAGAGGAGTCGCCACTAAGATTTTTATTGGGAAAATCTTAGAAAACCAAATTATTTAGAGGTAAACTGGTCTTTTAGAAAAGAGAGATATGAGTCCGGAGTCGGTTACGAGTAGGGAAGGTATTAACATCCCACATCGCCCGTTTAAAAAACGGTACCTCAAGTTGATTGTGCAAAAAACATTTTAATAACCTTTTAAATATTTATTTTACCCCGAAAATTATTTACAAGAAAGTATTATTTTAAATTTTAATTTTTTACTTTTATTAAAAAAAATTATTTTTAACTTTATGGTTTAAAAACTAAATGAGGTTGAACATGGCACATGAGTCCACAGGGCAACCTCAAATCTAAGGGATTAAACATGGCACCGTGTCCATAGAGCATCCCTGGAAAGAGAAAAGTTTAATTATTTTGATTAATTATTTTAACATAAAAAGAGACGAAAAAAGGAAAATTTAGTTTTGGCCCGACAAGATGATTTATCTTGCTCCTACGTATTCCCGAGTGCGATGGGAAACTCAAAGCCACGTATCTCTTTTGAAAAGATTTGATTGGTTGGTTGATTTTAATTTTTTATAAAAGATTTGATTTGATTTTTTTAAAAAAGGATTTTATTTCAGAATAAATTCACTTTTGCATAGAGTCCAAGATAGCAGTGCTACACGATAAACCCTTACAATTCGTACGACACTTGAGGATGAAAAATCATACATCAACATCGTAGATTGTTGCGTGAATTAAAAAAGGATTTTTATTTTTTTATATTTTTTTTTTACAAAAAGGTTGGATAAAATTTGTTAAAAGAGCAAGTTGAAAATATCTTATTTTTACAGAGAGAAAGAATTCACTCTTGCACAGGGTTACAGATAGCGAAGCTATACGATAACCCTTACAATTTTTACAACACTTGAGGACGAAAAATCGTACATCAACGCTATAAATTGTTGCATGAAATTCAAAAAAAGGACCAATTTGGTTTCCAAATATTTTAGGAGTGTTTTATTTGAAACAGAGAACCAAAAGGTTATTTCAGAAGATTTTTAATTTTTTGTTTTTGCTGGTTAGTTTTGGCCCAAATAGCAAACAAAGACAAGGAACATAATAGTAACTTAAGAAAACTAACACCTCTCATGAGCCCAAAAAGAAAACAGAAACCCAACCGCATAACATTAATAAAAACAACACAAAAGTATGAACAACCCAAAACTAAACCCAACTAAAAAGGTCCAAATGCCATAAACTAGTATTTGAATTCTATAATAAAAGGAATAGCAAAAAGAAAGACAAGGGCAACAGAGAGCTCCTCTTTCGTTACCCAAAGCCCCAAAGGGTGATCAGTTTTGATGCAGGCGCGGCAGCTGCAGACTCGAACGGCAATGAGGGGGACGGTGGTCAGCGACGTTCGGCGGTCGGTTGGCAAGCAGAGGCGGTGACGCGAGCGACGGCCGGCGGTGTGCAGTGGGTCTGGTCGTCTGGGGCGTGGCGGTGTGCGGCACAAGGCGTTAGGGAGGTTGAGCCAGAACCGGATCTGCAACGTGGTGGAGGACGAACCAGAAACGGATCTGCAACGTGGTGGACGAACCAGAAACGGATCTGCAACTGGAGGACGAACCAGAAACGAATCTGAATTGTGGGTAAGGATGGGTTTATGGTGTTTGGCAATTTATTTGAATGAAAATGAGAAGTCAAGTGAGGTTTAATACAGGCTGTGGGTTCCTTGTAGTTATGGAAGTGTTGGTGATGAGAGGTGGTGAAGTGTTAGGAATGGAGAAGGTGGAATGGTGTCTGGTGGATTTTTCTATTTTTCTTATTTGTTGTTGTTGGGTTGTTGAAGAAGAAGAAGAAGAATGAGAGGAGAAAGATGAAGGTGATGGGTTTATGGTGAAGGAGGAAGAAGGGTTGAAGTTAAGATGAAAGAAGAAGAAGAAGAAGAAAGTGCCTGGAACGTGAGAGGAGAGGAAGAAGAAAAGAGAAAGAGAAGGAAAAAAGAAAAAAAGTCAGAGGGGGGGTTGTCACGCCAGGAAGAGATCTTCTTTCCTTTGCTGCTGGTTTTTCCCCTTTTATTCACATGTTGTCCAACTTAAACAAAAACCAGTGAAGAAAAATGACACAATGTCTCACGCCAGCTGTGTAGGAAAGGGACCATTGATGGCATATTGTGCAGTGTGGCAGATGTTAAAGTATGCTTAGTCCCTTGTCAACCTCCATTTTGGTATTTCCTTCCTCTGATAAGCAAAATACTTTTCTTCAAGTTCGGAAAACTACCCAAAAATGGGAGTCTATGTTCTTGAGTCTTGTGCATTGAAAGCTTGTATGATGGAGAGAACACACTGGGCACAATATTTCACATTCAGAACATTATTTCTTTTTTTCTTTTTGTTATTTTATTATATTTTTTTATATACATATATTTTTACTTGGGCTTGGATTCAAAACAACTTGTAATAGAAACAAGTTGGGCTAATAACATAAACACATTTTTTTATTATTTCTGTATTTTCCATTTTTTATTTTGTAAATATTAATTAAAAGGATAAAATACCCGGACAAAATTAGGTGTTCACAGCTGCCCCTCTTTACTTGTTTCTTATTAGATAATCGGTGTAACTATAGTTAACCTATTATCGTTATAAGAAACGAGTAAAGATATGAACTCCAATTTTGTTCGGGATACACTGACAAGCAAAAGGACCCGTGACTACAAACTAATCTCCTTTGAAGAACTCGCGGGTTGGATCGCCCACTGAGATTTACTTATAAAAAGCTTGCAGGGTGGATCGTCTGCCGAGCTTTAAAATAAAGATAAAGAGCTTACGGGGTGGATTGCCCGTCAGAAGCTCAGACAGGAAGATAAAAGAGCTTACGAGGTGGATTGCCTGTCAAGAGCTCAAACAGGTAGATAAAAGAGCTTACGGGGTGGATTGCCCGTCAGAAGCTTAAACAGAAAGATAAAAGAGCTTACGGGGTGGATTGCCCGTCAGAAGCTCGAACAGAAAGATAAAAGAGGTTACGGGGTGGATTGCCCGTCTGAAGCTCGAACTGAAAGATAAAAGAGCTTACGCCCCTTCTGAAGCTTGAACTGAAAGATAAAAGAGCCTACGGGGTGGATTGCCCGTCAGAAGCTCGAACTGAAAGATAAAAGAGCCTTCGAGGTGGATTGCCCATCAGAAGCTCGAACCGAAAGATAAAAGAGCTTACGGGGTGGATTGCCCGTCAGAAGCCCGGACAGAAAGATAAAAGAGCTTACGGGATGGATTGCCCGTCTGAAGCTCGAACTGAAAGATAAAAGAGCTTACGGGGTAGATCGCCCGTCAAGAGCTCGAACGGATAGATAAAAGAGCTTACGGGGTGGATTGTCCGTCAGAAGCTTAAACAGAAAGATAAAAGAGCTTACGGGGTGGATTGCCCGTCAGAAGCTTGAGAAAAGATAGAATGCTCGTGGAGTCGGTTATCCACTGAAGCCTAAGGATAAGGTAAAAAGCTCATGTGGTCCCATGCCTATAGGAGCCAATAAAGGTAAAGCTTATGGGTCCTATGCCCGTCAAAGCTGAACAAAAACGAAGCTTACGAGGCCCTATGCCTGCTAAAGCTAACAAAGACATGACTTTTGGGGCCCTATGCCCGCTAAAGCCAAACTACAACAAAACAAAGCTTAAAAGGCCCTGATGCCTGCTAAAGCTAACAAGACATGACTTTTGGGGCCCTGTGCCCGGTAAAGCCAAAATACAACAAAACAAAACTTAAGAGGCCCTATACCTGCTAAAGCTGACAAGACATGACTTTTGGGGCCCTGTGCCCACTAAAGCCAAACTACAACAAAACAAAACTTAAGAGGCCATATGCCTGCTAAAGCTAATAAGACATGACTTTTGGGGCCCTGTGCCCGGTAAAGCCAAAATACAACAAAACAAAACTTAAGAGGTCTTATGCCTGCTAAAGCTGACAAGACATGACTTTTGGGGCCCTATGCTCACTAAAGCCAAACTACAACAAAACAAAACTTAAGAGGCCATATGCCTGCTAAAGCTAATAAGACATGACTTTTGGGGCCCTGTGCCCGGTAAAGCCAAAATACAACAAAACAAAACTTAAGAGGCCCTATGCCTGCTAAAGCTGACAAGACATGACTTTTGGGGCCCTGTGCCCACTAAAGCCAAACTACAACAAAACAAAACTTAAGAGGCCATATGCCTGCTAAGCTTAATAAGACATGACTTTTGGGGCCTTGTGCTAGCGAAAGCCGAACAAATGCACTGCAAAGATGTTGACTTTGTTGATGCATGAAATGATAAGACAATGTATGATATGAGAGATGATTTTTTTTTATGATTGGTGAAAACTGTGATAATTTTTTTAAAAAAAAATGATGCATGAGATGCTTTTTATGATCCTGATTATTTTTCATGCATGATGCATGAGATGTTTTTATCATTTATGAAAACTCTGATTTTATTTTATTTTTTATATTTATTTTTTTGCGAAAAACTCTTTGATCATTGGCTCTTTAATGTCCAGATTGCAGTCGAGATTGGGGATGAGCTAGAGGAAGACACCTTGATCTTAACTATCACTAACTTGCTCAACTGATGTTTAGCTTCTTGGCTGAGATATGCTTCTTCGTAATGATTACCCAATGGATGAAATTATCTGATCAACTTTCAAGGATGTGACTTGCCCCAGTCGTCATGTATTGGGAGCCTTTCATGACTTGTCCTCTTAAACTACCCCAATTTGTTATTTTGAGGAGACTTCATGTGATTTATTCGTATTTGACCCTAATTTTTGCGTAGGTTGCTTTTTACGAGTTTTCAACCTACCGGGCCACTCTAACTTTTGCCTAGACTGCCTTTTCGGGTTTTCTTGTCTAGCGAGCCATTTTTTCACTTTTTCTTTCTATTTTTTCTTTCGAATTTTTTCAAGATGTGGACAATTTTTACCACCCTTATCCGTGAGGATCAAAGCTTCTTGCTTTATTGTCGACCGAGATACCACTTTCCCCTTGTATCAAGAATTCTTCCGGCCAGAGTTGGTCATCAAAGAATTACCATAAATGGTTAAATTGTATCATTGAACTCATGTTTACCTTACCTAAAGCATCATGTAACAAACATGCATGGATTCAAAAGTATAATAGGAAATGACATTATTGCCTGAACAGCCTCTCGATTGGTATTAGAAGTTTGACAACTCAAATAGTATTCAAAAGAACATAAATGAAGCAAGATGCACGAGAGGTGATATGAAGATCAGAAGGGCATTGCCCCAGTTTGGATTGATTTGATCATGGCGATTGTCTCGATATTCATAAGAACAAAATTGCCCCAGAGTAGTTTCCTTGAGGATGAAGTGCCCCAATGTAGGGTTCCCAGAATGAAACTGCCCCAATGTAGGGCACTTGATATGGAAAACTTGAGAATGATGTTGTCCCAGTGTAGGGCATCCAATAATGGAGATGCTCCAGAATAAGGCCCTTGAAAGCAAAGTTTTTCCCCATGTAGATCTTGCCCAAGCTTTTGCCTAGACTGCCTATGAGGGTTTTCAGCCTAACAGGCTTTCTTTTTTCTTTTCTTATTCTTTTTTGGATTTTTTTTAAGAGGAGCAATCAATTAAAAACTAGAAGAGCACAAACTTTTTGTCTCAAAATGAAGTTGATGAAAAAGTAGCAATCATTCATTGATCAGAGTGGACTTTTTGAGGCTTGTAACGTGGCTAATGGTTGGGGGTCATGAAAAAAAAGATATAAGGCTCAAACAAATGTTTTAAGGTTGAATAGGATCAAAGATCCATGTTCTTTTTCGGATTTTTGAGAACATTTACTTTCTTCTAACTTTCCCTCTCTTTTTTTTTTCTGTTTTACATGAGGTTTTTTTTTTATCCTCTTTCTTTCTCTTCTTTTTATTCTTCTTCTTTTTTTTAATTCTTTTTTTTTCAATGTTATGCTTCATGATCACCATTTCCTTCTTGCTTGCCCCTTGTTTAGTGGTGATCCTTGTCCAAGGTTCTTTGAAGAAAATTTTCAGGCTCAAAAGGGGTAACAAGGGATAATGATGATATTTTGTTAAGGGTAGAGAAAAAATGGCCAATCTTCATTTCAAATCATGATTGTTTATTTTTTTTAAAACTTTATTTTAGAGACAAAGAGATGGTGCTCACCAAGTGTTTATTTATTTGCTCCTCTTTTATTTGTATTATTTTCTTTCTTTCTTTCCCTTTTTTTTTTTGAAAAGGTATTGGCACATGTGGTCTTCATTGATGTCCACAAAGAACTTTCAAGAAAGTGGGCCTTATTAACCAAACCAAAAAGGTACTTGGGGAAGAGAAAAAAAAAAAGGGAAGATGAGATATGAGTATGACGAGAGAAACATTATGGTGGGGATGGAGATGTAAAGAAATGATGAGACAAGGTACGCATGCAAATTCATTACATTAATGCTTCAAGAAAGTGAACATGGTTCAATTATCTCATGATAGAATACAACATAACTATTGTGTCATGGTAAATCCCTGATAAACAAATCTAGCCTTGATTGCTTAGAAATTCTCAAGATGGGGATCACAAAGTATTGACTCTTTTCAATCACTAGGATTGAATCTCTGATGATGTTAGCATAGCCTTCATCTTGAACTCTCCATAGTTGATTGGGATTGTACTTATCGTGATTTCTTTCTTCCTCGGTCAGGGCCTTATTATCCCGAATTTGCATGATTTTCCAAAGATCACTCCATAAGAGCGTGAATATGTGCTACCTGACTCCAGTAGGACTATATAAAATCCTTCACATTGACATCCAAACATCCATGATTAGGCAAAAGGTTGTGTCTACATTTTTCGGCCACTTGAGCAAATATTGTCTCCAGTTCCACCTCATGATCCAAGGTTTAGTTGACATTCTTTTTTATTGAAAGTGCAGTGGTTTACTTTTCTCCAAGGAGCACAATGCATGGAATGATTTTTTATTTTTTTATTTTTTTAATAAACTTTTAACTTAAAAAGGAATGAGTATATGAAATGCATGAAAAAAAGTTTTTTTTTTTTTACCCAAAAGGTATTAATGCATGATATGTATGAAAAAGGAATATTTATATTGACTCAAAATTTTAATGAATGTGATGCATGAAGGCACTTTTTATTCACAAAAACGACAATGCATGAGATGAGCTTCTTATTTTTTAGATGAATCATTTTTTTTTTTATGAATGCTTGAGATAAATGCTTTTTTTTTAATGATGAGATTGACATAAAAAGTAATTGATGCATGAAATGTATGAATTTTTAATTTATTGGTCTGAAAAGTTTTTAGTGATGCATGCATAAAATGAAGGAGATGCATGACTTCTTATTTTTTTCTTCTTATGAATGCTTGAGATAAATGATTTTTTTTTTGTAATGAACGCATGAGAGGAATGCATGAAAATGGCTTTTTTTTTATGAACCTAACAAAATATTTAATGCACAAGATACAAAATATACAAAGAATATGAATGAGTTATAGAAAGATGATTTACACAAATCCATTTTTTACCATTTATGGAAATGCATGAGATATAAACGTGATTATTCATGTTGCAGAAAAAGGTGGAATGTGCTCCCTTTTGTCCTACATGGGTCATATCCTAAAGTTTGAATTTCTGAGGTCGAGACCCTATTTTGGTAGGCTACTAATGGCATTTTATGTGCATGACTTTCGGGACAGATCTAGACCCCTAAACATATGGTCCTCGGATTACCCTCATCTAAAAGATAAGGATCCGAATCCATGAACCTCACCACAGGGACTGAAAAGTCACAATATGACGGTCCATGTTTCGGTAGCAATCCGAGCGGGATCAATGTCTGTCAGGGGCGCAAAAGCGTCACAATAACATCACTGAAGTCCCTTCTAATCCTATGGCATTCCAAGACTCGGGTATAGAGCCAAAAAGTGAATAAGTATGGGATGGTGATGTGTGTGCTGGGAGCAAGCAAACCTGCACAAAACCCAAAAAACTAAACCCAAGCCTGCAAAAGAACAGCCAACATTTACAAGAGTTTTCTACCCTAAGGTTGCAAGAATATACAAAGGCATTTATTAAAGCATGTAATACTATATACAAAACAAATAAAACAAAGAGGGGTAAAACTAATATTTTCGAATTTATTAAAAAAAATGTACAACCAACTATGATAGGCCTGACTCTCGAAAGTCCCCAGTGGAGTCGCCAGCTGTCGCGACCATCCCATCCGGGAGCCGCGAAAAGGGATAAAAAGACAGAGGAGTCGCCACTAAGATTTTTATTGGTTGGTTGATTTTAATTTTTGATAAAAGATTTGATTTTGTTTTGATTTTATTTTTTTTAAAAGGATTTTATTTCAGAATAAATTCACTTTTACATAGAGTCCAAGATAGCAGTGCTACACGATAAACCCTTACAATTTGTACGACACTTGAGGATGAAAAATCTTACATCAACATCGTAGATTGTTGCGTGAATTAAAAAAGAATTTTTATTTTTTTATATTTTTTTTTTACAAAAAGGTTGGATAAAATTTGTTAAAAGAGCAAGTTGAAAATATCTTATTTTTACAGGGAGAAGGAATTCACTCTTGCACAGGGTTACAGATAGCGAAGCTATACGATAACCCTTACAATTTTTACAACATTTGGGGACGAAAAATCGTACATCAACGCTATAAATTGTTGCATGAAATTCAAAAAAAGGGCCAATTTGGTTTCCAAATATTTTAGGAGTGTTTTATTTGAAACAGAGAACCAAAAGGTTATTTCAGAAGATTTTTAATTTTTTGTTTTTGCTGGTTAGTCTTGGCCCAAATAGCAAACAAAGACAAGGAACATAATAGTAACTTAAGAAAACTAACACCCCTCATGAGCCCAAAAAGAAAACAGAAACCCAACCGCATAACATTAATAAAAACAACAAAAGGATGAACAACCCAAAACTAAACCCAACTAAAAAGGCCCAAATGCCATAAACTAGTATTTGAATTATACAATAAAAGGAATAGCAAAAAGAAAGACAAGGGCATCAGAGAGCTCCTCTTTCGTTACCCAAAGCCCCAAAGGGTGATCAGTTTTGATGCAGGCGCGGCAGCTGCAGACTCGAACGGCAGTGAGGGGGACGGTGGTCAGCGGCGTTCGGCGGTCGGTCGGCAAGCAGAGGCGGTGACGCGAGCGGCGGCCGGCGGTGTGCGGTGGGTCTGGTCGTCTGGGGCGTGGCGGTGTGCGGCGCAAGGCGTTAAGGAGGTTGAGCCAGAACCGGATCTGCAACGTGGTGGAGGACGAACCAGAAACGGATCTGCAATGTGGTGGACGAACTAGAAACGGATCTGCAACTGGAGGACGAACCAGAAACGAATCTGAGTTGTGGGTAAGGATGGGTTTATGGTGTTTGGCAATTTATTTGAATGAAAATGAGAAGTCAAGTGAGGTTTAATACAGGCTGTGGGTTCCTTGTAGTTATGGAAGTGTTGGTGATGAGAGGTGGTGAAGTGTTAGGAATGGAGAAGGTGGAATGGTGTCTGGTGGATTTTTCTATTTTTCTTGTTTGTTGTTGTTGGGTTGTTGAAGAAGAAGAAGAATGAGAGGAGAAAGATGAAGGTGATGGGTTTATGGTGAAGGAGGAAGAAGGGTTGAAGTTAAGATGAAAGAAGAAGAAGAAAAAAAAGTGCTTGGAATGTGAGAGGAGAGGAAGAAGAAAAGAGAAAGAGAAGGAAAAAAGAAAAAAAGTCGGGGGGGGGGGGTGGGTTGTCATGCCAGGAAGAGATCTTCTAACCTTTGCTGCTGGTTTTTCCCCTTTTATTCACATGTTGTCCAACTTAAACAAAAACCAGTGAAGAAAAATGACACAATGTCTCACGTCAGCTGTGTAGGAAAGGGACCATTGATGGGATATTGTGCAGTGTGGCAGATGTTAAAGTATGCTTAGTCCCTTGTCAACCTCCATTTTGGTATTTCCTTCCTCTGATAAGCAAAATACATTTCTTCAAGTTCAGAAAACTACCCAAAAATGGGAGTCTATGTTCTCGAGTCTTGTGCATTGAAAGCTTGTATGGTGGAGAGAACACACTGGGCACAATATTTCACATTCAGAACATTATTTCTTTTTTATTTTTGTTATTTTATTATATTTTTTTATATACATATATTTTTACTTGGGCTTGGATTCAAAACAACTTGTAATAGAAACAAGTTGGGCTAATAACATAAACACATTTTTTATTATTTCTGTATTTTCCATTTTTTATTTTGTAAATATTAATTAAAAGGATAAAATACCCGGACAAAATTAGGTGTTCACAATGGGGCTTTACTTTTTAAAAAAAGAACTAAACCATTTATTTTGGGAAACTAAAAAATAAATTATCAAAGGTCCCGGATAGCTTTGGAGGATTGTCCTCCCTTTCCCATTCGTTCCTCCCCTCTTCTCCTACCAACTTCAAGACAAACCTTTGCTAGTTGATGTAATGGGAGTTGATACTCCTTGTTTTATTTTAATGTGATTTCTCTTTGGGCTTACCCCCATTGTTCAAAAAAAACAATATTCCCTCTTTATTTTTATTTGGATAATAATCTTTCTATAACTTGGTATCCTAATTTTCAAATGATCTTGTGCAATTATGATTATGGCCACATGATGTAAAAACTAAAAAGTAATATTAGATTATAGTAATTATTCATTTGTTATTTTCTAAAACTCTATTTCTATTGGTAGAAGTGTTAGATAATTAGAGATATTTCAAAAGTTTAATGTTTTATTTTACTTGTGTAATTATCACACAACAAGTGTAAAATAAATCTGGTTGGTTTTTATTATTAAGTCAAATTAATTTTTGTGAAAATAATTTTATATTTGAGAAAGCAAAACATATTATAATGAGGCATATAATATATGCAATCCGTGGGGAAGCATTTCAATGAATAATAGAAATCCGTTGAAAAAATTCATAACTCAAAGCAAAAGGTACCCTACATATTTGACCGCAAAGGTAGCAGGGTCAGTAAAACAAAGTCAGAACAAAATAGTTAGTAAAAGTTGCTGCACATTCTGTTTTTTGGATCAATCTTATCCAATCCTTTAGAAGATGAACGGCACTTTTTTTGGTTCCTTCAATTTAAAAAAAGTACTGCCAACATCAATAACCGGACGCTTGTTCCAAAACAGAAGAAAAGGTTTTTCTCATCAACCATCAGACTTAAAAAAAAATATTACTTTTCTTCTTTTAATACATTCTCGTCTATTCTTCTCTTCCTGGGTTACATTGTCTGCTTCATCTTTGTCATTTTTCTTGGTTGTTCTGTTACCTCGGTTTACTTTGCCGGGAGGGGCCTGCAACAACTCAAGGGTTTAATTATGTCTGACAACGTAACGGTCGAGGAGCAATAAACGCTACACAACAAAGAGAGAGTGAGAGAGATATCACATTTCTCTATTTCCACTGTCATCCATGGCTTCCAAGCTGTTACTCATTCCTGTCTTCATTTTGGACTTGATTGCTTTTGGACTTGCCGTGGCTGCTGAGCAGAGAAGAAGCATTGTGAGTATCTCACATTTCAATTTCACCTTTTTCTTCTCTAAAATCGAAAATAAGAATCTGGGTATGAGTTAAATTGTGTTTTTATTTCTGGGTTGAAGAAAAATCATGCAATAATTGCTGGAGATAAAAGCATAAGGTCATTATTTTTTTTATTTTTTTATTTGTCTTCTCTTGATTGCTGAGAAAATGAGAAATTTGGACTAAAATAATGTGGAAGCTTGAATCTTTAACCTTGTATTTTTCTTTCTATGAATTGAAGTTTGGTAATTTAATGTGGGGTTTATCATGTGTTTGCATAAAGGTTTCAATGAACATTACCTCTGTTTTTTTGTAACTCCTATTTCCTTCTGATATGGACATACATTACCCAGATCTGTTTATTGTTGAAAATGTGTTCTTTCTGTTAAATTTACCGTGACATGAATCAACTTTACAAACGAAGCTATCTGCAATAGTTTGTGTTTATGTGACTTGGTTCTTCGGCTATTTGCATTTCAAGACATGCCAAATCTTGATCTTTTGTCCTTTGGCTATGCTTGCAAATAGAACTACAGATCTGTGTATACATGTTACTCTCTCCTGTTTGTAAACAAGAAGAAATGATGAATGCTACGCTTGTTAGTTGTTCTGCACCTGATAACCTTTGGGGTGAAGCTATATTAATTGCATGTTTCTTGCAAAATAGAATACCTCATAAGTAAAACGCCGTATGCGTTATGCAAAGGTTACATGCCTAATTTGAAATATTTGAAAGTGTGGGGGTGCCTAGCTAAGGTTATGGTTCCTGAGCCCAAGAAAAGGAAAATAGATTCTAAAACTTCTGATTGTATGTTTATTGGATATGCTGAACGTAGTGCCGCATATAGATTTCTTGTTTTGAGGAGTAATGTACTTGATCGTAACACTATTGTTGAGACCAAAAATGCTGAATTTTTAGAACATATATTTCCTTTGAGATCTGTAAATATTTCTTTAGAAAATAATTCTATTGAAAATATTTCTTCCGAGAATAATTGTGAAAACTCATATGAGGATTTGAGAAGGAGCAAAAGACAGAGAAAAGAGACATCGTTTGGAAATGATTTTTACACTTACCTTGTTGAAAATGATCCTTTGAGTTTTTCTGAAGCTATTTCAACTACTGATGCCCCCTTTTGGAAACAAGCTATTAAAAATGAAATTGATTCAATTTTGAAGTGCAACACTTGGATTTTAGTTGATTTACCCCCGGGAGCAAAACCTATTGGTTGCAAATGGATCTTTAAAAGTAAATTTTTTCCCGATGGTTCAGTTGAAAAATATAAAGCTAGATTAGTAGCAAAAGGTTTTATGCAAAAACAAAATATTGATTATTTCGATACATTTGCTGCTGTGACCAGAATTTCTTCAATTCGAATTTTGATAGCCTTGGCTTCAATTTACAAACTTGTTATTCACCAAATGGATGTGAAAACTGCTTTCTTAAATGGTGATTTGAAAGAAGAAATCTATATGACACAACCTGAAGGATGTGTTACTCCTGGTCAAGAAAATAAAGTGTGCAAACTTCTCAAATCCTTATATGGTTTAAAACAAGCACCAAAGCAATGGCATGAGAAATTTAATCAAACATTGATTAACGATGGCTTTTCTCTTATTGAGGTTGATAAATGTGTGTACACCAAAATATTAAATGGAGAATGTTTTATTATCTGTTTATATGTAGATGACATGCTTGTCTTTGGTACTTGTGATGATGTAGTGATTAGAACAAAATCTTTTCTTGCATCAAAATTTGACATGAAAGACATGGGTGAAGCAAGTGTAATATTGGGAGTTAGAATCATTAGGAAGAGTGATAGCATAATGCTATCCCAAGGACACTATGTTGAGAAACATATTAGGAAGTTTGGTCACTATGACTCAAAACCAGTTAGTACCCCTTATGATGCTAACTCTCATTTGAAGAAAAATAGAGGTGATCCTGTCAGTCTCAGTATGCCCAAATTCTTGGGAACCTGCTACATTTGATGAATTTTTCGCGACCTGATATTGCATATGCAGTAGGACGATTGAGTAGATATACTCAAAGTCCTAGTCAGGATCACTGGGAGGCACTCGCTAGACTCATGAGATATTTGAGAGGTACCATGAACTATGGTATTATATATAGTGGATTTCCCACTGTACTAGAAGGGTACAGTGATGCTAACTGGATATCTGATTCAGATGAGACAAAATCCACTAGTGGTTATGTATTCACACTTGGTGGTGGTGCAGTTACTTGGAGATCAGCCAAACAAACAATAATTGCTAGATCTACTATGGAGTCAGAGTTTGTAGCTCTGGAATTGGCTGGTAGTGAAGCTGAGTGGTTGAGAAACTTCTTGGCAAATATTCCTTTAGGAATTAAACCAACCCCATCAGTGTCGATGCATTGTGATTGTCAATCAGCAATAGCCGTTGCAAAAAATAAGACCTTCAATGGCAAAAATAGACATACACAATTGAGACATAATGTGGTAAAGCAATTGCTAAAAGATGGAATAATATTGATCGATTATGTGAAGTCGGAGGTGAATTTGGCAGATTCTCTAACAAAGCCCCTGGGAAGAAAATCAATATGTGATACATCGAGGGGAATGGGAATTAAGCCAATTGAAATTAACGAGTGATGGGAACCCAATCTTTGTGATTGGAGATCCCATGAAGAAGGTTCAATGGGTAAGAACAAGTCACTTGTTAGTTCTGCTAGCACACAAAACTAATTTTGTTTTGTGTCCCTTTCCTATGGTATAATTGAGAAAGTGCTAGATACTGCATTATTGAGAGGATAAACTTATAAAGTTTTTAATGATTTTCATATCCCTTATGGGTGATGTATGATTTGCAGCATGCACTTGATGATATCACCTATATGAGTGTCAAGTGGTGCCGCTTGCATGAGATCGTGGCGAAATCTCTAGAGCACTCATGAATACCGGGCGTGCGCATGGCCTATTAGCACAAAACGGCGTAACAGCAAGAATTGTGGGGGTGTAGTGTGATTGATAGACCTCTAACACATATCAAGTGTCTTGGGTTCCATAGCTTGCTACACCAATTCACTGTGTGTTAAGTTTTATCAATCTAGGTCTGGTTCCATAGCTTGCTATACAGATCCGATGCATTACATCCAAGATGTCAACCCAGGAATTTTTTTTTAATCTCTTAAATGTTTTTCTTTAACTTTTGAAATATGTGGGGGATTGTTGGATAATTAGAGATATTTCAAAAGTTTAATGTTTTATTTTAGTTGTGTAATTATCACACAACAAGTGTAAAATAAATCTGGTTGGTTTTTATTATTAAGTCAAATTAATTTTTATGAAAATAATTTTATATTTGAGAAAGCAAAACATATTATAATGAGCCATATAATATATGCAATTCGTGGGGGAAGCATTTCAATGAGTAATAGAAATCCGTTGAAAAAATTCATAACTCAAAACAAAAGGTACCCTACATATTTGACAGCAAAGGTAGCGGGATCAATAAAACAAAGTCAGAACAAAACAGACAATAAAATTTGCTGCACGTTCTGTTTTTTGGACGGCACTTTTTTTTTGTTCCTTCAATTTAAAAAAAGTACTGCCATTGTCAATAACCGAACGCTTGTTCCAAAACAGAAGAAAAGGTTTTTCTCATCAACCATCAGACTTAAAAAAAATATTGCTTTTCTTCTTTTAATACCTTCTCATCTATTCTTCTCTTCCTGGTTTACATTGTTTGCTTCATCTTTATCATTTTTCTTGGCTGTTCTGTTACCTCGGTTTACTTTGCCGGGAGGGGCCTGTTGTATCCTGGGAGGTTTGCGCACCACGCGGATAAACCCTTGAGGACAGTGTGATTTCACATGCCTCAGGCTATTGTGATTTATTCGTGAGTTCCAGCTTTATTTCTGTGTTCGTGCTACGTTGAAGACAAATTTTTATTTGACAACAAGAAGTCAACCCTCGTATATGATGGTTCAAACTTCAAAGTTTAAAATCTCTTACCCATATTTTGAAAATTGGCAAGAGCATTAATTCACAACTTCATATATTTTAAGCATTATTTTTGTTCTTAAAAAAAAAGCATTAATTTTGTGTTAATATACGTAAGATAGAAATATACACTGAACATAATTTTATTAGTATTATGATAAAGAATTGAGTTTAATTGATATATATTGTCAGTGTGAAAAAAAAAATATTGTCAATCAATCATAAATTGACACATTATTCAAAATGTTTGACTCTTATCTTAACTACCTTAAAAGTCACTCATATCATAATTTTTAAATGGTTAATAGTGTAAAAAACTTTACACCAACAATACATACCAAGTAAACTTTAAAGAATTTTTAAACCTAATGTAATATAATTTGAGTTTAATTGCAATAAATTGTCAGTATAAAGTTTTTTACACTGTCAACCAATCAGAAATCATGGTATTAATGACATTTTAGATAGTTAGGATATGATTCAAATATTTTAACTTATATGACAATTTCTGATTGATTGACGGTATAAAAAAATCTTTACACTGACAGTTTATACAAATTAAATCCATGCAATTTTTCATCGATAGTAAAATATCAATAAGTTCTCTAGCAATCTGAATCAATATTAATCCGAATATAACGATGCTTTATTTTAGATGATAAATACTTTTGTAGCAAAAGAATAGGAAAAGAAGTAGTTTTGCTTGTGAAAATCACTTCTATATTCAGTAAATAATTCAGTGATTCACGTGTGAACTCGTAAAGCAGATTGAATAATGCAATACGCGTGAACAAAATTATAATTTATTTATAAAAGGATGATAAATTGTTAATAAAAAAAAAAAAATATCAACCATGAAAAGAATCATCGGAGGAAAAAGGAAAGAAAAATAAATGTACCAAAAATAAAACAAATTGGTGACCTACTCGTGGTAACAAAAGGAAAAAGGGTGATTAAAAAACCAATTCTCATAAAAGTCTCCATTTCTTAATTAATATTGTGAACATAAATTAGCCCTATAGCCCCATTCATGCGCACCATGAAGCGTTTCAAACCTTGAGAACTAGTCAACAACTTTGTAAGAATTTGGATGAAAGGAAAGAAAAGGACAGACAGAGAAGTTGGACCAAAACAAAGGTTCTTCAAGTTAAATTTGCATTTTTTTTTAGATCACTATGAATTCTTTTATGGTACACTTATTTGAATTATGAAATATACGAGACTAAAACTTAATATAATCACATAAATACGAGAATTATATAATTTCTCAACAAATATTATTCCTTCCAAGTAAAAAAAACAAATGTTATTTCTTATAGGATTTAAACTCGTATATTTATCCAATAAGTTAAGTTTAAGGATTTAATCGGTATACACTGATATTGTAAAGATTTTTTACACTGTCAACCAATTAGAGATTGATACATCATTAAAAGTATTTGATACTTATCCTAACTATTTTAAAAGTCAATTAAACTCTAAATTTAATTGATATGTCAACTCATAAAATCATTGGATTTAACAATTTAAGTAGCCTAATACATAGGATAGGAGGGTTTATATCTTTTTTTTTTTTTCTTTCTCTTCTCTTTCGCTTCTTTAGGAGGGTTTATATCTTTTTTTTTTTCTTCTTTCTCTTCTCATTTGCTTCTTTAGGAGGGTTTATATCTTGATTTTTTTTAAGACAAGGTGATCATATATCACCATAATTTATATCTTGATCTCAATTAACATACACTATAAATATAATATTAGCCAAGAGCTAAATGATAATACTAATTTGGTAAAAATATATAATATTAACTAAGAGCTAAATGTTAATACTCCAATAACTATCTCTCACGCAAATTATACGATTTTTTATGTGCAAATTATACAAGACTATTGATATGTCAATAAATAGCATAACTTACTTATTTTGTCAAAAAAAAGCATAACTTATTTATTAATAATTTCATATATAAATTATTCGAAATTGTTGATATATAAACAATGCCTTTTATATGAGTGATTTATGCAGACAAATTTTATATAAGATACAGCAACTAAATAGGAAAAAATATAATTGTAAAATCTGGCCTAGGGGCTTGGATGAACCATTGACCCAATTTTTCTCATCTTCTGGTGATGTTTGATATTTGAAATATTTTATTCTCAAATAAACTATATTTCTAGAAATATAATTTTCGGGAATAAAGTTTTTCCACCTTCATACATGAGAATACAGTTTTCTCAAATTTATAATTAGAATTCACTAATTTTATTTTCAGGAATCTTTTATGTCTGAGAATAAAATTTTAAAACTTATAAAAAACATCATAAAACTTTATTTTCATACCAATATTACCGAAAATACTTTTTTAAAACTTATATAAAAAATTACCTCTTTCGCATATAATTTGGGTTACATATTCATTCTACTTGGTACTTATTGTAGGAGTTTTTTTATATAAAAATTGAACATGTGTTAAGAGAATGTCCATCACACGTTCTACGGGGCGGGATCCACTACCCGACCGCGATGATCATTATTAAACTCGATATGTAAGTATTGTACTCTCCCATTCATTTTTAATTGTACCATAAGATTTTGAGTTTAATAAATATATAATTGGAAAAAATTTTATACGGTTAATCATTCATAAATCAAGGAATGAATGATTTTTAAAATGATTTGGATAAGAATTAAAGATTTTTAATGACATGACGATTTATCATTGATTGATAGTATAAAAATATTGACACTAACAATATATATCAATTAAATTCTTGTTATATTAATTCATAAAATAAAATAATCCAAAAATATCTATATGGATAGATATAATTGAATGACTGTTTAATTTTTTTTTTTTTACATTATCAGAATATATACATTAAATCCTAAGATTTTTTATATAAATTAAAAAAAGGGATTAAAGAATTGAAATGATAAATTTTTACGGAAAAATTGTAAAATTATTACCTTGACTACTTGATTTTAATAATTTGGTATTAAAAAAAAATTATTCTATCAACCAACTATAAATTATTATAATAATAAAAATATTTGTCATAAAAAACATTTGACTCTTATCTTCTTTTTTCGAGACAACTCTCGTCATCTTTAAAAATTTTATATTTATAATATATATCAATTTTTTTACAATCAATATATATTAATTAAATCTATAAAAATTTAAAAGTATAATTTAATATTATTTATTTATTTTTATAAAAAATTATAAAAATCTATATTGATTGTGTCTTGTAAGGAGATTGCGTTTCGTAATTACAAACTACTATATAAAATAGACTAATGTAATGATTCATCTTAAATTCTTGGTCTCAGCTTAAAAAATCTAAACTTAAAAATTCTTGTATTCTTATTTAATATTTTTTTAGCCTTTTTCCTATTTTTCTAGCTTTACCTTGTGTTTCATTCATTCAACTTTCAACATATGAGTTTGGAATTCTCGGATTGGTTGATCTGCTTCTTCTCCGGCGTGTTGGTCTCGATCTTTCCATTTAATGGCTGATGAAGATCCTCTCTTCAGACACTGAGCTCTACCCTCTAGAGAGAGAAAGAAACTGAGACTTGGAGAGAGAAAAAAAGACACTGCCTTTGTTTGTTGGTGTGTGATTCATTCAACTGTGTTGTTGAAGCTTTGAGGGGTTTGTTGTTGTTATGTTATGATAGTTATTCATTGATTTGCTTTGGATTTGTGATATGGGTGCCTGTTTTCCTTGTTTTGGATCATCCAAGGAGGACAATAAAAGTAATAATGGGGTTAAGGAAGTTGTGGCCAAAAAGGAATCTTTCAAAGAAGCTTCTCTTCCTCACTCTCACCACCCCACTAGGGCTAGCTCAGGTCTGTCAACAAATTTTGAATCTTTCTTTCATTTAATTGCTTCTGCAATCTTTGTTTACTCGCTTGGCACCCTTCAATTGTGTTGAATTTTGCTCTTTCTGCTCGTTTTGTTGGTTTTTGTGACTATGTTTTTTCATCCGAGTTGTTGTTTACTTTGATCTGGTTCATCTGAGGTTGTGCTTCCACTGCTACAGCTAGTGAGGTGATTTGATGGGTAGTGGATATGTGTTGATTCAAGTTTGTTGAAATTCATTATTGTTAAGAGGTATTAGTAACATCTTTGAAGATCTGACCTTGACTCAGGATTTGACTAGTATATCACATTGTTAGACAATGTTTTCCATTTCTTTTCACAATTCTGGGATGCAAGGCAGATGCAGGGTTCAAAGGCTGCATTTTTAGTGAAGTGTTCAATATTGTAGATAATCATATAATTTTTTAACCTAGAGGATTTGTACCTCTGATATGTTTGTGTTGAGAGATACTGAATACTTTACAATCATGCCTGGTATTTGTCCTGCGGCACAATTGGGTATATTAAATTTTAAACTACTTGTATCACATTCTAACTGATAATGAGATGTGATATATGATTTGACAACGAAAACCTTGTCGTGGAGTGGTTTAATTCAACCATAATTGCTGGTGTACTTTACGTGACTGCATAATGATTTGCACCATCAACATCGTGGCATCAGTTTCTCTACATAATTCTATTCTCTAATATCTCCAATATGTTTTTCTATTGCTCTCTTTCTTACTTATCTTTTGTTATTCATGTAGATAAATCAAAATCGCGAAGTGGCTTGGATCCTAAGAAGGAAACATCAGTTCCAAAGGATGGACCCACAGCCCATATTGCTGCACAAACATTTACATTCAGAGAGCTTGCAGCTGCAACAAAGAATTTCAGGCCAGAATGTTTATTAGGCGAAGGAGGTTTTGGACGTGTTTACAAAGGTCACCTTGAGAGCACGGGACAAGTAAGTGGGATTGCTGTTACAGAGATTTTGGGTTTACCATATACTGAAAATCAGGCTTATGCCTTTCATATGAAAATGATTTGTTATTTTTCACTTTACATTTTGGGTTTGGAAAATTATATGCTGTTGTCAATTTTCATTTGGTTATTACTCTGTCACTACTACTGCGTTCCCTTCTTATATTTGTGGTTGAAATCATTGTCATTGCAGGTAGTTGCTGTAAAACAGCTTGACCGAAATGGCCTTCAAGGAAATCGGGAGTTTCTGGTGGAGGTTCTCATGCTCAGCCTCTTACATCACCCAAATCTTGTGAACTTAATTGGTTATTGCGCTGATGGCGACCAGCGACTGCTTGTTTATGAATTTATGCCTTTGGGATCTTTGGAGGATCATCTACATGGTCAGATTGCATTCCTTTTTAACTGAAAATCTACCTCCTCATTATTTTGCTTTCATATATTATAATTCTAAAAAGTATTAAATTTCATGTTATTTTTCTCCTTAAGCTAGTCAAAGCGTGTTGTGTGTTCTTAGAGATCATACAATCTTTGAATAACCATCATAGGATCCCATTAAATAATAGAAAATTTCCATGAAAATAGATCACAGATTTTCAATGGTTACTTTGAACTATTGGATGTTAGATGTGTTATTCTATTTAGTGGTTTACCTAATATACGGTTTAACAAATTTAGCTTGTTTACATACATTATGTTGCATTGTTCAAATGGATAGCACTTGATTGTTATCGTAAGATTAGCTAGGCGTCCAGGATTCAATAGATTAATACTTTTTAAGAGTATCACTATTGTACATACTTCTATAATTATGACAGTTGGAACTATTGTTATTGTCTGGATTCACTTAATCATCATGGAGGTTCTGACAGTTGTTGAAATCGGTTATACATACAAAATTCAATTTTAAATATATAATATTCTTGTTACTTTTGGCTCATTATAGTCGTCATGAGAAAACCATGCTAGGTTAGGAAGTTTACCAATGACGATCCGTTTATGACGATTGCATAATGACTGGTTGCTTATTTTGGATTTCTGCTTTTCTCATTTTGTTTCTTTAGGTTGTGAGATAGAAAAGCAATTAACAGAGAATGACTGATGTTCATTATTTTCCAAAATCACATGGGGATGGTTATAGATTTTTAAAACTTACAATATTCTTGTGCATGCCCAGCTGCCAGATATATTGCCGTAGCCATTTGGTGTTTTGGAAAATAATGATCTTACCTGTAGTGGATGTTCAATTGCTGGGTGGCAGATTGTGGTTGATTTCAAACTAGGAGAAGAGTACTTGTTTGCTGATCTAATTTATTATGAAAAGGGGGAGGAGGATGTTTCCTGCATGCTTGATCATGGTGTCTTCTTACATGATTGAATGTCCATGATTTGCCTATATCTTTTTCATGCACGAGATTTAGAAATGGGACAGTTATGTTCTATATTATTAGACTAAGACAATAAGAATTCTAGCTAGTTATACCGCTAAGACCCAAAATCAAAGAATTGCAGAAATAATGAAAAGAACAGAGAAATGGAAGAGTGCTTTATTGAACGAATGAGCCTGAAGAACCAAAAAGGAGAAAGAATCCTCCTCCAAGGATTGTCAATTTTATTAGTTAATTCAATCAATCAGTCAGAATTAGACAACCCTTAAACATTTTGGCTCAAATAAGTCCCTCTGAGAAAGCTTAAAAGATTATCTATAGCTGCTCATATATCCATTTCCTTGTGTTCTTGGATACAATTCTACTTTCATATCCCTTGTTCAAAAGAATTGCAAGATTAATTTATCTTAACAATGCTCTAGTTTCTAGTAAGGTTTAGTCTTTTCTCTACTCCTCAGTAACAGCAATTTGAGGTTGACTTGAGGTATTTTGGTGTTGAATAAAATACAAGATTTTGCTGAAAGAACATTATCAAGGTGGCTTACCATGCTAGTCCAGAACTTGTTAGCAAATGTAGACTGAATAATATCTGAATACTTCTAGAAAATTATCACTTGGATCCCGTCTCAGGAAGATACTGTTAGATATTGGCCTAATGGGTCATTAGATATGGGCCTAATAAGCAGCAGCAGTTAGAATTAGTTGAGGCTGAGCTGTTAGGGAAGTTAATAAATAGAAGAATGGGAGGGAAAATTAGGCATTCATTCAGTTAGTTGGATTTGGAATCAGGAAGGGGAGACCAAGCTCTTGAATCTTGGAGGGAAGCACTCTGTATTTTCTTTTCTACTTTTCTCAATTTCTTGTAGCCACATTTCTCTGTTTTGGGAGCATTTTCCCCAGAGAATTACTTCTATTCAATAGTGAAATTCATTAGAACTGGTTCAACAATTAGGGTTTCTTGGATGAATTTCACTATTGAATAGAAGTAATTCTCTGGGGAAAATGCTCCCAAAACAGAGAAATGTGGCTACAAGAAATTGAGAAAAGTAGAAAAGAAAATACAGAGTGCTTCCCTCCAAGATTCAAGAGCTTGGTCTCCCCTTCCTGATTCCAAATCCAACTAACTGAATGAATGCCTAATTTTCCCTCCCATTCTTCTATTTATTAACTTCCCTAACAGCTCAGCCTCAACTAATTCTAACTGCTGCTGCTTATTAGGCCCATATCTAATGACCCATTTGGCCAATATCTAACAGATACCTTAACAAGAGGTTATAAGGAGCGGCTCTCTAAAAAAAAAACATATATCGTCACCATTTGTAGGTAATGCATTGCTGTTAAGCATGGTAAAAAATGAATGCTAGCTACATTTCCTTCCATTGTTTTATGTTAGGAAACCACATATTACCAAGATGTATGTTAGGAAGAGATGTAGATGTTCCAGGGCTCTAATGCATAGCAGAATGGGCATGACTAATGCAACAAACTGCCAGTGTGGCAGTCAGGGTAATTGGGAGGGAAAGTCTGTTATGGCTTGTAATGATACATAAGGGAAAGGGAGGAGAGAAGGAAAGTCGGGAAAGAAGGGGGTAAAATTTGGTGGGAGAGTACAGGGCCTCTCAAGGTGTCTTGTTCTGAGGTCATTTCTGCATGTACCATTGTAAATCCATCTCAGTTACTGATAACAGTGATACTTCATTTTCACTTAACCTGATCTGGTTTCTATCAATTAATTTCCACCATTTTGAATATTTAAGCCCTGATTGGTATGCCATGAAGAATTTGAACTCTAATTCCTAATGGCAATTCCAAGGAATTGAATAATAATGAATAAAGCCATTCTCAATTCTTAATCAACACTCTAAAAATTCTAATTCGAAGAAATAATAATTAATAAGATGTACTTTAAAACAAACACATAATGTAATAACTCCAGTCACTTCAGATTGACAACCTTCTCTTCTGCCATCGCTGCCTCTTCTGTCACTCCTTTCATCTCCACTACTCTCATTGTTGCCACCCTCCTCCTTCATCACCATAGCCACTACCACCGTCATCGTTGTTACTAGTACTACCGATGTTGTAGCCTACCATCACCACCAAGGTTGTCAGACTCGCGTTGGGTACGTAAACTCGATACGTAGACTCGACTCATACGAGTCTACCTATTATAAAAAACAACTATAAATGACATATATATATAACATAAAAGCAACAAAACAACAACAATATAATCCAAAAACATCTAACATCATCATAATCATCAAAAAGTAACATCATAATCCAAATCCAAACATTAACAAAACATTTAAGTAAATAACAATAATATCAAAAAACAGCTCCTAAATGTCTAAATCGAATCCTCTAACAACATCATCTCCATTGTCACCACCATCTCCATCATCATCAGAATCATCATAATCAAGTTCTTCTCAAGATGAAACAACTTCTTCCATATTTGCATCAAAGTCCAAATCAAGTCTTGGATCATTGATAGGTTGGTCAATATTCTCTTCAATTGCTTCATCAACATTGATAGGTTCCTCAACATTCTCCTCATCAACATTTGGAACATCCCCCTCTTTAGTTATCCATTCATCATCAGAATGAATATCTTCAAAGGGAAGAGCAACAATTTTTCTATTTTCCCTACTCTTTAACTTCAAGTTATACATCACATACACCAAGTCATTCATCTTTTGTTGAAGCAACCTATTTCTTCTCTTAGTGTGAACCTAGAAAATAAAACATAAAAATAAAAACTCAATATTTCTAAACAAAGAAAAAATGATAACTACAAACAAAATCATAACTTCACTTACCATTTCAAATGCACTCCAATTACGTTCACATCCAGAAGAGCTACAAGTCAAGCTAAGGACACTAATAGCAAATCTCTTCAGTTCAACTGCTCCATCCCCATAAAAGTCCCACCATTCTGCAGGAAGCATACTTTTCCTACTTTCCTTTGCAGCATCAATACCAAAGAGCCCTCTATAATAATGAAAATCTGCAAGCTGCAACCCAATCTTCTTTCTCTCCTCAGGATCCTTTACCAACTTTCCCATACATGCGTACAACCCAATTTTAACCTCGACATCTTCATGATCTAACTTGGGTTCATAGTGTAATGAGGGATTAAGATAATAAGCAGCTGCATGTAAGGGCCTATGGAGCTGATTATCCCATCGCTCATCAATAATATTCCAGATGGGTTCATAGCTACAAATTCCAAATATCCTATATTAGTAACACAATACAAATAAGCTAATTAATTTTCAAATGAGATAAAGTTAGGAAAGTTTACCATTTTTTAACATCATTGAATTTTCTTTTAATCTGCTCTTTGGCACAATCCATCCCTTCATATATAAAACCCATGGCGGGTTTTTCATCAGAATCCACCAAACAAGGGACTATAATGAGAGGGGCAGCTGCCTTGAGGCATACAATTATATTCTTCCAAAACCGAGTATCACAAATCATGTCTTCCACCTTTCTCCCCTCGGCAGTTTTGGCAAACTTGCTTGAAGTCCAATCTTCTGAGCTAAACATGCTCAACAATGATGCCTTATGCTCATTAAGACAAGCTAAGGTCAAATAAGCAGTGGCAAATCTAGTCTTACCCGGCCTAATCAAGTCCCTCCCTTTGGTAAACTTCTTCACCATGCTAATGAGCTGTGTCCTACAATATATGTAGGTGCATATCTTTCTCCCCTTATGTATTGTAGCTTGATGCACCTTCAGATGTTTCTCAAAATCCTCCAACATCAAGTCAAT
Organism: Sophora flavescens; assembly: GCA_030762895.1. Lineage (NCBI taxonomy): Eukaryota > Viridiplantae > Streptophyta > Magnoliopsida > Fabales > Fabaceae > Sophora > Sophora flavescens. The sequence continues at coordinate 101,366,250 of CM061062.1, forward strand.
GCAATGGGCGGCACATGGAGTCCAATACAAGTTGGGTCGCTTCAGCGTCAACATTTCACCCGCTGCCTTGAAATTTGCAGCATTGTCGGTGACAACTTGGACCACATTTTCCTCTCCAACTTCTTATACAACATCATCCAACATCTTAAACAATTTTCAGTTGTTTTTGAGATGTCAGAAGTGTCCAATGAATACAGAAACACTGTCCCCTTAGGACTGTTCACCAAGAAGTTACAAATGGAATGCCTCTTCTTGTCTGTCCACCCATCAGACATGATTGTGCAACCGGTTCTCTTCCACTCCTCCTTAAACTCTTTAAGCATGTCATCTGTTTGAGCCACAGCTTTTTTCAAAAGCTTTCCCACATTTTCCTCTCCAACTTCTTCTACAACATCATCCAACATCTTAAACAATTTTCAGTTGTTTTTGAGATGTCAGAAGTGTCCAATGAATACAGAAACACTGTCCCCTTAGGACTGTTCACCAAGAAGTTACAAATGGAATGCCTCTTCTTGTCTGTCCACCCATCAGACATGATTGTGCAACCGGTTCTCTTCCACTCCTCCTTAAACTCTTTAAGCATGTCATCTGTTTGAGCCACAACTTTTTTCAAAAGCTTTCCTCTGATATCATGGTAAGAGGGAGGTTTGTAGCCAATCCCAAATTTCCCAACCTTCTCACACATCTTTGCAAACTCCACATTTTTTATAGTATTGAAAGGAATTGCACTTGTATAAAAATACTTGGCTACCTGATCATCAACTTCCTCTTTAAACCCCTTTCTCATCATTTGATTAATCGTTGCTTGAACTGGACCACTGACTTTTGCTTTCCCTTTTGCAAAGGAAAAGCCTTTTTGTTGAGAGCTAGCTACTGCAACCTCCTCAGCATCAAGTATTCTCTTTTTTTTTTTTCTTTGATGCCTCTTTAGCCTCAGCCACAATTTTCATAAACACATGTTTAACTTCATTTGGCACCGTAGCACATGGTTCATAATCTTCTCCACTTCCAGCAAGATGATGCTTGAATATGAAAATTCCTCCACTAACAGTCTTTGAACAATAATTGCATTTCACCTTTTTTCCATTACCCATAACATCAAGCCCATGTTTCCACCCAGGGCCAGTCCTATTACCGGGTAAATTTTTCCTACCCCTGCCTCTACAACTCCCAGTTGCTGCTATGTTGTTTTCCGCTTGAGACATTGCAAAGTGAAGATTTTTTTCACGCGGGGTTATGAACTTCTGATTCCGGATTCAAGCAGGTCGAGCAAGGAAGAGGCGCGATAAGCTACTCCGGCGGAAGAGAGCGAGGCGCGGCAGGGAGGAGGCGCGATGGAGGAGATGAGGCGCGATTAGGGCTTCGTGACGTGAACGAAGAAGGGATTTGGGAATGGGGTCGAGACTCGAGACCGAGAGTGAAGTAGAGAGGTGAGGGTCAAATTTTTTAACGTAAAGTCCTAAACGCACCGTTTTGGGACTTTTGTGAAGCATCTTAAATTTTCACTCGGACTCGCCCCACTCGCTGTAGAATCGCGATTCTAGACGATTTTGTACGAGTCCACCCGAGTCACGGCGAGTCTACCCCGAAAACGAGTCTGCCACGAGTTCACCCTTTTTCCACATGTAGAAACGTGGAATCGTCCGAGTCTACGAGTTGGCTCACGATTCTGACAACCATGATCACCACCATCATCCGCCACAACATTATCTTGCCATCTTCACAACACCACAATTGCTACCAAAATTAAAAAGTGTTTTAATTTTGTGTTTGTCTAGCATGTGCCCTACTTGTTGAGAAATCAAAGATAGTAAGTATTAAATGAAAAGTAAAGCATCTAATGCATTGGAAACTTAAAAAGCTTCACTTTTTATTTGAAACTTACCATTCATCATTCCTTAACAAGTGCCCTCAGCAGAATCCTTTGGTTGTTTACACATTCAACTATAAAATTATGGTGATACTTTTATTTTATTTTTGGAAAAACCTAGACCATACATCTAATAATTAAGCTCAAAATTTAGAATTTCATTTGATAGTTTCTTGTGCAATCATACAAAATTAAGTTTTTACTTCAACCTTTGGAAAACTGTATTTTATTTACTTATCATGGAAAACAGTTGCCCCACCCTCTCTTTTTTCCTTCTTAAATTGGCTTAGAGGAATAGTTAACTTGTACTTTTGATAGTTTATCTGGCCTACCTTTAGCATGGCTTGTAATCTCGCCCATTGTGTAATTTCATGGAACCACTCCCTGCAGAAAATTTCAACTTAAAGCTTCTGAACTTGATACTTTCAAGGCTGTCCGTATTAATATCTTCCCATATGAAGCTAAGTACTCTTGTACATCTACGATTGGCTAGGTAGTTTGGCTAGCCAAGGACAGGTTCACCAAATGTTGATCTGTTTATTGTATACTCCATATGAATAGATCATGACATGAGACCAAACTGTTAAGGCAGGCACCACTTGAAAAATTCTGGAGCTACACTTCTGTATACTTTATGCTACTAAATCTTGACTAGTGTGCAATCAACTGACACTAGGATTATGATCCAAGCATTGTTAGGGAAAATAAAACTGATTGTGTGAAAAGTTTAGAGTTCACAACAAATGGATTGGGATCAATGCACTAATGTAAAACTTAACACCAAGTAACTTTTTAAAGTATTTTTTTTCATTGACCTAACTGATGAATCATGGGATATAATTATGATTATTATTCCTCAATAACCTTGCTGCCAATGGTAAGCCTTGGCACAATTGTAAGGTTGTTGCCTTGTGACGTGGAGGTCATGGGTTCAAATCTTGGAAACAACTTCTCCACTTGTAGAGGTAAGGTTGCGTACATCTACCCTCCCCGGACCCTACCAGGTGGGAGCCTTGACACTGGGCCGCCCTTTTAACCTTGCTGCCAAAAAATCAAATGCTCATGTTAATGGCGTCTAGGGATCAGCAAAGCTTGTATCTAATCATTTAAGATAAGTCCTTGTCAATCTATTAGTCTTCATTGACTCAAGTAGATATGAGCTGTTTCTAGTAAAGTTCGGCTCCAGATCTGAAATCCTGAATTGAATTCACCTAGGAGACTTGGTATTGCATCTACTTAATTACAGTCTAATAACTGAGCTTTGTTTTCACAAATAAAGTAAAATCATCTCTTCTTCCTGTATTGCGGTTTAGACCAGGACCAGGATACTTGTTTGATCTAATGCTTGCTGGTTTATGCTGCAGCTGCAAATATGACGATTTATATCTGAATTGGCAGGGTGTCATAAATCTGTAAATATTTTAGAAAGTGTATTGTCCATGGTTAAAAGACCCTTCTGATAAGTACTGTGAAAGTCCATTATAATGTTGTTTCACATCACCACTATGACACTGCTTTCACAGTAGTATATTATTATTAGAAATTAACTCATATGAGGTTTTGGCCTATACATTGGAGAAATTTCTTACTCATGAGTCTCTTTCCAGATCTTCCACCTGACAAGGAGCCCCTGGACTGGAACACTAGGATGAAAATAGCAGCTGGTGCAGCAAAGGGATTGGAATATTTGCATGACAAGGCAAACCCCCCTGTGATATATAGAGACTTAAAATCATCCAACATCCTCTTAGATGAGGGTTATCATCCCAAGTTATCAGATTTTGGGCTGGCAAAGCTTGGTCCAGTTGGTGACAAGACTCATGTATCCACACGAGTAATGGGAACGTATGGTTATTGTGCACCAGAGTATGCTATGACTGGTCAATTAACTCTGAAGTCCGATGTCTACAGTTTCGGAGTTGTCTTCCTTGAACTTATCACTGGGCGGAAGGCTATTGATAATACACGTTCACATGGAGAGCATAATCTCGTTGCATGGGTAAGTACCTCACATACTCATCCTTGTGTTAGCTTCTAAACCTGTGGAATTGGTTTGTTTGTTAATATTTTGATCAGCTTCTAAATTAACATGAAACATGTTTACCACCATTTGTCTTCATATCTTTTGGGACATGCAACATTATAGGCACGTCCTCTCTTCAAAGACCGAAGGAAGTTCCCCAAAATGGCTGACCCTCTACTTCAAGGCCGTTATCCAATGCGAGGACTGTACCAAGCACTTGCAGTTGCAGCAATGTGTTTGCAGGAACAAGCTGCTACAAGGCCTCTTATTGGGGATGTAGTGACTGCTCTCACATATCTAGCCTCCCAGACATATGATCCAAATGCAGCCAGTCAGTCTAATAGGGTTGGTCCATCAACCCCCAGGAGCAGGGACGACAGAAGGAACATGGGAGACGGTGTGGATAGCCCAGACCATGGACGGCTCAGCTCCCCTTCCACCCACAGAAACTCACCTGATTTCAGGAAGAGAGACGGTAGGGATCCAAGTTCTGCGACAGAGTTAGGCGGGAGCGTCTCAGGTGGTGGATCGGGGAGAAAATGGGGATTGGATGATGTAGAAAGGGTGGAGTCTCAGAGAGATAGCCCTGTAAATACTGGAAGAGCTAGAGAGACTCCAAGGAACCGTGACCTGGATAGAGAACGCGCGGTGGCAGAAGCAAGAGTATGGGGTGAGAATTGGAGAGAGAAGAAGAGAGCAAACGCCATGGGTAGCTTTGATGCTACAAATGAGTGAACAGACACCTGATTCAGTTTGTTGTTCATATTCGAGTCAAGAGATGTATCGAGTCGCATGAGAAAAGGTTTGCAGATGGGGTCATATCCTTTAATGTGTTGGTTTTCATGTCTATTCAGGGAATAAAAAAGAGTCTTGGGTTGGATCCAACTTTATTCTCCCACATCATTCTGGTAAGTTAGTCATCATGTGAAGGAGTACACAGTTGGGGGGGAAAAAGTAGTTGGGGTCAGGGTCCTGAGGGAGAAGTTACTGTAATTGGGGTGTTTAAATGTAACCATGCTGCAGAATGTGAATTGAACATGGTCGATTATGTACTAGTGATTTCTAGGTTCATGTTGCATAGAACAGCAAGGGCGTCTAATTTTTGACCCCTAATATTTGCTTGTACAATGGGGGGAGCTTAGTAGATCTGTTGTGGGTGTCATTGCTGTCACATGCTATTTCCTCGTACTGTATCTATTGTTTGTCTGAGTCATGTTTTTCGGCTTATACCAAAAAAAAAAAAAAATTGATTATATTATCATTATTTCCCACATGCGATGACAAATGTATATGCAGGCATATGTTGAATTGTATTAAGTAATGGTTAATGATTAATATGTTGATTTTTGAATTAATCGAGGTTAACTGCCGAATCCACTGCCTCATTAGGAGTTTAAGTAAACCAGTTTGGGTTCCTAGTTCCTACGGAAAGAGGCGAAGCTTCCTTCAATGAATCAGTAGAAATTAGTTAACTTCCACAAATTCAAGCATGAAATGACAGTGCCGAGTTGAAATAATCTAACTTACCATTTAATTGTCTCAATGACGTTAATTACACAAAGCAATATAATTTTAAGAAAGACACCAATGTGCACATATTTTAGGTGCTTTCAAATAGATGTGACCCTTCTCGGGCTCGTTTGGTGGTCAGGATATGATAAGGACGGATAGGAACATGATAGGAGTAGGATATGATATGAGCAGGATAATGTTTTAAATTTTTTAAATATTGTCTAACTAAAATTAATTTTTTATATTTTTAAATATTTATTTTTTGTTTTTACTTTACATATAGTTAAATTATTAGAATAATTTTTTATATTTTACAGTTTTTAAAAATAATATAAAATAACAAACTTAGCATTGTGATAAAATAAAAATAAATTTTAAAATTGATTATTAATATTTTTATTATTTTAAATATTTTATATTTTATTATACCTGTTTTTAGTAATCATGTTAAATTTTATTATACTTTAAATTATTATTTTATTATGCTTTAATTATTTTATATATTATATATTTTTATATTTTATTATACTTTAAATCACCATATCCTACTTGTTACCGAAAAAAAAATCACCTTATCCTATCCTGTTGAGTTCTAACCCAGCCCTCCCTCAGGATAGAATTTTAACTAGATTGATAGGATATGATAAGTGACAGGATTGACTTATCATATCCTGCTGGCTCACCAAACAACAATTTCAGACAAGATATGATAGCTTATCCTATCCTGTCTCTCTTATCCTGACCACCAAACGGGCCCTTGACGTTTTTCGAATCCATCTCTGCCTATTGTGCACAGATTCAAATTATTCAAGTTATGTATGCAGTACACACCCGAGAAGGGCTCACATGCAAAGAGCGAGATAATACGCCGTGGGAAACCAAAACAACGAAGATACAAAGGATAAAACAGGGAAAATAAAGGGGGAAAAGAAGGTCACTGGAGCCGACTTTGAAGATTAGAAAACATATTGTTCTGCGAGTGATTCTGGATTTGATTCCTAAATTCTTGTATATATATTTTAAAAAAAACATTAAAAAAATCATATAACTTCAAACTAGCAAATAGGCCGATCGGAACCGGACAAAGAATTGATTACAAACAAATTCCGGGATCGAACCAGTTATTGTAAATTCGTTTTTATTTTTATTGTTATTAATCAACTAATCGTGCAAGCTCTCAAAATAACGGCTATTAATAATAATTTATTTATTTGCTGGAATGACATACCCGTTTTAGTGGTAGAGTTATAGGAAACATCTTTACAGGAACAATGAAAGGTAGCAACCAGTATCGGTTTGTTTTTCAAATCTAATGGATTTTGCTTTATCAACAAACTCGGTATGTTACTACTTATGTGCAGGGATAGAATACCATAGTTTTCACATTCATTGCACCCTGGTCCAGCTTGAAATTACAACTTAGATATATTTCATTATTTGTCTCCAAGGTTTTGCTTGTATATATATATATAAGGTTCTCCCCTTACAAGGTCACCGACCAATCCAGATTTCAGAACATCAGTCATTACATGTCTACATCAAGATTGCAAGTGTATAGTTAAAATTACACATTACTAGCTATGAAAATCTAAAGGATTTGTTTGTAGATTTAGACACAACATTCGTTTTCTGCATAACCTTCTCTAACTAGCTTTTCAAACTGATATTTGTTTCCTACACAAATAAAAAGAGGAGGTTGGTAGCACGAGATTTGGAGGCAAACCGGACCATTTGTCATGTCAACAGAGGGCCACATCAAAACCCAACCCACCCCTTTCTTACCCTAAGTAATTTATAGCATGTCCAATTATTTTCTCCTCTTCCCCTGTCAAAATAGTACGATCTGCTTCAGAAAAAAGAAACAAGCAACTTCTACGTAAGGAATATAATAAATAGCAAGATGCATACCGCTGCATAATCATCCATATTTAACTGCTTGCGCTTCTTTAAAGATGGACTCTCTGTTTGTCTTGCCAAGGCACGCTTTGATGGGGTCATGTTCTGAAAGATTATATCAAACTTGAGTACAATTCATATATTAATGTAAATATAAGAAGAAACCCGAAAATATTTAGGGTAAACAGGGAGAGAAACTAACCTTGGCTAGTTTCTTGTCTTTGCGTGCTTGTCTCTCCCTCTCATCATATTCTTGGTTTTCCTTTTCTACCAGCCGAATGAGAGTGTCACACCTCCTCGCAAGCTCCTGAGTTGTGCGAGACTTGACAAACCAATCAAAACGAAACAAGGGTGATGTTCGAAATGCTGCCTTCAACTCATCCCAGTTCCCATAGCCAAGTTTGTGAACCATACATATCTGCAAATTTTTAGACAGTAAAAAAACCGTCTTAAAAACCAGGGAATACAAGTGGAGCTAGACATAAAAAAATTTAAATAATTATTTGACAGGAAAAAATTACCATACCATGAATCTGTCACATTCTTCATTGTATAGCTTCCCTTTGTTTTGTCCATACTGTATCTTCAACTCTAGCCATGGATTCTTGTAGCGATCCAACTTCTTCCCAATGGCCTTCATGATCTCATCTTTCCGAGAAATTCTAGCCTCCCCCCTCTCAATGTTTTTAATAATTCTATCATAGTCTTCACACGATGATTCAAAATGCACAAATTAGGTAGGACCTTAAAACATTTTAATGAGACACTGATTTCAAGCTACAGTTGATAAATCAACACACGCATATTAAAACAAACCAACACAGAAATGTGAAGCATTTTAACTCAACACAACACTAATGAAACAAGCACATTGATTTTATTTAAAAAGACTAATGCAAACTTACAGATATAAACACTCATTCGGATTCAGCTAAGTATTTTGATTCCATTCTCAAAAAGTACTGCAAAAGACTATCATAGTCACAATGGCTGTAACGTACCATTTAATTCCTTATATCTTTCTTTGAAGACCTTTGCATATCTTTCTACTTCCTCCTCAGTTTTTCCTTCCATCTCAGAAGCAATATTTTTTATATCATTTCGCCCATACTTTTCACAGGCCCTAATGAAAGTATTAAAATCCCTCCGGCTCCATGATGAAAATCCCTATATTAACCAAAAAACAAATAACAAGTTCATATGAAAGCCTAATTTGTTCTTTTTCTCAAAAAAATAAAAATAAAAATGCTCACCTCCTCTAGCAGGCGTTCCTTTTCTTCCAACTCTTCAGCAGTCAATGGATCTCCCACCTCTAAATAATTCAATACAACATAAATTAAAATTTAAAATTAACAATATACATGTCGAAAGGAAAAGGAGTCAAAGGAGAATACTCATTACCTTCTGGTTCATCAACATCTATTGAGTCCTTTACTTGATTCTTCTGATGTGTTTGCTGAAATTGTATAAATAATAATGAGGACCAAATAATCCCTATTTATTGAGATAAGCCTAAAAAACAAAAATGAGCTATTCATTTTCCCTACACCTACCATGAGATAGCGCACTTCCTTTTCATACAGCTCATTTAGCCTTTGTGAGTTGAAAAACTGGAAATCATGCCTGGAGGCAGAACCAAAATCTATCAGTCATAATAAAAGAACTAAGTTAAAAAGAAAATAAAAGTCTTAGAAACTTACAACTGGGGCATTCTAGGAATACGGGGCTCCTTTGGTTTAGCAGGACCACCTTGGCGCAATGTTTGCTTGAAGTATTCAGACTCTGAGTAGCTATGAGTAAGAAGTCCCCACCAAAAAAAATACTCAATATATATCATATTATTAAAACTATGCTGAATAAATCTGGATGGATAAAATGTAAAAAGTAATGCTTACTTGCGCTTTCGCTCTCTTTTTGGAGGTTCAATCCAGTTGTCGCTCACAATTTTTTTGAAATCAAATCTGTTCTCATCCTTTAAACACAAGAAAAAAGGTATGCCGATGTTAGTTAAATAAATTGGGGTTAGGTTGATGCAAAGCAATTAAAAAAAAGAAGCCAGTCATAGTTGTCTAAGACAAAGTAAAATGTCTTTTTAACCTTCTCATCATCGAAATCATATAACTCAGCAGCTACAAAAAGAAAATATCAGTATTAGCAACTCCAAGCAAACAAATAGCAGATAAGTGAACAAGCAATATCAAATTCCTCAACAGGATGCAAAAACTTTCAAAGGTAGGGCTTAAATTCATTGGTTACATACTGTCATCCATCTTAAATTTGATAGCATCTTCAGTAAATTTCTTCATCTTGGCATCAAGCTCAGCTGTTGCCTCCTCTCCTTTAGCAATAATTCTATCAATATCCTCATCTGTAATTGTACTATCCTTGGAACTGAAAACCATTTCAGCCCCAAACCTAACCATTTGTAGCAACTCATCTTTATTCACCGCTGCACATATAAACCAATGGAACCATATTAGACAATCCATACATCTCGCAGCAAATAAACAACAAATCCTGAAAATCCTTACTCTTCTGCTCAGCCAATCGCCCTTGCTGAATCACCAGGGCATCGAGTGCAAGCTTTTTGTAAGCCCTTTCAATGACTTTCTCCTCAATTGTATACTGTACCATTACCAAGATGCAATGAGATATTAACAAGTTCATAGTGAATAATGACTTGAACAATAAAATAAAGTATAAAATTGCAAACCTCAGTACAAAACCGGAAAACTTGAACTTCTTTCTTTTGACCTATCCTATGAGCACGATCCTGAGCCTGCAAGTCAACTTGTGGGTTCCTGTTGTAAAACCACCAATCATCAAGAAAAATAATTATGCTACAGATGCAAATCAGATGGACGCATCCACAACCGTTTGAAATACTTACCAGTCACTATCATACAGAATGACAACATCAGCAGTGGCAAGATTAATGCCGAGACCTCCAGCTCGGGTTGATAACAAGAAGACAAATTTCTCACTTCCTGGTTTGTTGAAGGCATCAATGGAGGCATCACGATCATCTCCACCAGTATTACCATCTATGCGACAATATTGATATCCACGGAACATTAAATAATCTTCAAGTATGTCTAGCAGCCTAGTCATCTGGGGGGAAATCCTTAAGTTAAGCAATAATGACCACAGTTTAAAAAAATAAAGAAATAAAAAGAACGCAGAAGAAAATCCAAAAAGAAGAAATAATTGAGAACAAATAAAACAGGTTGCAAAATATGACATTCACAACCATCAGTGGCCATGATCATATTCTGACAGAACTGACCTGTGAAAAAATAAGGACCCTTGAATCGCGCTCTTTCAATTTAGGAAGTAACTTGTCCAATAGAACCATTTTACCTGTAAATGGAATTTTGTAAAACATTAAATAATCTTATATCTTATGGATCAACCTACAACAAACTTCTGAGGTATCTCTTAACATAAACAGAATTTACCAGCATTTGTAATGAGATGATCTCCTGTTGTATACGGAGGACCAGGTTCAGCACCTTGAAAAAGATATGGATGATTACAACATTTGCGTAGTTGCATAGCTATATTCAAGAGGCGCTTCCGTTCTCCACCGGCATTGACAACCTCAAGATCTTTCTGCAGTAGTGCTCTATAATACTGTTTCTGCATCTGCGACATGCCTACTTTGAGAATGGTTTCCTTTTTTGGAGGCAACCCTTTTTCGACATCTGACTTCAACCTTCGAAGGAGAAATGGTCGGAGGACCTTAATATACACAGAAAATGAAAATGTCAATTACGTATTAGATTAACATTAGACTCAACAATCAAAAGAAGGTTCTACGCTTTACCTTGTGTAATTGTTGAACAACCTCCTGTTGGTCATTTTCACCAGATATTTGAAACCATTCATCAAAAGTTTCAGCAGAACTAAAAATTTCGGGCAGAAGAAAGTTGAGAAGAGACCAGAGTTCATGAAGATTGTTCTGCGTCATTAAAAGAGATAACAAAGCAGCAGTAAATACTTGAGGCTAGAACTATGAATGCAACCAAAAAGGGAATTATAATTCATATTTCAAAATAAGCCAGACATGTCAATCATATATTTCAGAAATTTAAGCTGCAACAGAGGGAAAAACCAACAATAACACAAGAACAATAATAAAACTTCAATGCTAAGTTATAAATCATCTAACTCTTCCCTCCAGTTAACCAACCTGATTAGACTGCATAAAAAAATCTCCACAGAAACACACAATGCCCAATGTGTCACACCTCTAACAAAAATTTGTTAGAGAACCACATGATAAAGGTGACCCAGAAGAAAAGCTAGTTATTTTTTAAATATTCTTTCCTTACTATAATTGCAACTTATACAACTATTCATAGCACTCCTCCCCAAGAAAAAAATTAGTAAAAATTCAAACCGGTCTAACTGATAGGCCTGTAGTGTAGTGACTAGTGGGGATAGAGGGAAACAATTACAAGGGAAAAGGGGAAATCATAACAGAATGGACAGGTGGCACTTGGGGGATGGAGAGTGGGATTCGGTAATTATTTAAAATGAGGTGAGGGACGGTGTAGGTAGAGAATGTTTTAAGAAAAAGTTGGGTAATTTTACCAGCTTGAGGGAGGAATCTATCCTATTTTTTCTTCTCTTTGGCTGCCTTTCCATCTTTCTGATTTCTGATTACAGAGGGATCTTCCTCTAATTGTAAGGAGCAGAGCTCCATTTCCTTCTATTTTCAATACACGTATATCTAGTTCCTATCACTAGTTCCTATCACGAACCCAATACAGCTAATGAAGATCATATAGCTCATAAAAAAAATGAAGATCATATAAAATAGACAGAATTAGAAATTCAGCAATGCAGTCCAACCCTCCAGAACTACAAATAGTTTCTTCATTAGATAATTTACTGGGGTTAATATAGGTGAGGTCATACTAGTTTAGATTACACATAAAATTGGCATAGCAGTTCTTCCATGTTTAGAATAAACCAATAAGTTATATAAAAATAAATATAAGAAAATAACATTCCTTTGGATAACATCATTATTGTGAATGATACAATAAGGCGTACCTGAAGTGGTGTGCCAGTAATAAGGAGGCGATAGTTTGTATTGTAAAGCCTCATTGTTTTGGACAGGAGGGAATTCTCATTCTTGATTCGATGGGCTTCATCAATAATTATGTAGCGCCAACTAAATCTACGCAAAGCAGACTTCTCCTTGATCGCCATTTCAAAACTTGTCACACAAACATCAAACTTCCCAGCAACCAATAATTCCTCTCTTATATGTCTCTGCAGCAATTTAAAACTATTAGGGAAAAAAGTATTGAAATCAAGCATCAATTGTAACTTTTTCCAAAACAATCTAATCCAGCAAAGATGGTCATACCCTTTCATCAGGGTTGCCAAGGAACTTTACTGCACGCAAAATAGGACAAAAGCGTCGAATCTCGTTCATCCAATTTCCAAGAGTAGATTTTGGAGCAACCACCATATGAGGGCCTTTGATTCCTCGGAACTCATGCAAATAACCTAATAAAGATATAGTTTGCAATGTTTTGCCAAGCCCCTGCAAACACAGTTATATGTCATGACTTACATAAATCAATTCATCAGTCATCATCAGTCATCATCTAAAGGTCTAAGCCTTACGGCCTTACTCCACCAGGTGGGGCATCTAAATCAACTCAACAGTTTATTAAATTACACATCACAAAACAACTGCATTCATATGCAGTTAATTCAGTGAGACGTTCAGCAAGTCCACCATCTACAACCTACCATTTCATCAGCAAGAATTCCATTTATTCCATTCTCATACAACCGTATGAGCCAGTTTAGCCCAGCAAGTTGATAATCCCTCAACTTCCCTTGGATACCTGTTTAAAAGAAGAAACAAGCAATTCACATTCAAGTAAACAAAGTTCAAAAAGATGTACTTCTACCACTAAAATACAAATCAACATAAGATATTTGCTATATCTAAAAGTTCTCTGGAAGTTTATTCAATTAATGCATCCTTATCCAGACCAGCATTATGATGCAGATGCACATACCCAAATAAATTTTCCCATGCAAATAGTGGAAGAGGAAAATAAACATTTGCTATGTCAAACAAAGCAAACATAGAGGCATAGAGCCTTATACAATGCATAGGCATACAGTAGACACAGAAAATGCAGGGGAAAGTGGCAATGTGGCACAACTACTGAATGTGAGACATTAGAAAACAGCGCCTTGTATCTCATACAACTAAGCTAGCACATAAACAACAAAGAACACTCACATGATGGTTGCGTCACCAGACGTGTGTTGTTCGCTACCCCATCTTCTTCTTCTTTTAGGTATTCTTCATCTTCCTCCTCTTCTGTCACTTTTGATGCATGCCGACCCCTAAAATAGGCAACATTTGAATACAGGATAAGTTCCAAGTAAGTGTCAGATCAATCAGTCACAACTTTTTAGTGCTTGTCTAAAGCAGAGTCTTAGAGAACTACCACTAGAAACTGAGAGACAACAATCAGTGTTTCTTTCTTATTTTTCCACATGTTAGTCGCTTTGTAACACTTTCATACAATAAAGTAAAAAATGATAACAAATAACCATTGTGAGAATGACAAATTTTGAATTGAAAGGGAAGCTTTTCAAAAATTGTTTAGTTATAATGTAATAAAAGACAAATTGCTTCTATTGGGTGATCTTATAAACTTGAGCATAGGAAAACTCTGACTGCACATCAATTAGTTATTGCCAGTTTGTCACTACAATTTCCTTGGTATAGAAAACATTTACAAATACCCTTTCAAAGAGCTACAATGGTATGGTAGTATAATTTATGATGTAATCTGGATGGTGAACCTAATAAAAGTTCTGATCAAAACAAAGAGAAAAAAGAGTGCGGTATTGCCATAACACAGTCAGTGTGTGTGAATTGTAAGAATGTACCTTCCCCTTGTCTTCTTCTGAGATGAAGATTGATCACCTTTTGCAAAATGAGCAAACAGCTCAGTTTGCTGTAAGAGATACTTCAGCCGCCCCTTTCCTCTATTGTTCTGCATTATATGTCAGAATCATTTGCTTATCAATCATCAATCATATCAATATATTATGATATAAAGAATTAGAGTAATCACAACTATACGCACCATATCAGCATCAATGGCAGCATTTTGTTCATCCAATATCTCCTGAATCTTCTGTTTCTTCAACTTTTGCATTTCTTTCAATCTAGCCTTCTCACGCTTGCTAATTTCAGGATCAACATCATCTTCACCCTGAAGTCGGACAGTACAAGGTGCTTCCAGTTAAATTCTTTATTCAACAGAAAATCACACACACACACATGATACAATGAAGACAGAATGACAACTACAAAGAATTAGCCACTGAAAAACACCTCAACTCAACTATCCAACAATTACAATCATCAAGCTTCACTTGCAAAATTTTCAACATAACCGGTTACAAACGTGTCAATTCGCAACCACATTGTTTCTTGTCAAATTTTTTTAGCATGCACAATTTCACAAATTTTCAAGGCAAGTAAACGAAATTCAACTTGAAATTACCTAAATTAGCAGCACGTTAGAAACCCTAGGAAAGTAAAGTAACGAATTAAAAAAGAAAATGAAGGAGACTGATTTTGACAACCTGTTCCTCCTCATCGGCATCTTGAGCAGGCGCAGCATCTTCATCGGAATCGGGAGGGTTTACGTCGGCAGGTTCATCGGAATCGGAGCTAGCAGAGCGAGCCACCGCCTCAAGCTCTTCCTCGTCCTCTTGATCATTGAGCTGTGGCTCCTCCTCCTCCTCTGAAGAGGAACTGGAACCGTTGGACAGTGCTTCGTCGGAAGAATCCTGCGGCTTCGAGGGTCGCGCCATGGAAATTCTTCGATCGAGGGTTTCGTGAGAAAGAGGAGGAAACTGTGAATGAGTGAATTGGTGAAGTGGGTAGAATTACGAGTGCGATATTTATAGCCGTCTGATTAAGCAAGTAACATGTGTGGTGCGGACAGGGTTTATACGTGGAAGCAAAATGAGGATTTCCCGCCAATGATCATATATTCCCCCACCCACACTCATACCATTCACCCCTCACGGCCTCGCCCTCGATTGGAAAAAGGTTGGAAGTGCTTCAACAGTGTTTTTTTTAATACCTATTTGAATAATTTATGGATAACTTTGCTGTTTATAAAGCGAAGTTATTAAGATGTTGTTGTCCTGGTGAGGACTTCTCATGGATTAAAAAAAAAGACTTATCATAAAATTGGAGGATTTGGGTGATATGTAGTTATTTGAATGACATTCCTGAATCATTTCACTCCATTTACTAAGAAACTCTCAGATAATTAATTAATATTTTTTAACCGATTCACTTCATTATTAATCATTCCACTATATCCATTCAAGCATAGTCTTACAAAAAAGTACATGTCCCAATCAATAAAAATGAGACAATGAAACATTAATAGATTGAAAGTTATCCCCACTCATGGTCTTAGTATCAAATCTTTGCAAAATACCTCCAATGATTACAAAAGGAGGTGGTCACCTAATATGGCTATATACAACTTATAGGAAATTCTTTAGTTGAGATTGGATATCAGGTAGCAATATCTAGCACCTATAAAGACCAACAGGATAGGTTGGCAATGTCCTATATTCCTCCCAATGAGTTTGGTAGCATTTTGGAATCTATCTATTCCAAAAAAAATATAATCTTCTTGTGAAAATGTTGTTATTACTCAGTTTAGTAAGAAAAAACCTCTGTAGAAAAAGAATAGCTTATGGCCTTATATGTCCTATTTGTTAGGATATAAAAAAAAATGAACATATCTTATTATATTAACCATGGGCATGATCAGTATGGCTCAAACCACAACTCTAGCTTGTTCATTCACCACAAGATGTGACTACAATACATATGTAGCTATAAGAAAAGATGCAATTAATCAAGGAGAAAAGGGATTACTACAAATGAGGTATGACAGAGAATGCTTTCTTAATTTGATCTATCTGTTGAAGGGCAAAATGAATTTTGCAGCCAAAATAAAAAATCCTAATCCAATGTTCACAATTTAAAAGGAAAATATGGCTAGATCATGATATCATGTTGCAAATGATGCAATTCAAATGAGAAGTAACGATAATCTATTCTAAAAATCAAAAAGGTGCACCTGTCAAAGGCCTCATCCGCAAAAAGTGAATCAATGCAACATCAATTATGCTTTCAATGCTAGTGGGATTTCTGAAGCAATTGTTGCCATTGTAAAGGATCATAACGACAGAATGATGATTAGATCGGATAGAATATAGTAGTGAAGTTTTTTTTTTGGTAGCCATGACTTTTGCTTTCAAAGATGCAATGAACTTTGGATGACCATGGATATTTCTTTGGCCAAATGCAAGGAAAATGGGAAAGCTTGGAGTATCAGAAATTGCTTATTAAATTTAAGGGTTTTGAAGCTAGGGGAATTCTAGAAGTCATGTTGGTGGATGTAATATTTAAAGGAGTAACATTTCCTTCAATTTCCAAGGTGAAATTAAGAGAAACATTACCCCCTTACCTTATCTCCTTATCTCTCTTACCTATCTCCCATGTCAATGCTCGTTCACCAATCTCCACTATTTTCTAGCGTTCTTACGACTAATGACATTGATTTCATTGCCTGATTAGCCTGCATCAAACACAATAAATTTTGTTAGTGTCGCCATTCTCTTATCGCACTGAGTTTTCACCTTAACCTTCGTCGTCGTCGCCGCTAGTCCATCGCCATATATCTCCCCTATCATCACTTCGCAGCAATAGATACAACGAATCGGAAAATGAAAGCAATCAACAAAATTAGGGTTTGGATTAAGCATGTGTAAAGTGAAAATGTCTAGGGTTGGAAGCAGAACTTGAGAGGTGGTTTAAAAGATCTCAAAGAACCATTACCTTGAATGTTTGATGACAATCGAGCCACCTTTGATTCTGGTTGATTCCTTGGCGTTGGAACCACTAGTGCGCTTGCTTGTGACAATGACAAAGGATCTGAAAAATGTGTTATAAGCGGCTGTGTAAGGAGCCACACATTTTGAAGTGACGGCGATATTCTATATAGGGTTTAGAAATTTGTAGAGTTTGATGGGTAAAGGTGCTCTACTTAAATACCAAACAAAATAGGGAAAAAAATAAATTACATCATTAGTTTTTATTCCGTAAAAATTTTATTCTTTTTTTATTTATTTCTCTCTCACCTTTCTCTCGTGGCACCACTCGTTCACCGATCTCAACCATCTTTCATTGCTTTTGTAACTAATGATCTTGATTTAACCATTCGATCAGCCCACACCAACATACCGACTTCTTTTAGTTTCACCATTCTCCCATCCTTCGAACTTTCATCTCAACCTTTGTCATTGTCACCGTTGCTTCATTGCTACACATTTTACTTATCACTAGGCTTGTCAATTGGGGTCAGTCCATTACAAGCCACTGTATTTTTGGGTTGGATCAGGTTTGACCAACTTTCTTACGAGCTAGTAATTTGCTAGCCCAACCCATCCCTTTTTAGATCATGGGCCAAAAGGGCATACCCATATATTTATTTACTTTTTTTGAAAGAATATTTATTTACTTTGCAATTGCATCCAAGAACATGTAATGGTATATAGTATGGATACTTCTATAAAAAATTTATTTTCCTCCCATATTTTTGCATTACCCTATTATTAATTCAACATATTATTATATGATAGTCCACTCGCAACTTAATGGAGCTCCTAAAAAACATAGGAGCTCAATTTTATTTTATTTAAAAACTCATCATATAACAAAAAAAAAACATAGGGGCCATATAAAAAAACAGAAACATAGGAGCTTATGCTATCATATCACAAATTAACATAAGAGCTCATCTCAGAAAATGACATGTAAATCATCCTCATGTTAAATTTTTAATGTGTATAATATGTGGATTAGCATTAATTGGTGATTAAATTATAATTAAATTATTAATATATCAGTTATAAAATTAATTCTTAATTACGTAACCAATTGGTGAAATTGTTGTTGGGTATTTACTAAGAGTGACCCTATGATGGGCTGGGCCATTCTAACGTTAACCCGTTGAGAGGTCCCTACTCTCTGCTGGTAGGTTAAAAGGATTGCCTCCCCATTAGGCATTCCATACAGACACACACTGAACCAACCAGAAAGAGAGAAGCAACCCTCTCACATTCTGTTCTATTGTGATGGATTCTACGATGCTCCAAGGTACACAATTCTTCTCCTCTCCTTCGATTAACATGTGTAATATGCTATGATTTGTATCTGTATGATGTTCTAAACAAATTAGAATTATAGGTTATCCTTCAATTGGTATCAGAGCCAAGGATAGATACATGTTATAGCTATTCTGAAAATTATATGAACCCTAATTTATGTTTTTTTTCAATCAAGATGCAAATTTTTTTTGGGATTTCATATCATGTTACAAAATAAGCCTTGTCATGATCAGACTTGATGATGATTAGAACATCATCGACGCTTGAAATTGAGAATTCATCTCTCTGTTTCTCAACATCTCCACTCAAAACGCTGCACATTAGTAAGTAGGACTCACTCAACACTAAATACATATATAGAGTGATATTGTGGATTGCATAGACAGAGTGAGTGATAGAGAGACAGAGACCTTGTTTGATGGGAAGGAGAGACAAGCCTCAAGAGTTCCGTGACTCCGGTCCATCGCTAATTTCAATATCTCGAGTAGTTTTTTGTTTCTTAGAGCTTCCATATATCTTTCTGCCGTCATTCTTTCATAAATCGAAACGTTATAATTTTAATGTGAGAAGCATCACACCAATATGAAGGGCATAAAGACAATGCAAAGTCGAGCGGTTACCCTAAGATTATGGTGGCATTAAACTATCAATTAATTACAATGAATGATGGTAATAAAGCAAATCACCAAAGGGCAGTTTTGAGTTTGACTTGGAAAAGGTGGTCGAATATTTAAAAATTAAATAAAAAAATCCGATATATCTTTATTCTTTAATAAGACCTTCAATTTTGGTTATTGATTTGCTATAATTTTGTGATTTGAGTGATCCCATTTTATGTTAAATTGTTCCCTACTTTTTTGTGACACTTTGATATGTTATACTCTCCTTGATCATGTGTCATATAGATGGAATTAATTTTAGAGCCTTATATGAATTAAGTTGTGTGTTCTATGCTATATTTGTTATATAATATATTTTTTCTAATGTATAATTGTAGCATGACTATTGATATTTTGTATAGTTATGAACTCACCTATTGTGGGTATAATTATACAAAATTTGTGTTATTAAATAATCAATTATTCTAATGTGTTATATTTGTATTATATTAATAATAATTATACCCTATCGGTGTACTATTATTAATGTAATTCGTTATTATACATCGTACTATTGTCTTAAGCTTATGTCAATTATGGTTTTCAAGTACCCTATCGGTATTAGAAATTTTGGTGATGTAAGTTTTGTACATTGTATTATTCTTCTTATTATATTTCTTATTTATTATGATTCGGGACCCTTAGGCGGAATTATAATGAATAAGAAATTTGTATTATGGGCAAGATTGGCTGAACATATATATGGAATCATATTACCTTTCAATTCTTAATGATTCCTTATTCTTTGTTTTATGTCAGCCTCCTTCCCAAATTCTGTCAAAACTCTAATGGGACAAACTATGAGGACTGGAAAAGAGTCTCTAGATCTCTACTTAACCATTGCTGACTTGGATTTGGCCTTGAGGGAAGACAAGCCAGCAGCTCTCACAAATGAATCTACTGCAGCCCAGAGAAATGCTTATGAGAAATGGGAACACTCTAATAGAGTGTGCCTGAAAGTGATGAAGTATACTATGGAAAAATCCATCAGGCAGAGTATCTTAGAGACCGATAATGCTAAAGAATATCAGAAAGCTGTTGGGGAGAAATTTATGACTTTTGAGAAGGCTCAGAAAAGTCAGTATCTTTCCTTGTTTGACAAGACCAAATATGATGGGGTCAGTGGTGTGCGTGAGCATATCATGAAGCTGATGCACTATTACAACAAACTGAAATCTCTTAAAGTTGAAATTGGTGAAAGTACTTTAATCTACCGAGTTCTTGAATCTCTTCCTTCACAATTCGATGTTATGAAGACCTCTTACAGTACACAGAAGGCTGAATGGACAGTGGATGAGATGATTGCCATTGTTACACAAGAAGAAGAGTCCATTAAAAAGGGTAAATCACACAGTGCTCATTTTGCTGCATCTGATCCAAATCCAACTTCTAAGTCAGGTTCAAGATTTGTGAAGAAAGATCAAAAGGGAAAGAAGAAAAATGCAAAGGAGCATTTGCAGGCTAAGAAAAGTTTCTTCAAGGGCAACTGCAAGTATTGTAAGAAGTATGGCCACAAGGTAGATGATTGCTATTTCTTGAAAAAGAAACAAGAGAAGCAAGGTATTTCTGGCTCTAACATGCTTTGAATCCAATGTCATTGATGTTCCTCCAAATACTTGGTGGTTAGATTCAGGTGCAACCATTCATGTTGTGAATTCCTTGCAGGGGTTCACAAGCCTGAGGAAACCAAGTGATGCTGAGTCTAAAATTATTATGGGAGATGGAGCTGGAGTTTCGGTTATTGACATTGGAATTGTTTCTTTACTTTTGCCTTCTGGACATAATTTGTTTTTAAAAGATGCTGTGTATGCACCTTCTATGAGAAGGAACTTGATTTCTGTTTCTGCTTTGGATAAATGTGGTTACACCTTTAAGTTTGGTAGTGGAAAATTGATTGTTTGTTCAGATTCTATTTCCGTTGGTTCAGGGGTTTTACGTGATGGCCTTTATATGTTAAATCTACATGACATGTCTGTCAATTACTTTGGAAACAAACGCAGTAGGATTAATGAACATTCTTCTATGTTATGGCATCGACGTTTGGGGCATATTTCTAGGTCCCGTATTGAGAGGCTAGTCAAGGAAGGTATTCTTCATGATCTAGACTTCTCCGATTTTGATACATGTATTGATTGCATCAAGGGTAAATTTACTGCCAAGGTTAGGAATAAAGCAGCAAATAGGTGTGATGATGTGCTACGATTGATTCACACCGACCTGTGTGGACCTATTACACCCACTGCCATGGGTGGATATGGGTATTTCATTACCTTTATAGATGACTTCTCGAGATATGGATGGATAGATCTCCTTCAAGAAAAGTCTAGTTCCCTAGATGCTTTCAAATCTTTTAAGGTCTTTGTTGAGTTGAAAACAGGTAGGAAGATAAAATGTGTAAGATCTGACAGAGGTGGAGAATTCTATGGTAGATATAATGAGACGGGTAGAAACCCAGGACCTTTTGCCAGATTTCTTGAGGAATGCGGTATTGAAGCTCAATACACTATGCCTGGTACTCCTGAGCAAAATGGAGTTGCAGAGAGGCGTAACCGCACACTTATGGATATGGTAAGATGTATGTTGAGCCATTCATCATTGCCAGACTTTCTTTGGGGAGATGCCTTAAAAACTGCTATCTACATTCTAAATCAAGTACCCAGTAGGTCTGTACCAAAAACTCCATATGAGCTTATGAGTGGAAAGAAGCCGAGTTTGAAACATTTTCATGTATGGGGTTGTAAGGCAGAAGTTAGACCTTATAATCCTTAGTCTAAGAAGCTTGATCTTAAGACTGTTAGTGGTTTCTTTATTGGCTATTGTGCGGGTTCCAGAGGTAGCAGATTCTATTGTCCATCTCATTCTATGCGAGTCGTCGAATCTGATCGAGCGATTTTCTTTGAGGATGACTTGGATAGTGGGAGTGATATACCACGACCAGTTACTCTTAGAGAAGATCGCACCATAGTTCCTATACCAGCTGTTCCTTTTCCTACAGAAGTTATTATTTCAGCTAATGATGATGATCAGAATCTTCAACATGAAGATGGTGTGGCAGCACCACTAGTAGATGAACAAGATCATGATCTTATTGTTGATGAAGTTCCACTGAGATGATCTCAAAGAGTGCGCAGACCTTCCATACCAGATGATTATGTTGTATATCTTCAGGAACATGAGTTTGACCTCAATGATGATGATGATCCTATTACCTTTAAGGAGGCAATTTCTAGCTCTCATGCTTCTGATTGGCTGAATGCTATGCATGATGAGTTGTCTTCTATGTCTCATAATGGTGTTTGGAATTTAGAGGATTTACCAATTGGTTGTAAACCTGTTGGATGCAAATGGGTTTTCAAAACCAAACGTACTCCAGATGGTAAAGTTGAAAGGTACAAAGCCAGACTGGTAGCTAAAGGCTATAACCAAAGAGAAGGCATTGATTATAAGGAGACTTTCTCACCAGTCTCTACAAAAGATGCATTTCGAGTTGTCATGGCTTTGGTAGCTCATTTTGATCTAGAACTTCACCAGATGGATGTGAAGACGGCTTTTCTGAATGGAGACCTTCATCGAAGATGTTTACATGGTTCAGCCTGAAGGTTTTACTGAAACAGGCAAAGAGCACTTGGTTTGCAAGCTGAATAAGTCTATTTATGGACTGAAACAGGCCTCCAGACAATGGTATTTGAAGTTTGATCAGGTTGTCACTTCTCTTGGCTTCAAAGAAAATGCCTCAGATCAGTGCATTTACTTGAAGACTTGTGAGGGTGAGTTCATCATTCTCGTTCTATATGTTGATGATATACTTCTTGCTAGTAGTTGTGTTAAAATTCTGACCGAGACAAAACTTATGTTGAGTAGCCACTTTGATATGAAAGACCTTGGTGATGCTTCTGTTGTTTTAGGCATCCAGATTTATCGTGATAGGTCACGTGGTGTTCTTGGATTGTCTCAAAAAGGATATATTGAAAAGGTCCTCAAAAGGTTTAATATGCATTCTTGCTCCCCATGTGTTGCACCTGTTCAAAAGGGTGAGGAAAAATTTTCTAAATCTCAATGTCCTCGAAATGATGTAGAAATAAATGAAATGGAAAAGGTCCCACATGCTTCCGCTGTTGGCAGTTAAATGTATGCTCAAGTTTGTACTCGTCCCGACATTGCTTTTGCTGTAAATGCTTTAGGGAGATACTTGAGCAACCCAGGTTTAGGTCATTGGAAAGCCGTAAAAAAGGTCATGAGATATTTGCAGGGAACCAAAGATTATATGTTGACCTACAAGAAGTCTGATCAACTTCAGGTCACTGGTTATTCTGATTCTGATTTCGCAGGTTGCCCTGACGACCGAAAATCTACTTCTGGCTTTATCTTTATGATGGCAGGAGGAGCTATTTCTTGGAAAAACGTCAAACAGACACTTACAGCTACTTCTACCATGGAAGCAGAGTATGTTGCTTGCTATGAGGCTACTTGTCAAGTCATGTGGCTGAAAAATTTAATTTCTGGCTTTCATACTGTTGAAAGCATATCTAGGCCACTTGTGATATATTGTGACAATACTGCTGCTGTGAACTTCTCTCATAACAATAGAAGCTCTTCTCGCACTAAGCATTTTGATGTGAAATATTTGTTCGTTAGAGAGAAGATTCAGGAGTTTCAGACTCGTATTGAGCATATTGATACAGGAAACATGCTTGCTGATCCACTAACCAAAGGCTTAACTGTTGGAATATTCCGGAATCATGTAATTCATATGGGCTTAGTTAAGTCTTTTGATGTATTGGATTAGTGGGAGTCTGAAACCATTATTTGCCCATTATCGTTTTATGAGATATGTAAATTGACGTCATTCTTGTTTTCATATCTCTTATAGCATTTTAAGATGCTTGGACCATTCTTGAATTGCATATTTCTCTTTATTAATTATATGCAATTTTATATTCATCATTCTTTATGTGAGATATGAGTCTTTAGCATGTATGATTTACTTCCCTATCGGATACTATTTCTGCATTGTTAAAGCTTATATTTCTTATACTGCTGGTTAACGTGTGCTTTGATCGTAACTGGTATTTCTTCTTAATAATTGTTATATTTTTAATAATTGATTAATGCTATCCAAGTGGGAGAATTGTTAAATTTTTAATGTGTATAATATGTGGATTAGCATTAATTGGTGATTAAATTATAATTAAATTATTAATATATCAGTTATAAAATTAATTCTTAATTACGTAACCAATTGGTGAAATTGTTGTTGGGTATTTACTAAGAGTGACCCTATGATGGGCTGGGTCATTCTAACGTTAACCCGTTGAGAGGTCTCTACTCTCTGCTGGTAGGTTAAAAGGATTGCCTCCCCATTAGGCATTCCATACAGACACACACTGAAAGAGAGAAGCAACCCTCTCACATTCTTTTCTATTGTGATGGATTCTACGATGCTCCAAGGTACACAATTCTTCTCCTCTCCTTCGATTAACATGTGTAATATGCTATGATTTGTATCTGTATGATGTTCTAAACAAATTAGAATTATAGGTTATCCTTCACCTCATTCTTCCTCCTCGTTTAACATAATGACATTTACAACTTTGTGGTTGTCATTAACTTTGATTGGTTCTTCTTTTACATCTCCAAATGGTTCTTGTTCCTTTTATGTATTAAAATATACAATTAACCATAACCAAATAAAACCTAAGACTAGTAACTAAGGAGAAAAAATGTTGGATAAAGAGGGATAAAAAAACCTTAGTGAAAATTTGGGTAACCATTTGCTAGCGCAACTCATCCAAGCGAGAGTTTGTAAAATTTTCAAAAAAACGCAGAGCTTCCATACTTATTTAAGATATTACCACCCATACTTAAAGTTCACTAAAATACCTATGTGGAATTGGAATGCTCAACATATCACTAGCCCACAAGCTTTGGCTTTTTTGGATATAGTTTAAGTTCAAATTTTCCAACTAACAATATTTCCTTGTTCTCTAATTGTTCAAAGTCTTATCACACCTCAAACAAATAAAATCAATATATTTAAGTGGAATTACATAAAAAAAATATAATTTTAAGAACTAATTAAACAAAAAACTTACATTACATCATACTTGGTTTGCAATTTTGTCTCTTCCCTCCCTCCATAAGTTGGAGTTAAAGTACTTGCATCCATCGTAACAGAAGGTGGTTCCCTTTTATTGTCATGATAATTAAAAAGTACATACAAAGCATTTTTATCGTTCATCAATTTCTCATTAACTATGAGCTTATCATAATAAATTAATTTTAGAGTAAGCATACTATAAAAAATTAAAACTTCACCATAGGGTTGAGAACACAACCAAGAGAAAGAATTATACTATACTCATTCCAATACTTGTCAAACATTTCCATCATCTTTGAATCCATATCTCTAATCGTATGATTCTGACTTAACATATTGTTTTTCAATATAACGTCTATGTTCTATATTTGCATGAAATATAATTTGGATGTCTTGATATTTGGAATCGAAAATCATATCGGTAATTTCATAAAAAAAAAGGTTCAAAAAATCAACACATCTTCTTTGCTTTGTCCCACTCTTTATTCGATAGGCAATGTTTAAAATGCACATAATTCAAACTCAAGCTTACAAATGCAAGATTTTAGTTAATTCTCAAGTATTAAATAAATGGAGTTCCATTTAATGGACACACCCAAACACAATTCAATAATACTATCAATGCCATCAACTTCTTCAACACATGATACCATATAATGCATCGATATGAAAACTCATGTTGAAGAGCGAGATCTTCAATTTTAATTTAACATATTGGGGTTAATCAGTATTAACCATTTAGTACACAATTCTGAAAGTAGTATTGGTAATTAAAAATATTTGTTTTGAAATAGAAACAATAATTTAAAAAATAAGCAAGCAATATTTATTTAGAAAAGAAAGAAAATAAATGGAAAAGATAAGTAAGTAGATTTGAAAGTATAAAAACGAAACAAGTGGCACAATTATGAGATTTATTTAGTGAATTTTTAAGAATTGCATAATTGGAGTGTAAAGTTGTTTAAGCAACTCCGTTGCACGATTGTACCATTGGAGATGCTCTAACAATTAGTTAGTAAATTCTGTAAAAAAACAATTAATTAATAAATTTGAAAATATATTAGTATATTTAATCATTGTTTTTTTTTTACAAAAAGATTTAATCATTGTTGCACACAATATTTTGGGCATATTTTAAATATGCTTTCTTTTACCTATATAAAAGACATGGTCCAAATAGAAAATATATTTGTGTTTAATAAAAAAAATCCAGAAACTAATATTAATCAATTACTAACTATACTATTCTGAATTTAATAAAGTGTCCTAAACATTTAAGTCAATTGTTTTTTACTTAAAAATAACAAGTGAAAAATAAAATATATATATATAAAAAAGAAGAAAACGAACACACTCAACACACAAAATGTGATGCAGTATCCATAATCCACAGTCTCGTTGTCATATTGGTGATTGGATATATAAAAAAAAATCCATATATTCTTAGCCGACTTCCAATTCCAATACACCACGAAATCAATCCAGAGTGACGTCGTATTCACCCAATTTCTCTTCTCCTTCTCTCTACCTAATCTATCGTTATGACTTTTTGACTTCTCTTTCCTTTTCTCCTGATTCGCCGGAAAACCCTTCACCGGAGTACCCTTTGCTGCGAGGACACATATTCCGATACCGGCATCCGTGTACGTTTACCATTCATTCTCTTTCTCTATTAAACTCAATTTCCCCCTAAATTTTACTGCTGCTTGAAACATGACCACAATTTTTTTGTTCGTTTTTCAATTTGACGAGCACCCACTTTGTGTTTTTAAGTAATTGACGTTTTCTTTCAGCAAAATTATTTTTTTCCTCTTATTTTGGTTGTTTTCTGATTATTTCGTACTTCAATTACAGAGCATGGGTAAAAAACGATGGTTGGTGATTTTGGTTACATGTTTATGCCTGTTTGCCTTTTCTGATGGTAGAGGTACGATTGGAACTTGTACATTAATATTTTCGCTATAGAATGTTTAATTCTCTCATGTCTCTCTGATTTCATCTTTCAATTCATTGGATTATTTAGTTTCCTCTGTCTATTAATGATGGTGGATAATTTAATTTTATTCATTTTGGTTGTTGGTAAAATTGAAGATTTTATTAGAGTGAGAGAATAGGGATACAGAATCAGAGGATAAGGAATCCATTGAAGATGCATATTTGGAAATTATCTGATAAATGATGCATGCCACAAACCACAATAGACAGGACCTTTCATTTTTTCTGTTTTTTGAAACAGTCAATGAACTATTCACATATGCAGATATGTTTATTGAATAGATGAACAAATATAAAGTCATGAGATATGAAGAAACTATGTCTTGTGGGCCATTGACATTTGCATGTTAATAATGTCTTGTTTTCCATTTCCAGAACTCAAGGTCAGGCACAAAAGCAACCTTCCCCAGTACAATCATACACTTGCTACAACATTAGTGGAATATGCTTCTGCGGTGAGTTTTATGGGAATTTTATATATTCGACCTTTAGGCAGTGAGTATAGGGAGAGGACTTATCATTATTTATGCTTATTATTTGTTTTCTAATCTTGTCATGGAGGGTTAGTGCTGAATTCAGGATTGTAATGGAAACTTCAACTCGACCTTGTTTAAGTGGGTTTAATCTGATTTTTTTTTTTATTGTTTATAGGAATTCCCGGAATAAGTTTTTGAGATACTTGTAAGTAGGCCATTTTAAATCACATCATCTTTTTTTTACCGATAAAGGAAGCCAGTGGCTTAATTTTTGCTTATTTAACAATCGTGGGACCTTCTCACATGATGATCCTGATGGAGAGACTCCCCACACTGGTCAGGCTATGGCTAAAATAAGTCAAACTAGGATTTATTGAAGTGTATTAGAGTATCTTAGAGTTTTAGTCATTTCACATGTTTGGTGCAGTGAATCTAAAGTTGCATGCCTCGGTCCAACTCCTCTTTGTGCAAGGCAAACTTTGTAGGAATTTTGTATGAATTATATAAAAGGATTGAAGTAGGTTTTGTTTGTGCAGGTATACTTGTCAGATCTGACAGAACTTTTTACTTGGACGTGCTCTAGATGTGATGGTTTGACCGAGGTACTGACAATATTAATTTTAACTTTACATGCTCACTTAAGTTGTTAGTGAGCTTGGAATGATTTACATTCCAGTATCCTACTAATGGCTGCTCTTTTAAAAATAGTTGGTCTAAAGATCTTTACAATGAAAACAGGGATTTGAAATTATAGAGTTGGTCGTTGATGTCGAGCATTGCTTACAGGTGGGTGTACTCTCATAGCTGAAACAATATTCCTTTAAATTATAGAAATCACTAATTCTCTTGATTCTTTTTTTCACTAGTTCATTATTTCCAATGTGTTAACGCACTCTTTGTTCTTATGTAATTACGACTGCCTGTTTTAGGCATTTGTTGGAGTGGCCGAGGATCCTCATGCCATTATCATTGCGTTCAGAGGAACTAATGAACGCAGGTGAATTTCCTTATTGGCTTAATTTTATTTTTTTGTGGCATTTTGGGCCAAAACCTCCATAGGCACATTATAGTGGATCTATTGGGTTGTAGTGTGTGATGCCTAGACACAGAAGCCAGCAGATTTAAGAAACAAGAAAGAATATATTTAATTTATGCATGGAAATTTTGTATTAACCGATATTCACATGCCTGCACATGTAGTTGTAAGCTAAAAAAAAAACATTTGAGTTGATTTTTCTTTGCATGCAATGTATATTATTGGCAGAACAGTGTCATGAATTTCTTTAAAGCATTAGTGGCTATGCAATATGCCATATTACAGATTTACTTGCACCTGGGCATGCGATTTATGTGACGCTAAATTGTTGATCAAGATTATCTAGTTTTTAATAGTGTATATGGCTATCCAATATGCTCGATATGTTTGAGACCTTGAACATTTTAAATTGTTGTGTTCTCATATATCGACCTTCGTGACAGCTCATTAGTTCCCATATATGAAGAAAACGTGTTTAGCCCATCATGTTTGAGACCTTATAAATTATAGACTGTTTTGTTTGTTAAGAGAGCACATATTATCTTATATTGACCTTTGCCAGACAGTAAATTAATTTCCTAGAGAAAAAAACATTTTGTTCATAAGTACATGTTTAAATGGAAAACAGTTCAAGTTTGCGAACTATTTGGCTCACTTTTGAGACAACTTGAGTTATATGCGGAGCTGATTTGTAATTGCTTTTATACAGCTTACAGAATTGGATCGAGGATTTATATTGGAAGCAGCATGATATAAATTATCCAGGCATGGATGATGCAATGGTGTGTGCTGGGAAAAGTTTAGCCTTACTTTATGTTCATTCTGTATTGGTATCAGTTCTGTTATATTCTAATCATTTGCTCCAGGTACACCGTGGATTTTATTCTGCATACCACAATACAACAATACGTCCAGCAGTTTTAGATGCCGTTGAAAGGGCAAAGAAGTTTTATGGAGATATTCGGATTATAGTGACAGGGCATTCAATGGGAGGGGCAATGGCTTCGTTTTGTGGACTTGATTTAACGGTAATTATAATTTAGCTGTCTTGACTACATGCAGGTTTTGTAGTCTCAGGATCCCTTTGACTTCCTTGCATAACTATATTTTATGTTTTTCCTCAGGTAGGGGCATTGAATATCCCGTGGAACTGTTGTATTTGGAAAGCTGTTTGTTTTTTTTCTTTTCAATTAGAAATTTATATTGCTGGTCCCAAGCCTAGGTAAAAGAAGAGGGTTGTATTAGGGAATCGATGGCTAATGTAAAACTTTGTCAGTCCTTTATGATATGGATCAAAAATGTTGGAGTAGCATCTTTTGAGTAGAAAATGATGGGAACTCACCTAAAGGAGTTTGGTCACCTAGGAATAAGACCAATAGAAGCTCCTGTGAGGAAAAGGGATCAAATGGAAGATAGTTATATTAAAAGGGTTGGACAAAGCCTAAAACCCTTTAGAACAAACCATTAAAAAAGGCCTTGCTGTAAATGGCTGTTTTTGAAAATAGGTGTTTTCATAGAGCTCGATGGGGTCATTTAGTGGGACAAGGTTAATTGCTGTTGCTATTGTTATTGAGCTTTGACTTGTATGCCATGGGAACTAAACTAGCTAGCTGTAGAATTTAATTGAAAAAGATTTATTTTCTTTCATCATTAAAGTGACTGATGCTGATAAGAAGGTGTTTGTGGAACTAATTAATCAAACCTTTTAACTGTCAGATTGTTTCAGTTTCATTCAAGAATTGGGTTAGTGCAGTTTGCTTTCAAACAACTTATTTTGGTTCATGGGTTTAGGATATTCCCAATGCTGGGAACTAGACTGTATGTAAACTTAATTTTTGACTGTCTTTGATGTGTATTCAATTGTTATTAATGTTTTGTCGCTTTATATTTTTGTGTTATTTGTGTTGAGGTATTATATAAACAGGTCACAGTTTGGTGCATAATTGTCTTATGCTGTCTAGATCATTATTTAAGTACTTATTCATGTTTTTTTTTTCTATTTTGTAAGGATGAAACACATACTTGTATAATTTTACTTTCTTATAGGTAAATCAAAATGAAAAGAACGTTCAGGTTATGACGTTTGGACAACCTCGTGTTGGCAATGCTGCTTTTGCATCTCTGTATTTCAAACTAGTTCCGAATACCATCCGAGTCACACATGATCATGATATTGTTCCCCATTTGCCTCCATACTATTACTATTTACCTCAAAAGACATACCAGCACTTCCCGAGAGAGGTAAGGCATGGCAAAACGAAGTGACAAAATATATTAAACCTGTTATGTCATCTTTAAATTCGAAGCAAATTTGCATACTTGTTTGTGGATTGTTATGATTGACTACGTCGTCTGCTGTATCTCCTTTTTGTGTTAAGGTTTATTTTTATCTTTATTTTTGTATATTGGAAATATGCTCTTCATATCTATATTAATTTATTAAGTTGCATCTAGTTATATTACAAACGATAACTTGGCTTCTCCGTATTCATAATACCTCCCATCTCCTTCATTTCAGGCATATTTTTCCCACTCATTCAAATCGTGCTTGTCTGTTACTAAAAGCTTACTATTCTTTACTTCTATAGCTTCAAAAGCAAATTTTAAAATATTAGAAATAATGGTTTTGTGCTAATTCGTAGTGACAATTATAATTTGGTACCCATGTTCATTTTTGGTCTGACTAATTTGAGACACCAAGTCTCCTCTGCATGCCTAGGAGATTCTTATCTTCATGCACTTGTTTTGTTTGTTTACCAGTTGTTCTGGAATCTGAGAAATTGTTGTGGACTGCAGGTGTGGCTTTATAACATTGGATTAGGAAGTCTTGTGTACGGCGTTGAGAAGATTTGTGATGGATCTGGTGAGGATCCAACTTGCAGCAGGTAAGTAAATCCATATTGTCATGATGCCATTGAAAGTATAGACTTGAGTCACTTCATTAAATTTTTTGCCACTTTTAGGATTCCATGGGTGTTATGAAGTTAATTTCCTTAGTTTGTATCCCTTAATTTTGGATTATTGATGGACTGGTGGGTGGAGATTCTAACCATTTCCATGTAGTGCTGTGGTCCTGTACAATATCCAAAAGAGAGTGTTCTCAGTTTTATGATTCTGAAATTTGATTTGGTTATCTTATGCAGGTCAGTGAGTGGCAACAGCATCTCTGACCACTTAGTCTATTATGGTGTTGAACTGGGATCAAATGCACCAGGGTCATGCAGAATTGTCATGGATCCTCGTGTTCTGAATCTTAGCATCAGAGATTCAAGAGGAAACATAATCTTGTCCAGAGATCCTGCAACTCCCCTTATCAAATTTCATACAACAGAGTTTAACAATCAGGAAAAGCCCATTAGTGTTGAATGAGTTGACATGGGATATCTCTTGTATAGGTCAGTTGTGGGGGCGGTATTCTTATGGTTTCTTCTTTCTTCATGGTCTTTCCAAAAGGCACGCCATAAAGCAGAAGAATATTATTGAAATTGGCTAGGGCTGGAAGGAGTTTGTGTATAGTCTTCTAGTCTTGTATATATTAATCCTTGTATATATGATTAATAATTCTTGATACTGTCATATAAAAAAAAATCTTGATACTGTTATTAAGTTTACAATTTGACCTTCAAATTCTGCTATATATTCCACGTGATATTCGTTTTACCCATTTGTTGTTTCAAAAGTTTAAGGTTAAAGAATACTTCAACATGGTCCTTATATATAAAAAAGTTCCAATTCAGCCCCTATATATAACAATCATTTTAATTTGATCCTTACAGTGATAATTATTTCACCTGATAATCTTGTAGTATAGGCAGGGAGCCAGGGAATAATCACAAGCATAACACAGCAAGATTATCAGGTGAAATAATTATCACTGTAAGGATCAAGTGAGTGAATAAATTCCGCACACATTACACGTGAAGTCATAAGGAGTAGGGGTTCTTTACTTTCAAAAATCGTATATGATGTACAATGGGCAAGCTTTAGTTTATTTTTTATTTTAAAGTAATTAATTCATATTTTAATAGCAAAGTATATTATTTCTTTAAACTAATTAATAACCAAAAAAATTAATCACATCAATGAGTAAATCAATAAATAAATCAACAAAAGTGATGGTAGAAGGTGGTTATTGTTGAGGGTTATAGAACACTCATCCTACTTGATGACACTGTTTCAACTTTCAACTTTCAACTTTTTTTTTTGTTGTTGATTTTTATGCTATCATTTTATTTGTTCATAATATTTTTTGGCAAAGGGGTCCAAATTTTATAGATTTTTGAAATTGAAGCTGTCTTACGAGTGATGAAAGCTATGGTAATGACATTGTGGTTGGTACTTGGTTGCACCGTAGTTGTGCTTCTATAGGACATAGAATATCCACATTAGATATTTAGACTTATTGCATTTTAGGTCCCCAGCAGGCAGCAGAAAGAAAAGAAAGAAGTAAAATAACTCTTCCATAATGATCAATGTGTTTGAGAGAACTAAGGAAAGGGAAACATAATATTATATAATGCAGGATCAAGATCAACATAGATGACAAAAGCTCATCATTATAGATAGCCTATGGCATACATAGTACTAAATCTGAACTTTTTTCCAACTTAGCATGGTTACTTAATTTGCACCATTAGCAAACAGCAATCATCCTGGACATGCTACACAAACATATATAACCAGAATGATTAATGTGTCAACTCCTGCTGTCCCCCTAATCCAATTTTGTCTTCACATCTTGGGTACTTGTTGGGTTCTCTATTGTCCCTGCACCACAAACATGTTTCCATTAATTCCTTTCTCACAAACAAGTATTAGAGTAACTAATGAGTCAACTTTTGTTAATCCCACATACCTCCTCAGCTTTCAAATCCTTTTCTTCGCCTTCAGGGGTTGAAACACTTGTGTCTTGTATGTCTTCTTCTTCCTTGGCTAAAGTCTCTTCCTCTTAATAAAATCAAGTTTAAATTTATAATCAACAACTTGTGCATCAGTGCACGTCATTTTTAAAGGGATTGAGCTTCTCTAAAATGAACAAAAATTTCAAGTGAGAAAGTAAAGGTATATCCACCCTTGATCAATTAAAGTGTGCTGAGTTCTCAATGCACTTTTAGTTAATTAAGGATGGATACATCATTTACTTTTTCACTTTATACTTTTGCTTAATATAGAGGGGATTTATTCCTTTTTAAGAAATCTCAAATTTCATGCAAAAATGACAAAGGGTTCAAGGCAATAAGAAATAAATATAACTTCCATCACAAGAAAAATCTTAAGGTTCATCCTTTACACACCTATTTCATTTTCTGCTTGCTTTTTCTCTTCTGCAGCATCAGCATCAGCATCAGCATCATTGACTTTCTCATCATTCTCTTTCAATGAATCATCATCTTTCCCACCTTCAGACTTCTCCATCACCCTTCCCTTTTCTTGCACATTTGTTTTCTCATTATTACCTTCATCAGCCTTAGCTACAACATCAGAATCTTTGACACTTTCCTTCTGTTCTATTTCCACCACTGGGTTTAGGAGGTTGTCAACATTGTTGTTGTTTGTGTCTTTGGTTTCAGTCCCATTTTCCTTGGAGTTGGCACTGCATTTCTTGCACTGGAGGACAGTGTTTCCTGAAGCAACATCATGCTTGGATTTCCCACAACCCATTTTTTAAACTTTATTATTTTGTGAATTGAATGAAGAAAACAGAGAGAGAAATAGAACGAAAGTGGAAGAGGCACTTGAGTTGAAAGCTGGAACCAGTCTCTCTTTAATAGGAATGTGAAGAGGAGAGGGATTGCTTATGTTGTTATGTTTTAACGATGGAACTAGGGCCTGCATGTTTGTAATTAGGTGTCATGTAACTGTGTTTTAATCTGTGCTCTAATTGGAGCTTTGTATTAGCAACTAGTACTTGCCTTCATTGATGGAAAAACACAACAATAAAAATGTTGGCTATAACTAGGAACCTGCCTTGGCAACTAAACATCGTTTTCTGTTTTTCGGTTCCCCTCTTCCAAGAATGGCAATATTGAGATTTTGAGGAGTTCACTAAAATCAAGAGAGAGAATAGTTACCAAAATAACAAAATTGTTTGGCTTGGATGATTGTTACTATCGTTCATGAATTGAGATGTCTAATGATCCCAGAGCAAACTATTTTTAGCAAATCCTTAAATTTCATCCACGTTGCGTTGTTTTCAATATATTATTATAATGTTATAAGGAAATTTCTATGATACCTTGGTTAATTTAAGTGCATTGATGGAGTCATGATATGAACCAATAGATAAAGGAGAATATTTAATGAATCATTTATTATTCAATATACCAATCTTCTTTATTTACAATTATGTTCTTTTTTATTAGCAGAATTTAAATTAAACAAATATTATTATTTCGTACGTTGCTTACATTTGCAAGGAATCGAACCCAACCCATGAACGTTCAATGCACACCACTTTACCGCTAGGCTAAGCAATTATTGATAGTAATGCTTGAAAATATTATATATATACTTAAAATTAACTATAAAATTTACATATTTAACATATATAAGTTTATCCAGTTCAACCAGTGAATCACTCACATAATCATATTATCTTCTAAAAAATTAAATATTTAAAAATTAGAACGAGCTTCTAAAAAATATGTGATAGATAATAATATTTAATCCTAGTATACTCCATCGGGTCCACGATATAAGAAACAAAACCCTAAAATACACAGACTAAGGAAATGTATTGGAATGAGTTAATTGTAATTAATACTCATATAAATTTCCAAAAACACCCCTTATAATTTTAATTAATATTTTGATGGCTTATAATTAATTATAGTAATAAATAAGGGCAATATTGGAAGCTAACATTTAATATGTATGAAAATTGATGCATATTTCTTATATTGTGGACCAAAAAAATGACTCATTTGTTTCTTATATTGTGGACCGAAGAGAGTAATATTTTTAATGGTTTATGCATTGAAAAATGACATTGATAATGTCATTTTGTTTACCTAATCGCTCGACCATTGGTAGGCATGGCAATAAAACCTGAACCCACTGGTACCAACCTGAACCCGTCCCGACTTTGACGGGGAAAACCCGACCTGACTTGGGATGGGAGCGGGGATGGGAATACACATACCTGCCCCAAACCCGAACTCATCCTATTGTTTATGTAATTATAATAATATTCTCATATATCTATGTATGGTACTAGATTTGTTTTGATGGAAGGTTCCATTCTGTATAAAATAGTAATTTTTTAAAAAATTACATAACACTTGATTGTGCTTTTATATATTTTCTATCATTGTTATTTGAAGCATAACAGAGTGCTTTTAAAGTATTAGTTTCTTTTTAATTTGTAGCTAAAAGAAAATTAAATTGTAGTTTTTGGTTGATTGTTTTAATTACGTGAATGTTTTATTTGCTTATTTTTTGGAAGTATAATTTTTGAGTTGTTAATTGCAATTAAAGCAAAATAATTTTTAAATTTGGTTATTATTCATTGACGGGGACGGGGACCCGTGGGGAAACCCGATCCCCACTAGGAGCGGGGGATAGGGATCTATTTTCCAAACCTCAAGGGGAAGGAGGTGGGGTTGGGGAAGGCAAAACCCGCCCCCACCCCACCCCATTGCTAACCCTAATAGCTAGGGGTATAACAGGTCGGTTTGGTTCGATTTTAGGTGGGGGAAAATCCGAACGAATTCAAAAAAAAGGTTTGTTTTGTTCAGTTTTGAGAATTTTTCCTACAAAACACGATTCAAAGCAAAACATTTAAGAATGATTTGGTTTGGTTCAGAGCCGAACATTATTAAATTTTAAAATATAAATATTAAGTATATTAAATATGAAAATTTATATAAAAAATAAATTTAATAAATAATAAACTATTTGTTAGACTCAATAATTTAGAGATTTTGATATATGACAAATACAATTTAATGTGTATGCAAGTGTTTTTAGTGTCAAATTGTAAAGACGTGTATCAAGCAATAATCAACAAGTTCAGTGAGCAATTAAAGGAGAATATTCAAGGAAGAACTTGAAGGAATCGAAAGAGCTACATGGAGGAGTCAAAGAACAAAGACGGAGATCAAAGGAATCATCAAGACAAAATCTTAACGGAGAAATTAGATTTAAGTCTTAGATGATCTGTAAGAGAAAGAAATCTCTTAGTCACAAAGAAGCTCAATCAAAAAGATGCATGAAGAGAATCATTTTTCATAACCTGCATTAAAAGGAATAAGTTTTCGTTAATGAAAATGATTTTTGGAAATAAAATTTCATAAGAAATACTCGTCCAACACAAGGAATAGAAGCGCACGTTCAACACAAGTGATAGAAGCGCACGTCCAAACACAAGTGATAGAACCGCACGTCCAACACAAGTGATAGAAGCGCACGTCCAACACAAGTGATAGAAGTGCATGTCCAACACAAGTGATAGAAGCGGACGTCCACTAAAGTGACACAAGCGCTCTTTCACTAAAGTGATACAAGCGCTCGTCCACTAAAGTGACAGAAGCGCTCGTCCACACATGTCTTTGGACTTGCTAAGATCTTAATGAGAAGATCCGTCTAATGACGTGGCATATGAAGCTTGTCCACTAGCCCGTCCGAATGTAAAATCTTAATGGCTAGATGGACGCGGTTATTTTCAAGATGGACGCAAATTCTATAAGAACTATCAGAATCTTATTTCAAGAACCAGAATCAAGAAAACAGATTCTGTTAATCAGATCCAAATCTGTTTTGATTGATCCCAATGACTATAACTTGTTTTCTATATAAAGAGGGATCAAAGGAACACTTAAACATATATCGATCATTACATACGAAATCAAATTGTGAAAATCATTCATCTTCTTTCTTGAGCTTATTGTGAAAAGAGTGTTTCATTCTCATAAGTGCTTCAATTTGTTTATCTGACTATTGAGAGTTATGAATCAACTTTTGTTTTACTTTTGATTGTAGAGAGAGAGAGAGAGTCTCTCTGAATGATTAGGGTGAGGTATCCCTAAGGTTGAACATTGATGCTCTTCACAAGAGTGTGGTATCTCGAAGTGAAGGAGTGCTCTGTGGTGTGAAGGTTTTTCAAGCTACCTGGTAAAGCTTGTGTGTTAGTGTGTGAAATCCCACAGGTGGAGTGGGGACTAGATGTAGGTTACGGTGGAGGTGACTGAACCAGGATAAATCTGGTTGTATAGTATCTCTAAACTCAAACTCCTTTACTTTCTGTTTATGAGCAAGAACCTGTGATTTTGATGTTTAAAGTTCAATATAATTTCTGTTCTTGATCTGTATAAACTGTATTGAAACCTGAGTTCGGTTGTAAACAAGATTGTGTCATCTGCGTTCAAAACTGAGTTGATCAAAACCATTCTTGATTGCTGAAACTGAAACCTGCAAGTTTGTTCTTGATTGTTAATGCTTATATCTGAAACTTGCATAACTTGTTCTTAATCTTTAAAGGTTTAATCAGTTTCTGCATTTTGTTATTACTGAGTTATTAAACTTGAATATATTCTGAATTAATCTTTATTATCCTCATCACCTTCTATTTAAGATTTTATATAAACCCTTCATTGATCTTGTAAAAGATCATGAGGCCACAAATCCGCAACTCTGATTTGAAAAGATTTGAAAAGTTTTGTGAAAAAATTTTAAGAGGGAAATATTTTTTGAAAACTCAATTCACCCCCCTTCTTGAGTCGTTGAAGGCAAAACAACACTATTAATATATATAAATATAAGTATATAATAAATATTCAATATTAAAGTATATAGGTAAATATCAAAATATAATAATTAGTTCGGTTTGGTTTGGTTTCAGAATCCTTGAACTCGAGAACTGAACCAATCACCATCGGGTTTAGTTTGGTTTGGCTCTGAAGATGTAACGCCCTTCGTTACATTAGTAACCCAAAACAAAATCGATGAAAATCCTTTGAAGAATTTAAAATTAAAAACATACATGTCATAAAAAAAATTCTCAACTTAATCAGGTATGAAAATACCTCATATTAATTAAAATAGTGATAAAGTATCCAATGTGATAATATATTAGTAAATCCATAAATCCAAATAAAAACCAAAAGCCTCAAAAAAAAAAAAAACGGGCGTCTATTAATAAACCCAACGATAAATAAAAAAAAGTCTGGCCACATACGACTCCTTATTTAAGAAAGTACTAACCAAGCTAAGGATAATAACTAAGAAAATTCGCTAAGTCTTCAGTCCTCTTCAGTTTCAGTGGCGTCGTACTCGTGCTCTGAAAACAACACTTTTAATGAGACATAATCCCAGTGAATAAAAATCATTTAATGAAAAGGTTCGCAAATAGTGTTGTTCTCAGTCGGTGCGGTAACCGGAAAAACATTCATGGTACCCTCTAATTTTTAAAATATTGAATATAATAAACCTCCAAAATAATGATATATATAAATAAAATTAATGTCAAGCATTTAAAGCACAAACTCATAAACTCAGCAACGGTCACATCTCATTGCATTTAATCACATTCACAATGCAACTCCACACAATGCAACTCCACTAACATGACTCGGTGATTCCCAGAATCACTTAACTTGACTCTTTGGTTCCCAGAACCGGTGTGAATCCCAGATCCACTAAGGTCTATGAGCTCATATCCATGCAATGGCCTTCCCCATCCCAGATGGAGGTATCTAATATTCCATCCCAGATGTGAATATTTTAATAATTTGATATCCCATCCCAGATGGTGATATCTCTCATCCTATTCCCGGAATAGAATGTACACCGTCATCCCTCCCCGGAAGGTGATAACCAACTCATGCATAATGCAATATGTCATCCCAGATGACTTTCAAGGTTTTCCAACTTTATCTGTTAATAACAATGTTACAATGTCATGCCAAACCAACACTATAACGTCATATTATACATATTAAAGATTGTTAATCAACAATAATTCATACTGTAATTAAACAAATTTTAATTTAGAAACCATTGAACAAAACATGCTTAAAATAACTTGTTACGGGAACGGGTTCACAAAACATGAACTTACATTCCAATTTCTAATTTAAATTGGCCTTCATCAGTAGAATAGAGTTTCACGTAATAGGGAAAGAATTAATCACACTACAAATAATGAATTTGACTTTGACAATTGTTTTGCCATCAAACAATCAAAATAAAGAATGTACAACAATTCCAAAAAATTAATATAAAGCTATTTATTTATAGATTCCAGGAAAATATATTTAATAATTCGATTCATCTAACAACATCTCAAAATAATTTTAGAGTCTCAAATCAAGAATCAAGAACCCTAAAATATTTTACTATTTCCAAAAGACAAAGTTACATGTAGAAGCATCAAATTATCTGTACCATGAAAGTGTGAGAAAAGTTATTTTTACTCACATTTTCCAGACCTTCAATGTGCTCTAAAAATTACGTATGATAAGGATTTGCACTTCCCTAAAAATTTCCCTCCCGTTTGGTGACGTTCTTGGATCTATTTTGTTACGGTTGTACTGACAAGAAAGAATGGATCCGGCGAAAATGTTAAACTCTCTGCGGCGCTCCTGTTCACGCTCCTCTTTGTTTTTCGGTTACTATTCCTTACACTATATATATAGTGTCAGCGCTAGGTTGCTCCTTTTGTTTTCTTTTTATTTTTTTATTTTTATTCTGCTTGGGCTTAACGCCCAAGTGTCTCTCCTTTTTTTTTTTTCCAATATACATATATATATATATATATATATATATATATATATATAATTTTGCATTCTTTATAATAGTTAATAAATTTTAATAAATACTTATACTATCAAATTTTTACACTAAATCTCTTATTTATATATTTTATTTGCACTATACTTTTTAACAACTCAATACTTTTTTTTATCAATTTAATTATATTAATTATATGGGAATTTTAGGATGTTACATTTTCTCCCCTCCTTTAAGAATTTCTTCCCCGAAATTATTATCATACCTATCTAACCAAGCAACATAGATTGAAGGTAGTACAATGCTATTTATGTTTCTTTGTTGAAGAGATCCGAATAATGAAGTGTAACATCTTCCTCAAGCTCCCAAGTAGCTTCCTCTGGAATCAATCCCTCCCAAACCACCTTCACCAATGGGATCGTCTTGTTCCTCGGAATTTTAGTGCTCTTGTCAATGATATCTGAATAGGCTTGGACTTAAAGGTTAAATTATCCCTCAATTGTACTAACCCAGGAGCTATCACGTGTGAAACAGTTGGTACATACTTCCGGAGTTGAGAAACATGGAAGACGTCTTGGAGATTTGACAATTGTGGTGGAAAACCCAATGGATACGCAACATGCCCGACTCTCTGTAGGATTTGAAAAGGACCGATGAAATAAATAATTAGTTTTCTGAATGACATTGACCTCCCCATCCCAATCTTAGGAGTGACTCTCAACCACATGTTCCTCTTCCTAAAATTCTAAAGGCTTTCTTTTCTTCTCGGTAAAACACTTTACCTATTCTGCACACTACGCATCTTTCCCTTAATTATTAGAATCTTAATTGTGGTCTATTGGATTAAATCTAGTCCTAACAAGATCTTCCCACCTACTTTACACTAACATAAAAGGGGACCTACACTTCCTCCCATATAGGGCCTCATAGGGTGCCATGCCTATACTTAGCGTGATATATATTGTCATACGCAAACTCAATGAGAGGTAGGAATCTATCCCAACTATCTCCTTCATCCAGGACACACGCCCTAAGCATGTCCTCAAGGGTCTGAATGGTCCGCTCTGACTGACCATCCGTTTGGGGATGATAGGCCGTGCTAAGGTTCGACTTAGTCCCAAAGGCTTGCTGAAAAGCTCTCCGAAATCTAGAGGTAAACCTAGGGTCTCCATCCGACACTATAGATGTGGGTATCCCATGAAGCTTGACTATTTCCTTGATATAGAGGTATGCCAACTTGTCTAAGCTATAGGTTGCCTTAATTGGCAAAAAGTGGGCAGACTTGGTCAACCTATCCACTATCACCCAAATGGCGTCTAAGCCCAAACGCGTCTTAGGTAACCCCATCACAAAGTCCATAGAAATTCTCTCCCACTTCCATTCTGGAATCTCCAAGGACTGCAACAACCCCGAAGGCTTCTGATATTCTATCTTAACCTTTTGGCACACTAAACACCTAGCTACGAAGCTAGCCACATCCTTTTTCATTCCTGGCCACCAATACATCCTCTTAAGGTCTTGGTACCTCTTAGTTATCCCAAGATGTATGGTAAGCTTTCCCTTACGAGCTTCCTCTAATATCTTCTCTCTAAGGCTCCCCTCCTTAGGAACAACGATCCTATTCTTAAACTTCACTAGCCCATCAACAGACAACTCATAACCCTCTTGTCCCAACCGAGACTGCAACTCTTGGTCTAGAAGTTGTTCTCGCCTAACCTCATCTCTAAGGTCACTATTAATTTCCAACCTATTCAGCTTCAAACTTAAGACATTTAAGGACACATCCAACACCTCCAGATTCATGTCCCTAAACTTCTCCATAAGGTTCAGCTCTTGCACCATCAAGCTTGACACGTGTAGGGACTTCCTACTCAAAGCATCTGCCACCACATTGGCTTTTCCCGGATGGTACTTCAACTCGAAGTCATAGTCCTTAAGGAACTCCATCCACCTTCGTTGCCTCATGTTCAACTCCTCCTGGTCGAACATATATTTAAGGCTTTTATGGTCACTAAAAACTTCAAACGTTGCCCCATAAAGGTAATGCCTCCAAATCTTAAGGGCAAAAACCACAGCTGCTAGCTCTAGGTCATAGGTAGGGTAATTCCCCTCATGTGGCCTAAGCTGCCTAAAGGCATATGCTACCACCTTGCCCTCCTGCATTAAGACACATCCCAAACCATTCTTGGATGCGTCGCAGTACACCACAAAACTCACTAAGGGATCCGGTATAGTTAAGACTGGTGATGACACCAATCTCCTCTTAAGCTCTTGGAACCCGTCCTCACACTCCTGGTCCCACATAAAATGTTTCCCTTTTCTACTCAACTGGGTCAAAGGTAAGGCTAGTCTAGAGAACCCCTCTATGAACTTCCTATAGTAGCCAGCTAAACCTAAGAAACTTCTCACTTCGGTTACTGTCTTAGGTTGTTCCCATCCCAACACCGCATCAACTTTAGAGGAATCAACCGCTACACCATCCTTTGAGATGGTGTGTCCTGAAAATTTTACCTCGTCTAGCCAAAACTCACAC
Source organism: Sophora flavescens (assembly GCA_030762895.1). Taxonomy (NCBI): domain Eukaryota; kingdom Viridiplantae; phylum Streptophyta; class Magnoliopsida; order Fabales; family Fabaceae; genus Sophora; species Sophora flavescens. The sequence continues at coordinate 101,409,333 of CM061062.1, forward strand.
TTCTCTGGTTTGGCATAAAGACGCTCGTCCCTCGAGGTCTGCAACACCAACCTTAAGTGTTTTCCATGTTCTTCTGGTGTCCTAGAGTATATTGAAATATCATCTATGAACACCACCACAAACCTGTCCAAGAAGGTCCTAAAGATCTGATTTATGTAGTCCATGAAAATGGCTGGGGCGTTGGTCACACCAAAGGGCATCACTACATACTCATAGTGCCCATACCTTGTCCTAAAGGCTGTCTTAGGAATGTCCTCGCTTCTAACTCTAATCTTGATGGTATCCCGATCTTAGATCTATTTTGGAAAATACTGACGCTCCCCTTAACTGATCTAAGAGATCATCTATCCTAGGCAAGGGATATTTGTTCTTGATGGTTACCTTATTCAGTTGCCTATAATCAACACACAACCTCATACTCCCATCCCTTTTTCTTCACTAAAAGCACTGGTGCTCCCCAAGGTGACACACTAGGCCTAATGAACCCCTTTTGTAACATACCTATATATGTTTCTTGAGCTCGTTCAACTCTAGAGGTGTTATCTTGTAAGGCGCTACAGATATTAGTCTACTATTTGACACTAGATCCATGCTAAACTCAACTCCCTATTGAAACTTGCGCATCATAGAGATAGTCGCTACATCATTGTCTGCCCCTATAGTAGCAGTGAATGAGAGTATGTATCCTTGAGCTCTCTAAACCAAACACTTATCACAAGAAACGACGAATAAAATACGGGTCGACACCGAAAATCAAAAGACATTGGGTGTGAAGAGATAAGGATATTTTTGTCAGAATACTTATGGCAATGAGTCTAGATGTCAATAAGTCAATACCAAGAATAACATACAATACGTAAATAAAAATAAGTTTGATGTCATAAGGAGTGTCTTGATGCACAAGGAAACAATTTAAACAACCAATGGAAGAACAAGAATATCCCTATAGGAGTAGAAACCTATGAACCAAAGGACAAATGAAAGATTAACATCTCCAAATTTTCACACATGATGTAACGCCCTTTGTTACATTAGTGATCCCAAGATAAAATCAATAAAATATCCTTTAAAACATTTAATTAAAACATATATCTCATAAAGAAAATTAGAAAAAACATTAAAGTCTGAAAATGCCTCATATTAAATAATACAGTATTAAATTGTCCATGTAATGAATATAGATATAAATAAATAAATAAATAAAAATCAAAAACCTCAAAACCGGGCGTCTAATTACAATCCTAACGATAAATAATTGCGTCTAGCCACATACGACTCCTTATTTAAGAACAAACTAACCAAACTAGAAAGATTATCTAATGGTGTCCACTAAGTCTTCACGCCTCTTCAGCCTCAATGACGTCCTCCTCGTGCTCTGAAAACAATGCTTAATAATGAGATATAAAATCCTAGTGATCAACAATACAGTTTTATAAAAACATTTTCGAAAATAGCATTGTTCTCAGCCGGTGCGGTAATCCGGAAAAATGTTCATGGTACCCGCTAGTTTTTAAAATATTGAATATAATAAATCACCAAAATAATGATATATATAAATAAAATTAATGTCAAGCATTTAAAGCACAAACTCATAAACTCAGCAACGGTCACATCTCATTGCATTTAATCACATTCACCATGCAAACTCTACACAATGCAACTCCACTAACATGACTCGGTGATTCCCAGAATCACTTAATTTGACTCTTTGGTTCCCAGAACCGGTGTGAATCCCAGATCCACTAAGGTCTATGAGCTCATATCCATGCAATGGCGTCCCACTGCCTTCCCCATCCCAGATGGAGGTATCTAATATTCCATCCCAGATGTGAATATTTTCAATAAATTGATATCCCATCCCAGATGGTGATATCTCTCATCCTATTCCCGGAATAGAATGTACAACCGTCACCCCTTCCCGAAGGTGATGACCAACTCATATGTACCATGCAACATGTCATCCCGGATGATCATCAAATGTCATCCCAGATGACTACCAAATATTTCCTCAAACTCCATGCAGCAATTACATAGACACTATAACAGGATTTAAAATACAAACACAACCATAACATATAAGTTCTTAATATAATTTATGCTTGTTATAGTACATGTATTCACTCACAGGGGCGTGGCATATATGTATCAATAGAAATCATCTAATATCAAACTTAAATAATGTTATGCCACTGCAATAAGGTTACGCACGATGCGAAAATTTGGGCATCTATTTAGCTATTTATTTTCTTTATCATTATCATTTTATTGCATCAAACATTAATAGAATAACAAGAAAATTACACTCACTAAACCAATTCATCAAGTGACGTGAAAATATTTCAGAGTTCCAAATAAAAATCATGTACTCTAAAATCTTAATTTTTGTAATTAAACAAATCTATATAACAAAGCTTCAATCAATTGTACCATGAAAGTGTGAGAAAAAGTATTTTTACTCACCTTTTGCAGACCTCCAATGTGCTCTAAAAATTACGTATGATAAGGATTTGCGCTTCCCTAAAAATTTCTCCCCGATTTGGTGGCGTTCTTAGATCTGTGTTGTTACGGCTGTACTGACAACGAATGGAATTCTCTCCCTCGCCATACTCCCTCACTGTGCGGCTTCTCCAACTTACTGTGCGGCGCAGTGTCTAAAAATTGTTATGTTTTGTTGCCTTTCCTTTGACCCGGTCCCTGACGCCTTTTCCCTTATATTCTTTCATTATATACATATATTCTAAAACATTTACGGATTGACTTTTGGCAAAACAATCCCAAGCCCTATGCCACTTTCATATATATATATATATATATATATATATATATATATATATATATACTTACTGCACCTTAGGCGCATTAGGTTTTCTTTTTCTTTTCTTTTTTAATTTATTTTCTTTTTCCTTTTTTTTTGTTTCTTTATTGTTTATTTCTTTTTTTTTTTTATAGAATAACTAGGCCCACTTGACTTATGAGCTACCTCTAGGCCTCTACGTGAAAAGTCTGTACTTATGTTTACATTCATATATATATATATATATATATATATATTTTAATTCATCATTCCCCTTGTAATTCCTAACCAACTCTAATAAATTTTATACTAACAAATCCTTTACACTAAACTTCTTAATTATATTCTATTTTTTTTATATCATTATTATTTATTTTTATTTTTTTATAACTTAATCTCTCTTTTTTTTTTAAATTAATTATATTAGAATTTTAGGATGTTACATTTTCTCCCCTCCTTAAAGAATTTCGTCCCCGAAATTCATCTCATACACACGCGCCTATTGTAGCATATGTCGTATTCAAAACTAAAAGGTTACCATACCTTAGATAATAAAATCTGGGTATTGACGCACGATGTCCTCCTCCATCTCCCAGGAAGCATGTGAGTGAGGACAAAGCACGCTGAAAAGACTCGTGTTGGTCTGTGGGATCAGTCGTCAATCCACATAGCAGTCAGGGATGTTACACATGAAGGATGTATCAAGGGATGCGTTGTTCCCGAATCAGACAATATAATAATTTTTTTTAACGAGTAGAAGAAATTCAGCCTCCTTCGGATCTAAGCTGCCTCAGAAAGAAGACGGATTGTTCTTCTTGAATTCGAACAGCCCCACGTGTTAAGGGTCCTAGGTTGCCACCACTTTATTAGTGACTGGCCTCCATTCCCTTCAGTTGACGGCGTGTCTCCGTCTGCCCTTGCATAGCTTTGGCCATATAATCCAAAGCTGCTGCAAGAGCAACATTCATCCCTCGCCTATTAGTCGCCATAAATCTGCTCACTACCAATGAAATACTGGGTTGAACAGGTCCAATATCCCAAAGAATAGCATGTAGCATCTATAACTCTAACAAGCATCATATGCGCCCAAGTTTTATTTTAGAAAAAGCCCCATTACCACAGTCCGATTTAGAATCGAACTGCTCTGATACCATAAATGTAACGCCCTTCGTTACATTAGTAACCCAAAACAAAATCGATGAAAATCCTTTGAAGAATTTAAAATTAAAAACATACATGTCATAAAAAAAATTCTGAACTTAATCAGGTCTGAAAATACCTCATATTAATTAAAATAGTGATAAAGTATCCAATGTGATAATATATTAGTAAATCCATAAATCCAAATAAAAACCAAAAGCCTAAAAAAAAATGACGTCTACTAATAAACCCAACGATAAATAAAAAAACGTCTAGCCACATACGGCTCCTTATTTAAGAAAGTACTAACCAAGCTAAGGATAATAACTAAGAAAATTCGCTAAGTCTTCAGTCCTCTTCAGTTTCAGTGGCGTCGTACTCGTGCTCTGAAAACAACACTTTTAATGAGACATAATCCCAGTGAATAAAAATCATATAATGAAAAGGTTCGCAAATAGTGTTGTTCTCAGCCGGCGTGGTAACTGGAAAAACAATCATGGTACCCGCTAATTTTTAAAATATTGAATATAATAAACCTCCAAAATAATGATATATATAAATAAAATTAATGTCAAGCATTTAAAGCACAAACTCATAAACTCAGCAACGGTAACATCTCATTGCATTTAATCACATTCACCATGCAAACTCTACACAATGCAACTCCACTAACATGACTCGGTGATTCCCAGAATCACTTAACTCGACTTTTTGGTTCTCATAACCGGTGTGAATCCCAGATCCACTAAGGTCAATGAGATCATATCCATGCAATGGCGTCCCACTGTCTTCTCCATCCCAGATGGAGGTATCTAATATTCCATCCCAGATGTGAATATTTTAATAATTTGATATCCCATCCCAGATGGTGATATCTCTCATCCTATTACCGGAATAGAATGTACACCGTCATCCCTTCCTGGAAGGTGATGCCCAACTCATGCATAATGCAATATGTCATCCCAGATGACTCTCAAGGTTTTCCAACTTCATCTGTCAATAACAATGTTACAATGTCATGCCAAACCAACACTATAACGTCATATTATACATATTAAAGATTGTTAATCAACAATAATTCATACTGTAATTAAACAAATTTTAATTTAGAAACCATTGAACAAAACATGCTTAAAATAACTTGTTACGGGAACGGGTTCACAAAACATGAACTTAGATTCCAATTTCTAATTTAAATTGGCCTTCATCAGTAGAATAGAGTTTCATGTAATAGGGAAATAATTAATCACACTACAAATAATGAATTTGACTTTGACAATTGTTTTGCCATCAAACAATCAAAATAAAGAATGTACAACAATTCCAAAAAATTAATATAAAGCTATTTATTTATAGATTCCAGGAAAATATATTTAATAATTCGATTCATCTATCAACATCTCAAAATAATTTAAGAGTCTCGAATCAAGAACCCTAAAATATTTTACTATTTCCAAAAGACAAAGTTACATGTAGAAGCATCAAATTATCTGTACCATGAAAGTGTGAGAAAAGTTATTTTTACTCACCTTTTGCAGACTTCCAATGTGCTCTAAAAATTACGTATGATAAGGATTTGCACTTCCCTAAAAATTTCCCTCCCGTTTGGTGGCGTTCTTGGATCTATTTTGTTACGGTTGTACTGACAAGAAAGAATGGATCCGGCAAAAATGTTAAACTCTCTGCGGCGCTCCTGTTCATGCTCCTCTTTGTTTTTCGGTTACTATTCCTTCAACACTAGGTTTGCTCCTTTTGTTTTCTTTTTATTTTATTTTTTCTTTTTATTCTGCCTGGGCTTAACGCCCAAGTGTCTCTCCTTTTTTTTCTTTCAATGTACATATATATATATATATATATATATATATATATATAATTTTGTATTCTTTATAATAGTTAATAAATTTTAATAAATACTTATACTATCAATTTTTTACACTAAATCTCTTATTTATATATTTTATTTGCACTATACTTTTTAATAACTCAATACTTTTTTTTATCAATTTAATTATATTATTATATGAGAATTTTAGTATGTTACAGAAGACAAAAAAAGTCCGAACCAATTTAATTAGTTTGGTTCGGGTTTTCGGGTTCATCGAGTCATTCGTTCGGGTCTTACACCCCTAACCATAGTTTATATAATGCCAGTCTCACGTAGACTCCATTGCTCATCTTTTGTTCACCTAATCACTCGATCACATCATAGACAATGAAATCTCAATGCAAGATAATATTTCCCTAAAAATAATTTAATATTGTCTATTTAATTAGATTGAGGTATATTGAGAGTAAACTATCCTAAAATATTTAATGAATATCTTATAACAAATAATTGAATCAATCAATATGATATAATTTAAAATTATTGAGGGGTTAAAAACTAAATTTTAAAAATAAAAAGTATAATTTAAAATTTAGTTTAAAGTTTAAAATTTATTATATATATATATATATATTATATTTATATATATTTTGAAATTTAATAATTTTCGGGTTCGAACCAAACTAACCTGTTCTTAAATGGTTTGGTTCAGGTTTTGTAGGAAGAAGTCTCAAAACTCAATCAAACAGAATCAATTTTTTTTATTTGTTCGGATTTTCCCCTACCTAAAATCGAACCAAACTGGGATTTTTGCACCGCTAGCTATGGTCTAGCGATTAGGTAAACAAAATATGACATTTTTCAGGGTTATTTTCAATGTATAAACTATTAAAAGTGCTATACTAGTATTAAATACTCCATTCGGTTTCTATTATAAGCGAAAAGTCCTAAACTTTTTGGTCCAATATATAAGCAAATTTAAAACACTTCCATCCAATTTAGTGATGTTATTCTCAAAATACCATTCATTCAATACAAGTTTTATTTTCGAATGACTCTTTTTATTTTCAACAACACATGTTTAATGAATAAGATGAATGATAATTTAGATAAAAAAACTTAATATTTGTGTTTTATTAATTTTTTGCTTATAATGAAGGCCGGATGGAGTATTATTATTTATCATATTATTTAAAAGCTCATTCTAAATTTTGAAAAAATATTTTTTCAAGAAGACTATGGTTATGTGAGTGGGTCACTGTTAAATCGGATGAATCACTGTATGTTAAATGTGAAAATGTGAATTTTATAAATAATTTATATATATATATATATATATATATAATATTTGCAAACATTCTTAACAACAAGTACGGCAAGTTCTAATGTCCTCCATCCTTAAGATGGAGGGTCTAAACTTCATAAATATTAACCATTGATATATTATTATAAAACAATCTACGGACCAGATTGAAAAATTTGAAAAGGGGTAAAATGGGTAAACAATGTCCTATTTCCTGTTCACTTACACTGTTCAAATCACTGTTCACTTTCCTTTTTCTTTCTGTTATTGGCGATTGCATCACGTCACTTTTGGGTTTCTATTCATTTATTACACTGTTCAAAATCACTGTTCATTTTTCCTTCTCCTTTTGGATGTGGCTATTGCATCACGTCACTTTTGATTAAATACAAATCATTTACAGTTTATTTTAATTTCCTTTTTTCAGTTCCAATAAGCATTGCAAATTTCCATTTTCCCCTTTATCTTTTGAACCGAACTGCCTCCCCATATTTCATGTTATCCCTATGTTTCATGTTATATTAGAGATTTAATAATGATGATAATACTCACTGTCACAATATTTTCTCAAAATTAAAAACAGTGCTTTCAGAAAAAAAATAAAATAAAAAAGAAACAGTGTATTTTACTTCTTTTTTTTTTATCTTCTTTTTATCTTTCATAATTTATATTATATTTGTTATATTTGATATGGTACTCCTGCGTGTTCTTTTTCCATTTATATATCAATATTTTTAATTACTTGATACAACTACAACATGGTTCCTAATTATGTAGCCATAGTGTCCTATTTTAAGTCTTTAAATTTATTTATTTTCTTTAATGTTTCCTGGTTTGGATGATTTAAAGTGATTGTTTATCCTTTAAATTCATGTGGTGCAAGGTAAATTAACGATGTCCCTAAACACACTATACATGTGTTGATTATCGAAATTATTTTTATCTGAAGCACAATCAAAGAAAGCAGAGATTGATTAAATAGGGAAGCTACCGAAAGATCATTGAGCAAACTTAGGTAAAGGTAATACCCACTCAATCTATTAATTTAGAGTTATTTTATATTCACTTATGATTAATAACAAACTATTTTAAATAATAATAAAAAATACAACTAAAAAAATATTTTTTTTAAAATACTAATAAAATAAATAAGACACCACTAAGAGGGAACGTTGTGTATTTGAAATAATAAAAAAATGGCAAAAATAAAACAAAATTCACTTTTCAATATACTAGTAAAAGATAAAATATATTGATAACAATCGCTATTTAAAATAACTATAAACTGACATATGATAACACGTAGCAAAATAGTCATCGTTTTGCATAATTATAAAATAAGAATTTAATTGATATGTACTTTAAGTATAAAAAATATTACATTGTCAATTAATCATAAATTATCACATTATTAATTAATAAGAGATGAATCTAAATGGGAAAACACACTATTTAAATAAAAAAAGATAATAATAATTATATGAGATGTCAAATTGTGCAAAAAAGTTAATGATTTATATTAAAATATAAAGTTATTAAACTAAGTAAACAATAGAGTTTAATTTCTATCAGTGTAAATGATTTTTACATAGACATCTAATGATATCTTCACAAATCAACATCAATATTATTTCTCTCTCTTAATTATTAAAACAACACCACACATGTCAAAATATTAAATGGATGTTAATGTAAAACTTTTTACATTGATAGTACATACTACTTTAATTTTGAACAATATATTCTTTGAAATAATAATTATAAGCTATTAAAATTTGAATTTATATAGCGGACAAAGTCATTATTTAAAATAATAATAAAATATAACTACTTAACAAAAATTTGTCTATTTAAAATAATATAAGATAAACCACATAAAATCTTACTTTTTGAAATAATAATAAAAAAATGGTGTGAAACAAAGTAAAAAAAGTATTAATAATTATAAAGTTATAATACATAAATCTATCAAAAAATGTAATGTTGTTATTAATGAGGCCCATGCATGTACTTTTAAAATTTTATCTCTATTAAAAACATTAATAAAATAATAAATGATATGCACAGATGTTGTTATTTGAACTTTGTAATTCCAGGTAGGGGTCTCCGTCAGGATGATCCTTTATGGCTTGACTACTCTGATTGAGAGGGCAGAAGCTAGAGGTGATATTCATGGGGTCAAATTTTGTAGAGGAGCTCCAATTCTCTCCCATATGCTTTTTGCAGATGATTTTTTTCTTTTTTTTGAGCTGATGAGCAGGAGAGCAGGAAAATGAAGGAGATTCATTCAGTTTATGAGAAAGCTTCAGGCCAGGCTATTAACATGCATAAATCAGAAATTTTCTTTAGCAGAAACACCCATACTGATACTCGTAACCTAGTGATCAACATTTTGGAGGTTACCGAATGTTTGAGAACTGGAAAATATCTTGGTCTCCCCTCTATGATCGGCAGAAAGAAAAAGGCTTTGTTTGGTTATCTGAAGGATAGAATTTGTAGAAAAATTCAAAATTAGGCAGGCAAACACTTATCAAAAGCCGATAGAGAAGTCCTGGTGAAATCAGTTGCTCAAGCCATTCCCACCTACTGTATGAGCACTTTTATGCTTCATGTTTCTCTCGGTGAGGAGATACAGAGAATGATTAACTCTTTCTGATGGGGGTTCTAACAGAGGCTCGGGTAGAGGTATAAACTGGCTTAGTTGGGAAAAGCCGACAATTTGGAAGGAGCACGATAGAATGGGATTTCGTCATTTTTATGGTTTCAACTTAGTCATACTAGGGAAGCAAGGTTGGAAGTTATCAACCAATAATGATGCTATTGTATTGCGTATCTTCAAAACTAAATATTATCCCAAACGAGATTTTGTGGAGGTTAGGTCGAGCCATAACCCAAGTTATGGTTGACCTAGCATCTTTACTTCCCATGTTAAAGGCGGGCATGAGATGGCATATTGGTAATGGTAGGAAGGCGAATGTTTGGAAAGATCATTGGCTTAGGGGCACTGAAAATTCATATGTTATTAGCGACCCTATTCAAGGTATGGAAGATTTGAAATTAAGGATTTAATTGACCAAGAGCGTGCAACTTGGCGGGTTGACTTTGTGAATAATGTTTTCCAACAAGAAGACAAGGAAACTGTTCTTCAAATGCCACTGCTTCACCTGGAAAATGAGGACAAGAATAAGATCTTGTGGAACCTTAGCAATGATGGTAAGTATTCCATAAAGTCTGCTTACCACTATATTATGGAGTCTCTTATTGATAATTCGAATCTAAAAATTCCAGGGGATTGGGCTAGAATTTGGAGCATCAAACTGCCTCAAAAAGTAAAACTATTTCTTTGGAGAACTACCATAGTTTGCCTTCCAACGGGAGAAAATCTCCAAATAAAAGGTGTGCAGTGTACTTGGCTTTGTCCCCACTGTGAAACTCACATAGAAAATGCATGGCACACTTTCTTTGACTGTTCTCATGCAATACTTTGTTGGGAAGCTGCAGGTCTTTGGAGGCATATTGAAAGGTATGTTTATGAAGCTGAAAACTTAGCTGAGCTGATCTTTAGACTACTGGAGACTTTAACAGCGCACATGGCTAAGGACATTGTGATGATCCTTTGGTGTCTTTGGAGGAGATGAAATGAGAGGGTGTGGGATGACGTTGTTAAAGATCCTAGAGCGTCCATCGCAGCAGCTAGGGACATGTTGTACGAGTGGGAAGCAGTGAAGAATAAGCGAGACCAAGCCGTAGCAGCTCCTGATCAAATTGGGGTGTGGCAGAAACCGAACACATGAGAGCACAAATGCATCATAGACGCTGCCATCTTCAAGGAACATGGAATTTTTTGCCTAGGGTTCTGTATAAGGAATGATAAAGGAGAATTTGTGAAGGCAAAGTCAATGTGGTTTCATGGTGTTCCTACTCCTCTAGAGGCAGAAGCTAAAGGTCTTCTAGAAGCGCTCAAATGGTTGCTTGATTTTAACTTCTACAAAAACACTTTTGAGCTTGATTGTAAATCGATCTGTAGTGGATAGCATTATGGGAGACAAAACTCCTTCTACTGAATTTGGGTACATCTTGGCTAAGTGTAAAGATAACCTTAGCTCTTTCCAAAACGTTGGGATTAGTTTTATTAGGAGGCAAGCAAATCATGTCACTCACTCTTTTGTTAGGGCGTCATGCTTTTATACTAGTCACCACGTATTCGATTTTATTCCAACATGTATTTCTGCTTTGATTCTGAATGAAATGAAATAATTTTGCTTCTTGTTGAAAAAAAAAAGAAAGAATACTTATCATGTTAATAATCAACTAAATATTTTTAAGTCGCTTTTTTTAAAGTATTTTAGTTATTTGTCTATATTTTTCAATTATAATTTGTGAAATTTTTGTAGATAATATAGTAAATATCGAAAAATTAATTCAGCAGCAGAGTTATTATTTGAAATAATAAATAAAATAAGGATTAAAGTAGTATGTATTATTATTGTAAAAAGTTTTATACTGACATTCACTAATATTTTGACATGTGTGGTTTTATTTTAATAGCTAAGAGAGAAATAACCATAATGATGATTTGTTAAAATTAAATATTATTGGATGTCAGTGTAAAAATTCTTTACAACGTTAGTGCATAGAAATTAATATTGTTTCTCTCTTAGTTATTATTGATGTCATAGTATTAATATTGTTTCTCTTAATTATTAAAATAAATAGTTTTATTTCTATACACTGTCAGTATAAAGAAATTCCTATGATATTTGAATTGTTTATAACTTTGTTTCTTGGTAAGAGAAACACAGTACCATCGAAAATATAGACCTTTGTACTCTGATACACAAGTTGCTTTAAAGTTGAACAAAGTACAAAGAAGGAAAGTCAAAGAGCAATCTTCGGTACAACAGAGAAATAACAGTACCACTTTGAGCATTTTTCTGATAACCAAGAGCTCGTCTCGAAGCATATCAAGTTATCAGACTCAACTAATCCTAGCATTAAACGTTATCTCTAAACGGATACAATTGAAGACCGTTGAAGAAGAACAATAAAAAGCTGCACTTCACCTAGCTATAAATATTGGACGACCCCCAGTGAAGAAAGATATCCGAGCTCTGATATTCAAAAGTGTCAAAACTCTGCTCAAAGTTGTTTCGAGTACCTTCATTGTAATCTCATTTGATCTAAAATTTTCATACTCTTATACATAATGAGCCTATAATATCAAACTTTAAATCTCTTAGTCAGAGTTAGAGCCTCAAGAGGTTTGGTAGAGAAAGAATACTTGTAAGCCTAAAGAGGTGTTGAATACTTGTAAAGCTATTGGTTAATAGTGGAGAAAACCTTCAGGTGGAAGGGACTGGAAGTAACTCTTGGTTGGAAGAGAGTGAACCAGGACCAAGCCTCTATGTGAATCTTTTATCCCTATCTTTTAGGGTTTTTGTTTATATTAACTGTGAGAATTTGAACTTGAGTTTGTTAGCTCCTTTGAAAATATATTTTATTTGTGTGTTTATCTTCATCTGCTTGCAAAAAGGTTTTAAGAAAAGCATTTTCGAAAATCTGTTAAGAAATACAATTCAACCCCCTTCTTGTGTTTCCCTGTATCAACTCCAGTATTTACCCTTAGATTAAAATGTTCCACGTGATAATTTCATGGATAGTCTGCATCATATTTTTTCCCGTTCACTACCTTCTCTCTCACTTTCGAAAACACTCCGTTCACCAATGAAAACGATCTCTCCACCCCTCCTCCGCCACCACCGACACCGTCCCGATTCTGGGGCAATGGCTATGGAGCCGGACACAAGGAACCCTAGATGGGGTTGATTCTACATAAAAAATAAATTCCAAAATCAAAATAAAACCCATACAAATACCCAGAACTGACATCAACGCTGTTGGGAGAAAGGTTTATGTAATTTTGATCTAACAACAACCAATTTCAACCAGAACAGAGGCATATCCCCAATTCCTAAATCGAAATTAGAAGAAGATTGGATTATGAAAAAGAAAAAACCTAGGCAGCATATCCAACCAAGCGTCAGGCTAGGGTGAGCCGATGTCATCAATGGGGACCAAGCGAAATCGGAATCGACTCGAGTCGGAATTGACCACAACCGTGTCGTTGGAGACCGGGGTTTCGAGGAGGAAGGGTCTGAGACGCATACCTGATTCGATTCGGTGCCAGTCAAGATCTTGAGATCTTGAAGGGGTCTGAAATCTTGTGCCTTTTGCGGTGGAGGTCATCGACGGCAGTGATGGGATAGGAGGTAGGGGAGATGGAATTGGAGGAGGGGGGAGAGGGAGTGGGGGTGGCGCCGCCACGAGGGCCGCCATGACGGAGACTGGTAGGGGGAGGGGGGCGATGGAGTTGAGGGAGTTGAGGGATGATATGGTGTAGAGGGTATAAAGATGTGGACATGAGATGAATCTAACGGTGATATGAGGTTTCTCACCATGAGAGACTTGGGATAGTATCGCACTGTAGAATCCGCCCTTGTTTGGTTCCACTGTGAAAAAATCGAACTCACTTTTTCAACGGTTAAAACGTGGGTTTAACCATTTTTTAAGATGTTTGCCTTTTTTATTTGAAAGTAATTATGCATTTCAGAATCAATTTTGCCTGAAGCTTGAGGTAGCTTCTGCTTTTGTATTGAAAAAATTTTTTATAAAGAAAAAATTTAGGATGAGGGGATAGTGCCCCAGTTTAAGACAGGGAAAACCTTCGGGCTCTGTAAACACTTATAAATATACTATGCAAATAGTAAACTAATATCTAATCAGTAATTATCTGTTTTTCTTTTTGTATTGGTTTAGATATGAATACCCCTATAATATAACAATAGTATAATAATATATTCAATTAATTTAATACGATGTAACTAAATTTTTTCAAAATTTCCTACCTAAAATAAAACTCATACTAAAAACTTATTCTGTTTATTATACATATATTTTAAATTTAGAAATATAAATTACAAATTATATAAATAATATTATCCATACTCCGTGCATCGCACGGATACTAGTACTAGTAATCTTTTTAAATTTTTTTTTTCACCGAACTTAAATTGAAGTTTTCAACTATTATTTTAATGGAAATATTACTTAAAATATTTAATTATGTCTTTAGTATTTATACCACAAAAAAGTTGATGATTACACATCTAAAAAAGTTGATGATTACCAATGGCATGCAACATAAGTATGAAAGTGAGCGCTTGTTGATCATGGTGACTTCGTCAAGTGCGGCGGATTTCTCACTCCCTCTTGGGTCAAAGATGACCTCTTTGTCAACAAAGTCTTCCCAATAAAAATGGGGTTCAACCTCTTGGACTGGCCATAGTGCCTTCATATTCAAGGATGCAAAATCCAGTCTCTCAGGAAGAGGCTTGAACTCCATCGCTGGTTGTTCCACAGTGGGTGGTGGCAAACAAGTGGAGAGGGTCACTGGTGCTGCTTTGTCTTCTGTACAATATGCACTCACTGCATTACCAAATCCTTCACCTTCTATACATGCAGTAATCTCAGCACACACAGCACAAAAGTTAGTGTTAGTACAATCAGCACATGAGTAAGCATCATCGAAACCAGAAAAATATGGAAAATCAGCAGCTGCAATCAAATCACAATAAGTGTCATCAACAATGTCAGAAGGCAACTCTATTTGAGAAACAGAGTGCTCAGAGGAATTATTACCAAGGATATCTATTTGCGAATCTGACTGCTCTTCAAGGAGACGCTGTGATTGAAGTGCAGTCAAGGCGGAGGCAATGTGACCAATTTGAGTAGCCAAATCCTGAAGACTTGCTTCTGTCCTCTGTTGGAATTCAAGAGTGTCTTCTGCCATTTGTTGCACCAACTCTTCCAGACTGGGTTGGACTGGTGTGGGGTCAGGCTGATATTGCTACTGGCTCATTGTCGATTGATGCACCAGAGAAGCTATCTCATCCAAACTGCCATGTTCTCCACCATGTTGGCCAGAATAATCATTCACTCCATTCATGCCAAAACCACTGCTAAACTCATAACTACCAGTAAAGCCAGGATGATATATGCATGATGGCTCATAATAAACATTAGGCATATAATTTTGCATATAATTATCCATACTAAGATTCACAATCAGACCTAGTAGCCATAACTAATTCAGCAATGCAAATTTTATTTTATTTTTTTATTTTTATTTTGTTTTTTTTTAATTTCTGTTGATAACAACAAGAGTCCCCGGAAACGGCGCCAATTTGACACGCTGTCGCACACAGGTCAAAAATGAGTGGTTTGAAAAAGTGTAGTCAGGGCGCGACAACTCAAGTATCGTCTCTCAATGACTCTTGGATTGTTATTAACACAAAATCAGCTTTTTTTTTGGGGGGGGGGGGGGGGGTGGGTTATATTTAATGATTAAATTAAGAAAACAGAGCAGAAAACAGAACAATTGAGTGATTATCAATAATTAAGACGATTAATCTACTGTTTTCAGTTTCCCACTATCATTGATTCATATAAATTCCAAGCCCTAAGCAGATTCTAATCCCTTTTCGATTGTAGCAACAATTAACAAGCAAAACTGGCACTACGCGATGTATGTTCCTAAATCCCGAATTAAGAAAACGGGGTGAAGCACTCGTGAATTAAGCAAACACGATTGAACACACGCGAATTAAGCAAACGCGATTAGGTATAGGAACACACAATCATCGAAATTAATCAATATTTATTCCATACAACTTGGATCAAGCAAACAAGGCATACAGAATAATATTGAAAGGGAATAGCAATAAGATTGGGAATTACAGAACCTCAAGTGCGGCGGAAACCAATCACAGCAGATCAATCCAAGGGAATTAGTTCTCCATTGAAAACGCAATACAACTCAAAAATATTTCGCAGCCGTCACTCTCCAAAGAAAAGAAGAAGCTCTTAACCACCTACTTATAATCCTAGGGTAAACAAATATGTCTGACCTAGAGAGCCCAATGAGAATTAATTGGCCCATTAATGATTGATTACATGGAGATATGACAACAATAATTCCAATTCCCGCACTAATCTGGACAGCTTAGGTAATTAGAATTTTCGACCATCAAAACGTCAGAACTGGGATTATCAGTCAACATGAAAGTTGTAGATATGCTTTTTAGCTTTCCAACGCCACCAAGATCACTCAAATCAGACATGTATAGCCCAAGTTATGGCCTGCAGAAGGGAGACGGGTCAGGATGCACTAAAATCCGAAAATTGACTAAGAAATTCATTAAAGCCCAATTAAGACCCAAAGATATGAAAACATGCTAAGAACCCAATATTGGGTACAAAGCACATCCAAAAATACCAAGTGCAATGCTATAAAAAGTATATTAAAATGCACTGATCATTCCTGTTCATCTTCATCACCTGGAACATCTAACTCATCTCCAAGCTGCTGATCATTAACATAATCATGTGGCTCGCCATTCTGAACATTACCATCAAAAGTAGCCGGATTATAAATATGCAACCGAACTGGATCAACATCAAACAAGTGTCTATCATTCTTGGGTGTAGTCTTCTCCACCTTATCAATGTCTCCAATGAACTCTACATCACGGCTTCTGACAAGCTTTTTCTCAACAGGATCATACAACCTGTAACCAAATTCATCCTCACCATAACCGATGAAGATACACTACTTTGTCTTTGCATCCAACTTGGATCTTTCATCCTTTGGAACATGCACAAAAGCCTTGCAACCAAAGACTCTCAAGTGATCATACCTTACATTCTTGCCAAACCAAATTTTGTCTGGCACCTCACTGTTCAAAGTAACTGCAGGACTGAGATTAAAAACATGTACCGCTGTGTACAGTGCCTCACCCCAGTAATGCTTGGGCAACTTAGCTTCAGAAAGCGTACATCTCACTCTCTCAATCAATGTCATGTTCATCCTCTCTGTTAAACCATTCAACTGAGGAGTTTTAGGAGGAGTCTTTTCATGTGCAATACCTTGCTGCTTGCAATAGACATCAAAGGGTCCAAAATACTCACCACCATTGTCAGTACGAATGCATTTCAGCTTCTTGCCTGACTGTCTCTCAACCAAAGCCTGAAACTGTTTGAACTTCTCCAGCACTTGGTCTTTTGTCTTCAAAGCATGGACCTATAGTTTCCTGGAACAATCATCAATAAAGGTAACAAAGTAGAGGGCACCACCAAATTATTTTACCTTCAATGGGCCACACACATCAGAATGCACCAACTGAAGCAACTCTGACTTCCTTGAGGGAGGATGCTTCTCGAAGGATACTCTAGTCTGTTTACCAACCATGCAATGAGAGCACTTCTCCAACTATGCACTCTTCAATCTCGGAAGCACATCCTTTTTGGCTAAGCAATTTAACCCTTTTTCACTGATATGACTAAGCCTTCGGTGCCACAAAGATGCCTCCATATCCACAACATTCACACTGTCTTTAGCAACCAAAGCTTTTGTCCAATACAATTTAGAAATTTTCTCCCCTCTAGCCACAACCAAGATACCTTTGCCGAGTTTCCACTTTCTAGAACCAAAGTGATTATCATAACCACCCACATCAAGCAATTGCACAGAGATCAAATTAAAGCGGACATCCAGATCATGTTTGACTCCTTTAAGCAACAACTGCATTCCTATGTTGGTTTGCAAGCAAACATCACCAACACCAATCACCTTAGACACACCATCATTACCCATCTTCAACACTCCAAAGTCACCCGAAGTATAAGATGTGAAGAACTCCATCCTCGGTGTAACATGAAATATATCACCACTATCAATTATCCACATGCTCTCATCTGATACAAGATTAACCGACTCATGGTCACGGAGAATAACAAGATCATCACCAGTAGCAGTAGTGACACGATCATCATCATCATGATCCCTCTCTTTCTGCTTACCCTTCTTGTCTTTGTTCTCCTTTTTCCACAGAAAACAATTCTTCTATGTGTGCCTTGTTTTGTGACAATAATGTCACTCCACATTCTTGAATCGAGACTTGGACTTGCTCCTGCTTTTCTCTATACCACCCTTCTGTTCTTTTCTCTGACTTCTCCCCCTATTTTCAGTGACAAGCACCTCGGACTGAGATGAAGTACCCTGTACCTTCCTTCTCATCTCCTCATTAAGAACACTACCCTTTACCATTTCCAAAGAAACAACACCATTAGGGGCTGAACTTGTGATAGAAACCCGAAATGTCTCCCAAGACTCTGGTAGAGATAACAATAGAAATAGTCCCAAAATTTCATCATCAAACTTGATACCCATTCCAGACATCTGATCAAGGAGCCCTTGAAATTCATTCAAGTGATCTGAAATGGAAGTCCCCTCCTTGTACTGCAAACTAGTAAAGCTCTTCAGCAAGTACAACTTATTATTCCCTGATTTAGAGGCATAAAAGGACTCTATCTTTGCCCACAAAGATTTTGCATGTGTCTCATTTGCAATATGATTATAAACATTATCTTCTACAAATTGCTGAATAAAACCACGCACTTTGTTGATGTTCAAAATCCCATTCTTCACCCGACTTGGCATCCGGCTTCTGAGTAGCAAAAACAGGAAGATGCATATTCTTCACAAAGAGCAAATCCTTCATCTTGCCCTTCCACAACTGATAATTAGTGCCATTCAAACAGACCATTTTTGTATTTGCCTCCATCATTCAAGCAAGTCAAAATGTCCCAAGCCAAGTAGCTCTGATGCCACTCTGATGGGGGAACAACAATGCAACAGTGTAACACAATAACAAAGCAATACGCATCGGAAATAAATCCCCCCAAACTTGCAAGAATATGTGAGGAGAAACAACAAATATATGGCAGCAAATAGAACAACACAAACACAAAAAGAGACACCAAGATTTTAACGTGGAAAACACCTTAAAGCAAGGGTAAACACCACGGGTCGTCCAAACCAAAGAAACAGCTCCACTATGATCAAATAAGGGTACAAAAGAGTCTCCAACAAGTGCACAAACGTGCTAACAATCAACCAAAACAACCAAGCACCAATGCTTACAAATGAGAAACAAGAAGATGAAATTTACCCCAAAAATAGAGCTACTGTGCGAAGCCAATATCTCCCACTTCAGACCTCTTATTGAAAATTCGAACAGTGAGAATGAAGAACCACACGTCCTGAACCTTCTGCAGAAATTTCAGCCCGATCCAACGGTGAACGAATCCTCTGTCGCGATTTTACGGTGACTGTCTGGTGGGTATGCTGGTTGGCTTTCTCTTCTCTCTTCTCTCTTGTTGGCTGCTAAATTCTTACTAAAATAAGACCTCTCTCCAACCCTGATCTGACCTCTCTCCACTTAAACAAGTGAGACAAAATGGGCTTATACATTTGGACCTTTCTCCACATAGGAAGGGAGCCCAAAACCCAACACGTTGCACCAGGAATGTGACGCACGCCATGCAAACTTGTACCCACCAAATTTGCATGATGCCAATCTTCATGAAAGGAAGTTGCCTTATGGATAATAGCATCGGCAGAGAGAATATTTCCATCCCAGTAGCGCTCATTCCTTGCATTCCATAAGCTCTATAATAACATTGCAAAAGCCACCTGTTTATCCTTATCCATTTTTTTTTAGATAAGGAGGCGTGCTAAGGCATCACAATAGAGGCTAACATCCCAACTAGGTTGGCACCTTAGCTACTATCCATCATATGCAGCATACCTCAAATTATTCCAAAAAAGAAAACAAAACAATACAAGAGCATGGGGGGGCAAGGACCTAACCCATGAAGTCACCTAAAGCGAAAATTAGGGATACCTACCCTATTATTACAAAAATCATCCCTAATGAAACTAGGGATTAAGTCCCACCAAAAGAATCCATGAATAGACAATCCATGATTGACAATCTTATCTGCACAGACATTGCCCTCACGAAAAATATGAGAGTAGCCAAAACGCATATCTTTTATAATGGTCATGCAGTTAATCCATCTATTCCTAAGTTTCCAAGGAACTATAGAGGGAGAGGAGATTGCCGAGAGTACTAACTTTGAGTCACATTCCAGCCATAACGACCACCCTTTTTATGAGCAATTTCAATTGCCAAGATTGCACCCATTAACTCAGCATAAAAAGCAGTAGTGACACCAAGGTTGACTGCAAAGCAACCAAGAGTGGCAGCACTATGATCGCGAAAAATGCCACCACAGGCACAAGGACCCGGAGCACCTCTAGCTGCCCCATCAGTATTGCACTTGACCCAGTAACAGGGAGGAGGATGCCATAAAACTTCTATAATTTGGGGAGCTCGGTTGGGATGGCAGCTGACTCTAAACGCCTTTAATAATCTAAACTCTTGCAAAGATGGTGAAGCTGTGCCTTTAGTCAGGTTACCCGCAAGGCTAACATTAGCAATGATCAGGCTCTTGGCAACTTGCAAGGGAATAACCCTGTCTTCAAACCTGGATTTATTCCTGCAGTGCCAAATTGCCCAGATGATGCTGGATATAGCAGCAATCAGAAGATCCTTGACCTGAGAGCTCCATTGATGATCACAGACTGATAGAACAGTAAGCATTGAGGCTGAATCAATTGTCATGCTTGTTGTGTTGCTCGGCCAAGACCATAAATCCTTAGCAAAGGTGCATTGAAAGAAAAGATGAGCAGTTGTTTCATAACTACAACCACATAAATTACATAATTGCGCAGAACCATGAAACACAATTCACTGAAGCTTTCTGTCACCTGCAGATTTGGGAAAATAAAATTCCAAAGCTGTTGTCTAACCCAACAATCCTGACTAATAGTGTAAGTAATCAAGAGATGCCAAAGGTTTTCATACTCTTGGTCACAAAAAACACAAAAGCTGGGACAAGAAACTCCTTTTTTCTGCAACTGGACTCTAGTAGGGAGACAATCCCTACAAGCTCTCCAAAGAAATAGCTTCCACTACTAGAAAACTTGAATTTTCGGACGGAATTTTCGGACGAAAATATTTCTGTCTGAAATTTTTCGAAAATTTCGGACGGATTTCAGACGAATTGTGTTATTTTTTATATTTTCCTTGATCCGTCTGAAATCTGTCCGAAAATTTCGGACGGATCCTTGATCCGTCTGAAATCCGTCCAAAAATTTCGGACGGATTTCAGACGGATTGTGCTATTTTTTATATATTCCTTGATCAGTCTGAAATCCCCAAAAATTTCGGACGGATTTCAGACAGATTGTGCTATTTTTTATAGTTACCTTGATCAATCAAAATCCGTCCAAATTTCGAGGCGATTTCACACAGAATTTGTATTTTTTATATTTTCCTTGATTTATCTTACATCCGTCTGAAATCCGTCCGAAAATTTCGGACGGATTTCACACGGATTGTGTTATTTTGTTTATATTTCTTACATCCGTCTGAAATCTGTCCGAAAATTTCGGACGGATTTCACACGGATTGTGTTATTTTTTATATTTTCCTTGAAAAAAGATTAAATAATTTATCCTATAAATATGATTAAAATATTTGATCTTAATAAATTTAAAAGTAAACAAGATTTATGAAAAAAAAATTAAAAAACATATTTAGACTAATAAAATGAAATCAATCCCTATTAAAGCAATCCGTATACAGTGAATGCATGCTTACTAGACAATAATTTATGTTATTGTCACTATTATACCAGTACAGAAAAATATTTTAAATAATATGATTAAGAGAAAAGCATTTTCATATATTTATTCTATTTAATTTTAGAGTTAAAAATATTTTGGTTTGACATTAATCGGAGATTAATTTTGGACCGAGTATTTTCTTAGTTGATCAGTTCAACTATTAATCTTTACTCTAATTTGAATTTCGAAATCATATATTTATCAATCTTTATTTTTAGATTCCAAAAAGTAAAAACATGTTTATTTTAGGCTTAATATTTACTACTCATTTTATACCTACTACTATTAATCAAAAAAATTTCATCCTTCCTCTCCACTCTATTACGCGCACGGAACCCCCCTTCACTTTATTTTTCTTTTTCTTTCTTCTTCACAAGAACAGAGACACCTCCTTCTCTCCCTTGGTTGTCACCTTCTTCCTCCTACTTCTACTTCACCTCATCTCCTTCCCACTCCACTAGCCCGCTCGCGCCACAGGGAGGAGAACGTCGTGCCACCTGCTCGCCTGGCTCGTCTCCTCCGTCGTGAAAATGCGCCATCCTCCGCTGTCGCATGATCGTCTCTCCACCGCGGTAAGCACCGCGCGCCGCTGCCTCCATGGTGGTTCCCACTATGTAAGTCATCTTAATCTCTTCCTTCTTCCTTGGTCTTACTCTATCTATCTTGTTGGAACAGAACCACCATGAACCGCCACTGACCGCCGCATCGCTACCGTCCGCCGCCGCGTCGCCGCATCACAGCACCACCACAACTTCTTCTTCTTCCTTGTGTGAGTCAAAACCCTCTCTTGTGTCTCAGATTCAAAACCCCCAAATTGATTTTGAAACCCTAACCCTTTGATTTCAGATTTTAATCTTAAAATTAAGCCTTGTTTTATGAAATTGGGACTGTGAATTAGTGTTTCCCTAAACCAATTTCATTATTCTTTAGTTAAATGAGTTTTCCCCAAATTGTATTTAGGAGCCCTAAACCCCAATTTGATTTTATTTGAATTTGATTCTGTTTTTGTGAAATTAATTATGATTTAGTGCAATTAGGACTCTTAATTGATGATTCCCAAGTTCTTTTTCATGATCCTTTAATCAAAACAAAGTTTCCTCAAAGGGTATTGTGAAGCGTAAGATTTTCTTTGAAAATAACCTTGTTTGGTAATAAGATAAAGTGTTTAGATCAAATTATAATGTGTGTTTGGTCATGTGTAATTGATTTCTTGATTTTTGGTTGTTGCGCGTTGTTGGATTCCCTCTATGAGACGTTTGACACGGCTATGCTTGCTTGATGGAGTAGATAGTTACACTCTTGGAGCTAACGTGAGCATTAAGACGAGGATCCTTTACTTGTCTTCAAAGGTAAGGGGAGACTGCCTGAGGGATTTTCGGTAACTGCATGCTATTTGTGCGTTGTATTTGAGTTTATATGTTCTGATGTGTGGTGTTAAATTAAGTTGTTATATGACTGTTATGTGGTTTTTAATGTTTTCTGTGAAAGCATGATTATACTATGATGTATGGATATCTGCTATGTGTGGATTATCTGTTGGTTGGTTGATTGACTGAGAAGCCTGACATTGGTCAGTGCTCAATTAATGGGGGGTGTTACATTTGGCTGGTTGCAACCTCCTTATTTTTAGGTTTTGCTGTTTCACTTTATTTTGATTTTAGTTTTTGGCATCTAGCTTTTAGTTCTTTATTTTGCTTTTAGCTTTTAGTTCTTGATATCTGATTTCTGTTGAATGTTCATTTGCGCAGATTGAAAAGCCCTTACAAAGACATGGAGGCAGACTTGAGCACAATGAGACTAATTTGAAGCATATAGAAACCCGATTAAATGGGATTTATATACTATTGCTTGTACTTGTTAGCTGTCCATTGTCTGTAGCTTGTTCTAAGGCTAAGTTGATGTTTGATGCTAAAGCATAATAGTAGTATGTTTTTCAAAAATGTTTGATGTTTGATGATTCTTATCCCCTTTGGACATAGGGCTTTTCAAAAATCATCCATAGAATGCGCATCACGGCCTGGCCGTGACAGCTTCTGCCTTGAACGTTGCTTCACTAAATGGTCTGTCACGGCCGTGACAGATTCTGCCTAGAAGGGGTCTGGCTCAGTTGACATGTCATGGCCGTGATGGGCATCACGGCTTGGCTGTGACAGATTTTGACTTTTCATTCTTCCGTGGGAAATCCGTCCCAAATCCGTTGGAAAACAAAAATAAATCTGTCCGAAATCCGTCCGAACAATAACCAACAAAATCACAACATCCGTCCCCAATCCGTTGGAAAACAAAAATATATCTGTCCGAAATCCGTCCGAAAAATAACTAAAATCCGGATTTCCACGTTGTCCATATTCCGTCCACAATCCGTCTGTAAATATTTTCGGACATAATTTGGGACGGATTTTATAATTTCCCACGAGGTTTTTTCAGACGGGTGCCATTCCGTCCGAAATCCGTCCAAAATGAATTATCCGTCCGAAATCCGTCCGAAATTTGTCCAATTTTCGTCCGAAATCCGTCTGAAATTCTGTCCGAAAAAGATGGATTTCTAGTAGTGTTCACTCTAGAGGGCACTTTGAACTTCCATATTAGAGACCAATCACCCTTTTCCTTCAAGTGAGTTGTATCTACAATATCATTTATAGCCCATTGGTATGCAGATTTCAATGAATATAAGCCATTGCTATTAGGGCCCCAAATAATTTTATCCTCACTCACCAACTCATTAAGAGGAGCTCTAATAATTTTTTGAGCTAACTGAGTAGGAAAATAATTAGAAATAAAAGGTTCATTCCAACATTTTAAACCATGGACCCATAAATCACTAACAGCAAAGTGTTGAAACTCAAATGGCAAACCTGAGGGACAAGATATAATTTCCCCATTACGCAACCAGGGAGCTTCCCACAAAGGAATTGCATCACCACTTCCAATGCTCCATCTCACTCCTTGTTTCACCAAAGCCTTGGACATCCAAATACTTCTCCATTAATAAGAAGGATTATGCCCCAACTCTGCCTCCAAGAAGTCTCCATGTGAAAAATATATAGCTTTAAAGATCTTAGTCACAAGATCATCAGGTTGCACTACAAATTTCCATGCTTGTTTCCCTAACATAGCAAGATTAAAAGCATACATATTTCGGAAAACAAGACCACCCCAAACTTTAGGCATAGATAATTTATCCCAAGATAGCCATTTAATTCCTTTATTTTCGCCATTTTTCGAACCCCAACAAAAACAATTAAGCATCTTTTGAATTTCATCACCAAGGGAAGGAGGTAAAAGATACATACTCATACAATATGATGGGATAGCTTGAGCCACTGATTTAATCAATACTTCCCTCCCAGCCATAGAGAGAGTCTTCCTTCTCCAAGAACTCACCTTCTTCCAAATTTGATCCTTCACATAGTGAAAGATTTACTTTTTATTTCTGCCAACAAGAGAAGGAATACCAAGGTAGTTGCCAACTTCAATTTTTTCTAGGACTCCCATAATTCCAGCAAGCATGGCACGGGTTTGTGGCTGGACATTATTGCTAAAAATCATGGTTTATTTTTCAAAATTAATTGCTTGCCCTGAAGCCAATTCATACCTATTAAGCAAATCTCTGACATAACCTACCTCTTGATCTGTTGCCCTCATGAACAAAAGACTATCATCTGCAAAGAGAAAATGGGATACAATCAGAGCTCTTCTACAAATTTTTATTCCATGAATAAATCCACTTCTTTCCGCAAATTGTAAAAGAGAAGAGAGGCCTTTTGTGCACAAAATATAGAGATAAGGAGATAAAGGGTCTCCTTGACGAAGACCACGCCCCGGGGTTACTGATCCTGCTTTTTCATAATTCATCAAAACCGAATACTGGACAGAGGGCACTCACATCATCATCCAACTGACCCACTGATGATTGAATCCCATTTTAATCATAATAGCCTGAAAGTAATCTCAACTGACGCGATCATAAGCTTTACTCACATCCAGCTTAAGAGCAACATCACCCGAGGCACCTTTCTTCTTACATTTCATATAATGGAGCATTTCAATAGCTATCAAAGCATTGTTCACTATAGATCTACGAGAAACAAAAACAGACTGCTCTTCCGAAACACATTTAGCAACAACCAAGGTCAACTTGTTTGCAAGAGTCTTCGACAAAATTTTATAAATGACATTACACAGAGAGATTGGCCTTAGATCTCGCATACTGGTAGGATGATCATGTAACGCCCTTCGTTACAATAGTAACCCGAAATAGATTCACATAAAAAAAATGTCTAAATAAAATTTTCATAAATATAATTGTCTGAAAATACCTTAATGATTATTAAAGTAAAATAATGGTAATAAATCCTTATATAAATGAAATGAATTGCCTCAAAACCCGGGCGTCTACTAAAATAACCCAACGTAAAAAATAAAATAAACATGTCTAGCCACAAACGGCTCCTTATTCAAAATAAAATACTAACAAGCTAGATAATAAATGAGGAAAATCGCTAAGTCTTCAATCCTCTTCAGCTTCAATGATGTCGTCCTCGTGCTCTGAAAACAACACTTTTAATGAGATATAATCCCAGTGAATAAAAATCAAGTTCTGAAAATATTTTCACAAATAGTGTTGTTCTCAGCCGGTGCGGTAGCCGGAAAAACATCCATGGTACCCACTGTTTTCAATTTAATAAATATAATAAATCTTCGAAAATAATAACATATAAATTATTTCAATATCAATCAGTTAAACCACAACTCATAAAATCAACTACGGACACATCTCATCACATTTAATCACATTCACCATGCAAGCTCTATGCAATACAACTCCATGAACATGATTCGGTGATTCCCAGAATCACTTGACTTGACTCTTTGGTTCCCAGAACCAGTGTGAATCCCAGATCTACTAAGGTCTATGAGCTCATATCCATGCAATGGCGTCCCACTGCCTTCCCCATCCCGGATGGGGGTATCTAATATCCCATCCCAGATGTGGATATTTTCAATATGTTGATATCCCATCCCAGATGGTGATATCTCTCATCCTATTCCCGGAATAGAATGTACAACCGTCACCCCTTCCAGGAAGGTGATGACCAACTCATATGTATCATACAATATGTCATCCCAGATGACTACCAAATATTTTCTCAAACTCCATGCATCAATTGCTTAAACACCATAACAGATTTTTAACACGTGATACCATAACACATCATTAAGTAATACAATATATGTTTATTATAATATGAAAACCCTTAACTAATAGGCAGTGTATAGGCGTATGTGCGTATCCATTTATATATGTTCATATAGGCACACAAAATTGGCATATAAAACAAACAGGAAAATCAAAGAAACATATGTAATTAGCGTCCATGCCACTGCAACTGGATGGAAAACTCTAACGTGGGTAATGAAGAAAAGTGGTACAAGGACCTGATTGGGTGCCTAATAGGTTAATCATGTTCAAAAGGCATTTGCAATTTTATCAATAAAATAAAATCACTAATTCAGAATATGATACACGTACAATATTGTAATAATCTGAAAATAATATTTTTCTACCAAAGAGTCAATTATCTGTATCATGAACGTGTGAGAAAAATTATTTTTACTCACCTTTTGCAGACCTTCAATGTGCTCTAAAAATAACGCATGATAAGGATTTGCGCATCCCTAAAACTTTCTCTCCCGTTTGGTGTCATTCTTGGATCCGTGTTGTTACAGTTGTCCTGGCAAGGAATGGAATTGACGCGGCGCCCCTGATCCCTTCTTCTTTTCTAGTTACCCTCCTTTAAATAACATACAGTGTCTGTGCATTAGGTTTGTTCCTTCTTTTTTTCTTTTTTTTTTTCTTTTTATTTAGCCAAAGGCTTCGCTGCTTGGGCTTAACGCCCAACTATCTCTTTATATATATATATATATATATATATATATATATATATATATATAATTTTGTATTATTTATAATAGTTAATAAATTTCAATGACCCTTATACCATCACTCCTTTACACCAAATCTCCCATTTATATTTTATTTGCACTACACTTTTAGTAACTTAATAATATTATTATTATTATTTATTGATTTTTTTTTAATTAATTATATTAGAATTTTAGGATGTTACAGCTCACATTTAGGAACCAGAGCAATGTTCGTGTCATTAATATCTTGAGGTAAGACACCCTTATGCAATCATTTCCTGCAAGCATTGACCACATTGGATCCACATATATTCCAAAAATGTTGGACCATCAGGACCTGGTGACTTGCCAGGATGCATATTAAGAGTTGCAATCTTAAACTCCTCGTCAGAAAAAAGGCGCTAAAAGAATATCATTATCAGTTGCATTAATTTTACCTTGCACATGATTAATAACAAAAGCTAGCTCACTATTATTTCTAGCAAATAAATTCAAGAAATAATTAGTAGCTAAATTACATAGCCTCTCCTGAGAATTAATAGTGTTACCCTGGTCATGCATTAGAGCATCAATAAAATTAACTTTCCTTCTAGTTGAAGCAGATGCATGAAAATATTTAGTATTAGAATCACCTCCTTTGAGCCAATGTGATTTAGCTCGTTGTCGCTAATACATCTCCTCCTGGACTAATTACTTTGCAAGCCTCTTCCTCAATGCTAGATAGTGGTTAGCCCCTGGATGATCACTCCTGTGCCTAAGATCTAACATTTTCTTATTGCAAATTGCTATGTCTTTACGGAAAGAAGGTAATAAGTTTCGGCCCCACTCCTGTAAAGTACTAGCACAATTTGTAAGCTTTTCCTCAACATTCTGGGCGCTACCAGTACACCAACTATTTTCTACCACCTCCTCAATGTCCTCTTCAATCAAACCAATGGTTCTCAAATTTAAATCTTCTAGGAATGTATTGATTGAAAGGCTGATTTGTAGTTGCAAGAAGGATTGGGCTATGATCCGAGATTGACTCTATAAGATTAGTAAGCTTTGCTTCTGTAAAAAAATCCCACCATGATGGAGTAACCATTGCTCCGTCAAGACGTTCTTTAATCTCATGTGCAGTACCTTTTCTTTTGGACCAAGTAAAAGGATACCCATCCAAAGGAATATCAGTCAGTTTACAATCTAGAGTAGCATTCTGAAAACCATTAATCAACCAGGGAAGGTCAGACATTCCATTCGGAGAACGAATTAGATTCCATGATTCTCTTATTCTTATAGTTTCTGGTAAGCCATAAAACCCCGTTAATCTCCATTTCTTTTGCTCACCCTCATCAACCTCCAAATTAATGTAATTTTGAGCAAAGTTAATAATCTGGACTTTTACCGGGTCTTTCCAGA